>CM077116.1:359179049-361579049 GCA_039619475.1 Icerya purchasi
GCGTTTAAAGTGAAGAAAATCTCCCTGGACTTATGCAACACAAATATACAGGGGGATCTGAAAAAAAAGAGCTTAGAGAAATGGAAAATAGCATAGGAGCTGTACAAGAATAACGTAACAAATTCCTGGGGTTAGTAGAAGATCTCTCAGGTATGGATTTACCAAGAAGGGAATGGAAGACGTTAAATAGGATAAGGACACCGGACATGACAGATGCGGTTATATGATGTTAAGGAATCGCCTAGCTGCTGTTGCGGAAACCCTCGTCAATCGATTCAGCACATTGTCGAAGAGTGGCCAGTCTTTTCTTCGGGTCAGTTGTGTTTAACGGATATAGACGATGTAAAAAACGACGTCTTCCATTGGCTGAAACAATTGCGAATTAACTCGTAATGATTTAATCTTAATGTTAATATTAATTTTATCCCACTCTTTATATTTAACAATTATACGAAGAATAGGAAGTTTTAGGGTTTTAACGTGTTCCATATTTTGTGTTTCCTTTATTGTTCAGATTCGGTTAGGGATAGACAAATAAAAGGGAAGACTGTTGGGAAAGGAGAAGCAGAGATGTTGAACTAACAGAAGCGTATAAAAAAAACCAACGAAAGATCGCCTTTATTATTGATACGTTATCGTATTTATTAATTCGTTACTTTTTATACCGATTATTTCATTATGCTTTAGCTTCTAATTATCACATTCTGTATGTATTTACATATGTAATATATTTCCCTCTAATGTTACCATTTACACGGATGGTTCAAGGGGGCCTAGTGGTGTTGGTGCTTCCTTCGTCCTTCTTGATTTTAACCTCTCAGAATCTTTTCGTCTTCCTCATATTTTTGTTTCATATTCATAAACGAATTATCAACTATCCTACGTTATATTATTTTCATTTCCTCGAATCATTTTTCCTCTAAATTTTTAATTATCTCTGACTCTTTAAGCGCCCTTCAGGCCATATTCTCTCCCCTTCCTGATCATTTGTATGACACTTTGTCGTCTTCCGTACACGTTCACTCATTCACAATCTTTCCTATCTCCATTCAATCAATATTTATTTGCTGTGGGTACCTAGCCACTCGGGCATATTTCGTAATGAAGCGGTTGATATTCTTTGATACTCGGGCCGCTGCTGCTTCCTCTCGTTTTTTTTTTTTTTTTAAATTCCATCCGATAACCTCCTATCAATTTATAAAAGCTTTCATATCCGATTTTGGCCGGACACACCTATGTTTCCTCCTTTTCTAATAATTATTCATTTCATCTGTCTGTTCAGCCTACTCTTCCTGCATAATGGTTTCTTTTGCATCCCTCTCTACTTCGACATTCTGATGTTGTTTCCATTGTTCGTCTGCGCTTTGACCATTCTTTGCTGCCATTATCTAAATTTCGTTTTTCCTCGATTTCTTCTCCACACACTGTCCTCTCCATCATCCGGATGATGCAGTTATTTGCGACGCCGATCATGTGTTCTTCCAGTGTTCATCCCTTTCTATAGAGCGTTCTGCCTTGTATTCTTATTTGCTGAAGCTTGGACTTCCTGCTCCTTATTGTGCTTCCTATATCCTGTCCTTTCCTTCCTCACTAATTATTCCTTTTTAGATAAAATTTCTAATCGAATTAAAATATAACCGGCTTCTTTCCTTACCTTTTGTTTCCGGGTTAAGGTCCTTGGTTGACGAGCCCAAAAAAAAAAAAATAATAGTAAAAAAATAAAAATAGTATTACCGTATTGTGGTGAGACTATTGGCCGGTACGCAACGTCTAAATAATAATTTACCAGCAATTGTAATGAACTTAGTTAATAATTTTTTCCTTTCTTTCTTTAATCGTGCTTTACTAGCTCTACCCGGATATCTAGGCTCCTCCCTTTTCCGAGAAATTTTTACCGAACAGTCTAATCGGATCTTCCTACGCTTCCTCGGTTTAATGATTATCCTCCGTTACGCCGTTCCAGTGCCATTACGCCGTTCCACTGTCATTCCTATTATAATCCTGCTCCCTTCTTCACGTTTTCTACTTAATCCGCGAATTGTCATTTTCATCTCAATTATACGAATGTGATTCCGTGTATTTTTACAATGCCAATCCCTCGTTTTCGACTTATCCCTGTATTCTGTTATTTCATAGGCTTTCTAATTCTTATTGCACCTGCTACATCTCATCCTCCCTGTTCATTCCAATTCTTAGTTCTTTCATTCTGGCAGCATTTAATTGACTGTGAAGCTCTTCTAACTTTTAATCGGTTTTTGTTGCGGGAATCGCGATATTTTGGGCGGATTATCAGATGTAGTAATTTACTTGCATCATGCTCGCGTTCGCGTTATATTTTTCAAAAGTAATTTGACCGGTTGCTTCTTTCCGGTGCTTATCAAATGTTGTATTTCATCTTGGCGGTGTGGTGTGGCATACAGTTTAAAGAGAGGAATAAACTGAAATAAAATAACAAGTTAGAGCAGCGTGCCAGTAAATGGCCGTGAACTTCCATACTAGAAAGACAAGTTAATGGTCTCGTGTAAATTATCACTGACCAGGCTCGCCGGCCGACTGCGTCAGTAAGTAGTAAACAATCCGCGATCTCCGTAAGAGGACGTTCTTGCCGGATTGGCGAAATCGTCGCGACAGAGTACAAGCGCACTTGTAAACGTATAATATTAGGGAGTTCCGCGTTCACTCTATTACGACTGTTAAGAACTGTTCACCAGACGAGGCGTTGGAAGGGGACACGTAAAAATGAAAATCCTATTATCCCGCGTTTATCGTCAATTAGCGATATTGAGACTAGTCGCATAAATAGCCCTTTTATTCATTCGCTCACTCGCGATAATTTTAGGAGCGGTCCTATTTTTTTCTTTCCTTTTGTTTAAATGTCACGCTCTCCCTCTGTTAACGTATTAAAAAAATAAATAAACAAATAATTTAAACGGTACTTAAATGCAATTTTTAGTATAATTACAATTTTTCCTATTTAGTACAAAAACTTTTCACGATGATAACCAGTCGTCTGGTAACACATTCGGACGTGATATTGCATTTAATTGCGAGTCTTTCAACAGTGCGCCACCGAAAAGTCACTTCGCTCGTTCTAATTTTCGACAAACTATCGCAGAAATTTCTTACCTTGATTCTAGAACACTTTTTTTCGAACGAACATTCTCCTCCGGCCAAAATTAAAACTTTACCCGAAACGATAAGACGCGGTCCGATACCATTAGCGGAATAACGAACTTCTTCGACCATTTATAATATGGTTACAGACATGCCGTGTGTTTTTTACTCTGCCTGTTTTTATTTTTCTTTTTCGTTTTCTTCCGTTTATGTAGTTATGTTTTAAAGTAATTCCGCGTAAAAATCACTACAAACACTCTGCGGAAGAAAATCCGCCAAGAACAAATTAACACGAAGCCCCATCTCTATCTCTAGGTACCTAATATCTGCCGTACGCTAGAGCCTCACTACTAAAGAACACGATTAGCAGATTAGCATTTTAGTTATCATCGAGGCGAAATAGCAACAACGATGATATCCTCTTCCTGCTGCTGATAAGCGCGTATGCTTGCAACTTGTGCTACGTGTCTGCGCGGTTGACAGGATACAATTATAAAGTAAGGCGTGCGATTCGCATTAATAACATGCTCCGCGCTGGTTCGCCATCGGAGCATGTTGCTGGCAATTAGTCACGCGCTTTGCTGCTTCTCATTAGCTCCGATGAGCAGTATACCGATTCAATCTAAAGTCGCCCCTCCCCTCCCCCATTCGCACGCATTCGTTCCTAAGCACACTTCAGCCTCTGCGAGTGCACACTCTTTGTCTTTTCTATAAGGCAAATAATTATCATTTAGCATCTAGCTTGTACAATTTTTCGCGCTACTTTACTGCAACATCCACAGATTATTACACATATCGCACGGTTCGGCGCACCAGAGAGATCGACCATTCCGATAAGTTCCCGCTCAAAAATTATTATCATTTTCGTAAACCGAAAAAAAGTTGCCGCTTATTTCGTTGCTAACGCGACTATAAAAACTAGGAGGAATGCTAGCAGCAGATAATAATAATTGGTGTTTAGAGTGTTCTACTAAATAACGAGGTTACCGTTGCAGTTAAACATGTAGCGCGCAGTGACCCTTTGGCAGCGGGCTCCACGATTAAAAACTCTGCAAGAACGTAGCCGAAGAAATAGTGCCCTTAGACCTGGCCCGCCGAGGTGGTATATTTTTGTTTCATCTTTCGTTTAAAACTAGGTCGTCCGAGCCGCTTCCGTTTTTCCGTTAATTCACGAATTAAGTATTAAAACGGAATTTTGTAAGAAACTAATGAAATTACAGTTTACATATACATGTTTACATTTATAGATTTTATTAAACTTACGACAGTCATGTGAGCTTACACAGACATAATATTTTGAATAGTGCAAAGGCAATACGGAAGAGACATAGACGTGCTCTAAAGCAGGAGTTCTCAACCAGGGAGATGTCAAAGGAGGCGCGAAAGAAAAATTAATTTACCGCGTAAATTAAACATCGGACGACGAGGGGTGTTCAATAAATAATGTGACATGCCTTCGAAAATGACCTTTCAGGCATCTGAAAATTTTCACAAATAACCAACGAAGTAAAATTATCGTCATGTTTTGCATTAGTGTTGCGATGAATCCACCGACATCGTTAATTGTGCACAGTTAATAGTCTGCGTTCGTTACGTCATTGGAGATCATATTGAAGAAGAGATTTCGTACTCCCAATCTTTGACAGCAGGCACTAAATCTGAAGATATATTTAATTCGATATCTGATTTCATCGAAAAAAATGATCTGCATTGGAATAAACTCATTTTGGACTTTGCACAGATGGCGCCCCTGCAATGAGATAGGTGTTCGATCAGGCTTAGCTCAAAAGTTCAAGGAAAAGAATCCCGCGATAGCGTGTACTAATTGTTTTATTCATCGACAAGCTTTGGCTTCCAAAACATTGCCACAGAAATTACGCCAGACTTTGGACTTTGCTATAAAGATCGTAAACTAGATCAAGAACGGCGCTTTGAACAGTCGATTATTTAGTTTACTTTGCGAAAATCTTGGATCACAGAGTTCTATTCCACGCAGAAGTACGCTGGTTGTCTAAGGGCAACATGTTGGCTCGCCTTTATGAATTGAAAGATGAGGGGTCATCCTCTTTCTTGAGTTCAAAGAAAAAAAATAGATTTTTTGCAAAATATTCAACAATGGACAATTTCAATGGAGGTTGACCTATTTAACTGATATATTTGATGTCTTCAATCAGTTAAACTTGAAGCTTCAAAGCAGAAACGGCACTGCAATAAGTAACTATGATCATATTCGAGGGTTCATATCAAAGCTTCAACTTTGGAATCAAAAGGTGTCTGCTGAAAATGTAATAATATCTTTTTCTCGACTATTCAAAGCAAGTAAAAAATAAAAAAGTCGACGAAGATTTGACAGTTGAAATATAAACTCATTTGCAAGCGCTGAAAAACAAATTTCACCGATACTATCGAGACATTAATTCAAAGTCATCAATATGTCACATGACCAGAAACCCATTTGTTGTTGATGTCTTATAATTACGAAAACAAGTTCAGAAAGAATTTCGAGAAATGAAAGCCGAGTCGACAACAAAAGATGACTTCCATCTCTTAACATTGGAGAAATTTTGGATCAAACGATTCCTTGTTAATTTGAAAGTTGCCTCTCTCTCGCTTTGAGAATACTTGCTCCTTTTCTATCGACTTACTTATGTGAGGCAGGGTTTTCACAGCTTTGGTTTTAATTAAAACTAAGCAGCGAAATCGTCTTGCCGTTGATAGCGACCTGACGATAGCTCTGACAGAAACTGAACCTAGAATCAACCAACTGGTGCAGAACATGTAAGCTCAAGTATCCCATTAGTACTTTAATTATAATAAATTATTTCGATGATAAAAAACGTTTTAAACTTGGTTAAAGTTTATTTTCTACAACTTAGAATTAAAATAAATAAGTTTTATTAAAACAATGTGCGTTTTTTTTTTTAATGACAAAAATTAAGGGGGCATAAAAATGTTATTTATAATTCGGGGGAGCTCGAGGAAACAAAGGTTGGGAAACTCTGCTTTAAATGGTGTACACAATACACGATACTGATATGTAACCGTTTGGATTGCTCGCGATTGTGTATGTACATGAAATGGTTCTGTATTAGTTGGGCCAGAAGGAATTCAGAAGGCAAGTCCATCGAAGCACAACGCGTTTTCAAAAACTACGGAGAGCGAAAAGGAGAAGCTCGGAAGTGAAAATAGTATGAAATATCTGATGTTTATTATTCTTCAAAATACTGCGTCTAAAGAAGCCGCTTCGTCAAAGTAGCCTCAATTCGGAATAGAAAACAAAGAAGAATCGAGGCCGAAAAAGTTTGTTAATAATTTTTTAATCCGCTGTGCTTAAAGTTGACGAAGATTACCAATATGAAAAAACATTTATTTCAATACTTTTTTTAAAGATAACAGTACGGTTCAATTTTGGTAGCTTATCTTCAAAAGATGATTAATACATACACTTAATGCAGCCCTATGAGCGCGGAAGAGTCTACTTAATATATACACACACACACACACATATATATATATATATATATATATATTTGAAATGCACTGCGTACCAACGGAAACCCGTTTCTGATGCCGCAAATGAAGGAACTACTTTTGCATTATTGCATTAAGACGACAGGCGAATTATTTAAGGAATTCCACATCTGTTCGCTCTTAAATGGACGTCCTCCTAATATTGACAAAAAGACCCGGCTTTACCATCGGCTAACACCAATCGAATAAAAATAAAAAAACGCACGCCAAACGAAAAAAAAAAAAAAAACGAAATAAAGAACGGGAAGTAATTACAACTAAAATCGATGTTTCTTTTTGTAGCTTACGAAGTATATTTATGAATATGCAGAAAATATCCGAATTTTCAATTTCCTAATACAAATTGAGGCGCAGACTCAGTCCTATCTGACTGAATCCTCGCCGGAAAAAAAAAAATCGATAGCTTGAAGAGAAGAAGAAAGAGAAGATATATATATTCCTGCGGAAATAATAAAATGATTAGAAATAACGGTTAAAAAAATTTACATAATTTTCAAATCAACGTCTATTCCAAAAAAAAAAGGTAATTAACCGCGAGAGAAATACAGAAATTACCGGTGTACGTTTGTGTGCCTGCGTTCAGTAGTTAAAATATAAAATACGCCCCTCCCGCCTTCTGCAAATATTTCTAGCTACGGCCTACCTTAAGTGATAATTTTAGTAGAAAGAAAAAGAAAAGCTATTTTTCCTTCGTGTTAAAATTATATTCCCGAAAATGTTTAATCCCCGAAAATGTTTAATTCTCGAAAATGTTTAATTCCTGAAAATGTTTAATTCCTGAAAATGTTTAATTCCCGAAAATGTTTAATTCCCAAAAATTATTTAAGGTAAACATTTTTCGATATCAGAACAGACCGAATTTAAATTTTCCAAAGATGGTTCATTATAGTAATCCTTCCTCTGCTCATACACTTCTCTTGATAGTCTGGCTTTCATTCTCAATTGGGCACGACGACAATAGAATTACCGAAATTCTGGCTCCGGCATATGTACTTGAATTTAAGCGAAGCGGAATGGCCAATTTCTAAATACTAACAACGCAAGTTTTTTTTATTCTCTAAAGGCAATGCCTTGTCGCTGCAGTCATTGTGTCCTGTTGATAGCCATTTTCCGAAGTTCTTGATATTTACTTACCAACGAACCTGGAATTGGCGCCGGTTACCAACCTGATCACATGGCATAACATATCTTCAATTAAAGATTGCGAGGTTCGTGTTAGTTTTATAACTTTAGAGGGGGGGGGGCGACAAGGTATATGCGAATGAATAAAGAAAACCGGTTTAACTATTTATACATTATTGAAATTAATTTACGAAGTAAATACAAATTCGATAAAATACAGAGTTCTACGATAGTCGAGGATAAATTGTGAAAAAAAATCGTCTCAAATTTACGCTACAATTTTCCGTTTATATACACCTTAATTTTGCTGCAAAATATCTACTTTCAGACAACCGGTCAATTAACGAAATGGCCTTGTACCGAAAGGGGAAAAAAACGGTGACCGTTGATTTTTTGCCGAGCACTCATTTTATCGCAGTGTCCGACTTGATTCGTTAATTTCTTCCATTCCAACTTATTTTTACCACTAGATAATACGAGAGAGAAATCTAAATGGCATCTCATTCATCGAATAAACCGTTGAATATAAAACGAAACTTTAAAGAACATTATGTAAATATTTAGACTAATACGCGCAAGTATATTACATTCAGAAAGACGTAGAGCGACAAAAAAGAAAACTATTTAGATATCGGTCGGTAGTTTACGTTGCACCTTTTATAGACTAAATTTTATTACCGCATTGTAGCCATTTTCGCTCAGTCAGTTGAGAAGAAGTACGAGCCAAGTCCAATATATGGAAGTACCGCGAGTTAATCGCGAGTTAATCGCGAGTAACGTGCATATCTCTTTAATAATTGTAATATTTTGACTCGTTATACGAGTGCTTCGAAAATCCAAAAGTATTATCCGTCGCAGGTCGTTGAAAAAGTTATGAAGGGAAAATATGTAACGCTGTACAATATAGGAAACGCGGAAATGATACGAAGAAGTGGGGAAAAATTATAATCAGTAATGCAGTCACTAAACACAGTTCTGAAACAAGTGATTAACAAAATATAAAACAAAGAAATATCTCTGATCAATATAAAGAAGAATAAATTTTAACAAATTCAAATAAATACCTCAATTTTTTTTTTAAAAAATACGTTTTCCGTTCATTAGTTCTATTTGAGTGCACTCTGTGAACATGAAACCGCTGAATGTAATCATTAATGGGAAAAAGCTCGAACAAGTTAAGAAATATACATATTTGGGAGTAAGAATCACAGATGATGGTCGAGATAATGAAGAAATCAGAATACGTATAGGGCAGGCAAGGAGTGCGTTTAATAATATAGAACGTAAACTCAGAAGCTCAGCGATAAAAAAATCCACAAGAATGAAAATAGTGGAAAGTTACGTGTGGTTAATACTAAGATACGCCTCAGAAACGTGGACAAACACGAAAAATATAGAAAACCGGATAAACGCATTTGAACGGCGTGGCGTTATCGGAAAATGGAAAGGATAAAATGGGTGGATAAAATTACAAATCAGGAAGTGCTGCGTAGATTGAATTTAACGGAATTGTCATTATTTAAGAAGATCATGGAAAACGGAATATCTGACGGCTAGGCTACAGAAGGACCGGTTATTCATACTAGCTTCCAGCGGGAAAGTACTCGGAAAAGCGGGGAGAGGACGCAGGAGATTTAACATGATGACTAGCGTGGAAGTTCTGGGTCGGAACAACCTCTTTTCCTATAAGAGAAGCTAATAAAATAATAATAATAATAATAATCGGAAATCTACGAATCGACAATGCCGATGATTCGGTTCTAATTAAATTAATGACTACTATTCCCAGCCACATAATAAACGAACAAAAAAATTGATGTATGGAAGAAAGAAGTGGTTAAAAGAATGATGCAAAGATTAAGGAATTCTGCTGCCCTCTTTTCCCTTTATTGTTGCATTATTTTTTTCTTTTTAAGGGCTCTTTTAGACCTTCCCCGTTTCCTTTCCTTTTTCTTTCTCCCGCGCGTTAATGTATGCGACGTCCAATATGTAAGCCTTATGTACGGGTGTGTTATTGTGCTTTTTATATTTACGCTTACTTCGATCGATATTTTCTTTTCAGTTTAATACGTGTTCGATTTATGCATTAAGAATGATTAATCGTAATTTTTTTTACTTAGAATAAACGATATGTTGGGCACTCACGCAACGGGCATATTTGCTCCCCAGTGAGACCCACAACTAACTTATTTAAAAAAAAAAACAAAAAACAAGCGTTCAGAAACCTAGAGACTGTACTGAAAGACAGGCAATAAAAATGAACACAAAAAAAGACGAAAGTAAATCAATGTTTCGTCACGTCCGTCCTGAAAGATGCAGCAGAAACAACGTGGACGTTAAACGCAGGAAGCATTAAAAGGTTAAACGCGTTTGAAATGTGGCTAAGAAGAATGTAAGGCGGATACCATGGACGGCAAAGGTGACGAATAAAAAAGTATTACAACGGAGCGGAATGGGAAAGATGAACGTTATTGAAGACATAGAGGAAAGGAAGAAGAAGTATTTAGCACACGAAATAAGAGAAGAAGGATTGTTCTCGCTTGCTGTAAAAGGAAATATGCAGGGGAAAAAGATGCGAGGAAGAAAAAGACTGAAGATGATCCGAAAAAATTGAACTGATTTAATAATGTAAATTTGCGAGAAGTGGAATAATTTTATATTAAAAAAAAAAAAGAAAAAAAAATTGACTTTGAACTTTTTTGTATCATTGTGACATTCGGATGAAATACGACTACTTCGTTTTAGCGAAAATATAATATGAACTTCAACTGTTGATTGCAAATCGAATAATTACATTTCGGTGTAAATATGAATAAGACACTTCCCCGAACATCTATAAGTGGAAAAAAGCATTATAAAATTTCACGACTATTAAAATGTTTGAGTCCAGCCGTAATCCATGTCAAAATAATATTTATGATCAGCCTGCAATTATTACAGTAATTTTTAACGGTTATATTCGCTTCGTAATTAAAAAGAGGTATACGGAAGAACATTATCTTCAAAAGTTACAGAATTATTAGCAAAACTTGTCAGATACGAAGTATAAAAATCAATGATAACAGAGTAGTAAACCTTATGACAAAGATCAAAAAAATCATTATATTTTACATAAAGCTTTAAAAATAAAACTTTACTATAATAAACCGGGCAGAGAGTAGTATCGTAATTTAAAATTTCGTCATAATTTCAATGATGTTAAAAGGAAAACTAGAAAATTTTCGGAAAATAAACATCAAGTCGCATATAATACAGTCTCAAATGTAGGTCGTGTAGAAACATTCGCCAGAAATTTTATAAAGAAAAAGTTAGTTAAATCAAATAGAACAACTCCACGAAGCGGTTTTTTTAGTCCCCCCTAGCCGAAGCGATTGAAATGGAAATTTAACAATTTATCATCATGAAAAACGAAAAAAAAAAGAAAAAGTTATTGCATCATAACACGACATTTAGACACGGTGAATTTAAAGCGAAATATGTTAGAATAAAAATTGCGTTCGTAAAAACAAAAATTATTCGTTTTAAAAAGAAATCAAAAATACATTATTAGTATATAAATAAATTTCGAGAAATACAAAGAATACTTTTGACGGTGTACGTTTTTTTGTTTTTCCGTTTCCACAAATACCACAAAAAAACAAACAAAAAAAAACGTTCAACACTACGTTTTTTGTATCTAAATATTTTCTTCTCAATTTAAAATTTATCATAAGGCGCGATATTTGCAACATGTTTATGATTCGGAAAATTGTTGCCTAAATTTTTGTTAACTTAGCGTGGGAGAAATTTGAAATTTGTTTATGCACACGTGCGATTCTGAAAATACAGAATAAGCCACAGTTTTCCACGTGTCATATATGTAAAAAAAAACAAACGGTTCTGAATTCACATTTGCTGAAAAATTTTACAGTAACTAGAAATTTTAAAATAATCTCAACAAATTTACTGTACAATGAAATTATAACGACTTATTACGAATAAACCAACATAACAGCGACGCCGTAAACTCAATCGAAGACGGATCGTATTAATTTTTTGTCGTCTTAAATATCATAGAATAATACATATTTTCCTAAAATGTAAAATCGCTCTATTCGATCTCGATCGTTATTTCATCCGAGTCGGTTCTCCTGATTTTCATTCAGCGTAGAAATCAAAATAGCGTGTTTTTGAAGTGAAACTTCTTATTTTTTTCTTTTTCATTTTTACTTCATCGCCCTTTTCAGTGATTTCAGTGTTACCGTTTCAAGAAACTCTGCCCGGTGCACCTGTGTAATAGTAGCGCTTCGTAATCATCTTCGGCTATTGTCCAGTACGGTGGAACGATGCGTACAAACGAAGAAATGCGTTCACTATTGGTCACGAAACCGTGAAAATAGTTCAAACGTGTTTCCTCCGGTTATTATCGTTTCCATCTCTGTAAAATGCGATCGGATTAAATAACCGTTTATCTTCATTACTCCTACAGCGATACTGCTACTTTTTTCTGTGCACCTGTTTTTTTAACTGTCGCGCGATGCCACTCGAGTGACAAAAATTATTCACGGTTCCTCTTCTCAGCTTTTTTCAATTTATTTCCTAGAAGTGTACGCCCTAATAAGAACGATTCCGAAAATCCATTACGGTAAAATTACAGGTCGGAACGACGACACGTATTGTTTTATTATAACAAATGACAGTTCACTTTTCGTACCGGAATACATTTTTTATTGCTCTGTTATTTACCGCCTTTCTCAAGGGCAGTGACATTGCACCATCACATACCGTGCGCTTATTAAATTATTTCATTATTTACGCTTAAGGCACACACTCGTCTCTCGTCACTTCCTTTCAACGGCGATAATTTATTTCATTTATTTTTAATTCGATAATCATTCTGCTCGTCATAGGCGAGGGCTGTTGAACATTTAGTTATCATCGATCTCGTTACCATTGTGTTCTAATTTTCTAACAGTTTGGACAGATACTTGATAATCCGTCTCGCCGAGCTCTTGTCTATTTTACCAGCTCCTCTCCTAGTTACAATAATCTCCTTCGTAAGCATTGCCCGACAATATGCTTTTCATATTTCTACCATCATTCTCCCTCCGAAACTATCTTGCCTACATTATGTCCCTCATTATCTCTTCTTAATAAGTGCTCTGTTCACTTTATTTTTCTCGTTTTTACCAATATTCTTATCTACCTTAATATCTGTACGGTTTTGCTTCAATTGAAAAAAATTTTTCGCCATTTAAATTTCCGAAGCTGAACAAGAGCATTTAAGCCAATTTAAACTTTTACTCTACAAATCCAAAACCACGCATAGCGGCTTCTAGTTCATCGGCGATAGAAGGCGATAAGCTGCGTGTCAGGTTCATGCTTGACAAAAAGTATTATTTTAAAACTACGAAGGAAAAGCTACATAAAAATACTTGCTACGTTTATAATCTCCATTGTTTTGTAAAACGTTTACAAATCGGCCGTTAGACTAAGAACAAAACTCAATTATTAGAAATTGGACAAAGAAAGCTATCACACTAAGTGCTTCAAACTGAAAATAAATATATATGTATATATATGTATATATATATATATATATATGGCAGGAAAATAGTGAATTAACGCTAATGACGATGTCGAGAGTTATAAGATGGATGAAAGAGTAAACAAATTTCAAGGAAGAAAAGAAATTTTAGAATCCTAAAATAATTGACACCTTATTTATAATAAACCGCGAAATGCAGGAGCTATATAATAATCACCGTGTTAGGCGAAGGAACTTATCGGGTTTATCCGCGTGACAAGTTCAAAACTATTAAAGTTCGATCGAGTTTTTTCTCTCCCTGCTAATGAAGTGCATCTTCGTTTATGGTTAAAACCGTATAGATTAATTCTGTACTTTGTTGAAGAATAAAATTGCTCTAGAAATTATACACAGAAAAATAAATTTTTGTTTACCTTAACTTTAAAAACTGGTGCAAGCGAGAAAAAAAAGTGATTTCGTAGTAAAATGTACATAATATATTTGCAATTAACTCGGTAATTATAAACGATTTTAAATCAAGATGATTATTTTACAATGAATACACACACACGTACACATATATATGTATGTATATATGTACATTTATCGTTTTTAACAGTCTCTGCAGTTATTATTTTTTCTTACATTGTAGTCATTGTCCAGTGTGGCTGTGACTACTTCCTTTTTCTCATAATGCATTGTAAGCATTGCCGGGCAACTGTGGTCATAATGTGAGATAAAAATATTTATCTATTTTTTCTCTTGCTCCTTTTTCCAGAATGAAAAAATCTTGTTTGTGTTTGTTTTGTTTCCTTGAGCATTGTGAGCACTGCTAGCAGTTGCAGCCGTACTGTAGAATGAAATTTCTTTTCCTGAATTTTCTATTATTAGTAATTTTTAATATCTAGTCGTGGCGTAGTTTGCTGGCCAAATGAACTGTTCTGTTCGGGCCAAAAAAAAAAAAAAAAAAAGTTTAATTCTCAACTTTGAAAAAGTATTCGCACGGAAGAATCAAACTGCCGTAGTATTTATTAGAAAAAAATTATCATATCTAATAATAGAAATCACGAAATACGGATATAATTCAAAACTAAGGAACTATATAATATGTAAATTATGTTCATTTTACAACAGTTTCGTTTAGCGATTTGCAAGCGTATTGGTTGTGCATTATTTTTTTGGTGAACTGGCACACATGCGCGTTAACAATTTTAATTCTTCGCCGTGAAATAATCTGCGGCATATAATTTATTCTCTGTTCGATAATTTCGACAATATTAATAATTTTGTTTATACATTTTTTTATTTTAAAATATCGTTTGCGAAAATATTATCAGTAAAAGAAAACTTTGCGAAAGTATTATCAGCAAAAGGAAACTTTGCAAAACAATTCGGACGACCCTAAAAAGCAGTTTAACACTTCCGCGACAGCGCCCGGATCCACAAGATGCCCTTTAGCTGGCTGGAGTTTTTCCGAACGCACAAAACAACCGAACTTATAACGCGCGTTGAAGGAAAAGAATGAAAATATTACGAGTAAACGAAATCCGATTTCACTCTGTTTTTACCGAAATTTAACAACTGCACCAAACCGACCCTAGGTGTGCCAGTATTTTAAGAAAATTCAGCAATTTCATTATCTCCTGCTATAGCAATTATCGGTTTTAAATCTCATTCGCAAGATCTATTAGTCATAACAGTTACGCACGTAATCGTGACGACGACTTTTAAAATTTAAATCGTCGAAAATTTCAGTAAAAATTATTAACTGCAACGGTCATGCCGCAGCTTGTCCGTGTACCGCTCCATCTATTACAACTGGAATATATCTCTAGTTAGCGTTAGTAGGCATAGATAGCGCTAGCGACGCATTCCACTTCGACAATTAATACCGTGATTAATTTTCTACGTGACGACTGGTAATTCTAAGAAATATTTTCGGTACAACCGGTTACAATTTGTATGTAAAATTAATGTTTTCTTTTTAAAATATGCGTGCAATTTCGGTAAAAAAATAACTACGATTTCTTCAGATTTTTGAAAAATGTCAAATAACTTGTTTTACCGGCGGCAACAAAGAGCAGGCGCATACGAGTACCTCACCTGATGTTGTCTTCCGAGTCGTTCTAGATGTAATAAATTTCATCAGTACAAAAGTTCAGCACATGCGAGAACAAAAATTTACTACTGTACGAGTTTTATTCGGAAATTAAACTGGTTTCCGCCAGAGTACACGGGTTAAATTTATGTTTTTTTGAACTTCACATAATGATGATAGCTCTCTAGCTTTAATAACTATCGATTGCTTTTTTTTTTTTTTTGATAAAATAACTTTAATTTACACTAGACGCATGTTAATTTCTGCTGTTACAGGTGATAATGTGGACTGTTGGATGGAAATTCAACACGGTAAAGGCCCGTGGGCTCCACCCGTTAGCGGAATAGTGCCACTTGGTTCCACACTGACGCTAGTAGTAGCCATAAACGATTACAGAGGTAATTTTAAATTTTTATTTTTTGGCCGAGATTTTTATCGGAAAATTATGTTCTTAAACGTAACAGCGAAAGAGAAAAAATTGAAGATATCTTCACTTCAAATGGGAAAAAAGCAAAAATTAAAAAAAAAAATTACGAAAATTACGAAATAATATGAAAAATACGATTAACCGCCGGTAGTTTCAATACGTTCAAAAATTGTTGAAAAAAATCACTACCGCTTTACTACCCTAAACAATATTAGCGGAATATTTTGAAACAAGTTTTCTTTCCTTTTTTTTTTTTTTTGCTTTTTTGTATTTTTAAATCCCCCCAGAAAAGAATTAAAATTTAGTTTGCAGATTCAATTGCGCGTAATATTATGAAAGTTGTGAGAAATATATCTTCTTCTGTAAAAATCGTTTCCTAAAAGCTTCCTCTTTTTTGTTTCTTTGTTGATCTTTTTCCTAATTGAGACGGAAATACGAAATATAATCTCGGAAATAATATAACGGCTCCAAGTCTGCCGTCTGTCCACAGTAAAATAAACACATAGTTATAGTTTGCATAGGTAATTCGGTACCTGCCCGCTAACTGAAAACAAAGATTATTCGTAAAAATATTTATTTCACAAATGATATCATCGATGTGCTCGATGTTGTTTATTCAATGTTAACAACTTAGGTCAGTTACGAACAATAAAATGTTTATCTCTCGGTCGATCATCGAGATTGTACTGACTGATGAGATTATTTTTATTTTTAGTCAAAAATTATCTAATACAGTCGGATACCAACGATGAAAATATTAAAAACGCTGCGTAATATTTTATTTGTGAAATACCAGCTGCAGCTACTTTAAATACGTACCCTATATTAAACAGAACAAAACGATAAATAACAGCTATCCAAAAAGGTGAATTCCCATTTCGCCTAATTCCCAATTCGCCTAATTCCCATTTCGCCTAAATTTAGGGTCGGGTTACTCAAGTAATGAAAAAAAGGTCAGACAAACATACGAATGATTTCGTGTTGGCAACAGCGCGTCATCATTATCGAATTTTAAGCAGACTAAACGCATCATTTTTTTTTCTATTTGATTCCACTGTTAATCTTTTCTTTCCGAAATACAACAAAAAGGTTTATATGAAAATCAAAAGTGAAAAAATACCGCTAAAAATGTTTGATGTAAATATACGCGAAACGACCACTCCTATTAATATTTGCGAGTTATTTTATTGGATGTCCAGTGCTGTATAAATCCCACCCGCCTTATCAGTCAGTATATAAAAGCCTCCTTGATATTTAGTATGACAAGAACATTAAGGTTCGGAGTTGCAGAAAAAATAATAAAAAAGCTAAATTATAATTAGGTGTAGTTACGAAGTGATCGCATTTATGTAAGAAAAAAGGAATAAAAATCGAATAGAATTAACAATAATGACATGACATCGAATGATTATTGCAGCGGTAATTTTATTATTGATTATTAAAATTACAATTATAAGTACATACAAAAAGTAAATGTTAAAATTAGGAAAACATAAATAAAGCTCCATTTAGTTCACCCTGCCTTTTTGCCTTTTCTAGGCTTTTTATCAAAATAACTTCTTCCGGCTCAACGTAGCTCGGTACGCATTTCAAACGCCTATACTGTCAGGAAGTGCTTTATTTCCGCTTCTCGGCCACGCGCAACGAAACTAGTTCGCTACCCCTGCGTAGCGGTCAGATCCTTCGATTTTTTAACCGAGAATGCGTCTTTGACAAACAATGCCGCGTTTGCCCGCTGCCGAGACCTTCCGAGAAATTGAATGATTATTACCAAAATTTTAATATTTTCAAAGGTCGTAAGAAATGCCAAATCCATCTCAATATGCGGAAAATCACCGCATACTGACTGTTTTACGCTATGAGGTCACAATTTGTTCTGGGTTGAGTGTTATGTGTATCAACGTTCTGAGGGAAACTATTCTTCTATCTTGAATATTTAAATTTTCGCTTGTGAATAAAACAAAAATTTAAAGTCAGGCTAATATAGCAATGGATATATCATTTATAAAAACAAATCGAGCAGGTAAATAATATATATATATATATATATATATATATATATATCTAATATTTGTATATTGAAATATTTATTGCAAATTACATTTTAAATGAAATGGTATTCAATTAGATTTTGACAACAGAGAATAAAAAAAATTATCATCCATTAAAAAATTATTTTCGCTTAATTGCTATAAATTTTTATTTTGTACGTCAAAAGTGTATGATAAAATATTTGGTTAATTGAATAGCGTCTTTTTATATTCTCTTTATTTTTCCTTTTTGTAATGTTAAATCGTAATCTTTTGGCAATTTATTGAATAAAGCATTTTAAATAGTAAGATAGAAGGTTTTTTTTCTTTGCCTTTTTCTGGATTTGCCAAAAAATCTGGCAGACTTAACAGATTATAAAAGAAAGAAGAAAAATATTATAATCTAATTCGATTGGACACTGGGGAAATAGAAGAAACAAGAGTAAGGAGGACAGTGCCCCTTTATTCCAATCTTCTGCGCTTTGGCCTCCCCACTCCTTACAGTGCCAAAGCCATTCTTGCTTTCTCCTCTCTCAATATAGTTCCTTTGTTAGCTTTCTTTATCTCCTCAATTTTTAATCTTTTCCTTATATAATGTACAATTCTCTGCGTTGGGTAAGTTCTACTGTTGACGTGCCCAAAAAATTGAAAAAAAAAAAATTTTTTTTTACTTTGTCAAAAACTCTAAAAACAACATTTTTTGCGTTTTATTTATTTTTTTCATTAAAATTATTAAAATTACTTGAAAAACATCGTTATTATAATAAACGTGACTAATTTGAAGAGGAATTTTTCAAAGTCCAACAGCAACCATTTAGGCTTCTGGAGAAGTTATTTATACCTTAAAATTCGATTTTAGAAGTATTTTTAACAACATACGCCAAGTTTTACCGTTTCATCTTGTAGAATGAGGAAAAAAATCATGACTGTATCTTCAAAATTTTTTTTATACCGTGCGACACATCTAAAAATATAGTAACCTCTTATTACAACCAATTTTTCGCCATTTTTTAATCAATTGTCCTTATTTTCACTGCTTTCTACAACTAAAAATCTATTGTTAAAGATTATCAAATATAACAAATATACTCGATAGATATAATAATATTTAAAATATACATTTTTTTGATATGGTGCTTTTAAATCTATGCTCATTTATTAATCCCATAAAAGCCATGAACTGACCCCATATAACAGGGTCTTCACCTTGTTTATTCCTTGCTTACTCCTCTTTTTCTGCTGTACACAGAGTTTAATAGTAAATCTAGTAATTTTTCTCGTCCTAATATCCAAATTTTGAAAAATCTCTTGTAATCGTATACGTTACTGTTGATTATTTATTCAAATCCGAAGCAGTATTTAATTTTTAAATTCTTCCGATTTGCAAATTCACTTTTTTTGAATTATAGAAAAATGAAATTAGGTTCAGGAACTTTTGTTAAAAAAAAAGAAACAACTGTTTTCCTAATTTTAACATTTACTTTTTGTATGTACTTATAATTGTAATTTTAATAATCAATAATAAAATTACCGCTGCAATAATCATTCGATGTCATGTCATTATTGTTAATTCTATTCGATTTTTATTCCTTTTTTCTTACATAAACGCGATCACTTCGAAACTACACCTAATTATAATTTAGCTTTTTTATTATTTTTTCTGCAACTCCGAACCTGAATGTTCTTGTCACACTAAATATCAATAAGGCTTTTACATACTGATTGATAAGGCGGGTGGGATTTATACAGCACTGGACATCCAATAAAATAACTCGCAAATATTAATCGGAGTGGTCGTTTCGCGTATATTTACATCAAACATTTTTAGCGGTATTTTTTCACTTTTGATTTTCATATAAACCTTTTTGTTGTATTTCGGAAAGAAAAAAAAACCTTAACAGTGGAATCAAATAGAAAAAAAAATGATGCGTTTAGTCTGCTTAAAATTCGATAATGATGACGCGCTGTTGCCAACACGAAATCACTCGTATGTTTGTCTGACCTTTTTTTTATTACCTGAGTAACCCGACCCTAAATTTAGGCGAAATGGGAATTAGGCGAATTGGGAATTAGGCGAAATGGTACCAGACCTCCAAAAATTGGTTAAAGATCTTTACAGGATATCGCGTGATAAAACTTGCTAAACAATTAAAGAAATCATTACGAGCTACCTCGTAAGGCTTTTATGTTACTTACATGTTGATGTAGAACGCTATTTTGAAGCAGTTGCGCAAATTATCATTAAACATGGAAAAGATTCGCATAATGTGTCCTCTTATCGGTTTATAATCAGCGGTATTATTGAAAGTAATGGAAAAATTAATATTAAACCGCAATTAAATAATATAATTCAAAATCATCGATTTAATTAGCACTCCACAATTGACGGAAAGGGTAATAAATACCATTGAAAACAGTCTGAAAACAAGGCAAGTATGTACAGCTGCGTTTATTGCTGTTGCACAAACCTTTAATAAGGTGTGTCAGGAGGGTTTATAAATTTTGCAGTTGCTACTCCCGACCAAACTGATAAATTCTCTTTTATCAGTGACCGACATTTGTTCGCTTTGAATATGTGCTCTCTGGGATATTTATGTTGCACTGTACACGCCGAGGTTCAGTATTAGAACCTACGTTTTATTAATGTATATCGTCTTGATTTCAAAATAAGAAATATTCGCAGACGATACACTTTTACTTTCGTGTAATTCGGGTATGCTAACACTGTCAGAGTCGGAATACATTAAACAGCGCAGAAGAAGACTGATTCAGAAGGTGGAACATGAAAGTAAAGAACACTTTATTAATAGAGAAGTTACGATCCCACCTGTTAAAATCGGTAATATTGTAATAGTAATCCAAAAAATTATTAAATATCTAAGGCTGTATTCGGAAAAACGAAATTAATATTCAGAAATTAAGAAAATGAACTGGCCTACAGGCAGAAGTAGCACGTTGTCACTAGATAATAAACGCCTTACTAAACGCATCGCTATGTCATTAGACCAAATTTGGACATGCGAAGTTTTAGGACTGCGCTAAATCGACAAATGTAGAAATAATTCAAACGATCCAGAATAAAATCTTGAGAATATTAACAAAAGCGCACCTGATATCTAACCAATGGCGTCATAAAGATTTGAGCGTTCATACACGTAGCTGACATTGTTAAGCATTATGCTTGGAGTCACGCATACAGACTGGAAAGGAACTCGAACAATTTAGCGGTACAACCGTGTTGAATAGCACCTGTAATGTCAAGGGAACCGTAATCTCGTGGACCTTTCGTACGATCAGGAATATTGGGTGAGTGCCACTGGGCGCTATTCCCTTCGTGACACTTTATAATTAAAAATTTCGCTGAACGGCCTCCAGAGATTGTGATGTAAACTAATAATATAAAAAAAGAAAAACAAAAACAAATGAAAGATACGTGTATACACATTTACGGTTTTAATGATACATACGTAATTATTACGTCAATATTATCAGTAACGTTAATTTTACATACACAATTAGCTCTGATAAATTAGCACGCTTAAAAATCACATTTTTTCAATGTTCCTATTCGCCGATTTTCTCTGATTTCATATTCCCGCTTTTAGGAAAATAGTAACGTCCGTCAACGAATTAACGTAAAATTATCATTAAAAAATTTCGTCTCACACTCTCAGCGGCACAGAAAACCGTTTTAAAGATTCAGATTATACGCGTCAAATCGTAATTCCGAAATTCAACCGACAATTTTATAACGATTTTTGGAAATGATTTTTTAAAGAACGATCGTTAAAGCAGAAGCAAAATTTTAAAATAGCATTTTAGTAACAGAAAACATCAAATATTCACTTACGCGCTCTATGTTAGAACATATAATTTGTCGACGAACGTTTAGTTTGATGAAAATAATTAAAAATAAAATTTCAGGGGGCCAGTTATTTTTATTTTTTATCCCCCCCCCACACACATACACAAACACACACTCTTACATTCGTATACCTAGATCTCTGCTGTACAGCGTGTATGTGTATGACGTATACAAATATTTTTATCGTAATGGTCGGGCATAACGCTCGATTTGCTTTTTTTTTTTTGCCAGCTCCGGGCGCTGCAATTTGTGGTAAGGAACTTTGTTCCAAAAAGAAGCGCGTTCTGAATGAATTTTATGTGTAAAAATCGCGCTTTTTGCAATTTTATTTCGTAAAGTATTATGCCTTTTTCAAATGTACCATCTTTTAAGCGTCTTTTAATTGCCTTTTAATTATCTTTTAACCGGCCTTTTCGTATGTAGGTAGAAAAATAAAACGGGATAAAAAGTAAAAAACCAAAAAAAGAGTTTGCATAACGGCAATAAGATATACAAAATTGAGAAAAATCTTAAAATTATAATTTTTAAACTGGGCGAGTGTGTAAAAAGTAATTATATTTTCCGACAGGCGAATTCGACATGAGGGTGAAATCGTGCGCCGCATCGGACGGTGGTCAACACATCATTCAGCTGAGCGACGAACACGGGTGCGTACTGAGGCCGAAGATGATTAGCCGATTTCTGAAAGCTCGCATAACGGACGAACGAGCGTCCGTCATAACGTACGCCTTTTTCCACGCGTTCAAATTTCCGGACGCTCTGAGCGTGCACATCAAATGTAAAGTAGAAATTTGCCGGCACGGCTGCCTCGATCATTGTCAACAGGCCAACGTCGACAGCAGCGTCGCTTCCCACCTACAATCCACCTTCGACGACTACAATACGCTGGAACGGAAAGACACTTCGGAGGAAGACGACAGAAAGACCGGCGGCGAAAGCGCGGATTCTTCCCTCGGAAAGGACGCAGTTCGTCCGCAACATCAAACGGTCCCGAAACTCGAAAGCGTTCCGCAGAAACTTTCCGACCCGTTCAGAGACCTGATTTACGACGACAGAACCAGCATCGAAAATATCGACGACGGAGAAATACTGTCGACGGACGAAGCGGCAGCCTATCCGCTGATGTCGAATAACGCTGCCGGCGCCGAAAAACCGATCGAAATGCCCAACATAAAGATCGACACCGTCAAGAAGCCGATACACGATGAAAGTGCAACCGTGAGTATTGATTTGGTTCGATTAAAACTATATTTACGGATTGAGGTCCCCTCTTTTATTATCATTCCTGCCATTAATCACTTTGAGTCTTTTTCTCTTCCTCTCCCTTCTGTACTATCTTTGCCGCTGAACTTATCGCCATCTTGCCTTCCATTGTCTATATATACATCTTCGCATCGCTTCTATATGTGATTATCTTCGACCCCGGGAGGAGTGCGCCTTTCAAGCTGTTTCCTCTCCCTTTCCCATACACTCCTGCGGTTTTGCCGCTCTTCGTATTCGATCTCCTATCTGCAATCTTCAAGTTCTCCACTCTATCCACGTTTCCGAGTCCCTTGTAAGCAATCACGGTAATGAGTTGGTGGATTTCTTGACTAGAGTTGCTTCATACTCCTGCCTCTATTTCAATTCCCGCTACCAACCTGCTACCCCTATGGTTAAATTTTCAAAAATCAGACTCTAGTCAGATATTTATGCTTTTCCCTTCTTTAACAATCCATTCTTTCTATCGGTCTGTCCGGCCGCAATCACTCACTCTTGATTTTATGACTTTCCTATTCTACGAAACTCAGTTGCAATCTCTATTATTCGTTTTCATCTTAATCGTCTTCCTCGCGTTTTCGTTTTCATTTAACTTGTCATCTTTATCCGAATCTCGAATTTGTCATCCCAACACCATATCTTTCTTGAATGTTCTTTCCTTTCGTTTGAGCGTGCTATTCTTTATTCCAATTTGTTATCCCTTCGATTTCCCGGTTTTAAATCAAATTTCCTTCATTCGAGCTATTTCTGACCGAACCACTATCTAAATGATCCTGTCTTTACCTGTTGCTGACGTGCTCAGAATAAAGTAACAAGCCGACTGACTTTGCTCGATTGATAAAGTGACAAAAATAATCGACTGTATTACTTTATCGAGCGAACAGCGATCATCCAAAAATATGTTTATCTCAGCCTTTCAGCGCGTCGAGGTTTCATTAGAAAAATGTAAAATATTTTTCACGATGTAAATTTCGCAACAAAAATGCGAATCTTAACCCGAATTACTCTCTTTTCTTTCTATTTAAATTGCTCTTACAATAAAACATTAAAAATTGTTTTTGCAAACTATCGATTACGCTGCCCGCTTGCTTTGTTAACTATTGCGAAAACAGACTCGACACCAGCATCTATTATTATAACGTGAATGCCAAAGACGAAATTAGGTTACAGCGTGGTTAAACAAAAAGACTATTACCAAAATACAAATTAAATTTATTCAAAAGAGACGCATTAATGTGGAAAATAGAATAAAAAACCAAAAATTACGATTCATTATATGTTATTAACAGCGCGACTAACAATAAGATAGAGACTGAAACGAATCCTCTTTCCATCGACTGAATTAAAGCCCGGGGTAACGATTTTTTTTTTTACGCCCCTTCTTGTGTATTTTAAACGGTCGAAATCCGTTAAGCGTGTCCCATGGACGTATACGCCACTTTAAGCTACAAAAAGATGAGACGGAAACGTGTTTACATTTTTTGAAAATTGTGTTTCGAATGTTATTTTCAAATATCGAATTCCTTCCGAGTCGAATGCGGAATTAGCTTTTTGTTTATTATTTTGTATTTTTTTAAATTTTCATCTTCGTTTATTTTCGGCGAAGAACCGGTTGATTGAATACAATAAGGAATGTAAAAATTACTTCATGTCATATTGCAAATAGGAATCGGTTATTCTCCTTCGTGATTAATACCACTTCTTTTAACCATTAGGAGAGGGACACGAACACAATTGGAAATTTAAGCGTTTTAATTAAAGCTGCAACTTTTGCTGCTTCCGGAACTACGCTGATAGAAAAAATTAAAAAATAGCGCCGGAACAAGTTTAGCAAATTAACCCCTTAACGCCCAAGCTATTTCAAAATGAGAACTTTTGAAAAATATTTTGAAATTACATTTCATACATCATAAATAGAGTAATTCAGAAGTTTTATTAATTTACTGTAATTAGCAGTTGAGATAATAGGTGATCCATAAATAGATCGCTGGGCGCTACTGGTAATAAAAAAGCAAATAACTTTCCTCCGAATTTATATTTAAAAAATAGCGAATTTAGTAAAAAAAAAAAAAGTGAAATTTTTGTAAAATTAAAAACAACTAAAGAGATTTCAAACAAAAAATCTTATTTTACTGATCTAAACTTACATAGTTACATTTTAATAGAGAAAATTTGCAATAATTGAATGTGATATAACGGAAAACATTTCACACAAAGCGTTACATTGCATTTTGTACAAAACGTAAGAGGTCTTCCCTTACATTTCTGAAATTGGCATCTTCTTTGGTTTTGTATTTTACCTATAACATGATCTTTTCTATCCAAATGCACAGAGTCTGTCACTTTTGATCTAGATGACATTATCGGAGGTCTTCTAATGGTTTTTGTAGAATGTGTTCCGGGTTTGAGGTACACAACAGCAATATATCTTCGGATGTCTTTTATACTTTTCTTTTCGCAATTTGTTAAATTGAACAAAATATAACTGTATTTACGACAGCCATGTCAAAAACTCTTGTAAAGATTGGTCAGTACCATTTTTTGCCACGCATTTAAATTGTATGTTTTTCTAAGAGCCAGTCATGCTGGTCAACACCGCCCATATTTTTATTATACTGAGCGATAGTACTAGGATGCAAAATTTGGGATTTTTCTTTCAAACCTTTTTGATGCTGAGATCTTCTTCGTCAGACCAATAATCTCTTTCACTGGATAAAATGTGGTAGCCGGAGAAAATCAAAAAACCAATAAAACTCTTCAAATCATCAACTGTAACCGGAAAATTCTGGCTTGTTTTTCCACTCTTTTGCATATCTTTCTGTTTCATTTCGTATGAATTCGTAAAATTCGGGAGTTAGAAATTCTTCGAAAATTTCAAGTGGATTCATATTTCCTAAAATATTTAAAGTGCTTTCAAGATTTTCACTGGACAAATTACCGTCTTCGTTAAAAGTGTAAATAGGGTTATTTTTTGTCAAATTTGCTTTCGGCTCCTTTTTGGATTTTTTCGCGCATTTTTTTGATAAATTCGAATCAACCCGTTTTTTTATTTTCATTATGGGCGCTAGATGGCTGCTGCTCTGTAATATTAGGGTCAAAATCATTCATGTTTTTCGATTCATATTGTTCCTTTTCCTCTATTTCTTCCATCGGTAAAAAAATTTCTACTTCACCTGATAGACCTTTCACTGATGGAGTAGTCATTTCATCATCATCAAAACACTCTTCGTCAGTTAATTCATCCACATCAGGCGGTATGGCAATTATATCTTATTCAATTTCCTTAGAAAATATATATTCTAATGCTTCTTCCGTGGTGTGAAACACTTTACGCTGAGAAATTCTGAAAGAAATGAAAAGGGAAAGAGAAACGATATTACTTGCCACTAACGCCCAGCGATCTATTTATAGATCAGCATGTTTAAACTTAAATTTCAATAATAAAAATAGTTATTTTTTTAATCTAAATAACGCAGAATAATTATAGAGGTATTGAAAATGTAGAACACGTAAAAAAAGTTTAACTAACTTTTAAATTTTTTCCGTTGGATATAAAATCGAACACTGTACTATGACGCTTCGAAATGGCAAACTTCAGACGTTAACTGCTCGACTGATGTGGAAAAGAATGTTTCAAAATTCGTTTGGGGGTATGGCTACACATATAAGGAAACCAAACAATGATAGTAAAAAGTGATAAAGGATTTCGTTTTCAGTGGGCGTTCAGAAAAGTAGGTGATCTATAAATAGATCACTGGGCGGTAACGGGTTAAGCAAACTTATACAGGGCGATGAGCTGTCTAGAATGTGATGATTACTATCGGAGGGGAATACAATTTGTTAGGATTGGTAAAACCGAAAAAAAAAAAAAAAAAAAAACACGAACGTGGAAAAAATAAACGTTTCAAATTTGAAGGCAAACTGTAATGATTCTTTTTTTTTTTCTTCAGGTTTCCTCGTTCACGCAAGCCGTTATACACAATACGCACCGCGAAGGACACGAACGATTTCCGCACGGACCGCGGAAGCTGAAGGACGACATAGACATTGCGAGCGACGGTAGGAAAACGCCGAATTCAAGCGGCATCGGAATTAGCACGCAGAAAAGACGCAGGAGATCGTTCGTCATTTCGGACAAAAAAGCGAGCAACGCGAACGTGGGGGTCAGCGGCCTGTACGAGGTGGTGTCGGAGGCGGATTTAGCGTTCACACCGGACAACAAGGAAGAGGCGGTCGCAGTGTTGCAGGGTAAAATCGGCCAGGAAGTAGTGTACGGAGTTTGCTTGCCGGTACCCGGGTTCAGCGCCGTATTCATGCTCATGGTCGCTTCGGTGATCGCGTCCGCACTCATCGCCGGCTTCCTGATGTATCGTTACCAGGTGCAGCGGGAAACACAACGGATGATGGCGGTGCAGCACCAAAGGCGACACCAGCAGCTACTTCACGGAAATGCCGCCGAACTAGCGGTCAATTCGCTGGCCAGTTGGATGGCCTTTAGGCTGAGCAAAACCAGGCCGCCCGCTCAAAAGCACGGCGGACCGCCGGTAGTTAACACGGCAGGCGCAAATCACCACAACAGTTGAAAATGTCGAGCGGCACCGACGTTGTGTGTTCAAACTATTACCATTTTTGACGCGTTTTCATCGGCACGAATTTGTCCCCGCCCCCTATTGTCATTACTATAGTTACCTATCATCATATAGTACGAGTGACTGCCACCGTGAAATTCGCTAAACAGCATACGAATACGACACCCGCTCTGTTCCTACGACGATTTAATGAGAATAATTAATTGCAACTCCATCTCCCATTGGGGCAATGTCGCCAACGTGAATTCTACAGCTTTTTCCGATTAACTCTAGGTTTCACATAAAAAATACCTATTTTCTTTTTTTAGTTTATTTATTTATTTATTTATTTATTTATTTGTTTATCGTTTATTAATACGGTACTTTATTGTAGATGGCAGTCTTGTAGGTCATTAAAAATCGCCGTGGAAAAAACCTTTCCTCTTTTTTCTTCTTTTTTTTATTAGTTTTTGGCCCCGATGTTACCCATTTAGCCAGTTTCCTCAATTAGAATAATTTTACCGAACACATACAAGTTAACATCAGACAATTAACGTTCTATCCCATTAGTACAATTTTTGAAACAAAAAATCCCTCGATATAGTATACTATACGTTCGAACAATCTCTAATTCTCTTCCCTTCCCTCGCATTAATCTGCAATTCCAGATCGTTCAATTTTTCCTATCTAAATTTTAGCTAATCGAATTCTTTCACTTCAACATCTTTACCCCATCATCAGTGTCGTATTTTAGTTTTTATATAATCTTTTTTTTTCTTTTTTTTTCTTTTCGCTTTTTTTTCCTCCTCGGCAATACCGAATGTATAATATAAAGCCACATCCTTTTCGGATAACGTAATAATATTTCCCTTCCCGAAGTTATACGTATTAATGTTTTTGTAATTTCCGATATATTCAATTTTTACATCTTCACCTGCTTCTGTAAATTTCTTGTGCGGGGATATTTTTAGCGTTCACTCGTTGTCAACGGAACGGTCTTCGTAGATTCCCCTGTATATATGTGTTCCGGAATTTGTCTTTCAATCTAGCGTAGACCACCCCGATGTTCTTTCGTATGGAGTATATTATCCTGCTTGTCCGCTTTTAACTTTTTCCATTAGAGCGAATTGGTTTTGTTTAAATTACAGTAAGTTTTAATATTTTTCACCACAACCGTTCATAGAATTTTCAGCAAACAATCGTAATAGTATGAATTTAACGGTACGATTTTGAATTTCATATTTTAATAGCGAAAGTTATTAGATGCATTATATATAATGCATGTATATATGTATATGTATATGTACATGTATGTACATGTGTGTATATGTATGTATATGTGTGTGTATATGCGCTCGTGTAGTCTGAAAATTGCCAGTTTACAATTTCGTCTATAATTATATCATTAGTATCGAGTGTATCGTTTGTGACTTGCACGGAAAAATCGGTACGTGTCTCGTTGTTTATGCATTTGTACAGTAGATTAGTAATTTAACATTTTACACGATGTTAAGTTCATTATGACTTCAGGTACTGCTATTTGAAACAAACGAGTATAACTGCGGTACGATAAATGTTTATTCAAAGGATGATAGCGAACTGTAAGGTATTGCAAGTCCGGCCGCTTCGACATGAACCCCGAACGATGATTCGACCTGATTGTAACACACTTTATGCGAGGGAAAAACAATCGACCGTAAACAATGATTACTGTTTAAACGGGGGCTCGTTGAGGAACTTCGGTACTTAACAATTGTTGAAAAATTTCGAAATTACCTGTCGCGACGAGTTTTTCGATTCTGGATTATTACTAGCCTTCTTTTTACAGACTAAAGCTTCGCTGTTGCCATTCGACTAAGTCATTGCGAGCTCATTCGTGAACACTATCGTGTAAATTACGGTCACTTATCGCGTCCCACAATTTTTCGGATTTCATTTTAAGCTCATATTATACACTTTTTTTCTACCCGATCAGCCATTTTTCCCCTCTTTTAGCCGGACGATACCCGTGACCAGTTCTAAATATCGCACGTTGTATCAACTACACTTTCGCATCTTCTACTACAAGCGTGAAACCAAAAGCTGCCGGAAAAATAAAGAACAATACAGATGTAGAAAAAGAGGATCAAAATTGAATAAGAAAACCATAGATGAAGTAAACAATTGACGATACTCCTTTCAACGGTAACTGAAGTGATCTAATTGCGTTAGTGCACAAGAGAAAGTCCAGATTCGTGAAGCAAAACAATAAACTGATCGCAAACGGATCGAGTGGTATCAAGCGTTCACTGGCAACACTAGGCGTAGCGTAAACTTATCTGCCGAAGGACCATCGCACACTCTACAGCAATCTTCCTTGTTTTGTTTTGTTTACTTTTTTTGCACTGAAAAGTAATCATAAAACAAATAGGCGATCTCTCTTCGAAATTGTTTCCCTTAAGCGATTTGTATTAGATGATGAAATTGCAAAAGTTTTTCATTTTAAATTACGTTATCATTACTGGCAGTTAAATTCTGTTATTTCGGTCACCATGTTTGCCGATTTTTTGCGATCTTGAGCGCTACTTTCCCAATTATCAATTTTTCGTTTGTTCCCCCCAATCTTTTTAGATCGTTGGTAATGATGTCTTTAAAACGAAGCCGTGGCCTCCCGATATGACGTCTACCATTATCCATCTATCAATCTATCTATCTGTATATATATATATATATCGAACAAACTGACAAAATACAAAAATGTGTAATTAAAATATAAACGTCCGTTTCTAACGATAATCCGGGCTGTTAGTGTTTGCTGGACGATCGATTAATGAGAACAGAAAAAAACACTGCTTCTTCGTTATCATTTCATTGATAAAAGTACTAGAAAAAATTGGCACACTTCATAATCCCCCCCCCGCCAATATCGAGGCACTTCTGACAAAAAAAGAGAAGTATCAAAAAATTATTCGATAACTCACATTTTATGTAAATTTAAACGTCATCGAGCTCAAGATAGAAAAGGAAATAAGTGAAACTAATTTAAAAATTGCCCCCTATCCGAACCGGTTATCGGAAAGAAAATATTAAAATGCGATATGATTACAAAACGACATTAGGAAATTACTAATAAAAATATTATGCCTTGTGAGACCATCCGCAACTTATTAAAAAAAAAAAAAAAAATGATTATATAAAATTCTATTATCCAGTTTGCTAAAATTATGAAATAATATTAAACATAATTACGAAAATATCAAATACAAGTGGCATACAATAATATGACTAATAATAAATGTAAAACTTAAATAACTACTTCAATAACAAACAGAAACAGGAATAAAATGATTTACCTTAATAAATGAAATAATTTACTTTAGAAACGTTTTCGTAGCCCATGTCCGACAAAACATTTTTAAAGTTATTTTTCCATTTATAGTATAAATATTAACAAACAGGCATGGGGATCTACATTTCATAATAATATACTTATTTTCATTTCAGTTTCACTTTCAGCTGTTGATCGGCTATAGCCGACAAAACGCATCAGCGGATATGTGAATATTTTATATTGCTGCTTTCGTGATTACCTTTTGATTTGATTTGACACCTAAATATTTTAAAAATAAAAATTGTTTCAAAGTAAAACGTGAAATAGGAAATGGTTAAATCTAATTGTTTTTTCTTTTTTTTTCTCTTTTTTAATAGAAAAATATCAAAAAGAAATAAGGCAGGCCCGTGTACTATTAACAAAGCGTGTAACGAAATAAATACAATTTGCCGAACGATTTGCAAAATAAACAGGGCCGGTATAATTCCGTACACACAATAAACTCTAAAAATTCTCCCATTTTGTTGATGGTGCAATAACAGTCTTAAATCACATTTCGTTGGAGAAATCTCGTAAAAGAACATCTTGATAATTGACACGTTCACTGAACGGATATATTCCGAAATAGGTAAAAAAAAAAATAAAAAAAACGACGACAACGCTTGAAAAAGTTTATTACTGCCGTTCAAAGCAAATCCAGACATTAACATGACCTCCTAAGCAAGGCCGCGTCCACGGGGGGTTTTGGGGTTACCCCCCCCCCCCCCATGAGAACTGAAGTAGTTATTATAAATACATAAAAATCTGAAAAAAGTCAAAAATTTAAATTAAATATTGATGATTTTTTAGGGTGTTCTTACCTAAAAAAAAAAAAAAAAAAAAGAAAAAATACGCTCCATATTTTTAACTACATTATTAATATTTTATGCAAAATTTTTTATTACGAGCATAATCAATAACATACGTAATTTTTATTAATGTGTTTGTACGGTAATTCATTTATGTAAATTATTAATATGTATAATTCAAAATGATGGATATTATTAATAGTATGAATATTAGTGAAAAATGTATTGTTATTTATAAAATAAATATGTGAAGAAAATTTTCACCCCCCCCCCCCCCCCCTCAAAATTCTGGGCACGGGCCTGCTCCTGAGAATAGTGGAACCGTCGAATAATGACTAAAGCGACTTCCAGACGCTCTGGTCATCGCTTCTACACGTCCGATACGTGCCCGTTCCCGCTATTAATGTTTCCGTTTCCATTAAACTACCACAGTTTTACTTATTTGGTAATTTTCATCATATCGTTTCGAGATTACTGTCCTAGTCTGTACTGTTTAATTCGCATAACGAACAATTATTTTATGTTAATCTGATATTGTTGCTCTCGGTGAAACGTACAAATTATTTGTTTATTAAATTTGTTTTGTTTTAGTTGCATTATAATCTATATTTCTACGTAGATGTGTGTGTGTATTTGTTTTAAATATTCCGAGTTTTTTTGTATAATATGTTATGTATACGTATATAGCGTGTGTAAATATGTGTATTAGTCGATAAGTGTAAATTATCTATATTTAAAACTAGTACCATTAGTCTATACATTTAGCACGCGACTAAAGATATGTTGTACCCTCTTCGTTTATTACACATAACCGACATTGGAAGACGATGATAGATATTTCTTCAGGGAATTTTCTTCTAAATTTCCATCTCTCTCTCTCTCTCCCTTTCTCTAAACGCTTTTATACATTTTAAAACGAGCTTAACTTGGAGCGTATGTAAAATCGAAAAGATGTTAAACCGACATTGTAAAAGCTAGCGTTTATACGATTTATTGCTAATATGAATTAAACGTAATTTACGTGTTACGGTGCGGAAAAAATTAATCTCGAACAGAAGTACCACTAGTATATAGATACACCTGTATCCTATTGAAATAGTGGAAATCGCAAAAATCGAAAATAACAAAAATACGCAGTACTAAATTGTTAACACTGCGTAAGTACAGAGACTTAATCGACTTCTTCGATTTTACGTACGATTTTGAACAATTTCAATTAACTAAACAATTGAAACGTCCAATGTGATTCGTGCAATGTGTATACAAAATGAAAAGAATTACACTGCCATAATCGCAAAATTGACAATTACACGCGTAAATTAACGTATAATAATAATATATCGAATGAGATGAAACATCAGCGGTGGATAAACAACGTACACTAAAGAGAAGAGCTTCTTATTAATGTTTTCTCGACAGCATTCAGGAAGACAATTGCATTTTTTCTTTCCCTTGCATTATTACGGTATTCGTCGTCACTGACAAAAGACATCGAAGAATTACGTAGAAAAAAATAAATCGGAAAACCCGAATTTATATTTTTACCGAAGGAGGACAGGGTGGCAAAGGCCCCTCAAACTCTGCGTTCAGTTCGCCGCTGATGAAAATAGATAATTATGTTATTAACGTGTACTTGTTTTTTTTTCATGATTATTAGCTAGATCTATTCGTTAAGATTATCACACACATTTCGAATGTTTGTATAAGCGGAATTATTTAAAAATTGTAAATATAATTTATTTGTTACCCGATAATAATTTTTTCGTATTTCCTCCCCCCCCCCCATCCGGGGGGGGTCAGTACAGTTTCACCACTCTGAGGAAAATGTAGCAGCGACACATTCCAGAGGGAAAGTCGAGTTATTTAAAGTGTTCGACAAATATTAAAATAAAACAAAGGGAAAAAAACAGAACATTTCGAATTACTTACGCGCGTAGAGTTTTACTTATATACTTAATCATTAAAAAAAATAAAAAAAAAAAAACAAAAAACGAATTTATTATTTTTTTTGTTTTAAATGCTCGTAACTTTTTCCATCACTGACGATCTTGACTTTTACAAAAAGCACACATTTTAACTACAGACGCTTTAACTACTGGGCGGTCCCAACTCGAAATTTTGTAACACCTGTTTTTTTCCCACGCGAAGTTATTGATACGAAATATTTTTGGAGACAAAAAAAGAGGATCGAAAAATATCAAAAACCAAATAGTTTTGTAAATCCGTAAAAAGTTTCAAAATCCTACCAAATTAAATAAAACCTTAAAACATCGACTTACGACTAAATCGAATTATATTAATTAGCCTATGATGCTAATTTAATGATTTGAAGTTCAGCTGATTAAATAAGTCTTTTACGCAGTGCAAAGAAGAAAAAAAAAATCACGTATCTATGTAGCACACATAGTGTGAAAAATTCATAGCTTATTGCAAAAAGTTAAATAATACGTTAAATTAACTTATATTAGTTCTAGCAAACTATAATAAAATATTTAAAGGTTTTCGGGCTCGATGCATGTTCAGCTATAAAAAAGAGGGAAAAAAAACAACAAATAAAAATTGAAAAAATTGAAACTACATAATATAAACTCGATGAGTTATACTGGTTGTAACTGCGCTTTTTCATTTAACATAACTCAGTCAGTTCGTAATTTGTGAGATTACATTTGTTTCAAGTTGGGTTTTTTTTCGGATTATCCCTTTTCTCTTTTTTTCAACTAAAGATGGGAACAAGCCTAAAAACGTTTAATATATATATGTATATATATATTAGTTGACCCGGCGAACTCCGTACCGACTCACAATTAATAAATGTGTTAACTTATTAGCTGAATTAAATTTATTTTTTTATTAAAAATAAATAAATACTCAACATTAATTAAGTTCAATAAATGTACCAAAATCAAAATGAAAAGAGCATTTTAATTACGCGTGGCAGCAAGACATTTGCTTTATTGAAACGAATCGAAATAATTCGCGTAGCATTGTTTCACTACTTTCTGTTACAACTATTTGCTGGATGGTTTGCACTCGGGTCGATTCCCTTCATCGAAGCACTTTTTTATCTCAATGCGAGTTGATGGACAATGTTTTTCATCAATCCCCGAGGTGTGTAAATTAACTAACTTGATAGTTTGCCAACCCGAGAATACGCGACATATAATTGGCCATGTGAAAAGCACGGATTTTCTAAATCTAACCCACAAATGGACATTTTTTGGCCTTGTGACTTATTAATAGTCATGGCGAACACCAAGCGAATCGGAAATTACTGACGTCTGAATAGAATAGGCGAGCCTGAAGGAATCATTGGGATCCGTGGCAGGAGAACAACTTCACCTTGAAACTTACCGCTGGAGATGGTAGCTTCAAGAACATTTCCCATGATTTTGTTTGTGACCAATCTCGTACCATTGCCTAGTTTTGGTGCATTCAAATTAGTTTTAGTGTACTTAAACTTTTGAAAGCGTATCTGACTTCCTTTTAAAAATACATCGCGTTTTATACTTGGGAATATAGAGTTTTAACACGTTTTAAATACTTTTTAAGATGCTTTTTTGTACATACAAATTTGAAAAACACATCTCAATTTTTTTTTTTTTTAAAATTACACCGCGTTTTACATTTTGGAATATGGTCTTAAAACGTTTTAAATAATTTTGCGATCGCTTTATTTTAAGTAAATCTTTGGTAATGTATCTAAATCATTTTTTAAAACTACAACGCGATGGAAATTTGGGAAAATATTTGTAATCAATTTTATAAAATACGAAGACATCGGACGCTGAATTAAAATCAGAATTTCTAGAACAAAATCTAAAATACTTTTCGTAGTCTAAGTTAGATTAGAGTTCTATGTTGCCAACAATGTTACAAAATTATAATGATGCATTATCTAACGAATAATTTTTGAAACACTTTGCATGTTTACTGTAGTTTATTTAAAATTTCGTGAATATGTCTAAATAGATTTTTTTTTTTTTAAATTGTAACTAAAGCAAAATTATGTCATGGAAATTGTAAAAGACATTTGGTAAATCATGTTTGTAACATACGAAGAAGTTTTTAAACACTTCTCATGTTTGCAGTATTTTATTTAAAATTTCGTGAATGTATCTAAATGCATTTTTAAAATCATAACTAAAGTAAAATTTCGTCAAGGAAATTGTAAATATTTGTGTTATGATGACATGTTTTATTCCAAATATAAGTCTTTTAGACAATTTGCGTGCTCGCTGTATTTTAATTAAAATTTTAAAAAGCTCGGACTATAGCGATATATTTCGAGAATTATAATAGGGAGCATTTTTAAAAATTCGTACATACATAGTTTAAAATATACTATATAAAGTTAAACGATACTCTTAATTTCTTGATAGATGAATAGAAGGGGAAAAAAAACGAACAATTTTGACTAAAAGAAAAAACTTTGACAATTTCGGAAGTTGAATCATAGCATAAAAAAACTTTGTGACACTGTAATCGTCGTGATGAAGCCAACGGGAAGACGCCAAAATGGGATCGAACGGCTGGGATAAGGACCAAAGGTCCAAACGAAGAAATTCGGCGTTCGAGGTGCTGATGGCCTACCTGAGGTGATACAAGGGGTGGAATACGTTATCTGGCGGTTGGACTGGATAGAGGGGGGTTGCTAGAACACGAACGAAGAGCGTAACGATCATTATTATTATTATCGTGTTACCGCCTGTGACATCATTGCACGGTTCAGTAAGAAGGACATGTTTCTCCATCTCTCTCTCCTCCCAGAAGTAATAAGTGAAATTGTGTGGATTGGGAAGGTTCTACCTAGTCCAATTGTGAATTAAACCATACATGGACCCACTCAAACATCCACAAAAGATTTCATCGAAATCAGTTAAGCCGTTTAGGAGGAGTTCAGTGACAAATGTATGTGTCCTACAATTTTATGTATAAAGATATATATTGTATTATAGTATTGATTTTAATATACATTTCAAGTTGAAACATTTTTTAAACTAAATGATAGCTAGACGCAAGATTTCTTCTCGTTTAGATCAACATTAACGCGACTACTCTATACTAATGTGTAAGATAACAAGGAACGCAGCTAGAAACTAGTTCCAGCTCTGTAACAGTTCGTTCCATTCCAGTCGGTAACGTATTTACATTACTTCGTTATTCCTGTCACTTTTGCGTTCCAGAAGCTTAACCGAATGTAGCCCGATTTTGAGTATAAGTTTACAGGGTTAGTAATCGAACGCAATTTGACTGCAGCACACATAAAGAAATTGCCCATTTTTCAAAACTTTTATTTAAGCAAAATAAGAATTTTCACTATTTTTGCGCTTAAAATAGTTTGAGAAATTAAATCGAAAAACAAATTATTTTTGAATATAATATAATAAACAAATTTTAAAAAATTAAAGATTATATTTCTGTGAAACAATAGATTCAATAGAAAATTGTTTGTTTTAAATTGCTTTGTATTTCAATAATGTGTGGATATTTTTATTTTAAGCTGTATTATAAATGTAGGATTCATATGTAATATTTTCAGAATATTTATTTTCCTAATATGATTTTTTATCACAAATAATAAAGAAGTCACTAAATTGCCAATTGATGGCGCTATAATCGTACAGTTGAAATCTTTCCGTTCGATTACCAATGCTGAAAACTCTTACTAGAAGAACCATTGTATCTAAAAGAACTGATTATAACTATGTAACTAGTCTTGGAACCAGATGAACGAAAGAAACGATTAACTACATAATCATATCAGACGGTGATTACGGGGAATTGAAGTACAGATGACGCCATTTTATCTTTATCACTTGCACAATTTGTATGTATTTCTCACGCTGTTATTGGTTACAAAACTCACTAGTGTTCATTACACGATAATATGTATGTAGTACGATCAGATAATGAATAAAACGACATTATTCTGCTGTAACTGGCTGGAAACGAAGTTCTTCAGTTACAAATTTAGTTACAATAACTGAATAACATATAATATGTTTCTATCCATACTGGCCAAACTGTTGTTGTGTGCGTGTGTTTTACTATCAGCTGGTGTTATTTACATTCTAGTTAAATCTGTATATTTTAATAAATAGAGCACATTACATTTTCGGTACTATACGGCGCAGTGATGATGATCACACATAATATACTATGATGACTGGCGCCGCAGCAAGTAGAAATTCTGGAATTTTGCACTATCATCAAAAATTTCAACAGCGATTTTTATCAAAATAGCACACTGGTTTGTTTACTGTTTTTAATGCGGTTGTTATAAATTCCAGATCTACTTCATTTTATTTGGGTGTCTATTTGTCACTTTCGGAAAGCTGTTTTATAATATGTCCTCCTAACTGTTATAATTTTGACTTGTTTGCAGCAAATTAATTTAGTTTTATTTTAGTTTTTAGTTTAGTATAGTTAAATTTAGATTAAAACAACTTCCTTCATCAGCCGTAAGTAATAAAAATTATATAACACTAATTTTGATAAACCCCGTTAAATGCAATAGCGCTTATCCGAATTGTGTAAAGATTTTTTTATTACACGATTTATAAAAATTTAATATCTAAGTTATGTTAATAATTTAAATTTAGGCAGCGCACTTATTTTAAATTATTAATTAAAGTTTTAATATATTAAGGTAAAATTATCGTCTACTGATTCAAAATTATTTTTTTCAGTATTAAATAATTAGTTTTGTATTATTTAATGTCAATCCGATCGAAAGAAATAGTAGTTATTATTATTTGGTAATGCGAGCATCAGCTACACAAATGGCCATGTGCGCCGGGGTCTGAAAGAGATACTAAACTGAATTCAGGAGGTTATGTGAATGAAGAAATTGGAAAATATTAACAAAGAAAAATTACATACAAATGCACAATGTTAACATTTTTATAAGCACTTAATTTTTTTAAGAATGGGAACGAAAATAAAAGAATTCCAGGAGGAAGGAGTTATGCCCTCTAAGAAAGGAATTGAAAAGACTAAGAAAAAAACTAAGAGATTATTCGGAAAGGTTTTTAAGGATATGTTATATCTCAAGTCCTGGAGTGGGGCTAGACGATTTGGACAGAACAGACTTTAATTCATTAAAATTGAAAGTCAAAGTTAGAAAGTGAGGAGGAGAATTTTGCGGAAATGGAGAAGGGTATAATTCATCAAATGAAGGAACATAAGCTGGATTACCGTCGGGAATACTGAAGTTGGAAGGGCGAGAAGAGGATAGGAATTTGAAATCTCTGGCCATTTTCCAAATGTTTGCAAGTAGTTCTAGAGAATTTAGCACTGAAATTTTTCCAAGAGGTTTTTTATTGCGGATTTTAGTATAAACCTAGCTCTCGTGTTAGCCTGTTTGTAAGCCGGGAAAATTTTCAGTCGTAGTATTAGAACGGAAAGTTCAAAAGGTGGCGCGACTGTGATTAAAAGCGGTGTCACATTCCTCATTCCAGCAAAGTGATGAGGCCTTACTGCGGTGAATAGCTGATGACGGATAGCGGGAAGGAGAAAATTAAGAAAGAGCAGAAGTTAAGGAATGTAAAAGGGAATTATAGAGAGGTATCAGATATCGTCCGGATGAATGGGAGGAAGAGACGAGTCGATCAGGGATCGGAATAGAGGCCAGCTAGTTCTGAAAAGATTCTAAGCAGGAGAATCAGTTTGTTTGGAATCAGATGGAGGAGGAAAACTGACAAGAGTTATTATAAAGGTCTTCCAATTATAATTAAGACCAGTAAATGGAGAGGAGAAGGTCAGATCGAGGGAACTAGAAATAAAGGCATTCCTGGAATATATGGGGGATAGATCGTTGAGGAGAGTACTAGGTTATCAGAAAGGATGGCATTTATAAGGATGGAACTTTTAGGATTATAGGATGCACAGTCCAAAAAGAGGAATGAACATTCCAGTCATCACCGAGATGATAAAAGGATGCGGGATAGAATTTAAAAAAACGATGAAAGAAGGAAGCGACGAAGGTCGAAACTAGGTGGAACATAGATGGAAACAATGTTAATAGGACGTGCAGAGGAAAACTGAATGGAGATGTGAACAACGTTAGGTAGATTAGGACCAAGATGAAGATTACGGGTGACATCATATACGTAGAATAGAATTTCACTTCTAACCCTGATTGCAGAACCACCATAATCGTTATTGCGATCACATCTAACTGCACTAACGCCTCTAACATAAAAATGTATGCCCTACCGGAGCCACGTTTCGGAGAGAAGAACAACACTCGAGAAATACAACTCAGAGTTTTAATACTACTATGGAAACAGTAATAGTAATAACGTAGTAATTGCTTTAAAGAGACGGCACGCCTAGTAATATTTACGTAGCTAGCACAGTAATTAGCGTACTCGCCGAGACTCGGTACTTGCGATCTAACGTATGGACAACGTATGCACCAAACATAATCAGAACGCCGAGTTCACCGGTGATAAGCAGGACTTCTACCGAAATGCGGTGAAAAAAGAAATTAAGGCGGAAAAATGGATAATGGCCAACCTATACGAACTTTGGGACAAGTACAAGGAAAGCTGCCAACTGCTGGCGCTGAATGATCAGGAAAACCTTAACAGTTTGGCGATAAAATTTCTGCAAGTTCGCAAAGTGATTTTCCGGCAACGATGCGAACAACGGAACCTGCTGACCGAGTTTTTAATTCCGATACTGTCCAAATACGACATCAGTACGGAGGATCTGAACAGAGCTCTGAAACTTCTCGGCTTCCCCGATTCGCCGAACAAGAAGTCCTCTTCGGTCAGCAGTATCAGCAGCGAGTTCGGGACGGCAGCGAAGATGGCAACTGCCCCGGATGAACTGCGAGCGCCGCTGGTCGTAAAATCGTCGAGGAAAAATTTAACTGAAGCCGGTGACGACGACCAGAAGTGCGATAGTCGGCAACGGGTGCTCGACTTGAAACTGAAAGCGCAATCGAAACATCCGGTCCAATTTATAAACGAAGTGTTCGGCAAGCAACTGATATGGCACTTTAACACGATAAACGGACCGCCGAATCCGTTGCACGAGGTGACGTTCGAAATAAATGGCAAACAGTTCTCGGCTACGGCACATAGCAGGCGCGAAGCGAAACGCAAATGCGCCATTCTCGTTATGAAAGGGAAAGGTTTAGTGTGACCTCATCGGGGTTTCCGGTGGAACCCGATTAATAAATTTCCACATAGAAATTGTCGCCGTCAATTACTTTTTTACAAATAAATACCAGGCGCACACGCGATACACTCGCCGTACATGTCAAAACTTAACTGTGCAACGATCACGCGCTATATTTGTAAATACGAAATAAATACAACATTTTCAAACAAATCTCAAGCTATTGATTCACATTTCCTTTCCGCTTCTGATGTAACGATTTACAAAAAATAAAAGTATGACGCAAGATTTAAAAAAAAAGGAAAAAAAATCGCGCGTGCTAATTCAAATTTTTCCGAAAAGTCCAAAAGAAGCAATTTTAAACAATCGGGTGTTTCACTACCTACGGATTTAATAATTAATATTTAATAAAATTTTCTGGTAAAACTATTAATTTTACTTATTCTGCTTTAAACGCAACTGTCGTCGATCTTTTGTCCTTTCTATTTATTTTTAATTTTTATTTTGCAATTTTAATTAATAATAGTAGTCCAATGAGAAATATACAGTGAGTGAATCTTTGAACGGTAGAGATCGGAATGAGAATGTACAAAAAAATGAAAGAAAAAAAGGTATATTCTGAATTTTTTAAGGCGAATAACAAAACGCAAAATCTCTCGTACAGAAACAAAAAAGTCGGAAAACAAAAATTAAACACACAGCGTCGATTACGGAGAACACAAAAATGGCGAAATCACACGTTACATTAATCGTTGAACTCATTCCAAATCGTGGGACAACAAATGGAAACTTAATATTTGGTATGACCATCTTTGGCCTCCACAACGGTTTTAAGCCTTCGCGGTAGGGAAAAACAACCAACTGTTCTACGTACTATACCGGAATCTTTCCCCATTCTTCTTGTAGACGATCTTCCAATACATGCTTGTTCGAGACCCGAACTTTGCGGTCTAAATAATCACACAGGTGCTCAATTGGGTTACAGTCTGGGGACTGTGGCGGCGTTTCGAGTACCTTCAGGCGGTTGTATAAGAGCCACTCACACGTACGATAAGCCATATGCTTTGGGTCGTTGTACAAGTGAAAGGAACTTAGGATTCCTAGCTTCTCCGCACTGGGGCGTAGATTCTTTTTCAGGATCTCTCTGTACAAAGCCGCATCCATATTCCCTAAGATAAACTGCAATGCACTTACGCCATTTGCGGAAAACAACCCCATACTTCAATTTTGCCGCCATCGTTTTTTATCGAGACAGTTAAGTTTTTACTTTCCAGTACTGTATTGGGTTTATGCCATACTCTAACTTTCCCATCACTGCCAAACAAATTGAACTTCGATTCATCCGTAAAAAAGAACATCTCGACAAAACATTTCCGGTTTGAATTTATACTTTTTTGCGAACTCGAGACGCTTTTGTTTGTTCGCTGCGCTAATGTATGGTTTTCTATGAGCCGTTCGCGAAAAGTATACCATCCTTTTCACCGCTCGGCATACAGTTGCGGCCGAAATTGTTTTACCTGCTCTTTGGGCTAGTTCACGACTTAATTGCGGTGCGCTTATCTATGGAGTTTTTGCGATTTTCCGCCTGATCTAGCATTCATTGGTCTTAGTTTATTTTCTCGGTTGTCCATTTTGCGAAATTGAATGGATGCGTTTTTCTTGTTTGAAACGTCATAAAAAAGCGCATACGGTGGTTCGCGAATATTTAGTAACTTCAATATTTGAACTCCTGCTAAACATTGCTCGTAGTTCGAAATTACGAGTTTCCAGACCGCACGAGGGTATATGGCTTCTACACGACATTTTTTTGTTTATCAAGCACACTTTTTTGAATCGTGACGAATCTACACTATATCACGGCGAAATCTTTTCATGCACTGGATCCTTCTTAGGTGCGCACTGTATGAATCTGACGCGCCCCGGAAAACCCCATTACTTGCTTTGCACTCGGCCTTTCTTACGTGTTCACGGATTAATGTAACGTGCCATTTCGTCGCATTTTCACACGTGCTGCTCTAACATCCGACCTATTGCATTGAACTCGCTCAAATTTCGGTGGCTTAGACTTCGATATATTCTCTTTCGTTTCACGCAACAGTCGTATATTTCATTCAGCCATTACTAAGGTATAGGACTTTCCCCACCTCGGTGCGTATTACTCAACGATTAATGTCACTCACTGTATATTTAAACTTGCTCACGAACAAAGAGAATTCGGATCGGATTACTAACAAAAATAAAAAAGAATTATAGAGTCTAAGGACAAAATACCGTGTCGTTCTATTCTTTCTAGTAATTTACTATTCAAATTCTAAACTATCATTTTCAAGGTATAATTTTATATAATTTCGTTTTATTTTTCACCCCTAAAAATGAAACATAAAAGTTAAATTAAAAATTGTACTAATTACGTATTTTTAGAACATTTTTGAATTTCTAAAAAGGTCGCTCTATTTGATTTTCTTCGCGAAACAAGGATTTCTCAGATCTACACTGGCTAGCGTATAAGATATTACGTAATTATATAATTTCCTTCCTCAAAATGTCTCTTCTCTGGATCCGCCCCTGATATATTTTAATCGCGAATTAAACTGTTTATTATGTACATATGCTGAATTGATTGAAAACTGTTGAATTTCTTTCTGCAAAAGGAAAACCTCTTCAATAACCATTACAAGTCGTTGAACGTGTTGTATTTAATTAGGTAAAGTGATTTAAAAAATCATTTCTAAACAAATTATATAAAATACGCATGTCTTACCTGATTCTTTATCAACGTCAAGGTGCATAAAACGTTGTTTGCACGATGCAAGGTTTTCACTTATGATATGTAATTTGCTTAGAAATCGTTTTTCGCTATTTTGCCGATGTTTTCTTAAATTTTTATTCCGAAATACTCTTTAGTCCCTCATAAGCTGCTATATCCTGTTCGTACTTCCCAATTTTATGTAACGTTTGTTATATTTTATAAGATTTTTGTGATTATGTGATTATATTCATATGAACCGATTTAGAATTACGTTGTAAATTTTGATCATTTTATACAGAGTGTAGAAGAGAAAAAGACAGAAATGTAAGTAAGAGGGGTCGTCAAGGGACACAGCCCCTTGCAAGGCCAAAATGGCCGAGTTTATATATATATATATATATATATGGATTTCTTTTGGTAGAATTTTTCTGAAGACGGTGCTGGCTACGCATATCAGCGCTGCCTTTCTATTGTAATATGTCGGATCTCCTTTATTTTTATATAGTAAGACTATTATTAAATCTTTAAATTCTTCGAGTATAATTCTTTCTGCCCATATTTTGTAGAATAAACTTTAGTCTCCCCGCGATCCATCCATTTTATAAATATCGGTTAGGATTCCATGCGTACATGAAGACTTTTTTATTTCTCAATCATTTAATCACCTCGTTGAACTTCCTCTATAGTTGGAGGTATATCAAGTCTTACGTATTAAGTTTTTATACAGGTATTGGTCGCAGTGTTTTTTTATCATTGATTAACGTTTCCTAATATAATTTCATCTATCTCGTACATCTTCTCTTTTCCGTCGTAAGCTATCGTTTGCATCTTTTACAGTTGATATTGAGGACCACACAACATATGTCTTCAAAACTGTACTGTGAGTGTGGTAGTATTAATATATTTTCTTTCTAACAGTTGCTTGCTTCTAAGTGTTCGAAGGCTAAAAAGTTTTTGTCTGTTTATTAATTGTTTAATATTAAAGTGTATGTTTGTCTGAAATTGAAACTTTGAACGTAGTAAAGTGCGCTCAGTATTACCGTCGCCACCTCCCATTAGACTAGACGAGTTATCAAACGCGCCGATTAATTTCTTATCTGACTAAAACATAATCGATAACGGGCGATTGTTTAGAACGATCGTGTATCCAGTTTAAGGTGGCAATTTTGTGTTCGTAACAAACAGATCATTTATTATACGAAACTGGAGACGAAGCGTACCGTTTTCGAATATTCAGTGAAACGGCGTTCCTCCATGCTGTTGGGGTTTTCATCTCCCAGGATAATGCGGTTTTGTTTTGGATTGTAGTATTTACAGTTTGGCTGTAAATCCGTACAAAAGGAGTTCTATTCTCGATCAGAAATGTGCGCATACATGCATTTAACAGTTATTTCGGTGCACGAGGCAAACTGACATTTGCAGGCACGACATGCACTCATCGATTTCTGAAGGATTTTCTCATCATGTATGGTATCTAATTTGTAACTTTTTAGAATGCAGAAAGTTTCGAACATTTCAAAGTCCATTATTTGTTTGTTCCCTGTTTCGTTAGTTTTTTAGTTGAATGTAAATGCGTGTTTCCTTCTCGGAGAGAGTACGTGGGAACTCTGACTAACCGGTGTTGCCGTCGTCTACTACCTGACATCTTACTTAACCCTTAACTGGTCCGGCGTCGTCTGACAGACGACCGGATATAAATAATTATTTCTCATTGCTTAATGAAACAACCCACACACTTCTCCTGTTAATCCATCCTCTATTGGTCCACGATAGACGGCCCTATTTGTGATCAGTTTGCGATATTTTCTTAGAAGTTATGATGGAAATTATTTCAATCGTAGTCTGTCAGACGACGCCGGACTGTTCGTGTAATAGTTTTGCGTGTGGAAATTGTTGTGAAATATGGCCGGACCATCGTAACGTGAGCGTTTAGGCGATTTAAATTATGAAGAAACTATTTTAAAATGGTTCGATAAATGTGGCAGTGGTAGTGATATAGTGTGCCATAACATTGAATCAGAACACGATACCAATTCAGAGTTATCTGACTCAGACGGCAATGAAGAAATTGTTGAAGACGAAGTAAGTAATAGTGATAAACGTTATATATATGGTAAAAATCGGTACACAGGTGGTGTATGTCAGAAGTTCGCCCATCGTCTAGTACACGAAAACGCAATATTGTAATAAAAGTTCCCACACTAAAAGGATTGCCTTTAGCAATTTTTTTTCGCGTTTTGGATATTTCTGTGATAAATTCATATATTCTTCACCAGTGTTACAAAAATAATCATACAATAAAAGAAAAAAGTCTATTTGCAATGCAACTAGCGATGCAATTAGTAAAAGTTGATATGGAAAAGTGTTTGGCGATAGAAAATATTCCACGTGAAATAGTTGCTACAATCAGCAGGATACTTGATATTCCAGAAGAATAAGAAGGCAGCCACAAAGATAATTTCATTCTAGAAAAACGTAAGGTTTGTCACTTATGTCCTGGTAAAAGACAAAGGATGACAAAATACCTGTGCTGGCAGTGTAAAACGCCTGTTTGTCTAGAGTGCACAAATCCACTATGCAAAAATTGTTCTTCAAAGTAACTAACTTTGGCTCATGTTGGAATCCAGAATATTTGTTACATTTTTATTTTTCTTGTTTTTTTTTTATTTGTATAATGGCTTATAAACTTCGCAGTATAAAACAATACATTTTACTTGTTTTCTCTTGGTTTTTTTAAAACTTAGTTTGGAAATAAATTTTTGTTTTCCATTTATCGGCATCATATTTTATTTACTATGATATTTTGCTAATTTTTGTTTTAATTACTTTAATTTTAACATACCTAAGTTTAGTAATACTTATAGTGTGTATATTAAATAAATTATTTAGTTTATTTGTATATTTGGCTTTCTTTTTGGCCTCCCAAAATGAGTAGTCTCACAGAATACGCCGGACTGTTTATGTTATAAATATAGCACCGGACCAGTTAAGGGTTAAGATTCATCCCGTGGATCCGGTGTATATTTTTCGTTGCGTCGTTACTCCGTAAAGCTATATGGATTATAGCAAGGGAGAAGAGAATAAACAAGTTATGGGTAAGTAAAGAGAAGCAAAGGAGATAAGTATGTGTATAAAGTATTACGTAACGTGTAGGCAGTAATAAGACTAAGGAACAGCATAGCAACGTAAACTGGGAAACGGTATTCTTGGTGCTGCTCGTTCAGTTTCAAGAAGTGATCCAGTAGTACGGCAGGTCAACATGACTGCACTACTGGAAGGTTGCAGGCAGGAGGAATATTAGGAAAAGAGTAGGTAAGTGTTTGGGAGACTTAAAGAAGGAAAAAGAGATTAAGAGAAATAAAAATATCGAAGGAAAGTGGCCACAACTTCGCGGTGATATGGTAAGTAACCCATAGGTGAAAAATGTAGCAGGCTGCGCTATGAAAAGGCACTATTTGAAGCGTTTACGGCGGCTTTTACCCGCCGAGGATAATAGTAGAACAGCACTGGCAGGCAGGTTCGTGATCGAATCATTGAATTTACGCCATATCCTAAACAAGTTAGTAAATATTTTTAACGAGTCGGGATTTGTTTCTCCTAAAATCTCTCTTCTTAGTAAAGCGGCAAATACTTTAAGTTTCATCTGCTCTCATATTCACGCACCGTTTCAGCTACTTCTATAAAATATTAATCACGCCAAATTAAACATAGATTGTGTAAAAAAATTCAAAGAAACCTCACCCCTCGTCTATTAACGTAAATACGTTCCCCCTCAACTTTCTTAGTTTGCACTATACAAATTTCATTCGTATATTCAATGATGAAGCGAAGTTTTGAGGCGGCAATGGTGCAATTGATTCAGTCTTATATATCCCTAACGTAACGACTATTAAGTTCAAACCACTACACCGAAGGCGTCTATTTTTTGTTTGTCAATGTGTTTTAATCCGATTCAAATTTTTACGCGCGAACGTCTCGCTTGTAGTTTATCAGTAGCGGACCCACGGGGGAGGGGGGGGAGGCATTCCTCTCCCCCAAAGAACCAAAGCCTCTATGGAAAAATTTGTTCTAACAGAGAAACTTAATTTATGCTATAAAAGATTTGTCTGAATTTTACACCTATGGATATAATAATTAATATTTAATATTGTTTTCTAGTAAAAATGTTACGTCTTTAATTCTGTTTTAAACGCAACTGTCGTTGTTCTTTTGCCTTTTATATTTATTTTTGATTTCTATTTTGTAATGTAAATGAAAATAGAATAGTACAATGAGAAATTTATACGTATTTAAATTTGCTCACGAACAAAGAATTCGGATCGAACTACTAACAAAAATGAAAAAGAAATGAAGTCTAATAAAAATACTATCTTTCTTACTATTTCTAAACTACCATATTTAAGGTAGAATTTTATATATTACGTAAATTAAACACACCAATGTAATTATTTAATTTTTATTATATACTCGACGCGTTCCGAAGATAAAGCTTCATGATCATGGGAGTTATATAAACATAAACAATGAGTATATTAAGTAGATATATTGATAGAATTTGTATAATTTCGTTTTATTTTTCAGCCGTAAAAGTAAAACAAAAGTTAAATTAAAAATTGTAATAATTATGTATTTCTAAAACATTTTTAAATATCTCTATAAAGATCGCTGTTTGATTTTCTTTATGAAACAAGGGGTATTTCTCAAATCTACCGCCTACGGTAGAAGATTTTACTTAATTATATAATTCCCCTCCAAAAAATATCCCTCTTATAATCCCGCCCAAATGTCCTTCTGGATCCGCCCCTGAGTTTATAGTTTAATGTGGAAGAGGTCTTTTGGCCCGACTTTAGCTGTACAAACTCTTATTCCGTTAGAAGTGTTGCGTTAAATCAACGAACCACAACGCTCGACGCAAGAGTATCAAAATAAAAAACAGCATCTCAAAAACTGCTAGCCGAACAAAATCGCAAAAATAGTGTCTACGTATTGCTTTCAGCAACAAAAATCATATGCGGTGCCCGTAATTCGTGGTCAAAAAGAGAGAGAGAAAACAGTTAAAAATCATTAAAAAAAAACTTATCCCCACGTACTTTAAAAACCACTTGCTAATGTAATAATGGACGAAAAACGCAAGGAAAATTTAAAACTTTGCGCATCGGAGTTATTACCGAAAAAAAAAAAAAAAAAAAAAAAATCGCACAAAGAAAAGCAGAATTGAGTGTCAGTGCGAATCAAACGTTGTTTTCTCGGACCAATTCGTAATTTCAAAGTGTCAACGTTCCGTATCAGAGTTACACGCGGGGTCAGGTCACATTATTATGCTACAATCTAAAAAAAATATGCTGTCGTGTATACAGGCGGTTTTGAAAATTACAAGAAAAACGAAATTACACGAAGAACAAAAACGCGCTTAAAAAATTTAATGTATTTTATAAATAAAGCGTATAAAAGTATATTATTAATATAATTTGGACGCAATTAATCGAAATAAATAATTTGTTCTCGTAACATTAGTTGAAGGACAGCCGTAAAAATATTCCAATTATTACGTCATTCGGTAACCGCTGAAAGCAAAACGTCTCAAAGAAAACATTTAACTGACGAGTAAAATATCTACAAAATAACAAAATACGCATTAATGTTAAACATTTTAAAAATGTAAAAAAATACATTAGCGACTAAATTCAGTTAAAACTATTACCGGAACTAACACAGAACTTTCACGGTCATTTTAACCGTTTAGAAAAGAACGTTTAATTCAGAAAAAAAACAAAAAAAAACGGCTTAAAGTTTAAGCAAAGTTTTGACAAATCATCGTACAGAAATAATGTCATATCTGAAATAATAATTTTATCGATAATTTACTGATAATAAAAATGGTAAATAGCGCCTATGTAAACGGCACGGTTTTAAATTCGAAAAGTTATCTTTTATAGTTCAATTTATAATGCGATATTTTGTGTTATCGATCAATGTGACTTTAAACAGATATACATATATGCGATAAATCAAAAATGCTGTTATCAATTTTGGATATTTCAGTTTTATTCTTTTTATATATTTATTTTTGAAGACGGTTTTTTATCATTCTCAAAATGGACACGAAATTTCGCGCAACTATCAATTCTGCAGCTGAATTGAGAAAAATATATGCCCCCTTCTTAGGCGTAAAGAAGCAACCTAAAATGATGGATTTTTCTTTGAAATTAAAATATAATCATCTGTTAATCGTACTTGTACATTTCATCATCGTACACGTTAAAGTTTAACACAGACATAATTTTATATGTATATTTTTTGTCATCATATTTTGGTTAAATAAAAAATCAAAATTACCAAAAAAAAAAGTTGTGTTTTTTGTGTTTTTCGCCAGCTCTTAAATAATATTCGTAAAATAAATATATTTTTGCACGTGATGACTTTGTTATAACAAAAACATACGCCTATGTCCGATTAAATCTATAGGACCCTACCTGAAAACACGAATTTCCGATAATACGATTTTCGCTTCTTAATTTGATCGTAAATGAGCAATCTGCACACATATATCGCAAGTTACAAATCATTTTTCGTCTCGAATGCAGGCAAAAATTGTAATAACTACATGATATCGATTATAAAGACAAGAAAAAAGCCTCTAGATTAGCGCATTTTAATTATCTACGTGAAATGCCGATGTGCATATAATAACAACATCGTTTCTTATACTTAAAGGATAAAATCGGTTACATAGGAGGTCTGTTGATGCGGCTAGCATTCTCTTTAGTTTATTATCCGTATGCCGCAATTTAGGAAACACTACAATTTGGAACATCGTTTAAAAAATAAAAGGTGAAAACACACAATAATAAAATCAATGTGAAAAAAAAAAAAAAACAGCCACGCGTAATAGGAGTAATTTTCGAAGTACTATTATTTTAAGCTTTAATTTAACGTTTAAATTTTGCAAAGTTATTTAAGTTACGAGAAAACATTTCAGTACATATTACGACGAATATAATAGTATTTGATGCATCGAAAGCGCTAACGTGTTTCATCATTTGGAATTTAGTACGAAAGCTCTCAAAGCATCGAATATTATATTTCGTTCGACAATTTTTCTTTCCATCTTTAAATTAAACGCCAAAAAATGCCTCAGATCGCTCGCAAATTGGAACCCTTCACAATACACACATTCTCGTTTACCAACGAATTACATTTTAAAGTACGTATTTCTACACGAACCTACCGTTCTCACAACTAATTACAATTGCATACATTTCACATAAATCACACGAAAACAAAAAGTGAAATGGAAATAAAAGTAATTTTATAAATTTCTTAGCTTTCGCCATATTCAAATAGTCTGTTCCATTTCCGGTTGTTTTCGGTTTTTTATCAATTTGTTACTCAAATTTTAAGTTGACTAAAATTCGCGACTAGTTTAAATTGTAAAATTTCTACACTTCCGCTAATAATTAATAAAACTTCTGACTCCACGCGGTAACCTATTATAGATTTGCCCCACTTTGGAAACGTTAAAACATTCACACAAGAAAGAAATATCAGATCAATGTACGACACATATATACGCGTAAACGTTATTTCGAAATCGTTCTACTGCCTCTGATATCGAATAATTAAACGACACCGTTAACACCCACACAGAGTATTAATAGCGACACATTTAATTGTCTGTGGCTCGTACGTAACACGAACAATTATTTCTAGCTTAATGAAATATGCTTGTTAGCGCAATTTTACGATTGACGAATATTATTGATAAATTAAACGATAAAATCGTATTTTATCGATAAAATAATGAAAGTTGCTACAGTTAATAATTTACATCATTATGTGTTACACGTTTCGAAAAAAATGTAGAGTAGAGTAGTGGCTTTTGCACGTCTAAAGCGAGGGGAGGGAGTCTTTTTCTTTTTCATCATATCGATAAAATAGAACTTGAAACACGGCATTTAATAAAAATGCCAGTATTACATTACCGAGAATATTCTTCGGAGACAAGTTTTTATCACTTAAAAATTGGACGAAAAAAAGTTACTTCTTGCACTTGCTTACTAGTATGTTTTTCAAACATGATTGCTAAAAAAAAAAAAAAAAAAACAAAACAAAACAAAACAAAACAAAAAAACAAGGAAAAATAGAATAAAACCGGATTAAAAAAGAAACGACAAAGTAATCTGCAGTATTCTGAAAAAAACGAATGAATTTTTGTTTGTTATAAGATAACTACACCAACTTTATAATATATAATAACGGAAGTATGGTTAAAAATATGTTAAATGAAACTTAACTGAACGGTACAGATTAAGCTAATCACCTATCGCTCGTTGTATTTCAAGAACGAAAAAATTGCACCTTGAGCTGAAAATCAGAAATTTTATAAAATCCATCAAATATTGTAAATCGTGCAAAATAAAGAGATTAATGCCCGCGCGCGATCTAAGAAGAACATTTTAAAATTTGAATTAATATCCATGTGTGAAAAAAAAAAACAATTAGATAACACCGAAACGAAAAGCATTAAAAAAAAAAATATCATAATAATAATAATGAAGATAAAGACTTACACAGCAGGGAGGAATTCCGCGGCAAACATTCTTGACTGAAGTTATAAGTAAGAAAAAAAGATTGAAAATAATGTGCTTCACAAGATGTAAAGAAAACAACCCAAGAGCACGCGATTACTGAGAAAACAAAACAAAACACAGCCTTATTGTGGCAAATATTATCACCCTAATTGTCGTACTTAAAAATAGTAACAGTACTTGTGATTCAAGACATCTAATACAATAAACTGAAATATTTGAAACAACATGTTATTATTAACGTTATACAAATAATATATATATACATATATTAACTATAATTTAATCGCGCCATACGGGAAATAAATATCAGAAATTTGAAAAAAATTGTTCGCTAATGTATATTAAACATGTATGAGATTCTTTAATACTTAAAATGCGTTTAAAAGACAGCCATCTAAAAGAAATAATATCTTACTTGTACTTTTATGAAACTTATCAGCAGTGTAACATGACATCAGGTCACTTTATCTTCGGCCCACTTTATAGTGATGTAATAATCGGTAACTATTAATTTTTTTCTGGTTATTTTATTGGTATCATAGTAGCCGTGAATACTGTAACAAAACACGCGTAAATAATTACCGCGCGAAAGAAAAAATAAACACAAAATTTTAAAATTGATTCAACAAAAAAAAAAAAAAAAAAAAAAAATTGAGGACCGTATCTAGACCAAAATTTTAGGGGGAGTTACGAAAATATTTTTATAAATAAATATATATATATATTTATGTGTGTGTGTGTGCGTGAGTGTTATCATGAAATAGATTTCTTTATAAATGGTACACTAAAGCCTTATAGTCAATTATTGTATATGCAATATTTCAACGCTACAATAAAAATAAATAAAATTTATAAAAATTTTAATTTTCTTTTCTTTTGTCAAAAATCGAAAAGAAATAAATTTATTCTGAATTTCGGTCCATTTAATTCAAGCATTTATTTCGGAGACATGGGGAGGGCTGAACCCGGAAAACCCCCCCATGAGAATTTGCGCAATGTGACATAGTGCTAAAAACATTCGAACAGAAGTACCACATTAGGTAATGTAAGTAAACAATGAGTGAAAAACTCGATGATTTTGCAGACAATAAATCTTACTTACCAAAGTAATATCTGCAAATAAACGCTATAACCAACAAAGAGGTGCCACCAGCCGTGAAACTGAGTTAAAGGTTGAGCAACGTACGGAAGAGCTTCTCTGAAATTCCTGTCAAGTCAAAAATTAATGTTTAAGTTTGAATGCTTTCGAGATGACGACAACAATAACAAAATAGAGAAGATTAAATCATTTTCGAAAACGTTACCTCAAATTAGAGGTAACGTTCTTAAAAATTAAGAAGAACTTAAATAACATGCAAAAACCGATCGCATTCTCTTTTTTACATATATTCCAATGTTACGTAATATTGCGATAAACGTTTTTTTCTCGTTACATTTCCCCCGCTAATAATAGATAATAGTGCATCGAAAAAATATTAAAAGCACGCGTCTAAATTTTTAGTGTCAGTAAAAATATTCCACACTTTACGCAAATTTTAAAAATCAGAAAATAATAATAATAAAACTATTTAAAATTATTCCGATGTATCAAAACTTTTTTAATTTTGAAATATATTAAACCGGATTTTTAATTTTTTAACAACGTAATACACGTAGCTTATGGAAATCGAGTAGTGCGCCACATTACAGCTTAGCGCTGTTAATAAATAAATTTTTAAATTTACTCATCAAAAGTTACTCCATAATGTAATCCACATGCACCGACCGGCGTGATTTTCTTGGAAACTCGTGAAAAATCAGTAAATTTACTATCACGCATATTTTTCATAATTTATCGCAATTTCATTCTTCGTAAAACGATATATATATTTTAGTCTTAAATGTATACGAAAATACTTAAAACGCACTACCATTACCGGAACAAACTTATTTTTTGACGAATCCGCATTGACATAAAAATCTTTACCAACAGTATTGTTTTACCTTTATACAGGAATTTGTACTCTGAACCGCTGCCCTATTAGTGCAACGTTTGCTTTATACAAGTGGACCACGCTGCCCCTTTGTAAAAATACGCGGTTAACACAAAATTATTCATTTTATATAAGCGTAAAAAATATACTTTGAGCCATAATGATCAACAATTTCCAAAGCTTGTCTGTTAGACCAGAAAAGTAGAAAAATGGCCTCTTACGTGCTATTATAAAAAGGTGTAAATAATCTTTAATTTTATTTAAAACAACATCAAACGAATATACTAACGTCAACTTTCCACAAAAATGTCTATCGATATTCCACAGGAAGAATGCAAATACTGATGTGAAAAATGACAGGACGCATAGCTTTTTACATATTTTACAGCCCGTGTCAACTATTAACTGAACTTCCAAGTAAAATGAAGCAACAGCCAATATTCCGTACACCAGATTATGAAATAACGGTAGAGGCCATATTAAATATAGAATGGTGAATAAAACAGCAAAAGCAATTATGCCCAATTTCGTAGGGCGCATATTGACAGATTTATTAATTCTTCGATGCACATGTGATTCGTACCTAATAACACACGATGAATGAGAGATCAAAAATAACAACTTCCGGGGGAAAAAAAATAATAATTTAATTTATCGTGTAAAAAAAAAAAAAAAAAAAATTATTAATATAAAGTATGATACATAAGTTTTTCAAAATGTTATAAATTTATCTACTTTATAGCGGTTACACTTAATTTCCATAATTATTTTATTTAAATGCAAAGATAAAAATAAAAAGTACCAGCAGTTATAAAAAAGTTTTGAATATTCAATTTATAAGTTGTTTTTGTATTGAACTATGATAATTTTAAATGTAATATAGGTTCATTAATGAAATAAATTATGCCGAAACATGTTTTAAAGAATGAGAAATGTTTTTTTTTTCAGTGTTTGTTATTGGCAAAATATTCACGCATTCCTAATTATTATAATGTAGTACAAGAGAATGTCAACATAACAATCATGCCAACTATTAAAGCGGTATTTTAAAAATGTTTTTTTCTTTTCCTTAAATTTTTTAACACCTACTTTTTTCTTTTTCATTCAATAACTGTAAGTTAAAAATATTTTTATCAGTTATTCAGCTTCCGATTTGCATAATTCGACTGAGAAATCGATCTGTATAGAAAACTCCTTAAAAATGATTATTTTCGTTTAATTATTAAATATAAAATAAAAACAAATGATTACAATTATCTCATTTCTTTTTGCTTTTATTAAACAACAAAAAAATGACGAAACTCTCATTTCTGTATATAATGTATTTTCTTGGAAAACTCGATACAATAATTTTTTAACAATATAATATCTGACTTGATTAATATTAAGCTAAAAATTTCAGAAGAAAACCCAATATAATTCCTACGTTGTTCAATTTTTATTAATTATTAATCGTGAAATTACTTTATTTAAAAAATGCAAAACCTTTCTAATAAATTGTTGTATATTAAATATAAAACTGAGAACATACGCGAGTCATTTTAAATTAAATTTACTCGCTATAAAAAACTTCGAAAGCAACAAAGTCTCGCTTACGCAACAGCCAGCCATTATATGTCGATACGGTTGACGCCAACTAAATCTCAATTTCATTTCGATACTTCCGCGTGCTTAACATAATTAATAATTTCGGTAGTGATCATTAATTCTTTCTTCAAATAGCGATATTATCACCGATAATAACGCTATGAAAAGTCGTACCGTTCCCATACATTCAACATTGGAAGATCAGTTTTTGACTTTCAGTATTTGTATATCGGAAGAAAGAAAAAAAAAAAATGTTTTCATTTAAATACTCCTATGTTGAGCAGCACCATGTGCGTGCTAGTGGTGTAACTGCTTAAACGATTACGAACACCAACATCTTGCACCGATTTTAAAGTATTCCCGGAGGCCGCATATTTGTGAACACTCATTGTACGTGTCCTATATATTATGGACCTTCGTCAGAACCGTATATTGACCGAATATTTTCTAGTCGAATACGATAGCAATCGGCAAAATTGATTTTTACCCCGGTGGGGTTAGCAACTGTTTTATTTCCAAAATGAGAGTTCTATAATGCAAAAATTTGATTTGAAAAATTATTATTTATTGCTTTCGAATTTTTTATGTTTTTTCATTCACTAATGTTTCTGTTTTTACAGCGTTGGATAGTCCGTGCGCTGAAAATTTAATTGAATGCATAAAATTAGCGCATCGTTGTATACAAATGTAATACAAATTAACCCTTTCGTGACATAGCACACTTAATATACACTTAAGAATATAAGAATACGTACGCTGGTTGTTTTAGAGAAATAAAACAGAAAAAATTATACAAAAAGCAAATGTTTAAAAATTGTTTTAAAACGTCGCAAATGAAAAATGTAAAATTCGAAAGTGCAGGTTTAAATCTATAAAGTAAACCTTTCTCCTTTCTCTATTTAATTGTTATCATTTCAGTGAAAGTCTGATAGAGTAACAACAATATAGCGCTAAAAATAGAGCAAGGTCCCAACAAACCCAGAATTTATACTATAATTCATATTTAGCAATAGAACTGGCATAATGTGGAGACAAAAAAAAAAATCAAAATTATCCATGAACATGCTCACGATCCAACTAAAATAATATGGTTCCCATGTGGTCTAGTGGTTAGGACACCTGGTTTTCACCCAGGAGGCCTGGGTTTCAATCCCGGCATGGGAACCACAATTTGTGTTGAATGGCCAGATGGCGAAAGTTAGGCACAGAGAAAGAAGAGAAAAAAAAAAAACTAAAATAAACACATCTGCTGTGCTACTTTCCCGATGAAATAGTGGATGCATACTTTCTCCGTTATATTTGAAATATGAAAAGGCAAAAATATTTGTTAATATTAATAAATTATTTTTTCCCGAGTTTATTATTACATTTTAGAATCATTGCTTATAATACTGTGAAACAATTAACTAGAGCGTTTTATTTGACGATGAATTTAATTAAATTACCGTCTTTTAATACAACCCGAACGACATGCGATTTTCGATTGGAAAGCATGATAAAGAGTCATATGTCCAAGCAATAAATTAGAAACCCATTATATAGTTAACATCGACAACATCCCTAATTCGTGACAAGCTATAACTTATTGTAAATTTGAATATTTCGATTTGCGCGAAGAACTAGATGGTAAATAAATAGACCTGGATCCGTGCATTTTAATTGCCCCCTTTTTTCTTCAACCGTTTACAAAAATCTTTATTCCGCAATATTGCAACTACTCTTTCGTTCAGAATTATTTCAAAAGCGATTTACAGCAATAAATATGAAGTAGAGAAGCACTTTGTAGATCTAAATCTAACCAACTCAGCATTTTTGATATATATAAATAAGTAAAAAAATTTTAATTAAAATTTCCAGGTAAGAGGAGCATCGAAATATCCTTAAATGTACACATCTAACCCATAATTTATACATTGTTCTTTTTCTTCATCGTACAAATAAGCAAAACGGAATTGAAATTCGGCAGCCGAAGATTTACTTCACTTTTTAAACTCACGTTGAATCGTCATAATTTTTTTGCATTTTGCTTGAAATATTTCAATCTACGCTTTATTTAAAAAATTATAATGCCTTAGCTAAATAATTAATGAACATGTTAATACGTGAAATTATACTTACAACGAAAAAAATAAGAAGGATACACCCCACACCATTGGTAACTCATCCATTAACTGCATAGAATATAGCAGAGTCATATGAAACGCCCATGAACCGAAACCTACAACTAAATAATTTTACAAACAGATGCACATTTGAAATAATTATTTTTAAAATTATAACGTTTCAGTAAAATGTAAACAAATGTACTATTATATACTTTTCTTTGTATATATACTTTTTCTTAGCAAAATTTATAATAAAATTGATAAATTGCTAAACTAATTCCGAAGCATTAAGCGTAGCCGATTTTTTCATCATTTTAAAATAAGAAAATTAAAAATTCGTAACTTTAAACAAGAATAAAAATATTAAATTTACAAAAAGAGAAAAACTGCGCTGTGGTAAACATTATTTTCACAGACCGTTTTGAAAAAATTTTTTAATTGAAATTCGAAAATTCCTGCTTTTTACGTTATATTACAAAATTCGCTTAAATTCCTGGTCATTGTAAGAATATAAATTCTATTAAGAAAAAATGTACTTTAGTACACACAATAGTTCTTGAATTATCATTCAAACCGTAAATTACAATCTATACTTACAAAATAATTATACAAATGCGAAATTCGCATAACAACTGAGATCGAAACTGGTTTTTAAATAAGTATTCAAAAATTATTGCCCTCAACTTTAAAATTATAATATTAAATAAAGATGCTACACAAGTTCCGTGCAGCGAAAGGAAAAATATCTGCAGTTTCGACCTGTTTCCATTTAAACTTTAAATAGCTTATATTCGTTTAACTTTTTTTTTTAAAAAAAAGCGCATATAGTTTTTAGTCGTTAAAGTAGAAATTTTAAATACAATCCATAATTCGGAGGCCGCCCAGTTTACTTTTATTTATTATACTAGCATTAGGCACTGCTTTTTTTCTGATAATTATTTAAGAGTTTATTTTTACTTCGATTAAAATTTGTTCATTTAAATGATAAATTACAATAACGAAAAGAAACGGATAATATTAAAAGCTCAAATATGAAAATAAAATTGTTCATCTAAGTTTTTTAACTATTTTTACGCGTAAATTAATGGTTAAAAATACCGCCTAACCTAAAAGCGACAAATGGCTGAAAATAAATTTTTTATCGAACCGCTGATGATACACCTCGCGAATTCCATACAATGGTAATATAATCATCATTAAATTTGTAATCGTATTCCCTGAAAATATTTAATAAATTTAAGCATTAATCGAAAATAAGCAACTAGGAAACGAAAATATTTCTATTACTATTCTAGACGACTACTGTTTTTGTAACATATAAAAAATATAGCAACTTACAGAATTCCGCGATGTAATAGGTAATTTCATAATTTTTTTCGCACCAATCTATAGTAGACGTTCGGTTTCCCCAAAATCCAACCGAAGAATGCTCCATTGCGGCAAATTAAATGTAAAAACAATTAATCGAAACTGCGATACATTATTTTAAATACAGATGACAGAAACGTTAATCGCATATGTAATACTTTATTACATACGCGATCAACCAAACAACTTCAATGAACCATGAAAGTGTTCAAAATTATGGAACTTCAGAGAAAATGCGGAGTAAACCGACACTGATAATAACAAGACGGAACGACTTCTTACCAGTCGTTCCGCAATTGTTTCCGATATCGTTCCAGTTATTTTTATTGTAAATTTTTATCAAATATTTAAATACCCCCTAAATAATTTTCTCACCGAGCAAAAAAAAAATTGATTTTAGTATTTTTTAAATTATGTTTCTCTTTTTGTATAAAAAATCAACTTCGATTCAAATCCTTTTGATTAAAAATTTTTACCGGTCATTTTTTCTATAAAATATGCATAGTACAAATAAGTAGATAACCGTATTTATTAATCTGTTGGTTCTAAGCAGGGCTTGAAAAGCCGAATGAAAATTTGATCTATTTGACAATGCTGTACACTTATTTCATTAATGATAGTTTATAAGAAGTAGATACTTCAGCCAATGGATTTAAGAAATAAACGTACAGTGTTGTCAAATAGATCAAATTTTCATTCGGCTTTTCAAGCTCTGGTTCTAAGGTACTCACAGGTGAAACTGAAAAAGAAAACAAAAATATCAGTTTCCTTCTTTTTTTTTTTTTTTAGGTCCACTTGAGCTACATATTCATTCTCGAAAGAGCTGTGCTCTCTTATCCATCAGTTTGTAACTCACTTTATTAATAGGCTATTGAGTTCGATCTCTTAGACCGATTTTAGAAAAACTGTACGTACAGTATACGATCACCGCCTCGTCAATTAATGGCATGCCAACCGGAGGTGGAGGAAAAACCGTGGGCTGCAGTCTTTCCGAACAAAAAAGCTACTGAGGGAAAAAGAAAAGATGATTTAATAAAAATTTATGTGGATGTTTTTGCTTGAATTTGTTATTCCCTTTGTTTAGGATTCCATTGCTTATTTGAAAATTACGCAAAAAAAAATAAACGAGAAATTTCTTTCAGATTTACTCAACAAAGATTGAGGCTTATTATTTCTAAAAAACACTTTTAGTTTTCAACAAGATTGCGCATTATTCTTATTTACTTCGATGAAAAAAACAAGTGTTTTAATCTTATCAATTGCTAAAGTTAAATTCGAAAATAAACTTGATGACAGATAGCTGTAGCGTGCAAGCATAAATTTAACAATTTTTTTTGCCGATAATAAATATAACACTTCTTAGAGGTATTAGAAAAAATAAAAAATAAATATAAAAGCGTAGAAAAATCGGTTCGTCAATATTTACATTTCAGAAAGATAAGATTTTGATATACTATATGCCGCGAAAAGAATAAATCTGTTATTTTATAGTTCACTATCCGAATAATAGAAACGGGTAATAAAACTAGAAAGCTGCAAATTATAATACAACCGTGGAGTATGGGCAATATTGATATTGTCGACAAATTATGCGTGAGGACTATATATATTCAGAATAACGAATCGGTAACTTCTAGAATGTTTTTTTCAAGTTGATGAACAGGAATAAATACTGAGATAGTTGTTAAGCAAAGATTGAACGCTATTTTTAAAACGACTAGTTTCGAGTAATAAAGGATTATTGTTCCATGTTGAGATCTAAAATTTCTTTCTTCCGATGTAACGCCATTTTTATCGAAAAATAATTATTCCTATTAATTGAAGAAAGAAGTATACGGAATAACTAGCTCAATTTTGCATCGAAAACTACCCTTACATATTAAAAACCAAATTGTAATCTTAAGGACTATATTATTTTTTTTTGTAATATTTTTAGGAGCTATAATTTCTTTGAGAACAAGAGGCGCGCATGAGATTAGTGGATTGCAAGGAAATCGCAGCTTTGTTGGATTGGTGATAGATGGCGCTATTCAAACGATATAATCCAGTTCGTGCTTCATTAGAATATCATTTTTGACGCGGTATAAAAATAATGAAAAAATTTAATCAGTTAAATTAGGTGTATACGAAATAAAAATAAAATTTCAAAAATTAAAAACAAATTGTATAGCAATATTTTAAAAATTACTAATACTCGTAGTTCCAATTGTGGTTTGTACCGACTAGCATAACGGATTTAACGACACCCCTGGAAAAGATTCAGTTTTATTTTCCGATGTTTAATCTTGTTCCGAATCTTTAAGCGAAAGTAAATTACGTTCACGCGATAGCCTCTTTTCTGAAACTTGGTGATACGTCATCTGAATATCCTTCCTATTACGTACCAGAATTTTATTTCGAATTATATCTCTATACAATTGACTTTTGAGAGGAAAACTTTTGTAACCGTATCAGATTGTCTATCAAGAAACAAAATTAGTCGTACAAAAAAAACAAACAAAAGTAACTTAATACTTACCAGTGTTATTGTAAGGAGTAATATTAAATTGTCTGAACCGTATGAATTTACTTATCTTTTTGTTTGTAACGCTGAAATATACATACATATATAACCCCCAGATGATTTAAATTCATCGTAATTATCGGGAATGTTTTTTTTTTTTTTTGTAATGAAATGCATTTTTCAATTTTTTCCTTCGGGGAATTGGGATGAAATCATAAGAACTTTTCGATATTTTCTGGTTCAAAGCTTTAATAATAAAAATAATAATAATAATATTAATAAAAAAAAAAAGTATATATTCATCCCAGAAAATTGAATGTACAAAATTGACAAACGGTTTATATATTAACTTTAGAAAACATTTGACGGAAGGTATAAAGATAGCATCTAAACCGAAATAATAATTCCTTTTTAACCAACTTAGAGATTTATTCGCAACGATGTGTATGATATTGTTGTAATAAAAAATTCGATAAAACATATTTTTTTCAATGTTAACAAAACGGCGCAGTTCCAACAAAAGGTGATCGAATCAAATTTCTTGAAAGTAACGAAATCCTTCTTCTGATACTGAATTAGAAACTTTTTCGTTTTCGTTCAAATCAAACGGAATGTGATAGTTCAGTTTTTAAATTTTAGAGCGTTGCACCTTTATCAAATTTTTGCAAAATGGTCACTGAACGCCAGGAGGATTTCCGCAAGAATTACCAACGTTTTTGCGGGAGAGCAAATATAGCTTTCATCGGGCTTGTTACGGTAGTATCCAATATCACATTGTAGATATCGATTTTAAATGTTTTGTTTTTTGTATTCGTCTTCTGATCCCAAAACAACTTTTTCGTCATCAAATCTTGAATACGCTTTGTCGTTATTTATTTTTCATTTTATAATTCGTTTGATCGGTAATTCAGTTTCAACGGCAGTACTAATAGTTTTCATTTCCGAAAATTGGAATCTTAAACTCCATTTTTCATTCTTTTACAGTTTCTAAGAAACGATTTTTTTTTTTTTCGTTTTTTTTTTTTGAATTATTTGACGATTATATCTTATGAAGTTAATTGCTGAATTTCAAAAATATTAACAGAATGAAAATATTACAAAAGTCCTTAGTTGGCCGGTCAGAATAATTTTAAATTTTAATTAATTTTCGTTCAAATTATAAGCCTTAAAATTTGCACTGACCGACAAATGATAACTTTTTTCAATTTACAGAAGACATTGGAAAAACATATAACAAGTTTTTACCGTAATTTGCCTTCGAAAAATTTTCTCTAGTGATCAATACATGTTTTTTCATTTCAAAAAGTTCATTTACTTTCTCGGTTACTCTTCCGCTGTATTTACGACAAAAAACCTTTATTAGCATGTACTTTTAAAGAAATTCGAATCTTGTATCCGTGCAATAATTCTTATTGATGACACATGATCGGCTACAGTTCCAATACAATTTTTTACGTCTATTCTATTCGGAAAAATAAGAACTTTTTTTAAATTTTTTATTTCTATTACGCCGGTTTGGTTGACCACGAGTGTTCATATTAATAGATAATATGCATTATATAAATTCAATAATAATTACACAAGCACGCTATAACGCAACTTAATTATCAACCTACAAAACAATTACCAAACTTATTACTGATCCGCCAAATATCAACATCATCGATACTCTTACCCCGTATATACCGTGTGCCTATGAGTCAAATAAGAAAGCTCTCTCTACGAAATATATCATTATTCACCAACAACTAGAGGAATATCACGACACCATCGTTTTAATTTCCTAATAGAATTGTCTGGAAGTAATTACACATATCTCGTTGACACTCGAATTTCAGTTTTAATGTTGCTTAAAAATCTTTTTACATTGCTCTCTATATACATATTATATCCCCTTTCGTTTGATAACTAATTTGGAGCTAATGTTTCGTAGAATTTTTAACTGTTATCTCTGAATTAATTGTAGATTGCACCTATTTGTACACTCATATACCAGTTGGATCAATTTAAGTATATTTGCCTTTTCACGTTAAAGTTTAATGACAAAATTACTTTCCTAATAGCGAACAGAGCTATTTAACACGTGTTATTGCTTTCTCGTATACTTAAATAGCGTGATAACGTCAAGTAAAGAGTCTAGGAATTTCACTGATTTGGTTTTACATTAATTTATATTTCCAAACGTAAAACATGATCTACCGCTGAACGAGACTCGCCTGTTTTGTTTATTAAACTGAAATTAACCCGCATACTTTTGAATATTGGGTTTAAGATAATGGTTTGATTCGAAATATACAGATGAAATTAACAGGCTATCTTGTGCAAGAAGGCTAGGATTTTTATTTTCTTAGAAAATGATGCTTTGATAATAAAAGCGTGATTCTTCTATAAATCGAACCGGAGTGCCTGTTTTACGTTACGGACGAGTCCATCATGCCAGACTTTATTGTAGACTCTCGAAATGCCTAAGAACACTGCGGGACTTGTTTCTTTTTTCTCGAGTACCGACGAAATTGCGTAAAGTATCCGGTGACATCGGAGAATTGTTAAAAGTTAAAAAGTCAAATTAATGGTCCGGAATTACCCTACTTCTATCTAGAGTAAAGTATGCTCTATTTAGAATCAGTTTTTCCTAAACTTTAGATAATGAAATAAGTGGACTAACTGATATGCAAGAGGATAGCTCTGTTTCCAAATTTGCCGATTTAAGTTACATCAGTATTTCGGATCTGTTCCATCGTGTTGGAAAATGCCCAGTCCGTAGCCCTATGCTAAAAATACAGCTGATTAATTTTTTTTTTTTTACAAATGTTTAATGTGTAATTTGTCTAGTACACTCTGTTCGTTTTTTAATAATAGAACATTTTTTGATACAATTAAATACCTCTTTTGATGGAATTCAACTGGGACCTCTGTAGCTGTAAAGGCTGTGTTCTAAAGAATTTTGACTATAAACTCTGAAAACATTCTATCCTTGTTCTCATGAGGAGTAAAGATATCTTTCCAAGGTGGTCCGAAAAATCTGCAGAATATATTTTGGGCCAACCGGATTTTGTTGATTTTTGTATTATTCGCCATCCCTTTAGTGATTTTAGATATAATTGGGAAAGATTGTTTCTTAACTTCATTTTTAACTTATTATCTAGTAAGGTTATGTTCTCGTAAGAAAGATATCGATGTACTTCAGTTGTCGGTTCCTGCTGCTCGAGTTACTTTAATAAATTTTTTGATTTTATTTGCATATATATTTTTTTGTATTACAATGCAGGCCGTCTGAGTAAAATTAATAATCTTGTTTTACACTATATTACAGGAAAAAAATTATTCGATACTTTAATCGATTTTGTATTTTTTACTCCAGCTTTCACCATTTTGTACCTGCATACTCCTTTATTTCACAATATCAACATCGGTGTTAACGGTAAATCTAAAAAAAAAAATAGTTTCTAGCCACTAGAATTAACTAGAAATTCTAAAAACTTCGTAAATTTGGCATTTTTGCTCAAATCCCAGAACTGCGATCGTTAATAAATGTATAGCTTCACGTAAACTACTAAATTGACTTGCCACTAACTGCGCTACCCGCAGCGAACAATGCAATTTTAAATAGTTTCATCTGAAACGTTAAGGGTACTTGAGAGAAAGAATAAAATTAATCGTACATATTTTATGGTACGTGATGTAGAAATCCAATACATCTGATAGCCAATTTGTATGTCGAAGCCTCTAAGTCGGAGGAGACAGCGGTGAAATAATCGTTAATAAATTATCGTTTACAGCGCTATTCGGAATTGTGTCCAGCCTGAGCCTGTACTAAGTTTTTAGCGTTGAAGTCTCTGCAGGAAATTGATTTCCTGTCCTTTTCGAAATAACGTTATATTCGTTTGGTGGTATGATGGAACTAAAGTGACAACCACGCTTAGGTTATCCTTATCTGTGCTTGTTCTAACTGCGTTAGTTGATAGATATTAGTAGTGTCTTCCGACTGGGTCTCTTGTCGGGCTCTTGGAAATCGTGTGTTACTGATAGCAACGAGCCACTTCCAGCCCCCTGGGATCATGTTACATTCCCGTATCGTCTTAATCGTTTCAGAATGGATGCAACTCCCATTGCTAAAACTCTACGATAGATATCCCCTATTGTTGCTTAACCTTTTTGCTGCTACTTAAAGGCCTTCCGATTGTTTTCTGTATCTTTTAGAAATCCATTTCTAACAATTCACTCGGAGCCGGACGTCTTTTAGCGATATTTGTTAAATTCGTAATTTCTCGGAAATTTGAAATTTTTATCGAGCAGTGTTGTTTCGAGCTGTGTAGATTTCGTTAATATGCTTCAAACGATGAACGTGTAAATTGCCTTAAATCGACTACGATACATCTATTAGAGATAAAAGCGAAATCGCTAAAAAAAAAAAAACAACACTGGGGCTACTTTAATTTGTTTTTCCTAATGTTTATAGCGCAATTCCGTGTTCCTATAACATATCGATTAGATGTTTTATTATATTTAATGTACACATTTTCTGAAAAGTACGATTTTTAGTTGTTCTTTTTTTTTTTTTTTTTTGTAGTTACTTAATTACGAATAAAAACAGCGTTTGTAACATGCCGCTTTTCTCATTTTAGACGATTATTTTTAGGCTAACCTTTAGTTTCTAATAGGTAGCAATTTGCATTTCAGTCATTAGGAACCAACGTTAGGAGGTGTTCTTACTTACTGAAAGACCATTTTCTAGTACACGGTGGTGGACTTGAAGTCGGTTTGCGTGCCTGTTTGCCGAAGTGACTATGACCTTTGCTTGCACTTAAGGTTAGCGTAAAGCGGTCTCTTTTTAAATGTGTTTGTGAAATCAAAAAAAAAAAAAAAAAAAAATTCCGGTAAATATTGAATTTTAACTGTTGGCCGATATATCGCGGTGTTCCGGTTGTTATTAGATCAGATTTAGAACGCCAAGTAGCTTTCTTTAATTCGCTGGGAAGAGTGATCCTCGCGATAGGTATTTTTCCCATTATAATCCCATCTTGTCCAATTTACGGTATCTTCGATTTTACGGCAGCGTGCTAGCCGGTATGGAAATGTTTTTATTACGTCGCATTAACTAGTTACCGGAATTCGCATCGTTCGGTATTGCAATTTTAGTTTTAATCATTATCACTATCAGTGCGTACGCTCTTCCACCGATGTAATTCTTTTCTATAAAACGGTTTCAGACACTAGGAATTAACGATATTTACTTCGAACAGTTCGATTTCCTGTTTGTGCCTTATCGGTATATCTATTCATCGTGTATAGTGTGTTATTGCAAAGGAGTCTTTCACATTCACCGGACGTCATTATCTTATTTAGAACGTATGTGGTAATATGGTTTTTCGTTTTATCACATGTGGTTATCGTAGCAGTTTTTTTAAGGGTGCCGCAAGTCAGATGTAACTATGGCGGGGGGAAATGCACTTTAATACATGAACATAGTAATAAGAGATTGTTCGAAAGTGCACAGTTTCGCTTATTAAAAACAACTGCATCGGTGATGCCAATACTAAGTCACCAGATGGAGATCGTTTTTTGTTTTCTTTTTAAATTTTTATTTGTAAAAATTTCTCTATACTTCAAGCGAGAATGGTGGGAAAAATAAGAGTAATTTTGATGGTTTAATACGGGCGATATTTTTTTTTTTTCGAAATAGTTTTAATTAGCCTTGCATATTTGCATATCGGTTTCCTTGTTTTCGGTTAAAAACGATTTTACCAGCGTTAGGTTAATACGCATAGCTGACGAACGCTAACAAAAAAAAAACACAAAAAAACCTTTGCAGTAGGGTTGTAGGCCCTTTAAAAGAAAATTTTTCAAGCTGATTTTTTTTTGCTTTTCGATAAACATCTGATTAATAAATACGTGAATCGGGTTTTTGGAAATGTCTCTAACGATTTTACGCGGCTTTTCAAGTAATCGAGTTTCGTTCCATAAAATATATTCTGTTAAACAAAAGCAATTTTTAAAACGGGTCGTCGCGAAAGGTATACTCGCTTCAGTCTGTGTATTCGCAGTTCATAAATAAAAACAATTTACTTATTTACCGCAACAAAATATCAAAGTGAAAACAGAGTGTCGTGACGAAATATACATTCATTTATGTCATTTATAATAGCCGATTTTTTACGTCTATCAGTTCTTTTTTTTTCTTTTTTTTTTTTAGAGAATCAGTGATCTTCTCGTGATCAGAATAGCAGGCTGACGGGTTCGAAGGACTCTTTATGATGGAGAAAAGATGAGAAAAAAGACTGTTAAATGTGTTATATATTTAGTTTTATTTCGGTTTTCTCCTGAAACTGATAGGGACCGGGTCGTTCATTTTATAATTAAACGTCGAACAACTTAAATACTCAAATAATTGCGTACGTTTTCATAAAAATCAACCACTGCCGACGAGCACATTTCGAAGTTAACGCTGAATTTTCCTCTACGGATTTCGCAATTTTTTTGATGGTAAAAATTTCGCGAAAACTTATCGGAAATGATTTATTTTTGTACAAATCGGTACAGTAATTCAAAAAAATAAAAAAAAACACGAAAAAACCCATTCTATCGGAACGCTGTATTAAGCGTGCTGGCAGTGATGGCTGGTGCGCGGATGGGGAGACAAAATGAGAATATTAAAAGTAGTACTGATAAGAAGATATAGGAGAAAAGGAGGAAATAGAAAAATGTTTAATTAAAAACCGAGATTGTGTCGGCGGCAAAATGTGCGCACCTGAAAGCACACCTGTTGACACGACGATTTCGCTGGAGGTGCATCGTCAGGGCCGGTCTGGGCCGCATACTGAGCCCAAGGTTAAAATATAAAAGCGAACTAGCTACATTCCACCGGCGTGATCATCGACCAACTAACCTACATCTTCCTGTAGCTGGCCAAACTCCACTTTCTGTCGCTACACATGCACCTCGCATCCTAATCGTACCGACGAAACCGCACGGCGCACATTTTCCTGTCATTACACTTTTCCCTCCTTTCGCCTTTAGTTCTCTTCATTTTCATTTCGCCCCCCCCCCCCTTCCCCTATACACGTCAAATTTTAATCGTTTTCCCTTTCTTCTCGCGGCAACTCTTTCCGCTACTCTAACACATATCAGCGCATTCGGTTAGCATTCGCTTCGGGAAGCGAACAACCTCTTTTCACCCTACGGTACACTGTGTAGTGCGCTGGATGGAATCGGTTCACCGTCTTAATTGTGTCTGCTTAATAAGAAGCTAGTATGGAAGTTTCCTTTGCGTCCGGTTAGCTCTGGAACGGTAGCGGCCTAACACAAGGGCTCAGAAAATCTGAAAGTTTTAAAACAGCTATTAACCCCGTTGCATGGTGACTCTTCTAACAACTTTTTATCTAAATTTCAAATATCAATCTAAAAATAGAAAGCTTTGCGGAGAATTTAATGTACTTCGATTTCTTTACACCTAAAAAGCTCTTCCGTCGTTTGCATGCCTTTTCCTTTGTATCTTTCCGATATTTCCCAAGTCTTTTTCTATTGATGACTTCTTACAATCTTTTCGGTTTAGCGCAAATTCCGAATCAGTGATACTTCAACGGTCCCAGTTTTCGCTTAATCTGCTGACTTTCTATATAATATTAATTATTTTCATAACTTTTCTTATTTTCACAAATTCCCGTATATCATATCTCTTTTTGGTTAACCATTCATTCTGCATCTTAAGAAATGAGGCCGTAAAATAATAGTCTTTTCCCCGATTAGTTTCGTCTTTAAGGAGTTAAACATTTTATGATACCCATTTCCTACTGCCAAAATCTTTCTTAAAATTTTACCTTCCCTTATTTTTACTTTTAGCAATTTTTCAATAAAATCAAGAGTTTCCGGTACTTTTTTCTTTTTAAAATGGACGCGTCAGCGACTTTGATTCAACAGCTCCAGAAATGTTACTTAAATCGAGAGGCGATAAAGATGGAGAGTGGAAAAGATTGAAGTTAAATACTGTTGGAGATGGGAAGGAAAGAATGAAGGTAGAATTATAAGAAGCGAGATTAAAGTTGTGGAGTACAGGAGAGAGAATGTTCAGCAGCGAGGGCGAAGCATTTGAAGAAAATACAATCGCATGAAAGCAGTGACAGAATTATGAAGGAGGCAGCCAGGAAAAGAAAACAGGAAAAATTGAAATCGAGAAGTAATTAAATCGAAGTCCAATTAAGGAAAGAATCATAGAACTACGACGAGAAGAAATGAATTGAAACCAAATCTACGTATGTCTGACCAAAGCGTTTCCAATGACTGTCTGAGGAAAGAAATATCCGGAGCAAAAAAATTTCTGAGAAAAGGACCGTCAAGAACGAGCTAAAAAGTCAGCTGCGTCATTACCCTCAACGTCGGGCTAACCGGAAACCCATGAAAGAGGTCTATAGAAATAAAACGTGATGTGATAGAAAATTAGAAATAAGAGAATAAATTGAGAATAACGTTTGAGGAACAAAAGGAGAAGACATTTATTACTCTAGTAGAAATTACGTTTTTTTTTTGTTGTAGTTTTTTTTTTTTTTTTATCTCGCAAACTATAGACGTTAATCTAGCGCAAAAGGAACTGTTGTATTTTTTTAATTTACCGAAACCTTACCCGAACAAAACACCGCTGTTTAACTAGGCTGTTCATCTTCAAAGTAGCGAAAGTGCTAATGAAAATTGACCACACTTTAAAACGAAAATTTTCGGAGAAGTATCGGGAATGGAAAATTTCGATAAAAAACACTGATTTAAACTGAGTCTGATTTGAAATACAACTATCGAGATAAAAAAAAAAAAAAAAGATTAATCCATTCAGGTACCTCCTTTTTGTATGAATAATAATGTATAAACTTCAATTTGATGATAACCATCCTGACGACCGAAGCCGTCTGTGATCCTGACCATATCCTCTTTGAATGTCCATCCCTCGTGAACGAACGCACTTCTTTGTACTCCAATCTATTGTCAAACTCCCAACTCCTTATTGTGCCTCGTATATCTTATCGTTTCCGTCGATCTCTGTTGTTCCGATCCTCAGTTATTTTACCTTATCAATATTTGACACCGACTCTACATTTAACTGATCATTCTCCCTCGTTTCGTTTCTGGGCGAAGATCCTTTGTTGACATGCCCAAAGAGGGGTTTAAAAAAAAAGAAAAAAAAAAAGGATAACCATCATGTTGTACAATACGCGCGTAAAAACATAATTTCATCACTAAAAATAATTTTTTTTTTCTTACCCCGTGCGCTCCAGTGGCCTTGACCCAACAATATGATAAATTAAGAGATAACTACGGACATTAAACTAGCGTAAGTGAATTTTTTTTTTTTTTTTTTGAATTGTTAATGTATGGCAGAGGGATTCGAACCCGGCTCTACCCGAACGAAACACCGCTGTCTAACCTACTACATCACGGTAGCTGGCTGGAAAATAATTAATTAAAATCGTCAACATTACATGATTACGGTTACAATTAATCAAAACTAGTTTGCGATTATTATTTAATTAATTATTTTTTTCAGAATGAGCTTTCAAGTGCGTACTTATTATTTGGTCAACGTGTAACACTTTGCAAGGAATGTATTTCGTGTGTTTTCTCAAGGATCCTGCTTAAGTCTTAATTTTTTTAATATAATACAACATTAATATTTTTGATGCATCTCTTTTTGCACGAACCCCTATTCATAATTCTTTGCCGATTAAACGGCACCATTTTTTTTCTTCGTGTGATATAGTGGTCGTGAATGAAAGGAATATCTGTTCCCCCATGTTACTCCATATTACATCTCTTTGTCTCTGCTGAAACATTCCTCCTGTATGGTTTATTCTCTTCGCCTTTCTAGTACCCAGTTTCAGTGCATGTTAATTCCCCATATAGAATGCTCTTCGAACATATTAATTTTCTTTCCTCTTCTGCTCTTAAAAGACTAAACCGGTTAAAATTACTTTATCTCGCTGGATAGGGAGGCGATCCATTTATCATTATTTCCTTGTAAAAACTCATAATCCGATCCAAATTTAATTATTACTCTTTTATTTACGACTCTCTGCCTCTAAATCACTTTTTTTCAAACTAGTCAGGATACAAAATTCATGCCTTTAGACTTTGTTGCAGTGATCTTGAATCTTTAATCATCCCAACAATTTTTTTCGAGTCAAACACGCCCCCGTTGGCCGTCCGTAGATCATATTTAGGTTATCGCTTTCTATCTAAGCGTCTTTCGCTGATCCAGTCTTATCCATGCTTATTTCCATATTTTTCAAAACTAGCTAATAAACTCCTAAGAAAATCCCGATTCTCACGCTTCTTTGCGTCTTAACTCTTTCTCAGCAAACGTAATTTGTAACTGCTTTACTTTTCTTTTAACTTTGCCGATTCATTCCCCTAATTTATTCTATCTGTCTCTATCCTCCGATTTCCTTCCCCGATCGGCAGCTATGCATGAATTTCTGAACACAATTATTTCTCGATTTCACACTTACGAGACCATTTTTACCGATGGTTCTCGGCGGCGCTTAATGGAGTCGGTCCTCTTTCACTTTCCCCGATATCAGCTTTTCTGAATCTTTTTCGCCTTCCTTCTTTTTGTACTATTTTTACCGTCAAAGTTGCCGCTATCTTTATCTCGCTTTGCTGCATCTTCCTGTCTCGTTTTCCTAAAATTCCTGTTTCTAATCTGTTAGCTTTATGTAAAAAGTTCTATGGCAGACTTTGGTCGGATATCTACGTTTCATAATTTTCCAGCACTTTCTCCTTCTGTCTGTCTGTTCAACCTAGTCTTCTATCTCATATCCCTGGTTTCATGATTTTGCTCTGCCGCTTTATTATTACTACCATGATCCGCTCGCCTTTCAATCATATTCTATTATCATTCTCTAGTTTTCGTTTCCGCTTAACACCTTCACCAAACTGTCCTCTTCACCTAAGTAGCATTTTGTGAATCCACTCATGTTTAAGTGCCCATCTTTATACACTGAACACTGCTTGCTGTCGTTCAGTCTTCCCGCTCCATTTCAAAAATTTTATCTTTGCCTACGCTCTATATCATTTCAGCTCTCAGCGTATTTATACGATCAATTTTTGACAAAAGCGCCATCTAACTGATTTCTTCCCTTCCATAATACTTCTAGGTAATGGTACTTTGCTGACGTGCCCAAAAAAAAAAAAAATTGAAGTACTTCCATCGCTGTTTATTGACTGTTTAAATTATTATAACTGGGCCTCTTGTAGCCATAAAAAGATAGACATCAGTTTTCCTTTGAAGATAAGCAGTAGTGTAATTTTTCAAAATGTCACGGTGGGTATGGATACGGTTTTAATCAAAACTAACACGCTTGTTGAACTAAATCTTTAATTACTAGACACCCTTTTTTTTTTTTTTTTTTCGTTTACCACCTCATCATAGTTGGTTATTACAAGAAGGCGTTTTTGCATACAAAAACGGACTGTAGGAGACTTTTTTGTTAAATACATTCGTTAGCGGTAATTATTTTTATCTATATGTAACTACTTAGATTCTCTTTCTTTTATTTTACTCCTTTTTTCTTTATTTTTCGGCTGGTCAGCATCGGGAACGTTTACCTACCAGCATGAGGAAAATATCTTAAACAGAAGAAGGAAACGGTTCACCAAGGGCCGAGGGGAAGGTAGGTTAAAATCTGATGGGAAAGAGGAATTCGGGAGATGATGAATAGAACAAGAAGATAAACAAGAAGATAAACAAGAAGATACCACTTACAACGAGGATAGAAGAAAACAAACAGCAAGAAAACAAGGAAATAGAAAAGTGTCTCGAAAATTAAGTATCTCGGAATTATGTTTGATTTTAGATTAAATTAGGCGGCTCGTACAGCTTTTGTTTCAGTGAAATTAAGGAAATCAAAAAATGTTCAAAGCTTTCACAGTGAATACTCGTAATAAATAAATTGCGGGTACAAGTTCGTTCAAAGAAAATTCAATTTTTTATTTTACTATCTCAATATTTCTCACATTTATATTTGGTTCAGATTCAGTCAATATTGTCATATGGTGTCATTTTTTTGGTGGAACTGTGCAAATTACCATGTTAGCAGAATAAATACAAAAATATTTGCAATGAAGACTACAGGAGACAAGGGTTTGCCTGCGATAAGTAGGAAGGCGCTGCATTTTAATATAGTTTATCGAATTCTTATTCTATTGTTTTTTTTAAAATGTAAATGTAGATTCAGAATTTTACGCGAAAAAGGAGTTACTAGATTATCAGATGTTCTATATGCAAACATTTCAAATTACAATAAATATCATACAAGAGAATGCATATTACGAATCAGGCGCCTATTAAACTTAACTCATTGCCTCCAAAATTAATGTCTTTTCCTTATTTCCATATCTCATTATGAAAAAAGTTAATTTCTTATCAGCACCTAATTTTGTTTCATAAGCATTTTATTTTTCGTTTCGTATTGATTGTTAATATACATCTACATTATAAGTTTCGTCACACGAATATTTCTCTATTTGTTTTTCGGGAACACTTTTATTATATTATGTATGTTATATTTATGTATTTTGTAAATTTGTATTTTCTTTTGTTACTAATAAATATTTCATCTGATGAAGAATTTTTCATATATATGCTTAGCTACGCTTCGCGCGATATTGCGCATTTTGTAGTCATAAAATTGCGGAATGATAATAATAATAATAATAAAAAGATAAAGATGGAATATAACAAGGGCTATTATTATTTTTTGTTACTATTTCTGAATATTAAATTTTTAATCTAGTTTCACTAATGACATTTAATTTATAACCATTTTCTGTTCTCATTACTTATAATGCATCACTATTACCATTACCAGTAATATTAAAAATTTAAAAAAAAGCAAATATATTACATTATTATAATTATTATTATCATTATTATTGGTATATTATTATTATTAATATTATTAGTATTGTTTTTACTAGTTGATGCATTATATTTATTATATTCATTAATATTACCTATCATTATTTTTTTTTCAATTTAAGGAGAGGTACTAAATCACACACTGCATGTAACTACCATCGCAGTGAGTGAACCCACATTTTAAATTAGACTCCTCAGCTCGTTAGACTGAATACGAAAGTCATGAGATTGTTCAAAGCGGTAGTAGGGGTATTTGAGAGGATGTCTGCAAGTGATGTAATCTGGCCGCGCCGCAACCCATTGGGACGTGTGCATTCCAGCAAGATGTGCGAAACTGATGGGTATTCATCGATAGTTGGCTTTGGAGCTTGTTTGAAGATGTAGTCGTGGGAAAAAGACGTATATCCTGTTCTCGGGCGATTGACTGCCGAGAACACTCTGCGTTCTGTTCCGACTAGAGGCCACCATGGCTCCGTCGTAGGTTTCGATTCTCTGAGAAAGGTCGATTAAGACATCCAGTCACGATTCTACACTGTGCGAAGACTGCATCCGACTGGAAACTTCTCAAAGATAATGGACCGAAAGCAAATAGTGGCATTGGGCACATCATGGATGACCGAGCGACCAGGTCTACCCGCTCATTCCCCCCGGAATTCCGGCACGACTGCGGACTCATAAAAAAACAAATTCGTTTTTTTTTAGGTGGGGGGTTTACCTCCCTATTGGCACGCGCCTGGTTTTATTTCATGCATTGTCTCTGACCATTTCATGATTTATATTACCCGGGTGGTTCCTTCTTTTTTTTTTTTTCGGTTCCTTGAAGTTTGTAATATTCTTCGTAATTACCGTCATAAAGTTAGTGATCCTTTATTGCTATTTAAACAAATCCTCCTGTTACCCTGTTAATTTATTTCTCAGACCCGCTACAATCGCAAAATTCGACTAAAATCTTAAAAAAATAACTCTGGTCCCTAATTACCGAAATCGTTTTTAAGGACTTTAGCTGTAGGTGAGATTCATTAGTAATAACAGCAGTTTAATGAAAATCAGCGGTCAGCACATTCATATACATATATATAAAAAAAAAAAAAAAAGTAAACCAAACGTAAAGGACTTATTTAAAATGAAAAGAAAATTATTTTATTTATGCAAAATAAATTTCCACTACTAGATAGTTTATTAACGTTTTTGTTTTCTAAATAATTAATATATTCTTTGAAAACGTTTCCTTTTAGAAATTCATTAATAAATACACGTAAATGCAGTTTAAATATACAACTTTATCTTCTTTTTAACGATCTGCCTAAAGTTTTTTCACTTTTAATGTAAACAAAAACCAATAAGTATCATAACTATAATGCACTTGCTGGAATTTGGACGGCTTTCAATTAGTTGTTAAATAATTTTAATTAAGTAATTAGTATTAATCAAAATTAATTCTCGTGGGTTTTTTTTGTTGACAGTTTATAAGGCTGGAACAGAGCTTAAACTGCTATAGTAATCTTACGATACATAAATTCGGTAGCTAATAATAACTATTTTGATGTCGTTCAAATTCAATTAAATATATTTTTATAATTAATTAAATTTTCCGTTTTTACATTTTTCACGTTACAATAATTTCATATTAATACAGAAAATGGATTGTAATAATTATAATTTCGATTTAAAAATTATATTTTTCCCGCTTTATTTCTGTCTTAGCGGATCCTCCATTATTGCGTTTCTGTTGTATTTTTTTTTCTTTTTGCCTGTTTCTTTTTATCGATTCAACTATTTAATATTTTAAAAACGAAATGTTTTTAATGTATTTATTTTTAACGGTCAATCGTTAGTAATATTTAAATGATTACAAAATGAAAGTCAAGTCCAAGAAATAAATTCAGTTGTTTCCTACAATTGTGCCGCTGTTTCATTATTAATTTCGTAATTGTTTAAATATCATTGTATCAATAATTAGTAGAGTAAACAGTAAGAAAAACAGGTAAAAATTTTACAGATGGAAAAAATTATTTGTTCTCTTTTAATTAAATACAGTTATTTTTTGCTTTTTATTCCGAAAAATTTAATTCTGATCACGTAATTAAACTCGTATCGCTACTGTTACACTTAAAAAACAGTTTATTAGCATTACACGTTGTAAGAGAACTGTACTTTTCCCAATGTAGCACATACGGTTTTGTGCCAATTGAACAGTTATACATGTGCTTGCTATGTACTCATTTGGCACTAGATTTCTTGCTCCCGGCATTTACGTTATCCATCGTTTTTTGTTGTTTTTTTTATTTTTCTTCTTCCATTTTCTTTGTTTCTCCTTTACTTCTTTTCTTTTCTTTTCACATACTCCAGCTTCTTGATTGTGGTGGCTCCAATCGACTTAAATGTCACACGAAACTGTTCCAGTAGCGCTTGCTTAGAGTTTATCGTTAAGTCTTCTTTTTAAAATTAATTTTCCGAAACGAATTGAAATTATCTTTTACTGTCGAGCGAATGAAACCCGATACGAGTAATTATTTAAAATTTCGCATGGTTTTGTTTGTTCATGGTATCTCAAATAAGCCCGTTTTTTTATCCTATTCTAGAGTTAATGAAATTTTTCAATATATGACGGACGAATATAGAGGTATATATTTATACCTTCGGTAATTTCCGAGACCGTGTCTTTCTGTGAAATCTGGTTCTATTTCGAACATTTTAAATCGTGAAACCAATTTAAAGTAGATTATCATTTCGCGAAACCTTAAGTTTATACTATGACCTGGCAACAAGCAACGATGTTCCGTCTTCTCCGTCGGGTACACCTTATAAACAGATCGTCCGTATTTTGTTTTCAACGCGGGCTCCCGTATTTTGTAAATAAAAACGATTTTGTCTATGACGAACGAATATTACGCTGGAATGGTTTTAAAAAAAATTACGAATCAACCTAAAAATGTATACACAGGAGCGGATCCAGAGAGACATGGGGGGGGGGGGGGTTGTGGTAAAGAACTGTATTTCAATAGCGCTTTTTTTTACAATACGAGTTTGCGTACAAAGGCACCAAGCCAAGCATTGCCGTTAGGCTTAATCTTGACCTAGAACCTTCTTACAATATAGCTTAAGTAACGAACTTTAATTTTATTTTATTTTTTTTTTGTTTTTATATCGGGGTTTGAGAAACTTAATGCTACATGATCTGGTGGGTTATGCACCGTGCACTTATTTAATAGAAAATAATGTTTTTATTACTTTTTTTTATTTTTTTTCTGAAAGACGCATGTGATTGATTTCAGTTTGATTTACCATTTAGGCTAGATTGTCTTGTCTGGGTATTAATATTGAAAATTATATGTGTGTAAATGAGTCGATTTTAAGTGTAATGTTACTTATTTAATTGAGTGATATAAATCACTGTGGATTGTTATTTTTGCCAGTAAATTTGGATTTTAAAACTAAGAACGCGAATTTTTGAAATTTAGTTGCCGAAGTTAAATTGCTCAAATTGAGGTTTTCTATGTTGAAGTGTTTGATGTCGTCACACTTTCTGCAGTGAAAGATTACATGATTGGCGTTTTCAATTTTTTTTTCTTTTTTTTTTTTTTTTTTCTTTTCGGGCTCGTCAAACAGGGACCTCACCCAGAAACAATAGGAAGAAGAGTTAACTAATTAAAACTTGATTCGATCGGATATGGCAAAAATAAAAGAACCACTGGCAAGAACAACAAATTGGGACAGAATGGACGACAGGATATAGGAAGCGCAGTAGGGAGAAGGAAGCCTTGACTTCAAAAGGAGTAAATAAAGGGAAGAGCGTTCAGTAGAAAGAACAGAACACTCAAAGAAAATGTGATTAGCATCACAGATAAGTTCCTCATTCGGATATAGATGGCAATAAGGGGAGAGGAAACCAAAGAGAAACGAAAAAGGGAAGCGGGCAATAGAGTGTGATTGAAGTGTAGGCGAATAATAGGGACAATAACAGAACGTGGAAAAGAAGGGAATTCCAAACAGTCACATTTGTCGTCTTCAGTAATTTTGTATTTTTTAAAATAGGCTCCGAATTGTCCGTAGTCAGTAAGGAGTTGGGTAGTGTAAAATTCAGGTGTTAACAGACTGCTCTAATATTTGGGATTATCCTGTGGGTGTGCCAACCTGCTATATATTTTTCCCAAGAGTTTTGCCATATGGACATGAAATAGTTTTTAATGTGTCTTTTGAGTTGTTTTAGTGATATTTTTATATGTAAGTCGTGGTGGATTAGCATGTAAGAACTGCTCTGAAGAGGATTAATTGGAGGTAGAAAGTTCATTATTTGATAGACATGATATCGTTAATTTATATTCAAAATTTTTATGGTTTTTTATGGTAAAAATGATTGATCTATAGTTAATTTCTAGGTCTAGTGAAAGGACTTCCGTAAGAGCAACAGCGGCACTGTGAGAAATTGTTCTATAAGCTCTGCGGGCGTTTATTAAGTATTTACGTGGTGTAGAGTAGATATTTTTCTTTAGGGTTTTTTTTTTAGGTGTTGAAAAAACACAGAGCTACAGTAACACACTGTGTTCTCAACAAGTGACACTTGTACAGTATAAGTCTGTATTTGTAATCAAAGCCCCATGTATTTGTGCACACTTTTAGTAACTGATCGTATTTAGCGTCCAACTTAGATGTAGTGGAGTCTATGCGTTGTTTAAAAGAGAGTTTATTGTCTAATATAACTCCGAGGTATTTAAAATGTTCGACTACTTTTAAAATGATTCCCCTGTAAAGTACTTTAATATTTTTCCTTTTTAGTTTCAGGGAGTTTGTGAAAAGGGACACAAAGCATTTTTCATTAAGCTTTACTTCATTTAGCCAGGCTCCGAGTAACTTAAGCGTTTTGTTAGCTTTTCTTTCGAAATTGACTTTTGTATCGTCCGTTATTATGAATAGAGTAAGTCATCTGCTTATGCGCATAGGTCAACGTTCTTGTCAAATGGTAGAGCTTGGTTGAATAATATATTCCAGAAAAGTGGACCTAAAACTCTACCCTGTGGGCAGCTTTTATTGGTTTCAGTGTTTGCACTATGATTACCTATTTGAAGAGTTACACGTATGTTTTTAAGGTAATAATATATTGTACTTAACAATAGTGTGTCTTTGATCAGAATAGATTTTAAAATGTCAAGCAAAGCAGGGTGCCAGCAATTATCAAAGGCTCCTTTGATATTCTCTCCCATGACGAGAACGTTCGATTTTTTCTATTTTCAGGTCCAGCAGCTTTGTTATTTTTCAAATTTTTTATAATGCTATTTAGTGCGGAAGTATCAAGAGGAGTCTGTTGTGAGTGATCAACGTTTTCCTGTATGGCAAGTTTAAAGTTTTCTCTTAGTATTTTCTGTTTGTTGCTGTCTTTACCAGTGCCGTCTAATGGAAAAAGAAAGGATAGCGAGTAGTTTAGATTCTCCGTCATATTGGTGATTTTATCGCCGTTATTTTTTGTAAAAAGTGGAATATTGTTTGGTTTGTTTGACTTCAGAAACATTAATTTGTAGCTTAAGCCCCATGGTTTGACATTTTCAGGGCAAATTTGCGGGGAGGGGGGAGTTATATAGTTACATTATATCTTCTATGGTACGCAGTCGATTTGAGAAGTACGTTGTTTCATAAAAAAATCAAATAACGGCCTCTTTAGAAATTTAAAAATGTTTTAAAAATACATAATTATTACAATTTAATTTAACTTTTGTTTTATTTTTAGGGGGTGATAAATAAAACGAAATTATAAAATTCTAGCTAAAATGGTCGTTTAGAATTTGAAACACATAGTATAAGAAAGATAAGATTGGCTGAGATCAACGCCTCCATAGCACTATCCATAAATAGAAACGTTAATAAATGTCAAGACAATAGAATTCGCAGCCTAAAGTATCATACGCTATAAAATATTCTTATGAATTAGTATTTGTGCGAAGATACACAAAAAAACCGACTAGACGATTCTTCGTAATTTGGTTTCCGGAAAAACTTGGCACGAGAGAAAAACATTATTTAACATTCATGGTAAAACGATTTCGGAGATATTAACAGGTTCGTGCACATATTTTCGGTGACTGACAGAGTATAATAAAACGATGGATATGTTACAGCAGACTATATCGACGGTAAACGTTTACGAATTATTATTAAACATGTATTGGCGTCATAACCATCTAGAAAGTAATTGCAATAAGAACGACGTAACGGTTATATATGTTATCGTCAACGTTGATCAGTTTGTATTCGAGAAATATATTTAAAGAAATATTGACTAAATATATATGTGCAAAAGGGGTATTTGACTAAATATGGCTGCAGAATCAGAATATAACATGTGCCGATGATACGGTTTTAATAGCTAATAATATTAAAAAAGCACAAGAGAATTTCCAAGTACTGTTTGTAATTAAGAAGATTACATGTGAAAAAGTCGTCACCAACAAACGTCGCAAACTGGGAAAGTGTTTCAGGGCGTTTGAAGTAGCATACAAGCCTTAGGATGAGTGCGGTTTTAAAAGAACAATAGAAAGCGAAACATGATTCCGCAACAAAAGCTTCAGTTTAAGTGGTGTACAAGGTAACGAAAAACCATTATGCTACATCTCTTTTGAGAAAAATTATGCAGCGAAATGTTACAATATATACCATAAAAAACGACTATTAATCGGACTCGGGGAAATGTGAGAAAGCAAATAACTAAAAGAATAATACAGCAGAAAAAAATAGCAAAATTGGAATATTAGAATAGCCCTTAAGTAGGCAAGTGACCTGATAAGTCGATGGAAAGTACAACGTTAGATATTCTCGACTTGTGCAAAACAAGATAACAACGAAACGGGAAATTCAGATTATTTCAGAATTGCAGTAGCAGAGGTAAAACTTGGAAATGAAATAGAGATAATGTTTGAAGCAAAAGGCGAAGAAAATGCTATAATGGTAAATTAGAAATTACTTATGGTTTTAAAATGAAAGTAGTTTTAAACTGAATAATTACAGCTGTGATCCTTTAGCCATAATACTAGTAATAATAATAATAAACAATTTTAATGTGGGAAATAATAATAATAGAAAAAAGATTGAAGAAAATTAAAAAAAAAGTACGAATGGGGAAATGTTACCGGACTTTTGCGAACAAGAGACATTTTGACAAACATACGACGTTTCGAGATTACCTACCATGAGCGTTATACGTTAACTTACTATAACTTAGAGACTTATGCAGATATTAAATAGATTACACAATAGTAAAATAACGGTACAAAAATCAAATAAAGTCGTTGGGTGATTTAGTTATGGAAAAGTGTGCGCAATCCTAGATATTAAAAAGATCCGAAAATGGAAACAAGGAAAACGGCATATGGAAAAAAGAAACTATTCGTAGAAATAGATATAGAAAAAAAAATACGACCACGTGAGAAGACACAAAAAATATATTAATTAACGAGGTCTAATTGGAAAACGAAAGAGAGAAGCTACTAATAGACGGCTAATGAAATATTAAAGAAATTAAGGGAAACAGATTATAAATATAAAAGAATAATAAACGATGCAACATTTTGAAAAATAAATGCCGGATGAAGGAAAAATATAAAATAAAATTCACGAGAGCATTAGATTGTAATGGAAGAGATTACAGATGAAACTTTTCCATATCAAAAGGAAACTGTAATGCTGTAGAAAATAAAGACAACAAGATATTTTTCAATATAAACTGCCAAATTCTGAAAAATAAATATGAAAAATTTATATGCAAATATTATACGTACGAAAAAAAAAACAAAACTGCACACAAAACAAAAAAACAAAAAAAAGGTGTACACGAAACGAAAAAACACCTGATTCAACATGAAAAAAAAGAAGCCGGAACCGGTAGAGCAGAACTGGAATGAGCTACGATAAATTTAAAAGAAAAAAAATAAGTCTAATTGGGTGAAGAGAATTTAAAATTTCTTAAATAAGGGACATGAAATAAAAAAAAAAAAAAAAAAAATCATAACATATTTCCTAAATAACGCAAAACAAAAACTAAAATTATCGCAGAAACGCTTTCAGATAAGATCCATCTTTAACCGGAAAAATTAAATCACGCACAGAGAACCGAATTTTACTTTCCGTTCGCAACACATATTTCTCTGTTCTCTATGTTCGTGTTTTAAAATTTCTATAATTTTGTTCGCGTCTAATCATTCTATGTTTCCTCGCGTTTTAAGTTTGCCGCCGCCTAAAGATGGACTTTACCGGAAAACATCTCTGAGTTAAGTTTTTTAGTTATCGTCTGATTTAGTAACATATTATTTAAAAAAAAAAAAAAAAAAAAAAAACCAAAAAAGAAATACTAATTTACATAAACAATTTTTTAAGAATTCGATGTTAGAAGGTTTTGTAAAAATAAAGGCCATCGTCGGAATAGTAAAGATAAATAATGCGAATGATTGCATTAGCATTGTTAACGGATCTGAAATATTATTAAATATTGTTAAAAATCGAGAGTAGGAGAAAAACTTGAAGAGAATAGTGTATGAGCAGTTTAGCTTCCGAAAAAGCAAAGAAGCTATTACACTGCAAATGAAATTAGGAAGAAGCAGGAACAAAGGAAACGGGAAAACTGATGTGCAATATTCACGGATTTGGAGGAAACCATATTGGACAGTATGTTTTGCACGTTAAATGCCGAATACTTTTGCGAATCGCAATCTACATGTATATTAAGATATTGACGGGGTCGGCCTTCGCACGGTAGAAAGGAATGTAAGAAAAGGTCTGTGTATCATCTGTTCTTATTGGTTTAACAACGCATTAATTAGTCGACAATGACCGTTCTCTCGGATGACGCTGACAACGTATCGCGAGGTTTTTTTAATGGGAACTGCGAACCGCGCTCAAGGACGTTCCGTTGTTCCGGAATTTCCGGCCAAACATGTCGATGTATTCGAAGAATGAGAGCATATTGTCCAACGGGTTTAAAAATACTAAATTCGGCAAAATATTCCATAGACATCCCTCTATTAATGGAAACAGGAAACGACTCCATCGAAAGGAATAAATAAAGGTACAATAATACAGGAAACATAAGGGTGTAATAGTCCCGCCGTCGGATCCTGTCTCCGGCCAGCCTTTTCAATTACTGTTTTTGCTTTTTTCATGTTCTCTACGACGTCTGTCCGTCTTTTTTATAAACCTTCCTTTTGCCGCGAACATGCTGTAGTGTCTTAGATCATGTCCCATCCAGCTGTGATGTGTAAAAGTGTCCGTGTTTTTCGGCATCTTCGTGACATTATCTGCCTACGTCTCTTTCAGCGATCTTCTGCAGCACCACGTTCCAATTTGCCGCTATGGAGTCGACTTTTTGACTCCACATATTGATCGTACATATGCCGGACATTTACGAAGCTCTAATTTGATTTTTCATTTTCATATGGCTAAAATTCTCATGGTGATATTGTCATCGTTAGACTTCTCGCATTTCCCGCTACTAATGTAATTACTTGGTCGTCCGTAAATGTGACAGATTTCATCCTCCAATGAGATTTTCCTTTTAGTAACTAGCCCAACAGAAGAAGTGACCGCGTGCTGGTGGACTCCTTTAATAATTTGTACCGGTTTCAAGTTACAGTTTTCCCACCTTATTTGGCTGGTATTATTCCGATGCGCTCTAGTAACGGAAAAATCTGTTTACATCCTGATCGAGAAGAACATATAAAGTTCACTGCTATCACTTTCTCTCCTGTTACTCGCAGTGTGCAAATTACCTATCTTGCTGACAGCTTTTTTTTACAGAATCCGCGCTTCCTGTAAAGCAAGTGACTTCTGTTCCTTTTAACTAAATCTTCTACACTCTGCTCGTTTCACTACTTTTTCTTTGACTTTTCGACACACGCGTTTGCAATCAGGAGTTTATTTTTATCTCTTCTTTAATGCAGTTTTCACACTTGCGCCTCGCTTCCATCATTTATAAAGAGTCCTTTTTGCTTTCGCACTTTTCGTAGTCTAATGCATTTCTGGCTTTTTTTGTTTTGTTTTGGAATTCTCGATACGGTGCCATTTTTTATTTATCTCCTCTTCCGGAACTCTGTATACGTTTCAGAGATTGCTTTTTGGAACTTCTCTTTTCTCAACGTTTCGCGCGGTCTTTTTGAATTCTCTTTTTTTGTCGATGTTCGAATTATGTTGTTGTTTAAATCTTAGTTGCGTATTCGTTTTAATCGCACTGTGATCATGGGCGTCGCCAGCGAGGGGCAGGGAGGGGCAGCTGCCCCCCTGGAGCCTTGAAAATTTTTAATCAACTGGCATTGATGAGTATTCATAGGCGCGTAATCATGGACAATTTGGAAAACTTATGTTTTAATTAAGATTTTATTCTTGTTTAATAAAATATTAAGCCTTTACAACTTATAAATTTTATTTTTCCTATAACTCATGCCCTCTTTCTATCATCCCTCCCCCTGGCGGGTGGCAACTCATCTTGCCCCTCCCTGGCTCATCGGCTGGCGACGCCCTTGACTGTGATTTGTGCCACAGCCAGCTCTACTTGATATGCACTTTCCTTTGTTTGCTTTCTATATTCTTTTTTCTTTTGATCAATCTAACTCGTGACCGGATATTGTAATTTCCAAAAATTTCACAAAAAAACTCGTTGTTCACGTTTTTGATGTAAACATTAAACGTAATTCTTGCACCTCAGCGTTCGCTGTGATATAATTTTATGGAGACACCCGAGTTGCGCACCAACACTTCACACAGTGACAAGTCGGACTCGAATTGCGCACCGACCCGAAATAACCTGCCCGCTGAGAACTCGAATTGCGCACCGCTTTAAAAAAAAATACTCCGGATTTTATAAAATCGACGAAGGACTTAAAAAATGAGTAAATGTGTCGTTCTTTCAGTGACTTCCAAAATGTCTTATCATATCTCGATGGCGAACGTTTGCTATTTGGAATAACATTTCGGTTGCTTAGAAAAAACCTCCTTAAAGGTTTGCGAAAAATAGGCTGCTATCATCTCGTTAGCAGCGCGGTTCTTATTCTAAATATTTTTAACAACCTTTAGGGAACATACACGTTTAAGGTATGTTGTATAAAATCAACTATTGGCCAAAAATACAAGACGAAACAGTTATTTCGAGACTTAGAATAGGGCACTGCTCATTTAGCCACAAGTATATCCTCGACAAGGAGCCGGCGCCGATTTGTGAAATCTGCGCAGAGACTTTCTCGGTAGACCAACTCTTCACATGCAACAAGTGGGAAACACAGCGAGCAGCTTGCGACATGGTAGGAAAACCTATACCAAAACTCCTTTACAACGACAGATCAAATTGTGAAAATGTATTAACATACCTAAAAAATGTAAATATGTATAATAGTATCTTAGATAAGTTAACTGTTAAGATGTAATATATTCGTCGCAAATGGCTCCATTGTCGAGCGACAATAAATAAATATATTTAAAAAAAGAATAATTTTTTGCGCGAACATTATATAAAATAATGTGTAAATTACAATAGTTTCTGAATATGTAAGATGTTTCAGCGCACGACATATTATGTTTCATGAAGCTTGTGTTTCACATTAATACAAAATACGTCCATATCAGTTGATTAATTTACATAAAATACAAATGTGATGACCGTCTGCAATTTTCGAGTTCGAACAATTAGAGGCATCTATTATGATAATAATAACAGAAAGATAAAAGATCATAAATGTAAATAAACCGTTAGTTGTTAAATTACTGAAGGTTGAGCTAACTAGCAAATTGCAAAAGTCAGAATCAATTTTTAATGATTATAAATGAGAATATATATATCACAATGTTATTTATCAAAAGTAGTATATAATATTTGCTTCGTAAACGAAAAATAAAACTGGAAGTTTGAACAATTAGTATATGTATTTCAAAAATTAACCTGGCCTATTGTGAAATATTTTTTTAATAAACCGTCATCGTTGTAGAGGAAATATTTTGTAATAGATAAATCGGGGTGTTATTGTTTTTCGTTGGCGGATTTTAAATATCATTTTTTAAGCATACGTCGCGTAAAAATGTTGAGCAGCCATCGGAACATATTCAAATGTTATAAAGCGGCCATCAGTTTTTGAGTCCAACAAATATCATGGTCCTGGTGCCGTTGGTTTTTCTATATTTCATACCGGCAAACTTCCGGTGCGTAATTCGAGTGTTTAAATTACTAAACCTTTTTAAACCGTCGGCCAGGTAAACAACGGCGCGCAATTCGAGTGTCGCCAATTTTATCGGTTATCGAATTTTTCAAGTAATACTTTTTCTCCTCCTTTTTTACATTTATCTATATTGAGATCGTCTAATTTTTTGGCATAATTCACGAATCACCGGTATTAAACTCTTACCGCGATTAAATCAGTGCGCCTCACACACAGTGAAGTTGTCTTTATCCTATCTGCATATAATTTATTTATTTTTCGAATAATTTCAGAAACGAGCGTCTCTTTTTAAATTCTTTATACCTGACATAATTAACGAAAATTAAATATTCGGTACCGTAAGTTAACTCTCACCGACATGCCTGTGATCTATATAATCTGATTAGGTCTACTTTTATTCTGCTTTGAGGAGGATCAAAATGTTTTATACAAATGTAGCGGAAAGAACCGTTTGCCTTTGACACGACCAATGTAATTGAGAGCGGATCTTACGGAGCCCTCAATACTTCGCGACAAATAATACGAATAGAACAAGAAAAGAACGAAAAGAACGGGGTTAAATTATTCGAACCATTAAGACGCTGAAAAACAAACGGTAATGAAAGAAACGAACGAAACTCCAGACACAGCCGAGTGCAGGAAAAAAAGAGAGCTAGTCTGATCAAACATCGAACAAGAAGGCAATGGTTATTTAATTTTAACGGTAACGAATTTTACCGTGTAATATTTAACACCGCTATCGAACAGTAATCAGCGCTATTTCGCGAATAGACGTTAATTATGGAAATAGTTTTCAAAACTTGTAACAGATCATGACGAATAAAAAAAACATCGAGCTTTTCTAAAAATTATCGTCTACAAGTAACTTCTGTGTTTTAAAATCACGAGTTAATGGGAAGCACTATCATTTTCCTATTTCATGGCGCGACAGTTAAGTCAGTATTAAAAAATTATTGTCCTCGATTCAAAAAATTTTAAAATAATCATTATTTTAAGGTGATATTAGCGTAATTCTTATACAACATTAGTATACTTATTAGAGCAGGCACAAAATTCAAATTACAATAATAATTAAAAACTGCGCTAAATATTTATCGAATTGTTTCTAGATATCATAATTTTAATTTGGTGCCTACTCTAATTAAGGTAGTAATATTGTATAAGAATTGCGATGATATCACACCTTGTCGCATATCGCTGTGAACTATATTTTTTATCGAATAATTATTTTTTATTTTTTAGTGCATATTTATTAAATTTTTATAATAAATCATAAAGTCGGTATTTTAAAAAAAAAATTATTTTACAATTTTTTTTTTCATCAACTTTCATGCATTATTCTCCAAAAAAAAAATCGATTTCTTTATTTTAAACTGCCCTTCCACGATAAAAACGTCAAAATACATAATCACTTTCCTTATTCAAAGTTACATTTCCGTGGTAATTTGCCAAATTAATAGTATTTTATTTTTTTTTTTTTTATGGCCCGGCTTTAGTTAACTATCAAGCCATTTAGCCACCAATCATTTAATATAAGAATACTACCAACTAATGAAGGATACATAATATTTAATTGGGAAAAAGGTTATAAACAGACAACCATGGCCGTAAATGTTCAACATTACCCACGGAGCCTGAATAAAATCTTTAGGAAGGAGAAATTGGCTAGACTGAGTCCAAGGTACATTACCTGAACTTGCCTAACCAGAAAATTAATAAAATATGAATTATAATCATCATACACAATAATTATAACAAACAATCATGGCCACAAATGCTAAGTCAATCGCCTCTGATGCACTAATAAAAAATAAGACAAAAAAAATTATCTAAAGGAACCCCATTTTTTCACGTTTCCGGGATCTTAGATCCAAATATAAATAGCTACCAATCTCTAATCATCGCTAGAGAAAATTCTATAAATCTCCTATTGTATATGGAGTCTACGATGTACACATAAACGGCAACTAATACACTATTAACCCCGTGAACTTAAATTCAACCATGAAATCGCAAATGTAACAAATGCTGTTTTTTTATCTTACGCACCTCTTGTAAATAGCCAAAAAGCATTAAATCATTGCACATAATATTTTTAAGTTATTTTAAGCTATACTTTGAAAAACTCATCTATCAACACATACGCTTGGTGAGTGGATTATGTTTTGTGTCCTTTTACCACTTTTGTTTAAGTACATTTTGCAGGAAACTACCACACACACGGTGTTCTATGCTTATTAATACATTGTTTCAGCTAAACACGCACATGCATTCACTCCGGATTTCAGCACACTGGTTCCCTGCACCTTCCTTTTTTCTTTTAAAATACACCATTTACATTCAAAACAGAAAAAAAATAAATACACCAGCAAGCTGGACAGTAACTTAAAAGAGATAATGCATTCGAAACTTTTTAGAAATCAGATTATTACATAGCCGCGGGAGTAATCCAATAATCCGCGTTGGAATTTTCAAGATTTTTAAACTGAAGAATTAAAATCATCGCGATATATAACTGAAACGATAAAAATCAAAAATCAGTCAGACAAAATAGGTTTCCTATTGATCAGTTTTATTTCTATTATATTTTTACTTACTTTTAATTCTCTAACGCACCCTGCAACATAGAGGCACACGGAAGGTGTTTTGCAGGAATAAGAATAGAAGACTCGACGTTTTGTCCTGAAGTCAGCAGAAAGTACTAATTGAATACTCGGAGTACTCTAGAAGGATGTTTTGAACGAAAATAATGGAGCATTTATCGGGACGAGGAATTTTTGCTAAGACTATGGGAGATGATTTTAGAGCATGACCAATGCGTAATCGACGTAGTAGTACATCCCTTGAGACCGGTAGTCCGCAGTTACTCCAAGGTTCTGCAGTCGACCGAATTGAATCAAGTCCATTTGGAGGGCAGGAAGCTCTGGCGAGTTGTAGAGCATTTATTTTTTAACGATGTTTCAATCGGCGTCGTAAAATCTGACAATGGAATCGCAATATCCGGAGTTGGAAAGCAAACATCAGTTTCTTTTAGGTCGACTAATATTTATTTCTCACGATATTCTTGTGGCCCGGTATCCACGCGAAGGTAATGCGACTCGATTCTTGGGATAACGATGAGGTAATGTTTTTCGTTATGGGGTGCTGCGATTTTAAAACGAGGATAAAGAGTCGGTGCAGATAAGAGCATCTAAATTGGACTGGACTACGAAGTTATCGGCGTAAGTTTGATAACAAACAATTCAGATGACAGTACTAAAAACCAATTTGTTAACAAGTGATGATACCCGATCTATGACGATTGCGGAACCAGCTGATATTTAAAGTCGTTTGTGAATGTTTTTATTCGAACGGAGAGGTTTGCAATTTTGAAACTTGCAGTTAATTGCAGCTGGTGAACAATGTTTACTAATTTCTTGGTGGGATATATCAACATAGATTGGAATACCACGAGACGGACGGACTGTAAAAGTGTTTTTTTTTGTTTTCTTTTAACCATACGATTCGGGAAAAAGTCGTTAATGGATATCGAGTTTAAAATTTTAGGGTGAGAGGATTGAAGATTATCGATAAAGCCGTGGATGAATAAAAGGCAGAGCCCACTGAGATAGAGGCTTTAGAGGGAAAAAAACTATTCCAGACCGAAGAATACTTCGTAGATTTCAAATATCGAACAACTATTAATAACATAGTGCGGCGAATTTGAGAACCAGGCATCGGCGTTGTAAGGATTTTACAAGAGTTAGCAAATTAATACAAAAAGTTTCTATCGCCTGAAATACAGCGTTCGACTTTCGCATACAAAGCTGGTGGTCGGAGAGATACGAAATGCTCCGGTAGCCAATCAAATTGCAGTATGATGAATAACGTTTAATAACTTGTTTTTAAGGAGAAATTTAAAATTATCCTGTAATTTCATTTAATGAAACCTGAGAACTTTTTAGCGATATTTTTGCGTTAATTCTGTACAGTTTTCTCTCACTTACGGTCCTTCCGGTAATATACTTTACACAAAGAAGAGTTTTTTTTTGTTTGGAAAGATCTGAACTACCATACGGACCCGTCTTCAACGGCACCTGATCTACTCGAATATTGAAAAAGATCTAACCTTCATTCATGACCCCCCGCGTGTTTTATTGTTGGTGAGAGATATTCAGTCAAAACTTCCATTTTCTCCATGCAGTATACTGAAAAAACCTTATGAAATATCCCACGTGCTAACCATGATCTTTGCGAACCGTCTGCATATAACTCAGTATCCATATTGTTCTGCTGTTGACGGATAAAAAAAACTTGTTTGTACAAAAATTTGACTGGTAAGGAATGTTGTTTTTTTTTTTTTTTTTTTTTTTTTTTGTATTTTATTGTAGACGATTGAAAAAAACATCAGATCCTCTTTACGTATATAGCAAATGCGTAATTTCGCATTAATCTATTCGCAGGAAACTCGAGAATAGTTAGGAATTATTCGATTAAAAACTTATTCCGCACATTAAATATGAATCATACTTTTGTTTGAGATTTTGCGGGTCCTGGGAGGCTGTGTAGTGCGACCACCGTTAAATCCGACACTGATAATATAGTACTATTTACTAATAGGGTTCGTTAGTGTATTTTCAGTTTTTCGTGTTTTATATAATCATAGTATTATTTAATATAAACTCGTCCTTTCGTGTCTCTTAAGGAGCTCCGCCCCGCGATCCGGCTTAGGGACACGCCTGGACCCACAGATCTATCTCACTTCTACACTTCTTATAGAATGAGGAAAATTGATAACGTCATTCTTCCCCATTTCGGTACAAAAAAGAATAATGACGTGTTCTATATGTCGGTCATCAATAATTTACAGTTTACATAGAAATGTATGTCAATAATTTTTTTTTTTTGTTCCATTGTAATCAAGCAAGAATTCAGAACTAATAAATTTAATTTACAGTTTGCTTAGAAATGACTGTCATTACTTCCATAACGCAAGAACGTAGCAGAATTTCTTGTTAACCCGAACTTCTAAGAATAGCATAATTACTCGAGGCAACAATATATACAATTTTGTCAATACTCTTTGTCTTTCTTACGTATACAAGTATGTAACGTTTTAGGACTAAAAATGACGTTATCTAAATATATATATATTTCTAATTTAAAAAAAGGTGTTTCCTCATTGACAATAGGACTCGTTTTTGTTTTAAAAGCAGTTTAATAATAATAATTTATTTATTTAAAGTCGCTCGGCAGCTAAAGCCATTTGCGACGCCGAGAAGTTACATCTTATATAGATTAATAAATGTAAAGAACATAAACGAGAAGTTATATCTTCTTATAAGTATAGATTAATAAAAAAAAGGAACAAAAAAGACATCAAAATAAACAATAGAAAGAGAAAAAAGAAAGGAAATTACGAGCATTTAATAAAAAAAAAAAAAGATACTAGCTAAACAAAAGTTACAAAATTAAGCAAAATGTTGTAGAGTCGCGCTTCTAGTAAATTTATTTTATACGAATATATCGACTGCGTGCATTTGTGTAAACGCAATTGAAAAATTCGTATTTATAGAAAATAAAAAAAAATTACAATTTTAGTTGTACTAAATGACTGATAAGGAAATTGTATATACTGCGAAAACAATAACGAAATAAATTAAAAAATACTTTGACGCGAGTACGTCTTCTTATAGAGGCGGCGGGAGAAGTCGATTCGTAAAATGCGTACAACCAAAATTGTTACTCTGATTACGTCATCACTGCAACGTGTGACTAATGAATTCATATTTTTACTGAAAAGCGCACGTCTCACTGTGTTTCATAAGTCCTGTTACAATTAACAACGTTTTTTTCTTATCGTTTATCCTATCTCTTTTTTTTCTTTTTTTTTTTTTTTTTCGGGCTTTAAAAACAAATTCCACCCATCGCCTATCCTATCATTCTGTATATGGCGACGGTGCAAAAGTTCAAAGTCAAAAATGTTACACGAATAGTCTCGTATCCTACTTTACCAGACGTATTCACAAAAAACACATCCATGTATGTACTTCTGTATGAAAGCTCCGAAGTGTACCGGGTTTTGCGAGTTATTTTTTTAAGTTTTCCGATTTTTTTAGACGGTACTTTCTCGACTGTGAAGCCTATGAAAAATGTAATTATTTCACTTTTATGAGAAATAAATTAAATCTCGTTAACAACAGCCGCAACAGATAAAATATCAACTAATCAATTTAATGTAGCATTTAGTCGATGGGAAATTAATTAACCGAAAAATAATACACTTCAATTATGACTCATCGTTTATCTATGTTTTATCTTTGTTTTTTCCCGTTTTGCTTTGCGCTGTATTTCGCCCACGCGAAACACAGCCTTCTATCTTCCCCGATACCCAGCCGCTAACATGGAATTCATTTTCACATTGGCCCGTAATTTTGTCTACTTCAACCCCCTTCCGTATACTTTCCTGTGATGCTGCTCACATTTTGTTTTTGAATTCTCTGCTATCGTTCTTCTTTCTTCTCTATTAAAACTTGACATCACTACTCCTTATAAGGCTGTCTGTATTCTCTCATTTCCTTCTGCTTCCGTTATTCGTGCCTTTGAATTATTTTTATCCTCTGTCCTGAAACGAGATAAGAATATAAATTTATTTTCTCATCCCTCCCATTATTTCTGTTGGGCTAATGTTCTCGCTGACAAACCTATAAAAGAAAAAAAAAAATAACAAAAGCCATACACAGAGTAAAGCGTTATTTTTGCGAAAAGATATTTCACGGTGGAATAATACCTTTTTCTCGGAAATGTCGTTTATCGTTTGTTTAGTTTTTACTTTCGTTGGTAGTGCACACTAGTTGTAATTTTTAATTATGTCAATGTTAACACATGCGCTGTATCTGACAGATACATAGTTCAGCGTTCTTCATCACTAGTTAGGCGTGTGGAGGGGGATGTCGTCCCCCATCATCCTATTCTTTCAGTTCGGGTTAGCGTTGGTGGCTCCCCCCTTGTGCAGTTGAAGGGGTGCTTAAGCGCTGCGTATCTCACTGATACGGCGCGTGCTAAAGTGTAAGTATTCTGTATTGTTTGATTTTTTAAACTTGAACCTTTACCTTTTATTAGTGTAAGTGGTGATACCTTGCAGTTAGTGGTATTTTTCACTATTCTAAATGTTGCTAGAATCAATAGACATTTGTCTCGGGTATGGAAAAAACGTGCCACCTCGCTGAGTTTTTCTTCGTGAAGTCGGTAATATTAGTTCATTGCGCAGCTGCTTTTTCAAATGTAAGTGTGCAATTGAACCTAATACATTGACCGTAGACTTTTCCAGAGTAACTTCGACACGGTAACCTGTCCGCTTCGCCTTCGTCAATGTTATTTCCCGACTATTTTAACTAGTACATTTTTTTTTTTTTTTTTTGAAAGGTGCGTGGACTTCTTGTAGTAAGCTTTAAATAAAATAAATTTTTTAAATTGACACAACAGAATATATTATATTAAGACGATTAAAAATAATTAAACACATGACGAAAAAGATCTTGAAGAATGTAAGTTTTCAATGAGCAGCACTTCGCAGTTTCGTCAACTCCAAAAGCGGAAAACACTACACCCTTCAACGGAAGAAAGAAAAAAACGCTGGAAAACAAGAACATGACAAAAACGTGTTTTCTTAAAAGAAAAAAAAAAAAAATACCGACTTCAAAATTTACTTAAAAAATTTAATAAAAATGCTCTGAAAAGTAAAAAATAACGATCTCTTAAAAAAATTAAAAATTTCAGAGTAAAGTAACATAATAAGATCAGATGAAACGATTATTTTCAACATAATTTACTAATTGAAAAACGCTTGTAATAAAATTGTGTTACATTTATTATCTTTTGAGTTCATTTTATTTTTCTGTCGACAAGCGTTAATCGCTATCGCTTAGTTATACTTTTAATTAATAAGAAAATAAAGTATTTCTCATACGAATTAAACTAAAATAATTTGAAACAACCGCATTTTTCACCTTTAAGCTTTACTCCACAACGGTATTTACGACATTTATAAAAAAGTTTAATAACAAAACTTACTCTTTTTGTACTACTCGCGTAATTATACAATTATAACAAAACACTACAGTTTTTTAAGTGAAAACATTTAAGTGAACATACACTAAATAAGTAAATAACCAAGTGCCGCTAAATAGAGCTTAGAAAAATCAGAAACCTACTACTTTTTCACTATATCTGTTTATTTCACTAACTGTTTCTTTTATGTTGTACAGTAATTAATTTTAAACATCAATTTAAAGCAATTATTTAATTTATCAAATACCCCGATGCGTTTCGAAAACAAAGCTTCATGATCACGGGATAAAATTACTCTACTAATTTTTCATTGGTAAATTTTAAATTCTCGCTTTTTTTTTTTTTTTTCGTTATTTTTAAATGTTTTTATTATTAATTCATTGCTTTACCTAACCTTTTTCTTTGTTCTGTTATCTCCATTTTTTCTCTTCTTCTTTGCGCTATTCATTTGTCCAACCGAAAAGTAGCGTCTCGCGAATTTTTCCCAGATACCGGTCAAAAGACACATCCATGACGAAACGAATTGACAAGCGGAATTCGACACTTTCTTAATTGATAATCAACGGAAAAGTACCAGAACTATACGTTGAAGTTTTTTCACCATTTAAGCTGCAATTTGAAAGGTGTTCCGGTAAAGTTCAGGATTTCGTCCGAGAAAAATTATAGGCTCAGACAATATGAGAAACTTTACTTTTGCAATATCGCTAAATGAAGAAACTCCAGAAGTTTCGATTAGTTCGTGTAAAATTCCGAATAAATTACCGGAATATTATATTAACTATGTTTAGCATTAGTTGGAAGTATTCATTAAAAAAGATTAATAATATGCGTTGACTATGGGGAATGTGGCCTGTCGTCCATCGTCTTGGCAAGATTGTCGCATACGGTATGAAAAACAACGAAAAACATAGCGCACTGCGATAGTTGTATGAAATATATTAGTGGAACAATAACTATTAGGGGAAGAAAATCACGTATCGAGTGACCGAATTTCGGAACGTTCAAACAGAAGGAAAAGATGAAAAGCGTTATGAAAGGGAATTATTCTTATCAACGTAGATTCTCGGTAACAGAGAAAAGCTGCGGAACATGGGGACTTCTTAGCTCGCGAACATTTCAGAGAATGCAACAATGGTCAAGAACCGCGAAGATGGACGTGAAGAAGGAGTAGAAATAATTTTAAAAACAAATTGCCCGGTTCTAGAGTTACAAAAAGTTGTATTATTCATTTAACTTCCGGGAATGTCGAAATCTATGTAATAAATAATAATCAATAAGTCGTACTACGCATAAAATTCTTTTAAAAGGTCAAAGGTTTTTGCTGCACTGATTTTCGGCCAGTTCATAATGGTATCGCTGGTACATTGTGTGTATCATTAAAATCGCTTCATTTTGTGTGAAGAATGACTAAGAGAAGGTTCGGTGATATCGGTAATTATCTTTAATGGTGCGTTTGAAATCACACGTGAAGCCGGCACAGTGCGATGCGTTAGATATCGGACAAGAGCGCTGCGCGCTAATCCATTAATTATAATTCCGAAATGAATAAAACTAGGCCATATACTTTGTACGCCGATTAATCGTGTCTGGCTATTCCGAGTACTTCATCTCTAATATAATTGCCCCTAAGGTACGGATCAAATCGTCTATAGCTTTCCTCTATCGGCCATTAATTTAGCTTCAATCGAGATCGAGTTCCAACTTGGACGTTTATTTTCAGTAATTATATTACTCGAAGAATGTGATATAAATCACGATTATCGATGCGTTCTTATCGAATTAATGTTCCGCGCAAGACCACCTACAGTGTAAAATCTAATTAATAATTAACGAAAGTAGGAAAATTCGTTTAAGTCCGATCGTTTGTGTATTAATTATTTTGCACGGATCCATGTAAAAATTTGATGTCGTATAAGAAAAGAAAAACCCTTATTATACATATATATATATATACATATTACAATGACAAAAAAAACTTTATTTATAATATGCCTATTCCTATTTGATATTTGATATGTACTGTTCATTTGTTATATCTATAAATGGGAATATTACATATAAACAGAAAATATTAACAAAGTAAAAAATCAACCAACAAGTTTCATAATGACGTAGCATATTTATTGTTGCTGTTTTTCTAAAATTCCAACTACAGTAAATTTCCCGAAAGAAACTTTACTGACAAAGCCTTACCAGGCCCGTGCCCAGACTAGTTAAAGGGGGGGTTAAAATTTTCTTCACATATTTATTTTATAAATGACAACACATTTTTCTGTAATATTCGTACTATTGATAATTTCCATCATTTTGATTTATATATTAATAATTTACATAAATGAATTACTATATAAACATTAATAAAAATTACACATGTTATTAATTATACTCGTAATAAAAAAATTTGCATAAAATATTAATGAAGTACCTAAAATAAAGAGCATATTTTTTCTTTTTTCTTTTAAAGGTAAGTAAGAACACCCTAAAAAACCATCAATATTTATTTTAAATTTTTGATTTTTTTCAGATTTTTGTGTATTTATAATAACCATTTCAGTTCTCATGACCCCCCCCCCCCATAGACACGGCCTTAAGCCTTACGTATTGTAAGTCGAAACCGATTTTATTGATTAGTTACATTATGTCCTTGTTCATAATCACGTACAGTATAACTGCGATTAATCATTGCCTATTATGCACCGTTTTTGTTAATACATTTTTGTATTAAAAAAGAAAGCAGTCAACAATGCTGATTATTAATTAATGGTTTGTGATTAAGATTTTCGGTGTTTTATATTTTTTTAAATAACTTTGAAGAGTTGCGTATTTCTTACTCTTTCTTTCTCTCTGGTTAATTGGAAGAGACAAAGCATATCCGCTCATCCAGAATATTTCGTATGTAATTGTTGGTGATTTGAAAATGTATTTACTTTATATAGAGATGATTAAATTAAAAAATAGACATACTCTGGCATTGAGATACGCAGTGGGAAATTTTTATGAAAATGTAATTATTAGTATTCAGTAGAGCACGTAAAACCCCGATAAAATTTCAAAAACCGGTTTTCGGTTTTCCAGAAAGAGAAAATCCAGCGAACCGGTTTTTGATCGGACAGTTAAGTTCAAAAATGAATAAATATGGTATCACTTTAATACAACCTACTTTAAATATAACAAAGAATTACGTGAAAAAAAAAAATAGAAAAAAACGTGACTCTAATATTAATATGCAAAAGCAATATATTTTTCAATAAATTAATATTGAAGGAAAATTAATTTCATATTCCGCGGACGAATGTAATTCGGTAGAAAAATTACGGTCGACTGAAAAAAATCTCACTGTCTACTGACGTGTGTTGAATTGACGTCACGATGGTAACACCAAACATTTTCATCCCTTTCTGAAAAGATAAATTGCCCTCGCTGCTGACACATTTCTTTGAACCCTGCAAGGCAGCGCGAATTCAATGTTGCAATTGTTGTATTAAAGAGGCCGATCCGGCTACTATTATTGGTTCGATTTCACGTTCGTCAATGTTCTCTTCCGGAGGATTAAATAATTTCCCACACGGTGTATCTCCGAATAATCTTGCAATCAACATCGTTGCTTAGATCAAAACCGGCGCTTTATATGGAAGCTCTATAAAGCCTGTTTATGGAGAAGTTCGATTTTGTAAAAATTTACACGACGCTACTTACCTCCTTTATTTCGCTGTTCTGAAATTCTTATTTTGCGAAAAATTATATATTTTTTTCACCTGCTGAAGCTGTACACTGTTTTGTTCCGTTCAAGTAAGTAAAAATGTCAATACTCTGTCCGCAGTGAGTAAGGCTGAAGTATATTTACAAATTTCTTTTACCGCCGATTCTGTCAGCTTTAACATTTCAATTAAGTTTACCAAAATATTAAAGTCGTTTCCATTGTATAAATCCTCACTTCCCATTTCCCCCGTGCCCTTTTTTTATGCAAATGTTACTTTGCACTAATCTCTAGGTGTAATTCCACTTGAAATACACAATATAAGTTTAAGTATTTTACCCTCTTCCTCTTCAATGTATCGTTGTAACGGATCGTTTCTATAGGTGATTTTCGGGAAAATTTGACAATATTTCGATAATTTTACATACCAATTCATTAATGTTTGCATCATCCAAACTATATTTAGTATTATCGGTTCCGTTGAACATATATATAAATATAAACTCGGTGCCCCTTGACCACTCTTGCTTACATTTCTGTCTCTTTCTCTTATATACTTTGTATAAAATGATCAAAATTTACAACGTAATTCTAAATCGGTCCATATGAATATAATAACATAATCGCAAAAATCCTATAGAATATAACAAACGTTACATAAAATTAGGACATTTTTTGGGGACATTTTTCGTTACATAAAATTGGGACATTTTTTCTAATGGGGAGTAGCCTAAGAATTGTGTTGTAATTAATATATACATATATATATATATATATGTACATATTTAATTTTTGATCGCTGATCAATACAATTTTCAATTATACTTAAAAAGATATTCCAGTTAGTGCCGCGATATGTGAGCCTCGGAGGACTTACATCTAAGATGGCAATCACTGGAATATGATCAGATGACGGATCGATGACTGTTTTACTTTTCCTGTTACACCTTTGTAAGCCACGAACGATGAAGAACTCTAAGACGTCCGGAAGAGTAGCAATCACTGGAGATGATATGACGGCACAGGGCATTGTCCTGTACCAGCTTATTATAGTTGCTGTCCAGATGAGCTCGTAGGCTATTTTTATAATTATGATATCACATACGAATAGGTATATGAGCAGCCGAGGGGTGACCGTACATTAGGGTTACTGCTAGATCCGTCGCAAGTGTTTCTAGATTTACCGATACAATCTGATATATGCAAAATTTTTATATTTTTTGGATATATCGATGACTAGTACTAATGAACCACCATGAGAGTGAGTATGCTGTATATCCACGAATTCTGAAACTTTTTTCACGCGTGAGATGGATTTCTGCGATTAATGGACATCAATTATACTACTTTAAGAGAAAAAGTTCAAGTTCATTCTTTATTTTTTTTTGAATAATACCATTCGCAATCCATAGTGCTACCACTAGTTAATGTATGATTTTTGCTGTTTAGCATTAGGGAAGCAATTTTTTTTAGTCACCTTCATCAAAGGTGATAGTATCGACACTATTGAAATATCGTTAGTGTCGCAAACTGCAGTTTCTGTCCGCTCAATAAACATCTGATAGCAGTTTGGTTTTCGGTGAAGTTTATATTTCCAGTTCGAGGGACATTGGCATACGACCTCCGATTTCCTATACTTAATTTCTCATTAGAATAATTATTTTCAGATACGTCGGAAACCTAGATATTTACGTGGGCTCGAGCGTGAAAAGACCGTATTTTATCGTAGAATTCCGCTTTCCGCTTATAAACGGAGCGTATAGCCCGACAGAGATGGTTACCATCGCATAAGGCGTATTTTGTGAGTTCAGTTGCGCTTATATTACGAAGGTTATTATCATTCATCCCAACACACGTGACTCGACGCAACGGAAGATTACAGTGATTTGCCGTACGGCCGAATAATTGATATCTTTTGCATCGTCTGAGCCGCGAATCCTTTTGAGGTTCCTCAACTACTACTACTGTATTTAAGATGCGATTGTGATCTCGAATATTTCGACATTTTTTTTCGACCGTTTCAAGTATAAAAAAGAACACGAGCAGGGGTTTAGTAATGTAAAATATTAAAGGTATCTTTTACTTTAGACTCGATTCCCTTTTTGATATCCAGCGCTACATCTTTGTAAGTTCTTAATCATTACCTTGAACGGTTTGTCCTCTAGTAAGTAGTACGTATGAAAGAAATTCCGTTGGCCTTATTGTGAACCTTAACTTCACAATCCTCGACGCTCTGTCAAAGGTATGGGACTTACTTTACTTTAATGATACAACTGTAGGGTCTTTATAGTAACCGCGGGTAGTATAGTTTTTAATTCAAATTCTACATCAGCTATTTCTAGAAGGAATTTCCGGAAGCTGTTGAAATTCGCGCTATTTTTCACCTTGATTGATGGAAGTTTATTCAGTCTTTGTTCTGTTCGCGAGTGACATTATTACGGTCAATCGGGCTGCGATTTTGTTCTTTGTACCGGTTTCTTCCGCGGGCATACTGTCGCTGTTGTTATCGTCGTTCTCCTCCACTGTTAGAAATTCAAAAGATGTCTCTTTTAGGCTTTAATGTGGAGTTACCGGAAGCAAGTTTATCATCGGTAAATTGTTTTACCATTTTTTTTTTTTTTTTTTTTTTTTTGGGCTCGTCAACCAAGGACCTTTACCCAGAAACAAAAGGTAAGGAAAGAAGTCAGTTATATTTTGAGCCGATCAGAAATTTTATCTAAAAAGGAACAAATGGCAGGAATAATTAGTGGGGAAGGAAAGAACCGGATATAGGAAGCACAATAAGGAGCAGGAAGTCCAAGCTTTAGCAAATAAGAATACAAGGCAGAACGCTCTATAGAAAGAGATGAACACTGGAAGAACACATGATCGGCGTCGCAAATAACTGCATCATCCGGATGATGGAGAGGACAGTGTGGAGAAGAAATCAAGGAAAAACGAAATTTAGATAATGGCAGCAAAGAATGGTCAAAGCGCAGACGAACAATGGAAACAACATCAGAATGTCGAAGTAGAGAGGGATGCAAAAGAAACCATGATTATGCAGGAAGAGTAGGCTGAACGGACAGATGAAATGAATAATTATTAGAAAAAGGAGGAAGCGTAAATATCCGATACCATGATCTGATATGGAAGCTTTTACAAATTGATAGGAGGTTATCGGATGGAATTTTTAAAAAAAAAATACGAGAGGAAGCAGCAGACCAAAGAATATCAGCCGCTTCATTACCAAATATGCCCGATTGGCCAGGTACCCACAGCAAATCAATATTGATTGAACGGAGATAGGAAAGATTGTGAATGAGTGAACGTATACGGAGGATAACAAAGTCACACGAATGATCAGAAAGGCGAGAGGATATGGCCTGAAGGGCGCTTAAAGAGTCAGAGATAATTATAAATTTAGAGGAAAAATGATTCGAGGAAATTAAAATAATATAACGTAGGATAGTTGATAATTCGTTTATGAATATGAAACAAAAATATGAGGAAGACAAAAAGATTCTGAGAGGTTAAAATCAGGAAGGATGAAGGAAGCACCAACACCACCAGGACCCCTCGTACCATCCGTGTAAATGGTGACATGAGAGGGAAATAGGGAATTGATAGTGCTGTAGAATACCTGTTTAATTACGGCTTGGGGGAGATTTTTAGCAAATGAGGGAAGGATAAATTACCTTAGGAAGATGACAGATATCCAGTGAAGTCGAAGGAAAAATAAGGGAGATTATCGAGAGATAATATACGGCCAAAATGAACTGAGACGATATGAAATAAATGCCAGAATAGGGGTTTTGCTGGGAGTGAAGCGCCAGCTATTATAAATCGAAAGGAAATACCTGAACAAGAGTAGAGGATGCGAGAGGAAGACGTTTAACAAGGAAACGATAGCCTAAATAAGATCTACGAATGGATATAGGGGTGACGAATTGGATTCAGCAAGAATAGCAGGGGGTTGGAGAGGATTTAAGAGCGCCAAGACAAAAACAGGAGAATGTCGTCCGCAAAGAATAAAGAATAGGAATTTAAACGAAGAGAAGCTATACTGATAGTATAGATGTTAAAGGAGTAGGACTGAAGGAGGAACCCACTTTAAGCGTGCTCCAATCATCACTGTCGCTTATCGCTGTATGAGAGTGTTGACGTTTAATGGCGTAACCTTTTTTTGATTTTTGTAGTCTGGGGAGGCTAAATCTCTCACTGAGAGTAGCAGCAAGGACGGTTTTATTAGCTCCGTTAGCTCGGGATGAATTGGAAGACTGTAAAGGTCGATTAGATGTCTTCACAACGTTAATTGTCAGATTCAGTACAAAACTATCTGGTGGAATACTCGCATTCATAATTTTATTTGTAATTTTAAAGTAAATGTGAGCGGTCTGGCGAAGCTAGCTGATAACGGAAAGATCTCGCTTGCCTTATCCGACTGTAAACTTCTGTTTAGTCGAATAATAACGCGTAAACAATAATTATCGATAGGCGAACACTATCAGATAACCCGAAATATACGATAACAAGGAACATGCATACGAACGTGATAAACAAATTTGGTCGATACACGCTTTCCGTCAAAACTGAAATAATAAAATTTTAAAAATTTAAATGATTGATCAGCATCTACACATCTTATAATTGGCGAATTTAACTATTTACGTGAGCGGTGTAATGCAATTTTCCGAAATGAACGGAGACTCCTTTACGAGTTTATTTAAATTCAAATTTTCACTCAAAGAGTAAAATGTTTGTTATTCATTTTTCTTGTTTAAGTGACGTGTGCTCTTAATTATTGATCGAAAAGTAACCCAACAGATTTCTTTAGAGTTTGATGATTTCGCATATCGAATTTAATTCGAATTAACTCAACACTTTTTAAAACGAAAAACCAACAAGAGGCAGATAGTCGAAAAACCGAGTGGTTAATATTCAAGAGGATTTTTGCCGATGAATTCGAAAATAACAGTGTAATTTTACTTAAATAATTATTTTCTCCTTTGGCATTTTAAGATTCGCTGTCCCTGGATACTAATACCGAAACCATAATAACCACAGATGATCTAAAGAAAGCATATAAAGAGAAAATTATAAGATTGCAGAATGCAGAATGGAGATCGACCTAATCTACAAACCATCTCAGAAGCATAAAAGAAAAGATCGAAGAATGGGAGTCATCTGATCGAAAATCGCGAAAAGAAGAAATAATTTTAACTAGATTAAGACTCGGCCATACACTAATGTGTAACCCATTCATACCTTTTCAATAACACACCACCACCATCCTGTCCCTTTTGTAACACTCCTCAGCTTACTCTCCGACATATCCTAACAAGTTGCAATAATTTATCCGAATCCCGCCAAAAATTTAATTTATCCCCAAGCCTATCCCATTTACTACGTAATAATAGTCCATATATAAATGATCTCTTCCTGTTCCTGAAAAACTGTAATTTATATTAACTTTGTAATTAACAACATAAGCGCGGTTTGATAACCTCATAGTTGTGTTAAAGTCGCATAAAAAAAAGAAAAAGATTAAATGAAAATCTGTCATTCCTACTGGTTTTTTTTTTTTTTGTTTTTGTAACTTTAAGGTAACTGTATGGTTATTACAATCTTATAACTATTTCTAAATAAGTAACATTTATAACTAAAAGTAACATGTTGCAAAGGAGTATAGTCCACTATAATTATTCTTCGCTATTTATATACACATATAAAAATAAAACAATAGTTCTACTCATATATGAAAATTAATACACCACACTTTTTTTTTCTTCAATATAAACGTATACGCTTCGTAAAATGATCCGCACTAATAGCAAGCTTTTTGACATTCGTATAATATATATTTATCAAAGTAATTACATAGATACGAAGGCTCAATATATTATGATAAAAAATGGAAAACATGAAATATAAAAAATATAAAAACACTGACACCGTTCATGATCGCAGTGTGTAATGTGTATCAATAAATAAAGCATATTCTGGATAAAAGTCCATTAATTAATATAGGTATCGATAATTTAAATTTAAAATGATAAAAATAGAATTAATTATTAATTAGTTATTACATTTTACGTTAAATAATGGATTTCCCATCGGATGATTTATGTTAAATGTTAAATTCTTATAAATTTTGTGCATGTAGTAATTTTTAAATGATATAGAAATGGCGGTAATTTACTTCAATATAATTAAAGAATTTATTTATAAAGTGTACGTAAATCTAGATTTAAATTTTAAATTCGAAATTTTCGCGTAAAGAATTTTTTAACCACTACACGCGTAAATTAAATGTTTTCTGAAAATATTTACAATTCATTTGAATGTTTATACGAAATCTGAATGAAATTTTAAACTCGTCATGTTCGCGTATAATTTTTAATTGTTTATTTATTTGTTTTTTATATTTCCGTACCGATTTCATTGCGCACATACATAAACGTACTATTGAAAAACATGTGTTTTTTAATTTCAGCTAAGTTTAGCAGTCTAAAAAAAGTATCTCACATATATCATTTAATTATCAAGTTACTTTAAGTTCATGCCAATTTCCTTTATTTATTTTTTCAACCATACCTTCCATTTTTACAATTTTACATACTCTCCGCAGGCATCCCGTTCTATTCTTATTGATTTTTTATGGGTCCCCAGTCATTCCGGAATTGATGGCAATGACGCAGCCGATTCTTTGGCTCGTTCTGCTGGTCACCTTGATTCATTCCTCAACTATTTCCCTTCTTCAAATATCCTTTCCTTATTCACCTCCAATCACGCCAGACTTTGGCTGGATATTTATCCCTCCCTATTTTCTAATAGTCAATCGCATTATCGTTTTATTCAGCCGATTCCCCGTTCCCTGTCTTGGTTCCATTCTATTCCTTTCGGTCGTCGCTTTTCTGTTATCTCCCTAATTCGTCTTCAGATCAATCGTCTCTCCTCGCTTCCTCTCGCTTTTGATTTGCTCTGTCGCCTTCTCCTTATTGTTCTCTTCGCGATTATGATCCTCCTCGTATATGTGATGCTGATCACATTTTCTTCGAGTGCCCTGCTCTTCGTAATGAACGTTCCCGTTTATACAGTCAGCTCTTGTCATTGGGTTTCTCTACTCCCTATAACTCTTCCTTTATCCACTCATTTCCTTTATCTTCTGTGGTGTCTGCACTGCTGCCCTTTGTTGCGTCCATTTCGGGCCACCTAACTATTTAGTTCTTTAGCTTAGTTTTTCCTGTTGTTGAGTCAATGCCGCTGGCGCGCCCACAAAAAGAAAAAATACAAAAAAACTTTACATACTCAATTAATAATAAAACTGGAAAATATAATAATAACATAGATGTAAATTAATCTATAGTTTATTCTTTAATTACAAAGTGTAGATGATTAAGTTCTGCTCAAGCTATTTTTAACGGGATAGAGTCGAAGGGATCGTTGTAAAGCTCAAGTAGTTGGCCAAAGCAACATGATGGAAATCTTCAGTTTCAAGGAGATTCTGTGGTCAAAATTTGTAATGCTTTGGAAGAATTTTCTAAATAGAAAGACAGCAACAATGCTTCCGAAGCGGTTTGTCCGGCTCAACCTAATTCTTACTTCTTTGCAGCTACAATTCACTTCTGTGATGTGTTCTTGATAGGTAAACATCGTGTTTTTATTCTTCTACAAAAATAAGTAATTTATTTTATCGCATTCGAATTAATTCGGAAACAGATTTTTTTTTCTTATCTCTCCCCCACTTTTTAAAAAAAAAAAGAAAAAAAGGATGATTAATTGTTTACAATATACTTTAAGGGAATACTTGTTCTACCGTATCAGTGGAACAGAAAAACAAAATATAATTGAATGTTATTGAAGTTTCTAAATAAATTGCGGTATTTAAACAGATTCCCCGTACAATCATTTTTTTCCTTTTATACGGAAATTTCAATAATGTGACCGAAATTAAAAATTACATGAATGCCCAACGTTAATTATAAATTTTTTAAATTTTATGCCAAAATTTCATTATATGCGGATATTGAAAATTTCACGTAATATCTCTGGTATAACCATTTACTTGAGTAGATTAGTCGGCCCAATGATTGAATTAAAGAGAATACAACTACATAAGGATACATTTCACGGAAGGCAAAAAAGTAAATTCATTTTGTCAGATTTTTCCGCGGCTTGTTGAGATTGCTTTAAAATTAAATGCCAGTAGTGTAAAGATGGAAACCGGTTCCCGTCAAAACCCTTTTTTTTTTTTTTTTTTTTTTACATTGCACCGGAAAACCATAAGCAATGCTGATCACAAGACATGCTTAAAGGGAGTAGAGTGAAAGGGAGGAAAGGGGAATAGGAAACTGGGAACACCAAGGAAAAGAATAATTGGAAGGACGATGATAAGTCTGGTGACCCCTATGGGACAACAGACTAAGTTTAAGGAAGATCAGACTCTAGTCATGGAGAGGTAACATCAGGAGACAGTGATATCTAGTCGGCAATCCGTATTTCCTAGGTGATCGGAAGTGCATCCCGACACCATTTTCTTCGTTTGAAACGTCTGGGCGGATTTCCTGGTACATTTGGTTGATACATACGGCTGATGTTCGGATTTGTACTGCACTGCAGCTTGTCGAAAAATTTCCTGTACTGCTCCACATAAATATCTTTTACAAATGGCACTTGCAAATCTGTGTGTAGTGTTAAATTCGACACGTATCTTGGCGCGGAAGTAATAATCCGAAGTATCTTTGACTGCTCCCTTTGAATCTTCAATAGATTTGATGTTGCAGTTGTCCCGTACAGTTCCAGCCCGTACCTCCAAATGGGCGCTATCATTGTTAAATATAGTTGACGCTTGACATTTAAGCTCAAGGTCGATTTTCTTCCTATTAATGGATATAATAACTTACATCGATTAGAGACTGTTTTCTTAGTCTGAATGACATGATGCCGCCATGTAAGCCGTCTGTCCAAATGCATCCCAAGATAACGAACTGAGTCAACTTGTGGGATTGTTGAATTACAAATTTTCAAAACAGGACAGATAACGTGTCTATTCGTAAATGTGACATGCTGGCTTTTAGCTGGCCGTCAAAACCCTAAAAGAATATTTTCGAAAAATCATTGACATTCCGTTATTAGACACGATCTGTAAGTTCGATTTCCTTTAGATTTCAATTTCCCGTTGAACTTACCGGAAATTGTAGAGGATGTCGCTGAGAGTTATAATTATAGCAGTGTACCCCAATTTTATCCGTTGTTTCTGAGTATCAACTGCACGAACAGCTTCTCAATGGAAACGAGAATATCAATTCTCTAAAAACATACTCCCGATTGTATGTTACATACTATAGCGGAATGCCGCAAAACCCTTCGATTAATTGTTTCGTTTCCTCTGGCCATTCTACCTGTGAACATTAAGTGAAAGAAGCTTTTCAACTATGCGACCGTATACAAATCTATTCTGAGCAGCTGCGGGGAAGGACTTTTGAAAGCGTTCACTTTTTTAAATATTCATTCAGAGATGTAGAAGCTATGATCTTAACAGATTTGCAAAATATTCAAATTGGAAATTACACTATAATTTAACTAGGAAATATTTAAATTTCTTATTTTCTCGCTTTTTTTGATATTACGCATTGGTATTATCATTAACAAAAATACAAATAATGACTGTTGATATTTCTTATTGTGTCATTAATACGTACAAACGGCTGGATGCGGAAAAGAGAGGCCAGTTTAGAAAAAGATAAATCAGTTAAAATAGTTGCTAATTTTTTTTTTTTTTTATTTTAAAAATAAGTTGTGGGACTCACATATGCCCATTGTGTGAGTGCTCAACACTCTTATCAACAAAGATAACAAAAATTACAACTATCATAACTTATTCCATAAATAACCAGATATTAATAAACCTAACGCATTATATTTAAATAATAGTATATATAATGGACGGGAATTAAGAAAACAGAAGATCTAGTCAGAATAGCAAAAGATCGTAATCAATTTCAGCAGATAATCCAATCCATACATGATGATTAAGCAATACCCGAATCAGGTGGCACGAGAAGAAGAAGAAGATATATATATATATATATATATATATATATATATATGTATATATACGTATAATACATAGCATGCCGCGTAATATGCATAGACAGCTTAATATTTTAAGATCGAAAAACATGATCCTCTGAGAGAACTTAAAATCCAGGAAGGACACGATAAAGTCAAAACCAACAGACCGTAAATAATGAAGCATTAGAGAGTAGCGTGATATAGGACGTAACTTGATCTTCAATCTTTGCATCATTCCTTCAACCATTTTTGCGCCTTCTTTTTCCACATACCATTTTTTTCCCCCCTCTAGTATATGATTAGGGATAGTACTTATTTGAATTAATTAAAACCGAATCATCATGTTGTCAATTTTTAATTTTACACCGCGGGGATAGATGTAATATGTATTGCTTTGGTTTCTTGTTACCCGAATTTTATCCCTGAATGGTAATTTTATATTATTGACATTAAATTCTAGTAATCTATAATAGAAATAATACATCTTTAGAGACATTTCACTGTTTTCCTTCCACACATAATTGCTCTAAAGTCGTTTTGTTTCCAGTAGGTCAGTATAAGTTTCAAACACCTCTTCTGTATTTTGTCTATTTTATTTATTTCTGTTTTCTCAGCCTCGCCCTATATTTGCATATTGCTCGATAGTACCTGCTTTTCTTTATATAAAGCTGGAATAGGGAGGTATATTTTATTCGACCGAAAGGTATAAATAGTAAGATTGATGATACTGATGAAATAGTTTTAATTAAGCTTCTAGAACGAATCCCAGAAGATAAAAATTGTTTGTCTTATTTTCGAATTTAAAAATTGAATGTGTTTTTTCCAGTTTAAGGATTTATCTATACCTAAATATTTAAAATCATTTACGTTCTCTAACGGTTGACGAGAACAAAAATGGGTATTGTTACTGATATGAAGCTCATGAAGGCAATCGTTATTATGAAGTATGATTCGCGGATCGCGTATCTTATGTTTAGAACTGTTCCGAATGTGTAATGCTTTTGATTTATGTATATACATAACCTCCTATCATGCGCCCATTTAATAAAATTATCTATATCCTCTTGTAATCATTTTTTCCTTAATCTCTAAATTATTTTTGTTAGATTTTATCCGTTTTTTAATTAGTTTCTACCGGTAACAATTTAAATATCCTACATATATTTTATTTCGATTCTTTAATAACATTTTTTTATTACTTGATACGCTATTGCATTTTCGTAAAAATGCTTTACTTAGAATCATTTTCTTTTTTACCACCTTTAGATTAATAACGGTCCTATGAGGAGACTGGCTATCACGGGTTTTTTTTTATCGTATTCTTTAATTTTATTATTACTGAAGTATGCGAAATAATGAAAACGGGAATAAACGTGGTTGAAAAATGTAATAAAAAAAATACGTTCGCGAAGACTGTTGGTGTTAACGATCAGCAACAATTTGCCAATTAAATTATGTCAGATTCGTTTTTTTTTTTTTTTTACTACTAAAAACTTGCACTTTTTGCGAGTACTAATGCCGATTTTTATGTGAGCCCGAAATGATTTTTGTAAAATTTTGAAATTTTCTATTTAGTAGTAATATTTCTAATCGGTTAAAATTGTCGACTTTTAAATACTTCATAATTTTTCAATTTTCCGTTCAATGCGGTCTAAGAGAGCGTACATTATTATATATAAATTACAATTCTTGGATCTTTTCTACAAAATCCCTTTGCGTTTTCAACGGTTGTTCATAATACGCGCAATCGATGCCGCTCGCAATTCTTCTCGGCTACTTTAAAATTTCATAAATTGAAAACCGGTATAGATTTTGAGATTCCGGCGCGTATTTCAGATTTTCTATTAAAAAATGTGCCGACTTAATGATTTTTCCGCTTATTACCCCAATGAGGCATGTGCAGAATTTTACTTTTACGCTTTGATTCTCTTCGAAGAATAAAAATACTTCCGATCCATTATATTTCATTACAGCTATTTGTTTAGCGCCAATTATTTTCATATAACACACACAAATCACGACGGTTTACTTTAAAATTCACTACCAACTTACTTCGATGTGAAAATAATTCGAATTTTTCTTTTAATAACACCGCGACCTGAGGGGGGTTTTCCGGGTTCAACCCTGCCCCGAAATGTCTGCGAAATAATAACTGCTCGAATTAAATAGACCGAAATTCAGAATAAATTTATTTTTTTTCAATTTTTGACAAAAGAAAAGAAAAACAAAATTTTTATGAATTCTATGGAAACGACTATTTTTTATTTGTTTTTATTGTAGTGATCAAATATTGCATATACAATAATTGACTACAAGGCTTTAGTGTACCATTTATAAATAAAGATAACACACACACACACAGGCACCCCCCCCCCCCGAAATTTTGGTTTAGACACGGCCCTGCCGCGACATGTTCTGAAAGTTTTTAAAAATCACCATGTTCGACCAGTTTGGCTGTTTGAGTGAAATTCCGCAATTTCTGCTATTATATACGCGTACGAGAGATGCTGATCTGCATTTCAATTTTGATACCAGTACTCAAAAAATATTGAATTTTGTTCCTATTTTGTATCGAAACATTGTCAGATTTTGTGATTTTTAATTTTTCATCGGGAATGTGCTGAATTTCAAATTTTCGCATTTCATTTATTACCGAGAATTTCTAGAAAATTACTTGATATATGAAAATTTTTTGCCAGCCACCTATTTATACCGTTAGATTAGTTAAAATTGTATTTTTCGTTCAGGTAAAATTATCTCGCTGCCGCACATTGATAGTTTCAAAAATCTCACTTGTTAATGTTCGTAGTTGACAAAATAAGAAGACGAAGAAAAAAATAAAGAAAACGAAAATTTTTGCCGCCCTAAAAACAATAAATTCGGTAATAGTATTACGATTTTCCATCATCTCCTAGGCTTCATCGATTTCCTCCCGTTAATAGTCGGGGCAACGTGGTGAATACCAAAAATATCAGCGCATTCCCCGTAATTTAATTCTCGGTAATTCCAATTTTCATAGAATTACTTAAAAATTTGACAATAGTTGGACTTGAGTGTTTCGTACGAAAAATTGTGTTCAGCTTTCATAATTTCCATAACAAATACTACATTTCATTTTTCTATTCTTTCAACTTTTTCCGGTGCACTTTAATAATTTAAACCGGCACTAATTACGTGTAGCATTATGCTTCTTTTTTTCTTTTTTTTTTTTTGATTTGAATTTTTGCCTATTGCGCCCAAAAGTATATTATTTGTACGTTAATAACTGCGTGTCATTCTCTTAAGCCGGAACTGATAGGAAGTTCTGTTAGTGCGTTAATCGAGTTTTTCGATTAATTAAGTTGTGAAATTCCCGCGCAAACCGTAAATTTATCAGTTCTGAACCTTTTTTATGAAAAGAAAATCCTAACAAAAAAAAAAAAAAATCGTTACAATTTTGCAAAGAAATGGTTAATTGAAATCGCGACTCTTTTGTTAGAACTGCGGATCATTTTGGGTTTAATTTTATCGATATTTTGTACTTGTACATACAATATCTTTGCTTCGTAGATTTGAACTAGACTGATTTCGAACAACTAAAAATACGAGATCTGCTCAAACTTGAAACCGAATAAATTCATTAAACCCACCCAGCAGCGGGGACTGTATTACGGAAAATAAAATCCTAGATGCGCTGTAATTTTGCTTATCTCGAAATTTTCGGTATTTACTGAGTGTTAAGATTAACATGGATTGAATTGGCACGAGTAATACCGGAGGAGGAGCCTTTCTAACAGCGGCGAAATTTCATCTGGAGAAAAATAGAACTAGTTGTTTAGCCGTTCATTAATTTTTATGACATTTTCCTATGCGAACAGGAGGACTGCCATTGAGTGCACTTATAATCTAGATCAGCACGCCACTGCAGGTAACGGCGATCGTTTATCGTAATTTCGGAGTCGTTGCATCGGAATTTCTGCCGTTGTTTTATAACATTATATTAAATACGTTCATATCGGTCGATAAATGACCCTCTCTGCATGCTCGATCGCGCCATCATGTATGATCACGCTGCGTAAAGCCGAGCCAGTGTATAATTACTAATTTCTGAAAACTGGCCGATTGACGGTATTCAGGATGCCGGCGGCATTTAGGTATTCAGGTATACCGACCGAGAGGGTTTCCCCTTCTGGAACAACACGTTCCGACTTGTTGAAGTCACTTAGTTAACTGAAAAGTATTATTTACCCGTTTCTTTTTCCGTAGCCGGCTGAAATACGGGTCAAGGATTTTAAAAGTTACATCTCTAAAAACTCCGTACGCGATTCGACCATTTATCTTTTGTTTCAAGGCTGCTCGAACGCCGCCACGGAAATGAAATGACCAAATTAACCTGTGTTGTTCTCTGTTAATTCTCCGACTCTTGTCTCGCATCCGCGATCGACTAACCATTGCTTCACAAGAAAATAGTCATAATAAAAAAAAAACAAAAACAAAAAAAAAAAACTGAAACAAAAAAGCAAAACTTGTATTGTTCACTAAAGTTAGCTCTTTACTGAAAAACAAGTTACCCGCCCCAATCGGTAAAATCTCTACCGATTAAAGAGAAAGAGAGACATTCAAACGGATGACTCCTCACCGATCACCAAATAACGTGCACGGAGACAGCCCGTCATACATATCGTTCCTGATTCGGAGCATGTTTTATCGTTCAGACAAAAATGCGTCACGCACAGCTAAAAGCCATCCAGGCGGCTTAATTAAAATGCTTAAAGCGCGTGTCCCTCTGAAATATAATAACATTTAATTGAAACCGTAGGAGATATTCTTACGGCTACCGAAACGTAAGAATCTCTATCGGCAACGAATCTACCCGGTTGATGACGATAAGTGATGATAGATCCGGCAAAATTGAAGATCAGCAATTTAGCCAGGAATTTAGATGATACCTTTTAAAAACACGGAAAATAAAAAATAAAAAAAACACCAAATGGTGGACTAGTTAGGCTGTGCGGAGTAATTCGTGATTTTAAATGTGGTCTATACAATGTTATTTCTAATTTCCTAAAAAGATAATATAAAATCTAAAGATCGGTATAATTTCCAAACTGTAACGTTTAGCACTAAAATGTCACAAATTCAATTTTCTAATAATAATTCGCCTATAGGATAAAATTCTAAAATTTCAGTGTGCACGAGATTTTCGACAGCTTTTCTGCGATAGCTTTTCTTCGACAGCTACGATTTACGGATAATCTGCAACCGTGATCGTACTTTAGAGCATCATCAGGTGACGATGCAACGTGATGTTGTACCAAACTTTTAACACTTTTCCGTTAAAATGTCTAGCGAACTAGCGAGCAACAAAAGCCGCTTGTACGGCTTCCGAATTTCTGTAGTACACATCTGTTTGTGTTTATAGTATACCGTAATTTCACGTATAAATGCAATTCCTAAAATGTGAGCACGATGTTCGAATGAGACGGAAACATAATCGATCCTTTTGATCGGCAATCAGTTACCGTTTCAAATTGATCGCCCAAGCATCATCTGTCACGACTAATCTGTACGCTTAATTGCACTCTCAACTAGTCTCTGGTCGGAAGTCCATCAGATTTACTGGACTTTTCGCTATTTAATTCGACGAAAGAGAAATGTGTCAACTCTCGAAAGAAACTTGTTAGTTTTTAAAATTCCTTCTTTTAATAGTTCGGACGAATGAAACGCAACACAGCAGTCAATACCCCATCCAGTACTTTGCTCACTAATAGCAATTAGTCGTCAAAAACGGAAAATTCCATTCTAGTTTGCAGACCAGAATTACGATTACCAAGCAGCTTCCGGCAAAACAGCATTATAATGCAAGTACCTTTTCGATATGAAAATATAACGCACACATTAGCCCATCCATCTTACAATGGTCTTCATTTATTAGACACATTCTTGCAACAGCCTAAAATAATCGCGATCTTTAATAGAGAGGGCCGGACGACCCCTTTCACCGAGCTGTGAAAATTAAGATCAGTATACTTTGCGCTCATTATGAGAACTGTTGCTGATTGCTTGACTGTACCGCATTTTCTCATAATTTTCTCATTTGATACCGACCTTTCGTAGACAGGGAGAGAGAGAGGATTATTGTACTGTCGGAGTACCCGAATAAAGATGCATTAATATCGTATTGCGGTCGCCAGCCCCATTCCGCTATCACGTTTCTCATCGTGATTGAAATCGATCGTTATTATAAGTTCACGGTATTTCATTTAACAACGCCGATGGACAGATGCACTATTGTTCTCCGTTTCCGTCGAGACGGATTTTCTAAAAGAAGCGACAAAAGTGCTTCATTTAGTGAGATTTACCTTTTTTTTCTTCAGTAGAGGGGCATAATGTTCGAATTGTAACATCAGGTACGTTTCTTTTAGTTTTCTATCGAGAAAGTAATATTGAAGATGAAGTTGCCCCAACGATTTTGTTTTTAACGCTAGAAACTTGCAGCCTAGTGATCTAAAATTCCGTCGCATTTTTTTTTCTTTTAACATTGAATATTTCGTTAAGAAAATGAAATACAGTTCAGCCGGAAAATAGCAATCTTTCCAACAACACGCCTGTAAAAATAAAAAAAAATAAAAACTTTCGAGCTTTCGGCGCTTCGAAAGCTTGAATATAAAGAGGTTGTGAACTCGGCTATATTTTTTCCCTATAAAGCGGTTCTTTATGCATATATATGTTTGAGACACGTTTCGGTTTCGTCAAAGTTTTTACTCAGGGGTTACTTACGTGAAGTTCTTTAATTTTGCATTGAAAGAGTCTCTGCGTTTTGTTTTATAATTTGAACGCCGCTTTTAAGGGGTTATCTATGAGTTATAAATTTTGAAGGGTGATTTTTGAGGTCGCTTTAAATTCCACATTATATACGCCGACCAGGCTAATCGGGGTTAACTCTTGAAATTAAAGATTGCCATAGAAGGAAGTTTAATGGTAATTTCACATTTCGAAATTAACAAAGTTAAGCCATTCGTGAGTTGTTATATCAATCAATCTCAAGTGCCGTACGCTACATAGCGCGTTGGCGCAACCTATTCGTACATTTAGCTGTACCGATATAGGTTGTGTACCAGGCAATTGTAATATGCAATACGAATGTGTACACACGCAAGACTACATTCGGAACTGATAGTAATCGTTTGATTTATCGATATACAAGTGCAGTCCGTTCGGTGTGGGTCTGCTGTGTACTGACCTAGCGCGCATATTATGTTGAACGTGGTGGTTTGCCATTGCCTTCCACGTGACTATTAGCGATTATATTTATTTATTTAATTCTTGTAATAAGTTTGTCGTCGCTCGGGATCGAACCCGTGGCCGCCATATCGGAAGTCAAGCGCTCTAGCAACTAGGCTATCGCGGTTATATATGTTTGGATATTTTTGTTGTTTCAAAAAACCCCATCTTGTTAGGATTCCGAAAATTTATAAACGTAGCACGGGGGGAGGGGATCCTAAAAAAAAAACAAGAAAAAGGGGATCGCAACTGCAAAATAGAAAGCAGTAATAACCCTTTTTATTCCTGCAGCATCGACTTCAATTCATCTAGAGTAGTGTACTCTAATTCGCGTCAGAGTTAACTGCAAAAACTGCGACATCACGACCAAGACGATTTTTGCTCGAGAACTTTAGCCAAAGTAAAACGACTGTTTGTTACGAGAGAAACTCATTTATTTCCAACAATAGGATTTTCCGGACGAAAAACAAACCGCGATGTACATTTTTCGACATTTCAACTTTAACAAAACTCTGCGGATCCGATAAAAAACAATCCGAGCTCATTTACGTCGGCTGTTGCTAGTGTCGTCCGGTAAATGAGCGGCCGAGTCGTCGCGGGTCACGCTAAAAATGGTCGCGTACGAGAAAAGCATATTTAAACGTGGTCGTGTAGCAGCTTCGTTCGAAATTGTACACGCAACAATTGCAAAAAGCGATAGCGATTTTGAATTTCTCAGTCGGTGTAATTTTCCAGATATGACAATTAAGCCGTTAAAAAATTGACCACCAAACAGCCGTCGTGCCGATAATATCGCTGGACGAATACGGTAGAGTGGCTTGTCGTCGCTTCCGCAGACTTTTGAACGGATTCTAGAGCCGGAGGGCTCTAATGACGGTTATCTATGTCGACGAAATGGATACGTGACCCTGGCCGTATCGGCAGGTACTAACGTAATCAGGCTGTATTTATGCGAGTCAACTGGAATAATGGCGACCGGTGTATGTAACGATAATCTTCTTCTTAACAAAGCGGGAAATTGTCAGGAAACCTTTTAAGGAGGATGTGCTAGTTCGCGGTTTATGACGGAAACAAAAGAGTTGCTGCTATAAATTTCTCCGCAACTCGTAAGAAAGTTACGAGGCGCGACCGAGAATAAAAGGTACCGTGGCCGAAAAAGAGAGCCGCCGGATGGAACTTTGACGATTAGCCTGGCCCCGGCAGATACGAACCGGTAGTCGCTAACCGGCCAACCAGGTGGTGGCCACTGCATGTGTGCCAGGGCGCGCGGGGCGTCGGTGCAGCGGAGTTAAAAGAGAAACGAAATGAGCTGCGTTTATTAATTAAAACTGCTCGGCATGGTCGCGTTTAGCGCACTCGACGGCCGCTAGGAAATAGGATACGGCGGCCAAGGAGTCATTCTGGCTACCGCTGCTTCGGCCGTTGGCTGCTGCAGGTGACTGCTGATGAGGCAGTCGTCGACGGATTTCTGAATGAAATGGAACTGGCCGGCCAATTGGTAGTAAAGTTGTCGAACAAGTTAAGAACAAGAGCGACAGAAGAGCGACCGCGAGTCAGAATTCGTCGGAACGAGTTACTCGCCGGCAAGAATGAACTGAATGCCGTCCCGAGCCACGACCGCGTACTATTAGGCGCGCACATGCAGTCGCTACGCATGGCCAACGGCTGCACGGTCGGTACGCGCGCCTCCGATCGCCGATGCCGAATAGGCGCGTTTCGTTGCTTCTTTCATCTTGCCTAGAAACTGACACTGGCACTCGTCGGAGACTGGAATTAGGATTCGGACTGGGACCGGCGCTGGACACATGGACACAGCCATTAACATTTATTTCAGCGCTAGACGCTGTCTTAGTCGCCGCAGTATTTGGGTCAAAACTGGCTTGCTCGGCTCGCTTACATCCGTTAGTTATGATCGAGCGCCGTCCTCTACATTATCATCTAGCTGCGAGCGAAAAATCACACACTGCCAGATCCTCCTCGGACCGAGAATCTCCGTAGTACCACTTCTTTTTTTTCCTTCCGACGACCCCAGCTCCGAGCATAGGTGATTATATGTATACGAATGTGTGTGTGCGTGTTCTCTAAATGTTTTACCATCGCCTAATATTTCTTCGTTTTCAGAATATCGATATTAACTCTAATTATTTTACTTTCCAATCAATTTTTAACCGGTACCTTGTTATTTGCGCGTCAAACGTCGCATACCAATCAAAGTTTTTCTACAATGACGAATCGTCAAAAAAAAAAAGCAAGAAAAAAATTAAAACGCGAAAAAGAAGAAGGGTGTTACATTGTGAGACGTTGAACGAAAGTTGCGGGAGGGGGGAATACTTTGTTTCACTGTTCCGACTACTAGTTCAATTCCTACCGATGCAGAGGTATACTTTTTTCTTTTTTTTTTTTCCGTTTTATTTTGTCGGTCATCGTTGAGTGGCGCAAACTGATGATTTAAGCTTGCTTGAATTTTGATGCGGCTTTCATACTAGCACTTACGAAAACAAGTTCCCTCTTTCGCCGCCCCTAACCAATTACAAATTATCACTGACTTCATCCACCCTTTGATATTGGTTTTTGTCAATTGTTCGTAAGATGAAAATAATAAAAAAGAAGAAAAAAAATTCATATCCGAACATACTTTTATTTTAACCTAATACTCATCATCAAACGTGCGCTAATAAAATTATCTAAACGTCGGTTCTCCTACTAATTATTCCCCTCATTGTACCTATTTTGAGCGCTTAAGAATTTATTAAATTTTACCCGTTAATTACGAAAGGTTAACAGACATATTTAGCTTGTTCGCTTTAATATACAAAGAAGAAAGTAAGAATAATTGAAACAATACTGCGTGCGATTTTTAAATTATTGATCTTAATTGTTTGTTTTTTTTTAAAATTACAACAGAGGGATGGGTTATGCGTGATACTAAAGAGAATTACTGAAAATAAATTAATTCAATCGCTATTAATAGTTTTTAAAAATTACTAAAAAGAGCTGAGACTTTTGGGCTACTGTTTTTAATTCTGAGCGATAAAATGCCCAAACTAAGGATTAGAACTTTCCGCCTGTTTTTCGTTTTTCTTGCCGCAACATGGGTTAGAGCTGTTGTGTAAGAAATAAATAAAAATAACGAGGATGTTTCTTTTTTCTCCCGCCCTAGCGGATAACGACAGCTCGTACATATACGCAATATCATTGAAATCATTATTAAGGATGTTGTTTGATATGTAAAACGGACGTCCATCTGCTTTAGTAAATTACTATTGACACTGCATTATTTTTCGATGAAGATGCTCTGACAGCGAACTTTGTTTGATGCGATCGAGTTGACTCTGGCGTGTGATTACATGATATCCGATGTATGCAGCAATAGTCGACCCCTTGCTCAACATTCGAACCAGCTCTTTTTGCTAAAATTGTTGCTATTCGATCCGTGAACTTTTGCTGAATTGTAAAATAATGGAAAAGCATTTGGAGTGAAATTAACGCGCTTGTTATTATTTTCATTGTCCGATTATTAAGGTGTCCAGTTCAAGTAATTCCAGGGTAGGATAAAAAAAAAAGTAATTTAGATGGGACGTCTAGTAGACACTAATCGATAAGATTTTTCTGTATAATATCAGAAGGGGATAGATAATCGTCAACTTTTAGAATAGCACATTTTATTCTTAAAACGGGTTAGGCGCAGCAGCTTTTTTAACATTTCACTGGTTTTACCATCACTCTTGAAGCGTTTCTTAATGGGCCGCCTTTTTTTTAGCCTATACCTCTCTCACTTATTCTCTCTCTTTCTCTCTCTCGCTCGGTGATACGTGTTTCGTCGGAAGTGTTAACTGTGATTCGGTGTACTTTGGTAATAAGAAGATTTCCAAGTTTCAGTGCTTTTCAGGAAGGTTTATTAGGTTAGTAAAATTGAGCATTCGCTTAAAACCCACAAACTACATGAATACAGTGGTTCGGGTTATTTTAAAAGGTATTTCTCGAAGCTTGTAAATTAATAAGAACAAACCAAGCAGTCTCCAACTTCACGGGGAATTAATAATGTATCAAATTTTTCTACGTTCTGGAACACTAAAAGAAGGTTTCTCAAAAATTAGAAGTTGTCTAACGAAATGAAAAATTAAAATCAATTCTAGTAAAACTAAAACTATTCAGCTAATGTCATCAACTGTTAATAAATAATAACATTTTTTATTTGCAGAAAAAATACATTAAACAGCTCGAAGTTATACTAGATCAAAAATTAACCTTTAATAAACGTTACAATTGTAAAACTTACTCAAATTCGTTATTCACGAAATATATATTATCAAAATCTCGGCAAAAAGTAAACCACTAATTTGTAAAATTCGTTGTTAGTTGCAGATCTGCTATTAATAAGCTTCAATTATACATCAGAATAAGTGTCTCTTTTTGAATAATTCTCCAATCTTCAATATACTCTATGATATTAATATATTTCCATAGTTTATGCAAAAGATACGTTTATTTCCACGCAAAAAAGGCAAAAAAGATTTTTAATAGTTGCATTTCGAGTAAACATATTTTTGATAAAAATATTGCAGACCGCTTTTCAATTAAAATATATTAAACATGCATTACTGTAATTTGGAAGTCGTTATAGCATATATATTTATGTGTATATATATATATATATATATAAATAGGAAAAGACAAAACACTTTTACACTTTTTCTTCTCTGTTTATGAACCATTTTTTTTTTTTTTTTGTTTAGTAGCTATTGACGATCTTTAGTGTTATGAGTACGCACAGTTTTGGAAATAGTTATTTATTTTTTTATTTAAATAAAAAATTGATAAAAAAAATGAAAAAATAAATCGCTATAGCCGGTAAATTTGTTCTTATTACAATGTTTTAAGTTATCTTAATAATTATCATTATTGACTTTTTTACAGTGTACTAAATCTTGAAGCATCATTTAATATCAATAAATGCGGGTTTTTAAATTGTAATTTACTTTTATTTTTTCCATTCAATTATAATGGTACTGAACTGTTTTGTACTGTAAGTACATATAAAAGTGTACGTTCTGGTTACTTCTCAGCTTTGAAAGACATTTTCAATGGAGCAGAAAACATAATAGCCGCGTCTCGCGTCAACGGTAACCGTGTTAATTATCTTCTTATCAAGCGCTCATATTTAGTTTATCATTTCGTAACTAATCATGGCGGCTTCAAAATTGATGACCATTTATTCAAAGGTACGCAAACTAAAATCTCCAACAATGAAAATTACTCTTTCAAATGTATCCCCCCCAACAATTACAAATGATACACTTCAACACTACCTGACAACCAACTTCAATATGAAAAATTAGCTTCTCAAATATCTCTCCTTCGAATAAATCCTATATATAGTCAGCTGGAAACGTCAGTTATATATCTCTAATTACGATGATATCAAAATCCCCTATCATCTTTCACCTTAAATTTTAATGAAAAAAATTTCAGAATTTTCTTATCAGTAGACGACCCTATTTGCTTTAAATGCAACTCTGTTCGGGTCATAAAGCGAATGATTGCAAAGCATCTTCGAATTTCGATAACAGTGAAACTTTAATCCAACACTATCATCCTTTCCAGGCTACTGATGCTCATCCTCACGCAGACACTCGGTACCTTCTCGTACCGGTGAAGACTCCTTACAGGCAAATTTCCCTTTTCTTTCGAACAGAGATGAGAACGTTAACATCAATATATTCGCTAACACCCAGCAAAATAAAAGGCCACTGCCGCAAACTTCGTCCAGTTCCACAGATGCTGAAGGAGGAAATTAATAACCTGGCCGGAGAAGACGCCAGTGCCGATCGCTGAAAAGGAATCATCGTCGGACCAGGAATTTCAGTTGTTTTCAAAAACAATTTTCAAACCGTTAGAGCCATACTATAAAACTAATAAAGATACGGTTCTCTCTTTATTTAATTTCTCTCTTTTCCACGACATGTGCAACACTAAAGATAGCAATCCAGTAAAATTAGCAACCGGCTGCACTTCAGACATTGTCGGTTTAATTGACTTATTTAAGACCCATTAGCCCCTACTACAAAGTTCTAAAATAAGGTTTACTAAAATTATTAAAGTTCTTACAAATCACTTATAACTGTAAATGAATATATATTAATCCTCAACTGGAACTGCAACGGTTTTTATACTAGCTATGCCACTCATCAACCAGCGATAATTTCGCTTCAAGAGACTCGCCTAAGACCTAACCGAAAACCTCTCCTTCCGTCCTACAACTTTATTCATTCTATTCACCCTTCTGGTCACTATGTTCACGGCGGAGATAATGCTCAATTCACATCTTCAACATGCATGTGTCTGCCTTCAAATGGAACAACCTTTCACGCTCTGTTGATGAAATCGTAGAAGAAACCTACTTCCTCAACACCATAAAATCATTCAATTCACCTATAATTCTAACCGATGACTCCAACGCTCACTCTCCAATCCTCGGAAGCAGACATACAAACCATAAAGGTCGATTAATAGAAAAACTACTCGATAATCTCAACCTATGCCTAGTAAACTCAAGCGAACCTACTCACTTCAGCTTTGCACATCGTAGTTGGCCAACTCTGGATTTAATCATCTCTTCTCCGCAATTATCCAGCAATTTACATGTATTTCTTCACAAAGACCTAGCCGATAGCGTGATTAACTCGCCACATCCCCTATATATCCCACTGTGCCTCACTGGAACTATAAGAAAACAGACTGGGATTGATACTCTTCTGACTGCTCTGATCCATCGGTCGACATGGAAATTAATATAAACATCATCATTGATACTCTCACTTCTTCCCTAATCAAAAAAGCACAGTCATTTACTTTTTCGCCTAAAACAGTAAACCGTAAATTAGTTCCGCGGTGGACAAAGCAATGTGCAGAAGCAATTAGGAAAAGACGGAAGTCATTACGCAACCTGAAAACTACACCATCATTAACTAATATCATAGAATACAGAAGGGCTGGTGCCAAAGTCAGATTGACTATCAAGCAAGCTGAGCGAAATTCCTGGCTTGAATACACCTTAACGATCACAGCATCAACGCCGTCGAGTATTGTTTGATCTAAAATCCAGTCTATAGAACAGTCCCGTTCCTTTTTATTTTCAACTATGCTTAATGTATTCAAACCAGACGAAATTATTGCCACTTTTGCAGACCTCTACCAGCAAACTTCAAGTTGTACTAACATCTTTACCGATCCTCAATCGTTCAATTTTCCTACAAAAAGCTTAGACTTAGACCCTTACAATAAAAAAATTACTTTAAGGAAACTAAAGCATGCTATCAAATCCACTAGAGAAGTAACTCCTGGATGCGATAGCCTACATATTGCTATGTTGAAACATGCCTCTGCATCGACATTAACTATCTTACTTCAGATCTTTAACAGGATCTGGGTGAGGAACGAATTTCCACAAGTCGCGAAAACAGCTGTTATAATTCCAATTTTAAAACCTCCAAAAGATCTTTCAGCTGCTAAGAACTATCAAAATCATGAGTCAACTCTTTCGTTGAAATTTCTCTGGAAACTTAACAACATTTATTTAAAATTTTCTTACCAACAGGAATTTCTTCTCGACTTCTTTACGCCTTTCGATAACTGGAGTTCAACACAGGGTTCAATGTTGAGCCCGATTCTTTTCAATAGTGCGATTAACGACTTGGCTAGATGCTATTCACTCTCCAATCAGAAGCTTACTGTTTGCTGATGATCTGACAATCTTCGTGCATTATCGAACTGTACCCACTGGCGAACGTGTACTTAAAAAATGCACGGACCGTCTGGTTACTCGGTGCTCTAGGAATGTATTATGCTTCTCAAGTAATAAAACGTCCGCAATGCATTTCTGCCGCATACGCAACTGTATACATGAAATACGCATCAATCTTCAGGATACGTCTGCTTGAAATGAATCATCAACCCTGTCTTGAAAGCCTCACTGAAGCCATATTAAAAAAAAACCTGTATCCAAAATATGAACATTCTAAAAAAATTGGCTCACAACACCTCTTATGATGCTGACCGAACTTCTCTATTACGAATCTGTCTAAAAGCAAGTACGGAGCTACGTTATATTCCACAGCGAGCCTCTCTACTCTCAACTCTCTAAACGTTGTTCAGAATTCAGCTCTCCGCTTGGCTACCGGAGCGCATTTCGCACTACGCCGATTGACAGTTTGCCGCCCTGAATCATCAGAATGGTCTTTAGATATTTGCCGTCGGTTTCTCTTGGCTAACTTTGCAGGGCAATCTAATTCAACATTCGGACACAAACCTTCGGCTCGCCACTTTTCTACACCGACACGCGTCTAAATTCGATACGTTTGCCGGCTACTCAGCCGTCTCCGATGGTGATGTCGCTATAATCTGTTATTCACTTCCGGAACCATTTTTCATCCTATCTGCCGAACTATATGGTATCTGCCTCGCTGTCGATTTCCTCATGAGATCTGACTCACACCAATCGTTCGTAGTGTGCTCAGTTTCTCAACAGTCAACGCCTTATCCAACGTGCTCAGCCACGATCAACATCCGGTAGCCACAGAAGTTCTCAAATTATTACCGTTAAGACCAGATCGGACAGTAACGTTCCTGTGGATTCCTGCCCCACTCGTATTCGAGGGAACGAACCGGCAGACACGGCTGCAAAGGAGGCCGCTGTGACTCTGCCGGTGCCGAGCGTTCCAGCAACCGATCTCAAGATTTATTCAAAGTGTGATTTATAAGGGCTCTATGGCAAAGGAAATGTCAGCAAACATCACAAACGAATAAGCTTCGATCGATCAAGTCGTCTGTATCACCGTGGAATATATCACTTCCAAATCGAAAGGATGATGTAGTCATCACAAGACTTCGATTAGGTTACACACGGCCCAGCCAAGAACATTTGCTAAATAGAAGTGAAGCTCCGCAATGTGCCCCGTGTGCGCAGTGTTATCCTTAACATTTACCACATCCTCACTGGATGCCCTTGATATTCCTTGGAAAAGAAATGTTTCAACCTGCCTTCTTCTCTTCCCCTCATCCTTAAAGACATCTCTTCTCCACTGACCGATTTAATTCTTTTACTTCACAATTCCAGCCTCTACTCACTAATCTAAACTTTCTTCCCTTTCGTGCCTCTAGCTATAGTTGCTGCACATAACACGTTTTTATTTTTTTCTTGTCAACATATTACACGGTTTTTTTTTATTCATTTGGTTTATTTTACTTATAACCCGTTAGTTATTTTTATATTATACATGGAGTTTGACCACGTTGCTAAAAGTGAAAAAACTCGGGACGTGCTTATTCGAAAGATATTGTTTATCGTCGACTGTTTTTATTTTCCAGAAACCTTATTTTCGTTTCATTTCGTTACATATAACTTCTTGAACGCCACCCAAGAAAAGATAAACTTTTACTTACTTCTGGTTGCTCCATTTCCGTTATGTCTGCAGTTATTTTATTGTGTCCTTGGTAAATGTTTCTCTTTATACTGATTTCTTTTGTTCCCTGTATGTTTATTTTTAACCATTTCTTTTCAGACTCAATTTCTCAAGTTCGTTATATGTGTAGTTCTTACTACCGAATATGACGACGTTATCTGCGAATCTCAGATGAATTAGTTTTCTCCGTTCTCGCATCCCGGTTCGGTTTTCTGAAACCTTCCGTGAGCTAGTAAATCGAACAAAATTAAATGGTTGGCCTCAATAATTTCAGCTCTTACGAGATCTGGCATTATTGTGAATACGAATTTTAGAAGAAAAAAAACAAAAAAAAAATAATGCCGACCTTCAAATAGTCAGTTGCATATTCTATTACTCGGTGGGACATTCACGTACGCAATCGGGCGATCAGTTTAAGCCTTGTCTAAATTTTAAGACACTTAATAAAAATTACAACGCGCATATTAACAAATCTCGGAATCAAGGAAGGAAAAAGTACCTCTAATACTGAAAAAATTGCATTGAATTTTATTTTGCGAGACGTGCCAGTTTCTTCAATCGGTGGAAGTAATGGAAATAAAAGATAATTTTACAAGAGTTATTATTCAGTTACTGGCAATTTAAAACTTACCCCGGAAATTAATTTCATTCGTCGCGCTAAAAATTTAAAAACATCTCCGACGAATACGTCGAATTAATTTTATTATTTAAAAATCACCTCATCCGGGAGGTAACACGCGTTTCTAGTAAAGCTGCTAGAATCGTGAAACAACTGAATGTCAGGCGGCTTTATTAGCTAGTTGTACCGCCTTCCAAACTCAGATATGCTCAATCCGAAATCGAATATTGGTTACCGATGAGGTAAAGACTTCCTCCCCGTAAAAAAAAAAAAGAACCTGCCTCACTACTCTGGAAAAACTGCCGTTGGGCGCAGTTTGACGTGTTTACTAATTCTGCAATAGCCGACGTCCTGGCAAGCGCTATTACTGAATATCCTTTGGCGTCGTAGGGCTTCGTAATAAAAGATTTTCTAAAAATAAATAAGTCCTCAGCAGACCCCGCAAGCAATTACGGAGGACTTCCGGAATGTTCCATGAACTAGTGCACATAAATCCGAGGTTACAGTGTGCCAAAGCACTCGTGAGGTGAAAGTGAAACCGTTTGACAATTCAGCCACTGTGAAGAAAATTACAAGACCTAAAATACGCGTAGCTCATTAATTTTCTGAAAAATTGTTCTATTTAATCGGGGTCTGTGCTCGCTTAGTCGCTGACATTTTACATTATTTTCATTTTCGGTGATTTTTTGTCATTTTTGTACATTTAATACTCATTAACTACTCGCGCACAAACGATTTTCGAATTTAATTTTAATTAAATATTATCAACTTTTCATGTGTAAAATTTGATAAATCAATCAATCAATTAATTAGTATATACATATATAGAAATATGTACAATGGGATATATACAGAAAATGTGACTTATATTAGACCGCAGATGCGCTCAATCAACGTGATTCGTGACATTTCAACCGAATTATATGCTAAGCGCCATGAAGTAGTACAGCATAAATACAGCCCATGTTTTCAAAATCTGTTTCGTGTTCCTAAAAGAACTATTGTATGTACACAAAATAAAGTGTACTTAAATTTACTAAACACATTAAATAAGCTACAAATAGAGTACTTTTGATCTGAAATATTTTTACATTGTTTTTGCATATTTTTAGTTGGGCTGTTGTTGTATTATCGTTCTATTTCTTTCGTATTGTCTGCAGTTACACTCTTTTGTCCGATAGACCTCGGCTCCTCTAAGATACGATTCTGTGTATGTGTTGAAAAACGACGCGGACCCCCCCCCCAGTTTAATTCTGATTTGAAGTTTTTTTTGAATTTTTACACATTATAAAAATATTTAATTGAATGAAATGTTATTTAGACGGTAATGATATTTCTTTTTCTGCGATATAATTCTATATTTTTATGGTACATATTTATAAATATTAATTAAGAACCTCAAATTCTTTAAAATATAATTAAAAAGTTAAAAGAAATGGATCGTTTACAATGGTAGCCCTTTCTCATTGCAGTAAATTTCAGAATTTGATAGATGATATACCGATCAAGCTGCTTTCTACTCCTCCCTTTTAAAAATTGGTATTCCCACTCCATAAAGTGATTCGTTCATTCTCTCCCTTCCTTCTCCTTCTGTTGTCCAGGTTCTTAATTCCTTTTTGTCAGCTATCTCTGATCGTGCAAAGCTCTGAGTCCCTTTCGTCCTTTTTCCTTTGTTCTTGGGCCAATGTAGACGAACCCAAAAAGAAAAAAACAAAAATGAAACGTTCAACATCACCCGGATGGTTCCGACATTAGACTAAAAACTAACACGACTACTTTACGCAAAATCCATTCAAAACCTCCTTGAAAGTTGAATTGAATCAAAAGAAATGTCAAAAACTTATAGAGCAGATCATCGCATATTTACGGAAGTTAAATTAGAAATAGACTCGATTACGATGCCGAAATTTATCATTCAACGAATCCATCTGCATTGAACACACTCGAAATGTGCTATACGATATTCCGCCTTGAGAATTAACTGCAGGTGTGATTTCAGCGTATCATCGTGATGAGCTCAAAAAGCTATATTTTTAGGGGACGAGACAGTAATTGGAGAAGAAGATACTTCGATACAAAAATTTTTTTGCTGCTGATTGCATTACCGTTGAATTATTCACTTTTTAGAAATCGTTCGACTTACGATTACCACAGCAGTACCTTCCTCTGTTTACGATAAATTCTCTTCATGCAAAAATTCCAAAAAAACGCATAGTCTCCAAACGCGCGCAGACCTTTCATTTATTAAGGCTTAATAGAACTATACGTTACAACGCAATGCAACTGAAATATCTTCTCTTAATGAAGCTGTTTACAGACCGGACCAAATCCGGTACTAATAAAATTCGAAGTACATTATACTCAGAGCTCTCTCTTTGAAATTATGAACTAGCCGTTGATTTCGTCGTAAAACTCCAAAAAAATCTACCTCATGTTCGCGAATTCACTGAACTCCATTTTAAAGTATCTCTAGTACGGTTATATAGCATGGGAATTACACGAAGACAACTAGGCTAATGCATTAATTGCAACGTTAGATTGAACGAAGTTGGAAAAAATAATTTCCAAAAAAAATAAAAACGGTAGAATTTACATTTATTTGATGAATCGGCGATGATGGGAAAAGATAGGTTCGATGACCGAACAGCGCGATATACGATTCGCAGTATTAAATGCCAAATCGCGCGGAAGACATCATATTCTGGAGGGAGCTTTCATACACGGAATTGGTATTTTGGTAAAAACTGAGGATACCAAATAACAATGCGGCGAATACATTAAGATCTTTATCTATTTATATTTAATGCAAAACTGTTCCAAGAATACCGAGGAGTCGATGTGAATCGATGTAGAAGGAAGTTTGACCAAACGCGGAACTCAGCAGACGACGTACTATGCCCGTGTCGAAATACGAGAACGTTAATTTTCCCAGAGAACGCTAATTGAAGGTCTCTTCAGAACAGAAAAGCATCTACGTGTTTCTCAGAAGTCAATCTGCAGATCTGAATTCTACCAAAATATTTGTTAGAAGAACCAAAAACGAAAGTGGAAATTATTCAAATGTTCTCAACATTTTGTGAGAAAAAGTTCAAGGTGAATGGAAGAAAGCTGACTGAAAAAAGTATTAGTGATGTAGATGTCTCCGTAAATTATATATTGTAACGGTTCTAAACGTTAACTTGGTAGTCAGGGATGCCAACCACGAGGTTTTATCCTCGTGGATTTTCTTTATTTTTTAGTTTTATCGAATATTTAAAATAAGAGGTTTTGGACAGATTACTTTCAGAGCTTTTTATAACGAACAATATATTATTAAAAAGGACACCTATCTATTTTTCTTTGCCGGTCGACCGCTGAAAAACAATATTTAGTCCGAAAATAGCGCAATTATAAATACACAACAATATATATGTAAGGTGAATATGAATGATACGTATCACTGTTGTCGGTGATCCTGGATCTATTGATGGCGATTCGGCGGTCGGTTGCGTTGCAGAAATCGGAATCGGTCGAGGAAGATTTATCGAACACTTTCGTTGAGGGCCAGTTGCATATCCGAATCCAAACTTTGCCGAACAGCAAGAATCACTACTCGCGTCACTTCGATATTTACAATAAATTTAACGAATGTCGAACGTAGTAACAAGACGGCGACTTTTCCACCAGAAATCAAAACGGAAGTATTTCTACAAAATTAAAAACCGGAGCCTCCTCTACCGGTAAAACGGGACTTGACTCACTGACTTGGCCGACGATCAAACTGAGGCTGACCTCGAAGGTAAAACTGAGACCGCTTGCTCGAAGGTAAAAACTGAGACTGCTTGCTCGAAGGTAAAAACTGAGACTGACTCTATAAGGCTGCCACTGCCTTTTTCGCTAACATCTTCATCTCGCCTTTTTTTTAAATTATCGAACGCCTACTCGACCGTGACCGCTGGATTTTGCCGAATCAGGTAGATCCTTTTTGTTTCCAGCAGGATGCTGATTGGCTGGTCCCACCGACAACAGTTCCATGCACGCGCACACTCGCACCCGCACCACACATTCCAAATTATTTTTATTTTTATTTATTTTTTGTTTATTATTATTTTTATACACATATATATGACTAATGTAATGGACACATTACAATATATATATTTAAAAAGATGACTTTGACTATTAATAGCGCCAGTCTTTTTTTGATGAAAGTTATGTCTGGCCTGCAACTTTAAACGTACGAATTTTTCATATATATATATATATATATATTGAGAGTTTTGAAAAAGTTCTAGCAAAGTAGATCGTTTCCATAAGAGTGGCTTTCGCCATATTAGCCTCGCTTTTAACGAAGATGCGTTGGTTCGAATCTCATCGCATAAGTGGAATTTTAATTATTTTAACATTTCCCAGTTGAACGCGTTACGTAATTAAGACATTACGAAAGACATTTACAGCTCCGATATGAAAGCGACATAGATGAGAACGAATGACGAATGAGCCGGGGAAAACGGGTAACTACATTTTCATTGTTTGCAAGCGGGCCTAGATCGGACTTTACGGAATCTGAAGTAGTCGGGAAGAAAGTCGAATACTGAGTGCCACTATAGGCGGAGATTGTGTGAAAAGAAGTGGGAAATTTATACCTTGCCAATTCTGTATAGGGCACCCCCCGGGGAGAGAGACGGAATCCCGAATTAGACGTGGTTTGTTGGTCGTGGACAGATTTTACCATTTAATATTTCCGAAATCATACGACAATTCGTCGAATTTTAAAGCGACCGTTCGATTAACCCGAAGCCGCGTTGGATACCGAACTGAATCAATCAGAAATACGATGATAATACGTCATTTCGTTTATGATGTGTATTTTCGTAAATTATTCTTCCTAGAATATCGAAGAAAACACATAGACACAGTTTATATCTTTATAAATATCTTTTTATCCGGTCGGTACATCCTTGTCCATCCGTTTAGTGGTGCTTAAATATTCGATATTAGCAACAAGCCATCAATTTCACTACCAATCGTTTCGAACGGTCAACCATTAATGCATTACACTTCGATCGATTTGTACGGTGAAGAAAAGAAAGATCTTTAGAAATGAAGAAAATCGATGTTAAATCAGTAGCAAACAAGAACGAGTTTTATTCAGCGGTCAACCGGAGGAGACTTTAATTGCTCGAAGAAAGAAAATAAAGGCATTTCCACACCTTCTCGATTAAATAAATCGCGTTAGTCTTCCGACTTCTTTTTATTTCGCAATATTAAAACGACAATATTTCGTAATAAACGTTTTCGACTATTAACGGAGAGAATAACTCTGTGCTAATGAAATTCAGTGTAATTAATGGGAAACGATTAAAAAAAAACAAAAAAAAAGGAAAAAAGGTCGACATTTTAACGATAGCGTACACCGGTAGCGATTTGATAACGATCGCAAATGGTCGTCCGTTTGTAGTTAGTGCGATTCAATTGAAAAGACCTCATTACGAGAGTAATGAGCACAACGGATCAAGTTTATGAGTAGCACGATGCTGTTTGTAGTACACGTGCAGATAACGAATTCTGTCGCATTTAATGCGGCGAGATGGTAAACTCTGCCGCCTCTCTCTCTCTAGACCAACCGGCTTCTGCTGAGTGACTTGGACGCGTACGGAATAATACTGTTTGTTCGGCCCGTCGTCTCTCCGGAGAGAAGGAGAACACCATTGCGATCTGGCAAGACAGAACTGGTGGACACATTGTTATTAGGGAATTGATATCGGCGGGGATGATAATAACAAATGTCTAGGTCAGGTGTCTAATACGCGGCGCGTTCAGGACGGGACGCTCAAGATGGAAATGATCAGACTAGTTTGCTGGATTGTGTGCAGGGAGGCGCGATCTGAACGATTTCCAGCTATGGTCCGGAGTCGTATTACAATTCCAGTTGTCCGGTGCGCATTTTAGAGTAGTTGGTAAGGAACACAATAAAAGTGGGGGGAATTTCTCTCAACGCGATCCCCATTCTGGACAGCGGAGACGATATAATCTCTTCATTTTGGTCCCGGACACATCAAGGCGGTCGTCGCGATTCGCAGTGTGTCTTCCCCGGCTACATAGAGAGCAGCAATTCGCACATAGTTCGTTCGATGTTTCGTCGATTTTGAATTTCCGTTAATTTTTTTTCTTCGATTTTTCTTTTCCTTTTTTCTCTATTTTTTTTTTTTTTTTCTTTTCGTGATCCGTTATCGACATTCGACAATTCCATCGATATTCGTGCAAATTCGATCGCGATTGTCGACTATATACCGAGATATAATTCCGTGTCGTGGAACATGAAAATAGCACTATTGTCGGGAAAATCGAAAAATGTAGCTACGATATTGTCCCCGGCGCGATAATCGATTGTTTCAGTATTTCAATTACCCGGACCCCGATTCAGTTCCAAGCGGCGACTGTAACTTCACGTGGAAATCCTCGATAATTCCGCGCACAATTCCAGGTAAATCGACGCGTCGGATTATTATCATTTTCTTTATTTAAATTTTGCCGATAAATTAATTTATTCGAATTTTGCACGAAAAGATTTTTCCGTTTATGTTCTCCTACGCACCACTATAAAGTAAAGTCATACACTCCCTCGATATGTACTCACTCGTTCTTTAATTATTTAAACTTTGCTTAAATAGCATCAAATAAATTCGACAATAGACCACGTGTCCGGTTTAATAACTAAATAGTTAAATTCCTCCTCGCCACCAGTTTTAAAAGTGTCCTAAAAATCGATTAAGCCCGCATGCGTACGATAGTGCACGTATTTTTCGATCGAAAAATTCAAAAGACCTACCAAATTTCGGCATCGTAATCGAGTTTACTTCTAATTAAAAACTTCCGTAAATATGATCCGCCCCCTGTATGACAAGTTTTTGATATTTCTTTGATTCGATTCAACTTTCGAGAAGGTTTTGAATGGATTTACGTAAAGTGATCGTGTTGGTTTTTTGGTCTAATATCGGAATCATCCGGGTGATGTTGAAAGTATAGGTCCACTTTTTAAAAATGCTTCGGAACAACAAACTCGACAGTTTAAGTACTTTCCGCGCCGAAAGCACACAAATAAAGAGAGCGTATCTGGCCCCGGAAGTGCAACTGCCGCATGAAATAATTTCGTAACTTTCAACAAAGCTGGCTGTAATCGTTAAAAAAATTAAGCTGTATTATTTTCGAAAAACCAGATGAAAATTACCGATCTAGATTTATTCGCTCTATAAAAAAAAAGGAGTTCACATTAAACTATTGTAACCTTTTGATAATACTGTTCGTCATGAGAAGGAGGCGGAAAATTGCTTTTATCTTATGTTGAACGGCGTAGGCTTGATTGAAACGCTCGAATGTCCGATTCAATAATATTATTGCCACCAGCCTTTAAAAATTTCGACATGGTTTACGGGGAAAAATATTAAAATATACATATTTAAATTTAAAATTTTACAAGTCTATCGCGAAATTAACTCTTGAAATATAATTTGCAGGCAGGATTTACTTTCTTTTCCTTTGTGTGAGTTCGCATTTCAGAACACGATAAAGTAGATTTCAATGATTTCGAATTATTTTCTTATGTTAGTAATTAAAATTTCCAGTTAAAACTCCGTCTTTTTGATCGCTAATCAGAATTGAGTTTTCGGTTTTGGTGATGAAGTATTCGAAACTTCTCAAATAAATTTTTTTCGCTAAAAATTTGAATTGTAATTTTTACAGATCGCTAATGATACTTTTTTTTTCTCCTAAAGTGCCGGCCTACTGTTAAAAAATCACCTATACGTATTCTCGCCGGTATTAAATATTATTGAAATATTTTATTTCATGAAACACGTATGGCTGGAAGTCAGTCAAAAATTTGCATCACCTTGTTTTTTTTTACGGTACGCTTTGCGTGTCGCACTCCTTTTTTTTTTTTTTTTTTTTGTTTCTAGAAAAATATGAAAATTGCGATATTATAGATTAATTAAATTACCGCTTAATTCATATTCGGATGTGATTCTTGTACTGACGAGTATAGGTTAGACACGCACGATCCAATTTTATCCCATGTCAAGGGAAGAAATATTTAATCCTATTTTTCGAGACAGTCTTCAACTATGCGTCTTATCACTTGATTCCTCATTATGTCTGTAGAGCGAGATTGAGGTTTAAACATGGTTCTTTTTAGTGTAAGATGATGAAACGTAAGCGGTGTTACGTACAGTGAGGGTAATATCTAATTTCTGTAGGGCGTGCGCTTATGCGTCAAACGAGTGGTTGTGACCATAGTCAGCCGATTATTATACCGTTCTAGAATTGAAAAATCGAATAAACATATTGAATTACTGCAAATACTGCCGGTAAATTTTTACCGTAATCCGTAGTATCTGTTATATTTTAAAGTAATTTCTCATCTTACCACGATTTCAGCCCTGTAAGACTCTAATTGATTCACTTGTACACCGAAACTTTCCTCGAAATACTTGCTTACTCTACAGGCTTGTTTTTTTTTTGTCAACTTTTTTATAAATTAAAGACGCATTAAGCTCATTTCTTAAATTAAAGATGCATTGAGCTCATTTCTTAAAGTGAAGACGCATTAAGCTCATTTATTAACAAACTTACTATTTTTTAATTTAATATGCACGTATTTAAACAAAAAAAAATACTCTTCAACCTAAATTTCCCCTTTGTAAATAAAATAAATTTTAGAGACGCAACTTTGAATACTCTATTACGGTGCAATAGCGTACGAATTCCTATATAAAATTACACGATTTATCAAAAATACCGACAATGCAGTCGGTCCCCGATATAATAATGGATTCAATGGACTTTCGAAATAACGGATTAGTTTTTTTTTTTTTTTAATTTTCAATGAATATATTTTATAGTAGATGTATTCAATTCATGTAAATATAGATTTAAGCGAAACACTAACCTTTTTAAAGTTTAAATGTGTGACTGTTTGCTAATTCACACGAAACGAATCCTTTCTTATTGCTCGCAAGAAATACAAGGGTGGTGATTCCGATTTATCGCACTTTCACAACAACGGACTATGCTGTTCCCTAACTAGTCCGTTACATCAAGGACCGACTGCAGTTAAGGTGATTTACATTTTCTTCTAACTATCCCGTTGTCAGCTGATATATATATATATATATATATATATATATATATATATATATATATATATATATATATATATATATCTTAACCATTTTAGCATCGAAAGAGGCTGTGCCCCATGACCCCTCTTGCTTTCATTTCTGTCTCTTTCTCTTCTATTCTTTATTTAAAATGATAAAAATTTACAACGTAATTCTTACTAGCATCAACACAAAAAGAAAAACAAAACATAATCACAAAAATCCTATCCTAACATTTAACTTTCATTACATTTTTCGTTACATATTTCGTTAAATAAAATTGTGACATTTTTTTAAATAACAATAACAAAAATCCTATAAAATATAACAAACGTTACATAAAATTGGGATATTATTTTTTGGTACATTTTACGTTACATTAAATTGGGACACTTTTTTGGGACATTTTGCGTTACATAAAAGAGAAGGAACAACACTGCCGAAGGTAAGAGCAAAAGTAGTTAGCTATACCCATACCATGGCCACATCTGCAAATACAGAGCCCACAGTACCAACGGACAAAGGAATCAGACTATCAATAATTAAGGAAGAAGAAACACGAGATGTTTAAAAAGCAGATAGAGCCATCAAGCTCCAAAGCTATATAGACCACAGCTGTTAGCGTGCCGTGAAGAGTTATGCGAAAGTTCAATGACTTTCTCCACTGCTATAAAATAAAGTTTGTGATTCTTAATTAATCAGTAACATACTTATTGTTTAAAATGACACGTATTCATGTGTGCAATTTGTGGTATTTTTAAATTTATTAATGAACTCGGAGGAGAGTATGCAAAAAAGTTGAATACGCTGCGTGATTATACTGTATTTTGTCCTGTTTATCCCTTTTTTTAGTTTCTTTTTTGTGTTATTAATTTTCTTTTTTTATTTGTAATGTTCGCGACCTTTTCTGCTGTATCTAGCGCTGGATCGCCTAGTTTCGCGCATTGTTTTTCGTTGTTTAACAAGCTGGTGGATGTTCATCTAATATGAAGGTTGAATTTTCGAAGTTTGCGACCTGTAAAAATCGGAATTCGAAAGACATATAGAGAGTCGAAAATATTTAAGCTTAAAATCCAACGCGTCTGTTCTATCGAAAGAGCTACTCATTTCGGCGTAACATTTATTGCCGGCCTTTATGTCGACTTTATCTCAACCAGGCATGCGGTTTTATAAGATGGTTTTGAATTTTCCATTACCAACATACCGTATATCGTTTGCACATCCTAATCAGCGTGTTCTTCCTTAGCCCCTTGTTTTCCCAAATTAGCTAAGTATTTTTCTTCCAAGGCTACACACTGCATAAAATTAAAGAGTAATAGTTCCAACAGCTTTTCTTTCGTCTAGTAATTCATTCGAAATACCATGTTGCGAGTTTTCCCGTATGTACCTTATGATTCTCGCATTAAGATTTTTACTGAGCTTCCCGTTTAATTTCTTGTTTAGTTACGTCGCTATCTTCTGTCGACACGCTTGAAGTTTCAGCTCACACTACTCCAAGCTCTGCCGGGGTCATTCCTCGCGCAACTTTTATAAAAATAAGCGGGAACAAATTTTAAATTGGAATTAGGAGGGAGAGAAAATAATGAAAATGTGGAAAGAAAGCGTAGAAAGTGAAACAAATTAGCTCGTTAATTTATTTTACGAAGTAGAATGGAATCAGCAAAATGGAGATAAGCAAGTAAATGAAAACGAACAATTAAGTCGTAGTGATTGCTGACAAAGACTTTTCTCATTTTAAACCATCTGCGAATGGCAACGCTCGCAGTTATCATGGGCGAGCCGACTTTGAACATCTCGCACCAAAGCCTGCTCATTTAATTCTTGGCTGCCTTTTTTCTCGATCCATGTATATTTCATTTTAAATTTCGTGGAACAAATCCGCCCCATCACCGATGCAGTAGTATTAGCGTTTATGCAAGGTTAGGATCAATGTGCTAAAATAAATTCCATGCAGTGTAATAACTTCTGCTGTTAAACATAGTGCGTGGAAACTCTTTTATTTAAAAAATAACGAAATGACATTACAAAAAAATTGATATAATTAATTACAGAAAAATATGTATGCCACTAAAAACTCATTTAACTGACCTGTTTCGAAGTAACCCCAACTTTGTACCGCGAATATACCTATAAAAACACTTTAAAGCTTTTTCGATATACATGTATATGAAACCGATTATATTCATTTTTTTTTTATTTTTTTTTGGTTAATAAACAGTAAAGCTACGCAAATTAATATTTCGCTTGCGCTTTGGGCACCGTTTACTCCGTTCGTCGCTTTCATCTCCAATGTTATCCTCTACATTCCTGTAATAGTCACTGTGCATGTAATCCTGACCACAGAATATTATTCGAATGTTCTTAATTTTCATTGGAACGATCTTCTTTGTACTCGTTTCTTTTTCATCAAGCGGTGTCCTCAGTCCTTATAATGCTTCGTTTATCTTCCTTCTCCTTCTGTCATGCAAACGTTCGATATATTCTTATTGGATATTTCACATCGCGTTAAAATCGGATTCTCTTTGTTCTCCTTAGTTCTTGGGCCAATGTCCGTGTTGAAAAACCCATTGGAGTATAAAAAAACAAAACAACATATTATACAATTGTACATTGAAACATCAGAGTTAAGTAGACGGGAGTAATTAAACGAACCGAAATGTTTACTAGTTTTCCCGATGACTCCTGCGAACATTATTAATTAGATAAGGTGCTTCTCCCCCACGTTGAGAATAAACAATCTTGAATTATTTCATTTAATTTACAATTCGCGTAAATTAAATTAACATACTCTAATTTAGCATAAATATTATTTTCCTTTGCATCGAAGTAATGAGATACAAATTTCTATAAAAACACTCTCACACTCGTCGATGTAACTGGCTAATAAAAAACGGTTAATCGAAATACCTAATCTCACCTGCGCATCGTTTTAAATACAATGAACACGGTTATTGCAGTCTTGATCGTTCGATAATAATTCTTTTCTTTTCTTTTTTTTTCGCCTCAGTTTAAGAGAGTTCTTTTTCCTTTCTTTTATTTTTTTCCCTTTTTTCATTTTTTTCCCTTTTTTTTATTTTCTTTTTCTTTTATGCTACACTTCCTGGCCATTCTAATAAATATAATGCTTAGTATTAGCTTAAAATCAACGTTGTCTCCTCACACAGCGAGATTTCGCTTTTCCCTGATTTCCTCCCTAACCACTGTCCATCCTGATGATGCAGTTATCTGCAAACGCCGATCATGTACGGGTGTTCATTTCTTTCTGCGGAGTGCTTTCTATTCCTATTTGATGAGGCTTGGGCTTCCTACTCCTTACTGTGTGCCTCTTGTCTTTCCCTTTTCCCACTAATTATTTATTTGTTCCTTTTTATCAAAGATTTCTGATCGGATTAAAAATTTAAAAGACTTCTTTTCTTTATATTTGTTTCTGGATAAAGGACCCGACATCCCAAAAAAAAAAAAAATCCAGAGGCGCAACAAGTATGCAATTTAGTTAACCTACAAATACAAAAACCACGAAAACAAATTAGAAAACCAGACCAACATATGTTTCGGAGTAAAACGTAATAATATTCATGGTTATTATAACATGTTACTCCGAAACATGTCAGCTTGGTTCATGATTACAAAATTATTAAATATATTTCTGATTTTACGTTTATACACTTATACGACTGTAAAACTGGAATAAAATTTTTAATTGCAGCCTGAAAAAAAAAAAAAAAGTATTTGTAAATATTTTAAAATTATACACTCGAATCTTATACAATGAGAGATAATTGAACATTCTCCTCTTACAAACTGCAATTGCTTCCTCTTTATTCGTCTCCATCTGGTTATTATGTTTAAAAACGGCTTCACGAATATATCCTTAAAACTGTATACAGTTCAACCGTATTCTCTTGAGATTGTCCCCCTTAAAATTTTACGTTCTCCCCCTTTCGAGAGCTGAAGTCTCGATGAAGCTAAATTGCACCAGTCCGTCTCGATCTTGAAATCTATTGCACATGTGAAATTAACACCGTTCATAACGGTTCCTGTGTGATTTAATTATATTACGACAATATATGCGAACGAACGAAAGCTAGCAATTTAATTAGCCGTGCGCGACCGGACTCGGAAGTATATTTAATTTAATTTAGTTTCCTTTTTTTCGACTACAGAGAAATTAGCGCTGGAATAGTGTGCTCATAAAGCCGTAGAAGGAAAAACGAGTGAAACGGTTTCATCTAAACGGTTTCATCTAAACGGTTCCATTAAACTACGCTCTATTTCAGAGCCGAACGTAAAGTGACACAAATGCAAGACGTGCACAGGTGCGTGTTTGCAAAATAATACCAATAAAAAGTTACAAGCAAGTTGTGTAAGTATTTCAGCCGATGAAACGAACAGTGTTTTTATTGTTTCAAAACTAATGATCGCGGCTCGGAGACGTGCTCGTAACCCGTGTAGCGGGTCTATTAAGAATTTTAATGGCTCAGACGACGATAATGAAACTGATCATCTTCTGAAGCTTGATTCTCACAGCAAAATGATAACTTTTTCTCCGAACTGAATTGAAAACGTGACAGAAATTTTGCTAAACGATAATATACAATTGGTTCTCGGAATTTCTTCTTTTTTTTTTAAACTGCCATGCTTTCTACAGAAGAAGGTTCATTAAATTCCGCTCGCCACTCGCAAAAGAGAAAAAAAGCGTATCGATGACGGACGCTACGCACTGCGTTCTCCATGGTTAGTTCAACAGGCACCTAATATTAAGAAATCGAAAATTTAAGTTTTATACCGAGTTACGTACACTCAATTTTATTTTATCCGGATATAAAAGCTGCGCTGAGATGCTCCTTGAACGGGGAACGGTGAATAAGTCGATATCCGCCCTTACACGCACGCATGCATACACACGCATACGTTGTTGCAGAAGCATTCGGAAAGGGAAAAGGTAAACATTAAAAGAAAAAAAAGCAAAACCAATGGAAGAGTAAAAGGAAAAATAAAAGTGATTTCACCGATAGCTAAGTGACTGGGTTTTACCTGCGGATTGTGAAAATTCGATAAAAATTCAATGAAAATTCAATGAAAATTCAATGAAAATTCAATGAAAACACACGTATTATAAATTAATTTAATTATCTACTACTACCGCAAACTGTTGCAAAGTGCTACATCAAATGAACGAATCATTTCCCGGAGCATTAAAATCCGATCTAAATTCCGTAGAGATTCGGAATTCCGTTACACCTAAAACCGGACGAACTCAGTGAGAACGACTGTCCCCGTGTCTTTCATTATACCATAAGCAGACTATCTGGTTATCGCGGTAATGCATCCGATAACAAATACCTAAAATGTAGTTCGAAATTCTCTAAATTATTAAAAATACGCTTCTTGCGTCGAAACTAGAACTAACACATTTTTTAAGGCTGGTTGTCTACTATAGCGAGTTGACCGGACGAGCACATGATCGAATTATTAAACTATTATTCTTTATAATCGTTGCTTAGTGTTTTAATTTATTTCTTAAATATGTGCAATTCGCCTTTATACGACGTTTAATTAAATTGTTAAATTTTATTTATTCGCTTTTTTTCGCCGTACTAGCGTAAAAAACATAATAAAAGTGACGCTCTTATTATATGCTCTATATTATTAGTATGTTTGTAATCGAATTTTGAAATCCATTTTTCACCCACTTCCCGATAACCGAATGATTTTGCAATTCTTATTAATTATCAGAACCCGATGACAATGCAATATTATGATGCAGAAAAAAAAAAGGCACCTACACCCACAAATGAATTTAAAAAATATAATTATTTATAAACGGAATAATTTTTATTTCCCCCTCGAAAGCACGTTGAAGGAACCATCCTCAGCCGGTCTCGTTATGCTTTCCTTCAAAATGTGGCGGCTCGACGAAAGCAACGGGTCTGCAGTCGGCTTTTTTTCTCCAAGTCGCTGCATAAAAATTTCAAATCATTCGAACGTCGGGAAGTGGGTGAAAATGGATTTAGATTTCTGTCTGTATTGTTGAATTTACGAAAAAGATACAACGAAAAATTAATTATAGCATTAGTTGGTTATAATCAAATCAGATTTCCCCTTCAAGACTAAAAAATTAAAAGAATAAAATTATAGCTTAAAAAACTGTTAAAAACAGATGCTTTACATGTAAAATAAGCGTAAAATTAAAAATTCTTTTACAATATTAAGAGTGAAGAGGTGAACCCATTAATAATTCAATTCATAATAAAGAATTAAGTTCTTTTACAATATTATAACATATAAGAGTGAAAAAGTGTACATAAATATACTTAATTTCAATTCAAAATAAAGCATGGGGTGATTTTATTTGTTGAAGGATTGCATGACTACTGATAAGATCGTCACATGCTTTATTTTGAATTGAAATTAAGTATACATATTTATGTACACTTTTTCACTCTTATATGTTATAATATTGTAAAAGAACTTAATTCTTTATTACGAATTGAATTATTAATGGGTTCACCTCTTCACTCTTAATATTGTAAAAGAATTTTTAATTTTACGCTTATTTTACATGTAAAGCATCTGTTTTTAACAGTTTTTTAAGCTATAATTTTATTTTTATTATACGAATATTCGTGATTTTTTGTAGATTCAGAATCAAGCAAATAATAACAAAATTATCTTAATTATTAATTGAGTAAATCTGTTATATGTATGGTTAAATTGCTTACGATTAAACGAATAACCGGTAATAACATCGATTAAAGGTAGTAAGAAAGTAATTTAAACATTTCTAATAAAGAACGGTGTGAAATTAAAAAAAATAATAATAACACTAGTTCATTTACTGAAAGATGGAAAATGTTTTTCCTCGCTGCTTCCTTTCAACTCTAGCTTCTTGCTCGAATAGCCGTCGTTGTATTACAACGTGTGTGCACGCTAATCGATTTCTAGAAAACACATTCTACATTCCACATTTCGCTTCTACTCCTAGAACTGCTTTTAGTGCGTGAAACATTTTTGACAAAAATGCGCCAAGTCAAAACTCACAATATGCTTTTCTCTGTATTTCTAGAGGATCCGCCTTCAACGTGATTTGTACACTAATTTCGTTAAAATATCTTCGTGAATTTACCGGCGTTGCCTCTTCCTTCCTGCTCGTAATAAATTTCGCGCTAGTTTTTTTTTTTTTTTTTTTTTTTTTTTTTAGAAAAATTCTTGCAGGAAATTAACTTTCCACCGATGCGTAAAATCTGACGATGTCCTTGGCATTTTTTTTTTTCTGTTTTTCTTTCAGTTTTCTCTAGACGACGTTTGACTTGACCATCGTTCAATATTTCAAACGCAGAGTTTCCCTGTTTCGGACATAGTTTTACTTGTCCTCAAGAGTTGACTTTACGGCAAAACTGCCGTTTAATTTTCAGCTCTGTATCCAATGTTGCGAAATTTAACAAATTCAAATAAATTCCCGGAAAAAAATTCTGTAGATTCCGTAATCACAGTTACCTAAAAGTACTCGAGTGTCGGGAAATTCATTTAGCGGAGCATTCCTTACTGTTATTGATACTCCCTCAAAACCGTCATCACTAGTAATAGTAGTAAATCTCTCACAAGCTAATTAGAATACGGTTTTTGTCGTTCAAAAAAATAAACAAAAAAATATTCAAGTCGGAAACTATTTAGATGAGTGAAAGTGACGTAGTAACATTTAAAAACATGAACCTAGAGCTCATTTCAGGTAAAGCTTATAAAAATCAAATTCGGAACTTTAAGATGAAATCGGTGTCAGTTAGATAGTAAACGGCGGATTTGCGTTAAAACAATTCTCGATTAAATACGCGTTTCAATGGACGCGTAATAACACACCCTTGGTGCCAGGAGTGAAAAAAAAAAAATTCTCTTTCAAATTTTAGTAAAATTTTATCAAACTGTGGTAAGCTTCCGGTGAAATTTAATTAATTCAAAATAATTAATAATCGCAAGAAAACTTACTTTCGACAGCGGAAAAGAAGCAGTTCGCTACCCTGCTACCGATAATGAAATACTTCAAGATAGAATTAACCAAAAAAATGGGGGGGGGAGGGGGGAAACTAACCAACCTATGCTGTTATAGTCCTAACATAAAATTCTCATCTGTCGAACCAAAAAATATAATTTTATTAAGCTGCATTAGGGCTTTTCTTTTTTTTTCTCTATTTAAGCTCATTAACGATGGAAAATTTGGGAATTTACAAACTTTAGCGAAATAACCGTAAAATGAAAATATCCCCGTAATAAAAACTATTATTAAGGAAACATTTTTTTTTTTTTTCAAATTTAACGAGGGAAAAACTAAATTTCGTAATCAAGAAAAATAATCGGAAGGAAAAAAAATAAGGGCTCGGCAAATTTTCAGGCTAGTAGCCAAATGAAACAATAGAGGCTAGAAGTTCCCGAGAAAAAAATTGATTTCGATTCAAATATCGGTTTAATATGTATGTGAAGTTTATAGAAAGAAAAAAGAACTATTCACACACAACGTACGGTATTCCTAACTTCGGCTTTTATCAAGTCCGATGATATATCGAATCTTGTACTATCCGCGATAATCGATTCGAGCGATAACTTATCATACGCTCTCGATCATTATAACCAGCTAGAGGTGGAGCCGGCTTCTTCAACAACGGTAGCGAACGCGGTGGACATTAACGACTTCATATCAGTGACAACGACACAAGGTGACGTCTATCGCTGTTCACGATCACACGAATGACCCCGCTCGATTAATGATAGCGCACCTGTCGCTGCATCCCTTCGTACGTTTCTCGCTACGGCCAACCGATCGAGACAGTGTCCGCCTCTCAGCTGATCGTACCACCATAGAGAACCTCGAATCAATGTAATAATTGCTCATCTCCGTCGTGATCTCTTATACTTCTTCCTACTAAACCAATTTGCATGAGACCGGTTGCAGTCAGAAACTCGCACCTCTCTCCAACACTGCATGACACTCCTTGCTCTAAGGTCTCGGCGAATAATGACCCCTAGTTTGGTTCTACCAAGCGGTTTGTCTTTGAAAAATCGCATGTAACGATCAACCAAGTTCTCCGATAAGTCTCCTTTAGAATTACAGCGAAAAAAACTTATCGAATAATCAGATGTATTTAATATAAGGTGATGTCTGTCATCGTGCTAAGCTGACTGACGAGAAGTTACGACAGGGGTCAGCATCGAGAAAGCGTTTGAAAAAAAAACTTTCAACTTTATCAGAAAACAATATATTAAAATTATACTTATATAATTACCGACGTGTTTCGGACACATGGTTCTATAATCACGGAGATAATATCGGTCCTATAATCCATGATTATAGAACCATGTGCCCGAAACATGCCGGTAATATAATATAAATATAATTTTAATATATATATATTTTTTTTATTAAAGTGTTTCGAATTCGAATCATCAGAATAGTCGTGGATTATTAAGTGCGCCTAATCGAGAAAGCGTGATGACCTCGGACTGTAGAAAGCGGATATGGAGAATTTCGCGCTATCTGTTTCGCAATGGCTGATGCGAATAACACGAATAGGCATTAAACGGGTGTGAATATTCGAAGGGAATTCACGCTGCTAAGCGTGTGCTTTAGACTATATGTTCTATAGTTAAGACGTGTTATAGATATCTTAGCGAAACACACTAGAAGTCGACGATAACGATGAAATAGTGTATTTGAGACCAGAGTTTTAAGAAATTTTCGACATATTCGGATGATATCACTACAATCGCATCGAACATCGAACATTGGAAATGTACGATACATTCAACCGAAAATGAACACCGAGGATTTAGCTAATAACGGAAGAGCAAAAGACGAAAACGGTTATTAGCGATTGTGCGGAGAGCGGAATTTTTCGAAGTAGGCTCGGGCGACGAGGAGTAAAGAGACCCGTATGAGAATTCCTGTTCCTTTTGTACGACAAACTCGGCTAATCCAAAAATCATCGAACAAGAGGGAGCTAGATAATAATGTTTCACCGGTTTCGCGAACTGAAAAGAGTATGGCTTTGCCGGTGAAAGAAATTTCTCAAAGGGTTGGTTTTCTTTCCGCTCATTGGCTTTTTCTACTGATCGCGTTGTTTCCAACCTTCAATCAATCTTTTGCATCGACTACCTTCTTTTGAATATCCTCCGTCGTAAATAAACGAATCTATAAAATTGAACAGTACGATTTATTAATTGTGTGTGACGTCGACCTTCCCTTTTTTCCTATCTGATAATGGTGGAGACCAGTACTCCCCAAACCGATTTTAATTACAAACCGATTTACTTTCTGTCCCGGTCATTCCTCCGCATCAAATATATAGTATATGCAGTGTTGAAGATTATAAGAGCGGTAATTAGAGTTTCTCCGGCTTTCGCACAAAATGAATAAATTCCGTTCAAACCCGCGCTGAATACACTCGATTCGAACGACCACTAAATATGATTGAATTGTTCGGAATTCTGATGGTTTTCGTTTTTTTTCCAGCGGTTACTTTATTTTATCAATCGGCTTTTGTAATCGATACGCACGAAGTGAAGGTAGTGTGGTCACTTTAACATGTGTAATCTTTAAATTTCACTAACGCACTCCGCAATTATTCGGCAGAAGCTTATTTTTTCTTGATAGCACACTGAAGTGTCCGATATCTTATTGAAAGTTTACACGCGTTGCGTTATCCTCTCTGTTAGCTGTTGATTTTACAGCTTCAGTCGCGATTTCAGCCTACCGCTTTGTTTCCGAGTGATTTTTTTTTTTTTTTTTTTCATCTTTCAAATTCAGTATATCTGAAATTTTCCAAGTTTTTCCTTTTTTCTCCATTTTCACTCTATCGCTTAACCTAAACCGAAATACACATACGCGGAGGAAAACCAAACTATTCAGTGCAAATCAAACATTTCTCTCGCTGAATTGAAAAAAATTTCATTCAAAATTCCCCATTTTGCCTAAACTCCCCTCGACGATATTTCTTACTTTCTAATCGCCCCCAGTCTTCTACAATATTCTAACAGCTTTCGAATGGGGTCATCTAGGACAACCAAATGCTTAATCCTCCAGTTCTTCTCTTGTTCATACAACTCTATAGTATACACCCCTTGTGTCCTATAATATGCCGTTTGACTCGGCTGGAATACCTTTCCATTTCTAGTCGTGTAGACATTTCGCGCTCAAACGTTAAGCTTGTGCTCTGTTCCGTCTAATTCTTACGAAAATTTTCATTTTTTCGTAACTTTTTCATCACTTATAACGTTCGATCTCACATCCGTCTTTCGCTATGTAAACTTAAGAATTATTTCCCCCGGTATTCTCGCAAATTATTATCGCTTCTTTTTGTCGCTTTCATTCCATAAAGCATACGTCTTTTTCTCTTCTCCAAATTTTCCAATACTGTCTTTTCGCAATTTCAACGTTACAACTCTATTCGTAACGGCAATCACGTTCCAGTTTTCTTCTTCATAACACCGTTGTTAGTACACAACTCTTGGCTAACTCGCTCGTCGCAATAAACTTCTTTTCACCTTATTACCTCAACCGGATATAACTAACGTTTATTTTTAAAAAATAGATTTAAAAAAAAAAAAATAGTTAAAAATATCACAGTGTTTTTTTAAAAGAGGTTTATCGATAAAAATGTGATACTTTATGCCAAAAGTTGTTCCGAAAATCGCCGCTAATGAAATACGGAAGCGCAAAATTAAATCAAGATTCTCAAGCATGATCTTGGAAACTCTGCTAGGGGGACTCGTTTGATCATTGTACAGAATGGAGTAGAAAACGGCAAATAGTAATCATTATTCGCCCTTTTCGACTATTTTCTTCCAGTAAAAAGATTATATTGATTTTTATTAATAATGTAATACGATTAAACTGAAAAATATAAAAAAATATGAAATACCGACAAGTTCCAAACCATATCCGTAGTGAACGATATAATATGTAGTTCGAAACTAGTCAGTGTTTTATACTTTTTATATTTTTGTTCTCTCAAGTTGATTATAATATGTATTGTATGTTTTTTTATATCCTTGTTATTAATAATATATTATTTATTAAAATGCTAACGAGACTATTTTTATTCGTGTTCGCGAAATGTCATCAATTCCGGGGTTAATTGAAAAAGGGGAACACACGTCAACGGGTTCTTCGACCACAGCCGTCCGATCACAGTGAACTACTGCGGCGAATTTCAGCGGAATGAAGAACCGGAAAAGTCGGTCTAATTAATCAGTTGAATTACTTCGAAAGTCATCGCGATTATGAGCACGCGAATCATTCATTCGTTGATTTCGATATTCCCGTCCGATTCTTTTTCCTATCCAATTTCCATTGAAAAGAACCAGTTCGGCAAAAAAGACACCGTGTAGATCAGTACGGGCGAAATGAAACTAGTTTCAAGTTCGGGTCAGTTTCAATTTTAGTTTTATTCTTTCGGTGAGGCGATTTTTTTTTTTCGACATTTCCGAAACATCCTAATCATTCGTGCGGCTATAATGAGCGTTCCCGAACAGTCTGGGCCGATTACTTCTGACGTGATTTTTCTTTCTCCGAAACATTCCGGATTTACGAATGTTGCATAAAAATAAATACTTCGCAACTATTTAAATATTACACATATATACTACATACATATATATGGAAAAAAAGAAAGGTAGAAAACTATACTAAAACTTTTATTTCGATCTGAGGTTCAAGAACTTTCTCCGCTAAATATCGGTCAGATTAAATTTAACGACACTATGTTTTAGGTACACAGACGTGCACACACGCACAGACTTGCAGCCATGCAAATCGTGTTATTGGAAAATCCGAGCGACGCGCGAACTGCTCCAACGTAATCGAATTTATATTCAACTATTTTTAGGAACAAATAAACCATCGCACTACGAAATCGCCCGTAATAGAATGTGTAATAAATATCGTAATGTAATCGGCAATTGATTCTGTACGCTAATGAAATATTAGCACGAAACGACGGCCCTATAGAACTGCGCCTCAATAGCAATTTGTTACGTCCAAATAATAATCTTCTTTGTAGACATTATGGAAAAACCGATATACAAGCAGTTCCTCACTGTGAAAAGACTGTAAGGCGCGCTAGTCTTTCTCCTGATGACTTTGTAAAAAATTTAAAAAAGGCTAATTTGCCTCTTTCGCATGCGACATATATTACGGTTAGATGTGTCATTTAGTAGATAATAGCAAGAAAATCGCATCGAACGGAAAACTTCGACAAAATAAAAACTATTCAAAATCGGGAAAGTTAATTTCTATCAACAATGAAATAATTCACTTCGAAACTGTTACTAAAATAGTCGTCTCCGGTATTCTTCCTTGTCCGACGATCGACCAACTTCAGTCTAGCATTTGTTCGGACTTTGAATAAAATCGACCAGTCAGCAGTTCAGAAGGGCTGACCTCGTATATTACGTCGAAACTTTGAGCAATTTTACACCTCCAATCATTATCAATCGCAAATTTTTTTTGATTTTTTCTTCACTCCTGACCGTTGACCCATCTCCAAAAATTGTATGAGAGAGTTAGGACAAAAAAGACTTCACATCCTCTAACAGATAAAATATACAAATTAACAAAGTCGAATGATTTTTGTTCTTTTCAGTCTTCGGAATTATCCAGTAAATCGACAGCAACCCTTACGATTTTCAGACTACTTATTAGCAACAACCCAAATAGCCCTTGCACATGTGATAGGTCTCTCGGTATGGCATTGCTTATCTATAAATTAACCACAGGTAGATCTTATTACGAATTAACTGTACTTCGATACCCGCTGTCATAGCAGGAGTTTGTTCTCCAAGGAGAGAAATTAACCATTCCACTTTCTTCGTGATGTTTAGTTCACTTTTCTTTGTTTATTTTTTTTTGAAGTATAAAATAAATAAATGCTTCAATAACAAACGAAAATAAGACTGAAATAATTTACTTTAGTAAATTAAAATAAATACCTCAATTTAAGGAAACCTTTTTCATGCATAGCCCATTACAATACGGAACGTACTTAAAACTAAAAACACACTTCAGCGAAATAATAGGACTATATATATGCGTATATATATATATATATATATATATATTAATTACAACGTAATTATTAGGCTACCCCCCATTAGAAAAAATTTCCCAATTTTATGTAACGTTTGTTATATTTTGTAGGATTTTTTTTATTGTTATTTAAAAAATGTCACAATTTTATGTAACGAAAAATGTAACGAAAAAATGTCTTAATTTTATATAATGAAAGTTAAATGTTAGGATAGGATTTCTGTGGTTATGTTATTTTTTTTTGTGTTGATGCCAGTAAGAATTACGTTGTAAATTTTGATCATTTTATACAAAGTATAGAAGTGAAAATAAGTGGGGTCAAGGGGCATAGCCCCTTGCGAGGCCAAAATGACCTATATAGGAAAATAATAGATGGATGGCGATGTAACTACAATCGAATATGGAAAAATTGTTTACAAATAAATCAAAGGAGAGATTTTGTTTAGAAAATAATAACGAATTTAGCGGACAAAATTTCAAAACAAATATTACGAATACGGAAGAAAAATCGAGAAGAGTTAAATTTTGAATATAAAAAATAGTATTATTATTATTATTATTATTATTATTATTCGGTATTCTAAGTAATTATGTTTATATTTATTTATATAATAATTTTCAGCTATATTCATTAGGTTCCCTTTATTATAGGAAGCCAACTCTGTTATACTGGGTTTTTTTTTGTCTAGTGAATTAGGTGTATGTTTTTGTTTTTTTTTTATTTATTAGATGTTTAGCATATTACGGAGATTTTTCAGTATTGAATGATTTTATATGTTCCCCTTATTTTGTTTTTTCCACCTGTTTAACACAAATATATGATTTTTCGCAATCTATGCAGTTTATTCTGCATATACCACACTGTTTTCGTAAATATTATTATTTTTTGTGTTTAAAGCGTATATTTTATTTCTTAAATATTATTTTTAGCTTTGAGCGCTATATTTAGTTCGTGTTTTTTAAACATATATCGGTTAATTTACATACATTATTATTTATAAATGTGAATATTATCCAACCCTTTATTATTGTTATTATTAAATTTTTTTTTTTTTTTTTTTTCTATATATTTTGTAGATTAATTTATCTATTATCTGTTCATCATAGCCATTATTGCTTGTTAAAGTTTTTGGATAATTTTATTTCCGCTTGATTTTGATTTGAAGTCATTGGAGTGTTTAATAATCTATTTATACGTTAGACTTGAATATTTTAAGCTGTTTTTAATGAACGAAAGCCACAACAGTTATTTATTTATAAGCTAAGTGCGTTTTTAGAGTTGGTTTCCTCTTTAGCCTTTGCGAATAGTTTCCTGGAAGATTCGGACGATGATGCGTGTCCATGGTACTGATATTATCATTTCGTCGACAAATTTTATACAGCGATCTTTGTAAACCTCTTGTACATACTGTACATTAATAAAAAAAACAACTTAGAAACGAAAGTATGATTCGTATCATCCAGGTTCGTCTCCTAGCTTCCAAATAGGCGACAAAATTGTTAAGTTTATTAAACATTTACAATGTCCCTTAGATAACCGATTGTAATTGTCTGATTCTATCTGTGGGGTTGTCTTCGATTTGCTACACGTGGTCACTACGTAAACCGATGGTCGAGATTAATATCGCCAACGCGGAGTTCTTTGGTAATCCATATGACGTAAGTTGGTTTTGACGTCGCTATTCTAATAGAAGTAGCGTTCTTCAAGCCGTCTTCTCTCCTCCTTCTCATTCCTCTGACGGTATCATTCTCTCTATTCGATCTCTCGTCTCCTCTTTGTTCTCGTCCCGTTCCATCCTCATAGACTTTCTATGGGTTCCTAGACATTCTTGAATCAGCTGACTCTCTAGCTCGCTCAGCCGACCGCATTGGTCCTTTCATCTTCCTCAGACATTTTTTCTCTATCACGCTCTAACCATTCCAGACTTTGACTGGACATATATCCATCTTTATGCTCTAATCATTATTCATACCACCGTCTTATTCAACCGGTTTTTCCTGCCTTTGTTTCATTCTATTCCTGTCGGTCGTCGTTCCACTATTGTTTCCTTAATTAGACTCAGAATCAATCATTCTCTACTCTCTTCTTCTCGAAAATTCCCCTTGTCCCCTTCTCCTTTCTGCTCTCTTTACGCTTCTGACCCTCCTCGTATTTGTGATTCAAATCATATCCTTTTCGAATGTTCTGCACTCCTTAATAAACGCTCCCCCTTCTTTACGCCCAACTTTTAGCTTTGGGTCTTCCTACTCCCTTTAACGTTACCTATATCCTTTCCATCCCATTGCCCCTCAGCCACAGTTGTTTCGCTGCTGTTTTCCTTTGTGAGTTCCATTTCTGACCGCCTGGCTATTTTTAGTTCCATCTCTTGGTTTATCATGTTGTTGAGTCAAGGCCTTTGGTGCACCCAGGGTAGGGAAAAATAAATAAAACCACTTTTTCCGCTTATTATTCGCAAAATTTTTATCTGGTCTATTATTATCGTTTTGTTAATGTAAGACAATTCTGTCGGTCAATGTAATTGAAATTTTTCATTCTTCTCGCCGCATCATGTATGCGGTATGAAACAGTTTTAATTGCTTTAACGGTTAATTTTTAATATATTATTCTTTATGTAAAATTTAATTGTCCCAACTTTTTTCACAGCCAAAATATGTCTCATCTTTCTGCCTTGTTTTCTACCATATTTGCCTCGAATATTCTTTTCCTTTATAATATATTCATCGTGGTTTCCAGTTCTTACTACTTAATCTTGTATATCCATTAAAAAAGTTCTTCTGTTTAATAATCCTTTATTAACCAATTACTTGTTGCATGCCGGCCACTACATATTGCTGCTGTAGTAGTAACTCCTGCGCACATTAGCCATACACTGCTTTTCCGATATATTTAATTACCATTTCTTTTTAACTGACGGGTCAACGCAGAGAGCTTGCTACATTTTTCATCTAACTTCGTTCCATTTCAGATTCGTTATTTCTTTTTTTCCCCGATTTACCGTTAAGTTTCCTTTTGTTTTAACATACACCCTGTCAAGAAAGTATCGGGAATTGTCAATTTAAATCTCCCGGGTAATAGCTAGGCGGATAATTTTTTTTTTCCAGGTTGGTACAACTGTTTTGTATTATGATGCCTATTTTTAGCGCGATCTGTCAACCAGTGTGTTTACAGCAGCTGTTAAAATCAGTCGACCTTGAAGTGTTTTGTCGAAGTTTTACAATGAGTGAAAATATTGAACAACGTACTTGTGTTAAATTCTGTGTTTCGAACGAAATTTCTTGTGCCGATACACTGAAAATGTTACAGAAGGCTTTTGGTGAATCTGCTTTATCAAAAACGCGGGTTTACGAGTGGTACAGAGCGTTCAAGGATGGTCGGGAGACGGTCGAAGACATGCCTCGCTCTGGACGGCCTTCAACGAGTGTGACCGATGATAACGTCGATAAAATCAAGGAAATCGTTGCTGAAAATTGTCATGTGAGCTTGAGAGAGATGGCTCATGGATTGGGCATGTCACACGAGAGCGTACGTACGATTGTGCACGAAAAATTGGGTATGCAACGCGTTGCGGCTCGGCTTGTTCCGAAAGACCTGAATTTCTTTCAAAAAAAGTACCGAGAACAGGTAGCTGCAGACACGCTGGATCGAGCCAATTTGGATCCTACCTTCTTGGAAAAGATAATTACTGGTGACGAGACATGGGTGTACGAGTACGACACGCTTACGAACCAGCAATCGTCCGAATGGCGGCCAATTGGCGCGCCAAAGCCGAAAAAACCTCGCCAAAGCCGATCGAAAGTGAAGATCATGTTGATTGTTTTCTTCGATATTCGAGGCGTGGTACACTATGAATATGTGCCAGCCGGACAGACAGTCACCAAAGAGTTTTACTTAAGTGTTTTGAGACGTTTGAGAGAGGCTATCCGTCGTAAACGTAACGATTTGTGGGTCGACAATTCTTGGATTCTCCATCACGATAATGTGCCGTCTCACAAAGCCATAATTGTGAATGAGTTTTTGGCCAAACACTCGGTAAATATCATCGAACAACCGCCGTATTCACCAGATTTAGCACCCTGCGACTTCTTCCTATTCTCAAAACTCAAATTTCCGCTACGGGGAATGCGCTTCGAATCGATTGATGACATCAAGACGAATGCGACGCGAGAGCTAAAGGCCATCCCGGAAACCGCCTATCAGAAGTGCTTTGCCGAGTGGAAAAAGCGTTGGCATATGTGCATCGCTTCGAATGGATGTTATTTTGAAGGTAACAAAATAAATTTGGATGAAAATTAAAAATTGTTCGTTTTATTTAACAATTCCCGATACTTTCTTGACAGGGTGTATAATCGTCCAACTGACGATACATGTATTCTTGTATTTTCATTAATCACGCGTCTTGGTGTTCAAAAATTATTAATATTACCCGATGCCTGTTTTAGTCCTATTAATTTCATTAATTACATTTTCGCTGCTTAAGTTTAATCTACTTTTTCTATTTATAACGTTTAATCAAGTTTTCCTTTTGCCATTTAATGATTACTGACCCTGTTTAGTTTTTAAATTTAGCTATTTCCATAACCCTCGATCTGTTTGCCTTTCTTCCCTTTCATCGATCCAAGACACTTAACCAGTTCCGCAAATTTCATGTTCATGTCTTCCGGAAACCTTTCTGTTATTTTCAATAAATTACTGCTTTCATTCGGATATTCTTTGAATATTTACGTTACTCGTTTTAAACGGACTCGTGTCGATTTGAAGATATGCTTTTCCCCTCGCTTATATTATACTATCGAGATTTGTTCTCATTAGCATGTTTAATGAAACGGTTTCAGATAAAATGGCTCTTTCTATTTATTATATTCCTTTATAAAGACGTTTTCTTTTTACTCGAATCGTACAGTTCTAACACCTGATCGGGTATCTAAAAAATGTTTACTTCTTATATTATCTATTACATATAGCCGTAACACCTCTCTTAACTATGCCGCATGGAATCAAAATAAAATTTTGAATAGGATTTCTAGCGTATTTTCATAATCAGTATGCTACCTAAATGTTCCTTTTTTCCCCTTCTCAAAGACCGCACTACCGCTATTGCGTCTAATATCACCCGTTCCTTATAGCCCTATATATGATTTAGCGCTATATCGTTTTTACTTTTCGGTTGGTGTTTTTTCACACAATCATAATGTAAAGATTTCATATAGTACATGTAAACGTATCTTACAATTGTCTCGACCGAAATACTACGTTTTAGTATTAATCTCGAATTACTTCTTTTAACTTTCATGCTTAAATATTTCTTGCGTAAATATCATACAAAGTAGAGGCTCCAACAGCAAAAAAATTTCTATTCATTTCTTGTCGACACTATTCAGCTATGATTTTGGCTTTGTAGCATTTTTAATATCATCTTCGCTGATTATTCTTTCGTTCCTCCTTCGTTTTCTTTTAGTCCTAGGTGACTACTCGAATTCTACCCTTCATTAAAGCATTCGTTTCTCTTTCACTTCCTTCGCGGTATCAAGTTGCTTGTTAAAATTGGTTTTGATTCTTTTTTTTAAGCAATTCGTCTCTTTGCAAACCAAATTTTGTATTTTATTTTAATACTTTATTATATATTTTCAACTTTTGTAGTTACTTATACTCTCACTAATGATTATTTTGTTTCTAGTTGCGGACGACTTCTAAATTTTTCTTTTTATATATTCTAAGGTTTTTATCAAATTTTTAATATAATTTCTAATTTAAGCGGGCAACAAATTTTTTTTCAATTTAAATTTTCTATTCTTTTTCGTCAATTTAGGATATTTTTTTTTTTTTTCGTTTCAAATAATGAATTTGCTTAATAATTACAATTTAATCTATGAAATTTAAAATGGCAATCCATTTTAATGCCACTATGAATTCCATTTACAAACTTTCATTTAAATAAATATATATATATATATATATATATATATATATATATCGATTTCTATAATTTTAATAATCTTAATACAAATAACGATAACGCATACATTATTGAGATATTAACTTATAATAACTCTTATAGCTAGTTGATCAAATACTTTAAATTTATTATATACTAATTCTTCTCTAGTGCAATCTGAAAGCATCCGTTTACAATTATACCTTTGAAAAATATGATAAACTGCATCTGGAAAATTACACGTGATACAGTTTTCTGTTTCGGCAATATTAAATTTCTTTAAATATATAATTTAAAGCTACCTTGACCACTAATAAATTGTACATTATAAAAGTTTGGATTAAACTGATTATTGTTGATACTATCATTCCAATTTGGAAAATAAATGTACTTTAACTCATTTCAATTATTCCATATAATTTGATATTGTTCTTAGGATATTCTTTGTAGTACTTTTTATTTTCTCCAATCATTAATCTATATATTAATTACAACGTAATTCCCCCCATTAGAAAAAATGTTCCAAAAATATGTCCCAAAAAATGTCACAATTTTATGTAACGAAAAAATGTCCCAGTTTTATGTAACGTTTGTTATATTTTAATTTTTCCGGCTTAATATATATATACATATATATATTACAACGTAATTCTTAGGCCACCAAAATTAAATGTTGGGATAGGATTTTTGTGATTATGTTATTATATTCATATGGACCGATTATAATTACGTTCGGGCGAAGATCTGTTGCTGACAATCCCAAGGACGGGGTTTAAAAAAAAAAAATAGAATTATAAATTTTGATAATTTTATAAAAAGTATAGAAGAGAAAGAGACAGAAATGTAAGCGAGAGGGGTTAAGGGGTCCAGCTCCTTACGAGGCCAAAATACCCGAGTTTATATACTCGTGTATATATATATATATATATATAAGTAAAAAAATTTTGGTATTTGTTTAAAATGTTCATCTCCTCTGGATTATATTAATTTTAATATAAACTTGTTAAATTACTTTATTCTTTTGTGCATTTTTTCCTTTCACTTTTTTTTTGGTTTTCGAATTGCTCTTTTTACGCGATATTACATTTTACGTCAATACCTTTTTTTCCTTTATCGCTATATCTCTATCTTTTGATCTTTTTTTTGATCTTTTTTTCATTTAACTTGGGCGCACGTCTACAGCGGATCTAAACCCAGAAACGACATGATGGAGGAAAATCAATTACCGTCAGATATAGATCAAATTTTCTCTATAGTTTTAATTAGTCGGTTAATTTTAGAAATTTATTTTCAGAAATTTCGCGAACGATTTTTGCCCATAGTTCGCCTCTCCATGAAGTACGCATTAATAGTTCGTTCATTTCTGTTGTCCATTTTTGTCCAGGCCTTCCTTCACTGTACTTCTAGTTCGACATTGAGTGTATATGGCATTTTCGGGATACCCATCTTCAAAAGTGTTCCCTCACCATTACACTTGATATTGCCTGTAGCGTTGGGTCATTCGGTTTCATACTGCTTTACGGAATTTATATTTTTGTAACTGGGCTATTTAAGAACGAAGGCTAGTAGCAATCCGCTGAGCATTTCAATTTGTGTACCGCCCATCGTTTATCGAAGAGTCAGACGTTTGAGTAAGACCCTTGTATTCGCACATAATTATTCTGACAAAAACAATTTGCGACAAACTCGGAAAAGTCACAGATGTTAGCGATGACTAACATTTGAACTTTTGTACAGCCCTTAGCTGGATTTATGGGATATTTAATGATTCAGAGCTGTAATCCCAGTTGCAGATTTTATTATCCGCATTATTACAGTTCATTTTAGTTTTTATATTTTCTTTAGTAATAATTTGTTGTTTTTTTTCTTCATAGCTCTGTGACTTAACATTGTACTAGCAAATTTCCATTAAATACATTCCGTTGCAGTAATTATTTAACTGTTTTAACTATTGCGTGGCTCTGAAAGCAATATAAAACATGTATAAAATCTAAAATTATCATTAGCAACTAATCTCTGTCTGGCGTGGCTTACGACAAACAAACAATCGGTTTAGGAAATTTCTGAACCAACGCAGTTCTAGATGTTTATACACTCTGATTAAGTTTTCACCTGAGAGTAAAAAAAAAAAACCGACCTAATTATATCGCACAAATGCCTAGACTATAAAAAAGCGTTCGACTCGTTAGAGCACAAATATTTAGACAGAGCATTAAAAAATCAAGGAGTGTCCGGAAATTACAGGGAACTTATAAGGGATATGTACACGGATATGAAGGCAAGAATAGTAACAGACATAAAAGGCGAATATTTTAATATAGGAAAAGGGGTAAAACAGGGAGACCCATTATCTCCTTTATTATTTAACACTGCTTTAGAGGAAGTTTTTCGAGAGTTGGACTGGGAGGAGAAAGGTATAAGCATAAATGGGATAAAGTTAAATAATCTTAGATTCGCAGACGACATAGTGATTATAAGAAGGCTGGTTTAATTTAATTATAAATTTAGATCAGACAAAAATACTAGCGACAGACGAAAATAAAACAAGAATTACAATAGACAACACAGAAATCGAAAAGGCAGAGAGTATAATTTATTTAGGACAACTAATATCTCTAAAAAATAAAACAAAAAAAGAAGTAGAGCGTAGAATCGCACTCACTTGGAAAAAATACTGGTCACTGAAACATATTTTTAAGGGACCTTACGGAAATGAACTAAAAAGGGAAATTCTAAACGCGTGCGTCCTGCCTACCTTAACATATGGAGGTCAGACATGGACAATAACAAATAATATCATGAATAAAATTGAAATATGTCAAAACGCATTGGAGAGATCTATGATTGGAGTTAAATTAAGAGATATAATAAACTCAAAAAAAATCAAAAACAAATTAAAAGTTAAAGACAATTTTACATGGGCAATAAGAAGGAAAATATGGGACTGGGCAGGACATATTGCAAGAATGGATTCCACAAGATGGACTAAAAAAATAACAGATTGGACGATATACGAAAAGAGAAAAAGAGGAAGCCGGAAAACAGGTGGGAAGATAGTTTCGCTAAAATGTTAAAACGCAAACAATACCATCAGGTGGCTTATGACAGACTAGAGTGGGCTCGGTTGAGGGAGGCCTTTGCTCGTTTTCAGGGCTAAATTAAATTATACAATAGTTTATTTACTTCAATGTATATTGTGTAACGTTATATTAATAATGAAATAATACATTTCTCCAGTAACATATAGCACAATATAAAATTAAATATACTATATAATCGCTTATCTAACCATATTCAAGCTGCGTATGTAGATCAAGTGTTCTTATGATTTTAAATGAATCATTTCGATGAACTAGACTTATTAGCATTATCCGGAGAAGCGCTATCTGATGTGAATTATAAAAACCATTTTAAAATCAACTATAGCGCTCTTTTTTTAAACGATCCGTTTTTTTTAAAAAAAGTTACTAAATCCGCTTCGAATGGTCAAACTATTTCCAAACAACTAACTTTAATGTTCTATCCTTTTTTAATTCTCCTTTTTCTTACAAGAAAAATTAAATATATATGTATAATATATGGTTAGGTAATGGTATTTCGTTCAGACCTGGTTTGAATCCCACTGCCGCACACGGGCACTTCAAAAAACTTCGCTTACGTAGTTGACTCTTATCGTAATGATTATTTACAACTCTATAGAACTCTATTATTCGTTCCAAATTACATTACTGCTCCTTTCGTTAAGTTAGGGCTTCGAAAACACGTCCTTATCTAAACTTGACCGATTATATGATAACTTCAACTGGATTATTTAAAACGCACGCCTATCATCCGAATCTAACTGCTATCTATCATTTTGTCGATCTCTTCTCGATTAGCGATAATTTTTTGTTTCCTGATCTCAACATTTTCCTACTTTTCCGTTTTTCATAGAGATAAATCTCAATCCGTTCATACGCTACATTGGAACTTAAAAAAATTCTTACTCTCCGAGGTCAGTTCTTTTCTTCTTAAATATACTTTCCTTTTCCAAGCTCCTAATTTGTTTTTCTTTCTTTTTTACTACCGACACATTTTCTTCTATCTCTGTCGTCTCCTAGAAATCCAACTATTTCAGTACTACACTATTTTCCGCGTCATCTAACTATCTTCCTTAATGGCCCAAAAGATTCCCTGGCGAAGTTGTGGCGCCTCATTTACATCATCATCCCGAATCATTCTGTCCTAAATTCATCGCTTTCTATTCTATATTTTTCGCCGCCCTGTTTGTGGTTATTCTTCATGCAATTTTTCCACTAAAATTTTAATTATTTTTGACAACTTATGTGTCATCCCCTTTTCCTCTTCCCTTTAAAGTTATATAATATTTTTTTCATCCGTTTTCTTATTTATGACCTATTCAACAATAGTCTTCTACTGGGGTAGACTTTTTTTTTTTTTTTTTTTTTGGTCATATGCAATTAAGAACTTGTGAGTTAAATTTGTGAAAGACGAAATAGCAACTGCTGCTCGATGATATGGTGCCAGAAGAAAGTAGTACAACGAAAATCTGCTGAGCAGCCTAAAAGCAAGGCACACGCAGGCTAAAAAAAAATAAAATAAAAATAAAAATATACCTGTATCTTACGTAACGAGGTTGCCTCTCTGGCTCGTTCTACTGCACCCCCCCCCCGGAAAGCTACCTCCTCCAAACATCTCTCCGTGCCCGAAGCTTTCTCCATGCTCTCCGATTAAATTTCTCAATCTCGCGCCCAGTTAAATTTTTTCACTTTGTCCGTCGGGTATCACTTCGATTTGCTGCTTAGTTTTCCTGAAAAAAAAAAAAAAGAATTCAAAAATACCAATCAACGAGGGAAGCGCTACCGCAGTAAAAAAAATTGTAATATATCCCCAATGTCTGCGCACAGCAAAGCGATAATATAGCTTATCAAGGTCGCAGGCTGTGGAAATACCAGGAATTATTGTTCCTGGGCGCCAAAATTCCCAAAAAACCGTCAAGAATATACAATATAATATGGAATATAAAACGACCTCAAAAATCACCCTTATAAAGCTCATAACTCGTCACTAGATAAACCTTTAAAAGTGAATAAAAAAAAAAAAATATGGACCCCCCTTTTTGCTCCAAAAACAGCACAAATAGTACGATCACGTAAACAATAGCTCGAGTAAAAAAGTAGAGAAAACCAAAACATATCTCAAACTTTTGTACAAAGGACCGTTCTATAGAAAAACTATAGCCGGTCTTATCATATTTAGGCCCTGTGTGCGCCGAAAGTTCGAAGTTTCTAAAGAAATATTTTTTTTTTCTGGGCATATGATGTACCGTTAGAAAGATTGCTATTTGCCGAGAACGAACCGCCGCATTTCATTTCCTTAACGAAACTTTTGAAGTTGGCGAAAAGTTCAAAAGAGTGTGTGTAAACTAAAGTACAGCGCCTTGCGACGTGAGTATTGTAGGTAACATTTTTGGATAGAGTTAGAAATATGAGCATGCCCGTATATTTTTCTAGTTTAGAACATCCAGCCTTCCAACTTTAAAATTAGGCCACTGAAAGCTAGAAATTATTGAAAAAATATTTTTTTTTCCCGGGCGCGTGATATATTGTTTGAAAAATCGCTATTTGTCGAAAACGAACCTATATATTTCATTTCCTTAACGAACGTTTCAAAACTAGTAAAAAGTTCAAAAAACCGCAAAAAACGACGTGTCCCCCCTCTTAGCGCTACCAGTGCTATAGTTAAAAATTTTGATCAAAGTTAAAAATATACGCATCCCCATATATTTCTTTATTGTGTTATAGCATCCGGGCATCCAACTTTAAATTTGGACCCTCGGAGCGCTAAAGGCTCGAAATTTTTTTTCCAAGCATGCGATATGTTGGTGCTGAGATATCTCTTTTTGTCAGGAACAAAATCGTCTTTCTTTTCCTTAACGAAACTTTCAAAGTTGGCCATTAGTTCAAAAACGCATGAAAAATTATCTATCTCTCCCTCTTAGTGCAACGCAATATCTGATTTCTTTGTTTTAAATTTAGTATTTTGTAAATGTAAATTATAGTTAAACGGTTAACTGGAATCCTCAGTAGATGAAATATCATGCTTGGCGGGTCAATTAGATGGCGTATCTAAAAAAAAAAGAAAAAAAAAAAATCGAAGATCAGTGAGCTTAAAATTCTATTCTAGATCAAATATATAACGGAGATGTGAACGACTTACGTACCGCATCATTAGTTAATCATCTTAACAATTAGCCCGTTGCGTACGAATCGCTCGACAATTCTTTAAAAGGAATTTAACACTTTTTTTTTTACTATTGAATAATTCGTCTCTTTTCTAATTAAATGGGCTCGTCAACTAGAGGAACCTTCGCACTCAGAAAAACAGTGAAGGTTAAAGGTTTTTTAAAGAGGTAAATTTAAAAGAGTTCTCTCCCTATGCACCTATTTCTGTTTCGTGTGCTTGAGGTGAAGATCCGGTGCGTTGTTCTTTCCGAAGAATCGCTCCACGATAGAGTGCTGATTAACAGTAACTCCGGAGTAAGAAAATTCTACCATTTCATATACGAACGTAGTACACGCGTATAGGGGAATACCGCGAAATTAATTTTTCTTATTTGATTTCCGTCGATTTTGAGCCGCTGGATGGCTAGCAACGTGTGCCATTTTCACATCCGCTTCAGAGCTTACTCAGCTGTGACACAGTTAAGAACATTTTTTTATCACATTCCTGGCAACGCTATTGAGCTTTTGCGATCATCAGAATGACCCGTTAGACCGACCTCGATACCTTTTAATTTTAAATTTAATTTAATCTCTTGTTTTTAGTTCGTTTGACTGTTTAATTATTGACTTATCGCGTGAAATTTGATAAATTACGTGTCAAACACGTAACCTTTTTTTTGTTAGATCGCGTCAAATCATTATTATTCCGCGACCGATTTCTCGTAATTTAATATCTCATATGTACCGTGAAAAAGTAGAAAAGTGTTCCACTTACACTTTCAGTGCGTGATGGTAATGTAAAATAAAGAGAAAGCAACAAAACCGATGTAATTATTCGCGATTACGATGCTATCGAATAATGTAGGGAAAAATAGTCGACAGCAATGTACTCGTCTACGATTTATCAAACACCTGGACGATAAACTCTTTTGCAATAATAGTAACAAAAAATGTAAACAGTAAAAATCTAGAACATTTATAAGGAAAGAAGATCTGTCATAACTGGACTACAAATGAAAAACTTATTAAATATTAAAAATATACATCATGCCACGCCTTAATCTGATCCAGTAAGCCGTCCGGTGCGGTTAACACAAACCTAGTAAAAAAACAAAAACCAAAAAAAAATATTATTACTGTACGGCTTGTCATTTTCATTTTTGTTTTCGTACACAGAAATAGAATGTAGTTCGTGTTGCGTTATGCAAAATTAACAATTAATAAATGCGTTTTCCTTGTTAATAATTTTTAATTTTACACAATTACGCGTGGCTTGCAAAAAATGTTAAGCGAAAGAAAATATTCGGTCAGTGGGACTAGGAATTTCAATTAGCGAAAACGCACGTTACTGGCGAAAGATATATTAACCTAATCATAATTCCGTTTAAACGTACTCATTTGTCTATTAAATATAAGCTGGAAAAATTTTTTAGCCTTTTTTAATGAAAAAATATCGCAAACTAAAAAAAAATTAGTCCGTTTTTCTGATACATATATTTCAATACTCGATATGCGAACGTTTATCAGCAAGTATAACGCAGAAAACAGTATCGTCTCGAGATAAAGATATTTAGGAAAGCAAAATGGAAGGTACATACATTTTTGGCGCCTATGCATATTTCCGGGTTCGATATTAAAAATAAAAACTTTAAAAAATATGCGCTAAAAATATACTCGATAGATTAGAATAAGCGGGAAAATACGTAGTAAAAATGTCATATACGTAATAGATAGTGCGTATTCGAAAAATAAAATAGCCTTTTACCAAATTTGCAATACGAAAATTCTTTCTCGAGTTATAACAAAAATTTTAGTTGTAGGTAAATTTATAATCTGCTAACATTTATAAATATCGAAAATAAATCAATTCCCCTTAATAACAAGCAAAAATAAGTATAAAATAATTTACTTTTTAATAGATTAAAATAAATTGTTAGCTGGTGATAGGACCCGAGAACGTTTCTTTAAAATTGGGGTATTTATTTTAATTTATTAAAGTACAGTAAAACCCCGATTGTCCGTGTTAATTTGGGAGTCATCATGCAGGCTACGGGAAATCACGGTTAACCCGTCGCCGGCCGTTCCGCGAGTTTTTACATATGTATCCCGAGCCTTGCGACCCACGTAATATGTGGGTCGGGAGGCTCTTTACTCCATTTCATGTTATGAAAACTGACCATCTACGATTGCAATTGTATAATTTTCTGAATTGTTTTGCTTTTTTTCCTTTATAATAAATACGTATAATAGTACTCTGTATAATGATAGCTGTGATATAAAACCACTTTTCATTGAGAAGGAAACTGGATTATCTAGACTAATTTAATTAAGTAAATACTGTATAATATACAGAAGATTTATAAAAATCAGAATTTTTATTCATTTTAAATACTGTATCAATGATAAGACGGAGAAATATGGACACAAAGTAGAGTATAAACAAAAATGAACGTAACGTACAGAAAAAAAGTGTTATAAAAAGGAATAGAGTAACTTAAGATATTAATTTTTATTTAAAAAAGTCAGTCAGTTTCTTCCGTTTGTCGAGAATCTCTTTACCGTATCTTCGTCTGGAAATGTTCTAACTACAGAATGTCTATGAACGTCTGCCTCCAGCTCGAAATACGTGACCACAGTCTAACGCAGTTTTACAGCTTACTCGCTGTTCTGCTATTTCGACTTGCTCTTCATTTCCCGATTCAGAATCCGCATTGATTTCATTTAAAGTTTCTCCATCAGTGTAAAAATACACTAACCAGGAGGATAAATTTCGTCACGTTCTATCCACTCCTTCATATTTTCACCATCGAAATTCCGTCCCATCTCAATTTGGAACCTTTTTTTTACAGAAAGCACGCGAGTTTAAAGAGATGCGCGGTTAATCCCCCAAAACCGGTTAAAACGCACCCACGGATTATTGCGGTTTTATTGTATATTATTTTACACTTATTTTTGTTTGTTATTCGGGGGAATTTATTTTTCATTTAAAAATTCTAGTATGGAAAACGACTCTTCAGGCACAGTGATTAAAATTCGGTCAGACTATGATTTTCTTTTCATCCGATACTTCATCTAAATTATTAGAACTATTGACTCTATAGTTATGTTATAAAGCGCGGCAATGGTTTTTAGAGCAGCGTCGACTGAGTAACGCAGAACTGAAAATAATCTGTTAAATGTCATTGCGAATAACTTGCTTAAGGGATCTAACCGGATGAGTAAGTGAAAAATTCTCTCAAGTCAATCCTCACAACAAAAATATCTACAAGTGTAAGGCATTCCTCAAATTTCAAGTCCTTAGCTGCGCACCAACTCGTGTGATTTTTCGCTTTATTTTAAAATATTTCGGATCAGTTTTTACTGATCTCCAGATTTCTTTTGTCACTCACCTACTGTGCCGCAGCTCCAGAAAATTATCCTCCTTCTTGAATCTACCAGGAATTTTTTTATTGGTGACAAGAAAAACTGCTTCGATCAAATTCAAATACCCAATGCCAATTTTTTTTTTTTGAAACATTCATGTCTTCAGCTACATAGTGCTCTCGATAAAGTAGAAAATCGGGGAAGAGAAAAAAATCAATTTAATCAGAAGTAACGAAATTTTACGGAGATCAAATTACGTGTCCATAAAATTAAAACTCCGTCGGCATCTAAGCTTTCAGCAACACGAATATGGATGTAACGTAAAAATTGATTTAAACTTTCTAATCGCTGCCACTGACGATAAGACGAGTTTTGTTCGCTAATTTTGAAACATTCGAATTCGTAAAAGCTTTAATTAACCAGAGCCGTTAGGAACTTTTTTGAAACAACGGTACAGGTAACAGGATGTAATTAATTCGTTTCGAAAATTCGTTTCAACGAACCGTCGATGGAATTTAATTTTTCAAAGTCGATTAATCATCTTCCAAGCCATTAGCGCGCGGGTACTTCTCTTCTGAAAAAGCAACAAGCAATATGGGGAGAAGTAAGTGGGTGGCACGAATCTTAAACTATTTCAGCTCGACTGTGTCTCGCTTTTCTTTTGTTTTTGCCGTGTTTTTGTTGCGTCTGTTTTTCGCTTAATTGAAATGCGAAGCATGGCTATCAACTTAATTTCTAGAAACTTTCTAATGCGTGTCGTCTTCATGCAGCCGGAAATGATTACCATAGATATTCGACCAGCGCCTGTTTCATTGACACAGAAGAATGTTTAAGCTTCCGTTAATACATCACGGTAAGAACTGCGTTTCATCTGGAAGTTATTTCAACAAACTGGTCTTTCTCGACAGAACCAGAATTTCTGTTTGTACACGAAAAGCCGGAAAAAATTAATTCTTCTTTTTTTCAAATCACAATAAAGCAAACTTGTACTGTCATCGATGTCACATGACGAGGATTTTTCCCGAAGGCACACCAGTATCTTTTCTCGCTGCAAGATGAATGCCTAACTCAGAGCTATTCGACTGTAATTAAGTGGATGTTCAAGAACGAACTACTGCCGGAATTCTTAAAGCAATAACGAACGATAATGAAAAATGGATGGAAAAGAAAACAGCGTTCGATTGACCAGCACCGACAGTTACAGAAATACGCACTAACGCCGCGGCGTTCCCAGTCTTTATCTCTTCTGAGAGACTTCGTACACACCCTGATTCTGGGAAAGTGGGCCACCGTCCAAATATTATCATTCTTAATAATAATTCTACTCCCGTAAATACTCAACTAGTACTACGTGTCTAATATATATATATATATATATATATATATATATATATATATATATGTATGTATGCATATATAACATAAATAAATAGCGAGCATTTAATATAAATTATACACGTATAAACGGATGCGTCTATGCGTGCAGTAGATTAGAGGGCGCACTAATACATATATATATATATATATATCACGGTTGACGAATTCAACAGGATGCCTATTATCGAGTCCAATTAGTAGATAACGCATAATTTCTAGAGCGCAAACTGCATTATTATGTTTACTTTTTACTGAATTACACGACGATTCCGTGTACCACTGTTCACAAGGTAAGTGGATGTTCTAATAAATTTCTAATCAGAAAAGTTTCTTCAACCAAACGGTATTTTTTTATTATTATTATTTTCCGAACACTGCTCATTTTTCCCCATCTTATTTTACCATCTTTCCACTAGTCCCGGTGGTTATTTTCAAGTTTGGAGTCTTTTATCTATCATTTTTTTTTTTGAAAGTCTTTTCATTTTTTCAATTCGACTTCCGCACACCTGTTCTGTCAGGAACAACGCCATTTTGTGCTTACACCGGTTTATTGCTTTTTCGTTTATCCATTTTTATCTGTTACACTTATTTGGAATTTACGAAAGAAAAATAAAAATGGAAGATCCACCACTATTTTGATGAATTATGCCGTTCATTAAAAATAGCACATACTTAGGTCTGCAAATTTTGTTTACGCACTCAGTATCTTAGTCGGTAGCAACTGCAAGGAACTATCAATCACCACCGTATCTCTCAACGTGGCATCTTTTATTTTCATTCCGATAGATGATTTTTTTGTTTTTCACGCTGTGTCCGAAATATTTTCTATTCGCTCCTTTAATCATCATTAAAATATGTCTCATTAAATTTGGAGAAAAAAGCGATTAAAATCACCGGCAATTACTGAAATAATGAATACCGTTAATAGGAACGAAAATTAAGTGAAGAAAAATCGGGAAGAGATATCGTCATAGAAGGGGTTGAGGTGATTACAGTTTAAATGGTTGAAATGGTTAAAAGTGGATTAACAGTCGAAACTGTATACAGTAGGGACGTTAATTTAGCAGACAAAATCAGAATTAGATGTGTCATTCCGCTGTAATTCGCAGAAAAGAAAACTACAACTAGCTTATCACCTTCTTCTTTTTCTTTTCTGTCGCAATCGCTCTAAAGGCTATCGAGACCACAATTTACATAACCGTTTGCTAAATCGTATTTTGCCGCTGGTTCCGATATAACACACTGAACTGCCTTACGTACTACATCCAGGAGGAAGGTGTTTTCCATCCGTTTTTTCTTGCATAATTAATCGTTCCGTAGAATATAGGCCACATGACGTGTCCCTAAAAAAGTTCCTCTAGCCCTGACTCGATAATCTCTTTTTAATATTCTAATTTAAAATCGATTTATTTTATTTTTCGACCGGCTACAGTATTCCGAACGTTCAACTTCATACATTTCGAAACTGTCTCCAGTTTCTTGTCCACAAATTTTACTAGCCACCTGTTTCCGATTTAATTAAATTAAATATATATGGAAATCACCGAGTTTTATTTTTACTACACTCGTGATTTCTCTCCGTATTTTTTACTTAAGCTCGCAGCATTCCCCATGCTTAATTGTGGCGATCGAAGCAAAACGACCTTTAGAAATAATGCTGGACTAAATTGAATAAATGATTTTGGCAAAAAGGACGTAAAGGGTCTAGACGGTTAGGGGCGGGTAAAAGTGCCTCTGAACCAAACTTTATAAAAAAAAATATATACATCTAGGATATGAAAAAAGTAGTTGATGCTGAAAGTTGTTTCAGACACCCAGTCTCACAAGGGGCTGCTGTATATGTGATTTTCGCTTTTTTTACGATATCTTAGCCATTTTTCAATCGATTTTAATAATTCTTATTGGAGATTAAAAGTAATGGAAAGTTCTATAGCGGTGAATTGTTTCCAATTTTTAGACGCTAAATTCAAATTTTTAGAAACATTCAAAGTTTTTAAAATATCATAAAAAGTATTTTAAAAGTCAGTAACGATGAAAAATATATGTAATGTATACTGTAGTGTAAACTATCTACTGAAATTTATTCAGATTTTTTAAAAGTGGTGGAAGAGGTTCAAAAAAAAATAAAAACACGCATTTTTGGCTGAAAAACCTCTTGAAAATCAACTAATAACAACGGAATAGACGTATGTTACACGTATTTGAAGCTAACAAGTTTTCCTGAATTTTTTCAGATTGTTAGAATAAAAAAATATAAAGATTCTGCACGAATTTATAAAATTCCCATAATAGCAAATTTAATTAACACAATGACAAATTACGTAACTTACATTTTATAGTTCGCTTCCAGTTGAAGTTTCAGAGGTTTTTCAGCCAAAAATGCATGTTTTCATTTTATTTTGGATTTGTTTCATCTGTTTCTAAAAATCCAAAAAAATTCAGAAAAACATTTTATTATAATATACATAACACATATATATATATATATCTGCTTTGTTGTTATTTTATTAGTTAGTAAGTTACGTCATGCATCAGTAGTATTTGACTAAAAATTAGGTTTCATCGGAATATTTTAAAAATTCAAATTAGCGAGAAGTTATTAAAGAACCCTGCAAAACTTAACGCTACCTACATCCTTTCCTTCCTATTTCCTTCATTTATTCAGTTGCTGCTGTCCTTTGTTTTTTCCATTTCTGACAGCCTGGCTATTTAATTCTATCTCTTAATTTTTCATGTTGTTGGGTCAAGGCCGCTGGCGCGCTCAGGGTAGAAAAAAAAAATGCAAAACAGGAGTTTCATTACACGTACTAAATCCCAGCCGACAACTAACTACTTTGATGTTTTAAGAACTGTACTTAAAATCTGTTATAATTATCACATTAGTAATATGCTCGAAAGGAAAAAGTGAATAAAGGAAACAAAGTATACACTGATCAAAGAAAAGGAATCTTTAATAGAATCCGCGGCTGAATAATATCGTGCTTCAACTTTCGTCTGAAAAAATTTCTCGCCGACTAAAAATAAATCCTTCGAATCGAAATTTGATCTAAAATGGAGTAAAAAGAGCTAAATTTGAGTGTTATAATTAAAATGTAAAAGAGTACAAAAAAAAAAAAAAAAAAAAAGGTATTGAACAATTATAAACCAAATTAGTAAAGAATCCCGTATAAATTAAATCGAATAAATGGAAATAATAATATCAGCTGAAGGTAATGAGTATACAGGAGCGAATTATTTTAGTATTTCATAAATTGCATATAACGCAAACCAAGATAAAATATGTAACAATATTATATCGAATAAAATCATGGACACATCATTTGCCTTCAAAAAATTTTCTTGTGATGACGCAAAGTACGCGATTTCGTCTATATTTAATATCAGATCGTGACACAAATGTTACATAAAGTCTATGGTATCTTCCCCTTGCGGGTTAATATTTTCAGTGTTTATATTTTTTTTAACTTGGGCTTATTTACTTGAGCCGGTTAAATATTATTGTGTTTCTATTGAAATGATAAAACCTGCAAAATAGCAAAAGTTGGACCAAAAAGGAAAAAAAAACAAGAATACCCTGCCGTAGGAATATCCAACCCGGTTAATAGTCATTTTTGATTGATTTTAAAAGTTACACACAACTAACATAAAAATCGTTACATCATAATACATAATTCTTATAAAAGCGTGAGGCTTAATTGACTATGTCATTTTTTAATTTACAATTAGCGCAACAATTTCTGATTGTCGTCTATTGAGATGACGCTTTATACCGAAAAACTTATTAATTTGATTAATAGCTTTTACAAAATATTTGCGTTACATAAAAGCCTTGCAATCGATACAAACGCAAATAGTTTGTAAAAGCTATTAATCAAATTAATAAGTTTTTCGGTATAAAGCGTCATCTCAACAGACGACAATTAGAAATTGCTGTTCTAACTGTCAATTAAAAAACGGCATAGTCAATTAAAGTTCACGCTTCTATAAGAATTATAGAATAAGAGATGTCTCCTCGGTGAGGTCCGAAAGATCAAGTCATGCCTATAATTCGATGATCTGCTCGCTTCCGTGTTTTATTCACCAGACGTTGTGAGTATTTCTCCCAAGTTCACTAAGAATGTATTGAGAAGCAAACATACACACCTACAACATAAACAGGTAAACAGATCGAAACGTATATGCTTTATACACACTGCACACTACTGCGAAATTGCGACTAAGTTAATGCTATTTTATCACAGCGAAATGGAATTCACATGACTTCTGAATGCACTAAACAAAATATATCGTTAGCGAAAATCTATCAACCATAATAGATGTAAAGCGATACAGGAGTGTAGCGAACCAGCAACTATTAGATCGGAAATTTAGAAAAATTGATTAATGCGAGCAGGCTTATTTACTTTTAAATAGATTCCTTCATCGATTGTAATTCTCTTTTAAATAATACGGGATATATTCCATTTTTTTTTTATTTTGAAGACGCTATACATATTTCCCTGTATATATATTTATTTTTCGAATTCATTTTGCATTATTCCTTTTTTCCGTTTGTATAAATTAATTTCTTTATCGAAATTTAAATATTAATTATCTTTTATATAAATTATATTTTTTCATAAAAGTGATTTGTTTGTGCAGTGGTGTGTGCGAGATTACATGTCGAGATAATTCCGTTTCAACATTTTTCCGTCTTGAAATAATACCGGAGAAAGAAAAAAATTCCCAATTTTACGTAACGTTTGTAATATTTTAATTTTTACTGACTTCCAAAAAGTTATACGTTCGTCGCGTATGTTTTTTTCGATTTTTTTTATATTTGTTCACGCATAACTCATATTTATATAGAGCGATTTTACTGATTCTTTGTCCATCAGAAAGAGTACCATTCAATTTAGGTACCATGTGAGTAATAATGATGAAAATCGGTGAACATGAATTGAGTATTCGTTAAAAAAATGTGGTGGTCCCTTTTATTATTTTTTATTAGTGTAACAGAGGCGGTTGACTTAAAATGCAATCAATTTGCAAAACTATCATGGAAACGTAGCTTTGTTACCGAATTCCAAAAAAAAAGAAGTTAACACGTTCATCCCGTTTTGTTTTTTTTACGTTTCTTCGAGCATGTTAAAATATGGACTGATTTAGAATTACGTTGTATATTTTGATTATTTTATAAAAAGTACAGAAAAGAAAGAGACAGAAATGTAAGCAAGAGGGCTCAGAGGCCAAAATGGCCGAGTATATACATCTACACTTGTGCATCAATAATAATCACGAAATTAATTATTAAATCAATGAACCAAACGGTGAATGACGTAAATGGAATTTCAATATTCGAATCGTAATTTTATAATACGGTCTGAATAGAACTATCGTTCTGCCCGGTTGTGTTGCGGTTGCTACAATCGTTGTGTTTTGGCATACCACTGGAACTGACATCGCTCAATACTCGCAGAATCGCGGATGTGTCTCGATAATCTCACGCACTACAAGGTGCACACGTCAAATCATGCGGGGCGATAGAAAGACAGCAGGGGGAGTAAGATTGGTAAGAGTCTCTAGTTGACGGCGATTTAATTCAGAGCGGATCGAGTCATTAATCGCACGAGTCTAACTAAGATGAATGGAGCAGGTTATGAGAATTCCGGATTATTCCACTGTGTACTAGACAGTGAACTTCAAGAAGGGTCAAGGAAACGAGGTACCCAAAGAAACATTAGACACGCCATATAGCGGCATTATTAAGAAGAGCATACTGTTTACAATCTCGGGAAACCACATCGCCTGTGACCGTGAAAAGCGGAGAAGGGTATATTAGTAGAAATAGATGTCATATAACTTCGTGACCACTACCATGAAGCTAACAGAAATTTTAACTCATCGAGGGTTTTCAAATGCGATCACTGTGGCGGTATCTGTTCTTCAGAGATATTATCAGTCATCCTCGTATACATTTCCGAAAATAGTTTAATTATGCATCTGGCCTACTCGAATACGAGTTGTAACAGATGACGATGATAATGATAATGGGGAAATTCTTAGGGGCAACATTCGATTAAAAACTTTCCTGGTCCGATCATATATTTAAACCGAAAAAAAAAAAAAAAAAAAAAAAAAAAAATCGTTTTTCTACAAAATCCTTAGCGACCTTTAAGTGTTTGTGTTCAATCCGAAACTTCCACTTACCGTATGTGAAAACTTTAAAACGTACAAAGTGTTCCCACGCGAGGCTGTCAGGCGTAGATTTCAGCTAAAAGGAAACTCTTAAAAATATCTGATCCCTATCATGATGTATCTCTCCGTTCAATCCTTGTATGGCGTAAGATATTTTCGTTATTATAATCTATATACGAATTATTTACGAAATACCAATGGTTCATCGAAAACGAATTACCGTATCCTGATTTCAATCGAATGGTCGTGACCGTAAATATTTTCCAAAATTCAGTACCGTAAGAAGTTTACCTGATACCATTAATCTTGATCTATCACTTCTAGCACTGTTTGGTAGTTGAAATTCATGCGTGTTAAATTAAATTTAAAAAAAAAAAAGCGCGCTCAGTTTTTTGATACTTTATTTTATCTATTTTTGGTAATTGGAAAAAAAAAGAGTAGAAGGTTTATCGTTGGTTTCTCCCCTTATTTCATATATATATATATATATATATATATATATATATATATATGAAAAGCGTTTTTACCAATTGTCATTTATAAATCTGTTACGATTCGTAATTTTGTTTGCAAAAAGGTGATATCGCAAATGTTGCATTTCAGTCTATGAAATGATTATATTGCTACACTCATTTTAAAAATTAAACGTTCGAGCAAAGTATGATCCGGTGTGTGTTAATTATAATACATGTTTTATCGCCGAAAATTATTTTGAATTTTTTCAGATGTTGAACATCCTCCTCATAACTGTTATCAGTCGTGTTAAAAAATAATTTTCTACTAAGTTTTTGTTCGAGATCATTTTACATTGGACACGTCAATTCCGCCTTGGTTTATTTTAAAATATCCTAGTTGAATTTTATTAATTTCTCTTTGTTAGGATTATTCACTTTCGATGTGTTTTATTTTCATCCGTTTTTTTTTTTTTCAGTTCCACGGACGGTAGACCTGCTATGACATTTCTGTGACGCAGTAAGAGAATTATGTTATCACATTTAATATTCTGATTTTCATCCTTATTCTATTTCTTTAATAAATACATGTACAGCTACCGATTGTAAAATAAAGTTGAATGTAAAATTTTCCTTTTTTTTTTTTTTTTTAAATTTAAGACCAAAAGTATTCTTATAAAGGGCTATAATTTTACAATATTTTTTTAAAATTTTATCCAAAATATGTAAATGGCCTTTGTTAAAATTGGTGAAATTGGCCACAAATACATGTCGATATTGACCGAAATGAACGATAAAAAGTAAAACAGATAATAATAAATGATATAAAAGTTTATTTAACAAAAAAAGAATAATAATAATTTTTATTAGAAAACACGCGATAAACGATACGGTGACTGGAAAAATAAAACATAAGAACACGCGACAATTCTACTGGAAATGGAATATAAAAGATCCGCGGAAAAGAAGTAAAGAAAATTCCCGATAAATCAGATAAGACTCTCTCGGGGAAAAATTTAAAATTATCAAATTATGGAAAAAAAATCAAAGTTCATTTTGAAGAAAACGAACTGAAAAAAAGATAGTCAAACAGCCGCGAAAATACGAAGAAAAAAGAAAATACATTATCTCACAGATTTCCCCTAAAACGCGACAAAACCGGTAAACTGTCAGCCAAGTTTATATAGCGGACAGCATTAGCATGACCATTGAAAACAGCGTGACAAATGAAATCGGCAGATTGCGCCAACAGAAGGAAAAGATGCGTGCTATTGGTCGAAAAGGGGAGACTAATCAGAAAAATGAATAGTAAAACTGCATTGTTTTTAAATAAGAGTTTGATAATATATCAAACTGTAATTTTACTTACAAACCCCCCGTCGTCAGGTATTTGAAATAAATATTAGTACATAATTAACATTTGCAGGAGAAGAAACTGAAGTCGGAAAAAAATTACTAAACAAATTAAAATGTAATTTTTAAAACATTATTAAAAAAATATTTCGCATAATTTAAAACTTTATAAATTAACGATTATTAATAGTATACACGGCTGCACTGAAATATCGTCTGAATAAACAATTTATCAGCCATCAGAGAAAGAATCATCAGTTGTAATTATTTCATGCGTCGAATACAGTAGGATGATATAAATACTGAGGTGGTAACAAAGCGGGAGTAACTTAAGATCTTTAAACGGCAGAGCGCCCCATGTATTTGCAAAAGTTGGTGTCTTTTATCGGTTTATATGTACTAGTTCAAAATAAGAACAACGTGTCTTAACAATGGAATTGTACGAGTTTATTGAAAGAAGCGGGAGGATTTTTGTTTATTTCTTCGAGTATTTATACTATTTTATTAATTTTCGGTTATAAGTTTGAAAAAAAGAACATATCTTGTAAAAATAGCAATCGTTTCTTACAAGTTTACTCGACGATGGGCATTTTGATTGCATTTTTTGATTAGCGGAGAAGGGATAGATCATGAGAACTTTGGACATTAGCCGGATGCCTGAAGCACAAGCTGCGCCAGTTATTTGCACTTTTCAATGTTAAATTAGGCAAAATTATTTCTTTACGACGTAAAAGCGTACTTTTTAATTTTCCAAGTAGCCCGTATATTTAAACTATACGAATATTTCCATTTTAAAAATTAATCAATACACGTAAAACATCAAAATACATCGAACTAATTTATTTAATTATCAACTGACTTCGGATTTTGAAATCCACACAATCAACTAATCGGAAATTTATAATTAAATGAATTTGGATGTATAATTTTCTATTTATTTTTGAGGTATATCGAATGACATAAAGAGGATTACTTTTATTTTACTTATTAAAAATAATCTAACTGCGGTGAAAGAAATAATTCTCGAATCTTTTATTATATCATTAAATTCTCCGCTATAAATTGCAATGTTGCGCTAATCATTTATGCCAATACGCGCCTTGCAATCGGCTTTTTCTTCTCGAACTGTTCTGTTTTGAATTTTAAAAGATGCGAAGATTTAAGATCGATTGCTCTCTCGCTCCGTATTATTATCATTATTTTGCTTCATATAAATTCAATATTTAAAAGTCTCCATTTTGTGTTCGTATTTGTATTTTTTTCAACTTTTTTTTCGTTCGCTTGAAGTACGTCGTTCGCTGACACAAACTGTATTTTATCTACGAGAGTGTTGGCAACTAAAAAGTTTGACCTAGAGACAAGAAAAAGAAAAGTCCATTTCTATTTTTCCTACAACTCCAAGGAATGAAGAGAATCCAAATATGATTTGAAATAACAAAAGAGCAAAAAGGAGAGAGTAAGACATTATTGAATGAGCTAAAAACTTGTTAGAACAGGTATTTGCAAACAAGAATGCAGGAACACAACAACAACAACAACAACAACAACAACTCGTTCAGATATCAGAACAGTTCGCGAGAACCGGATGATGATAAGGTTCAAAAAGGAATACAGATCTACGCTACTCTGTAAATCATGAACGAACTTCATGGAGAAATCGATTACAACTAATGATTATGTTTTTTGCATGATGCATCGTCCCATTTGGGCATTAAACAACCGTCGTTGAAGGTGTGTCCTAATGGTCTAGTTTCTGTTTCGGCATTAATCAACACCGCGAAACCGAAACACTTCTCTCCTCGTAGAAGTAGCGATTATCGAGACTAGTTGCTAATTTCGTCCTTGCTCGTTTAATAATTATCAATATTAATAATATCAGTAAGCGCAACATACCTGAATTTAACGACTTTCCGAAAAAGAAACAAAATCAACCGTGTTGCTAAATGCAATAGAACTTTTTAAAAAATATTTAAATCATTTTTTTTTTTTTGAAATATGTTTTTGCCGGTTTGTTTCTCGGCTTTAGCGAAAATTAAAATATTCACCGCAGGACTATGTTTCACGAAATAAAAATTTTTTGAACTACGTTGTCTTAGGTTTTGCAAATTTATTTGTATAAATTTCAGAATGACATAAATTTTAGTGAAGAACATGATTGTTTTATTGATTTTTTGCCTTTTGCTTTGCAATCCTTATTTCGATATTTTCCTTTTATTGAATCTTTTTTTTTGTATCGTCTTTTTATCCGTCTTCAAAAAAGGAAGTTATATGCTCATCGCTTATGTTGTATTTTTATTCGCGTACAACTTTTGATTATTTAAGGCGGTTTTAACGTTTCAAAGAAGTGTACACCGGTGTCGAGTATCAATGAACTCGGAACTCAGTATAGAGTCTCGTTAAAATAAATATCGAAAAAAATTTGATTGCCTTCTCGGAGAAAATTTTGATTAGAGTAACAAACGTGAATGATTTAAAATATTATTGATGTGTTATTTACCATCGCAGAGAAAAGCAGACATCATCGATGATGGAAAATATCAATGAATCTGAGAGGAGTCATTATGAAACAGCAAAATTTTAAAATTAAAAAGACCGCGAACGCGAGTGACTCAAATTAATGTTATTTACTGCGTGGCAATGTAGATTCATTTAAATGCGGTCGAAATCCGCAAAAACGCGATTTACAAGTTCGTCACTGACGGAATTCGAACATTATTCCTGGTAGTATCCGGAACAGCTCTTTAAAGAACACGGAGTGAGCATTCTGGGTTGAATACCCGTAATATTGCTGAAAAATATTTATATACTGAAGATTCTGAAATATTAATAAAATCGCGCTAAAAAATAAAAAATAATTATATTTGATAAAAAATATTTTAACCTACCTTAAGGAGATATGATTATTCTTAAAGAAGATTTTGTAAAAATACCAAATTGCAACAATCAAAAAATCTTATTAAATACATATATATGACAACGAAAGTAAACACCCCCCCCCCCCCTCCCCGGACAAATAATATTTAAAAAATCAATCTGCCGCGAGAAAAATAATAAAAAAGTATCATCGAAATAATCGGAATTGTTTCATCTTTCAGTTGTGTTGAAATTACACTATTCATCTTATTTTTTTTTTTTTAGCGTTGACTATCGTTGTACTGCTAAGTATTAATTTAATAAAACTTTGACTCTCAACAGTCGACAAATAGTTACTATATACAATTCAGTTTCCATCGTAATTTTTGATATCGGTTAATTATGTAATTGGGATTGCGGTGGTAAAAATGTTATATTTCAGTTAGTTTCTTTTTTTTTCATGTAACTTCACTTACACACATATATTACAAACGGATTAGTAATATTATATATTAATCTGTACTATTACTAATTAATTAGCCGCCTGCGCAATTCCGTTGTTGTTACATATAAGCTCTTTTGATAGTTAATGATACCGTATTTAGGTATAAATATTACAAGTACCCATGTGGTCTAGTGGTTAGGATACCTGGTTTTCACCCAGGGACCTCGGGTTTGAATCCCGGCATGGAAAACGAAATTTGTGTTGAATGGTTAGATGGCGAAAACTAAGCACAGAGAAAGGAGAAAATAAATAAATAAATCAATATTACCGTTATTAAATTATATCCAGGAGATCACCTTAATACTTTGTTACTATTTTTATTATATATCGCTTTATCGAAATTTAGAGCTGCAACTAAATGATTTAATATTATTTTTATTTCGACTATTAAATAGTTAGTCTTTTAATCTCTGGTTTTATTTTAGTATTTTAATTGAATATATTGCAGTGTTCGGGGATATTGAGTCCTCCCATCAGCTGAATTTGCCGAATGAGTGGGATCGCTGTTCTTTTTTTTATTTTATTTAAAAAATAAGCTGTGGGTCTGACAGGGCAAAAATGCCCGTTGTGTCAGTGCCCAACACTCTTATCAACGTTTATTAAACAAAGATAGAAATTACAACTATTTTAACTTATTCCATAAATAATAGTACTAATAAACCTAACATAATATTTAAATAAGAATTATATACATATTACAATACATAACATATTGCGTAATACACATATCTGTATACCGGTACGTGCAGACAGCTTAATATTTCCAGATCGAAAAACATGATCCTCTGATAGAAACTTAAAAACCAAGAAGGACACGATAAAGTCAAAACCAAAATCCATATATAAAGAAGCGTTAACGAGATATCTTAAATTGATCTTCAATCTTTGCACCGTTCCTTCAGTCATTCTTACCTCCTTTTTCCACGCACCAATTTTTTTTTCCTGTAGTATATCATTAGAGATTGTACTTATTTAAATTAATTAAAACTGATTCATCATTGTTATCAATTCGTAGATATCATTATCGTTATGCGTAACATAATTTAAGAGAATAATTTTTATTTATTATAACGTTTGTTTTGTTTGTGTAAGCACGAGCTAAATTATTATGTTACAAAACTTAATAGCTACAATTAAACTGAAGTTATGAAATGTTTTTGGATCTATAGTAGATATAGGCGTGTTTGCGTGAATTTGTATTTAAATCTACGCGTGTAAGCGGTTCGAAATTTATTTAGTTATATTTAAATACACCCTTTGTGTAACAAAACAAAATAAAATTGGTACCGAATACCTGATATATTTGATAATGTAATATATAACCCTAAGAATTTCAACATTAGTTAAATTATACATAGCTATTATGTACATAATTAGTCTGCGACTTAATGTAATAATAACGCATAGGTAAATTATCTCGTATTTACCGCATTTTAACACGGCTTTCGTGTAATATTATTGCCGCATTACGAAGACTTCCGTTGGGTTTTTCTACCACTTACCTTTCGGGTACTTGGTATCATGTAACGTGTGCTACCAGTAGCGGGCGGCTATAACGAAACGATCGATTGTGGTTGTGATGGTCTGTTATGAAAGAAACTCGCTGGTGTATTTATACAAGATGTTTCTCCTAAATTGCATTATCTGATCGCTGCTGATTTAGTCGTCGAGCCGTACGTCTCTGCACTATCTCCGGATAGTTTGCTTGATATTTTCAGCTAACCCATTGAAGAATCTCATAGGCTTTATCAAATCAAATACCCATAATAGTATGGAACGTTTAAGCCTGAAAAATTCTCGATTGTCCCTATTGCACTCTTTTCATGATACGAAAGAAGGTCTAATAATTTCAATACCGTCAGTCCGGTCACCGCTGGCCGCTTACAGTTTAAGCTAACTAGAGATGTTCGCCTACTAGGAGTTTTAGATGGTGAGGCCGCAAGTGAAGTGTCAGCTAATATTATTATTCCTAAACATGTCCGGATGTGAGTAGTACCATTGCCGGGCAATATGAAACGTCGTTACGTAATCGATATTTCAGAAAGAAAACAGAAACAGAAAAATAAAACGTAAAATTGATTAAGTCGATTCAGGCCGCAATACATTTTTATCATCACGATCTTTTTTCATATGATGTGATGCGAGGGAAAAACAAACGAAGAACTCCCACTAAAACCTTATCGTACACATCTATAAAAAAAAAAAAAAACGGACCAAAGCTTCTTTGAACAATTTCTTGATTGGAAAAAATGCAAAGCCCATTTGTTTCCTGGTATGATTTTTTCCTATGTGTATTTTTTTTTAGCTCTATCAGGAAACAAATGGACTCTGAATTTTTCCCAATCAAGAAATTGTTCAAAGAAGCTTTGATCCGTTTTTTTTTTTTTTTTTTTTTTTATAGATGTGTACGATAAGGTTTCAGTGGGAGTTCCTCGTTTGTTTTACCATTAAGTAGGTCAAATGATACAGACGTACGTGTATTAGCTCTCTCATAAGGGCTACCGCCGAATTATTATTAGCGAGAAAAAAAGGAGCACTCTAGCATAGATTTTTTCCTAGTGACTTCTTAGTGTACTTTTTTTAATTCTATGCTAGAGTGCTCTTTTTTTTCTGGCTAATAATAATTCGGCGGCAGCCCTTATGGAGTGCTAATACGTCTGTATCATTCGAGCTACTTAATGGTGGATGAGTCTATAACTTTGTTTGCACACGATTGGATGATCGCTTTTCATGCAGCATTAACAACGAGAGACCCTACGATGAAATTTACCGCATGCGATATAAAACTGACGCACACAATATAAAAGTATCGATTCAAGACGATGAAAATCTAAATACTTGAACAAAGAAAAAGTATAAAATTGATAGAGGAAAAAAAAACGAAACTGCTATACGTGTTTGCGATTTAGAATGCTGATAACGGAATTACTTGCCAGAATTATAAACGATTATTATATGTTACGTTACAGGAAGTTTCAATTTAGTGGACATCGTGAAGAATGAGATATATAATTAGAGTTCTGAGTTGCTGTAATTATTTCGATTAAAAAGCCCACAAACGGGCGTGTTGCGAAGAAAAGAAATGGGCGATTTTAATCTCTACTGAAACCGGCCCCAACTGCGTTAAAGCTTCTAATTCGCAGTTTCTCCGTTCTCTCAGTTTAAAAGCACTTTCCCCCTTTTATTTTCTGCGCGCCTATCGAATGGTAGTTAAAAAAAGGTAAACGCGAAGTCGAGGATCGAATTTGAAAATAATAAAAAATTAACGAGGGGTAAAAGAAGAAGAATTACCGCAATAAAAAAAAAAAAAAAAAAAAAAAAGTTAGAAACAACTGTCGATGAAAGAAACTAACATACAATTAAGAAAACAAGTAGGGAATTGTGGAAAGAAACTATGCAATTGGAAGAGATAGGGCGAAGTTGTCAATTAGATGAGAACAAAGTGGAAATGTATAGCAACGGGAAAATCTGATGAAACAAGGAAAATTAGGAAAAAAAGTGATTAAAATAAAAGTGGTCGAGTCAAAAAGTAGAAAAAAGAAAAGAAGAGTGTTGAGGGAAAATATTTTTTTAAAGACGAAAGCGTGAATGAAAGGGAAAGGAGGAAAAATTAAGAAAGAAACCAGTTATTGAAACTTGAACAGAACAATAATATTGTGCATGTTTGATTCAGGACTGAAAATAAATGTTATAAAAAAAGAAAATGAAGAAAAAAAGAGATGCTAGATTGCATAAGACGGAGAAACTTAAGGAGCTGGCGAGTAATTTCGGAAGGCAGGAAATCTGGAAAATTTAAGTTAAGAAGAATAGAAGGTAGAACTATGACCGTTGACCGACCTGTACCATTCTTCAGCCCTCCGCTATTCTATTTTTAGAGCATGGTTTTTGGAATAATTATGTTCTCAACTCGTTTTTGCCTTCTGAATCTGCTCCCCGTCTACACTATTTTCAACGGCCAATCTTAACTTTACGCCATCATATACACTTCAATCATTTTCTTACAAAAGTCATTTTTTTAATTTTTCCCGTTCCGCGTTCTAGCAGTATCTTCATTTTCCTCTTCATTAGCGGCATAACCTCTTCCGGCATGATAGCCCGCTCCCTTATCGCTGATCCATCTTTAGAATAGACAAATAATTCTTCTTTTGCGAACTCTTTGACATTGCCTGGTGTCGTCAATAAGGACACGATCGGGTCTTCACTCTACCGCTGTTTGTTAGTAGTGGTTTTATTGATAAACCGTCATTATCCAATTTTATGTTCCCACTCTGGATTGAGATGTATGTGCTCCTCATGTTTTCCCAGTATTCACTCCCTTACCAAATGTTCAACCGAGTTTCATTGGCCTCGATTTCAACATTTACTTTACACGATTGCTATTCATTATTTGTTTTTCGCTCTTAAATTTATTTCGATTTTTCCTTTCTTCCACTCCTCTTTGGTATCATTCTGACCACGGTTATAGTTACAATGCGCACCGCATAACTGACCATTCCCCTATTTTCACACTCGACTATCGATTCCTAAACGTATCGCACACTTCTTACATTCTTTCATTCGCCTTCTTTTACCTTAGTCTATCTATTTTAGTCGCCTTTGTTCAATTTCTACTTTTAAATAAGTTTCGACTGAGCAATACTTCAAGTATAATAGGCATCCAGCACGTACTTATGTTTATTCGCAAAGATTAATCGCTATTAAAAAACAAAAATTATTTTTAAAGTACGGTTCGAAAATTACAAAATTACAAGAAAGAAAAATGCACGTAAATTATAAACGATACGATACACACAATTAAAATATAATGAATATGAAATAACATGCGATGATGTATCCAGTTTAGTCGGTTGCAACGCGCAATATTCAGCGACATATTTAAATTACTAAAAATAAAAGAAATTAACAAGACGATTATTAATCAACAAAATCAAAAAAAAAAAAAAAAAAAAAAAAAAAAAAATATGACCATTATTTTAGAAAATATGGGAAAAATATGTAAATAATAATATCAGTTTTATGAAATAGAGCCGAGGTGTTGTGAAGATGCAGAAGGCGATTATTACGTACATAATTTAGTTTATTAAAAAATTTGTATTAATCTAGCAGTGTATTGGACAGAATATATGGAGCAATAGCGAAAAAGGAATACGCAAAAAGAAAAATCAAACATAACCTATAGAATACGGAAAAGATTCGATTTCAAAGATGATAAACATTTCCATGTATTTGAATATCACGCAATAGAACACGGCAGAGTCTGCATAAATTAAAAATAGTAATAGTAAATAGTGTGTAAGAGACTTTACAGAATATTTCATGTGGCATTCTGAAATACATAACGGTAATCGAAATCATTTTTAGAAAATTCAAAACAACATGCCGGAATTAACGAAATTAACGAAATTAATGAAATTAACGAAATTAACAGAATTAACAGAATTAACGGAATCAACGGAATTAACAGAATTAACGGAATTAACGGAATTAACGAAATTACCAAAAGCAATTAAAATACGCGCCAGGTCATGACGTTAAAAAGATTTACAACGTTCCACTAACGGACTAGGGGTTTTACAAGATGCAATCGCAGAATTGTTGCGAAAACAATTATTTAAAAGCTTCGCGTAAATTAACAATTTAATCGGCGCTCTTTTTAACATGGAAGCTTTTAGTCTCGATTAATGAAGTATTGTATTTGATGTGACGTTTGTAAAATTGTTTTTTTTTTTCTTTTCTTTTTCTTTCAGAACTTGAGCTACTGGCTGCATTAAAATCATTTTAGCCAGTCACGTGAAATTGGATTTCGTTATCAGTTAGGGAAGTAATGCTGTTATTACATGTAGTCCTAACTATTTTGCTTCTTAACAGAACGGTAAGTAATAGAACATTTTAATAAATAGCGCGTTTATAATTATGGCCGAGTGCTATTTTCTCATTTTTCGAGCATTCGGAATAACGTAACTACTAAGTATATTTTATCGAATTTCCTACGCCCATTTAAATCTATGGTAGCGCGAAGGTACTTGGCTACTAAACCAGAGGACACGGGTTCGAGACTTGTCTCGTTTCGGATCTGAATCGCTTCCAGGTATCTTCTATCCAATCTGAAATTGAATTGGTTGTACCATCTGGGAAAGTAAAGGCGGATCCCATGAAGAAGGAACTGGCCCCCTCGGTATTCTCATCAGATCCATATTAGGCTTAGTACACTATGAAAAGCTTAATTATACAATCCCTGACGCCTTGCTAAGGATATGGGGGGACTTGTTTTACTTATAGTATAGAACGTGTGCGATAGCGTTTTGGAAAATTTTAAATATTTTCGTTTTTTTTTTGTTTTGTTTTGTTTTTTTTTTTTTGTCGTGTACTAACACAAATTGTAGCAAAATTCACGCGTGCTAGTTGTCATGACTTATTTATGCTTCTTTTCAAGTCGTGTATATGATAGCTGTATTCCAAACGGTGCCACGTAGCATTTAATATCTTCTATATGTGCTGCAAACTAAATTTTATCAATTAATTTATACAAATTATTGTTGCTGAATTCCGGTGCTGCGTTTTGTTTTTGTTATTTTATCGTTATCTAATGGTTCAGTTTATTAAAATAATCTGAGAATTATGGAATTATTTGTTTTTAGAGTTCAGCAGGTTGCATTACAGCGCGAACTATTATTAGAAGCTGGAACCTGTGTGGAGTGATCTAGTACAGGATTTTGTAGAAGATACGAAAATTATAGCGTGAGCTGTGAGATTGAAATTTGTGAAAGTACACTAGAAAACCATTTACACTGAGCTAAATAATTTGCAAATTGACGATTTTTGCATTTTCAGCGGCTACAATGTTTGATTTAAAATAAAATCCGATGTTCATGATTATTCTATATAGGTGTATATATATGTATATATAAAAGAAAGTCGTGTTAGTTACACTACTTATAACTCAAGAACGGCTGGACCGATTTTCATGATCTTTGATTTGTTGGATTTTTCACCACCCCGAATAGTAGAATACCAAATTTAAAATAAAAATTTCGATAAATCTTTTTTTTTCCTATATAAATAAAACAAAGTCTGGTTAGTACCATTTATAACTCAAGAACGGCTGGACCGATTTTTATAATCTTTGATTTGTTGCATTTGTCTCCGCAGCGAATAGCAGAATACAAAATTTAAAAAAAAAAAAATTTCGATGATTTTTATTTTTATAAGTTGGATGTGTCACACACACCATTTATAACTCAAGAACGGCTGAACTGATTTTTATGATCTTCGGTTTGTTGGATTTGTCTCCGCTCCGAATAGCAGAATACGAAATTTAAAACAAAAGTTGTGAAGAAAATTCTTTTTGTTTTTTGTTGTTTTTGGCCCAAAAGGGGGGTTTAAATAATTGTTTAACCATAATTTTTTTCGATTTTGTGAAAGGGCTTCCGTGTTTTGTTTTATATTTTGAATTTCGTTTTTAAAGGGGGTTATCTGGTGATGAGTTATGAATTTTTTAAGGGTGATTTTTCAAGTCGTTCTTAATTCCATATTATATATTCTAGACGGTTTCTTGCCGCCCAGGGTAATCGCTTTAAAGTTGTAAATTGTCATAGGTAGAAGTTTTAATAATTTATGATCCATTCTGATAAATCAAACCGTTTCCGAGCTCTATTGTATAATTGAATATTTTTGTCGTTTCTGAACCATCCTTCTATTAGGTTATACTGATCTTTGTTATTAAGGCGAATCTTGCTGCCACGCGTAATTAAAATACTTTTCAATGTAATTAAAATACTCTTTTCATTTTGATTTTTGTACTTTTATTGAACTCAATTCATTCTGAGTATTAATTTTATCTTAAAAAAAAACTGAATTTAATTCAGCTAATAAGTTAACACAACATTTACTTTCTAAGGCGGTACGAAGTTCGCCGGGTCAGCTAGTTAAATTTAAAAAAAAAATAATTCTAAATAGTCTCCAATGTAAAGTGCACTTAACGTAGCAACATACAAAAATATAACTAAATTTCTCGACGAACGCATTGAATCTGGAAACCGAAAATTTCAAAAATAATCGTATTACTAAAGCAAAAGACGTCGGATACCGTTCCAATGCATCATTAAGCGTAATCGCGAATTTGGTTCGTGGTTCAGCGTGTGTATTGTTTATCTTTGAATTAATTTTTAGGGTTGAAAAAGAAATCACAGTTACTTAAACTGCTTTCAAATGCAGCCAGGATGTTACTAACTCAGAAATTTTGCTTTTTAGAACCATCAAAAACAGACTTGACGTGAAAATGGTGATGTAAGACATTATGAGTTTTTGATGGCTTCGGAATATTCTATTCGCGGTTTTGTTTTTTTGACTTTGTTGAAAAATTCTAAATAGGAGAGTTTAAAAATTGGTTAGATTTGTTTGACAAGCCGGAAAATTATCAACAGAGCTGGATGATTCCGTGTTGCTTTGCAAAATGGAGTACTATTATGCTATTTAATTACACGCACGAGGAATTATATTAGCATTGGATCTGTTGATTTCTTTCTGAGTGGCAGCTGTTTGTTTTGCGTAGACGAAATAATGTGTACTCATTTTGGCTGTACCGGACGGAGACGACTGAAGTGCGTTGTTACTAAAACTGGTCCCAAATCCTCGTCATCTAATTGAAACAAATTTGTGCATAATCATGTTAGATTTTTATATGTACTTAACTCGTTATAACTGCATTGTCGTTGTTCCACTTCTTCTTTTTTAACCTAACATAATGACTGCAAAATCATATCATTATGAAATTTCGCAATGCCTAGCGGTATTTTCTATTTTTTTTTTTTTTTTTTTGTTTGTAGGTGAATATATTGAATTTTATAGCAACGTATTAAGCTAAATTACTAATCGAAACATACTTCTCTCGCCTATACTTTCTCAATGTTTTCTGGTAATCGGTTATTTTTAGCCGAATAGATTCTACCAGAGTTTAGAATTATCCAATTCTTTATCTTCTAAGCAACACAAAAAGTCCGAAAATGATTACTATTTGAGATCTCTTTATCGTAACACCAAACTCTTTTGCAAATTTTAACGAATTATTACGGACACAAATTGGCTATAGAATTATCACCTTAACAACTCCTGCATGTGTAAAACACTGAAATTTTATTAATAGGGAGCGATGTATTTAATATGGTAAAAGAATTTAATAAGGCAATCAAAAACTAATTAGAAACTTTAAAAAAAAACAACAGTCTCTATACGATAACTGTAAGCCTCGCAAGTTTTAATCTCTTCTAAAATCTGCATTAAGTTTGTAAATATACATGCAAGTAAAACGATACTTTTATATCGCTAGTGAAATTCGCAATATTGTAGGCCTAACTTCTTTCCAAAAGGAAATGGTCATAATAAAAGGAAAAGTTCGAAACATAAATGGCAACAAGACTAGATGAACGTAAACGAATATCCTAAAATATTTTTTTTGGCTTCAGCTAGAGGAAAAGGAAAACGTAACTAAATGTAACTTGGGTATCTTGCGGATTTAGACGTCGTGTAGTTCACTGATATTTCCTTTTTCTTTACTAATTAAATATGAACGATTAATATCAGCTCTCCTTCGAATATTCAGATGCAGTATGCGTACTATATTTATCTTTACTAATACATGATTTTTTTCTTGCCTCTAGTGCCAAAGATGAGATGTTTTCCCGAAAAAAAGTTCCTTTAATTTAAGTATCTGCTATCAGAGTGTACAATATTTCACGATTATTATTAATTAATTAATTAATTAATAAGATGTGCAAGGACACTACACATTGTTCATTGCTAATGCATACGTGGAATGCTTATAAAACAAAATTCATCGTCGTATTTCCGCCCCGCGGCGGCTGGTTCGTACCACGTACCAATCATGTCCAGGAAGGACTGTCTAACGTTCTCGTCTTTAACTCGGAATATGATGGCATTCTGGTTTGTTTCAGTAAAGTATACGCGAAGCTAATTTTTTCCCATTATCTTCTCTCTTATTATGGTTTCAGAATTCCGCACACATATAATGCACGGAATCCTAATAAGATGGTTCGGAAATGACAAAAATGTCAAAATATGCAACAACTCGAGAACGGTTTGACTAATAAACTTTAAAATTGGAACATAAATCACGATTACACTTCTCTTTATAATAACTTATAACTTTAAGATGGTCGATAACCATAGGCGGAAAAAAGAGGTCAAAAATATATAATGTAGAATTTAAAACGACCTCAAAACTTAAAAATTCATAACTCCATCACCAGGTTGCCTTCTAAAAGTGAAATTCATAATAACGCAGAAGCTCTTTCGTGAAACACACACAAAAAAAAAAAAAATATCGATAAAAAATTACTTAATCTCCTTCTCCCCTTTTTTGAGCAAAAATAGCAAAAAAAAAAAAAAAAGCTGCTCATGTAAGTTATAACTTGAGTGAAAAAGTTGAGAAAACCAAAATATGTACATCTTAAACATGTGCATAAAAGAGCGTTTCATGAAAAAAATACAGTCGAGCTCACAACTTTATAGTGTAATACCTGTTGCCGAAAGCTCGAAATTTTGAAAAAATATATTTTTTTTTTCCGAACATCGATGGAAAGGTCGTTATTTGTCGCGAACGAAACCACCTTTCATTTCCTTAACGAAACTTTCAAAGTTAGCGAAATTACGTTCTCCCGCTTTGCGGCGCGAGTATTGTAATTAAAAATTTTGAAGAAGGTTAGAAATACGAGCATTCCTGAGTATTTCTCTAGTTCGGAATACCCGAGTTTCGAACTTCAAAATTAGGTCCTCAGGGCGTTGAAAGCTCGAAATTCTGAAAAAAAATATGCTTTTTTTTCGGCCATGTGATATATCGATAGGAAGGTGTCGCTATTTGATAGGTGCTGAACTATATTTTATTATTCATTTTTAAATGCTTTTTCTTAACTATTCATTAATGTACTTATATTGATTTTGTAGAAGCGAAAATTAAGACTGCAGCCTGGAACTTCAATAGTTCGAAATAAGATTATTATAAATACAAATTATATTATAGTATTGCGATATATATTTATTTTTCCTAATGGAACTTCCAAGTGTGTTGAGAATAGTATGATTCGAAGTGTATTTAATAACATGTGAGATGATAAATGTTGGAAAGCAAGCAGGAATGCAACGTAAATTCTCCGTGCTATCGTTCATATTTTTTCTTCCGGTTACACTAATAATTTCCTTCTGACGCTAAAAGTGTTCTCCGAGCCGTTACTTTCAAAGTCGGTAGATATCATTTTTCTTTTTATTCGAACGTTAATCTCCCAATTATTTTTCTGTTGTGCTATCCATATTGTTTCTTGTTTGATTTCTTGTGAGTCCTTAGTCATGCGGGGATTAAGGGAAATGTGCAGGCTCGTAACGTTCGATACCACACTAAATTCCCTGCTACTGACATAAATTTCCTCTTAAAAAACTGTCACCCAAACTACGGCAATCTATCTATCCTTCCCGTTTGTCGAATCCTCAGTCTTTTTATTTGTCGATTCAGTCCTGTCCGCCGTCCTAACCACGATACCATAATTTACAACATCTCCATCGTTCTTTCATTTCTGTCATCCGTCGTCTTTGCTTTAATCTTAAATTACTTCCCTCTTCTCTTTTTCGTTTTCCTTTTATATCCTCTCCATTTTGCCCTTACCACTCAGATTATTGTGGTTTAATTTGTGATGCTGATCACACTTTTTTCGAATGTTCCGCTCTTTCCGACGAGCGTTCAGCTCTTAAGGGTTTCTTTTCCCACTTCCTATAACGCTTCCTTCATTCTTTTGATTTTTGTATCTCCTATAGCCTCTGTGGTTGTCTCCTTCCTTTCCTCAATTTTTAATCGTATTTAAATCTAGTTTCTTTCCCCACTGATGATTTCTCGAACTGTAGTGCTGGGTTAACGTTCTCAGTAAACGAACCCGATTAAAAAAAAAATGTGAATAAACAAAAACGGAAAAAGGTTGTGATATGACTTCAAGTCGCGGGTATGAATGTGAAGAGCTTTAAACTTCAGATCATTTGTATTATTGCAAGATTTTTGCAAATAGTAATAGAGTTAATAAACATAGTGTGCATAACATTACGAATAACGCGCTCCAGTGGACATCTAGACTCTCTATAGATATTGAAATTTATTTTCCAACTCCTTATGAATGAACGAACGAATAACCCGCTGTTGTAAATAAAACAGAGACCTGTTTCACATTCCTTCGAAATAACCACTTCTATGTGAAATATAACAGACTTGTGGATACGTATATTTAAGATTTACACTAGTAAGAAACAAATGAAGATGATTAATATCACTAATCAGTCAAGTTCTTTATTGAATAGCATTTTTTTTCCAATTTAATATGTAGTCAGCCATATTTAAAATGTTATAAACAGCTATCTATCATTTAAAACGTAACATAAATGAACCGAATTTGATACTAATACACATTCGTTTTTTGTTTTTTTTTTCATTCGTATTTAGCAAGTTTATTTAATTTTAATGTTTATTGAAATTTCTTTTATTACACATTGATCCCATTTATTGTTTATATATATAATATATTAATTGCAACGTAATTCTTAAGCTACCCCCCATTAGAAAAAATGTCCCAATTCTATGTAACATTTGTTATATTTTATAGGATTTTTGTGACTATGTTATTATATTCATATGAACCGATTTAGAATTACGTTGTAAATTTTGATCATTATATACAAAGTATAGAAGAGAAAGAGAAAGAAATATAAGCAAGAGGGTTCAAGGGGCATTGCCCCTTGCGAGGCCAAAATGGCCGAGTTATATGTATACATATTAATTTTCTTAACAGAAGCAAAGTCATTATATTATAGTATTTAGAACAATATATTTTTTTATTCAATGTAATAAAATAATCAAATTTTGAAGTTGTAAAATCGTCAATGAAGCATAATAAGTTTTAAAAAAATTTGAGAATGAACAATAAAGCTACAAAAATTTTTAAACACATAAAAATACACATTCATAAGAATACCGAGTGAAAAATATATATGATGTTACAGATTTAAAACTGAATATTTTATTTTGAATTTAGTATTATGTAAATGAAAAATTACGGTTGTATACGGAATCCTCAGCTCATAAAACCGCATGTTTAACTGACCTTGTTTAATATATTCCGATCCGGCCGCAAAGTGTGCCATAACCACTGAAGCCGTGTTTCACGAATCCATTTCACAATATTTCTTCTTTCACCAAATCTTTCCAGTACCGTCTTGTTACTTGTTTTATCCGCCCAACTAATTTCCCACCATTTTTCTTTTACTTCCCTAAATTCCGATTTAAAAAAAAAAAAAAAAATGTTACGAGGCTTGTAATTTTTATTGCTGATGCACGTTGCTTTTCATTAAAAAAATAATGGGAATTAAATGTTTTGTATTTACAAAAAGCTATATTACGTCAAGAATACATCAGGTAATATAAATTCTACTTGAGAAAAGTGAATTTTTTATTGTAATCCCTAACACTGAAATAGGTTATTCTTGCAAACTTTTTTTAGTTTCATGTTCTAGCGCGACAGTAAAGAATATCCTAACATATTTGCACTCAAACATTATCATCACCCGTTACTAAAATTTACAACGTAAACTTTACCATGTTTTAGAAATTCCATAATCCTACGTAATTTGGACAACTTAAATACTGCAATTTTTACTATTGCACATAACATATACAAATAAATAGTTTATATTATTATTATTATTATTATTATTATTGATACTGTTATTAACATTGCTTGAAAGTATACGTTGTAAGTTAATGTGGTGTGTACTTAAATTTTAGTACAGAAATTATTATTTATAAATATTACAAGGAAACATAATTGTGGTGTTAATGCATAGTCGCCATCTACATTGTACTACATTTAAATTGCGTTGTTTCCTTCATATTAAATATCGCATATATTTATATATATTTATACATATACTCTTTAAGTTATAAAAGTAAGATTATCCTCAAACCTATCCCATTTACTACGTAATAATAGTCCATATATAAATGATCTCTTCCTATTTCTCAAAAACTGTAGTTTATATTATACTTTATAATTAACAACATAAGCGCGGCTTGATAACCTCATAGTGGTGTTAAAGTCGCATAAAAAAAAAAAAAAAATTTAATTAATTTAGACGCGTTTTGTAATACTGCAACGAAACTTATGGAATAACAGTTAATACCAGTATTAAAATTAAAATAAAAATAGAAATATTTATGGAGATGGATTACTTGCTTTCCTAGATAACTTTATTTTTCATTTCTGAATAAAAGCATTGCTGCATATTAGGAATAATTATTGAGTTATTTGGATTGTAAGCTACTACACATAATACAATCAAAAACTTGTATTATCAAATATGCTTGTTCCACGGTACAGTCAATTTGGAAAATCGGTGAGTTTGAATTAGTACAGGCACTTGCCAAAGTCTCCATAGCCTGACAGTACTTTTTTTTTTTTTATTAAAAATAAGTTGTGGGTCTCATAAGGCATACTGCCAGTCTGCGGGTGCCCAACACGCTTGTCATCGTTTATTCAAAAAATATGTTACAATATTTCATTAAAATTAGTTTTCATAATTATAAAAAATGAGGGAAAAAAATAAAAAAGAACTACTTATTATCATACAAACAATTTCATACTACATGTTCGACAAATATACGAATGGTCGATTCTCCGCCTCAGCCAGTTCCCAATTTATCTAACTTAATGTCACTCATTAATGTTATCAACCAACCATTGCTTAATTAATACTTTCCAAGTTCCTATCTCTTTTTGCATTATATCTCCCGGGATTCGTTCTAGCAGCTCAATTAAAACACCATTTCATCCGTGTTATTAATCTTACTATTTATGCCTTTCGGTCGAATAAAATATACCTCCCCATTATTATTCCTCGTTGTCCTGCTTCTTGTAATCGTAGCTTATACTTGTGATCGTATATTCAAGCAACGGCTGATAAAAATAGCACATCCTTGGAGACATTTCATTTCTCTCTCTCCACCAGCTAATTATTAAACCTGAGATTTTTATTAGGTAACATTATCTTTAAGCATTTCTTTTGCTGATTATCGTCATTTTTGCTTCCCGCCAAAATGATATCCTATACATGATTCTAGACAATACTATAGCGTTATAATATACACGAAAACTACCGTGTATAGTATTGAAAGAGCCAATTTATAAAGTACCGGTAGCATTTGCCTAATTTTATTAGATAAAGTTATAATATGCTTGTCCCAAGATTCTGTCGATGATTAATCCTAAATATTTAATCTCTTCCGTCGTTTCCAGTTGTGTACACCCACAGTTCGAAGTAGAAGTCAAGTAATTATGTAAACAATTATTGTTATGTATTTTAATAGATGGTTTATACGTTTTCTATGTCTATTGGACGTTCTTATATATAACGCCTTCGATTTTTTTATATTATTAGTTAGATGTTTATCATGCGCCCACCTACACATACTATTCACATCCTCTTACAAGAGTTTTTCGGCCTCATGAATATCGCGGTGCTCGATAACGAGTGCTATATCATCATTCGCATATGCAAAGACTGTCGAGTTTTTAACGAATTTATGAAGGGAATTGGTATAGATCAAAAATAACAACGGAGCCAAAATAGTTCCTTGTCCCACCCCTCTTAGTGCAATTTTCTCTCTACTTAATTCTTCATCGATTTTTACTACGACAAATAACTTCCAAACCATTTATTTAGTTTTCCTATAATACCAATACCTTTCATATCTCTCAACAATATTTGATTGTTTATCGTATCGAATGTTTTACTAGTGTCTATAAAAATTATAATAAATTGTTTACCGTTTGCCAACCCCTTATTTATCCTATTTGTTAGTATTCTTAACAAAGAGAAACTGTTGATTTTCCTTCTCTAAAACCAAATTGATTACTATGCGACAACTCGTTTCTCTCCAAATAATTTCTTAGATAAAACGCAAGGTATTGTTTCAAAATTTTTGCTAAAACCAAGATTATAATAATTGGTCTATAATAATTGTCACAAACATTCGCCAATCCATTTTTATATATCGGTCTAATAACACCAGTTTTCAGTCCATCAGGAATCATACCTTCTTCAATCGAACAGTTAATTATTTTTCTTATATTTATTTTTAATATTCGAAGCTCTAATACCATCCCATGCTGGGGGGCTTTGTGAATCGGTAATCTGTTAATTATTTGTTCTTCGTGTTTGTTTGTAACTATTGGAATATAGAATTGAGTGGCAGCTCTAAATTATCGCTATTCAATAATTGCCTATTACATGCTTGAGCACAATGCTGTTTTGGTTGGCAGAAATGATCGATAAATTTATTCGCCGCATGTTTTGCACTTGCAAAATATTTCAAGATGACCTCATCAATTAAAGATTTGTTTTTATTGTATACTATATTATTGATTATCCGCTATAATTTTTTAGTATCGTTATTAGCATGCTGCATTTGTTTATTGTAATATTCGAATTTTGTTTTCCTAATTTCGGTCATATTTCTGTATGTTTTATACAGCTTTTTATACCTTGCGTTTGTTGTATTATCTTTACAGCGCTTATAATAAATGTCCCTAACTTTCATCAAGTTTAAAATTTTTATAATCATCCAGTCATTTTTAAATGAAAAATTGTTCTCGTTTGTGTACGTCACCTGTTCCTACATTCTTTATACAAATTATTAAATTTAGACTATATATTTATGAGCAGATATTTTCGGCTGAGAAAATCTTTTCAAGACTATGCCAGCCATAACTTTTTGTGGTTCAGCCACATTTCGTTTACTCTGTTTTTTTGTTTGTCCTTTCACGTTTTGATAATAGCACACCTATTAATGCGAAATACGCAACGAATAATATAATGATCGGATATTTTTGAACTGATAATTCCTGTACAAAATTTCTTCCGTTGAGCTTTGAATAAAAATATTATCTACGCACGATTGAGTTAAACTACCATCCCTAAATTCCTCTCACGTTACACCGTCAATTAATCTTATACACCTACGCCCCGCCATAATATTTAAACAATTTTCCAATTTAGTATTGCATTTTAATAGATTTATATTAAAGTCTATATAAGAAATTCTTGTTTTTTCTCAATCTGTTTAATAAATAAATCTAGTAGCTCATACAAGAATTTTCGTAACATTATGGCACTTGATGATCGGTAAAATGCAAATATTCGTGTTGTTTTCTTACTATTTATTACTATGTCAACAGCTAAGTACTCGAACACGTTATTATTATATTCAGCATAGAAGTCGGATTTAAAACTATTATTGACAAATATGGTAACTTCTCTGTTAAATTCTATCTGGTTTTTTGTTACTATATCTGGTTAACCTCGGACGGATATTGTATAAATTTATTTCGTTTTCTCTCACATTTGTTTCCGTTATAATAATAATCACACTCATAGGTGACTTAAAAATGTATGCAAAAAATTCGTCTCAGTTATTTCTTAGACTCACAATATTTAGATGTAATACATGGGGTATAGCTCTTTATTCATTTTTGTATACACTTTGTTATAAAACAGTTCCATACATCCCATCTTCCATTCCCCAATTGTTGCGTAATTAGCGCAGTTAATTTTCTTATAAAATTGAATCGGAGACGACATTATCTTTGGACCTTAATCACTGGTGCAATAGTAGAGAATTTACCATATTCTACAAACGTTCATTTACCGGGACTTACGACGCGGTTATCGCTATTTAATTTAGATTTCCGTCGGTTTATATCTAAATCTATGTACACTTCTACATTCGCACACATCCACCCTAACTCTCACACACACATGCACCCAGAGAAACAAATATATACCCATACTGAAGCCGCTACTATATATAACGAAACCGTTGACACACTTATCTGCAGATATACACCATTCCTTCTATTTACTAATTTATTTATGCGTTTACTTCCGCTGCGGCCGGTGAATACCTGCAACTTAGCTAAACCGAAAATAGTTCGCTGAAACATAGCGTTAAAAATTGACGGATTATATGACATATATGCAACTACTCTCCCTGCACACCCCAGCGCACATCCATTTAGCACACACATACCCCTATAACTATGTTACGCAACTCTATAAAGTCTAAAAAGATCGATCTGTTGGGTTCCCGTATTTTCCACATTTCTCCATATAGAGTACAAACATGGACCTTACGAGAAAGAAAAAAAAAAGTAGGGGGGGGGGGGGGGGGATTGGTAGACAAGACGCGTAGAATGCGGAAATCCCGCTGAAATACAAAATGAACAAATGTATCGATTCCAGATCGTCTTCCTGAAATGTATACAGTGAAAATCCTAAAATATTACGTACAAATAAAACGAAGGGAAGAAACAACGAGCACCCTTCGACTTAATGCGCGCGTTAGAAATTTTTATAATTTTTCCGTTATAATTATTCGGTTTGTGTTTCCTTTTCCTTTTCTTTTTTTTATTTTTCCAGCTGAAGATGGACTTTACCCAAAAACGATAATTTATTTTATATTTATTTAGTTTGCTATTGGTTACTAATGTACGAAGAAATTAATCTCGAGAAATCTATTTTAAGGGTACCAGATAGAAGGAAAAAAACCCCCGAGCAAAATCGCCATCTCGAGAGATAAATACCGTAATGGCAATGAGTGGATAAACTTCTGCTTTTTTTTTTTTTTGTTCGAGTGCCACTATCACGGTAGGATTGCTAAAATGACGCGTAACAAACCAGTTGTATAGAGAAAATGGATAGTGTTCGCAATATTCGAGGACGAATTAGCCAGAGATGACTGCAAAGACACTATGCGGAAATTAGAACGCTTAAGGGCAAAAAAGGGCACTCCAGGAGCAGGTGAGGGAAAGGCATTCAACAAAAGGCTCGCAGTTAAGTAAAAGATGATTGTGTGTCAAGGTCTAGCAGTGGGAAGGATCCGAAATAAAAGGCAGTAGTAAAAGATCCCCCAGGTGAATTAAATTAAAAGTTACGATACTCAGTCAAAGAGCTCATTACGACTAAAAAGAATAATCCCATTAATGTTTAGAATGTGAAGTTCTCTTTCTTTATTGAGAAAAAGAATAGCGGAATTTATTGTTTTTAATATAAGATTCGCGTAAGATTGCTATGTAGCAGTTTTTTTAATACGGTCGTCGAAAGAATACAGATGTTGTACAGCTCAACAATTATCTAGCTTAGATAAAGTCAGCTGTTGATGACACAGCAATTCTGACCGCAAGTAAGATTCAGCGGAGCCAAACGCTTACAGTCAACAATAAACGAATTAAGTGCTTGGATGAAACGCTGGTAAAAATAAAAGTTAATAGCGAAAAATCGGTGCACGTAAATTTCAGTTTGCGGAAAGTTGAGAACATCCCAATGACGCCGAATCGGCCGATAATCCCACAAAAAGATTCAGCCAAGCACCTATGGATGCACCTTGATTCGTGTTTAAATTAGAAGCACCATGTCTGAAAAAAATGTTTGGAAATGAAAGCAAACATGAGAAGTCCTTTATATTGACTATTAGGAAGAAAGCCAACGTTATCCATTAAAAAACAAACGACTTTTGTATATAGCCATTGTTAAATCTATATGGATTTATGGAATACAGTTGTGGGGTTGTGTGCTATTAGTTGTTCCAATAACGATTGTAAATACAAAGACGTCAAAACATTGCACTTCGCACGATCACTGCTGCATACCGATTTGAACGCAACGACGACATACATCGAGATATGAAAATTCCAACGGTGGTCATTGATGAAATTACCAGGTTCGCCTGCAAACAGAAAAACGGCCGGAGAAGCATACTCTAATGCCGAAGTCATACAACTCTGAGGATACAAGGCGGCTTAAACGTCGAAAACCATATGACTTAGTGAAATTATATATAAAGTCAGAGTCACTTCATCGGAAGTGTAACTCTCTCCACGTGTCGTCAACTTCGTAACCGTTATTGTTAAAGACTAGAGATTGTCGGCGCAATAAAAAGTTTTAAAAAAAAAAAAATCGGCAAACTATTTTTTTTTTTTTGAAGATTAGCCAGTTCAACCCCCATCAACTATCTACAAATTGTTTATTACAACAATCTTATTATTATCTCATTTTTTTAACTATTCATACACACAAATTTTTATTATTATTATTATTATTATTATCAGTATCATTATTATCATTATTATTCATTCTGTGTTGTGTTGAATTTTGAGGAGTACGTCTCGTTTTGTTTTTTATCCCGATTTACCCTTGTTTTTTATAGTGTTATATTCACTTTTTATACTCGGATTTGAACAATTCAGACTAAAAATATACTATTCGTTTGTATAAAATTTTATAGTTCCATCGTAAATTTTGTTTCCGTCTTTAAAATTTTTACTCGCTTTACCATGTAACTTAAAAAGGAAAGATTGCCACTTCGGTAAATGCGAATTCTAAACTTGCTTTAGTTTTAATTTGTTACAATGACACTAAACGCAGTTTCGAAGAAGAGGAAAAACGCGAATGCGAATTGCTCCATCAAGAAATAAACAAGTTAAGAGAATAATCGCCTGAAACAAAATATGGAAGCGAAATTCACTGCGCAAAAACTTTTTCCGAATCTGTTCAGAAAAGATTCCCAACATGATCCGAAAGTTTGCTACGCCACCGTTCAATTTTATTTCCGTTAAAAATTCAGGAAACGGAAATTAGGAAAAAAATTCTAAAAAACAGTGTGAACTCGACAACTTAAGAATCAGCATGGAACTATTTCGAAAAATTCAAATCAAGAATACAATATGCCGAAGGCGGAATCAGCGAAGAAAACGTTGAGATCATTCGAAAAAGTATTAACAGCAGCGGATTGTGCAGAAATTACGTAGGATACAGTAAGATCAGTAAGAATAACAATATTCATTCAATCAAAAATAACGTAGACTAAATAAATTATCAACACCACCGCACCGATGGTAGTTATAAATGTTTGAATAATTTAAGAACGGGTTCCAAAAAGCATTGATAAACTATAATGGCGCGAAAATTAATAAATTAAAATTAACACCTAACAACGTAAATCCGGGTTATATAATTATAATACAATGAATCAGAACGACACTGTTCTTATCACTAAATCCGAGCTTAGAAAAAATAAACCACTAATTAGCTTTAGTAGTAATTGCAACACAATTCAAAGCAGCCTAGTTATTATTTGTATGATATTCAATATTAATTACCGAGCATATCACAACGATCAAAATTTAATTGAAGTTATGATAAATACTGCACGTTTATCGCTACGCAAGTGTGACTCTACGTCACCGCTGTTTTATCGCAGCGAAATGCCGTTCACGCGCTTAATTTAAAGTACGCTTGGCGATAATCTGTCGACTGCGACGAACGAGAAGCGGTACTACAGCGAATATTAGATCGAAAAATTGGAAAAGTTTATTAATATGAGCAGACGCGTATTTACTTTTAAATAGATTCCTTAATTGGTTGTTATTTCCTTTCAAATGATATTTTCCGCTTTTTTTCTACCACAAAACATGACGCTGTACATATTTCACTTTATAGTTTTAAAATTATGTGTCTCGATAATTCTTTTTATTTGTTTTTATTTATTTTTTTTTTTAATTTATTTTTCATTATTCGTCACATAAATTATTTCCTTTATCAGAATTTAAATCTTAATGAAAGCCCTCGATATAATTAAAACTATTATAATAAGCCCAAATACGATCCATCCAGAAAATGACTAATGCAATTATATAGATCCCTCATTCGGAGTAAAATCGAATATGGATATCCAGCTCTCGATAACGCATCCGACAAAACCTTCGTCATTATAAAACCAATACAAAACTCAGCCATACGAATGTGTATCGGACCTCTACCATCCTCACCAATAATAGATAGTATATTCTACGAAGCAGCCGAACTTCCTCCACAATTTAGGAAAAATTTGGTCACAAACAAGTTCCTTCCTATCTGTTGTAACTAATCCAACAAATCCAATACAAAACTTGATAAATTCGTACCTTAAAAACCCTTCGCGGCAGGCCAAAAAACCAATTACCAATTTCCTGTTTTTTTCTAAAAAATAATGAGCTCAATTTTTCAAACCTGAACCAAGAATATCCAAAATTTCCATTCTGATTATTACAAACCCCAGACATAGACGTTTTTTTTTAATAAACTACAGTAAATCCAAAGTCCCTCACCATATAATTAAAAATCGTTATCACGAAAAAGTTACTAATTTTGCTAATTATGCACCATGCTTTACAGATGGGTCAAAAATCGGAAATCAATATACAGGGTATGTTTTTTCTATCAATGCAAAAGTTAAAAACTTCAAACTTCATAAATGCTCTTCCAACTACACAGCCGAATTAATAGCACAATTCTTCACTGTTTGAAAAGCCTAAAAAACGAAAGAAAACAGCGAAAATTATCTAATCCAAAGCGACTCAATAAGCTCACTAACATCCTTCCTGAACATTTTTTCAACTGACAAATTTTTCCATGATATTCACTAACAACTAAACAAGCTAAAATGTCGAAACATTAATATCAAATTAATGTATATAGCCGGTCATATCGGAATGAAATAGTAGATAACCTGGCCAAAACCGCCACTACACCCTTTCCTATAACCTCCACGACAGTCACGGACATCAAACATTTACTAAATCAAACCGAAATATCTAATTGGAAAGCATCATGGAACACAAAATCCCATAACAAATTATTTCAACAGAAAAAATCCGTACAACCCTGGAAAAATCTCTCCCAACTAAATCGACAAGAAGAATTAATAATCATCAGACTTAAAATTGGACATACGAAACTCACCCATAATTACCTCTTCCTAAAAATCCATAAACTCCCTTGTCAGTTCTGCAACTCCATTTCCATCACGGTCAAACACCTTTACGAATGCCCTAACATTAATCAAATCCGTCTAGAACTGAAAATCCCCTTAAAAAATACAAACCTGACAACCAAGACGAAATTAAAAAAATTCTTACCCTGATTAGAAAACTAAACTTAACAACCAGCATTTAAAATACCTACCTGACACTGGCTGTAATAATCGCAGCAATTAAAAACACCCAGTATAATAATAATAATAATAATAATAATAATAAAATTAAATATCAATTTTTTTTTAGCATAAATTTTATTTTTTTAAATTGAAAAAAAAAAGTAAGTGGCACATTAATTTATTTTTGTTTTGTAGTAGTGCGAACACGATTTTTCGTCGGGTTAATTCTTTTCAACCCTTTTTTCTATCCAAGGAAAAATCAGGAGATTTGCCGCTGATTCTGTCGGGATAATCATTTTCGTATCACGAGAAACATATTGTTAAAATACAATCTTTCATCCTACTTATTTACAAGAAAAATAATATGAAAATATCATCACTCAACTAAAACCCTATAATATGAATTACCTTATCGAAAAAACTAACGAAATAAAAGACTCTACATTATTAAAGTATTCGTATACATTTAAATCAACCGATTAATAGCAGAAATAGAATAAGCACAAAAACAAATTATTTACGGAATGATAAAATCAAACAATACGAGGCTCTCTTACAAAAAAAATTATTACCGACTCGAACACGAAAGACCTAGCCACCAGAAAATTTATCTACAATATGTACCGAAGAAAGCTTAGGAAACTTCAGTAGCCTATGGCAGCCTATCAAAATTTTCCTCTCTCCCACTTCGAGCCAATTCCTCCTCTCACGGTGCAGTCTGCAATGAATTTCTCTTCATTTATTGAATTCCTCTATTCCCGCTCATGTCTTGATATTTACTGATGGTTCCAGGAGCGAGGACGGCGTGGGTGGTGCGTTTACTGGCCCGTCGCTTCGGCATTCTGAGTCCTTCCGGCTTCCTTTCTTCTGTACTATTTTTTTATTCCGAATCGATCGCCATCCTTCAGGCTATCTCTTTTATTTCCTCTTCAAGCGATCTTTCCCAATTCCTCATTATTTCGGACTCTAAAGGCGTCCTTCAAGCCCTATCCTCTCCTCCTTCACATTCCTATCATTAGTATTATTCTCTCAATTCGTTCTCCTACCTCCACTCTGCAGTCATCCCGTTCTATTCTTATTGATTTTTTATGGGTCCCTAGTCATTCCGGAATTCAATGACGCAGCCGATTCTTTGGCTCGTTCTGCTGGTCGCCTTGATTCATTCCTCAACCATTTCCCTTCTTCAGATATCCTTTCCTTGTCCACCTCCAATCACGCCAGACTTTGGCGGGATATTTATCCCTCCCGATTTTCTAATCGCCATTCGCATTACCGTTTTATTCAGCCGATTCCTCGTTCCCTGCCTTGGTTCCATTCTATTTCTTTCGGTCGTCACTCTTCTATTTTTATCTCCCTAATTCGTCTCCGGATCAACCATTCTCTCCTCCCCTCCTCTCGCTTTCGACTTGCTCTGTCGCCTTCTCCTTATTGTTCTCTTCACGACTACTGTGATCCTCCTCGTATATATGTGATGCTGATCACATTTTCTTCGAGTGTCCTGCTCTTCGTAACGAACGCTCCCCCTTTTATACAGTCAGCTCTTGTCATTAGCCCTTCTCCCTATAACTCTTCCTTTATCCTCTCCTTTCCTTCATCTTCTGTGGTGTCCTCCGCATTGCTGCCCTTTGTTGCGTCCATTTCGGATCGCCTATTTATTTAGTTTTTTAGCCTAGTTGTCCTGTTGTTGGGTAAATGTCGCTGGCGCGCCCACAAAAAAAAAAAAAAAAGAATAAAATAATACTGGAAAAAATTAATTGTGCGGAAAATTTCAGACCTTTTTTTCCCATTTTATCAAAATTCAGCCATAATTATTATTAAAAAATTTAAGGGAAACATATATGAATTTGCGTATTTACAAAAAAAATTTTTCTATTCTTATACATATTCGTTCATTGTACATCTGAGAACATACACTTTTATACGTACTTAACAAAACAGTTCAGTACCATTATAATTCAGTAAAATATATACGATAAAATAACAGTAAATCACAATAGCCTCATTTATCGTGATATTAAATGACACACCTTATAAGATTTAGTGCACTGTAAAGAAGCCAATAATGATGATTATTAAGAAAAATTAAAACATTTTAATAGAAACAAAATTTTACTGACTATAGCGATTTCATCCTTTTTTTCATTTTTTGTATTAATTGTTTATTGATAACACTAAAAAGTTCATCAGTAGCTACTAAAAAAAAAAAAAAAAAATAGAAGAAAACAGGTTAATAAACAGAGGAAAAAAAGGGTACTGAACTGTTTTGTCTTTGCCTACTTATATAATGTATAGATACATATATGCATATATAGATTCTTCATTATTCCGTGCTTCGATAATATGAATTGTACGTTAAAATTATTTGGTATATAAATATTATTGTTAATTCTTTTTCAGTTATGCTCAGAAAAAACTAAAATGTTACTTCCACATTATAATTTTCCCATATTTCCTGGAATTTATTAATATAATATTTCCTATTTATTATTATGTTTTTAAATTGCTTTAATTTAAATTATTTCCATTAATAAAATACGGTTTTTCATATAGTGTATGTTAATAAAATCGTGTGTATTTGATTAATTTTATTTTAAATTAAAAATAAACTTATACGCTTATCTCAGCTTCTAATGACATGACACGATAATGAGTAATCTACGTGATTTAATTAATTTTATTGTATCACAATGTTCTTTGATAAATTTTTTTGAAATTTTGTGAAACTTTTTAATTTTAAGCGTGTCAATATAAATAGTACCAGCAGCATATAAAACACAGACCTTTGGAGGGATAAATTATAACATTTCCTTCGATAAAATTATTAATTAAACAGAACAATAAGAGGGAAGAGAAATTTTAAATGAGAATTTACTATCCGCTATCATTATTCCCTGATGGCAGACTAAACGAAATAATTGAAAGAACAAACCTTAAGAATTGAATAGATAAATCGCAATTAAAAAGGTAATGGCAATATGACCAGGCAGCTAGATTTAAGTCCAGCTAATAAATATGGTAAGACGTCTTGAAAATTAATATACAAATACATTACAGATATATTAAAATGGTATCTCTTCAATAAAGATTTTTCATCGGCATATTTTCTTAAAGAATGCCATGAGGTGTAGTAAATATTAATACACAACTACAAAACACAACTCGGTAATATTATACAGGCCGATTTGTCTTTTTAAAAAAAAATTTTTGGCTAAATTTATGAAAAGTTACTTCACACAAATGAAAACAATTCCTCGGTGGAAAAAAAAATGCTAGCAATATTGACATATAACTTTCGATAACTGCTGGCATCCATATTGTCATATCAATACTTTCAAACTCCGTTAATCAAAGACCATGCTACATTACAGCATTACATAAAAGACGCAAAAGTCATACTAGGAAATAAATAACGGGGCATACAAAATGATAAATATGGGTTACCTCAAGGCAATGTTTTGTGTTCATTGTAATGGACCGTTCTTTTCTGCGGAGTGCGCTTATGCCAATATCTAATCTTCAAAGATCCACCCTACAAAAAATAGATGCATGCTCGGCAAACATAAAACCGCATCTATCAATAGATAAAAATTATTGTCTCTTTACCAAAAATCTCTTAAAATAAAGAGAAGAACTTACAAAGAAACCGAAATAAAAGTTGTAGACCATTTTACAGACGTTATAACTGATAATAAACTCGCTTTTAATCAATTAAAACCTAACAATACTTTTTCCCTACTCATATTATCCCATTATTCTCCAAATTCGCTTCTTAATTTCTAATTTATTTGCATCCCGTTCTGTTGTAATTGATCTACTATGGATTCCTGGTCATTATTCCTGGCAACGAGTTGATTGACACTCGTTGGCACGTTCGGCGGCGACCAATGGTCTATTCATTAGTAGATTTCCTGCTCAAACTCTTTACTGTCTTTCTTATCGTTCCCATCACGATTTCTGGACCGGATTCTATCCTTCATTCTTTATCCTCGATCTTTTTACCTTTCTGTTCAACCCTTCCCTTCCTCTCTTCCTTAGTTTAATCTTTTTCCCTACCTTAGCCGTTCGATTATTTCCTCTATAGTTCGCCTGCGGTTCAATCATAGTTTGCTTCCGGCTTCTCTTTTCCGTTTTTCTATTGTTCAATCTCCTTTGTGTCCTTATGACCCTCCAGAGCTCAATTATACCTGTGATGCGAATCACATTTTGTTCGAATGCCCCTTTATTTCCTCCGAACGTTCTACTCTGTATTCTAGTCTTCTGCACCTTGGCCTTCCTCCTACTCCTTATAGTACCCACTCCATTCTTGCACTCCCCTCTCTCAATATAGTTTTCTTTTCTTAACCTTCTTTATCTCCTCAATTTCTAATCTTTCCCTTATATAAGGTACAATTCCTTGCGTTAGGTAAGTTCCACTGTTGACGTGCCCAAAAAAATAAAATAAAAAAAAAAAAAAAAAAAAAAAAGATTATAGTTATAGACTATAATCGCTCGTTGAAAACACCTTGGTATACACCGTAGTATCGTCCTACGATTGAAACTTAAAATTCCCAAAAACAAACTAAATTCTGTCCAAAGAAAATTTCTACTAAATACGTGTAGAATCTATAAGACTGTTCACACAGATCTCTACTGCCGCTAATTATTACCTTTAAAAATAATACGAGGACCCAGTTTAACAATTTTCCCCCGAGTTATAGTACTGAAAAGAAAATTTATATTAATCAATCTCATTACTGAGTTTGTTGTTTATTTTTCAAAAATTTCTGTGGTATATTTTTTAACTGTGTCTTGCAATGTCTGTAATTTGATATTTTTCTCTAATCAATTCGAAATTTTTACAATATTTAAAAGTGTTCATCCCTTTGCAATATTAAGTTATCTTGTATTTACCGCGAGATAGTCAGCAGTTTTCATGACCAGTAAGAAATTGCGTTAAAAAAAAAAAATTATCTGTGATTTTTTTTATTTTTTAATTTCGTACGAATATCTAGTACGGGGAAATAGTTTTTCTCCTGCCTGTTGTCCTATTGATTTTAGCTGTTCAGCTATAGTTTAATTTTTAATTCGGTGTATTTTGTCCTTTAAACTCTTGTTTGTGATCACTTCATTTTCATTTTTAAATTTTTTTTTTTTTTTTTTTATTGTTAGACTGTTTTAATTGTATAATGTATGGGGTATTATAATATCGGTAATAACAATAATACAGCAGTGTACGAAATTGTTCTATAACCTGAAATAATCCCCGAGGCAATTTTTCTTTGCAGTGAGGTTAATCTTTTAACATCTGAATTGTAAATTCTATCAGAGTACATTAGCGATCGCTTAATTTGCCTACATAAGGGCAGAATTTTTAAGGTTGCAGCCAAAAGAACTCTTATTATATAGTGACAAAGTTTTTTATAATAGTAATTTTTCTTTTACATATATACATTGAATGTGTTTATTAAATTTTAAATGTTCACATATTATTAAACTGAAACATTTAATCCCTTTTCTTAAAATTAGTAATTTCTCCTATTTATTTCTTTTCTTCGATATCATTGACGTCCGAGAATTCATTTAAGGCTATATTTAAACTGTTTATTTCGGTATTTATAAACGCAGTGTCTGCATTTTTGTTTCTTTCGGTTATAAATAGAAGGGGTCATCTACATTATCAGGGATGAATTATTACACCGAATACTTCTATCTATCTTGCTGCATCCTCTTTTCCATTTATTTTTATTGCTGCATTTTTTAGGGCTCTTTTAGACCATCTATTTACCAGTTTCCTTTTATTTTTTCTTTCCTGTACATTAATGTATGCAATGTCCAATATATAAGCGGCTCCTGTGTATGGGTGTATTATTGTGTAATTCATATATATATATATATATATATATATATATATATTTGCGTCGATTGATATATTTTATTTTTATTTTTTTCGTTTAATACGTAGTAAGAATGATTAATTGGAATTTTGTTTACTAGAATAAACGATAATAAGAGTGTTGGGCACTCACGCAACGGGCATGCTTGCCCAGTGAGACCCACAACTTATTTATTTATAAAAAAAATAAAAAAAAAAAAATATATATATATATAAGACATGGCAACACTCAAACACACATGGTTAGGAGAGCAATTATAATCCCCACTTTGTGGAAAAGAGAGAATGGATCTTATAGAGTAGACTAAGAAATAAATTAGGTAAGATAACGACGTATTTTAAATGGAGTTAGAAATAAAATACTTTAGCATAGATATAAAAGAAAGATAATTACTACGGAAATTGATGTAACGATAAAATAAACGAAGACAAAGAGAAATAGTAAGAGCTAAAATTCAGATTGTCCAGCTGTCCAATATTTAATTTTAAGTAAGATCGGAACACATTCAGTGAGGAAACAATAATTTAAATAAGATCTGCGAAGAGACAAAGGTGACGTATTAGATTCAACGAAAATCGCTGACATTGGGTAGAATTTAAAAGCACCGAAACAGAGCCGAAGATTTTTGGGCTTAACAATTTAGACAGATGGGACTTGGAGCATCAGACATAGATAAGATAGCGGTAGTCGAATTTTGAAACGGACGATGAATTTCGTACAAGAAGATCGGTATTGAAGGATCGCCATCTCATTTAATTAAAACGAGGTAAGGATAGCCAGGATCGTAGAGCCGAAACGTAGAAAACTAATATAAGAAGACTTTTAGAATAGATGACGAGCTGAGTGGAAGATAGAGTAAGAGAGTAATTTTATGAGCTTCGCTGGCGACTGAAATATCGTTAGAGAAAAAAAGGAAAGAACAGGATGTTATCGGCAAAGAGTAAACAAGGAGAATTCGAAGAAAACAAAGCAACATCAATAGTTTTTAGATATTAAAAAAAAGAATAGGAAGTGAAATGGAGAAGAAAAGAGAACAGCTAGTAGATTAAGTAAATTGAACTAAAACGTTAATTACTGTCTTCATTTTATCTCTCAAAATTGGCAGATGAAAATTATTAAAAGCGGAATGGACATCGCGACGATAAAGGAAGCCAAGATGTAGATGTTTTTTTACGGAATATCTAAATTGCATATTTTGGTAATGCAGACTGAAGGAAAACGCAAGTCGGTCCGAAAATCGTTTTACTGAAAAGCACAATATTATGATATATCTACCATATGACACGTATTTAGTACACCTTCAAACAATTTTCTGATGCGGGATGCTAAGATAATCGCTGGCGCAAGAAAAAAATGGAAAATATAGGAAAGCATTAAAAAAAGTTCGAGGAAAATACTGGTGGGGAAATTGCTCGGGCAGGTTTAGCGCGCAGTTAATTTAGTCATCTAATTTATCCTAAAAGTTTATAGCCGAAATGAAAATGAACATTTGAAAGTTATTCCGGTAATAACAGTTCTGTTTGAATGAGCGCAAATGCGAACAAAACAACTATGTTCACACTTTCCGATATATATATACGAGGGTGGTTCAAATATAAACCGGAATTTTTAAATAAACGCGCGAAAAATTTATTGTGGAAAAAGTGGTTGCACTGGCAGTTAGACCAGTTTGTTACGAAGCGTGTAGAGTAATTAGAACCGCGTAACGTCACTTTTTAGTGTAGTTAGAGCCATGAGTGAAAAAGAAGTACCAGTGTCTGTTGCGCAACGCATCATTATTCGTTTTTTAGTCAAAGATGACGTAAAATCCGTGGAAATTTACCGAAAATTACGCGAACAGTTCGGCGATGAGTGTCTCTCCAAAACTCAAGTGTACGAGTGGTGTTCCGCGTTTCGAAAAGGACGTGAAGTGGTGTCAAACATAGCACATGCGCGGCGCCCAAAAACCAGCATTACAGATGAACACGTCAAAGCCATCGAACAACTCATTTTGGCTGAAGGACGCGTCCGTGTACGCGATATGACCGACGAATTGGGCATCAGCATAGGTAGTATTGAGACAATAATTCATGATCGGCTAGGTTATCGCAAAATTGCAGCCAGATGGGTGCCAAGACTTCTGAATTTTGAACAGAAATTCACTCGTTGGGAAACGATGGAGACATTGGCCGAATTGGGCTGGGAAACACTTGAACATCCTCCTTACAGTCCAGATTTGTCGCCTTGTGATTATTATTTGTTTGGCCCGTTGAAAGAAGCACTTGGTGGACAACGTTTCGACAGCAACGATGAGGTGGAATCGTTCGTGCGCAAATGGCTGTGTGACAAGCCGCGAGATTTTTACGAAAAAGGAATAAAAATATTGCCGGAGAGGTGGGAAAAGTGCGTAGCGTGCGAGGGGGGTTATCTCGAAAAATTGTAAAAAATATGAGCACTGTAAGTATAGAATAAAAATTTTTATGACGAAATTCCGGTTTATATTTGAACCACCCTAGTATATGTAACTAAGATGATTGAAAAAGGACAACAACTTTCACCTATAAAAGTGTTTACCGGTCTCTGTTTGTTTCAAAGATAGATTTCGGTGCGAAGGACGAAACAGCTAATTTTTATGTTTTTAGTAATGCGGCAGCTGGATTTAGAGAGCTTTGGTGTTTATAATTAGCTCACTCGGTAGAACTGTCATTCTCGACCTAAGATATTATCGAACAGAAAAAGAAGAAAAAAGAGAATTAAGGTATATCGAAAAATCTCTAAAGACTTCGTGAAAATGAGCAGCGACAAAAAAAAAAAAAAAAATGTTAAACACGGCGCCGTCAGAAGACCTATCTAGAATGGGCACGATTTTATGTTATTTTTATTTTCATTATACTTATAGATGATTCTGTTATTAATATTGCAGACAGGCGAAGAGGTAGATGTTGTAGAAGCTATATCTGGAAGTTCGTCGGAAAGTGATTCGAGCAGCGATCACCATCACAAAGAACAGCCGGTAAATGGAGCGATTCAGCAAAGAGACGAGCCGGACCGTGGAACTGGCAACGCTGGTAATAATCCCGATCAAGTGGCGCTTGAATCTGGATCCGACCAGGAATCGGCCGCGTCTCATGGTTATTCGCAGAGTCTGCGAGGATCCGCATCGCATGTCCATCACCAAAAACCGTTTCCTCCAGCGCATCATCCGGCAAATGTTCCGCCTCCCGGCTCCTATCACGGCCCCCCACCGCCGCTACCACCACCGCCGCTGCATCAGAAACCAACAGTGACCGCTGCGCTAGACGCGGCCATGGACAAACTGTACACGGCCGGCGGCAACGGAGATCAATGGCCGCTGGCCGTCTCGGACGCGCCGAAGATAATCAGTTTAGACGTCAAGTGCGAGAAAAATTCGATGAAAGTGTACATCGCTTTCGACAAGCCGTTTTACGGTATCGTATTCAGCAAAGGTCACTACAGTAATCTGCACTGCGTACACCTGCCGGCCGGTCTCGGGCGAACGTCGCACACGTTCGAGGTGAGCGTGCACGCTTGCGGCACGTCCGGCAACACCGAGAACGGACTGTACGGCTACGGCTCGGATTCCGGATCCGGCAGTTACTTCGAGAACACCATCGTGATACAGTACGATCCGCAAGTGCAAGAAGTGTGGGATCAGGCGCGGAAGCTGCGCTGCACGTGGCACGATCAGTACGAAAAATCGGTCACGTTCAGACCGTTCCCGGTCGACATGCTGGACGTGATCAGAGCCGATTTCGCCGGAGACAACGTCGGCTGCTGGATGCAGATTCAGGTGGGCAAAGGACCGTGGGCATCGGAAGTGTCCGGCCTGGTGAAGATCGGTCAAACGATGACCATGGTGCTGGCCATCAAGGACGACGACTCGAAATTCGACATGCTGGTACGTAACTGTATGGCTCACGACGGTAAACGGGCTCCGATTCAACTGGTCGATCAACGAGGATGCGTAACCCGGACCAAGCTCATGTCCCGATTCACGAAGATCAAAAATTTCGGAGCCAGCGCTTCCGTCCTATCGTACGCGCACTTCCAGGCCTTCAAGTTCCCCGACTCGATGGAAGTGCACTTCCAGTGCACCATTCAGATCTGTCGCTATCAGTGCCCGGATCAGTGTTCGACCGATCCGCTGGCCCTGCTGCAGCCGCACCACGAGAGCATACTGTCCGCTCATCACGGCGCCGTCAGACCGGACGCCGTTTACGGCGGTCCACCTCCGCCACCGCTTCCGCTAGAAGTGTACCTGCGTGGAGGCGGCGGCGGCGGCGGCGGCGGCGTTGGTACTGTAGCGCACGGTAGAAGAGACGAGCGCCGGGCGAAGAAACCGAAGAGAGAAGCGGCGGCGACCAACAACGATCCGGAAAAAGAGGTCGGAGTGAACCGTATAATCAAAGTAGTGTCGTCCGGAGACTTGACCTTCGCCCTGGACGATTCCGGATCCGGAAACGGTAACGGTTCGAGCGAATTCCCTCCGGTTGTCGGCAGCGACAATTACTACAGCAGCCGCAACAAATGGATCACCGACCAGGACGTCCGATCGTCGATGATTTGCATGACGTCGTTCAGTTTTTCGGCTACCCTAGTCTTTCTGCTGGCCGTTCTGTTCGTATCCTGTTTACTATCCTCCATTCTCTGCATTCGACTGCGAAGCTCTTCCATGAAAACAACCGCCAGCCCAACCAGCCATCAAACCAGTACAAACGCGAATCGGAGAACCTTCCCGAAAAACTGCTGCTTTTATTCGTAATACCCGGTCTGCGCTACTAAGTTCGCGTCTCTCCATTTATTATTTGTAAAGCTTACATTTTTCTAGGACCTATCGTTTTTTTGTACACATATATAAGCGTGCGAGTACAAGAAAGTCGCTAATTAGCCGTTCGCCGAATTAACTACAGACTACTCGCAAGAGAAAACGGTCCGAGTTTCAAAGGCCTACTAATTACTTTCATCTGCCACCGATTTTTTTAATTTTTCTTTTCTCGGTAGTATCGGAAAGGAAAAAAGTCGATCGCAAAAGGTAACGTCTTCTTCTTTAATCTGAAAAATGTTTTTTTTTTTTTTTGTTTCCAGCAGGCGATACGGCTTTTCAGTTAATTTCCACTCGGCATCGGCTCATAATTTTTAATTAGAGCAAAGTTCAGTTGGGAAAAACGAATATGAGGAGTGTTTTTGAAAAATGAAATTCCCCCGCCGTTTTGCTCGGTTCTGGATTTCTTTTTCATTATTACTATTTGTGAGAACAGCTTCCACTGAAAATTTGAACAGAAATTATAATCATCGTGAAGATTTCCTCTATTAACAATCAATAGATCATTATTTTCTTTACACTGTTATTGATTTTCTTTTATATTTCCTTGTTATATAATTTCTCCGATCGTTCCACACAATGTGCCTGTAATAATAAGCGAAGAGAAAGAAAAATCATTCTTCTCTTCATTTTTTGTTTTCGCTCTTAAATTGCGACGACCCGAATTATTCGCTCATTATAAAACTTCCGGTTTTCCGTTAAAAACTAAATTAACAGAATAAACAATGTCATCCCCCCCCCCTCCAAAAAAAAAAAAAATAATCAATAGACCATATAATAATATCTCTATAAAGAAAAGCGGCATTAATAGAAATGTTCATTACAATCACTTAAAAAGTGATATTACGAATTATTTGTTCGCTTTTTAATATAAGCTATACAATTTGGAAAATGGTGATTTTTTTAAAAGCTTTTTCGGCGGTATTCTAGATTCCCGCAATAATTTACATTGAAAATTTAACGTTTAATGAAATTTTTTTCAAATTTTACTAAAAAAAAAAAAATAACGATAAACAAATAACTGAATAAAGAAAAAACATCAATTCTGGGATCGAGGAAATTTTAATAGTGAACAACAAATGAAATTATTTTATAATTAACGTTTTAAACTTCCAAAGAACCGTATCGCAAGAGTTATTAGTCTCGATTATTTACAAATGAAAGCTCACACAGAAGCTAAGTACGCCGAATGTTCTTATCAGCTCACTACTTTTCCTATACCTCCGGCAGAATAAAAGCCATCACGAAGACGTTACACCTTTTCAGCGATAAATTTGAGTGCAAATAACCTTGCCAAACAATTTTTTTCATGCCTGTCACCATCCCACACACACACGCACGCACACACATACACACACACTCGCGCATACTTCCTAAATAAGCATTTCGAAGATTTGTCAAACTCTGATGATAGTACAAAATCTTATAAGTAGTAATTATGTTACTAAGCATGGCCCCACCTATATTTATTGCAACAACTGCACGTACGTATAACTGAAAATTTCTGATAAAGCTCATTCAGAGAGGAACATACTTTCACGCTTATTGTGCCATAAAAACTTAAGCTGCTCAGTCGAATTAAACTTTCTTACCGCAATAACTCCGGTAACCCTTCACTGCTTCGTAAGTATTAAAATGTGTGCAGTATTGACAAAGTTTTGCTCAAATTATTTGCCATCGTCTAAAGTTTACTAAAATCGCATTATAATAATATAAACTAGCTCGATGATTTTTGTGTTTTAAAACGTGTTTTTGTTTTCATTATTAGTGGAATCTCGATAATTCATTAGACCGATATGAAAATGTGTAATTAAAGACATTCGGCCGCAATGCGAAATTTCAAAAGACGGCTGTATTGCTCCGATGTTCTACTTAAATGTGATAGACTCATTTTACTTTTTACAATTGCCTACCGCACAACGCCTTTCATATAAATATCACAGTTATTTATCTCGTAAGTAATCGAAAAAACCCGGATATAATAAAACTGATTAGTCGCAGAGATTTAAAAAGAATTAACAGCAATCTGCTATTTGATACAATTAAAATTTGGAGATGTTTTTGTTTCTTTTTTTTTTTTTTTTTGGAATCTTTTCTTTCTTCTTGAAAGGTGTTTTTTTTTTTCGAGGTATTTGTCGTATTAATGAAAAACTTGAAATATCGAGATCGCTTTTAGTTATTTTTTCGCGGCTTCATACGGGCAATCTTTTTACAAATCGTCATTAATGAATTATCGAGTTTCTAGAGTGGTTTTTGAAATGTGACAAGCTGCGCCATCTGACACGCCACAGCCTCAAGACACTACGTACCAGTGCAGCAAATTAAACCTCATTTGAGCCGGTGAAATAATGCGTGCATTATATTTGAACGTTGATGTTGCAGTTTTGAACTGAAATACCACGAAGAACGCGAGGTTCCTTTGTAACACTGGCGCGCAATTTTAGGTTGTGACGTCAGATAGCCTTGTCTCTTTTCAGACCGCTTTCAAGTATATACGTATATTTATTTATCTATATTTATATTATATAATTTTACACTTAGTGTGTACACACTTAATTGTTTAATTAACGTTCTCGTTGGAACGTTAAAAAAATATTTAAAGGGTTAAAAAAAGATGCGCAAATTAGACCCTAGTATGGAATGTGTTATTGATTGCTATTTTAACCGCTACAATATACTGTGTAAACACTAATGTTTAGAGGTTCGTAGTATTTATTCCTATAAATAAGGCATTTCATTTAAGTTGATTTAGCAATTTATATTGTTAACGTAAATTAATATACGATTTTTGTTTAGACCTTGTATTTTCCTTACCCTTTATTGTTCGTCTCTGCGCGATCTGCACCGGGCAATCGACATGTTTTTTTATCGCTATATTGCTTTATTATTAATCATACATAAAGCAGGTGCTTTCTGTTAAAATTAAAGTAACAGAAAGAAAATCATATTCAGAGACTACCTGTCATAATAATGGTTGCAGTAGCCGATCACAAATATCAAGATTACACGTAAAGCGAGCCTCATGTGCTCGAGCTATTTTGATGTTCAGGTTCGCAGTGTATACTAAACTAAGCTGTGCCGTAAAGAGGTATTCAGCTCCAACCTTTTTCCTTTTTCATTTTATAATTATTCTAATATCATAAAAAAATTGTATATTTAAAAAATTTTCACAACAAAATTGAATTATTCTTTTTGAAATTAAATCAGATTTTTTTCCGCATAAACAGGTACTATTATAGACGAAAACCAGAAGTCTAAACGGTCCAGTTTCTAAATCGTGTAATGTTTCTGTACAACGAATCAGAAGCGAGTGTAGTAGCCTAATAATAATAATAATAATAAATCACGTCCCCTTAATGCCGTCTCGTTCACTACTGATGCGCATTATTGCATATAAATTGATCGAACAAATTTCCGGAAGCCCGACACGTCCTCAACTACAAATTGTATCGCATACGTAACGAAATTTCGTACATAGTACAGTGATACGCGGTGATGACGTAGTAAGACCATTTTCTCTGTGGAAACTTGTTGTTCTACAAAACAAACATCAGCACTAGCTTGTTGTTTGTGCCTAATAAACACTGTCACCCTGCTTCATGGGTACAGCAATCACCTTTTAATCACCTTTTAATCACGTTATATTATGCTTGCAGGAATTTTACCTCATTTTATTTTATAGTGCAGTGCGATTACATCCTCCATCGGCTATAAAATGTTCTATAATAAATTTCCATTTTCCATTATCGCCTTAAATATTTTTCGCTAATATTATAATTTCCAAGTACACTTTTTCAACAGACAAAAAAAACTAATATATATATATATATAGCATTACCGATAATAGTGATATAATCAATTTCGAAACAACAGTATAGGCGTATAGGGTAGCGTGTAACCGATGGGTTATGTTGTCAGAGTCCAAAAAAAAAAAAGAAATGAAAAAAAAAGCAGGTGGATGTGACTTTCCCATAAAATTTGCTAATTAACTGTTACCTAATACATTCCTGTTTACGACAATAACACTTATTAAACGAAAGAATAAAACATATCCAATTTCAGATATTGTGGTATCTATATACATATGTATATATGTCGCCCGTGTATTAATACCGCCGTTTAAATCTGTATTCAGAAATTAATAAAAAAAATGTTGTTTTATGTTGAATTATATTTATGTAAAGATTCTCTTTCTCTAAATTGGGAGAAACATGTTGGTTTCTATTCATGCTTCGCCCGTCCACTTCAGATAAACAGACTTAAGTATTACGTACTTGAACGGCTTCTAATCATGCTTCCCGTTGCTTGTCTCACGGCGCTTCGCCCGTGCATTAATAGCCGTTTAAATCTGTACTGGGGGAAATTCATAAAAAAAAATTTTTTTTGGAAGGGAAACATATTCATCGCCGTCTAACAAAAAACAGTCTTCACGTTTCACGTTTAGCTGAAGATTATCGATAAAATCAGTCTGTCGTGATCCAATAAATAGTTTCGCTCAACTAAGCAGCATACATAGCCATAATTTTGAAGGGGGCGACGAGTTATTCACACGATAATCTCCCGTAATTCTATCTATCTATCTATCTACATGGTTTAGTCCTAAACCATCCATAGTATTCCCGGCTTTTCGCAGCCCTCTTTAAATCCGTGTAGCTGTTCAGCCCTGTATGTTATAGTAATGTCGCGACAAACGAATTTCGTGGCCTTCCTCGTCTACCAGGTATTTTTCCTTCCAGTACCACTCGAAGTAATCCGTCATGCCGTAAGACATGACCCATCCAATTTAGCCATGTCTTGCGTACCCGGTCAAGTAATGAACTTTTTTTTTAGAAATTTTATTTAATATATCCTGATTTTTTACTTTGTCCATATCCAACTTATTTTTCCATCCTTCGCCAGCACCACATTCTAAAAAACCTGCAGTTTATCTGCATTTTGCTTGTTTATGTTCCAAGTTAATTTACACATTTAAAATATCTTCATTCATATCTTTCAACCTTTCTGTCTGGAGCATTTTATTAAAATTAATTTATTACCATAAAATCAAAATAACAGTAGTTGAATAAAAATTTCAAATTTTAGTATAAATAACATTCTCCCGATGGTAGTAAATATTGAAAAAACTACGTTGCAGAATTTTTTATTTCTCTGTAAAAAGCGAATAGAAAACGCGACTTTTTTTCCAACTCTCGTAACAGGTAGGCTAGGAATGCGACTTGTATATGTTTAGATTATGTTATGGAGGTTTAATGATTTCAGTAACGCGAAAAGTGAAGTAACAGAACACGATCTATTTACTTACGCCAGAGATTAATAAAATGCCATCCGGAGTTTATTATTTACCATAGCAATCTTAAATTTTTACGATTAATTTATATTTACCACGTGGTAAATATTTTATGTAAAACTTTGTAAAATTTTTTTTTTTTTTTATTCGTCCCGTATGCATTTCTGTACCATTGGTCGCATCTCAGCTACTTAAAACCTCATCCATGAAAAGCCCTTTTATTTTAACGGAATAATATATAGCCTATGTCCACCCTGAAAGTCCATTCTAAATATTGCTGAAAGAATTTTTGAAACCGGATGAGTAGTTTCGGAGATTACCTCCTACATCGAAACTTACAAAAACATTACCTCTTTATAATATAGATATGTATATGTGTTTAATTTCTTAAAACAATTTTGAAAATAATTTTAAAAGTACATGTGTTTAAATATGCTTATAATTTCAGAAGGGATTTTGACTATTACTATTTTAGAATGAAATAAATGAAACATTTCTACGTATACGATTGAAAACTGGTTACAAAATAATAAATAGCAAGAGAAAAAGTTGACCAATCGAGCACCAGCATATTTGTGTATCCTCGAACACAATGTAAAAAAGTGAAATTTAAAATACTAACCCTGTTTTGCGTTAATAGTAAGTTTAACTTCTAGACGTCAAAAATTAATAATGATGACATTAAATTTAACAAATTTCAATGCAAAAACTTATTCGATTTTTTTATAAAAATTAAATTTTGATAAAAGCACCTTTAAATTGGAACTGAAAAATGAACTGTACGGGGTCAGTCGTGGAAAACCTGCAGCTTTTTTAAGTTGTCTACGGAGTTGCGTCGGTATATTAAGCTCTAAAGTCGATAGTTCATTTTAATGTTCAGATATTTTCAATTTTCCTCTGGAAAATTCTCTTTATCGCCGATGGTTTTTACCTGGACTATTTTTCTCCGCGCATGTCGACGCTATAGTTTATTTTTTTGTGAGCAAAAGGATAAAATCGATCTCCAAATTATGGAATTACTCTTGTTTTCATTGAAAAGGAGCTTATCCAGTCGTCGGGTATGTTTCTTTTTATGCTTGTTCGCGCGCGCTTTTTTATTATTTAGACCGATTTTAATGCGATTCAAAGAATTATTCACAGGCCTACCGTGTAAGTACACCTTTGAGTACCGGTAGTCATTAAAGTGAACAATAAAAAAAAATATGTAGTTCTTCTAGAAAAATCTTTATTAATAACGTTATTTACACTTGAAATATTATCAATTTTATTTACCGTGGAAATATCGGAAAGGAAACTGATTTTTAAGACAGCCGGACAAAAAAACTTAAAATATTATCAATTTTAATTATCATAGCATGCACGGGGATATCGGATTAGAGATAAAATTGAAACTGCGATAGCGCCATTTGCAAACTCAGCACTGACAAAAATATTTTACCCGTCTTAACATTACCACGTGTAACTCTTTTAATCATGTAAGCCGACTGCAATGGTATCCTTTGTTTTGATTGTACCGGGCAGTGATGGTACAATACCAGTAAGTACCATTGAATATGGAGTAGTCATTTAACGTTAAAGAAAGGAGTTTCCTCGAAGATACACTTTACTTAATATACAACCGGACAATAATTATTTCATAAATCTCGAATACAGGGAAAAAAATATACACAACTAAAATTTTAAAATTAAAGGTGAAAAAATAACTTAAAGTATTATTAATGTTATTCGCCGTATGAAAATATAGATTCGTTTAAATGCATTTGAAACTTTTAAATCTGACAGAATGTAAACATTATTCTTGGTACCCCCGGGGCTTTATAGAGCACCGAGTGGAGCAAAATTTTTGACTGCTCTATCGCTATCTTGTCAGTCACAGAAGATTTTGAAATATTTTTTTTTTTTTTTTTTTGCGAAAAAACGAGATACCACCGACTTTAACATTTACTTAAAAGCATTTCATTAAAATGCGCTGAGAAATAAAAAATAATTATATTTAATAAAAAAAGCCACAAGTGAACATGGTAAGAAAGTACGCAAAACGGAAGATGAAATGATAACATTTCTGCATAATGACAATATGGAAGAATTGCCGAAGACCGTAAAGGCAAGATTGAGGGGGCTTTTGCACAGAATTTGAGCTTTTAATTTTGAATTTTTTTTTGTAATGTTTTTAATTTTCTGAATCATGTAAATTTTTTTATAAACGCTCCGCGTGTAACAGCTAATAATAAATAATAAATATATAATAAATAAATTTTTCAGTAAAACATAACATGAATGCACTGATATTAGAGTCTCGGTAAACCAAATCGATATTGCAACAATTGAAAAATCATATTGAATCTCATTTAATGCGGTTTTTTAATTGCTGCGATTTGGATTCGGTGTACCGAGAATGCAAGTATTAACATTGTTTAAGAATAATTATAACATCCTCTTAAAGTATATTGCTGTAAAAATAATTAAAATTATCTTCATCCATTTTTGTGTTTTCATTACTGTATTAATAAATTGAAAATCATTATAATTTTAATTGCGAACACATATTTTAAAAGTGTAATTTTCAGTTTATGAATGCGATAATCAGATATAATTACTTCGTGTTTTTTTTTTTTTGCCAATTATTTTATTAAGAATTAAAAATCGCTATCGACAAAAATAATTTCATTTTTAATTTTTCATTTCGCCTATGTAGTTTCCTGGACACATTTTACGGGGATTCTGTCGAATTTAAAAGCAGCGGGAGATTAAAAGTGAAAATAGGTGAAGAGTTGTTGTAGTAAGCGATGAAATCAACGGAGTAGGTTGAAGTGACGCGATTTTCATTGGGAAATCGTGTTGGCCAGTCGTTAGCGTGCCAACAGAATGAAACAGCATTTGAACACGTTTGTACAAGATGTAATAATTGCTAGAATGATACGAGTTTTACTAATTAGAATGCCACGAACCGGCGATGGTGGTCATTGTAAATGATGTACGATGTTCTTCGAGTGTGCAAGAAGTCGGCGGCACGGATATAAGAAATGAAAGAGAGAAAAAAGGAAAAAATAGAAAACACATATGTACCTACCAGCGGCAGACAGGTGTGCAAAGGTTCATTGTTGATAATGCGCGCGGAAAGAGAAGAGAAAACAAACTGGTTATTGTAAACAGATGTAGACAAGCAACGCTAGTCTGGTCTAACAGCGCCGAACAGCAGAAATGCCCAAAGCCAGTCTTGCTGTAACATCATCAAACGTTACCGGAAGAAGCTTATGATACAGCAGTTCCGGTTTTGGGGATAGTTTGAAATTCCGCCGTACGGCTTTTTTTATAGGTCAGTAGTACTCATTGACAAGTCAATGTCCGATATTCTACGTCGTTGCTTACAGGATTTATTGCGTACACACACACAAACGCAGAAATGAGGATCATATGTGTAAACGTTGGCTATTTTGTATGCGGCACTAGTACTAACATACGTGTCCAGAAATAATAAGTACGTGTGTACACATCGCTCCAGTAACGACTTTCCAGCACACCGGGTAAACGTAAAATTCTATTTACCCACTAAGAAATGTTAATCGCTTTCCACGGACCACATTATAAAATCAATAAAAACATCGTTACACGACCATCGTCAAAGGACCACGAAAAATGGCTAGACGGTGATCATTATTTAATAGAAAATTGTAGTCCAAAACTCTCCTTGTCGATAACTCCCACCCCTTCTCTCCTGTATGACAGTTAAAAAAAATATCGTAAGGGTTTTCAATTAACCGAAATTATCCATGTTCTGCACGTGACGTGTAAAACGACTTTAAGAGGGTCTTGACATCTGTTGCTTTCCCTTTGGGGTCGCCAATCTAGAATTCCTCTAATTCAAATTGTACTTTCACGATTGAATCGTTCCTATTAAGCCAACGTTTCCAGGAGCAATTAAATGTTTCAAAAATTAAATAACAAAGAAAGGTACCGGTTTTCATATGGTCCGTAGCGAATTGTTAATTGAACTGCTCGGTAAAGCGGTATTATTCATCATAAATAGCTAATCGAATCAAAACCATTCCCTTCTTTTTGCTTCTAGCCATTGGTCTCTGGCCTGACATGCCCAAAATAAAAGAAAAAGGTAACGAAACATTCTTCTATCTGAAATACACATCTATTTCCTTGTTACCTATCATTCGGCGAAAGTTCTTGAGAAAACAATTTTAAGACGGATAAATCTAATGATGTACATATTATTACTGCTAAACATTCCTTACATCAAGACAATATTATTCCGTATATATTATATATATATATATATATATGTATGTATGTATGTATGTATGTGTGTGTGTTTGTGTGTACAGGACATGATCAAACGTGATACTATCTACATATAAACTGTTTAGAGTCTTAAAGTACACTTCACTAGATTCATAGCCAGTCTTAACGGAAAGTTCGACTTGTCCTATACTGTACAAAAAATAAACGAGTTTCTACGCGTTTCAACTCAATTTCTAAATGGCCGCCTGGCCAGTTGCAATTCGAAAATTCGTTTCAAAGAAACGATAATACCGAATATCATCTTTAACTCAACCGTTTACTTCACAAAAAAAAAAAAAAAAAAATTATTTTTAACTTTTTTTTTTTAAATAAGCAATATCTACAAGTTATTATTTATTAGCAAAAAAAAAAATACTTTCTGAAGGTAGTTTTAGAAAAATTTCCGATCTGGATTAATTCCCCCAAAACGGAATACCTTCAAGAAAAAAAAAAAAAACCTTCTAAATTTAATCAGGTTAAAACCTGCTGACGTGCCCAAAAAGGAAAAAAAAACCTTCTAAATTTAATCAGGTTACAACCTGCTGACGTGCCCAAAAAGGAAAAAAAAAATCGATTTCTTTACAATTGTGAAATAACTTTATTAATGCATATATAAAATGAAAACAAATAGGTATAAATAAATCGCGTACCGCTGAGAACTCACCGCAACGAAAAGATTTACAATAGTACAATACAGAAAAGTTCAAAAAATTAATGTTAACAAAGGTGCATTATGCAGGGAAAAATAAAAAAAAAACCCTGCTAACAAGACAAAAGACAAAGTGCGTAAACGAGAATAACACTATGTTACCATGTAAGTACTTAATCTATAAATTATAATAAACTGTGCTCTAATCGCCTGTGTTTATATTTACTGTACATAAACCTAAGTTGCTTGGAATCGTAATTTCCGATACTTGAAATGAATGGGTTGTCGTGCAGCAGACATTGGTTACAGAACTTCCGTGTACAATTAAAAACATAGTTTTTAATGAGTTCTATGTTTAATGCACTATGCATGTCGCTTATCCTAGTATACCTTGGAACATTCAATATACACCTTAGACATCTATTCTGGACTAGTTGCAATTTATTAAAACTTGCATTTGAAACGCAACTCCAGACAGGGCAAGAGTATGTCATCACTGGCCGGATGAATGCTTTATAGATTATTAGCTTATTGTTCACATTGAGGAAAGATTTGCGATTTAAAAGCGGATATATTGAGCAAATAGCTTTGTTTGCTTTTACACTGGCGAAATTTATATGCTTTGTGAAGCTCAGTCGATTGTCAAGCATGACACCTAAGTAGCGTACATCTTTTGTCCATTTGATTGGAGCCAAGTTTATTTCAAGTTCTTTAGGTAATGCTGGTCGCCTGCGGGTGAAGAAGATGGCCTCTGTTTTCGTTTCGTTCAATGTAATCTGCCATTTACGATAATAGCGCAGTACTCGTGTTAATCCTGACTGAAGTCTATTACGAATTGCGCTAGGCTTATATGAATTACAAAACAGTGCAACGTCGTCTGCATAAAGTGCGACTTGTGTATTCGGCAATTTAGGGAAATCATGAAGATAAAAATTAAACATAAATGGGCCTAACACGCTACCCTGAGGAACCCCGGCTATCATTGTTTTCTTAGACGAATTTGAGTCACCGATAGTCACATAAAAAGATCGATTATTTAGGTAGTTGTTGACCAAATGAATTAAATATGAAGGGAACTGACGCTGAATCATTTTAAAAATAATACCTTTATGCCAAGTTGTATCAAACGCCTTAGCTACATCAAGTAGAACCATACCAGTGTGTTTGTTAAGATTAAAAGATTTCTTTACAATTGTAATACATTTTGACTTATGAGAATCTTAAAATGAAAAAATATTAATAAAATACGATAATAATATTATAATGCCATAAACAAAATAAATATCACAAATTAAAAGAAGTTTATTTTTGTAAAATAATAGTAATGCGAAAAATTAAACAAATAAGTACAGTATGTCAGGTACTGGCTAATTCCAAATTATATATATATATATTACATTGTGAACCTTAACTTCGCAGTCCCGACACGCTATCAAAGGTATGAGACTTGCTTTTTATATATATACATAGTGTGTATGTATATATATATATATAAAAAATTCGCCCCTTCGGGCCTCGGAATAGGGAAAACCCTTTCACCCCCAGGTCTAGTTCCTCTATAATTCTTATAGAAGAGTAAACTTTGTCATTGGCTACACCGTTCGATAAAAATAAATCTTTCAGTTCCAATTTTCACCACCAGGGGATGCAGGAGCGCTAATATCTCATTAAAACCATTTTATCAGTTTTCGTGACAGAACACTTTTCTGATGAGTTCCAATTTTCACCACTAGGGGATGTAGAAGTGCTAATATCGCATTAAATTCTTGTATATGGTACAAATTTCGTGACAGGACATTTTTCCTGATGACCCCTGCCGTAAAAATGGCATAGCTATTAATAAAGTAAAGTAAGTCCCATACCTTTTAACAGGGCATCGGGTGTTCTGAAGTTAAGGTTCACAATGTACTCAACGGCACTAATGAGAGTAGAGGGGCCAGTTCCTTTCTCTCGGCCGTCTTTACTTTCTCAGATTTCTCTGGTACCCAATTGTTTCAGGCTGGGTAAACTTGGGTGCGACTTAGATCCGGGACGAGGCAAGTCTCGAACCCGTGACCTCTGATTTAGTAGCTAAGCACCTTAACCACTAGGCTACCACGCTGCTATATATATATATATATATATATATGCGGCAATTAAAAAATGCAAAATAAACAACGCTCAAAAACATGCCGTAGTTAAGACCTCTGAGGACATATATTGCATTTCATCCAAAACTTCCTAACTTCAAGAAAATTCTACGTTCGAATCGGTAAAACTTCATCCTTATTAAGGAATGTTATAAATGGAGTACCGCAGGGCTCAGCCCTTAGCCCCACATTATTTAATATTGCCATCAATAGAATCGTAAACCAAATATTATCCCCAGTAAAAAGTGCATTATTTTCTGATGACTTTACAATATTCATCGCTTGTCCACAAATAGCCATAGGAAAAGAGATTCTACAAAACACTATCAACAAGCTTTTCAAATGGTATACTAAAAACGGTTTCCAGCTTTCAGCTAATCAACCACGATTCACTTTTGCTGTATCCGAGGATTTCAGCATAACATAAAACTTTCAATGAACAACTCTCCTGTTCAGTTTTCAAACACAGTGAAATACCTAAGCTCAGTTTTTGATGAAAAACTACATATCATGAAAACAACATATCGACCAGATAAACTTAAACTGTACAAGAAAATTAAATATTATCAAGAAGCTGTGTCACATACTACTTATGACTCCAACTGATCATCGTTATCCAAAATATATCACGCATTAATAAAATCAAAAATATATTGCGGCATCGCTGCGTACAGTTCTGCTCATTCAACACTGATACGATCGCTAAACTCCATCCACCATTCAGCTGTCAGCCTTACAACAGGAACTTTTCCAACTTCTCCAATTTGCAGCATTCTCTATGAAGCTAACGAATTATTGTTAGAGCTATATAGGCATCGCTCCTTATTTACTTTTCTCCTCCGTATAACAGCAAAGCCTCATTTAACTTCTTGCGCTTCAACAAGCCCTTTTATATCATCTCCTTCAAATTCATCTTTTCACCATCAAGCACAAAACATCCTGTTTTCCATGCAAATAAACCTACCTCCGCCTTGACCATTCTCTCCAGCAGTTGTCCCTCCTTAGTCTGAACTCAATATTTCCACGAATTTCCATCTTTTCAATATACCCCAAAAAAATAATTCACATCAACTACTTTTTTTTAAAAATTTGTTGAGCTTGTCAGCAACGGACGATTACCCATCAAGAAAAAAGACCGTAGGACAAAAAAAAAATTAGATCGCCCGAAGAGTTATTCAGAGAGGAAGGAGACGCTCAGAACTACTAACAACTGAGTCAAAAAAGATTGACACTAGAACCCGTACAACTAGCAGTCCGAAGGGAATAAATGTATAGAGAAAAAATATGAGGAATGTCCTAGAGGAAAGGGAAGCTTTCATGTTTTATTAGCCGTTTTACTAAATTATGATATATCTTATCTATATAAAACTAAATGCAGTGTAATCAGCATCAAAAGAGAAACCCATGATTGCGATTGCTGGACAGCGCTCTCAAAAAGATCCTCATCAAATAATACGGCCGCAACTGCAAAGCAGTGCCCGCAGTGCCCGATGAAAAGAAACAAGAAATCGCTACTTCGCACTGCGGCTGCGACTGCAAAGCAGTGCTCGCAATTCCTGTCCAAAAATGCAAAGTGACTGTTTATCCATCATTCAAACGGCAACTACAGACGACAAGCTTACGAAATATTAAGGAAAAGAAAGAAAGCAACTCTACATCGGAGGAGACCAGCATGATCGCTAAAAGATAGCGCAGAGTTCACATACTGACCCAGGAAGATACACACCACCTTGATCTAGTACCACTATGGCCACCATCCTAACGAAGAGACCTACAATGCACCAGGTAAAAGCGGTGGATGAATCAGAATATTAAGATAAGAAGAGGATGAAGGACTTACTTAAATATTTATATGGCCGCGGATGAAAGACAAAAATTTAGCAAGAGCAGAAACAACTGACAGTGAGAGAAAGGCGAAAATAAAGGATGCACAGTACGGCGTGGAGATATTAAGGGATAGTAGATCCCAGTATAGAACAACTCTTTCAGAGGACAAAGATGTACACTCGAAGAAATGTGATCAACGTTACAATCGAATGTGTTATCTACGCGTGAAGGACAGAGAGGAAGGGAAATAATAGCAAACTGATAAAGGGAAGCAGGAAGACAGCTGTTACCAAAGCGAAGGCAACAAAGAGAGGGTACAAGGGTGGAGACGGTTGAATAGACAGAACTGCGGATTTGTAAAGTAAGATTTACAATTTTCAAATTGAATTATTTTTGCTATGCTTAGCAATTCGGAGGAGGGAAATCGACGGACAAGACGCCCGGAAACCAAAGCCGGTTATCTCGGTCCTTCTCACGTACAAAAACATTTCAGACGGATCAAGGGATAGTATTGAAACTGGAGCTGGTCTTTCTTCCTCCCAATCAATCATTCTCTTCATCTCTCTTCCGCCCTATTTTTTAGTCCTCTCAGCAGAACCTTACGCTATTAAATTAGCCATTTCGCATATATTGCGTATAACATGTTTTTTTCTTACCCCCTATGCACTGATTCCATAAACGCCCTTCACTGTATAAACCAGACCTACAGCTACCGTCAACATCCTATTGCTAAAGAAATATTGCGCGTTCTATCTTCAAACCGTGTTCTCGTGGGTGCCAGCCCATATCGGTATTAACGGAAATTCTCTTGCTGACAATACAACTAAGGAAGGTGCTCGTAATCAGCCTTACCCGGACGTTCCAACACCGATAGACGATTTAAAGAAATTCATAAAATTATTAATGATCAAAGCATGGGACAGTCACTGATTGACAGTGCCAGATTTCAATAAATTGCAATCAATACGAAGTTTAACACGTACCTGGAGAACCTCTACGTCTGAATGTCGTCGAGAGGAAGTCGTAGTTTCCCGTTTGCGGCTAGACCACACTAAAATTACTCACAGTCATCTTTTCAATCACCAATCCATCCCAACATGTTCAAATTGTAACGTACCCATCTCTGTTCAACACATTCTCACAACTTGCGTATGTTTCAAGTCCCACAGAAAATCTTCAGTCTTTCTCTCACCTTCCATAATATTTTCTCTGACTCCTAAAGTAACGTCTAAAACCTTCCAACATTCCTGAAAGCAATTAACTTGTTTTCACAAATCTAAACTCTTTCCCAGACACGTGCCTCTGGTCTAGAATGCAGTACAACGACCGGTAAAAATATGCCAGAAAAAAAAAAAGTACTTAGATGTTAACCAAAATAACAAAAGAAGAAATCAAAAAATCATATCTAACCGAAACAGTTTATTATCTTTGTCACAGGTAAAATATTAATGTATTCCTTCTACCTACTTTCACAATCACTAGTTGATGTACGGAAATTCTCTATGAAAATGTAATTAATTACCCAATACAAACATTATAATTATTTGTAATCTTTTTTTTTTGAAAACATCGCAACGTATAATTTTAAATTCGCTAACGAATAACTGAAATACTGATGTCCAATAGATCATGTAAAAGAGCTGCCACGCGGTTACGGTAGTAATGAACAAAAATAGAAACATATACACATATTAATGATAATATCATTCTTACACCAAGGATAACATGAAAAATCCATTACGGAAATATTTAATATTTTTACGCAACATTATTCTGTTACGTTTTGAAATAAACGTACTATAAAAATCAAATGAATTAAAACTTATTGTTATATAGGCCGTAAATTAATTATCTTCTTTAAAGAGTGACATAATCAATTGAAATTTATTATAGACGAACATTTATCTGAAGTTCAGAGGTCACATGTACGAGAAAACGGAATTTTCTCTTGAGCAAAAGTCAGGGTGCGGTATTAAAAATTGCACATGTGCAAAAAATTATGACTGGACAGCTGGAGGAATATTGTGATTATGTTTTTATCATTTTGAGTATTGCAATGGCGGAAAACGGTAAGTATAAATTTTCGATCGCGGAGCGTGTTTTTTTGTTAACAAATGATTACAAATTTAACGGCGATCGTAATGTTATCTTGCAAATGTTCGCTGGAACCTTTCCGAATGCTGCAGTACCGAGTCGTAATTACCTGTACAAACTCGCAAACGAGTTTTTTACGGACCGGCAGTGTTGCAGATGTCCCTCCAGAATGGGGGTCCGCGTTCAGTGCGCTCGGAAGAGAATTTCAATCTCGTTGCGCAGTCTTTTTCCCTCGTGCTTCGTGAATCCGTTAACTGAGTGTCTCGGCAGTTACAAATTCCACATCGTTCGCTTCACAGAATTATGAAGGAGCTAAATCTTCGAGTTTACCGACCGGTTTTATTACAAAAATTACGTGAACCAGATTACCCGTTGCGCGTGCAGTTTCGTGAATGGTATCTCATAATGAACGAAGCAGATTCCCATTTTGCTAAATTCATCTTGTGGAGTGATGAAACGATATTCAAGATGACCGGTCGTGTAAATCGGTACAACTACGTTTATTGAAAATCCGCGTATGATCTTGGAAAAAGTGGTGAATGCACCTGGAGTTATGGTTTAGGCTGGAGTTGGAGCTCGCGGTGTTGTAGGCCCATATTTCTTTGATACCAACGTCAATTGTGCTTCATCATTTGAACTTTTAACGGAACTTCGACAGACTTTAAATGGGGATGGCCGCTTCGCCGACACTGATGTGATTTTACAGCAAGACGGAGCGCCAGTTCATTATGAACTGCAAGTGCGCAAATTTCTCGACGATCATTTTCCAAATTGGATTGGAAGAGGCGGCTGTACGGCCTATCCACCACGTTTTCCAGACCTAACTTTGATGGACTTCTCATTCTGAGGTATTGTCAAGGACAGGGTGTTTTCTAAAACCATTCACAACTTAGAACGGTTACGAAATAGCCATTACTTAAGAGTTTTATATCATTAATCAAGACGTTGAATTGCGAAATCGAATGGTTTCCGCTAATGTTAAACGTTATTTGAAGTGTATTGAGACAACATTTTCAACATCTTCTGTATAAAAGAAAAACAAAATTCTGTTCTGATTGATTAAAACCAAAATAAACAATGAAATATTCGTTCTGTAAATCTTGTTTTTCTGATTTTGCAATTTTGCACCCTGACTTTTGCTCACCCCAGTATATATATATATGTATATATATGCTAGAAAATTTTTCCTACTACCTGTTTCTATAACCAATCCCCACTCCTCTACGATTCCTGACATGTGCGACCAATATTTTATCATTAGATAATTTTAAATGTTTACGTTTGATCTTTATTTAAATATTAGGGAACTGGGCTCGCTAGCCACTTCGCGGCCCAAAATTTCGGATTAACAATTATTTTGCGTTGTGATTTTGTGAAAAGAACTGCAGCGTTCACAAAATGTTCATTTGAAAAATAAAGAATAAAAATACTTTAATTCGAAAAGTGTAATTTCGATTAGAATATCTCAAAAACTAAACTTTTTAATACGACAATAACAAACGATCCTTAAAATACAGTCCTGGTCCGATGACAATGGCATGACCTTCTCCTCCTCCAAAACTGTGTGCCTAGATTTCTTTAGAGGGCGTCAAATTACCCCAGGCATATCCTTAAATCTTTATAACTCACCAATTCCTTTTAAACCAAATGTCAAATTCCTTGGTCTTCTATTTGACCCAAAATTATCATGGCGTTCCCATGTGGCTAACTTGAGAACAGGATGTTTGAAGTCCATGGCTATTTTAAAGTACTTATCCAATAAAAAATACAATATCCCTCCGAAATTACTTCTTAGTATGTACAAAGCATTAATCTTATCCCGAATCAACTATGGGTGCCAGGTGTACTCATCTGCCAAACAAACCGTCCTAAATTCCTTAGATCCTATCCATCATACTGCCCTCAGAACAATTTTTGGTGTCCACAGGACTTCTCCTTCTCTTAGAATATGTGCCTTGTCTGGTGTCCCACCTCTCTTCTTCTACAGGAGTTACTATTCACAACTTGATGCCCTTACTCATCATATACGCAACCAGTTTCACTCTCCTTCCAACCATCCTCCTCCCTTGTGTTTCCCAAATGATCCATTACCAGGAGTCCTCGCATTCTTACGCCAAAGTAATATAAAATTTCCTATAATGCACCCAACTAATCCTATAGCACCATGGGACCACCTAGAAGTAGACATAAATATATCCCTACTTACCTATGCTCAAACAAACAGCTTACAAGATACACTCGAAAAAACAACGCAAACTATCGATAGGTATATCGACTATATACCAGCGTATACTGATGGTGCAAAGGCGGATACAGCATCACTCCAGGCGGCAGCAGCGTGTTCTTTTGAAGCGTTTGGCTCGGTCCAATCATTTCGACTAGGTGATTGGTGCACAATACTCGACGCTGAGTTATACGGTATCTTGTATTGCCTACAGCATATCTACCTAGCTAACCCCCGCCCACAGAAAGTCCTCATAATTACAGATTCATTAGCATCTCTCTATTCTATACCCAACTCGCAACCAAAAGACCCACTGGTTTGTCAAATCCAACAGATCATGGTTGATCTCACGAAAGAAAATTGCAAGGTGTCATACTTATGGGTTCCTGGTCATACTGGGGTGCCTGGCAATGAAAGGGTGGACGTGGCTGCACGGGCAGCAACTTACTGTCCGGTGAGCCCAGATGCCGCCCAACCAGCATCGATAAAAAGACTACTCCAACATAAGTCTAAGCAGGAATGGAGGTCACACTGGGCCTCCCAAAACACCTTTTTAAGCACAATAAAAACATCAACGGAGCCTTGGTGGCCACCGGAGAATATGTCCCGGCGCGACTTTATAATAATTAATCGCTTAAGAATTGGGCACATATCCTTATCTCACGACTACGTGTTTCACAGGACTTCGCCTCCCAGAACCTGCCCTTTCTGCTCTCAACCGTGTTATCCCTCAGTTCAGCATATCCTTTCCGCGTGTACTAAATTTACAACATCCCGTTCATCATACAACCTTAATTTTTCTCTACAAAAGATCCTCGCCAATACTCCTGCAATGATTGTCCAAACCTTGGCATACATTAGAACAAACCAAATCGCTCCAGTTATTTAAACTTTGGTAATTACCGTATGCCGTAATGACCTATGCAGTTATACACGGCTCATGGTAAGGAAAAAAAAAAAAAAAAAAAAAAAAAAAAAAATACGACAATATATGTGAGAGGAATATATTACGTTTAATTCTTTTTAAAATGAGACGTCGACAATATTTACGGTGAAATTCATTTTCTTTCTTAAAATCTGAGCAATAATATTTTAAATCCTTGGTGACCATCGGTCTTATCATTCTTTTTTTTTTGCCTTCCCAATGGGTTTGTCAACATGGACATTGGCCCAAGAACTAGGAAAAGGAGAAGAAAAAGAATCAGATCTTTATGTGACGAAAATATCAAACAAGAATATATCAAGCGCTTGGATGACAGAAAGAGAAGGAAGAGAAAGAATGAATGAAGCGCTATAGGGAGTAGAAACGCTGCTGGACAACGAAGAGAAATATAATAAAGATCGCTCCAATGAAAGTAACGAGCATTCGAACATTATGTGATCAGGGTCACATACAAAGTAACTGATGGAGGAATGTAGAGGACAATATGTAGATGGCGCGAGAGTGGATGGGAAAAACGACGAAGGGAGCAAACTGTGCTTGAAACGCAAGCGGCATATTGCTGAGATATTAGAGCGGCGCATAAAAGGGAAGTCAAGAAACGAGGAATAGAAGGAAAGAGAACGCTGAATGGACAAGTAAAAAGAATCCGAGTTAGAGAAATGCGCCGCAGTAGACAAAAAAATAATATTGATGAATGGAAATATAAAGATATCTAATGAGTCAACTAACTCATTTCCATCTATTCCGGAGTGACGAGGAATCCATAAGAAATCGATCTGGATTAAACAAGAGAGGAAGAGGTCTTGAATCAAGAAAAGTATAAAAAGGATTACGTAATCGGTAGAGTGGGAAGGCAGAGGAGATGCAATAGCCTGCAGCACGCTCTGAGAATCTGATAGAATAAGAATATTACGCGAGACGCTTGAAGATCTGATGAAGGGAAGGGCATGCAGGATAGCAAATAAAGGAGCAACCCTCGACGCTAGAAGAAAGTTGACATGAAAATTGTAAGATAGGAAATATAACTCATTATACGTGGGGAGCCGAATAGGCGACAAGCGACGAAGCGCGCTAGGAAAGATTGCGTTGAAACTGAGGTGGAGAAAGGAATCAATAACATCATATAAATAGATATACTTATAACTTTAGGAATGAAAAGGCAGAAAGAGAAGTAAACAGTACAAAAAGTTGGAAGGATGGGAAATATTTCTGCTTTAATATCTAAGATTGTAAAACTTAACATATAGCCAGTAATTTATCTTCTAAATTGGGAATGTCCAGTTTGCCAAGAGCGGATCGTAATATAGAGCTGTAGGGTTGAAAGGAGGAAGAGAAGCAGAGTCACCGAAGAAAAACATTATTAGCAGCTGGAGCCGTTACATTGTTGTTGAAAATAGAAGGAGATACTGTAGGAGGATAGGAAACAGTTGGAATACTATGACGGTATCATTTAATGTTGAGTAATATTTGTTCAGAGGATTAGTAGACGTAGAGTTGGAATAGTACTTTTACGCAGGAAGCCTGATGCAGGAGGAAAACGAACTACAGGAGCTTTTCTGCCGTTTCCTTTTTAAGGTGGTAGAAGAGTAATTGACAAGAACGAAAAGGTTGGATAAATTAGAAATCTCAAAAGCTAGAGACACTAATTTAGCTTGGCAGACATATTTTTTGCCTTAGAATAAGAACTCATAATCTTATGAGGTTTAACATGTTCTTTGAATACTTGACAGTTGGGGTCCAAAGCGGAATGATTCTCTCTACAGTGAACGCAAAGATAGGAAGAAGTTTGTTGCGTAATGGTGCATTCCAAAGATGAATGACCACCCCCACACAAGGAACAAATGGTTTTGCTACGACAAGAGGCATTGAAATGTCCACAACGGAGGCGTTTGCGGCATAATTTGGGTCTACGGATCAAAGGCTCAACCTTAACACGATATGAATCATAGAAACAAATGTAAGGAGGAAGGAAGGGGCCCTGAAACTTAACTTCAATAACAGGAATAGAAATGAAAGAATTATCGGAAGACCTTTTCTGCAACCTATGAATGTATATACAATTGGACAAGAGTTCGTCAACAGAAATATCGGACGGAATATCACGGATTATACCAAGTTGAAATAACAGAGATTGCCGGATGAAAGATTGAATCTTTAACTCTTTATGTATTTCGTTCGAGGGAATAAAATTGTTGGCCTCAATGAAAGACGTAAAAATTACGGGAAGGGATGATTTAGTTCTATTTGGAGATTTTATTACGTCGAATACAGTTCTAGCAGTAGAGCGAGAATTGTTCGGGGGAGGTTTACCTCCCCCGTTTGACGTGTCCGGCATTTAATTTAAGAACAGAGAAGAGAATTAACGGTTAGAAATATCAACGATGAAGCTAATAATAATAATAATAATAAAAGTAAAAACTGATGAAAATAATACGAATACGCGTTATCGATATAACAAAATAGACTGAAATATAGACACAATAGAGTTAAAATAAACGATCACACCGATAAAATCAGCAAATATACGAATGCAGCACAGATAAACATTAAACAACGATTTCTTTAATTTGTACTTTTGGTTTTGCATTTTTCCTACATTATAATAGTGAACAGATGACAATGGAACAAAAAGATTAACCCTCAAGTGCTATAAAACGGGCTCTAGAATTTTTTTTCAATAATGTACTCGTAGATATAAATATAATATGTTTTTTAACATTGCCATTTTTTCATTATTTTATTTTCTATGTGTGTTATTGATTTGTGGACGGTGCATAATTGCTAAGGCGCTGGAAAGGGCTATGGCCTTTTTTTAGCTTTCGTTCTTATCGTTTCAGGGGTATATTTTTCAAAATTCGGACACTTAAATTTTAAAATGTTTAAGCTTTAATATTTTTGCGACATTCTAAAGACAAAAATACGTCGACTAAAAGAAAAAAAAAAAAAATCAACCCTGCAGATACGATTAAATAGGCAGTAGAATTTTTGGGAAAAAAAATTTTGCAGTTTGATTTTCGCTTAAAATTGATTTCCTTATATTTTAAAATTTTGCGGGTCGCATATTTTTTCCGTATTCTGGTGATGAAAATATTTAAAAGGAAATTGACTCTCAAGCTTTTGCAGTCTGATTTCTCCTTTTTCAAAATTTTCTCTTACATTTTAAAATTTCGGGGACCTCACAGCTATTCTAACAATGAAAATAAGTTATTTTAAAATGAATGATTCCCCAGTTCCCATGGAAAGGGCTGTGGACTTTATGTTAGTTTTCAGTCGCACCGTTTTTGATGTATATTTTCCCATTCTTGAACCTTTAATTTTGGAAATTTTCAGATTTTCGTATTTCAATAGTATTCTACAGACGGAAATACGCTATTTAAAAAAAAAAAAATCAATTACCTAGCTACTATAGAGCAATCTGTGAATTTTTTTAAAAATTCTTTTCTTCGAAGTTGTTTTTTGCTTTTTCCGAAATTGGGCCACTTAATAATTTTCGGGGCTTTTTAGTTTTTCTATGATCTGATAAACAGGATTCGTCGATTTAAAAAAATCCAACTATTCGACTACTACGGAACATCCTGGACGATTTTTTGTAGTTTTATAGGTTTAATAGAAATTACAATAACATAATTAAATTGCCAACTACAATGAAAAATATTGATTTTCTTCATTTATCAATAAACTCCTCTATTCACCTCGAATTTTTTCAACGGCAACAAGTTACCCGCCGTAACGGAATTTTAAAATGAAATTTAACCCAACAAATTATATTCGTTTTATACCGAATCATGCTGATAATGAAAAATTGAGTGTTTTAGCGAAAATTGAGCTGGAGATGCTAATATTTAAGAAGAAAAAAAAAAAACAGTTATATACATAAACTAGCAATAATTCTTTATGCCGAATTATGCTGATAATAAAAAAAATGTTTTGCCACACTGCAACACATTGCTTAAAAAGATGTGCGATATTTTGACAAAAAATTTCCGAAAAAATTCAAAATTTTCAAAAAAAAAACTATTTATATTCGGAAGTCGTAATCCTTTTTTCGTGTCCAACTGCTCTGAATGTTTCACTCTTGTCAGCAATTTATCCGAAAACGTCATACACTGATCGGAATTTATTTTACAATAAGTTCACCTGAAATAAAAAAAGGATAGTCCGCCAATCATCGCATCTTAAAATAAAAATATAATTATATTAAACCTTGACCGTAATAAAACGATACCGCATCTCTGCCAATCGATATAATACTTCGTGTATCTTATTGATGACGTTTGTTTCTGTAATGTGCTGCAATTGTTTTCTCTTTATTGAAAGATTATTTGGCGTAAATTTAAACAATCTGTTATTGTGTTTCCATTTCCTTTTTTTATGTTTTTCGCATTCATTTGCAGATCTAACAGAACGGAAACCCCACTACGACGGATGCCTATATTGATGATATTATTTATTTAAAATATATATACTTCTGATGAACTGTTCACGGAAATTTTAATAACTAGCGTCACAGTATTGCCGTAATCATTTTACTTCATACCTTTTTAATTAATCTTCTATTATTTAGTAAAACATATTCGAACTATCTTCGCTCGCGTACTAAAACGTAATCAGTGATAATTAGAGCAGTAGAAGAATCGGAAGAGAAAGAAAACGTAGAAAAAGAAAAGAAAGAACTAACTGAAAAATAATTCGGTACTCTTTTTATTAAACTAATTGGAATCCGCTGTCACATTCTTAATGACCACTTGTTTCTTTGCTATCAGCAGTAATCTTATTTAATTCTTCCTGGTGGTCAAGTTTCATTTTGGATTCCAGTCGATAACTTTTCCGAATAATTTAATCTGCACTCTACTTCGTTTTACTTTGTCTTATCATTCTCACCTTCAGTTCGCATGTAACATATTTTATTCATTGTTCCATTCTAAACCGCAACAGTCTGTTGCAGTAGAATAAGAATCCCCCCTCACCCGTGTTATTTCCTGTACTAATCGTTTCAACTCAGTTATCTGGTATCATTTTTAAGCATATTTTTTCTGTCATTGTCTTAATTTTTCTTATTTCGGTTATTTTCGTTTCAGCCCTAATAGGTATTATCCGGTGCTTTGATTAGGCCTGTCGCATATTAAACGCAGCTTACGCATATACAATACATATTAATTGTAATAAATAATCGATCAATTTCGAGACGATGTATAACAGAAAGTTCTTCTCGATTTGAAGTCAAAATCAGAAAATTTAAAAAAATCACTTTTATCTGGTAAATAATCAAAAAAAAAAAAAATAATAATAATAATTTACGTGAAAAGGAACTGTGGAGAGTTCATATTGTTCATTGAGTTTTCAGACCACGTCTTTAACGAGTCCCTTAAACCGACTAAAAAAAAGTTTGACGAAGTCGACGAATTACGGGAAAAAATGTAATTAAAATCGGGAATGTAAAGCGAAAATTACGAACTCCACAATTGTAGTGACGGCGATTAAAACGATATTGAAAGACTGATGAAATCGATCACCGTGTGATTTAACGTTATTTTCCTGATCTAAATAAATCAACTGCGGGAGTCTTCAAATCCTCCTTTCGATTATCGGTGAACCATTCCGACTTACAAGTGTACTTAAAAGCTATCACAGAAGTGCACATATTTCTCGAGTGCAAAGCTGTGAAGGTTAAGTCTCCGGATCAGTAACCCTCCTTCTGTTACTCGCCGAATGTTTTCCATTTACACATACGTTGCCTTTGGGGGCACAACTGCTAACATATCACATTGCAGTCAAACGAATAAAATCGAATACAACAGCGTCCGAATGTACCAATAAACAGTTCTACTCAAATGTCTGATTGTACGGTAGACTATCTAACATTGCGAGCATACAACATGTCCGAAATCTAATGATATATTTTTTTAACTACTTCACGTGAATATGTACTGTTGTAAGAATTAAAATTTAAAAAAATACTCGTTTCTCTTAAAATAATATATCTTCCTTTTTTTCTTTTTTTTTTTTGTTTAAATATTCGTTTATGCGACTACTATTTTTTTACCCGATATATTTCCATATTTTTAAAGAATGCGGTATATACTACTTGTACTGTGTATTTTGTCAGGCCACTGATGTAGAAAAAATAACCAAACCAGTTTAACTTTTAAAATTATTTTATTTTCCATTCAAAAAGGTATTAATTTACGAGACACTAAAAAGTTTAAATTAACCTACGTGATCTCGTTTGCGTGAGGTTGGTATGAGCTGAGTTATGCGAGGCTTTACAGAATAAAATCCGTGTGGGCAGTGTGGTTCAATATTCAGTGGACTTTAGATTTTTTTTCTTATGTCATGGTTTGATGTAATTTCTTAGTTAATGCATGATAGCTTGTTTGATTTTTAATACAACAAAAAAAAAATATGGGAGTGCCATAGTAGTGCTTTGTCGACTGTCAGGTGTTTAAATTATCGGATTATCGGATGCGAGTGTTTTAAGTAATACTGTTTTTGATTTCTGCTTTCTAAACTGAATTTCAATCATTGCGTATTAAATTATTTTCTTCTAGATGGCTTTTTCCGTGTCTTATATAATGGGCAACAACGATTTTGATTTTCGCCACGATTTGGATAGTTGTGTGGGGTCGGTCTGTAAAACGATGTTTAAATAACCCAAACTGCAAAAGAAGCATTTAAAATGTAACCCTTGGAGGAGCCGTTTCGTTGCCAACGTATCCCTCGGGATTTTTATCATATGCGAACAGACAATATCATATTTGGTTCATTTCCAAAGTATCCTTAACTTTTTTTGGCTAAAGTAATTATTTAGTAGTTTAATAACTACACAATCTCCCGACGCCCTATTTAAGGGTATGGAACTTACATTACTTAGTTTAATTACTTAAACCGAATTAAAATAATTTCATAGAATTTTATGTTTTACTTTAGTTCTGTTAAATTCAAATTACGATTGCAGCAAGTGAATTTATGTAGAAAAATATGTAACTTTTACGAACTAAAATTAAATACATTTAAATTTAACAAATACTATTTTATTTTAATATTATAAAAGATAAGATCTCAAAAAAAAAAAATCAAATTTAATAAGAATTCGTATTTAATTAAAAATTTTACGAACAGTATTCGATGAGTATTAGAGAGTTTTAAAAAAATCCCGGCTGTTAATCTATTACCCCTAATTAAGAAGCTTCACTTCAGATTTTGGTCGGATGTGTACCCTTCTTCTTTTTCCAACAATCGTTCCTTCTACCTTTCAATCCAACCTACACTTCCTTCTCATCCATGGTTCTCGGAGTTTCCCTCTCTTCCACGATTTATAATTTCCTCTATTGTCCGCCTGCGCTTTAATCACACACTGCTGCCCTCTTCACGCTATCGTTTCTCTTTGCTTCCCTCTCCTCACTGTCCGTTGCATCCAGATGAAGCAGTTGTCTGTGATGCTCATCACATTTTCTTCGAGTGCTCTGCTCTTTCTGCGGAGCGTTCTCTTTTCTATCTTCACCTTATAAAGCTGGGGCTTCCCACTCCTTACTGTGCGTCTTACATCTTGTCCCTTCCTTCCCAGTCTGTTGTTCTTGTCCTTGGTTCCTTTATTCCAGCTGTCTCCAATCGAATTAGGTTCTAGTTAGTTGTCTCTTCTTCCCATTGTGTCTGGGCAATGGTCCATAGTTGATGCGCCCAAAAAAAAAAGTATTAGAGAGAAATATCTAATAGGAAAAAAATAATAATTTACTTCAGGAACTTATATACCGCAAACGGTGTTATGAAAATAAAAACATTTATTTTGTTTTTCCAATTATCGTTATCATAATTTTTAACTAATATTTTTTTTTTTTTAATTGTGCTTATATGGTTAAAAAAAAACAAAACAATAATAATTATTTTAAAATATATACATTAATAAACTTGTAAAAATATCATTTTACTTAACAAAAACCCATATATCGATACTTTGGCAACGAAATGGCTCCTCGAAAGGTTACATTTTAGATTATTGTGTAAACTTCACAAAACAGCGAAATCAACAAGCATTTATATGACTTTTTATATTTACATACTAGCCAGAGGTCTGTCAAAACTACATCAGTATATTAAATAATACAAATTAATAATCAAACTTATGTATTAAAAACTGGAAAAAGGAAATTTTTAATCATAGTTGAATATGATAAACGAAATACGATCGGTATTTTTATACAAAGCTTTAGTAGTTCAACCGGGGACACGTATGTAAAACTGAAATATTTTCTGATGAAATAATATTAGAATACGGGTTTATTTATGCTGCTCCGTGTAAAAAATATACACATATTTGCAACAGTACCGCACATAAATTCTAGTTGCCATATGGGTCAAATTGGAATTTTTTCTTCTGTTTTCACTGATTCAATACAAGTATTTGATTATTAATTTGTATTATTTAACACTGACGCAGTTTTGACCGATCTTTAACCAGAAAGTAAATGTAAAAGATCACATAAGCGTCTTTTGTTTATGTCTCTGTTTAAACGTCTTCGATAAATATCGGGAAAGTAAAGAGAAATTTGAAAATCTATATATCTATATCTACTCAAGATCTCGTGGACTACTAAAACGTCAAACCAGAAAGTCTTTGAATCTAATGCATCTCTCTTTCAGTTTAAAGGTCTTATTTTGGCTATCGTTTTCTTTCTAAACGTGTACCTTGCATTTTCTCTCAACTTATCCCTTCCTATATTCTCATCACCAGAAAATAGCCTTTTTGTTCCTAATAAATTTCCCATCTTAACCCTTATATCTCGCCGTCTTAGTTACGTTTTGTCCCATATAATTTCCAGTATTACTCTCCCTTACTTTTCCTTTAATTACTTTTATCTCTCGCACCCTCCTAAAATATATTTTCTCTCTAATTCCTCCAAGTCTCCGTGCCCCATGCGGTTATTAAACAGGAATCAGTTCCCTCTTTCCTTTTCATGTACTCATCTTCGACGATGGCTCTAGGGAGCCTGCTGGTGTCGAGGCTTTCTTTATTCTCCCGATTTTAATTCTTTAGAATCCTTTCGTCTTCCTCCTTTCTGTTCTATTTTTACAGCCAAGTTGGTGGCTACCCTACGTGCAATTATTTATATTTCCTCTAATCGTAACTTCTCCCACTATCTGATTATATCCGACTCCATGAGTGCCCATCAGTTTACACCTCTTCTCCCTCCCTCTTTAGACTTCATCATTCTTCGTATACGATCTCTCATTCACAATCTTTCCTTTCATCACTCTATCCACGTTGATTTGCTGCGGATTCATGGTCATAGAGGCATCGTGGGTAACGAAATGACGAATGCTTTAGCTCAGGTTGCTGCCCATTCCGGCTTTTACTTTAAAAAGATCCCTAGTATATTATCCTTAAGTAAGAAATTCTATTTTAAATTTTGGTCGGATATGTACCCTTCCTCCTTTACCAATGATCGTTCCTTCTACCTCTCAATTCAATCTAACGTTCCGGCTAATCCTTGGTTCTCAGAATTCCCTTCGCTTCCACGTTCTGTTATTGTTCCTATTATTCGCCTACACTTCGGTTACACTTTTTTATCTTCTTTTCGCTGTCGTCTCTCTATGATTTCCTCTCCTTATTGTGTCCTTTTCATCCTAATGAAGCAGCTGCCTGTGATACTAATTACACTTGGTTTTAATTGTTCTGCTCTTTCTGCGGAATGTTCTTCTCTTTATTTACTCCTCCTAAAGCTAAGGCTTCCTGCTTCCTATTGTACTTCCTATATCCTATCCTTTCCTTCTAGGTCTGTTTTTCCTGCCATTTTTTTCTTTATTTTAGCTATTTCCGATCGAATTAAGATCTAATTAGTTAACTCTTCTTCCTATTGTTTATGGGTGAAGTCTCTAGTTGTCGAGACCCCCCCCCCCAACGCGGTTCTCGCAATAGCCTGGTTTTCATCTAAAATTTCTTTAAGAAATATTAAACATAAACGGGGGGAAAATAAAACTTTTGGCAATGCACCACCCTTAGAAAAACAATCTACGGAAAATACTGTGCCGTGCGATTTGAATAGCAATCGGCATCTACGGTTTTCGGACTGTCAAATATTTGATCAGTCAATATAATACGGAAACCAGGCCCGTCTTGAGAAATGTAACTATACAAACTAGCGCCAGTAAGAATTGTAATTTTGAATGCCGAAACACTGTTAGAGTATGCAAAATTGAGGAATGCAGCACACGAAATGAACAGAATGAAACCAGATATTCATGGGATTTATGAAACCCGATGGACTGGGGACGGTGAATATAAAACAAGAGCGTGTGCTGCTGTGGAAGTGTTAAAGACAATTCTAAAAACAATAACATCGTATTGAGAGGTACGTCATTAATTTCCCAGCAGAATCTGAACGGCGTATGCTTATACAGTTGAAAGAGTACCTATAAAACCTTAACATTACGCAGACATATGCGCCAACATCACGAAAATCACAAGAGGAAATAAACCAAATAATTTTCCTGAAGGCTGACGATAATAGCATTTTTATAGATGTGACTTTAACTCAAGGTTAGGTGAAAGAAAATAAATAGTATAAACTCATACGGCTTAGAAGTAAGAAATGAAAATGGTGAAAGATTTTTTGGAATCTCATTTTTACAACGATTTAATACCATTAAACAGCTAGTTCGAATTCGAGAACGACCGCTATATACACGAGTTCAACAAACATCGATAGAAAACAGATCGATCGTATCGCGATAAACAATTGTTTTCGTAATTGTATAAAATCTGCGATAACGTTCTTTTTTAAATAAGTTGTGGGTTTCATTATTAACGTTTATTCCAAGTATACCAAATTACAACTATTCTTGCTTATTCTATACATAATAATATTAGTCAACTTAAGATTACATAAATTATAACATTGTACATGTTAACGTAAATACTCATTTGCATACCGATACATGAGAGCAGCTAAATATATTCAAATCAAAAACCTGATCTTATTTTAAAAAGAAATGACAGAGGAAGGAAACAAGAAAGGACAAAAATAAATAAATAAAAAGAGAATAATATAACAAAATTATAAAATAGAATGATTCGAAACGGATCTTGGATTTTACTGTTTACACCATTCTTTCAACCATATACTTTTTTTTTCCACACACCAAGTTTTTTTTTCCGTTTAGTATATGATTAGGGATTGTACTCATTAGTTTGATTAAAATTGAATCATCAGTGTTATCAATACGTAGATTTACGCCTCGAGGATAGATTATGTATTACTTTGGTTTCTTGTTGACCGAATTTTTTGCCTAGATGGTAATTTTATATTATTGACATTAAATTCTAGTAATCCATAATAGAAATAGTACATCTTGGGGGACCATTTCGTTGTTTTCCTTCCACCAAGTTGATCCAGAGTCGTTTTGCTTCCAGTGGGGCAGTATAAGATTTTCTAACATCTTTTCTGCATTTTGCTTATTTCATTTATTTCCATTTTCTTAGCCCTAAAAGTAAATGAAGAAAACAAAACGATAGTTGAAAATATTAAGCACCGAAAGCTGAAATACATAGCACATAAAATCCGGGAGAAAACGGTGTTTTCATGTTGGCATTGCAAGGACGAGTTCAGGGAAAACCCATTAAAGGAAGAAGAAGACTGGAGCTAGCAACTACGAATGCACCAACCAACTTCCCATGCAAAAGTATACAAGACACGATTAGATACGCCACGAATCGAAGTATATAGATGTACGCAACCTCTTGAGGCAAGAGATGCGACTCCGACGACGACGACCCCGTATTTGAATTCCGTATAAAATTCTAGACATTACTATTGAATTATAATATATACATAGTGTGCGATATGCTAGAACCTGTTTTATTTTATATAAAGTAGGAATTGACTGTCTTATTTTCGAGTTTAAACTTTAAATGTGTTTTTTTCAGTTCAAGATATAATACCTATAGATATTTAAAACGTTTTACGTTCTCCAGCGGTGGACAAAAATACAAATGAGTATTGTTATTGATATGAAGTTCATGTATGCAATCATTATTATGAAGGGTAATTCGCGGATCGTGTACTACATGTTTAGTACTGTTCCGAATGTACAGTAATTTAGATTTATTTATATTAATACATAACCTCCTATCATACGCCCATTTACTAATATTATCTATATCATCTTGTAATATAATTTTTCCGCCATCACTAAATTTTTGTGCTTCATTAATAAGGCAATATCATCAGCAAAAACACGTATTTTGCATTTTTAATATGCTTATGTAACGAGTTAGTGTAAATTAAGAATAGAATAGGAGCCAATACGATGCCCTGACCTATTCCGTATTGAATAGTTTTTTCATTACTTTTATTCCCTGCAATCTTCACTATATACTTTTCCGATTTTTTGTGTAATTCTTAAAGCACTTTGGCGGATTTTTTTTAATGCCCAAATTTTCTAAGTCCTTAATCAGTAATTCGTGGTCAACTAAGTCAAACGTCTTAGATAGGTCAATAAATGTGATTAGAAATTGGTTCCCTATCGATAATCCCATATTTATCTTATTTACAATCGATCTTAGTAATGTTATCGTAGATCTTTTTTCTTTAAAACCGTGTTGATTTTTATAGAGTAAGTTGTTTTTTTCCAGATAATTTATTAAACGTTTGTTTTTTTTCCTGGCCCGATGTAAAACCATTTGTCCAATTTTTAAACGTTTATCAATGTAATGTTCTAATATTTTAGCCATTACAGTTGTAATTGTTATTGGACGATAATTTTCAAATTGATTTTGCGGTCCTTTTTTGTATATCGGTCTGACAATGCCTCTTTGCAGCCCATCAGGAGTGTTAGCTTCCACTATAGAATAGTTGACATTTTCGTCAACATAGGAATAAATATCTTTAACCCTAATTTTGTCCCATCTGGGTGCCTTATGAACTTTTAGATTATTAATTGTTGATTCTATTTGGGGTTTTATTTACAGGTGGAATGAAAAAAGAAGACAAAATAAAATTATCGGAGTTAATATTCAGTAACTGAGAGGGACATTTGTGTCTTTGTCGTTCAACCGAACGTATAAAGAGTATTCACTAAATTGCGCAGCTACTATTGCAGTATTTTCGAAATGTTTTATAATGAAATCATCAATTGTTGTTTTACTTTTTTTACTTAATATTATTAATTACATTCGATACTTTTTACAACCATTATTTGCTTTCACTATTTGACTTTGATAATACTTCTGTTTAGCATTCTTTATTTCTGTTGTAACTATATCTCGATAATTGCTAAATAGGCTTTTATATCAAATATTGGTTCCAATTCTCTTTACTAAGTTCTAATTTTCATAAAATTGATTATTTTTCGATTCATCCGTTCATTTTTAGAACTACATTTAGAGTCACCTTTTCCCTCTCCCGTACTTTCAAATTATATTCGCTATATGTGCTTTTAAAAACTGAGTGAATATGATATGTTTCTTGCCGTTGTGAACTTCCTTACCTCATCTCAGTTATAATTAATCATCTTATTATGTAACCTTTTTTCATCGAAGACATATTCTAAGTAGTTTATTGAGGAGGTTGACATTTCGGATTTAATATACTAAATGCACAACAGATGACGCAGCGGTCAGATATTTTCGTATTAATAATTCCTGAAGTAATATCATTTGAATTATACTTAAGAAATATGTTGTCTATACAGGATTGTGTACTTCTATCTATCCGTTCTTCTTCTCTCGTAATTCCATTTATTAACTGTACTACTCCTGACCCATATGTTATATTTAAAAAATTTTCACCCTATGCATTATGGCGAAAAAAATCGATATTAAGATCACCGCAAACCAAGAAATTATATTTATTACTAAATTTCTTTAAAAATATTGCAGTTTCGTTTATAAATTCGCTTGCGTTTTTGCTCGGTGATCTATATGCAGCAATTAATCGAAACGGATTATTTTTGCAAATATCTATATCAACCATCACCAGATCCATACCTGGCGTAACACGAACATGAAATCTAAATTTATCATTTACAAACACAAGTATACCCCCCATTATATCCCATAGGTCTATGATCAGAGAATTGTTCAAAAAATTGGATCTATCAATCTCATCTCTAGATAGCCCATTCCCCACATCAGGCAATTTAAGTATCTCGGTGTAATCATCGATTATCGGTTTACATTTCTGCCACATACTGAATACTTATACAAGAAATGCGACAACGTTTACAATAAGCTCAGAAGACTCCAGCCAAACACCTTTGACCTTAAATATGAGGAGAGGGTCATCATGTTTAAAAATCTGATTCAGTCCCTTTACAGGTATGGCTCTAACATAAAACCTTAAATGCTGTTGGCAAACACCAGAGGAAATTTCTTCTAAATATTTCATCTTTATATAAAGCCTGCCCTACATCTGCTGCTTATGCCATGTCAAACATTCTTCCACTGGATCTTTTCGTCACGGGTGCCTCTATCCTTTCTGAATACAGGGTTGTTGGAGATGTGTATCCCGTGTTGAAAATATCCAGTTCCTAGATACCGATCTTTCCAGTTTGGGTCCTTTCCCAAGTCTCAAAACGCTTAAAAACCATATGAATGGCACACTCTTTACAATGTGGCAGCAGAGGTGGGACAGTTGTCGAACTGGAAGGAAGACGTACATATTCTTCCCGAAAGTTTTTGACAGATTAAAATTAAAAAACTTAAACATTAATTTTTACAATGCGCAGGTGCTCTCGGGACACGAAAAGTTTTGCTCCTACTTACATTGATTCCATATTCCCGATATCCCTTCTGGGTGCACCATGCGCACCTCTGATGTTGACGGATAACATTGAACATCTTTTTCACTGTTCCAGATTTAAGGATCTTAGATCCCAATATAACATTAATAGCTCCCAATGTCTAATCATCACTAGAAAAAATTCTACAAATCTCCTGCTGTATATGGAGTCTGCGATGCACAGGAAGTTCATAAACGGCAACTAATACACTATTAAGTCTCTAAACTCAAATTCAATCGTGAAACCGCGAATGTAGCATATGCTGTTTTTCTATCTTATGCACTTCCTGTAAATAGCCAAAAAGCATTTGCACATAATATTTTTAAGTTATTTTAAGCTATACTTTGAAAAACTCGTCTATCAACACACACGCTTGGTGAGTAGACAATGTTTTTCATCCTTTTACCACCTTAGTTTAAGTTTGGTCTATGTTTATTAATACGTTGTTTCAGCTAAACACGCACATGTACTCACTCTTGATTTAAGCACACTAGTTCCCTGCACCCTTATACACACATTTTTTTTTTTTTTTTAAATATAAATATTTCAAAAAAAAAAAAAATCCCGTAAGTCTTTGAAGTCCAATATTCGTGAAACCTGCTGCATTATATAAACTCAATTCATTCTTTTTTATATTTATTTCGGTTAATACGATGACACAGGTGACAGCGTGAATGAGAATTAAAAATTCACCCCGGTTACGTCTCACAGTTCTTATATTTAAGTGCAGCACATGAAAAACTTCCGTGTTCATTTTGGAAGTATTCTTTACTCTTAATATGGCCAACGGATATTGCTACGTATCATAACTCAGTAGTACGAAAATTAATATTATGCCTAAAGAGAGTAAACGGTGAACAACCGGAGAACTGAATAAATGAGTTTAAGCCGAAGTTTTTTTTTTCCTCAGAAATTTAGTGCAGAAATACAAATGTCTCTATATTTGCTTCATCGGTTGTTCGAGTATTGAAGTATTTGATAAGGTTAGGTGTGGGAAACGTTAATAAATAAGTTATAGCGTGCCGGAATCAATAGTGAAGATGTCAATATTGTAACAAGTCTATACTAGGGGGAACAAAATGATGATAAACGTAAGAGTCCAGAAAGGTGTTATACAGGGCTGTGTATTATTATCCATCCTATATATGATTTATATTTTCAAGAACACGGTGGAAGCGGTTGATACAAGAATTACGGCTAATGCAGATGAATAATTACTGATCTGCCGATGGCACGCTAAACGTCTAATTATTTAGGCTAGATAAGCACCTATTTTGGATTTTCCGGAACGATGTAACTCCCTTAAATGAACAAAAGCAACTACAACATCTGCAACACGATTTTTTAGCACATCCAGCTTGGAAATAGATGAGCGCCGAGTTACAGAGCGGCGCTATGCTGCTGCGTCGATGAAGTAAATAAGATCTCTGATTATCATCTCATACGGATTAATAATAATAGTTTTTTGCGTATTGATCACGCATAAGCGAGATGCAGACCTCGCTTGTCCTAGCACGCGATCTTCAAATAATGGCAAATAAAATTTCCGATTGGGAGGAGGATATTATATAACGACACTGTTGGACAATTCGGAGGTGGATTCTTTTCAGCGAAGAATCATTTGCAGAATTTTGCTCAAAACCGGCAATGAGATTAAATGTGCAAAGAAAGGCTTCGAGAGCAAGTGGCCCCGAGGACTGAAAAGACACCGTTAGGTACACGAATGACTTTGGCAAGCTACCATCTGTAGCATCGGTACTCGGTAAAAATGTAGGTTATTTTAAAGAAAACAGGAGATCGGTTTGCAGACAATTATATGTCGCGAGCAAGAGTCGTACCAATGATATGCATGCTCGTCAGAGCAACGAGAGAAAATATCATTCGTCCAGTTATCGGAGAAACTTCATCTAGTTGTGTTCGTTGCTAACTGGATCGCGATGGCTTTTGATGGATGAACGCCATCGTCAATTATAGTACGACTACCGCGACAAGAAACGTACTCGATTATTCCGGCCAATTGATTTCCTTCTTTTTCTTTTTATTAACTGAGGATCTTATCCGTCGCGGACACTGCAAATATGCGCGAACTTGTGTACGGGGAGACAGAGAGCTGCTGGGGGGGGAGAGGGAATGTGGATAATCGAATGATCATCGAGGGAATCTTATTTGCTTTTTAATCACGTCTCTCGCTATTGCTTCGGTACGCGCGCATTTACTTTATGTCCTCGTTGCTACTGCGATTATATGTGTATGTGTGTATACATATATATATATATATATATATATATAATATGTATATACATATAATATATGTATATATATATATATGTACATAAATTTATATTCGTAGAATCTCATTCTAGAATTTTATATTTCAACTTTATAACATCCGCAATCGGAATCGAAAAAAATCATATGCGATAAATAATCATGAATAACAGCGACCACAAGCGATAATAAACTGAAGAAGACTAACTTACAATGAAAAGCAAACAGTGCGCCAAACAATGCAGTAGTGCGTGGCTCAACTCGTGAACTTTGCATTCTTGTTAAAGTTTTTTTGACGACAACACGAAAAATCACTTTTACACGTTGCCCGGCAGCCGAGTAATTATTTCTTCTGCTTTTTCGGAACATTTGCGAATAGACGCTTTTTCGCTTTGTCCTTTTTTAATCTTCATACGATTGTAGCGGAACGTACGAGTGATAAGCAAATTATAGGAGCGGTAGAGAGAGGCAGTTTTTTGCGGTGCGTCGATTAAGAAATATCCGTATTTATCCCGAAACAAACGGAGCAACGAAATATCCAAAAGAATTCGTAATACGAAGAATTCTGTTTAAGTAAGCCGGCTTTATTGAGAGTTATTATTGTTTCGGTTTCGAAAAAATTTATAAAATATCGATATGTTATTACGAAACCGTTTTTTACTAGATCGCATATAACTTTTCCATCCGTATTAAACTGATAAACAACGTCTTTACAACATTAAATAATTTTCGATGAAAACGAAAAAACTATTCTACTCTTAATTAATATTAAATGCGCAACATGGGGACATGGGGGCAGGTACAATGCGATCTTCCAGCGTATGGCGAACCGACAAAACGTAAACCGTTTCAAACTTCTATCGTACTCCTCTTCGGGTTTTTTAACAGAAAACCTGATGACCCTGTCGTTAGATTTGTTAAATCGCGATTAAATTCAACCGATTCTAAAACCTGAAACACGAAAGTGGCTAATTCAAAAATAAAAGGTGCTACGCAAAAAAAAAATCCCGCGTTAAAAGCGAACTCCGTTTAAAATTGGACAAAAGAAAATCGCTCTAACTAGTGGGGGGCTAAAGCGTCAGATTTATTCGGCGCCTTTCGAAACTCTTAACTGAATTATTCAAGCTAAAAAGATTTAATCCGAAGGTTAAAAACTCCTTGCGACACATTTGCCGTTTAAACTTTTCGCGAGTCCCCTCACTTCGTCCTCTTCACTTCAGACAGCATCCTCTTTCCGCTTCCCTTTATCGGTTTTCCCTTATTCATTTCCGATACTTAGACAACACACTCGCGTGTTATATTGATCAAGTTTAAAGCACTCACCTCAGTCCTCTGAAAGGTCACTTTTCCAGAAAATATTCGCATTCATACATGCTTCATTCTCGTTTTTCGCCCAACGTCAGTTATTCCTACTATCGATAAATTTTTGTCCTCGAAACAGCACTGCACTAAGAACTGATTCCATCTTTTACCTCCCGTATTTTTGATCTCTCCCTGCTTTTGCTTATTACTGCGGGCCATTTTTACGATGAACATTGTAGTCTTCGCAGGCGCAGCCGCTTTCGCGAAATAGTGATTTCTTTTTCATCGTCCCATCGAATATTGGCGCCACCAAGCATATTTCTGAACAGAGATTCCTTTTCTTCTCTTGTTAGTTAGTTTTGTAATTCGTATTTTAGTGGAAAGACCACTAATAACAGAATAGACCGATTTCAGATAGATACTATGTCCGCAGGGTTAACCGGAATGCTCACAGTTTGTGTCCTTGGGGTATTCTAGTCTAGAAATATGGAAAAATTGAAATTTTTTTTTCCACATATTCTGAGAGTTTATACATTTAAAAATATGTCTCTAGAAAGATTTTTCAAAATTGAAATTATTTACGGAGTTATAGTCGTGACGCGGCAACTAAATCGGCTCTGTCAGAGTGGATCAAACAATAGACGGTAGGCATTCTTCGACTACCTGAGGATAAATCAAACTCTTTTATACATTATATTTATTTAAAAATCGATAAGGCCATTGTAACGTATTTTGTTGAAATCTTTTCTTGTTTAGTGTTCAGTTCAGGTCAGTTTCGTTTCAATCGTCAAGCAACGCAAATATGCGTACTCTGTGTACAGCCCAAAAATATAAAATTTCGAGTGGATATTTTATTTATTAAGTGTAAAATGGATAAAAAAAAAGTAACAAAGGAAGTGTGCTGTGCGTCAAGATAGACAAAAATAAAGGAACATTTAGACTGTCAGGCGGGATTCGGATTGAATGCTCTGAAATCTGAGCTTCTGATGCTTTAAAGGAAGCTAAGACTGCTCGTCTAGTTTTAGAACTTCGGAAAATGTACAATTTGAAGTAGAATAAGATCCATTGTATGAAGTAAGAATCGCCGATTAAGAAAATTTAAGTATATGAATTAGACTACCTGAAACTTTACTTGAATCTTTCAAAACTTGAAACGCGTTTTTCTCGAAACTACTTTTTTCAACGAAGTTCTAATCAACCGATTTACTTGAAACTGGGTATGGATCTTCTTTATATATCCCTCTATAGCCCCTACCAGAATAAAGTCAAAATTTTGATTTTTACTATTTTTATAAAATTCAGAAAAGTCAAAAAACAGGTAAAAAATCAATCTTTTTTTTTCAAAAACAGTCACCATTTTACGAGAATTTTTTTTTTTTCTCTGAGATAGGGGCTATAACTACATCCTTACTGATTAAGAATCCTTTTTTTGTTGTTTTTTTGTTTCAGATGACTAGAAGGGTTGGAATCGTAACAAACAGGACACGCCATTTTTTTCAGCCCTCCACTTCATCAGTCTATAACTTTGTGAATTTTGATTTTTTTTTTTTTGATAATTTTTTTGTGTATTCTTTGATGAATAAATAAATGGTAAAAAAATGGACAGTAAAAATATTTATTTATTTTTTTTATTCAGCTCGAAAGTATCTCCTAAATTTGTGCCTCTAGACTAAGGAAAATTCATTATCACACTGTATTAATGCCCCACTACTTTGTCAAAAGACATACTCTCCTTAAGAATTTTTTGGTGATTTTCTAGATATTACTCGACAGGTAGTAGCTTTTAACTTCTTTGGTTCTTCACTTTCTTTTTCTTTGTTGCTGAGCTTTAATACCATTCTGACCATTTGCGGATGAAGGCGAAGAATTATCCGACACAAATTACGTTTGAACCGTTCGGCATTAGACGGTGCGTTGATTTAATTTAATTCGATAAAGTTTCCAAAGAATGTTGAGTCAGTTTAGTTTGACTTTAGTGGCCGGATACACACTGATCGGTCAATGCGAGATCTGCATATCGTTAGTTACGTTTATAGCCGAGTACGCGGTGTATTCTGTCGCTAGACTATTTTTTCGGAACCTATTTCTACTGTCAGATCCATTTTCAGAAAACACCATCTCTTCCGTTTCCGGACAATTATTGTTTGAATGGTCTCTCATTTTACATACGCTGCACCATCGGTCGATAGGAGAACTCTAAACATTCTCATAGCTGAGATGTCTAGCGATTCAGGAATACTGTCTATATCGTCGTTGGCAGGTTAAAATGGACGTCTAAAACTTTTGACATGCTTAAATTCGTCACCATTAAGACACCGGCGTCCGTGAAAGAAATTGGCGAGGTTAATTTCGAATTAGCCGCTAATAGAGCTTTATCAATAATAGCATGCGAGATATGCGGGAAATATTAAAGATTACAAGGCGTTCGGACGGGGATTAATTATTTACGAACTCACGGCTAAATGTTGACGGGAATAGAGGTGTATTTTTTTAAAGCTGGTTATCAGTTGTTTCCTTTGACTTTAAGTACACACAGACCCGATGGTTACCATATTCGAGAGAGGAAAATAATATTGGACGGTTAGACGATTTCGCTGACAGCGTTGAAATATTCTTTGAATTTAATATTGCCTACTGCGTGTAGTATTATTGCATGCTCAGGCGTCGAGAAGAATTTTTAAATTTCGGTAGTAGAATTATACGTCGTATCGCTACATGATAAATAAATGTAACGATTTTACCCGAACTGATAAACAATATAGCCGAAAATTATCGCGTAACACGGGGGATAATCGAAAACTTTTAAGGAAGTAATAAAATCGCGCTGGAAACGATAATCCAAGATTGATTACATTATATTCTAATATTTTACAATACGGTATAGCCCCTAGTAGTTAAGCTGCTTGGCTACCAGAGGAGTCACGGGTTAGAAACTTGTCTCGTTGCGAATTCAAGTCGCTTCCAGCTGGTAAACCCAACTTAAACGGTTAGGTATCTGAGAATTATCTGAGCGAAAGTAAAGGCAAACCCCATGAGAAAGGAATTTATGTGATTTATGAGTATAATGTGGTTGTACATGAAAGATAAAATGGTTTAAAAAAAAGAAATACCGATACTTGAAGATTTATTATAAAAATTTATTAAAGATGCACTAAAGAATAAAAAATAATTACTCCCAATAAGAAAATATAGTTCAGAGTGAAATACCTTAAGTGGTGATATTTTAGTAATTCCTAAACAACACTGATACTTTAATTAGAGTAGGCATCAAATTCATAATATCTAGGAACAATTTAATGAATATTTAATGCAGTTTTTAATTATTATTGTAATAACGAATCCTATTCTGATTAAGGTATCAGTGTTGTATAAGAATTGCGATAATATCACCACACTTAAGGTATATCACTCTGAAATAAATTTTCTTATCGGGAGTAATTATTTTTTACTTTTTAGCGCATTTTTATTAAATTTTTATAATAAATCTTCGAGTATCTTTTTTTTTTAAATACTTTATTTTATAATTGAATTTTTTTCTTGCTAAACATCACAACCTTTTTGTCATATTCTACACATTTTATACCTAAAACAAAAAAAACAAGTTCACTTGAGCATGATGCTTCATGCGTTGAGGACTCCGTATGTAAGACTATAATTTATACATAATACTAAATTCAAAACAAAGAAATCTGATTTTTTGCGCATAAAGAATGAGAGATATGTCGTTTTCCTCGTTTTTTTTTTTTTAACTATTCGCCACCATCGAACGTTAAAGAAATGAAATACAGTTTCGTTCCCGACAAACAGCTTTCTTTCTAACGCGATATATCACATACCAAGGGGGGGGGAGAACGTATTTTTTTTCAGAAATGTCGAGCTTTCGGTGCCCCGGGGGCTGATTTTAAAGTTGGAAACCCAGATGTTCCAAATCCGAGAAATATACGGGGGGATGCGCATATTTTTAACCTTGTTCAAAATTTTTAGCTATAATAGTCGCATCGCAAAAGATACATATCAGTTCTCGCGCTTTTTTGAACTTTTCGCCAACTTTGAAAGTTTCCCTAAGGAAAATAAATGCGATTTTGTTCCCGGCAAATAGCGATCTTTCCATCAATATATCACAAGCCCGGAAAAAAAATATTTTTTTCGAAACTTTCGGCGCCCTGAGGGTCTAAATATAAAGTTGTAAGCTCGGCTACGGTACCTAAGCTGCATGGTACTCTCTTTCTGATGAACAAAGAATCAGTCAAATCGTGACCATATAAACACGAGTTATGCGCGAATAAACATAAAAAAAAAACCTTCCTCCTTTTTGGAAGCCGATAAAAAAAATGAACAAATAATGAAAGTATTTGACTGCGCCCAAAACGTAAACGTATCGCAGGGAAGTTACAGTGCCGCATAGTGGAATACAGCGGAAGAGGAAGTTGGATAGACAAGGGGGAAAAAAATCGAGTCACAGAAGAGAAAAAAGAAGAGTTGTAAAGTTCGAAATGAGCAGCTGTATCGATGGATGACGGTAAGAAACCGGGCAAAAATAGAAGTTTTCTCGCACCCTACCATTTTTTGTCTTCCATTTTATCGCTGTAACGAATAAACGAACAATTTTAAATCACGGATGACAAAATAAAGTCACAGCTGTTCCTTTTTTTGAATGTAATTTAGTTTAACAAACGCGCGGTAAAAGCAAAGGGTCACCTTTCCCATAAACAAATAACACGCCGGCGAGAGATTATTTTTCTTCTATTATCTACTTTAACTTTCTCCTTTACTACATACATACATATATGCGCAAACACTGACACGCCTTCATAATTTTTATACTTTCTTGCTGCCAAAGATCGAGCACAAGGAGGGGTCCTTTCATATGTACACAAAAAACACTATTGTTTCGATCATCTTGATTGACTTAATAAAGGAGTGCAACCCCATCTTAAGTCGATAACCAAAAATACGAAAAATAAAAATAAACGAAATTCTTTAATAGCTATTTAGACTGTTTGACACCATCATAAAAGTACGCAAACGAAAACCCTTTAATACTAAGTTAACACTTAAAACGTTGTTAACTTAGTTGTTCAAATAATCAACATGTCGCTTCAATTTCATTTTTACTGAAACAAATAACGACACGAATGATGTTAATTTCGATAATGTCTTTTTCGCGAAACAACCTAGTTTAAATGGTCGCTTCGCGTTTTTTATCAAAATTTATTTATGTTCGCTAAAACTGTCGTTGCTTGCACCTCTTTAATGTAATATGCAATATGAAACTTTGCTGAAAAAAAGAAATTACGCGGTAGTCTATTTTAATGTTCGTTCCGATGTAATTGAAGGAAATACGTAAATTAGAAATATCGAATAATCGAAATGGAATTTAATCGATCGCGCCAGTTAAAGTGAACATAACTAACGGATCGAGTCAAAAAAAAAAAATGTTTATCGAATGTGAATAAAAATCAAGCGAAATACAAAACAACTGTATAGAATACTTTTTATTTTCATCGATATTATTCGTAAAAGTAGTTACAAAAATTCATATATGCCGACGTATACTTTATCAATGCAACGAATAAAAATGTTTATAAATTATACAAAATTAAATGTCCAAGAAGAAAAACAGAGAAAAAAAGAATATATAGTTTAAAAAAGATACGCGAATAGGAAAAGGTGGGTTAAATATATGCGGAAAAAATTAAAACTAACTGATATATACGCAAAAAATTTACTTAGATATGTATTACACAACATTTAGACTAGCACGATATGCATTATTATTCGTGGAATATGTTTATAAAATCGCTAACGAAATTAATCGATAAATTATCATAATTCGACTAGAGACGAGCGTAAAGAGAAAGTCTAAGAATAAAAAATAAATAAATATACATAAAACTATTTGACTAGTTTTAAAATAGATCGTAACTTATATTATATTAATAATGTATCAACAAAATATATCACAATAGAAAAGAAAAATCTGAGCCTTTTTAATTTTTTCATTAAATTATAAAAAAGAATAAAATAAATAAAACGATGTAAAGGTGAAAATAATCTCATATAAGCCGATTAGTTTAATATGGGCATTTCGGTAAAAGCGTCTTTAATTTCAATTTTAACAAATTATTTCAGATAGAAACACTTTCGGACGCGCTACAGAAAAACTAAGTTTATACAGGCAAGGCTGTTTTCGAAATATGCACGCGTCCGTAATTAAGGTGCCACTGCAAACCTATATGTGTTTAACCAAAAAATTTTAGCCGAAAATTTTTCGTGAAATTACTTTACAAACGTTTTTGAATTCAAAATCACCATTATTGCGAAAACCAAAATTCACCATTATTGTGAAAACCAAAATTCACTATATTATTGTGAAAACCAAAATTTGCTACAAGCTAGTACGGTTACAAGAATTTCAATACTTGTATAGAAAACATTTGATACTTTCCGGCGAATTTGTTTGTCTTTTTTTCACCTCCTACATTTGTTTATCAACGTTCAACAACTACACAATTAACACTAGCGGTTAAGGTGCTCGGCTACCAAATCGAAGATGTCAAAGGTTATCGAGACTTGTCTCGTTCCGGATCAAATTCGCTCCCAGGTTTATACCTAATCTGAAATTGAATATTGGTTATACCAGAGAAATTTTGGGAAAGTAAAGGCGAATCCCAAGTAGAAAGAAACTGGCCCCCCTACTCTCTCATTATTGCCCTTTAGTACATTGTGAACCTTCACAATCCATACTTATCAAGGATATGGGACTTACTTTACTTTAAGAATAGAACGGCCCGAGAAAATACCTCTCATGTGTGCGATATTTGCCGCCCTTCTAAACGGTATATGAAATTACATTCACCTTTGCCTGTTCCTTAAATCTAAATAATAAATGATAAAAAGAAAAAAGAGCACACTTGTAAAAAAGAAGAGAAAGGATAAATTTTTTTTTTTCTTTCTTTTTCTTTTTTTTTTTTTTTTCATTAAAAAAATAAAAATAAAGGATAGAACACTGCCGCGCGTAGAGACGTAAATGCCAATGTGATTGTCTGTACATATTGGTCGTCATCGTTTCGCTGAGATTAATAAACTAATTAATAATTATTGTTTCGTATAAAAGTCTTATCAGGCTAGGTAACTTATTAAACGCCGGTAACATATTAAAATACGAATTTAATTTTTCACTATTCATAATATCGCTTATCGTTCATCCACTTATTTAACTACTACTTTTAATCAATAACGTTCGTTCGTAATGTCCTTCAACAAAAAAATTCGTCCTCAGCAAAATTTAAAAAGTGGAACTTTTATTTTGAAATTATTATCGTAGCGCAAAAATTCAAACAAACGATGACATCATTACAAGCCGAACACGTTCGACAACGGCAAAACTTGCAATGTAAAAAAGCTCGTAAAATGCAAAGTAAAAGTTAATATAAAATAACGGAAAATGTTTTGTTTTTTTTTTTTTCGAAAAAAAAGAAAAAAAAAAGAGTTCCGTTTCTGTTGTATTTAGAGATCAAATAAAAAAAAAAGTTATTACAATATTCGTACGAAAATTAAAGAGATAAAGGGGGGAGGGTTGGACGGTATTCATTTTTTGTAATACTTAAAAAAACTTTTGTAAAATCTTATGAAAATAATTTAATTAAAAAATATTCCGTAAAAATATTTAATTGAAAATTTTAATTTCTGCTTTATCCACATATTTCACCGATTAAAAATTATCCCCGTGCTTATAAAAGCGCGATGATATTTCGATTTTAAATATTCAATTAATACGTATTATTAAGTTAGAACAATTTCGGATCATGTATTATGTCGAAAGTAATTTTTTTCCGATACACAGATACGACTACGTTAAAATTTACGCTTTATTTCTACATTAAATGAGGGGGTCAGATGAGGATTTTAAAAATCTCTTACTGAAATAAATTTAACCAAAAAATCCCGAAACAATAAAAATTTAAAAAATAAACAAGATTTACTCTTTAAGTACATGTTGAAAATATTTCAACTTCTGAGGGAAAAAAACGAATTTATACCACATTAACATCACCGTAATTCGGGATTCGATAAATAGACCGTAATATACTGAAATATGTTAAATCGTAAACACTTCTTTTTATTAGCACTTTCTCTAAAGTCCCGTTAGAATATTTCGTAATCGTAATGTTCTAAAAATAAACTTAATAGTTGATGTTAAATCGTACCTCGTTTTTTTTTTTTTTGGTTTTTTTTCATTATCGCTAAAAGGATATGCAGAAATATAAATTTTTAAACTTTCACAATAGACCAAGGACGAACTTTTTAAAATAAATTATCTTTTTTTAGAATAAAATACCGAGTAAAGTACTAAAAGTACACTTTAAAATGAGTAAATAAGCTAACATTGAAATGAAAAAGAATTATAACATTCTTTTAAAAAAAAAAAAAAAACAACTCTTAAGAGCAGAGCGTAATAGTAGAACGTCTTTAAAAATGATTAGTTAAATAATATTAAAAGTTTTGACAGTCTGTTATTGCATAATTTTCAGGGGTCATGTCAAAAAATATGCTTTCAATCGGACGCAAAGTTAATCCTCAAAGAAAGTACATAATTTTAGTTTCAGTCTTCATTCACGATATTTAGTCTATTTCTATGGCGGTTAAAAATAGACAATGGAGAATACCTTCAGGAATACGACTGATATTATATTTTCACTAAACATCAAGTGTAAAAATTTAAGGTTACATGATTTATCCGCGGGATTGGGTTTGTTTTATTTGCAGGAACAAAAAAACAAACAAGGATTGACAATTAGCGATAAAAAAACCACCTAGTTTTAAAATATAGTGATATTTCGAAATTTACTAAATTAATATTTCCCGCTTTAAATATTTAAATTTAGATTATTTTCAAATACGTGTAAGCGATAGCTTAAAAACAGAATGTACGAAGAGCAATATGAGAGATTATTTTAAATCATAGAGATAAAATAATAGATAAACACTTACACATAGATAATATAGTAATTAAGAAGAAAAATAACTTATTACAGCATCTCGAATACTGTGTCTATGTTTTTCACTTCTGCTTTCTTTTGTCGTAGAGTACTATCAGTATCTGAACTAAACTGTACCATGTACATATCATCGGTCTGCTCTGTTGACTGTAAAATAAAAGCAATCGAAATTTTAAAATAGATTATTACTAACACCCAATTATTAAGTTCACGGATTTTATATTAATTCTTTTAATTTTATATTAATACAAAAGTAAGCATGCACATATATTAATTACAACGTAATTCTTACGTTTGAAATGTAAATTATTATTCAGTTCTAATCATATTTTCAAAGGAGTGTATTTCGTGTTAATAAGTTTTTTTTTAATTTTATGTAGATCCCTGTCAAAGACTGAAGCTGAACACAATCATTTGAGTTCCATCATCACTGTGACTTTAAGACAATAGCAATAAAAAAAACATGGCGTAATTGTAATAACAGTGTGATCTACTTATGTACGTAAACTTTGTTGTTTTTTTTTTTTTCTTCCTTAACACAACCTAATAAACTTACACAGTGATTGACTAATTTATATATCTACACCAAGTGGTCCTAGAAATACAAAATTTAGAAGATATGATTTTTTATAAGGTAAGTACCGCATAAAAAAGAGCTTTTTTAAAGTACGCCCATACAACCGGTGAAAAGAGGGCTTATATGGTAAGCAAAAAATAGAAATAGTGTTTTTTTTTTTGTTTTGTTTTGTTTTTTTTTTTTTTAATTGCTAATTAACAACTTTGATACCAAAAATGTAATTGAATGGTTCTACTGTAAACAATTAAATATATAAACAAAAGTGCCCTGCTCAATTTCTTTTTTTTATTTTTTTCATAAATGTGAATAATGATAACTGTTCTTTTTACGTGACTTTGTTGAGTTATTTGCATGCTAATTTTACTTGTTACTGTCATTCACTACTAATGCTATGTACTGCCGTAACTATTGAATAATACATAAGAAGTAATTTATTTTACATTTGTATTTCTTTAGCTACATGAACTACACCATACAATGTCATTATCCACATTTCGTGAAATGTGAAATTTTATGCTCATTTTACGAACCGTGTATTTTTTATTATCTGCTCGTAGTATGTGTATTAACTTACACACATACAGATTACATCAATTACAATATAATTATATGCTGAAGTCTGCAATAATTATGGAAACTAGGGACTTAAAAACTGCAGTAAACTAAATTTTATCAAACACCGAGCCGATATATAATAATGAGCATAACCTATTACAGATAACTGAACCGAACTGGGGTGTGAAACACGCCGTCATCCTACAATTTATAATGAAAAGCAAATATTATACATCGATGTGTTATTTTATTTAATTTTCTATTTACCAAGTCGCAATAACCAATACAGTATTAAAACATATTTGAGCGGAGATATCTATAAATTCTGGTACAACACGTGACAAGAGCGAAATATACATACTTTTTTGCTCTTACCAAAACAACTCTACAATTGAGCTAAACCACCCAACATGTAAAAATATTACAGCGATGTTAAAATTACAAGTCAGTCACGACAAAAATCTTAGTACTCATAAAAAAGTAGACTCTCGAGTAATTTAAAAGCTACATGAAAATTTTAACAAGTTGCTTTTAATGCTTTCTTCAGTCGTAGAGTAATTTTTATAATACATCCGTTTACTTCACTCATTGTTTTCTTTCATGTTTATTGTACAGTAATTAATTTTAAACACCGATTTAAAACAATTATTTAATTTTTCATCAAATACCACGATGCGTTTCAAAAACAAAGCTTCATGATCACGGGAGTTTATAACAAAAAACGTTGATATAGTTTTCTGCAAATAATGTTCGTTTGTTTTCTTTTCAACCTGGTAGTAGTTCCTACTTCGACAAGAACGATCTTTAAAGTATACTTTAATATCAATTAAAAATCTATATTAGTACTGTATGACTTCAAACTGTCATTTTAAATAAACGATAATTAAATTTATTTATGTAATAGAAAATTTTTAACGGTTCTCGGTTTTATAGATGGCAACATTAGAAACACATGTAAAAGGCAGATTTCAATTATATGACATCAAAGTATGTAGGAACGATCTTAGATATATATAAAAATTTTGAATAAAACCCTGTTTAATTCATTTTAAAGCAACTTTTTTCATATTCTTATCGTAAACATATTCAGAATTCCAAAATAAAAATTAGGCAGACATAAAAATAACTTTAATATTATCACTTTTTTTTTTTTTTGAAAAATATAAAACGAAAGTTTTTCGAATAATATATTTTTTATTTGCTTTATTCATTTAACTTTAGAAAATCGTAATAAAAGAGAAAATTTAAAATAATTAAAATGGACACGTTAGATTTGAAATTAATTTATCCAAAAAAAAAAAAAAAAAGTCAGTTATATACCTACTACAAGTATGAAAATAGAATATCAGTCATTCGAAGCATAACATTTTATATGCCGTTCTAATACTTAGAAAACTTAAACAAGTTCGTTATATCCATTGAATTGGTTGTATTCCCACACTCTTTTTCAATAAACACACGAGAATATAGAAACTGCATTAAATTAATATGTTTTTATTTATTTTTTTCTATATTTATTTATTTTTTACATACAAAGATTTAATGTGGTTAGTGGTGGAAACCATCCAATTAAGTTTTGGTTTCCTCCCCTCCACATTGTACAATCATTAATCTTATCTTAACATATTACAATATTAGTATAAATTGATATTGTATTTTCTGTATTCCAATTCCTTTTTGGCCAAATTATTGAATATGTTTATTTTTTCCAGCACCAATTCACCGCAGTCGTCCGCGATCTCCATATTTAAAATGTTACATCCATTCAGTATATACTGCACATTGTCCTGCTCATTGCATCTAATGCAATTTTCCGTTTCTGCTATCTTAAATCTTTTGAGATAGATTTTGAAATTCCCATGGCCTGATATAAATTGTATATTGAAGAAATTTGGCGTACAATAATAACTGTTGTTTAATCTCTCCTTGAATGTTGGGAAAAAACCTTTCGTTATTCCACTATGATTCGTCCACACCGCTTTAAACTTCTCCACATATTCTTCTGTGATAAATTTTTTGAATTGTCTGTCTGTTATTATTTTATTCTCTACTATATATTTTTTGTTTATATATGTGATTTTTTCGAAAGTTTGTTCTACCTTTGATTCATTTTTAATTTTAAAATACTGTGATATGTTTTTCTATTTGTAAGTATAAAGGTAATATTCCAGATATGACTAATGCATTTGTATAATTTATTTTTTTTTTTTTAAGCTTTGATTAGTTTGATTGCTATGATATTCTGTGTATGCTTGCTAAAAATTTTTGAAATTTATTGAACTTTAACATATCCTTATGAATAATACTATTATATAATAGATTAGATAATATCACTGTTTTGTATAATATTATTCCTTTTTTGTAATTCATCTGATTGCTAAACAGCTTTGTGAATATATTATTAAATTTTGTAATTTTTTCATTTATGTACTTGCAGTGATTGTAAAATTTAAGGTTTTTATCTATCAGTACTCCAAGATATTTTACTTGGTCATTTACTGTGATCTGTAGTCCGTATTTATTTAAGTTCATGTTGACTTTTTTCTGCTGTTAAATATCATCAAATTTGTTTTGCTCATATTGATCTTTAGATTATACATTTCTAGTAACTCTTTTATATTCTTATACACTATCGTTATTTTGTTTTCGAACTTTTCTCTATTTCTATCTGCTACCATAATTTACTGAATCGTCTACTAATGTTATAATTTTAACATCGTTCGGTAATTCTAACTTATGTATATATTTGTGCAAACAGTATATTCCATAAATATGGGCTGAAAACCGCTCCTTGTAATATACCTGTATCTACGTGTACCTTTTTTTTGTAATTGTTTATATTAATTTCCGTATGATCATAATATTGATTTAAAATCTCCAATAAGTTATTGTCTAATTTTAATTTTTTCATTAGTTTTATCATCTGATTTATGTCAATGAATTAATTAGAGCGAGGTTCTGTACGATATTAAAACCTACCGAGATAAAATATAAGATAATAAATATCTTTTATCAATGGCACAGCTCAGATAGGTTTTTTGGGGAATTAACTGTACCCTAAAAATTTTAACATATATTTTGAAAATATGGAAAAATTATAATTCTATAAAAATTTAAAGGATACAAAATTTCTGCAAAATATTTTAATTTACATTTATTTATTTTTATTATTATTATTAATAACGGAATAATCAAATAAATCCTATCGAGTATGTTAATAACATTTTACCACGATTTTACCCTTAAAATAAGCTCTCTATACTACAACCGCTGGAATTAGCTCCTAAAAGAAATGTTACCTGCCACCGCTGTTTTTTATATACAATTTCGACTTTTTTAATTAAATTTTTTACATAAAATATATTTTTGATAGAAATAAATGAAATAAACCGCTAAAGATAATACTCTCTTAAACAGAAAAGCGCGAGAACATAAGAACATTAAAACAGTTGGACTAATAATGGGTTTTTTTTTCATTATTATTATTTTTAATCGATTTAAGCCGGAACTATCCTTAGCTGTAAAGAAAAGAAGTAAAAATATAGAAATACCTCGGAAAATTTATAATTATTTAAATGAAGAATAAGATAGCTATAATAGATATTTCTCCTTGCAGATTGTATACAATCTTTCTTCTCCCCAATAACCCAGTTAATTGTTCCAGTTTAAGCTGTTCGGGTTGAGGTTGACTATATGTTACTGCAGGCTCCTTGTTATTTTAATCTGTTTCGTTTGCTTATTCACTCGATTCACTTAAATCACAATCGGTCTATTTAGAACAGCAACCTTTGAGAGAATCGTTTTCCTCAAGGAACGTTTTTAAGTGTTTGGTTGCATTTTTTATTAATTTCATTATGAACTATATAAGACAGCCGGTCACTGATCAATATATTTTTCTTATCCACCATTGTGTTAATTTTCTCAAAAGAGACACTTCACTAATTCTAAATATGACACATGCCACTTTAAATAACACCCAATTATTTTTTATCCTTCCGCGAAATTGCTCAAACTCACCATTGATTTCAATCATTCTTCACATTTTTACATTAACAATCCCAATTGCACGTGCTTTAAAATACTATACACCATAAAATACTCCTCTCCTTAAAATATTTCCTTCTTTCCTGTAAAACTTGCCTGTTTAAATCATACCCATACTATTCTGTATGCGATAATGTTGTGTCTGCTATTCTTTTTCGTTATAATCTCCACTTTCTTCTTGTTCATATCTCCTACAGATTGTTTTTCCTGACCGTTCGTATGTTAAGGTTCTAAAAAAAAAATACGATGCGATAAAACATAACTCTCATTGGAACGGCTGTTTTCACTTTTCTTTTTTGTTTTTTTTTTTTTTTTTTACAATGTAAATATATAATAACTTTAGTATTACATTAATCGATATATTTTTAATTAGAAAAGAGAACAAAGCATATTATTAAAAACCAAATTAAAAACAAAGTGTTTAGATTCATTTATAATAACATTATTTGATTTTCTTTTCTAACTAAAGATAAATTATTTAATTTTATTTTATGTCCGACAAACATATATTATTAAATTTATCTCTATTAATATATGTTCTTTTATGTTTACCTGAAAATGGAAAATTCTCGATAACTTGTGTAGAATATTCATTTACGGTGTGTATTTAGTGTGATTGAGTTTATAATTTTATTATTTTATTCTTTAAAATTGCTTTAGTGTACTTTAATATAGTATTTTTTTTTAATAACAAGTTTCAATTTTTTATTCATTTTCAGAAACTATTTGTTTATGGATATTATTATTATTTGCAATACTTTGTTATTATTATTATAATACATTCCTCCTTTTTATGTTAATTTTTATTGTATGATTTCCCACCATAATTTAATACATTTAATTTTTTTTCTATTTTATACATTTTCTCTCTTTTTTTTTTTTTAAATAATAGGAACGTCCTAGACTTGATTATCCTTGAGTCCATTAATCGTTTACATCAGACCCTGTTCGAACATTATACATATATATGTTATAAACAAATCGTTAAAAGAAAAAAATATCAACCATTTGTTCTCTTTTGTGCCATATTTTATTTCCACTTCTCCATTTACTTTATACAATTTTCCGTTATCGAAGAACTCCTGTTTCTTCATTAATAAGTAGATTCACTTTATGTTTAACACGTTTCTTTTTCTTTTTTTACATATTTTGTATTCCGCTATTTATTCAGCATTTCTTACATATTATCTTTATTTTATTAACTTAATTAACACACTAGACTGGCGACCCCCCCCCCCAAAAAAAAAAAAAAACACTGCAATATATAATATTAGAAATTAAAATATTCACATAATTTACGATCTAAGTGAAACTTATATTTATGTAAACATTCTCAGTATTGCTTAAAAATTTATTATTAAAATTGTCAGTTTATTCCATGTTTCCTCTACCTTTGTTATGGACGATAATCAAAAAAAAACAAGAGAAAGAGATTCTTGTCATTATTAAATTATTCGATATTTGGCCAAAGCAAAATGGAAAAAAAAAATGTAGTAACCAAAAGTTATATAAAAAACAGGAATCGCGAAGTATAATCTTTTAATAAAACGACATCTTCACTTTGTGAGGTCAGAGGAACCAAAATATGCTTAACGAATCTTACGACGAACGTTCTTTAAGTATCCAAAGTCGAGAATACAACTATCGGATAGCGTTCGAAAAATATCAAGCTGGTTTGACGTATACAAGTTACTGATAAGACAGCTAGTATTGACTTTTTACACGCGCGAGAAATTCGTTGCCAGATAAATATCTGACAGTAGTTGCGACAATAACGGCCAGACAGTTTTTGATGTCCCTCATTATCACAGTCGCGAGAGACTTGCAAAAGTTTTATTCGCAAGCCAAAAACAGGAGTTTGTAATTAAACATTTCCATAATTTATTTATTTTATTCATTATTTCGATATTCGTATTATTATTTTACGTAAGCAATTATTTTAAAAGTTATCATTTTAAAATTACATTTCAGCATACGTAATGAGTTCCTGAAATATTCGAGCATACCGCGCAGAGGAAATAATCTGAAAGGTCATTTTTAAAAGACACGTTAATGTTCGAAAAAAATAATAAGAAGAACACAGTGCTAATCTGTAAACAGTTTCATACTGTTTGCGGAAAACAAGGCTATAAAACAACTTTCACAAATCGTAATTTCGGCGATCAAAAATTATATTTACCGGTAATATTGTGAATAAGATGGTGTGATGTGAAACCTTTGCTTAATAAAATAAAATCAATTCGAAAATCGACTAATGACCTTGAATGGAAAAAAATTAATTCCACCAACGAAACTGAACCATTTCGGAAAAGTACCGCTTTCGATTTATACAATTCTATTATACGACGAATTTCGATTTTTGCGGCCGTTCAGATAATCATTCCGTATGACGAACATCATTTTTACACTGTTCAGTGGTCACGAATTGGTGTTAACCTTCCAGAAATTCCACTAACACATAGAATTGATTTCTCCCTGATCAACCATTTCACTATTTATAACTACGAAAGTCTAGATCTCTAGCTGCTCGGCATCAATCTGAATTCCAGAGAAGACACAAAAACCAACACTGCGCTCATCCGACAAAATCAATTACTCTATCCAGCATTAGAACAGTAGCCGTCGTCATTTTTCAGGTATGCATAAAACGGCAACTCCAGCAGTTATACCAACACAATGCTGACAGTTCAACAGACTATTAATAGTCGGCACATTAGTGTTCGGCTGATCTCATAAATCAATATCGTATAACGTCTGCAAACAATTGCACTGGCAGTAAGTTCATTAACCAGAGAATATCAGCGTTCATTCATTTTTCAGTATCGACAGTTAAGATTTTGTAGCGGTGAAACCCCCATTCTAATATCAGCGGCAGCTGTCGTAAACTTCATCGGCAGTATCTCAAAATTACCAAATACATATGTATATTTAAATTTTTCGTAAATTAATGATGCAATCCCCTGCTCGAATACTATGAATTAAAATCAGCACGATTTATTTGAAAAAACTGGTATATTACTACTAAAAAAAAAAAAAAAAAAAGGTGGCCCGTTTTTGTTGTTTTTTAGTTTAAAAACAAGTTCAGTCAAGCATGAGGTTTCATGCGCTGAGGATTCCGTATGAAAGTTAACAATAACTATAATTATTTAGTATGTAAGAAAATTTGTTTGAATATACTTCTATTTTTATTTTACTATTTTAATTTAATATCTTAATAAATTTCAGAGATTTTTTCTAATAATAATTTAAAACAGTAAAGCAAAATACTAATTTGAATCGAAGACTTAGACTAATTTGAAGTGCAATGTAATGGTTATAAAGAAAAATCAATTAAATCCTTTTTTTGTTTATTTAATTTTTATTTATTTTTTTAAATTATTGGTTTAGATTTAATAATACTAATATTAAGGTTTTATGATTTTTTAAAATGTGTAATTTTGTTAATCCCTACACCTATCTTTCTTGGATTGCCGATCGTTAAAGACATTTAATAAATATATAAACAAAAACACACAAAAAATATTAATTAGAAATAATATTAATGCTACGTATCATTCTGCTTCGGCTGCTAGAATGCTGGTGCTCCCTGCTGGCAGTTTGGTGTACGTTGGTGATTGCGTCCTGGATTCTCGGCGAATGGGAGGGAGAGACACAGTAATCGAAATTATAGTTTACGAATTTTGTAAATGTCACTAATTTGAAAACCGAATTTCGAGGCGATTTGGTTACTTTGTTATCGAACTTCTTTCGGTTGCAAGACGAACTGGTTACTTTACTAAAAAAGGTCGATATAGTTCCGCGATGTGACAAAGACTGTCGTTCTACTGAGATGATTTTTTAACGATTCGGCTTTTTTCTTTCGACTCTCTCAATACGTTAGACCTTTATTAAATATTTTTTTTTTATTTATTTACTAGCATAGTGCGTTAAATTGTTTAACAAATCGAAATACTATTCGCATCTGTTTTTCATCAACAGATGCGAATAGTATTTCGATTTGTTAAACAATTTAACGCACTATGCTAGTAAATAAATAAATAAACAATGATGCGATGAGTCCGTTCCTTTCATTACAGTTCATAACAACACTAACACAAGCCGTAATGAAAATAACCAAACCGAAACCTGTGATCCCGTTCCGTTTCTTAGCCCTCGTACTAACACTATTAACGCAAATTATAACAATCCGAACCAAATTCTAAAAACCGCTGCAGTCTCGTATTCCGATAAAGCCAAAAAAAAAATAACACCGATTAACAAACCCGTTTGTTCCATGCATTCAAGAAACCCACTTAAAACAAAACCAACATTTAAAACTAAAAAACTACAAAGTTCTCGAATCAAATCCAGTGCTTGCTAGTCGTGCGCATGGGGAAATAATATTAGGCGTTCGTGCGGATATTAACTTTCAACAGATAATGTTACCGTCCGATATTCAACCAGTAACAGTCGAAATTCGTATGCCAGTTCCACGGGTGTCTCTAAACATAATTCCGAACCGTATTTAGAAACTTTTAAAGTTGCCAAAAAATTAAAACAGTTCCTCCCCTCCAGCGGCTCGAGTATTACAGTTAAAAATTTTGAACAGGGTTAAACATATGCGCTTCGACATATATTTCTCAAGTTTGGAACATCAAGGGTTGAAAGTTTCGTTAAGGAAATAACTTATGTTTTCGTTCTTGACAAATATCGATCTTTCCATCGATCATGACCGAAAAAAAATATATAATTTTTGAAACTTTTGAGCTTTCGGCGTTTAAGGTTCCGAATTTTAAGATGGAAACCTAGATGTTCCAAAGTAAATAAATAAACAGGAACGCACATTTTTTTAACCTTGTTCAAAATCTTGAATCACAATATATAAATTACAAGCGGGGCTACACGTCACTTTTCAGAATTTTATGAATTTTTAGTAAATTTCAAACAGTTTCGTTAAAAAAATGAAATACGGGTCTGTTCCCAAAAAATAGCGCTCTTTCCTATAATAATACACTTGACAAAAATTTTTTTTTTACAAAATTTCGAGCTTTCAGAGCCCCAAGCCACTAATTTTAAAGTTGGAAACTTAGATGTTCCAAACCAGAGAAATATACATGGATGCCCATATTTTCTACTTTCCTCAAAATTTTTAACTTTAATACTCGCGTCACAAATCAATTCTCGCAGGGCAAACTTTGAAAGTTCCATTAAGAAAATGAAATACGGTTTCTTTCCCGACAGATAGCGATCCTTCCAACGGTATAAAACATGTCTTAGAAAAAAAAAAAAATTTCTTCAAAATTTCGAACTTTCGGCGCCATAAGGGTCCAATTTTAAAACTGGAAATCCAGATGTTATAAACTAGAGAAATATAAGGGGATGGGCACGTTTTTAGCCGCGTTCAAAATTTTTAGTTGTAATATTCGTGAAGCTAGGGGAAAGATACATAATTTTTTTTGTTTTTTTGAACTTTTCGGAACTTTGAAAGTTTCGTTAAGAAAATGAAATACGGTTCCGTTCCCGACAAATAGCGATCTTTCTAATAATATATTATAAGCTCGGGCAAAAAAATATATTTTTTAAAAATTTTGAGCATTCGGCGCCCTAAGGGTTTTATTTTACAGCTAGAAACCTGGATGTTCAAAACTAGAGAAATATACGTAAAGTTGCATATTTTCTACCTTGTTCCAAATTTATAGCTATAATACTCGCGTCGTAAAGAGGGAGCTACAAATTAGAGCTCGCGCTTTTTTGAACTTTCCCGCAACTTTTAAAATTTTGTTAAGAAAATAAATTACGGTTTCGTTCCTGACGAATAGCGATCTTTCTAATAATATATCACAACCCGGAGTAAAAAATATTTATTTCCAAAATTTTGAGCTTTCGGTGCCCCGAGGGTCTAATTTTAGAACTGGAAACCTGGATGTTTCGAACTAGAGAAATATACGTAGAAGCGTATATTTTTAACCGTGTGCAGAATTTTTAGCTGTAATATTTGCTTCGCTAGGGGGCTAACACGTCATTTTTCGCGCTTTTTTAAACTTTTCGGCAACTTTGAAAGTTTCGTTAAGAAAATGAAATACGGTTCCGTTCCCGACAAATAGCGATCTTTCTAATAATATATTATAAGCTCGGGCAAAAAAATATATTTTTTCAAAATTTTGAATTTTTGGTGCCCCGCAGGTCTCATTCTAAAGTTGGGGAGCCGGTTGTTTTAAATCAGAAAAATATACGTAGAGTCGCGTATTTTCTACCATGTTCCAAATTTATAGCTATAATACTAGCGTCGCAGGGAGGGGGCTGCAAATTGGAGGTCACGCTTTTTTGAACTTTACGTCAACTTTGAAAGTTTGGCTAAGAAAATGAAATTCGGTTTTGTTCCCGAATAATAGAGATCTTTCTAATGATATACCACAAGCCTGAAAAAAAAAATATTTTTTTCCAAAATCTCGAGCTTTCGGCGCCATGAGGGTCCGATTTTAAAGCTGGAAATTCGAATGTTCCGAACTAGAGAAATATACGTGGAAGCGCATATTTTTAACCGTGTTCAAAATTTTTATCGGTAATATTCGCGGCGCTAGGGGGGGGGACACGTCATTTTTCGCGCTTTTTTGAACTTTACGGCAACTTTGAATTTTTTGGTAAAGAAAATGATATAAGATTTTGTTCCTGATAAATAGCGATATTTCCATCGATATATCGCATGCCTGTAAAAAAAAATATTTTTTTACAAAATTTCGAGCTTTCGTCGCCCCTGGGGTCCAGTTTTAAAGTTGGAAATCCGGATGTTTCAAACTAGAGAAATATACGGGGATGCGCGTATTTTTAGCCGCGTTCAAAATTTTTAACTACAATACTCGCGGCGCTAAAGGGGGGGCACGTCATTTTTTGTGGTTTTTTGAACTTTTGGGCAACTTTACATAACTTTTGTAACCTAATTTTTTTATTTTATGAAAGTACTCCTGTACTGTAGTTTATATTTTGAATTTCAGCGTTATAAGTTTATCTAGTGACGAGTTATGATTTTTTATGTGATTTTTGAGGTCGTTTTATGTACCATATTATATATTCTTGACGGTTTTTTGGATTTTTTGCCGCCCAGGGTAATCGGTCATCTTCAAGTTATAGATCGTTTTAAAGAGAATTTAAATTGTAATTTATGTTCCAAATTTGAAGTTTATAATTCAAGCCGTTCATGAATTATTGATTTTTATTTGATATTTTTGTCATTTGTGTACCATCTTATTAGGATTCCGTACATTATATGTATACGGAATCCTAATAAGCAACCAGGGAAGTTTCAAACCGAGATACGCACTTACCGTTCTTGGGTATTTTTTTCTTATTAATGTCCAGCAAATAACTACAGTTCACATCAAAGAATTTTGAAAGATTTCATGGAGTAGGATATAATTCGCAGGCTAACGATAAAATGAAAAAAAACCACTGAGTATTGTGAATAATAATACAAATCGGCTAATCAATTGAACCCGAGAAAAAGATCGCTCAATTATTTTCTAATATACCGTTCTCTACACCTTATGCAGTAAACCAAATTGCTCTTCATCGGAAAAATTCGGCATAAATTCTTAAACAAGCCGGATAAAAGAGGTTCGGGCCGATATTCGAGGATCACTGCAATTAAGTAAGTTAACTTATTTTAACAACACTGAGAACTGTCCGGGAAATAGACATAAACCGAAGTTGGAACAATAACATTAATGAATAGACTAGTTTAGGTGAGCCAACTTCATACGTATATGTTATCAAATTCTAGTGCATTCGTCAAACAATCCGAACAGTAAGACCAATAAACAAAATGGTAGTCTGCATTAAATAATAAAGTAATTATTTATTTAGATTATGTCATTTTTAAGTCTATTTTTTTTTTTTTTTTTAAAGAAATTAAGAGTTGATTCGCATAGTTTCAATTAGCAGTAGTTATGTTACCGTATTCTACTGTTTCGTATTAATCGGTGATGCTTGCTTTTATGTTTCTCGCGTTACTATGATTACATATAGTGTGTTATTTCATTAATAAAATATAGTCACTTATTCAGCAACATGTGAATCGTTTGAAATGGAAACAAACATGACAATTGTAAAATCTGATTACATCTAAAAATTGTACAATTTATAAGCGAATCAGATGGTAACAAAACGAATTTGAGTTAAAAACAACGACTAATTGTTAATACGTAGTAACGATACTTACGGACATTGATTTTCGGTATCTAAACAGATTGTCGTAGTAATGCTGAAATGTTCTAGAATGTAATTTACTATACAGCGGTGGTCCGACTACTAAAATGATCATAATTATTACGCAAAGAATAGCCAAACCTGAAAGTAAATTAAATATTTTTTTGCTATTAAATTGGTCCGTGTTTATCTCACAAATGAAAAGAAAAAAGCGAAATAAAGTACTTCACGAACTAAATTAATCTGTATTTAAATACATTACGAATTAGCTTTGTTATTTGTAGAAATAATTAATAATATTAATCTCGCAATAAAGAAGCATTTTTTCGGGAAGAATCTTCAACTGTTGCACTTTTAATTAATTCGAATGCATCGTTAGTTCCAAAATAGAAGTACTTCTTTTCTAGCCATTTTTAATTTACAATTCGACAGGAAGTTAGAAAGTTTCATCATAATTCCTGACGAGAGACTATTTCCAGCACAAACCTACGCAGCATAATTGTTGTGATTTTTTATACAATTAAAAAAAGTTTAACGCTATGACAATTAATATATACTCATTTCTGTAAGTTAGATTTCCACATAAAGTAATATTCATCAACATATATATATATATTTAAATGCATGAAAAGTACATCAACATATTTCGTAGTGACAAGCTACATATCGTAGCTTTAGCTTGTCGCTATCAAATATGTTGACGAGTTTCATGCATATAAAATAAAAAAATTTGAATCCCCTTTGCTAAGCAACATTTTATTTACAATACAACGTAACATTAACTCAAAATCGATAAAAAGTTACATTTCTTTTAAATTTTTACATGATCATTGTAAAATTGAGATATTCATTTCATCCGACAGTATTCAAATTTGAAAGACATTTCTATGAAATGGCATTTAAATCTTCGAACGAAAAAAAAAGAAGTACATATTAATAGAACCGTGTAAAAGCTTTAAATATTTATTATTTTCGCTCAGATTTTTGAAAAAATTTTCAAGTTTTTTAACAGCATTCGTCACGAACTACTGAAATTCAGCGGAGAATTGGCCAACTGGTAATGAAATTTCAAAGGCAATTAAGGGAGTCACGGCGAATTCGTAACCGAAAAAAATCAGGTAATTTCTTTGCGACCCTAACACGTAGGTCAACTCATCATCGACGTCAGTCTGTTCATTTCTTCGGGCCAACGCTTCTCAATGTTTCTTTCATCGTACTCCAGGTATGAGATCCGGTAAAAACTTGATCATTTTATTCTCAAGACCGCTAAACTCTTACACGGACCGGTATTAATTAAAACAAACAAGAAAAACTATATGATGTAACTTTATAACGTATTATCGATATGTCTGTTGTCCAGCAACAATTTATCGATGTTAAGCTCTTTACAATCGCATTAAAATGTTGCAAAAATGAAAATTAATATTAGATAGTATTTTTCTATTTTTGAACGCTCCATGATATAGATATTAATATAGCAAATAAAACTTTAATTTGTATAAAGATAGAAAGTTTTTGAATTTTAAAAAATTTCAGAAAAGAGCGATAATGACGCATTTTTAAGCACTCGTATATGACAATTTACAGGAATGCAGCGGGAAAAATATATCATCACGATTTGATATTATAAATTCGAAATGAAAATGTTTCGAATTTATTATTATGCAAATGTAAATTTTTAATATTGATCTTACTATATTTAATTGCCTGATATTTATTTTTATTTTTTGCTGTTTTATTTCTCATCGACCAATTAAATTTACAAATGTTCCCTCATAAAAACAATGTATACCTCAATTATGTAAATAAAATAGGCCCCCGATGGTGCGGTTAATAATTTCATATTTCTCTGCGAAATTGGATAATAATTCGAGTTCTTTGACACAGTCCAATGAAATTCGAATTGTCATCTCTAGTTTTTACTTATTAAGAGCTTTTACCGGTCGCGAGAAAATAAACAAGAGTTTACGTTGCCTAATCATTTCGTTATGGGTAATTTTTTTTGTTACGAGACTGTTTTATTATTTTCAGTGTGTGTAATATTAAAAGTTAATCTACAAAATTTGTTTTCTACCGACGCTGATAAGAAAAAGATAAAAAATTCTAATCTACTTTAAATCTCAATGTTTGTTTAGCAACGTAGAAAAACGGTCACATAAAAACATTTCTAACAAACGAAGAATAAACTCTTTAATTTGGTCTTGAATTTCATCTTTATATTACGCTTGATTTTTTCCAATATTTTTTTAATCTAAAGTACACATGTGGAAAGGAGTTAGGTGAAATTTCACACTTTTGATCACACTCCCTTACAATTTTTTAATCTAAAAGTACGGCAGATCAGGTTGAAACTGCAACGCACGAAAAATTATATTACCTTTGTTTAAAAACAAGTAGCATGAAACATTTCCTTTCCCAAACCGTAAAAAAGAGATTATTGCATGAATACTAATTACTTATCGTACTGTTGCATTTTCCAAAGGAAGATAAAACATACATTTCAAAAGGATCAAAGTGTATAAAAATTAAGACTTTAAAGGTTAAGTAAAAAATAAATACTGAAATTAAACAAACATTTTATAAAAAAGGAAGTCATATTCACTGTATTTGTGTCTAACATCAAATAAACACCCGGTGGTTTAGTATAACATGCATTCGGACTTCGCCATTCTATCAACACTGAACAACTCATTTCCTGAAACAATAAAAAATTACATATATATTGGTCGGTTTAATTCAAAAAGAATCGAATAACGGTTACATGTTTCCCTTATGATTTGTGACTTTCGAATGCTTAGTTAAGCAACTAGTTTCACACTAAATTTTACTAAAAGGTCAATATATGAACAATAATAATAATCAAATCAAATTAAATCAAATAAATTTTATTATTATTATTATTATTATTATTATGACAAATTCCACGAGTGCCCAAAATAGCGCGAACAGTGGAAAAAAATGAAAGAAATTTTAATGATTTTCAAAATCAAAACACAACGTATACAAAATAAATCTATATAAATAACTAAATTAAGGATTTTAGATATAAAAACAAATCGAGAGATTAATAATGAATAATAAAGTTTACGAAACATTAAAGTTTGCTTAAATTTAACCGGAAATACAACATTAAATACCAGCTTATAGATGATGAGCATATCAAACTTTATTGGGACTTTCTGTAATAAAATCAATTAAACATATTTTTTTTTTTTTTTTATGGGATCGCCAGTCGAGGGCATTACCCAACATTAGAATACGTCTCTTCTCACAGTTTTTAAGGTTTTCTTTGACGTAATCTGGTAATAAGTTATAAAGTAGAAAAGCCATATAAACATTTGTATTTTAGAGCGGTATTTATTAAAACCAGGTACTACCGATATTTCCCTATCACAGTTTTTAGTTTTACCCTCCTCCTTAAATAAAAATGTAAACTCCTCTCCGTTTTTAAGCATAGAAAGTAATACCTGAATTTTATATAACATAAACATTTAGGAAATTATATGTGCGATCAGTACTATTGTCTTCATTTATAAGCTTAAATATCCTCTCTTTTGCAAAATATCTAATTATCTTCTACTATATTCAGCTACTGTCCCCCAGTGCATTAATCTATAGGTAAGAACCGGTTGGTAAAAAGATTGATATAATCGATATTATTATTATTATTAAATGTATAAAATTACGCGTGTTCTTTCGAATGATCAAACATGCAGCGTGTTTTGTAAGACAGGTTGTACTAAGATTCAAATATTTGCCATTTCATGAGTATTCACCAAATTTATTTAGATCGACAATATTATTAAAAATCAGATTGAAAAACGTAAGTGGTTTCTTCTAAAAAATTCTCTCAGGTAATAAAAAATGTAATTTAGCTTTCTAAATTTTTTTTCCAAAAAAAAAAAAAAAAAAACAAGTATGTTTATTTCACGCCAACCTGTAGTCGAGTATTAAATCCAAATATTTGATCTCGTAGGCTCTATCTATATACATATTGTTATTTATTGTAACCTTTATATCGTCTCACGGATACTGTGGTGAATTACTATAAACCATGGACTTGGTTTTATTTAAATTAACTATAAGCCTATTGTTATTAAACCAGTTGAATAATCCATTTACCCCAATTTGTACCTGTTGTTGCAAAATGTGGATATAACGTGAACTCATAGTAAGCACAGTATCATCAGCGTAAGTAAATATTTGATCCGATACGTTAAGATCATATAAATCATTTAATAATAGTAGTAATAATAATAATAATAATAATAATAATAATAATAATAATAGTAGACTTAAAATAAAGTAGATCAAATAACAAAACAAAGTTTAAAATAAAATAAAAATACTCCAGAAACATTTCTGAAAAAACTTCGACTTTAGTTCGAAACAGTTTACTTTGCCCAAAAACATTTTTCTGATGTATTCTTAAAACTTTATTTAGTTACTTTAAATTTATTATTTTATTATTCATTACATTATTATTAATATTAATATTACCACACAGCTAAAACTATTAGTGCACTTATCTTTTATTATCATCACACGTGTTGAAAATTTACAGCATAATTTTTCTTCTATTTTTTGTACTTTTTTGGTGGTGTTACATAACTCTGATTAAAGTATATCAGTATTAAATTTATTCTTTTTTTTTTTCTACTCTTTTATTTATACTGTAAAAATCATCATCTAAATATTTTCACTCAATGTATTCACTATTACAAACTATGATTATCATTAAATTCGTTTTGTCATTAATTATAAATATTATTATCAGCACTGTTATTTTAGCTTAATTATACTATAATTTTATTTATATCAATATTATATTACTGCTTTAACCTTGATATTATTAAAGTAACAATGGGAATATTTTCTGAAATGTATGTTTTGACATAGTAGATTTTCACTGTTACTTCAAACTTAAACTAGTGATACCAAATGATATCTTCCAGGTAATGTCAGCATACCTATCGGACAGAACTTTTCGAGTTACGATTGGCTCAATTGTATCGGACAAATTTGCTATTAGAGCCTCTGTTTCGCAAGGCAGTATTTTAGGACCACTAATGTATCTGATCTACACATCAGATATTACAGCTTTAACAACAACAGTAGCCGCAACATTTGCTGATGACACGTGTATACTGGGAGCGCATGAGGATCCGACTTGCGCTTCGGTTCTAGTCCAAGAACACCTGAATAAAATTCAGGACTGGGCGAGTAAATGGAAAATTAAAATTAATCATTTAAAAAGTCAGCAGGTCACCTTCACGCTGAATAGAGGGAACTGCCCTCTCTTATACTTAAATGGACAAGCGCTCGCTAATTGCAACACCGTTAAATACCTAGGATTGGTACTGGATCGTCGACTTACTTGGGGAGCTCAAGTTGCAAACTGCAGACAAAAAGTCATTGCCAGAATCAAGGCGCTTGGGTGTATTTTTAATAGAGAATCTAAGGTCACCCTAAGATGTAAAAGACTAGTTTACATGGCGGTTGTAACCCCATGTTGGAGAAATGGGCTTGAAGTATACGGAACTTCAGCAGTGAGCAATATCAGAAGACTACAGCAACTGCAGTCACGAATATTAAGGCAGATGGTTAACGCTCCGTATTACGTGTCAAATAAAACCCTCCATAAGGATCTAAACGTTCCGTATGTCAAAGATGTGCACAAAGAACTATATATCAAGTTCTACAATAAGTTGGCAGTTAACGATAACCCGAATATAGCCAGCATGAGGCGGATGAGCCTTCCGGGTTGCACACACCGGAGACTGAGAAGGACATGGTGTAGAGACGTTTTAGCAAACGGATGACTAGGGAAAGTTTACAACAGCAGATACGTCGTCATGTAGCATTCCGCATAATCGATTAGCGTTACGTATTAAACTATATAAATTTTTCGTATACGTTTATTTATATAAGACCGCATTGGTTAATAGTTATTGTAAGTCTCGCTGTAGCTATCGTATGTTTCGCTGTTGTCTCTGATCCGCTGGGAGAAGAGATAATATTCTTAAATTTCTGTTTTTCTTTTTAGTATAGGGTCAGCAGTGCCAATAGTAGTCATCTTCGACTGGCGTGGCAAAAAAAAAACAAAAAAAAACGGGCTTTCATATTTACATGTAGTTTGATTTCATTTTTTTAATTTCGCAGCTTATTGGGATGAAATTTAATTTTAATTTGTAAAAAATACTATTATTACTACTACTACATCAAGAATAATGTTTATCGTCAGTACATTTTTTACCTGAAATTAGATAAGCTTTTTGACAATTACACTTTTTATTTACTTACGTACATTTTTTGAGCCATAACTTTACCTATACGCTTTTCAGTTAATTAAAACGACTGCGTAGTACTTGAAAACACGACATCCCGTTTTTTTTTTTTTGTTAATAAATTGATTAGGAAAAGCCACATTTCAGCACATAGACAAAAAATACATTTTCCCTAACACACTTACGTTATTAATAACTTCATCGGTTACGTTATATTAACGTTTACCAATTAATATAAATAAATAAAAGTATATAAAATGACATTTACTGAGATTTCTTATTTATTTTAATAACAATATGAAAGATTACAGTTTTGTTTTTTTTTTGAAATTAGCATGCATGCCATTTTTTCAACACTGAAAACGCTTATTTTAATGTATATCAAACGGATATTTTTTATAGTTAAAAATACACAAAACAATATTACTTCAGGAACCAGATGTTTATTTTCTTTACCATATGCATATTTTGTATATATATATTAAAAAAAAAAAAAGGAAGACATTTTTCCAAAACCCCCAAAGAATAGTGCAAGTCGGTGTTTGAAAATTCCTTCCATGTACTATGCAAATATCCAGTGCTTTTATTCTACCACGAGGGCAAAAACAGAATATTTACTGCACCTTCTTTATTACAATTACACTACTATTAATACATAAGCAACGAAACAATTTTAAGGCGAATTATTTTCAGTATTATTTAAAGCTTAACAGCGCACTTTAGTTATAATGTAAATACGCATACTTGAAAACAAACATTCTTGAAGAATTACGTAAAACGTGTACGGACACTCGATGTTTCAATACTTAAACTTAATAGCCTAGCGCTCCCTAAATTAACCACTGAAATTCAAATTAAAAATCGATCGTATTTCACAAAAAGTTCTGTTCATAAAAACTCTAAAGTATTCAAATTCAAAATATAATTTTATTTCAAATTTGAAACCTTCCGACATGCTATTAATTGCCTTTACTCGTCTATCCTTATCAAAAACCTATTCCTCAATATATATTGTTAAATCAGAATTTTTAAATATCTTTGGCTTTCTTTTCCCTTGTGACACTTTACGATTTCCAGTGACGCAGGTTTAAGGGAACCAGTGGAGTTGGTTCAACCTTCTTCTATTGTGCATCCTTAAATTATTCTGAAACATTTAAACTTTCTTCATGCTGTTCTATTTTCTATACCGCTAACAACTGTCTTTTTTATTATTCATTCCTTAGTTTTTCATAAAGCCGTCATTATATCAGATTCCCGCACAGTCCTACAAGTCGTTTCATCTCCTCTTCCTTCTCCCCCCACTGATAACGTAATCCTTTTTATACTCTCCCACCCACAACATGTTATTTGCTCGCTATATCCAAATTGACCTGTTGCGGATTGCAGAACACTCTGGAATCGAAATTAACGCCTCAGCCGATATACTTATCTTTTTACTTGTAGATTTTTCAGCGTATTTTCATCTCACACTATTACTCTCCTCTTTGCAGCTACCCGCTCAAACTTGAACTCTTGTTCCTGCTAATTTTCAAATCCTGATTCTGTTTACCTGCCCGTTTAATCTAGTTTACCTTCTTATCTCTAGTTTTCCAATTTTCCGGCACTTTGTACAATTGTCGCTTACGCTTTGGACATAGTTTGTTTGTTGCATCGTTTTTCCGTTTCTCTTTAGTTACTACTTTGTCTCCTCCATCCTTCCTCTCCCAACTTTATACGTGATGCAGATCAAATTTTACTTTAATACTACTATATCAGCTCTGAACATTCCTTTTTCCTCGTTCTTCCAACTCCTTATTGCGCGTCTTTTATTTTCTCCTTGCCTCTTCCCCTTTGGTTGTTTCGGCACTCGAGTATTTTGATCTTCTACATCCGATCATGTAAATATCTATTATGGCCTCTTTTCCTTTTCTTTTACTTCTTGGGCTACTGCCTATTTTGACACGCCCCATAAACGAAACAATATTCGAACTGATAAAGACATATTAATAACACGTATCAAGTCTGACATTGATCATTAATAAATTCAAAATTTTATTTTTTTGAGAGGATCTGACAAAAAAAGTAAGTTTTATAATAACATTTTCATTCACTTCGATCATATTCGCTTTATTACACACCTTTGCATACAAACTAGCGGCATAACTGAACACATTTTTCCCTTTAAGATTGGAGTAGAGGTTGATGGAAAAAATACAAAAATGTTATTATTAAATTGTTCAATAGTATTCTCGCTATAATTACGATGTCATTAATAATAATGATAATTAATAAAACAAATGGCATAAATTGAAATTTTCGGTAGAAATTTTTTGTTTTTTCACATTTTTACATAAATATTTATTTCTCCAAATTTTCATAAGAAAGTGGAAATCGTTTCCTTGGCTGCGCGCCATTAATGTGACACAGCTAGTGCTCATAAAACTTTTTTCATTTAATGAAAATCGCATTTCCTGTTATCTTAAATTATTTTCTGTGGGATAATTTTCGTTCCGTTGAACACATACAAAGAAGTTGAAATCCATCAACAATAAGCCCGCACATTACTGGCAGCTTTTAAAATGCTAATTAAATTCAGAAAAAAAAAATCTCATTAACAAGCCGTCATAAAGATAATTTTATTCCAAAACAAGAAAAATATTCATGTTTCTATTGTGCTCCATTATCGATTTTATTTACTTGATACAGAGAATAAGGACGAGTATTTTCTGTAATTTTTTCCAGTTACTTTAATTTCCTTAAACATTTTCGGCGTATATTTTTGTAAATTTATAAATGAATATGATAGAAATGAAACTTCACAATTCTAAAAGTATCATTGTCTCTCACCGCCACTTAATTATATTTCAAAGAAAGAATCAGCGTATAAAATCAAACTAGCAACACTACTCGTTGAAACTGTATATCAATTTTGATATGTATGTACTTTTACAAAATACTTTTCCGTGACTGGCGCAGGCGTCGGATTTTTTCGTGTCCCTCTTGACAGCGGGCGGAGCGGGGACCCTCCATCCCAGTAGTCACCTAACTAAGTGAGATGATTCCAGCCCACCCGGTCAGTACGTTATTCATTAAGAGGACGAGCAATTCGCTATCTGATCTAACAGGCTCACCGCGCCCTAACACATTACAAAACCCAGGTCAGTATTTTTTACTTTTAGCAACAAAAACTGTTTTATTTGTGTATTATAATTCCTTAGAAAGCATAACTGTTATGCTTGGGCAATATTACCAAGGAATTGACATGTGCCTGTCAGGCTTACCGCGCCCTTGTAACGGAAATTTTTTTTTCGCGTTCTTTACTCGAGAGATTCCTGCCATTTGATCATCGTCCAAAATCACCCTTATACCCACGCAAAAGGTCTAGATGCTGTGACTGCAGAGTGGAAAAAACGTCGACTGACGAACTATTCCCGTGAATAATTCCACAGAGGAATATGCCTCAGTCACGCGAAATCGTTCTGTGCAGCATGCTTTTCAGCGTGCTCGTGCGAACCTGCCACCGAACCGAAAGAAGACTTGGAGTGATTTCACTCAACAAAGACCCAAACTAGATCGCGAAGCGGTTTTTTCAAGTTTTTCAAATTTTAAAGAGCGATTTTTGATTTTTTTTCAAAATTATATTTTACGATTTCCGCAATTGAAATATTTGTAGTTTTTGTACTGTAATAAATACTTACAAATTTTTAAAATTTTTTTTGTATTTTCCCCTTATTTTCTACATCCTAAAGAAGCTTTACCAAATGTTGGTGTTATTTAATATGGCGTTTTATGGATTTTATGGATTTTTTTGTAAATTGAGTCTATCAGACCCCCCCCCCCGTCCCATTCATGGAATGCCTAGACCGCGCCTTACGCAGAGTTAATCTGGGAACTGGAAAATAGAAAACTGTTATCGTCAAAACAATGTGACTTCCAACCATCACGCTCAACAGCATACCACCTTATCTGCCTACAAACGATTATTCGGAACAATTTCACGAAACATAAACTCACGCTAGCAGTCTTTTTCAATATTACGAAAGCTTTTGATCGGATCCGGAAAAAAAAAGCAAACTTAACTCCGCACAAATGCACCTTTCGGGACCACATAATGTATTTCATAGAAAACTTCCTATTTGAGCGGACTTTGGTTGCAAAAGAAGTTTCACAAGGGGTTCCCTGCCAAGTCTAACATTATTCATTATCGCAACAAATGACACAATTACATCCATTCCTCCGTCTCTATATCTCCTACACTGTTCGCAGAAGACTTCACAATTTGTATCAGATGTAAAGATCTACACAATCGGATACTCGGAGATTACAAATCAATATGGGCAATACGAAACGACCTAGAATTCTCTCTATTAACGACAAAATTCATTTACTTCTGCAAATTAAGAAGCTGTGAAAAAACCTTAACCGTTTCACTAAATAACATACCAATCGCTCAGACTCGAACCGTTAAATATCTCGGCTTAACACTCGACGACACACTGTCCTGGAGGCACCACATAAACGGATTAAAACAATCGGGTCCGAAAAAATTGAATTTAATAAAAAAGAGCTATCTCACAGCTTATTTGGAGCTGACAGAGCTGTTTTGCTAAAAGTCCATCGAAAAATAGTAGTCAGTCCCCCGTTTAGATTATGTTACTCCAATTTATGGAACGGTTTTAAAAATTACCATGACATACATTTACGTAAAACTTAAAACAACACTTCCTACCTTATATTTCTTTTTATTCATTTAATTTTTTTTTTTTTTTTTTTTTTTTTAAATGCTTAAATTGACCCAAAGAAATCGGATATTGTTAATATTCATATAGAATTTATGAGACATATTGGTCCGTTCAAAAGTGTACGACTCAACAGTCGTCTGCTCTTTTTCTACACACGTTAATTACCATTTCCCCTTTGCCATTCGAGTATGTTGAAGCCTTATCATTCATGAGATGGAGAAGTTCGCGTTTCCTTGTACATGAAATTCACTTCTTTCCTTAAAATGTATCCGTTCTAAATTAAATATAATCAAAAATTCTCGTCTTCGTCTCGAGAAATTTTCCAGAAATTCTTACGGAGTCCGATATGTGTCTTCTCTGCTATTGTTTTCTAGTTATTCAGTTATTTTCGATTTCACGAGGCCATTCACTCTCCATTTCCTGCTACCATTTGCCACTTTATAATTACATTTTTAATGTGCGCTAATTCATGTTCTTTGTACTCTCTATTTCAATGGTTTATCGTAATTTCTTAGTTGCATGGGTACCGCAAGAATAAGCCTAGTGATTGCTGCTTCTCCTCGTTTCTCTTTTTGAAAGATTCTTTAGCTCGGTCTTACTTTCGAAATCATTCCATTTATCTGCCTATTCGACCTATTCTTCTGAACTCCTCGTGTTTTCTTCACTTCTTCGCTTTCTTATTGTTTCTATTATTTGTTTGCGTTTTAGCCATTCGCGGATTTTCTTCTTGACCTTATTGTCCTCTACACCTCTACGATGCAGCCACTTGCAATGCCGATCATTTATTTTTTGAGTATTTCTATTGGACCTTTTTTTTCCCCGTTTTTTAAAATCTGCCACCTGTTTTTATCTATCTTAATAATTCCCACTATTAGTTTTTTCATACCGTCTCCACACCGGGGACTGAATTAAAATCTCATTAGCTTTTCTTCTCTCCCAATGTTTCCAAGTACACAAGCTATCAGATAAAAAAAAAAAAAAAAAAATGACAACACGTGAAAATGAAATATAAAATAATGTTACACTTTCCGCCAAAATATATCATCGTGAAAAATGCAGATTAGAGATAAATACCACGGACGGCTAGAAAAAATAAAGTAAACGTCAAAAATTTGTAACATTCCTTCGCAAAAGCTACTTGAAATGAAAATAATTCGGTCTGCCCAACTGAACGGTGTTCAAATATTTGGTGAGGCCGCGAATCTGCATGTTTATATAAGCTTATCGATACAACGCCATCGTGCCAACGCTAACATCGAGGAATCGTATTCGGCACGAAATAAAAATGTATTTGTAAAGTTATTTAAAATTTAAATTCAGCCTGGTTCGACTTCACTGCGTCGCAAGCCAATAAAGTTACAAACGGCTACGAAGATGAATCAGTCACGGACACGACCGGTCGAAAGGGAATAGGTGAGTTAAAAAGTACCTAGAAGTCTAGCTTAGAAAAGGACAAACGCATTCTCCGTCCTTGTCGAGCGTCCATTAAATAGCAGACTGTTGCCCCGCGAACGAACGGTGTCATGCAGGGCGCGGGTTATCTAATAAACAAGTACTTCGCGACGTCTTTCACAGTAGTCAGCCGTCATATCAACAATATGGACTTGTTTTGTTATCACTGCGCGTGCGCGAACTCAAAACTTGAATACAAGTAAGAGATAATATTTTTAATTATTACTGCGTTTGTTGAAATTATTGTGACATATCAGCCTGTTCGCGTCCTCGCAAAGTGTACAAAAATAATAATTTCACAGTTTCGTCGTTTTTTTCGTTGCCCGTTTTTCTTTGTTTCCTTTAAAAAATGTAGCATACTATTAGTGTTATCATTAAGCGAAACGACGTTTTTAAAGCTCTAACAATGATTATGTTCTGGTATATGCGGATCGATAAGCACACGAAGAATATCATCGCTGAAATTCGATTCTTCTGCAAGTTGCTGTAACCAGACATTCAGGTAGGCTGAATTTAAGTGCACTAACCGATTGAAAAATTTTACCGTATTCCGCATAGTAACGTGGACAACAGGTTATAAAGTATTTAATATTAACGGAAATTTTGCCAATGGTCCATCTTAGATATTGTATGAAAAAATACAATCTGTAATGTAGCATTTTCGTTGGATGAATTTACGTGCGTCCACGTTACCATAAATTAGGCGAGTAGTGAAATAGACATAAAAGCGGCAGAGGAAATTTAACACGGCATAAAAAGTACTTTTGCTTTTCATAACCAAAAATCACTAAATCTGCACGAATGAGCTCCATCAACAACTAAGTGACGCCAGGAACTATGGTGCTTCATTCGAGTTCGAATCTCATTATTGATAATATATATCGCTGGCGCTGGCTTAATATCCATAACGGACAAGTCCCCCGGGTAAATTAAAAAAATAAAAAATAAAAAAAAAAACGAAACAGAAAGGAATCGTATGTCTCTGTTATTACGCAGTGTGTTGTCAGTACACAATAGGGAGGGAAAAACATGGTGTAATTTTATAAATTTAATTAAACCGAAACCAATTCCAAAATCAGCGATAAAATTCGGTACTAAAAAAAAAAACTAGAATAATTCAAACCGGGGATATATGAAATTACATTTAAATTACTTTAAATCAAAATTAAAATTATTGCAATCCATTTTCTATATTCTCTTCTTCTTGTTCTTCTTAAGAGTGTCTTACTCAGACCCTTAGCGTTAACGATCACTATCATTACAGCGCTTTCTTCTCCGCTTTTCTAATCAATTCATTGAGATTCTTGACTCCAATCCAGCCCTTAATATTATCCAACCATTCAGTTTTTCCTCTTTCTGGCCCTTTTTTACTTTGAATTTTTCCTTCTATGACCAAACGTAAGATGACATATTTTTTCCCTCTAATTATGTGCCCAAAATATTAAATTTTGCGTCGTTTAATTATTTTACATAATCTCCTTTCAGTGTTGGCTCGTTCTTCGTTTGACATCTTTGCTGTCCAAGGTATTTTCAACATTCTTCTTACCTATCCAGTTGCTTTTTGTTAAGGGTTGCTGCCTCTATCGCATAAAGTAGAATTGAATAGATATAACATTTGACTATATTTCTGTATTAATATGAAATTATTGTAACACAAACTTAGGAGAACATTTACTTATTTATAAAACGATACATTTAAATAACGACATGTTTCGGAGCCACACTGCTCATGGCGTGTAATTACACACCATGGGTATGGAGTGTGTAGCTCCGAAACATGTCGGTATTTAAATGAATTGTTTTATAAATAAGTAAATGTTCTCCTAAGTTTGTGTTACGATAATTTCATTTAAATTACTTTCGGAAAATGTAACCTTTTCTTTTAAAGGAATTTGTTTCACTCAAATAATGCGGTGGGCATTGTTCTGGTCGGACTGCATTGATTAAAGTCAAATATTTTTACAGTTTCGAGTGTAGTCCTGTATACGACCGTGTGGCGTGCAGAATTGTCACGCGAGTACCGGATCTATACATAATAATGCGCGAGGGAGCAGCGTCCAATAATAAATTAGGTTTGAAAGACGAGGCGGTGTTGTCAATTTTACTTCATATAAAAAATAAGTAATTAATGCATATATCTGAAATTTTACGGAAATATAGCTAAACATCTGCTTAGTAGAGGGACTCTTATTTTTGCTTTCGCTTCTATTCACTACTGACAAATATTTTTTTTTTTTTTTTTTTTTTTTTTTTTTTTTTTGATTGAAAACCCCATTTCGATATATTTTCCCAAAACGAACAGTTTAAATATATTGGAATAAAGTAAACTTTTCTTATCAGATGCGCTACGAAATAAAGTTTTGTTTATACAGCCGAATAAACAATTACACGGCGAATAGAAGAGAGTAAAAAGTGGACTACAGTTTTTAACGAGGACCTTGCACCATTGATGATTGTAATTTATTCTACGTTCATATTCGGACGATGTTATTTTTTCATCCAAACTATTTCTCTGTTTGGTTAAAAGTAGAAAAACTTTAATAAAATTACATTCAATTAAACGCATTAAAGCATAAAACACATAAAACGCATAAAACGCTGCCAAATATAATTTAGCTTACTTATTATCGTAAAGTTTTAAATAATCTGACCACTACTACCGGTTTAAAATACTTGTAATTAAATTAATTATTTTTAATTTAAACGTGAGCCGGGTTCTATTAGTTGAAATGTAACTGCTAACGATAGTCCGCTTGAAATGGAACTATTAATTAGCTTGGAACATGCATTTCCAAAAAAAAAAACAAAAAAAAAAAAAAAAAAAAAACATCGCAAATGAGTCATCATCTATTATATCTCTGTCTTTCTTCTAATTACAGTGCCGGAAGCTAAAAAACTTCGTAACGCGTCAAGTTTTCCGGAAAAATCTTTCAATGTATTTGCACGCGTTTTCTTTCGCTGACTTTACGTCAAACTGCATTTTTTCCCGAGCATACTGAGAAGAACGCTTGTTCGACAAACACGCCATTTTTGAAAAAAATCGGAAAAAAAAAAATATGCTTCCCGGAAAAATAGTAAGACGGTTTGAGCAATTATTTTAAAATCTCACAATTGTGGGTAAGAATACATTTTTGATACTGGTCATTTCCATAAGCTTCCAAGTTCACGAATGTAGATAAGCACGTGACTGCTATGCTAATTTTTTCAGTTATTCTCTGCGTGGAAAAATTTTTTAACCCGCACTCGATCCAATTTTATTACAGAAAATCGCATTCTCCTGGAAATAGTCCGGTCAAAGATTACCGATTCAGAGAACTGACCACTTCATATAAATTACGTAAAAGTACTCACCTGTTACATTAGGAAAATTCCAGCTTCTAACATTTTACCATAAGCAAAAAATCTCTTTGGTCAGATATTCGGTCCAGTCGTCGGTTTTCCCAGCTAACCATACAAACAAATGCCTAATGCCTGTAGAGTTCCTTTTTCATTTCACAGTTCCCCGTTATATATATATATATATATATATATGTATTTTTTTTCTTTTATTTTGTGGGCGCGCCAGCGGCATTGACCCAACAACAAGAAAACTAAGCTAAAAAACTAGATAACTAGACGGTCCGACATGGACGCAACAAAGGGCAGCAGTGCGGACACCACAGAAGATGAAGGAAAGGATAGGGTAAAGAAAGTGTTATAGGGCGTAGTAGGGAGACCTAATGATGACAGGAGCTGATTGTATAAAAGGGCATTACGAAGAGCAGGACACTGGAAGAAAATGTGATCAGCATCACATATACGAGGGGAGGATCACAATCGTAAAGAGAACAATCAGGAGAAGGTGACAGAGCAAATCGAAAGCGAGAGGAGGGGAGGAGAGAATGATTGATCCGGAGACGAATTAGGGAGATAAAAATAGAAGAGCGACGACCGAAAGGAATAGAATGGAACCAAGACAGGGAACGAGCCGTTATAACCACATCATTATTCGCCTTTGTTTTAATCGTATTACGTTTCATTTTCCCCCTTTTTTTCTCTTACAACCTCGCTGCATTTGATCAACTTGTTCGCAATCCCGATCTTGTTTTCGTATTCTCCTGCTTGTTGATTCTCGTCTTATATCTTTACTTTTTCCTTCTGCAGGCGCCGGTTTTAGAATGCACCAGACAGTGTCACAGCTACTAAGTTTCGTGCATACACACGCACATATACACATGTCGACAAACAAAAATGTGAGAATACTTTTCATTAGGACATTTGTTATCAGCAAGCTGATAAAGCTGCGGTTAATTTCACTCCGCTTTTCATATGTTTTAATCCTTTTTACGCGGTACGGTTATCCTTGTGTTTAGATTTTCTCGATTAGCTTTCTCTTATATTCTTAGAAGTAGAAAAAAATTTATAATGATTTTTGCTATGCATTCATCGTCGCAACACTTTAATTTACGATTGGTGATAAATATTACGCTCTATTCCTTCTGATAACTGCTACATACGTAATAATAATAATAATATGTTTTATCTTTTCGCTATAAAATCATGCGCAAAATAATCGCTTCTAGCACAGACGGGGAGGTAGAAGGCAAGCTTACTGTAAAATTAAATCGTAATTCCAAATAAATTACTCGCTACCGACGTCGAAAAATTGTACTTTATTTTACAATTATTTTTTTTCGTAATAATTGATAATTATTGCGCCAATGACTATGAACTTTGTGACCTGTTTAACGTAAAAGTAAAATTTATGATGTAACTTTTTCCCGTTTTTTTTTTAAAAAAAAAAAAAAAAATAATAATAATGAGCGAAATATCGCAGAAAAGAAAAGAAAAGAAAAGAAAAAAAATTGAAATTCACTTTCATTGTACCGGTACTATTCTTGGCGATACGGAGTTATTCTCAGTTTAGGTCGGCCGAATTTTGAGAAAAAAAAACTTTGCCTTAACTTTTTAAAATATACAATAATCTGCGGATAATAAACTATAGCAGTGCTTTAGAACGTGCGAAAAAGACCGAATTCTTTAAAAGAAATGTTTAATATTTCGCAAAGTCGCAGCTGAAAATGTTCCGAACGAAAAATTATCCGAAAAGCACCATTGACGAAGCGATAACGTACAACTAAAAAAGTGATTTAGTTTGTTATAACTGTTTATCTCGCGATATTTAAGCGCTTGCCTATGTATTCCTTTGTCGCTTGTTCTTACTCTATCCTTCGTAAATGGCGATTTGCCCCTAATAAAACTCTAATTTTATCCCGCTTATATAGGATGTGTCAAAAATAAGGTAACACTCGGTGTTACTTAATTATGATACATGTTACCTGACAAAATTTTAACACACCCTGTACAGAATGTTAGTCTTCTTCAATTTTCACCATACATTTATAGTCATGTTCCAATGTTGTTTTCTCCTGTTCATCTTATTACATGTCTTCCTTCAACGATCTGTTCTAGATCTGTTGCTCAACACGACGCCAGAATTGAATTTTTCGATGGTTTAAGTTCTCATCTATACTGACGGTTGTTCTGCCTTTGTCTGTCTCGGCTTCAATTAGATTCCCGGGGAAGGGGGCCTTTTAAACTTTCCTCCTTTTGTTTAATTTTCTATACGGAATCTATATGCGTTTTCTTCATCGCTAGTTTTCAGCAAAGTATTCATAATCTCGAATTCTAAAAGTGCTTTATAGGCACATCTTCTCTTCTTTTTCTCTCTTCCGATCTTCCGATTTCCCGATTATGTAATACTTCTCATACGCCCCCTTGTCCTTGATTTTTTCCTCCTTCACTCGGTCGAGATCGATCTATTCCTGGCCACTTCATCTGGGTCATAATAAATTAGCGGATGAATTCATTAACCCGTTCTTCCGTTTACAGATTTTTGGGAAACATTTTCAACTCATAATTATTCATTTTCGAATTCCGGCTATATTTAATCTCTCTATTCAACCACCTCTTCCTCCTTAAACGCCCTATAATCTCAGCCATTTATCGCCTTTATTTTAATCTTTCTCAGTTTTCATCTGTTACCACTTCATTTTGTCCTTTCTCATTCCCCTTCCGGATATCGTGTTTTATTTGAATGTTCCACCTTTTCCGCTGAGCAATCGTTCTTCTACTCTTCTCCGCATAAACATCGGTTATCCCTATTTTCCTTTTATCGGTGCTTTTTGTTATTCCTACCTTCGAATTATTTTTATCCTCTATTTTTAAACGTTGTAAGAATATTTTCCTTCACATTTCTTAATGTCCTCGTTGACGGGAACCGGTTGGAGAAAAAATAAAATCGTGTTTTGCTAAAAGCCCGTTTAAAAGTTCATTTTAATTCGAAGAAAACGCTTAAATTAGATAAGGATTTTCTCATAATCAACGCATAAAAGAGGATAGTTGACTGTGGATTAATAACATAATCGATCGAAATGATTTATAGATCCCTCGATGCGCAATTAAATTCAAAGTTTTTTTTTTTTTTTTTGTGAAAGCAACATCCTGTACCGTGTTTAACTGCTGTGGCTATTACAGTACGAAGATGCGCAGTTTGTTTTTATAGATATCTGATTATTCCGCTAGTTCTGATAAATTGTGTTATGGATAAAATTGCATCGGGAGAATTCTCAAGAATGTTGGTGACTGTTCAAAGTTTAATGACGCCTAGAAGATTCTTTTGTCTTACTCAACTTCGAATCTTTGAAAAAGCTTTTGGATTTATTACATCGTAATAATGGTAGAAAAACAATAACTCTCTATTATATCCGCTATTATTATTATTATTATTATTATTATTATTATTTTGGCTGCTTTTTTTTAAATCCACTGGGCAATATTGTCGAACTGTACAGCCTCCTACGAAATGATATCGCTCGCAAGTCTTGAGCTTACTTCGGCTGTTTTTCACTGCGGTCAACGGAAATTCTATTAGGTCTCTTCTATGGGTTTCCAAATTTCAAACAATCCGGCTGGCGGTTAATACTAAACATTTCCACCCGAATAAACTCGCAAATAATATACACGTGGTACTCTACTGATTTCTGAACTGCGTCCTAAAAATTAATGCTGTTTTAACGATAACACGTCGCTTAACCTGATATCACAGTTTTTTCAGCTACTTCTATTATCACTCTACGCGGTATTTACCCAATGAAAGTCTGCACCACGGCGTCGCTTAATCCGTCCTAGACCCGAAATTATGTCATTCGGTCGGAAATATAATATTTCTTTTTATGCAACTAAATAAATTAACAAATTAGCAAACACTCTCCGAAGAAATAATTCAAGATTATAAATAAAAAATGAAAGTTAAGAATGTAAAGCAAAAAGGGTTTTTACCGCCTTTCACTTTTCTCTTTCTTGTGTTCCTACGTTTCTTGAATTTTCCGAATACCTAGGTGATATTGACGAGAGAGCGCTAATATGATTTAAAAATAATTGTAATTTATGTTCCAAATTTGATAAGCCGTTCGTGAATTATTGATTTTTATTTGATATTTTTGTCATTTGTGTACCATCTTATTAGGAGTCCGTACATTATACGTATACGGAATGCTAAAAAGAAATATAAATAGCTAATTAACAATGATTTTCTGGTAGTCTTCTCTTTCGTGCGGCATATTCTTCGGCATCGACATCATCTTTACTGAGTCCTTCTATAGTTGTGTTGTTCGCTTAGTAACAAATTCATTACGCCTTTTTTCATTACTATTCCGTGTGACAACTAGCATACAAGTAAACGAAAAAAACTAATCGCAGAAAAATTTTAAATAAAGCACTTCATAACTGAGTCTGTTTCAACTTTTTACAGAAAATTACATAACATATACTCGTATTATTAAATTTGAAATTTTTATAAACTTTATTTTCTTAATAAAAATTTACCCGCGACTAATGTTTTTCGTGGGCGTCGCCGGCGGCGACAGGGGGACAGCTGCCCTCCTTGGAGCCTTGACATTTTTTTAATCAACTGGCCATGATGAGTATTCATAGGCGCGTAATCATGGACAATTTGGAAGACTTTTATAGTAAAGTAGTAGAACATTTTATCAGAAACTCGCGAAAATTATGTTTTAATTAAGATTCTTGTTTAATAAAATATTAAGCCTTTACAACTTATAAATTTTATTTTTCCTATAACTCATACCCTCTTTCTATCATCTTGCCTGGCGGCTGGCAACTCATCTTGCCCCCCTGGCTCATCGGCTGGCGACGCCCTTGATGCTTTTCGCTTAGTATGTACACCGATGATATAGTCTGCGAATTATTAATTTCAGTTTACCCTACGAATTAGGTAGTGTGTTCTTTGGCATGTTGTAAAGATTTCGAAAAAACAGCCATCTACATAGTTTAGGGGGAGACATTTCATTCGAATGAAGGACTCAATTTCGAATTCCGTAAAAATATCGAAAATTGTTATCTTTTGCGCTATATTACGATATCCGAAATAGAATGAGCGCAAAGAAAAATTTAAAAAAATAGTAATTCGCAAGAAACATTATAATTATGTTCGGAACCAAAATTAACAAAAAACCACTCGATGTATATTATCTGAAAAGAAACAAACTTCTTTCCTTGATTCTACACCTGTTTCGGACACAAATTACTCCTTTGTCTACTTCCCAGTGTGCGTCAAATCTTTGATCAAAGGTTGGCGTGTTAGTATCTGACTTCACATACATAAAAGACATAGGCACTTCTAGAACGGTAGCGGCTTCTGAGCGAAGAGAACATATTCACGACTTGTAAAGTCAGCAGTAAAACTAGAAAGAAAACAATTTCAAAGCGTATTTTCTAGTTTTGTCATCGGTGATGATTACCTAGAGCTGCTCTTTCGTGAACAGATCCGGTTTTTCTCAATAGTGGCGTTAGTGATTTTCCACTGCTAACGAGAACGCGACAAAACAACTTGTTCTTCTCTATCCATAATTACCGGCAACGCTATGTGTAACCTTCAGAAGCTCACGCTCTGTTCTATCCAATTTAGATTCAGAGGAAAAAGATTACGAATAATCGAGGCACTCGGAGCAGCGAGATAATATTAAGAGGAGGCACGGAATGCTGTTGTTTTTACAGCATTCTGAGACGAAATTCCGTTGGCGGAACTGATATCGCGACCGCATTTACATTTAAGACCAGCTTTAATCTATTCAATAAAAATAATCGAGGCATCTCTTCGCGTACTGAAAAATAAATGCGCTAACTAGCGAGGTCGATGTATGATGGAAAAAGTCTTCTTCGATAGCTTGCTCGATGTTACTTGAAAAAAAAATCAAAAAAAAATCGATTTTTATCAGAATTTGAGAATACTTTATTACTGAAATCCGTCTATTGCAAATGTCATCAAAAAGAAAAATCTATTCGAAATATATTTCTGAAAAAGGGCGTTACTAGAAGTTTCAATAAAGCTATTATAAATAATTTTAAAAAAAATCCATTTAAAGATACAATCGGTGTACGCAGTATTATGTAATGTTCTTCTCACAAATTTTAAAAAATCGCAAAACTCGCCGCAAGTAATTGCTCTTACATTAGGATTAAATATACGAGCGAGTAGTTACAAATTACTCATTTACATACAGCGTCAGACTTATTTAGCTCGACTTTACAAATTCTTTAAAACATTCTGTATAGCATGCTACTTTTAGTAAATCTGTATACTCAGTATCTCGGATGAATGTTTGTCCCTTATGCATGGACGGATCATACTAAAATTTTTCGGGTGTATTCATGTTGTCCAAGTGAAGGTTTTAAGTTATGGCTGAATTTTCTACCCCCTCTCCATAACGAAAATACGAGGTTTTAAGTAGTTGAGAAACGACCAGCTGTACAGAAATGCAAACGGGAAGAATAAAAAAAAATTAGCTTTTTTATAAAATTTGAAATAAAATGTTTTCCATGTAAATATACAAATTAAACGTAAAAATTTAAATAAAATGATTACTATGGTAATAATAAACTCCGAATAATATTTTATTAATTTCTAATGTAAGTACATTACGTTATTTCTCTTTTTGTGTTACTGAAATCAATCAAAACTTTCACGACATGACCTGAACGTACAAGCCGTGCTCATAGCTTAGTTGCTCTAACTCATGGCGGAAGTTTAAAAAAAAAAAAAAAACTAGTAAATCCTGCAACAGAATTTTTAATATTTGCTGCCGGGAATGTTATTTATACTCAAATTTAAAATTCTTACTCGACTACTGTAGTTGGCTGTTGTGATAATAAATTAATTTTAATATAGGGCTTCGGAAGATGAGTGAAGAAGATATTCTCTTAAATGTGTAATTACGGGAGATCACCGTGTGAATAACTCGTCGACCCCTTCAAAATGAAGGCTACGTGTGTGTTTAGTTGAGCGAAACTTTTTACATCACGACAGACAAGTTCTATGGAACTATTTTTTGTTGGACGGTGATAAACATGCTTTCCAAAAAAAGAAAAAATCTTTAAGTAAATATATAATTCCAGAAAAAACAAAAATTTTTGTATGAATTTCCAAGTACAGATTTAAACGGATATTATTAATACACGGGCGAAGCTGTAGGTAGCAGCTAGTAATATATACGCATATACACATATATTAATTACAACGTAATTCTTAGGCCGACCCTCATTACATTTTTTTACGAAAAAATTTGATGTAACGGAAGTTAAATTTTGATTATATTATTTCTTTTTTGTGTCGATACCGGTAAGAATGATGTTGCAAATTTTGATCATTTATACATAGAACAGAAGATAAAGAGATAGAAATGTGTGCAAGAGGGGTTAGGCCCCTTGCGGGGCCAAAGTGGCCGAGTTTTTATATATATCACATATATATATATATATATATATATATTAAAGGCAACGCCATTTTTAGCTCGACCCTATCAATTTTTTTGGCCCAAAACGTTACATATATTGTAAATATAAGAAGACAAAATATCGACAAAATGGACTGCTTGTTGATGTCAATTTTTCTCGTTCTACGAATGTACGAAGTATAGAGATGACAGAGATGGGAGTCCGGAATTGTTCCCAGGCGGGGTCAAGGGACGGAGCCCCTGAACAAGCACGAAGGGCCGAGTTTATATAAATATAACTGTTATTGTTATATTTTTTGTGATATTTATTTATGTAAACAATATCGAAAGATTGAAGTGATTGCATGTGAAATATATATTTTTACGTATATTTTTATAAATATATACGCATAATTTCTTTATAAACTGATCAAAAATTTCAATCATAATCACATTGGCCTTTGCATCTCACTGAAATGTGTTTATAGCTAATTTAACCTCTTTAATAATAATAATAATAATAATAATATCCACTGCTCGCACAGTATGCGCATTTGTGGTATTATTTCTATGTATTTTGTATAATAATTTGCATGTAGAAAATGAACTGATTTAATTACAGTTATTATCGCTAATTGTGTATACTAGGTTTTAAGTGATACAGTAATTCTGCGGTGTAATTATATTTAACCAACCGATAATCTGAAAGAGAAGAGTTAGGCAAGGAAAATTTCCCCGAATACGTTGTGGGGTCGGGTAAACCGACGCGTCGAAAGTAGCTGCAGAAATATGTGGCCGGATTCGAAACGATCGTAATAATATCTTGCTGAAGAATGGTTAATATTAATTTTTACCTTATAATAATCAAGTAAACCGGAAGAATATTTCAGGTGTGCCTATCTCAAATTTCCGGAATCTTGAAAAGTGTACGAACGATAAGTAAAAAAAAAGAGGACAAAAAATGTTAACGAAAAAATTCTTACTTCCCTTGCAATTTAATAATTTTTAAGCATTTTCCGAAATAACTCTGCGGGACCGTATGTATCGACACACGATTATGCGAAAAAATACAAAATTGGTAAATCCGCGTGAGATGGGATTAATAAAAAACAGGGAGCGTGGAGCATTTTCGTTATTATTGAGTATTGCACGTACGCACACACCACACTATTGCAGTAGTAACATGTGTACGTGTGAGATACACTGGCATTCGCTTCAAATTAAGCTGCCTCTCCCAGCTATGTAAGAAATTTGAAATGAAGCCAGGCAATCGTTTTTTCCGAGAATTTAATAACGATACAATGGTAATAGTAATAGCGATAAAATTAATAATAATAATAATAATAATAATAATAATAATAATAATTGTAAACGGCGTGTACAGAATGCCACATAGACATTGACACGCGGGAAACGATAAGTCGCAGATAATTAGATATTTGCAGCACGTAGTAGACGATTTTCGATCAGTCTGTACTGCGGGCGCACGAAATGTGACAAAAGCATCATTTATTACGAAGGCGACTTCACCGCGACCAGAGAGGTTAATTTGCATAGCTGCCCGATCGCGGGAGCTGCCATTTTAAATATGTCGCGAGAGTTTGTTAATCTACATAAGCGAAATGGTACGGGTAATGAATAGAATGTATCGTTAGGAGATGGCCGAATTGAATAAATCAATTACTATTAGAACCCGGAAGTGAAAAAAATTCCCTACATAAATTAAAAATAAGAGTGAAAACGCTTATTAGAATAACAACAAAAGAGTATTCGAAGAGATAGCGGCGCAATAAATGAGAAAAGGCCGAAACGGCGAAAAAGCTTAAAGCGAAATAGAAGAAGCATGCTAAGGACTATGATCGAAACCAAGACGACAAATATAATCTCATCGAATTTTTATAAAGTACCGGCAGAGATAGCAGAGGAGTTACAAATTTAGCTGAATAGGGGCAAGTAAAAGACCAAGGAACAGCGATTGTACATATTAATGACTACGTCATCTTTGCCTAGAGCTACTAGTATCTTCTGTACAATGATTACGCCCCCCATTACTTTATAACAACGGTTGAATGTTGTGTTGTACAATTCCTAAGGTTCTCGTTCAATGAAAGGCGGGGAAGTATGACGTAGTCAACTGAAAGCAATTTTTCTAAATAAATTTCATAAAAAAAAAGATTATTAGTAAAGGAGATTTGCGCTCTTGGGCGAGCCCGCGAGGCAAAGTTTTATTAATATATATAAGTATATATATATATATCGTGCATCAATCTTTAAAGAGGGAAATTCTTGGAGGACCTAAAGAGCGTATATAGAAAGAAGAAACAAGCAAGAATTAGGTTAAAAATAATCCAAAATATTTGTAATTTTCAAATTAACAACAGTTTAAAGTTGATAAAGATTTTATCTGAAATGCGAGCCAATTTTACTCTGTGCTTTACCATCAATTATAACTAATTACTCGTGCCAACTAGCAACAGATTAATACATTTTTTTTTTTTTTTTTTTGATATTTTTAACAGTTTTTTAATAAAATCGCGTGACTCCAAAAACTAGTAAAGCTGCGCTAATAACTGAAAATAAATACTCCGCCAGAAATATCGCAACAGAGTTCCCTAAACTTTTTTCCATTCAAGCGCTTCCTTCAACAATATTATTATAGTGTTTATAATATTACAACCGAGGCGAAACTTGATGAAATAACCTCCACATCCACGCTATCGGGAGCTTACAATTGCTGCGAAATCAGTAATATAACAAATATGCCGGAAAAAAATGGAACCCCGGTTAAAATCCGGCGGGAAATTTATTTTTGTTTCAAGAACTACGCGTGTCTATTAACAATATTTTCTTTTTATTGAAGAATAGGAAGGGAATTTTGTGAACAGAGGTACATTTTATCGGCGTTTTTGCGAAGCATTCGAGCGATATTTATTTACCCATAAGTGTCGTCGAAGCGGTTTACGAGTTAAAAAACTGAGCACCTTAAAGCCCTCGATGGTTTCTCCTTTTATTCCATTTTCGGACTTACATTGTAAAATTAAAAGATATAATAACTCTGCACGGATCAGCTATCTAAACCGACCGCGCCTTTGATACAAACAAAATCTGGTGTCCGTGGTATCACTCTACCCCAGCAGGTGTATTCCTCTCGGACTTGTACGTATGTTACTGCCATTTGTCTTAGGCGTGTGGGTCACGCCTTAGTGGGTTACAATTTTACTGGACCCGAATTATGGAGTGGTCTATTGCGATGCTCGCCAGTTTTTTAATATTAAAGAGAACATTAACCATTCATTATTTAATTCTAACAAATACAAACATGCTAGAAGTCGCTTTTTTTTAATGTTCTAATTTCCTTCGGATGTTTTCCCTCCGTTATAATGTTTTTTTTATCTATTATTTTATACAAATACTATCATTATTGTCTTGTTCAAATTTATTCTTAACAACGGCATTATTATTTAGTAGTAAAAACCCCCCGATTTCATCCGTCTTAGCGCCATCGGAAGTCCTGTAAGATATAGGTTACCTTGACTGTTTACTCGGTCCTAAACTCATGTTCTTAACTTTTTACTCTTTCAGCATCCGTGGCCTATGTTACATCGTTGCGGCCATAACTATGTTGCAAATGCACGATAGCTTTTGGTATTATTTCAGTAGGTTTTATGCCTGACGGAACCAATTTTCTTTTACGTACTTGCATATACTATACTGTGCTAATCTAGTTTATTCATAAGAATTCGTTAATGGCGAGATGATTTCGCGCCAGGACAAAAAAAAAAAACACACACCCTCAGTTGCACTCTTCGTCCAAATGGAATAAGTTCAATGCAGGAGGTTATAATGAATAATTGTTACTAATTAACCTACGCTCTTCTTTGAAATACGTTTGACATTTTTAACCGGTTTCTAGTTACAAAATGTATTTACCTTTCGCTATGTTATTAAAAGAAGCATTAATGAAAAACAGTTTTCTGCGTCGTAAAGAAATTTCGTTGACAACTGTCAGTCCTTTTCCGCGTAATTCCATTAGCTTGTCCACGGCTATCTCGAACGTTTCGTGAACTTTTTATTTTTAGAAACGGTTTGAAGCAATTAACAGTCGCAACGTCCACGATAGCCGTTCACTGCTCCCTCTAGATTACCATTTGCCTGCCAATAATCGGTTCTAGTACATGTACCGATAACGATAATGTTCCAACTATTATTCGCTTGGCCGATACATAAAAAACTTAGCACGCTTGTCTGGTCCCTTTCTTCAAAATGTACAATAATTTTACCAGCAAACAGACAAATATTAACATCTAGCCTGCTATCGCTTCTGTCAAAATTCAACATGTTTTAAAGCAATGGGGGGGGGGGGAGAGGAAATTTTTTGTAAATTTTCCATATAAACGCATGATAAAATAGAATTTCAAAAAATGTATATACGGTAAAATTACGTAAATATATAAAATCACAGTCGTTTTTGAAACTAGTCGCTATTTTTTAATTGATATTTTATGTTTCTATTTATTTATATAACTACAATCAACGCGTACGCTGGTATGTGTACTCGTAAATACAGTTCGATATGGAGCAAAAATTTTTTCTTCGAGCATTATTAATTATTTTTGTTCGTAAAAAATTAAAAGAAATAAGGGGAAATATACAGTATGCGCGACTCGCTAAGTTTATCCCATATGGAAGCGGTCTTAAAAAAATAATAATTATAATAAAAATAATAATAATACAATGTTAAAAAAACTGCCGCAACATGTAGAATGAATGAGTGAGATGGAATATGTAAAATTTAAACTTAAATTCATGAGGATTAGTGTGCAATCATTTTATACGTCACGATTAAAAAATGACAAGGAAAATTAGTAATTCTGAACTGTCGGTACAACTTTCCTATTGTTCGTTTCAGTGAGATTACAATCAGCTAACATGGCTCAATTTCACTTACGCTACTTGTACGGATGGGTTTACAGTAATTAATCCTGGGAGCCTCGGAATTGTGAACACTTAATACTAATTACATCTTTTAAATTCCGCCCTACGCTGGTGAAGAAGTGACTTCCAATCTTAATTTTAAAATCGTACAAATAGTTTTTTAGATAATTTAATCTATACAATAAAAAAAAGAAAAATGTATTAAAATTGTAACAATTATACATATATTTTTTTTTTGTCTTTCGGAAATGAAACTTGTGTAACGGGAATTTTGCGAGAAATATATATATTTTTTTTCTTAATAAAAAAAAGGGGGGAAAATAAAATTGAGCTCCTCAACCAAGGACCTTCACCCAGAAACAATTAGAGGAAAACGAAAGTTATATAGTGAGGCGATCAGATATCGCTAATAAGAAGGAAACAATGGGAGGGATAATAAGTGCGGAAGGAAAAGACAGAATATAACGGGCACAAAAAGAGGAACAGGAAGCCCCAGGCTAAGCAAGTGGGCGTACAGAGCCGAACGCTCCACCGAAAGAGCAGAGCACTCAAAGAACACGTGATCGGCGTCGCAAACAACCAAGAAAGAAATATTTGATACCAACAACAGAGGATAATTAAAAAGAACAAAAAAAAAAAATACCGTAGAGCGTCCAGCTATAACTTATTTTTACACATTTCTCTTTTTGTCGTAGTTATTATTGATCTTTATCTCAGGAAAATTTAAAAAAAAAAAGTGGAATGACATTAAAATGAGCAACAACAACGCTTAGGGAAAAAATCGTTACATTTAATAATGTACTTTTTGTAGTCGTACGTATTTTTGATATTACACAAAATAAAGTCAGCAAAAAAAATTTCAATTAGAAAGTAAATCGACAAAATTCGAATTGCCCCCCTTGGTAACAGTAGAAACATATTTTTGACCCATAAAAATATCTTTGATTTTCATTATTTTACTGCTAGATATGTAGATTTATTGTATATTTACATTTATACATTGCTTCGAATATAGTCAGAGATGAAATGGATGAATGGTTGAGATGAACAATTCTTAATCAGCAAGCAAGCAAAAATCCCCATATATCGTCAAACGTTACAAATTAGAATAATATAAACCATTTTACCACCTTTTTAGTATTACCTAAGGAATAACAATTGCCAAGAACGCTACCTGTTCTGTACAGCTAGATTGTACAGATAGGTAGTCTCGACGCTCGTGATCGAGCTAACGAACGAACGACGAAAGATCTAAAGAAAGCCATCTTCCCATTCTAAAGTAAAATAAGTTCCGTACCCTTGACAGGCCGTCGGGGATTGTGAAATTAAGGTTCACAATGTACTACATTATGCGAAAAACTTATTCAACTAGCTATGTATAAATTTAACATTGTAACGAAAAGTTTTATAAAGAAAAAGAAAGAAAAAAAATCGTATTAAAACGCGGATTCAGTCCAATTTTATTTCGCTAGTCCAACTACTAGAGGCGCCGATGATTTTCGTTGACAGTGCCAACAAATTACCCCCCGCTGCTCCCGTTGCCGGTCACTTCTTCTAACATCTCCACTGCAAAGTGCAACCGTGATGGTAAAAATCTCTCAATCAAGAAAAAAAAAAATAAATAATAATAAGAAGAAAACTCTAAAACTATTAATAATGTAAATATTTAAGTAGACTGAGAATAAAAATCGCGACCGTAAGTGCGAAAACATTATTGTAGAAGTGAACGCGAGACAGGGTAATAAGCCGATTTGTTACCATGTAAACTGCAAAGGTTCTGCATTTTGTAGCAGTGACGAAATACTAAAAAAAAAAAAAAAAAAAAAAAAAAAAGCGTTCATTAAAGAACGAAAAATCATAGATGACTTGAAATATGTCGCAGTTTCCAAAAACATTTTTACAAAGTACTCTTTGAAAAGCGGAAAATGACCCAAGAGCTTTGACCCCTCCTTATGGATAGACGTTTCGGAGAAAACGGCGCTGCTAAGGGAAAAACAAAAAATTCTTGATGACAACTCGAATTCGACGAATAACGTAAAATTCCATAAATAACGTAATAACGCAGTAACGCAGGCCCCGAGACTATGCCTCATTGATGGAAGTCGGATTGCTTCAAAATACCCGACGAGTTAAACCGGATCTTGATTTTTCGTTGCTTTTTTTTTTTTTTTACTTTTGGAATACATTATCTTAGTAATCAGCGCAATATAACATGAGGCAAGCTAGCAACAAGAAGTTGTTCACGTATCAGAAAATCGCTAAACTTGTTTCGTCGAAATCGCCGCTTAGAATACAAAAAAAATAAGGTTCGATTTGCATGAACTACTAGGACTAAGTCCATTGGAAATAATCCCGGTTTTTCGTTCTTTCGTTTTTTGTTTTTTTTTCTTTTCCAACATTATGATTTTTTTTCTTTCCCGAATCATATGTTGCGTTACCTTTGTGTATAACTGTCGTCAAAATTAAACGGATAGTCCATTGAACGAAACTAATGCGTATTTGTTTTTGAGAATGATTACGTGAATCGAACCCGTTCTGACCTGTTTTTCAATGTTGTGTTCCTGGGAGTAGAGGAATGGAATGAAATCAGGACATTGTTGGAAAAGGCGTATGACATTGTTATTAAGGCTTTGAAAGAGGCATTCCCGGGAACAGGGGAATGGAATGAAATTAGGACATTGTTTGAATATGAAATTATTCAAATTTCAAAATAGGCAGTTTTAAATTTTAATTTCGAAACTTGTATTCCTTTTTCGGTGGAAAAAATGCGATGCTATCGTAAATCGTATATGTATATGCACTCTACTCTTGTCTTATTTATAATTTTAATAAAAATAAGAGAAATTATTAATAAAACAGTCAATTAAGCGGATAATACCGGACGGTAATTCTATTCCACTAGTACGGCATTAGTATTTAAACTTTTCTAAAAGTATATCGAATGATCGTAAGAAATTCTATTCGACACTAAAATTATTTTAATGATTTCGCGTATAATAGAAGACACGTTAGATACTTCTGTTTACTTATGAAAAATCTTCGGACATCGTACTTATCCGCACTGGTATTGTCTCTTTTTTCTATTTCGTTTTAAAATATTCATCGATGACAATCTAAACAATTTTTGGACATTTAAAAATATCCGCGCAAACAAACCATCATTATATAATAAACAACAAATTGTCCAGTCTTAATATCGCATGCAAATGTGAAACATTTCGTAAGATACTTTAATGGCAAGAGTTACATGTCCGTGTTTAATAATTGTTTTGTTTTTTGTGGTTTTTTTTTCTAATTCCACCACATTGTCGGTAAAATTTTAAATATTTACCCGATAAGATTTCATTTTATTGTTTCCATTTTGTATTTTAAATCGGAATTCTCTATAATAATTTTATATATTGTATTTCGTAATTACTGAAAAAATAATATCGAAGAAGATTCACATAGTTTATACCACGTGCAATAATAAACATATCGTTTACCTCTGCATTTCGAAAAAAAGGTAAATCCGTGATGATTTTCAAACAACACAATCTAGCACTTTCTCGGCCTATACTCTCACTCTAATGGATAGTAACTTTTATTCCACGAACAGATTTGATACAGTGATTCTGATATGATGCGCAACGAACAATATTTGAGATTTAGTATCACGAGATCGAATGCTGCGAAAGTTTTAAAGTTTTTATTTTTGAATAAAACGCTGTTTTCTTTGTTTTACACAGCGTATACATTCGCTGGCTTTTATATTTCCGCAACTTCGAATAGGTGTGATTAAAATTACCCCATTCGCACATCGCATACGAAAAGAATATATGGTAACATATACACTGCACACAGACCGCAAAATTACCTTTCACAAATATTTGAGTAGTTTCAATGTTTGTTTTTCGAGGAAAAGAACAACGTTCTGAACCGAGAACGTCAAGTTCCAGTCGTGATGGGACCTCTACTTTTTTTTTATTTATAAGCTGTTTTTTTTGTTTTTCTTTTTCTTTTTCTTTTTTGTTACTAGCACACTGAGCTCTGAAAAAACAGTTTTTGTCCGAGTGTGATTTTTTCGCGATTTTTGCTTTTGTATTTGTAATTTTCTATAATACGCCATCACCAAATAAACCCTCCATTAGTTACTCCAACTTCGCGGTCACCAATTGGAGGGGGCAACTATTACGAAAGGTACAACACTTTCTAGGTAACTTATAGTACAGTATCATCGTAATAAAACGTGAACGATATATCATAAAATAAATGTAGAAATGAAACTGAACAGAAATATTTCGAGTAATGAAGATATTTCAAGAACCATTTTATGGCGATCGATCTTTACGTAACTTTTAGGATTAAATTCGCTTAAAAATTTCCTACTTATCTATTATCTCATTAAACATAAAATATCATGCTACTAAAATACGTACAAGGAAATAGAACGACAAACGTAAAGTACGATTACGGCAAGCAAGAGTGTGCGTTTTTTTATGAAAAGAATAAACAGGTAAATAACAAACCGACCAATTAGAGGTCATTTTAACAAAAAGTATACGAGAGTTCTCTGAACTTACATTAACGATTTTTTTTTAAATCACTCTTTTCTAGCAAATATTTACTTAATTTTACGCGCTTTTTAATTTAAATTATAACAGTCCTTTAGCGCTGATCGAATTTTATATACCATCATAATCGTTAAAATAATTACAATATGACATTTGTTAACCTTTTTAGTATTATTTTTAAGATACTATAGCCTATTATTAATGAGTTTTATATTATATATATATATATATATAACTCGGCCATTTTGGCCTCGCAAGGGGCTGTGCCCCTTGACCCCTCTTGCTTACATTTTTGTCTCTTTCTCTTCTTTACTTTGTATAAAATGATCAAAATTTACAACGTAATTCTAAATCAGTCCATATGAATATAATAACATAATCACAAAAATCCTATAAAATATAACAAACGTTACATAAAATTTGGACATTTTTTCTAATGGGGGGTAGCCTAAGAATTACGTTGTAATTAATATATATATATATATATATATATATATATAAAATATGTATGTATATAAATATAAATTTTAAATTCTGCATGTTCGCCGTCGTGTAGACAAAATTATCTCCACAACAGTACGTAATTGTTTCGTAACATCTTCACTATATCTTCACATACATTTATCATAATATACCAGTTTTATTTTTACAAATTTTATACTGAGTGTGTATCTATTTTAAGTAATTCAAAATTTAATACGGCGGTAGTTTTATTAAAAATATTTTAGATCGACTGAAAATAGAACAGTTGCGCATACCGCAAACCAAAAACTTATTATAAAACTAGGAAATTCCGATCTTTCTAACTTCACTATTATTTGTAAAATAATTCGCTTAAAATTTTAAAACGAAAAGAGTTATTGGTGTTGAGACTCACACTCCTACGCCTCAGGTGAGAATATTATCGTACACTCACTATCGCTGTACTACAGGTTCGCTTTGGAGGAAGTTGTTTAAAATACTTTTTTACAGCAACACATACAAAAACGCTCGCGTCCTATCGCAAATCGGACTAACCAAATAGGTAGCCGCTTGCGGTTTAGCGCAGTTTTACCCTGTTGACGGCGGAAGTGGGCACTAAATAGATTGCGCGCGGATATTAATTAATGAAATCTCGCGGCTTAGGCAATTCCGAAACTGTAAACACGCACATGCAACAAACACCGACCCGAAGAGAAAACGTATATGTTTACCCGACGTAGCCGAAAGTAATGTAAAAAAATTTAGCCTCGCAAAATACAGGTGCCGTAAATAATCTAATCAGAATATTAACTTACTAGGGAATTCAGAATGTTATGAACGTAATCGGATTATTTAGAGAAAAAAAAGTCATAAAAGTCGCAAGAGTTACGTTCATCATCGAAATTGAAATTTTATCCATTTACTGAATGGAAAAATTTAATAATACTGCAATTATACATATTACTTATGTACGAAAGTATCAGTTCCTACTTCAATTTCAGCCCTTGCTCCTGCTTTTTTTGCAAAACTATATAACACCAATTTCATAAACACTTCGACAAGCCTTCACTCGCTCGATCTAGTGTATTCCTAAACTTGTCTCATCATTCAAATTAAATATTAGTTTCGGCAACACTGTGGAAATATGTACTATTCAGATAACATTGAAATAGTCGCTGATGTCGTGCCAAATTTCTAAAACTAGTGTTTCTAACTTGTGAGTTCTGCTTTCTTTATATCTGATGTAACCGGTTCATTCAGGATTCCTTCTAATATACATTTGCGACTTCATTTTTAGTACCCAAGGGGGAAGTTTATATTTTACGGTGACAGTCAAAGTACTTTTAATAGTTCGATGGATCGTAGTTCATTTAATTACGAGTGTAACTCGTTGCTTTATGAAATTAAATGTAAATACCATGAGATAATCAATAGAATTGAAGAGATTAAGCTTTTGTTGAATGGTCGTTATCGGTTGTGGATGGAGTAAGATTTATTCCCTTCTCCAATATACAGAAAAAGATGAAATTTATTAAGCATATCAATTGGAATCGGAAGTTGCAGGTTGTATTGGGGTAGCTATTGTTAATATTGTTCAGCCTTCAATCCCCTCAACACCTTAGTACGTTTTCGTTTCTACAAGCATTCTAGATTGTTCGCAACACACATTCATAACTATTACTATGTGCAAATTGCGAATAGAGCCTTAAATTTTTCCGATTTCTTTGTGATAAATATAGCGTTTACACTGATTTTGTAAATGATGATTTCTTTTGTTTTTATTATTATTATTTTTTGGGCGGTGGGTAAGGTCGTCGATGTGGACATTATCTTAAAAACTAAGCACGGAGAAAAAGGTAAAATCAGATATCTTTCGCAACCAGAGATAGCAGATAGAAAATAAATAAATAAATATTGAAAGAAAAGAAGAAGGAAAGGAAAAATGGAAAGCGCACTATACGGAATAGAATGATTCATTAGTAAAACTAAAGAGTAAAAAGAAGAGTATTCGACACTGCGATGGGAGAGCGTTTAAATAAGATACCATCAACATCACATATAAAATTAGAAGTGGAAGGGCGGAGTGGAGAGAAAAAAGAAAAAGTAAAAAATAAAATAAAAAAAAAGATAAGAAAAATAGACCGCATCAGATTGCAAAGAGAGTTGAACGCTGTAAAGAAAAAAAATCTGAGAAACCGAAAATGAAGCATTCGGTTGAATAAGCAAATGGAATCGGGATTTAAGAATGAAGTGTAATAGTTGTACCATAATTTAGAATGAGTGGTTGCGGAAAAAATTAAAGAATTCGGAAGGTTAATAAAGTCTACTACCGGTAGAAGAGGATAAGCCAGTTGTCAGATCCGTTGGGTAATCGCGTTTGATTCTACTGTGTTATTCCCTCAAGAAGTCAATTTGAATAGAGCGATAAAGGAAAAAGTTTATAAATAAAATTGAGATGGCCATACTTTCGGAACTTAATAGAAAAATTACGGGAGATCAGGGTAGAGAGGATAAGAAGAATGGCGCGTAAAATAGACTCAGCGTAGAAAGTTGAACAGAAAGAAAGGAGTTTACATTTGGAATAAGTAAGAGAAGGGGGGGGGGGGGGTGAACCACCTCCACTGGATCTTTTAAAGTCGTCAGTGAAGTCGGTAAAGAAATTGACGAAACGCGAGCTCAAGCTTCTCAAGAATTCCAATCTAACAATATGTTGCGAAGCAGGTTAGGTTTTGAGAGGATAGTTGTAAAAAAGTAATTAAAAATATTAAAGAACAAATTGGAAACATCTATAAATCAAAGAATGCAGGTCGACCCCATCTTTCGCTTGGTCGTCAATGGAAAAATATATATTAGGTATAGCACCACCGGTAAGAAAGCGGCTAACCGTATTAAGTGATTTAGATATACATAGCAACAGTTACAGACAACTCAATACATGCGTGATGTAGCGACCTTCAGTTATGGAGAAGCTTGCCAAATAATAATAATAATAATAAAGAACAAATTTCTACTTTGAAAATATATTCATTTTTCAATCGAGTTATAAAACTAATTCGGACTGGAAACGTATTTATCCAGCTAAACAATTTTAACGAAAAAGGTGTTAATTTTAACTAAAATCAAAATGAAAAAAAAATCGGTAACGTCCTTTTTTTTTTTTGCTGTTGTTAAGAGCGTCACACTAAATGTATCAAGACGATTATTCAAAATTCGCATAAACTCTTAAATGAATGTTTTACATTTCAAGGTCACAATGTGGAAAGCTTATCCTAAAAGCTCGTGCACGGAAATTCTTGTTGACAATATCGGTACGCAGAAAGAGGTCATAAGACACGGTCGTGGTCTAGGTAAGCGTGTACAATGAGTGAACAAACACCACAACAGTATTAATAAACGCTAATTTATATACCGAACGAAGGTACAAAGAGAACTCTTTCACACACGCGTACATATACATAAATTGTAAGCGCTCAGTTATTCCGAAAAAGAAATTATGTAATTTCTTTTTAAAAAAGCAAATTCTAACGAATATTTCATCTGAACCACTTTTCTCGAAACGTCTATCCGGCGATTTTACGATATTCTATACGCCGGGGTAAATCGAAATGAAAAAAATAATAATTATAATTTTTTTTGTTTAGCATTTAAACGTTTTTATCATCGTTTTTATCTTAATTTTTTTCTCCATTTTTCTTTTTTTAATACTTTTCGACTTCGAATTTCTTTTTTCCCATACTAATTATTATAGCCCTTTCACACTCAATCCGCACATTGAAAAGAACGCGTATCAGCTTGAAACACGTTTTTATCAATGTTCTTCGTTACACCTATTCGCAAAAAATTGTCAACTATTCGTCATTGACGGTACGATAGTCAACATTTATCGGTGATTAATTGAAAAGAGAAATTTTTAATTTACTCTTTCCCAGAAATAACGAATGAATATAACGCTTTCATTCAGAAAGTGTCGTTATAATGTTTCCGCTTGACAATATAGATCGATTAAAAATAAGTTATTTCTTAAAAATTAATAAAATTCGTAGTTCCATCGCTATTTAAACAGCCGTTTACAGAAATGGTAAAAATAAAGCTTTGTGTTCTTTACTTCATATTTTTACGTAGACATTCAGCATACTGCGAATAAGAAAGGTACTGTTAGAACGCGTAATTAAGTGTAAACAATATACCACAACCTGTGTGTTAAAATTTTTTAAATTTCATTGTTGGTATCGAAATGCACAACGTTTAGGTTTAAAAAATAAAAAATAAACAAACTTTTAGAGATACCAATAAATACAACTATAATTAGTTTTTTTAGTATGTACATTTTAATTATATACATATATTCTGTAGGTTTTCTGTATAACTATTTCTTTATTGTGTATTTATTTTTTATGCCTTTTCGAAATACATCATTTAATTTAAGGTTTAGGATTTTTAAAACATGTGTAGGTTATTCTGTTGTTTAATTATTTCTTTGATAATATCACTTTGTATACACTATAATATACTTCCAGGGGCAATATTGTCGACTGGCAATATTATAAATCTCAATAAATTTGCACAAAAAGTATATTTATGCTGCTAGCAATTAATATAAATGTAAATTTATTCTTTCGTTAACACTGTGTGAATGTACGCCCGCCAAATGTACGCTATTTGCAACATATTCATCAGTGAGTGCGCCACGCTTCATCACTAATTGCAGTTAATTTCGGTGACGGAATAGAAACAAAAAAGTAATTTACTACGTTTAAAATTATATAAACGTCGGGGGAAAAAAAATTTAAAAAGTTTTAATTAAAAATAGTACGTAATAAAATAGGCAACAAAAAAGAATTAAATTTACAAATAATTATCAGCAATATAGAAAATCGCTCTATACAAAAATAATATCACGTGTACTGAAGCTCTTATTTTTTTCTCTCTGTTTAACCCGAACGAATTCGATTTTTTCCTTACTAGAGTTGGATATTCGTAATTATTATAATGTAAAAAGTAATTAATTTCTAACTTACATACGCCATTTTGTAGTATAATAACGATTTACAATTAGTGTGGAGCATAGTGAAAATCTTATATTTCTGTTTTACGCGGTATGCGATAATCTATGTAATACCGACTGCTAATAATTGATATCGCGTTAAATAGTAAATAAATTACGATGCTATTAATAAACTAAGGTTAAAAATGTAATTAAACGAATAAAAAAATAAAAGGACATCAATGTCCGGTTAGATCTACATTCTGATAAGAAATGGGGTCATATCTTGGCTCTACCATCACGTATTAGCTTGCAAACGGAATTGTCATTCTCTTCAACTGGCTATCGCTTATTCACGATTCAGTGTAACATACGGAGATTACTTGAAAATGTTATACACGGCGATTTTAAATGTTACGCGCCTTTTATTAACACCGCCATGGTAAAGAGAGCTGGCCAATCGTAAAGGTCCCCGGCTTTTTTTTGAACTGGGTATACTTTTTTTTTTTTTTTTTTTTTGAAATGTCAGTGTGCGGCAACGGTATTCGAACCAGATACTACCCAAACTAAACACCATTACCCAACCAACTACGCCGCAGTAGCTGGCTTCTTACTTACTATGCACTATAATGAATTAGGAGTATAATAGAATCGGATCAATTACTGATATTCTTCGACTTTTTCATGACTCTTTTTTATTCCTCAGATTTGTGTTTTTTATGTTGAAAATAATAATAACATGATAAAAATTAATAAAGCACAAAAATTTGCATTAAAAAATATTTTTTTTAACCAAAATACCTAAATTAAAACAATAATATTAGTGATAAAAATATACAAACTTTTTTTTCTTGGTTTACAAAATTATACCTAACACAAACTGATAAAATACTACTATGTAAAATAAAATATATAAAACTCATTTTTTTTGTCATGTGAATTCACTAGTTGCAACCTTTATAATACTAGTTAAAAGAAAAGAGGTACGCATTTTATGTCAACAGTACAAAAATAATATAGAAACTTTTTCAGTTTTTCACTGTGAATTTTTCACCATATAAAATTTGTACAATGTTAAAGCTGAAAATTCTATCGGTTGCAACTAGAGCATTCATTACTACCTATATAAAAAAAAAAAATGAATAATAGATAATATAAAATAATAAAGTACGAATGTAATGAATTCGCTTATAGCTAACATATAAAACAGGTTACCTGTTGTGTATTATTTACTTGCAGATTCCTCCTCGAAAAAATCAAGAGACAACGTAGTATGCTGTGTGCTTTCCACAAATACTTCTTTGACACTTACTGCAATGTTTGGCGCCTCTTATATTTTTCTTGTAATCACAGAATGCACATTTCCCTGATCTGCCTAACGATTCAGCCTTAGACTCCTGAATATCGCTTAGTTCCTTCTGCAGTATGATGGAGATTTCGGAACGAAGGATTTTTGGAAGAAACTTGTTATTCATTCATTCTTTTCTCCAATTGCGGTTTTGTCAGTGAGAACGCCACATTTTTCAAAAATATTGCCCGATCGATGTAAGATCGTGATTCGCGAGCTCTGTTTAGTTTGATGATAACATGTGCATTCAAAGCTGCAGCATCCCGAAGAAATATCTCAGTGGCCAACGTCTTGTTTTACGTGACGTTTTTTTTGCATGACATAATTTGTTAAAAACATCGACGCCACCTTTTGCCGTGTTATAAAAAGTAGTGATGTCTGGCTTTTCAGTCTCTCGGCTTTATTGCTGCGGAACATCGCCAAACACTCGACTGAAACATCCTCACGACGTTGTTTTTGTTTCATTGTGAGCAAATGCGGTACTCATCTTGCGCACAGTTTTTTCATGTCCAAATTTTCAGTCAATAAGCGATATGCAGCACTTTTAAAAATCCATACCATGTCTGCTAGCTCGCGCACTTTCAGTCGACGGTCATCCAATACCATTTTGTGGATTTTCTTCGCCATTTTTGATGCGGTAACCTCATTTGGTCGACCATTGCAATGTTCGCCTTCGCAGCCCGTACGGCTTCGTTTAAACTCTGCCACCCAATATTTTACTATTGTAAACGGAAAAACAGACTGCCCCGTAGTAGAATCTACCCCGACTTTTATATTGCTTGGACCGAGGAGACCTTTCAAATAAATAACAACAACCATTTTTTTTCGTTCACTATTTTAGTATGGAACATGCTTTAGCCGGGACCTAACTGTCCGAAAATATTACGCGGAAAGGGAGACGAAATGTGCGCTAGAAAGGAGACAAAATAGCGCACTGGAAGGGAGACAAAAGTAGCGCGTTTATAATAAGAATACCACTGTAGTAGGACAAACGGGTTTATAGTGAGTCAGCACATTATCGTTTTCATAGCCAAGGTTAGCAGGATTAGAGCCGAGCTGTTGGAAAATCTCAGTTCGCAGCTTCAACAAATTACCCCATGGAATTCGATAAACCGTTCGGCGGACTACTGTAGTAAGACAAACAGGTTTATAGTGAGTCAGTACCCCGCACAACCTGATAAAATTTTACAAAAATTCATTAGAACTCAACAGAAGCGTCTGTTAAGCGAAGAGTGCGGTGTGATGATATATGCGTTATCGAAAGCACTATCGATGGTCAGCGGGCATTGATTGTAACGGTTTACATTTCATCTGGCACTAGCATTGATGGTATTGAAGATGTCTTTGAATTGAATTTGATGGCTTACACACCTAAGGGAGCAGAGATTTTACAAAAAAATTGAAAAAAAAGACAATACCATACTATTTTATCTGGCGATATAAACCTGGATCTGAAGAAACCTGAAAATCACCGATTGGTTCAGTTTATAGAAGAAACGTTCGGATTACAGCTTAAAACAAATCTCCCTCTATCGACTACTCGTGGTGGATGGTGCATTGATACAGTCTTCGCTCGCCACATTGAAAGGATCGATTCGAAAAACTATTAGTTATCATAAACCGGTACTGTTCATTACCTCTAACGATCATGTAGAATAAACAGAAAAATAAAACGATTATCCGCACTTCTTGTATTTCTTCATTCATAATTTCCCAGCAGAACAACATCAGTTACAAATACGGCATTCAGCAAATCAGACTAAAGCATGTTCCATGTTTCATAATTTTAGCTGTAGGCTCTAAGTAAAGACGCGAAGCGACGAGTTATTATTTTTTTTAAATTGAGACTCCGTGATTGAAAAGGCTGGGCACATACATAATATGTGCGATACAGTAGGAATGCTGCTTTGTAGGCAGAAAGGGCAGAATGTAGGGGACGGAGCTTCTCGGAATATATAGTCGTAGGACAGGGCTGTAGATATCCTGTTCACAGTCGACTCAGAGTGCAAAACTCTGTACGAGATATGTTTTCCACTGGCCACCACGGCTCAGTTGTGGTTTTAGTGGATCTCAGAAACGTCTGACAGGAGGCCCAGTGCTCTTTCCATGCAGACGAGTATTTGGCCAAGAACAAAGCTAAAATACACGGTGGTGTTGCGAAGGCGTTTTTAGGCATGGGGAAAAGCATTGCTGATCGAGCAGATATGTTGATCTGCTCATTTAAAGAATCCCAGAATGGCTGAACATCCATAACCAGGCTATTGAGCAGTGCCACTTGGACAGTCTATACAACATCTGGTGGATCTGAATTACTACCGGATGTTTGGTGCGAAGATTTGATATTACAACTGGAACGGCCGACGAATCTGTCAACATTAGCGTTTTTTGAACCGTAGGCCCTAGGGAGAGAAAGTATTAACAGCAGAAGAATATCCTGTAGATCTCCGCGTCCACAACCGCACAGCTGTCATTGAGTCTCGCTGTTTGTGGATGGCTGCCAAATACTAAACAACGTAGCGTTTTCAAACTTGAAACATTATAAGGCGGGTAGTTTCTAATATAGTAATATTTTTCAAACAACTACCACCAGCTACATGTCAAGTCAGGTACTTCTGGGACTATGCGCGTAGATATAGCTGTATTTTTTAACTACTTAACAGTGGTAAGTCTCACTTATTAGTTCAGAGTAATCGGAATTTATTTTGTTGACTATAATTATTCAGAAAAGTATTTATGATTAGCAGCCAAAATTGACAATTCGAAAATTGAGTAAATTTCACAAATCTCAAACAGCAGAAACTTCGATATTTAACAGGAACACGGATGTTAGATATATCGGAGCAATGTTGAAATAATTAAAAAAAATTTACTGCCTATAACGGCTGGCCTGTACAGTAGCCGATTGGGTGATCAGTTATAAAAATTATTTCTCCTTTTTACATTTCGTTGTAATTATGATTAATCAGTATTATGGTAATTATAAAAAAAAAAAATAATAAAAAAAACGTTTTCTGTTAAAATTTAATAATTAAAATATGGATTAAGGATTAACAATATCCTTCTTAAACCAAACGCAATATTTATTACAAATTTCGTATAACATATTTGGAAATTCCAAATGAATATAAAATTCCGTAAAAAAAACCAGACAATAACACCGCGGTAAACAAAAACAATGAAAATGCATTCACTACTGATTGCTCAGTGGAACGATACTATCAACTTATGACGCAGGTATATTTTTCAATGCCGATTTTTTTATATATATTTCTTTTTTTTTTTGGCGCGTCACCTATGAGCATTGACCCGGCGGCGCGCAAGAGAAATTTCTGTTTATTAGGATTCGAACCAGGTTCTACCTGAACAAAACACCACTGCCTAACCAACTACGTTACAACATAGTAGTCTGACGATCGAGACGAGTTTTCATCATATTACTCTTGTAAGTAGTAAACAATTTCAAAAGAGACCTAACTAAAAACCTACGAATGACTATTAAATTGTAAACAATTTAGAATATAAAACCATTTCAAATTGATTTACATGAAGTTACTGGAGAACCAAAAATGTTCTAACAAAAAAATTCAACATTACTATCGGTAATCAGGAAAACACTAATTCAAATTACTTCAAACGGACACGCGTTATAACTTGCGCTATATCAAAATTTCGATGCAATTGTGTCTCATCGTTAATCAGCAAAAATAACATAACGAACTAATTCTATTATTAATTTAATTTCCCGCATTGTTACTTATGGCGATGGTAAGATCACTAGCGAGAACCGGCTCAATTTCTATGCCGTTCGTATACTCCTAGTTTTTTTTGACATTTTTATGTCTTTGCTTTGGCACATAAACTTGAAAAGCGTTACCAAATAAGCGTCACGAAATGGACCGTCACGGAAAATCGTTACGAACACTTCATGTCATTACTTGGATGCGACTGATTACTAATATTTTCATGTCTCTTTACTTTGTCACATAAACTCGAAAAGCGTCACAAAATGGAGAAGTGTTTTCTATAACGGAATTTTTATGAAAACCGTAGGGCTGTGTATTTCACACGTCATTTCCTTGTTTACATTTTCTGAGCGCACAAAACAATTACCATAGTAATTATAAATTAAATGTAACTTTAGTCTCGTGTACACCGTTTCTTTCCCATGAAAAGTGTTATTACGAGACGCACATCGCGGACGACGTGTACGCCGGTGCGCGAACGAGAGACCAACTCGCGTCGGCTCGCACCAAGGTGCACAAGATGAAGCTCGATGAGACGGGTGGTCTACCATACAAGATCGAGCTCCTTATTGACAAGCCGCACATGGTGCGAGTAAATATCGATGTCACGGATGGTCTCGTGAACGGCGTGATAGGCCTGCTGCAGTACATCGAACGCTCTCGCGAAACCGTAAAGATAATTCGACTTTGGCTAAAATTCGACAACGTTAAAATCGGTAAATTACCACGATCGGAATTTCGGATAGACACTGTGTAGCGTATCCGTGTATCTACGAGCATTGGATGCCGATCGGCTTACGTTCGTCAATGGTGACGCTTCCTAGTAAGATGGTTACCTGTAAACGATGGACATTTCCACTCACACCTGCTAGCGGGATATCGATTCACAAATCGCAAGGCAGTACATACCCGGCGGTGGTATACGAATACTCAAAATCGCACGACCAGCAACTCGTGTACTTCACTCTGTCTTGATGTTCTTTGTACGAAGGGTTGTTCCTAACGAGTAGGAATGGGGGCCACTGATTTGACTACGGACGCGAAAAACAGTTGAAAGACATTAGAACTGAGTTTGAACGTCTTACGCGTCACCGTTTGCGGACGCACGCTTCCCACAGTCGAGATTTTGTGGATCGTTCACGTACTCGGACTGTCGATGCTCTCACACTATGTTCACTCAACGTGCAGTCGTTGCGCTCACACTCGCTCGATATAACGTGTGACTTTGTTATACCTTCGTGCAGTTTACTCGTACTCTCTGAAACATGATTATCAAACGCCGATTGCGATAAATTTGAACTTGAAAGTTACTCGCTCGTAAATCGGCACAAACGCGACAACGGCAAGATGGCTGGTAGTATAGCGATTTACGAAAGGAAATTGGATTCGGACGCTCTGAAGAGCCGCAGTCGGCCGCTGATTCGTATTAATCAGGAAAAAAATGGTCTCGAAGAATATAACGTGATATCGATGGACGTCGGTGATATATGCAAATCCAAAACGACGATCGATGGAGAGCGTCTGTTACTCGTAGCGACGTACCTCTCAAACGGGACAACGTTGAACGATAAGATCAATTTCTTCGAGCGTTATCTACCACCGTACTCGATCAAGCTGAAAGGTCTGTTTCTCTTTATCGATGAAATAAAGCTGTACGATTTACCGATCATAGTCTGTGGTGATTTCAACATCGATTTCCGCTTGGACGATGGATTGCGATTCCGTCAATTCATGAGTGAAACGTTCGGTTATGAGATGAATAATTCGGTGGACCTTTCGACAATGCGAAATATGACGTGCATCGACGGAATCTTTACTCGAAACGTATCGAACGTACAAACGTTAGCTTATGTGTCGTCTTTTCTCACCATCGGCCATTGCTCACTATTACTACCCCTAACGATAATGATGTAAATAAGGAACCTTGTACCATCGGTAGTAGTTGTTAAATATATATTTTTGCAAATACATTGAAATATAATATGTACAACGCATTTAGAGGTACAGTAGGTAGGTTCAATCTCGAAATAATATGTTGCGATATAATATGTACAACGCATTTAGAGGTACAGTAGGTAGGTTCAATCTCGAAATAATATGTTGCGATATAATATGTACAAGGCATTTAGAGGTTACACGGCGACATTCTCATATCGACGGAGGCCGCGAAGCGAACGACGTTTTAATGTCGGCGGATGCCTGAATGGCTGTACAAAACCTACTTTTACGGGAAAACATGAAAATGTCTCACTGTGTTGCGGACTTGTACGCAAGCTGTTTAAATACGTTATGTCCGCAAACATAAGGGAAAGATAAATGAAATAGGAAGGTACATATAAAACCGTGAATTCTTCTTGTTTATTAAAGAGAAGACATTTCTCCCCTTCTATCATATATCGTATTGAAATCATCAAAAATATTTTCATTTAATAAAAATAGTGAATAATTGATAAGTACACGTAAGAAACATCTTAAGCATAAATATTTAAATTCATGATAAGCTAGAATTGTTTTCCAAAATATCTCCTATCTTCGACACACGAGATAGGAGAAAAGAAAAACATATGAAGGTAAACGGTGCAATGAACATTTGAAGGAGACCCAGTATCTTAGTCTAGTAAGGGAAACCAAAAAATATTAGGATAAACGCAACGTACGCGATCCGAACCCAAAGAAGACATAAATCGTATCACAGTCGTTTGCGTTCATCTCTGAATGTTGGCACTTCTTAGTCAAAAGTCGTCCAAACATAGCATATGTTTATATCATATATTTCTTTGGTCCTCGCCATCTGAATCTACATCAGCCACCTTACGAAGAAATAAGCCCCGTTTGATATAAGTCGTTTGATCAACACCACTCAAATAACCATTCAATATTGTCTACAAATATTTTCTTCAGCTGATTATCGACAATTTGCGGCCAGAGTGAACAGTACATTTAAAAGCGATATTTCATTTTGAAGAATGATCAAAAGAAGAAAATCATTAAGAAATTACCGCGGGACATTATCTTTGTACGTATTAAAAAAGTTTTCGTAAAAGTTTTCCTTTTTCTCACATTTTTATATTAGTTTATACATTTCAAAAATAGTTCAATATTAATCAAACAGCGGGAAATGATTAGAAATTGAGAAACGTTTGTACTTTCCCGTGCGTTTGGTGTTCGCTACGACGATCAGCAGTCATGAGGTCAAAGTTCTGATAAAGTTACGATTGATAGCGAAGAACGGCAAAACAGTATTTTCGCACGATTAACTTAACGCCGTCTCGATGTACATCGAGCATCGAAAAATGAACACAGAAGAGCATAGAAAGGAAAACGTGCATAGCAACAATCAGCGAACAGCAGGTATGGCGGAAGTGGGGGAGTCCTAATGAAATTAATCAATTTAAAAAAAAAAATTTTATTTAACATTTACAATATTTATTTACTTGCGAAAAACAATTCACAATTTTTAATAATTAGGGAATTATAATTAAAACATACATATTTTAAAAAATTGTTAAATGCGCTAAAAAATTTTTCCATTTTATTAAAAAGCAACTGCGTAACATGAAAACATGGAGCGCTAAACATACGATTTTAGTACTGCTAATACATCTAGCGCTCTACGTCTTTATATTACACTATAGCAATTCGTTTTTGAATTATCATTTGAGAAAAATTATCTATTTTTTAGCATACTGAAATGAACAAAAATATTTCTTATGTTTAGTTGTAATTTCTATATTATTAAAAATTGCGAATGTTTTTTTCGTGGGTAAATAAATACTACAAAAGTTAAAAACGTATTATTTTTCCCTACTTTTTAGTATTATTATTATTAAAAAGTATAAAAAAATAATACGCGTAATAGACTGTCTCCGTTAGAAAAAATGTCCTAATTTTATGTCATGAAAATTAAATGTTAGGATAGGATTTTTGTGATTATGTTATTATATTCATATGGACCGATTTAGAATTACGTTGTAAATTTTGATAATTTTATACAAGATATAGAAGAGAAAGAGAGAGAAATGTGAGCAAGAGAGGTCAAGGTGCACAGCCCCTTGCGAGGCCAAAATGGCCGAGTTATATATATATATATATATTAAAAGGGGGAAAAAATGGAAACAGTATTCGTCTATTGCAAATTACCAAAACTAATTACATATTCTTGTGTTACTATAAATCGATTTAAAAATAAGGAAAAAAGTTGTCTTATTGGGGGACATGATTTAACTTTCAACTGAATGTTTTAATCTTAGATATACAGTCCCCCAAATGCAACTTTAATAAAAGTCTCAAATTAGAATCCACCTCGTCCTTCTCCACTACACCAGTTTTATGCACAGCAGACTACTATTGTATGTTATTCAATATTTATCTTCACTAACATATTGTTCTACAGCCAAGCTAGTGTGGGCCAGCTACTTCGATTATTCTTCTTTGGTTCAACTAGCATATAAAAAATACCGCTGAAAGTTTCCGCTGCGATAGTAGCCGTCTTGTATTCTATAAAAGTTGGCAACTTATGTCGTCTCTCTCAGTTTCCACGCGCTATAATAACTTTGGCAGTTAAATTATAACGAATTCACACGCGTGTCCTTCGAATAAGAATTATCTCTTCGTAATTAAAACAAGGACGCTAGAAAAAAAACAGATATTCTGTTTTGAACTGTGGCTGAATTGCATTTATTACTTTCTGCAACGCTTAAATACCACCGTAAATTTGACAAAAAAATTTAAGAATTTAATAACTGTAATTTTGCGGCACCTCTTTATTACTATTACTATTATTATTATTATTATTATTATTATTATTATTATTATTATTTGCTAAATCTAAAGGCGCTTGTAACGATAAGATATTTTCTTCAATCACGAAGGTAGTGCCTACGAATTGCAACAATATCCATAAAAAACGAAGGGCCTGAAGAAACGGTACACACCAATCGATAAAACCTTTTTCAGCCTTTTAATCTAATACTTATAATCTCACTTTTTCGCGCAGTACTAATAAAATTTTAATATACTTCCTAGCGCCGGTTTAAAAAATAAGTAAAATGCGCTTATATGTTTAAACGAAGAAAATTCACCGTCATCTGACTAGTTAGTAAATACTCGTGCGCCCTTATCAATTCTGCGCCATTTCCGGCTATAATTTACTTCGTCCGATAAAACGGCAACTTTTAAAAACTATTTTTCAACACTGCAAAAAAATATATATAAAAAAAAATTTATGTCATATCGCACCATGCCGAAATTTCCACAAAAAATTGATAATTGTTTGCTCCAAATCGTGATCGCGTTCAATTATGGCAAGTGTATGTTCCATAATTTTGACTTCCACAATTATTCTAATACCTGCTACATCCTATTTCAGTGCCACATTCTGTTCCTGGTTTTTCACGTTTATCCATTACTTTCTCCCCTCGTCATACTATTATTTTGCAACTTCTTTTTCGCATTTTTATTTTCTTTGCCTCTATTCTCGCGTTATTTATTCTCGTACATTTTCAAATCCTGTTAACAACTAATTAATAAAAGGATAATTTAAATGTTTATCCAGCTAATAATGCCCAGTGTTTTATTTTTCAGATAAATTTATATTGTACATATAATTTAAAGAAAAGTGAAATTCGTGTCATTTACTAAAGAACACCCCATCATGATGGTGTTCCTGAAAAAAAATATTTTTCAATACTTTTTTTTTTTTTATTATATTACGATATAAAAAATATAATCTATATAATTATAGACGCCTCGATATCATTTGTATACTAATGTATGTTTTCGTATAGCAGCAGTCCAAAGCGTAATCTTCGAAAAAATGTATCATTCCCAATAGGCAGTCTCGAGTCTTGATTAAAAAAAAATATATATCGGAAAAACCGAGAAATTTGTGATGAAAATTTATGAATAGATTTTCGGAAAGTCAGATTAAATTAAGTCGGCCCTTATGATTATATTTAAATATTAATGAGTAAAGGCCCGCTCGAAAATGTAAAATTTGACATTCGGCGGTTGCAGATTATTTCGATAATATTTACAATGTTGTTTAATTTAATATAGAATCCTTTAACATACCGTTTATTAAAATATAAAAATACATTAAATTGTAACAAATACAAGTGTATAACAAATTTCAAAATATATAAACGTTTCTAAGTAGTATAAAATCGTTTATACATTTAAATTTGTTTGTTACACTTGTATTTGTTACAATGTAATATAGGTTTTTTTTTTGGTTTTTTTTGGTTTAATTTATTTTAAGTACGGTGAAAAATGATGAGAATTGGTTTCCATACAATCGATAAGTTTTCATCTCCGTCTGTTTATATTCTGTTTAATGAACAATTTCGGTTCATTCGTAATTACAGAATGACCGTAATTTACCCCCGCGGACATGTACTATGAAATAGATTAATTCGTGACGTGTTACGGATCCAAAAAGAGCAGGATGAATCTTTAAAAGACACTCCGCTGTTGCTGCTGGAAAATAATTTTTTACCTTATTATCGTGAGGAACCGTCTCTGTTACTGCGGCCAACTGGAAAAGTGCATTCACGAAAAACGTGCGAAAAAACTGTTAGTAGTAGAGCTTCTGTCTTTACAATGGAATTTCCTCGTGGTTTATTAATAGTATGAATGAAATTTAATAATTTTCGTAACGATGCTACTCGATCTAGTCAGTGCCCCCCCCCACCCGCTCTAAATAACGAATAACATTTATTTTATTATTTAAATTATCACTAACCTCCCGATAGGACGAAGACACTCTATACCCTCTTTGATCGGATGATCAAAAAATATTTGTGGTTGTTTAAGAAATGCTTATTATTTCAAATAAGCGAGGAAATTAAACATGTGTACACAAAACTTCATTATCCGTAAAGCGAACTGACTGATTTATCGCGCGAACGAGAAATAAATAAATTCGATAGCCCTGTAAAAAGGGCTTTTTCAAATCGACGCGAAAGAGGAAAATAACAATGAGGAAAGAAAATAAACAATGAACGAAGTGGATCGGAAAATTTCTAATAAAAAGGATTAGAACGGGAAAATAAAATCCGAAAAATAAGACTAAGAAACTTCCAAAAGTGAACATGAACGTAAACAACTTGAAAACGAAAACAACTCGAAAACTAAAACAATTCGAAAACGAAAACAAATCGCGACAAAACGGCCATCTTTAAATCAAGTTAATGTCAGTTGTGAAATAAATAACGAATATATCGACGCCTAACTTAACAAACGTAGTCCCCTCCCACCCGCTACTAATATAATACTAAATTAAAACCAGCCTATAATATCCAGCTTATGCATTAATAATTCTCAACACAGCGAATTATAAATATCCCGAACAATCGATATATCAGAAACCGTACGGTGCTGGATAGCGTTCATTGGATACCGCAGAAATTATCCAGATATTTTCGACACTGTCTGTGTACATTTATTGCAGATACACTGTCCCGATGAAATGGTTAGACAGAAATGAATTTATCCATTTATCGCCGTAACAGTCAAATTCTAGTTTAATAATTACGATTACGTATTATGTACGTCATACAGGTGCCGAAGTTAATATTGAAAAAAAAAAAAAAAAAAAAAAAATTACGTAAAACCGTTATAAAATGTGTGTAACGTTTTTCTCTCATGGAAGTTGTGAAAATAATTTCACACAAATAGTAAATTTTTTCATCTCTCTAAGAATGACGTAATTACTTGAAATGTACTCTTCTATAAGTCTTACAAAAGGCTAACATCGAGAACGCGAACGGTTTCTCCGAGTTTATACATATATTAATATAATTTGAAACGAAATAAAGACAAAAAAGCAAACTTGATATCGATTAAAAACCTCAACTTCATTCGCGTTTTTTTTTTTTATCTATATGTATAAAAATCGGAAAAATTATAATTTTTAAAGACGCAAAAAGATATCGTTTCGCGATAAACAGGGAACACACATCCATCACAGCGAATGCCGTTTTAATTTGGCGGGAAAATGTCGGACCAGCTAGGAGGAAGAGGAGAAGGTGAAATTATCGCAATTTTTCCATTCCGCACAGCATTGGCCATTACACTATTTCAGTTGTCAGCGGGTTAACGTTGTTTGCTAGATAAAAATTACCGATAACGAATTTTTATCGATCTTTTCAGCTATTTCTTATTGGCCACAGTTCGGCGCGCGGTTACCGCTTGATTACCATCGTTGAAACCGTTTTGAAATAAACATGCGTCGACCGCGCAGATAACCGGCTGACCTTCCAATCGTATTCTCTAAACTCGCTCGCTCACAACTTGAAATTATACCGCATACGGCAAAGCACGCACTCAATTGACGCCTAAACTTGCAAACTGCGGTCGCCGCCATCTTGAACATGTTTCGATTTATATCGGCGCTAGATAAAACCGAGAGCGCTCACGTCGTCGCTATTTTCTCTGATAAATAAAATTTCAGTCTCTTTCAATCAATCTCGGCAGCAAAATTGCAACATCCGTTAACAAAGTACAATTTTAAAAAGCACCCCTCCTAATAGGCGCCAAATAATGGGAGAAATCTCAACTAGCCGTCAGCTGCGCTATCTATAAACTAGAAAAGGGTTGTTTTGTTTTGTTTTTTTAAGCGGGGATTTCTCACTCTCAGTTAAGAACAAAAATAGGAAATATATTAATAAAGAAATAAATCTGGTATTATGTTCCATCTGATGAAGAAAAGAAAATGAAAAAAATGTTAACGAACCTGAATGTATCTCTGATTTTCAATTGTAACTAAAATAGAAATATACATACATATATGTATATAGGCGAAAAAATCATGAATACTGTGCAGGAGTGTAGTGACACTCTGTCCAAATTGATACTTTATGGATACTTGAACACGATCGAAGGCTTTGGCAGACCTGCTCAGCTTCTTCTACCGGGAGCGTTTATTGCGTTTTTGGATCCTACAATACCATATTTCTCTCCGCAGCTGCTCATTGTAAATCATAGAGTAACTCTTATTCCTTTTCATTCTTAAATCGTTACATCTACATCTGTTCAACCGGATCTTCATTTTCGGTTTCTCAGCTTTCCTTCTTTTCACCTCTCTTCTCTGCAATCTGTAGTCCACGCTCTAGCCGCTTACATACGTTTCTTCTTCTCGCTTCTCAGTTATGTTTTTCTCCATTTTGTTCGCTCCACCCTTACACTTCTCTCTTTTGATATGCTATCTGTTTCAAGTGCTCTGAACAATCCCCTCTTCCCACTAGACACCTTTACCGGCAGATGATCTACTCCCTGTAGTACGTCCCTCCCTTCATCTTCCCTTTTCCTCTCCTTCTGTTATACTGGTATCATTTCCGTCTGCTCTTCTTAATCGCGTAAAGATCTAATTACATTTTCTTTCCCTAGTTCTCGTACCGATATCCACATCATCCCTTCCTCGTTAAAAAAAAAAGTTATGGTTCTATGGTTACAGGTAAAAAGTGTTTGTATGTTGTTGGATTAAGCACTGATTCACCTAGTGTCGGCTGAACAAGAAAATCAACGAAATATTTTTTTAGGAAGGTGAACGCGTGATCAGAATTTGAAGCAAATCTAAATCACACCTCGCATTTCCTTTTATTAGCATTTCTTTGATCTCCTTTTTTCAGCCGACACTAAATAAATCAGCGCTCTCGGAAATACAGCTCATGCAAACTTCATTATCATTCAAATAATTCCATCGCATTATTATTCCTTCAGAATTAATAATTGTTACACACACACACACACACATATATATATATTTTAGTCAAATCAAAAATCAAATATTTAAGTTCATTATCATTTTTCGACTTGCTTTTCTAAATGTAAATAGGCTATTTAAGTTTCCTACAGATTTTTTAATACTAAATCTACCTTTATTAATATACTGTCTCTCTTTTCGGTTTTTCCCAGTACTAAAGAGAGATGAGGCATACTCCGGATAATACGTTTCTACTAACTTATGTTTTGATTTAGCGGTAGGTAATTTATATGTATGAAAAAACTACCCGATAACTGAACAATTGGACAGTAAAACGCAAAATTAAATGCAATAGATTATTTCATTTTTTTTTTTTTAGAAAAATTTAAAAACTAATTGTTTCGTATTTTTTGCCCGTATGTGGTGATGTCCTAAAATAAAGTCATCAGCCAACTACCGTCATTCGGGTATTTCGAATCCTGCCTATTGTTGCCCAATTAATATAAAAATTTCTCTTGCGCTCAGGTAATGCCCGTAAAAATTAAAATAAAATAAAGTCTTGTATAGAAGCCAAAGGCAGCGTGATAGCTTAGTGGTTAAGGTGCTCGGCTACCAAATCGGAAATGTCAAAGGTTATCGAGACTTGTCTCGTTCCGGATCGAAGTCGCTCCCAGGTTTATACCTAATCTGAAATTGAATATTGATTATACCAGAGAAATCTGGGAAAGTAAAGGCGGATCCCAAGTAAAAAAGAACTGGCCCCCCTATTCCTACTCTCATTAGTTCCGTTGGGCTTAGTACCATTATGGAAAGCTTAACTTCACAATCCCAACGCTCTGAACCTGATCAAGTTAATTTTATTCGGTAAAGGGGAAATACTACGTCTGAAGGCAATCAATCGGAATATAACTTGGGAGTTATACTCGGTGTAAATGCGACTGAAACATAATCACAAAAATCACGGTTCCGATTCCTCTGTTAAGATTTTTTACGATAGTATACGGGTGTTAATAGTAGAAGGGCTAATTGAGGGAGAACTTGAAAAATTTATTATCGAAACGAATATGTTAGTCCGATCAAATTCGCGGTCTTTTACATGAACGGATCGATTTCGCAAATAAAGTTCTGACTAAAAGATAAACCATAACAGGCAGTTAGCCGAGTCGTCTATTTAACGAGCCATCCCTGGATAAAATGGAATCCATTGGAAGTATATTAAAATAACTATATCTTTAAATGCAAAGTTGATGACAATTTAATACAAGGATGAGCATTAACTGGAACTAGCTTTAATCAAATAACTGAGAGCAAAATTCGACATATCTCCACTATCTGTAATAACTTAGGGCAATCGAACTTTTTTTAATTTTAATGTCCATTGTTGAATTCTTTTTCGCCACTATCCACAGATGCTGCAACGCTGAACGTTTTATAAAATTGGCAATTTCCTCAAACTCGCCACCAATCCGCTTTGTCGATCATACGGGACACTCACTTTGTTTCTAAGTCAACGACATAGTAATTATAAACTGCCTTGCAGATCGTAAATAAATATATATTTGTCGCGAAATAAGTATTCCTCTACACGCTGTTGAATAAACCCAAACTGTCCATTATTGAATAATAACGTGCTGACCATTGAAACCTTTACTTCTCTACTTACTTTTCTAAAGACAATATCGCGATTCAAAGACTAGAAGTTTCCTAGGAAAAATACGCAATTAGTTGTGGAAATCGCATCACAGCTCGCACAGTAATTTTGAGATTAATCAAAATAAGAAATTAGGCAGACGATTTTGTTAACTTTCTTTTAATATATAATACGTATATATATATTTATATACACATTTTTATGCATAATTCTTGCGCAGAAGAATAATGTAAATGTCGCGCAAGTGTGTAACGAAGGTAATATTATATGTTATAGAGAGAAAAAAAAACTAAAGGTTTGGCCAAACTTTTTAGGGAACAAAAGAAAACATGTACCTTATTCAGCAGATTACTCCATACAAGCATTAAATGGAAGTTACTAATGTAACCGAAGTGATAGCATCGCAGCTGAGTTTCAAATAACGGTTTCATGCGGATTAGAAATGAAAATTTTTAAAGAACGTACTGGATTAATGTAAAGTTGCAGTGAACAAGTGTAGAAATATCGAAAAGTCTAGAGAATTTCGAATTTATTACGACGAAAAAAAAAACTCGTTATTTTGCAAAAAATAGCATAGTCCATTGAAACCAACTCTTCTATAAGAACTATAACTGTCATAAGTCGCCTCCTAGATAAATCAAAAAACCGAGTCTATATATATATATATATATATATATATATGAATATACAAACCTTAATACCTGCAATGTTTGATAGAAGTATAATTATTTTTTTTTAAAGTGTAACAGTTGAAAATGGATTCTGATTTTGGACACGACGTACTCGTATTTAAAAATGGAATAACCGGAAAATCAGCACTCACCAAGTGGCCATCTTTTAATCTTTTACTATATAGTTTCCATGATAATCATCGAAACTTTTTTTAAAATAACAAAAAATTATGAAAAATAGAACACCGAGCGCTATTATTAACTCGTCATCGTGTATACTTGTATTTATGAAGAAGAAGAAAATGTAATTGTTTTCGTTTTAATTTTTAGGAACATGCTGTTACCGCTGGAGCAGAAAATAATGCTGTCGGTCGTATGGCATGGACTGGTGTTAATAAGCTTACTCCTGAATTTCCTTCTCGCCGACGAAAGCGGTCAACTTGCTGATGCAAAGTATGAATGTCCGATCAATTCGTACTGCAAATGTTTCGAGAATAAAAATGACGGTGGTCATCAGTATCATTGCGATTATAACGATATAACCATCGAAATCAAGGTGACCGAGGAGGAAAATCAAATCAACTGTCACATCGAAGGCGCACTAAATGTCGCGAATTATTCTAACTGGACCGATATACTGGTAGACCTTAAGCTGAGCGGATCAAGTTCATTCAGAATAACCCGTTGTACGATGCCTAATATACCGATTCGAGATATATTTCGAAAAAACAACGTACCTCCTGTGAAAACGATCATTCTGGATCAGATGAAAATTTTGCCCGGCATTTTCGATAAGCCGCTATTCGAAAATTTGTCGTTCGTTGAAAAACTTATTATGAAAGATAACGATAAACTCGGACAATTGAAGGATTTCATATTTAACGGATTGTCGAATGTAAGTAAAGTATTGCTGACGAGGAATCAGATTAGTGAAATATCGAACTATGCATTCTGTAATACCAGCATAAGTCAACTAGACATCGGCGAGAATCTGTTACAGAAATTCAAGCCAGGCGTATTTGACTGTACACCAAATTTAACTAGTCTGAACTTGTTCAAAAATAAATTGGGCGACTCGCTGAATAGCGATCTGTTTAAAAATACGCCGAAAATCAGCTCGATCGATTTGAATAGTAACGGCATGACGAAAATTTCGGAAGATCTATTTCGAAACTTACTCATGCTGAAAGATGTCAATTTGAACTCGAACAACATCAATTCGACAGACCAGAATGCTTTCAGTTACCTGCAGTATTTGGATCGCTTACGATTAAGCAACAATAACGTTCAGCTCCAGCTACCGGACTATTTATTCGCCAAACTGACATCGTTGACTGAACTACACCTTAACGGAAATAGACTGACCTCCGTACCGAGTAATCTGATAAGCCAGACGACGAACTTGTTAAGTTTACAGCTAAAGAACAACTATTTAACCTGGTTGCCGGGAACGGTATTTCAAAATAACGAACGGCTGCAGAAACTATACCTAAGCTGGAACCGATTAACCAATTTCAACAAGACCACCTTTTCGCACCTGCGCGCTTTAGAAAAACTCGATCTGTCGCATAACATGCTAGCCGTCATCAACGAGTGAGTATTAATCCGTTCTTTCCTAAAACTCCGATGCTGTGCGCGCTATATTTTTAACCGCCGACTGAATCTGTTAACGAGCATTACTGCACGCTAGATACTCGGAGGAACTAGAGGTGCACGACGTTTTTAAAAAAAGTAAAGTAAGTCCCATACCCTTGATAAGGTTTCATGGATTGTGAAGTTAAGCTTTTCATTAATGTACTGAAGGACTTAATGAATCTGATGGGAATACTAGGGCCAGTTCCTTTTTACTTGGGATCCGCCTTTACTTTCCTAGATTTCTCTGGTACCCAATTATTTCAGGCTCAGTAAACCTGGGAGCGATTCGGATCTGGAACGAGACAGGTCTCGAATACAGATGACACCTCTGGTTTAGTAACCAAGCGCCTTAATCACTAGGCTACAGCGCTACTTACGACGTTTTTACAGGTCCGCAAAAGAATGAATAAATTTCAGATCCACATAGAATATCACCTACGCATTCCTTTTAAACCATTACTCGCGGCAAAATTAACACGCGCAACATGCAATAATCAAGGGAAATAAAGCTCCCATTACGAACAGACAATTTCCACGCGCTAAGTCTTACCGTTTATTTAATAATGCTGCAACATAAAACTATAGTACTTTGTATAAAATGATCAAAATTTACAACGTCATTCTTACCGGCATCGTCTGGAAAAATTTAAAAAATAACATTCGTTACATAAAATTGGGACCTTTTTTTTCTAATGGGGGTCGTCCTAAGAATTACATTGTAATTAATATAAAAAAATGAATGTTTATTCGTTCTGTATGGCATTCCTGTACCGCTGATCGCATCATAATTCATTGTTTAACTATTTAAAACCTCATTTTTCGTGACGGAGAGGGGGTAGAAAACTCAGTCATACCTTAAAACCTTTGTTGGGACAACATGAATACACCCTGAAAGTTTCAGTATGATCCGTCTAGCGGGGCAGGAATGCATACGGGACAAACAAACAAACAAACATTCATTTTGATATATATATATATATATACATATAGATTGAAATATTTCGCAATCACTTTGTTGCCAATGAGCTTACATGAATATTTCTAATTTTAACTAAATAAAAATGTATAAAGATCCGAAAGAATATTATTTTTGACACGCTATTTCTGCAGAATGCGTGTAACCATTGTGTTTTTAATTATTCTTGGAGAGTTTTTTAACTTTTTAAGCAATATTTTAATATAGAAGTGACTTTTTTAATTTTAAACAAACAATTTTCAATTTCAACAATTCACAAGAAGTACAAATACGACTATATATTTTTTTAAACACGTATGTCCAGGACATCGTGTCATAACTTCTCAACACTAACTATCATGGTTGGATTATAGAAGGTTTATGTATTCCTGAAAAAGCTGAGTTTGAATTATTACGTCTTACTGCACATTCAATGAAGGTAGATGTATCCTAAATCAGAAACCGATTCCATTTCAGTCTCTTTGAGACATACCTGCTACATTAAAGAATACCAAAGCGCTGCCGCGACAAATACGATACATGGAATAAAGCTTATTCCGAAACGTCTAATGCTTAACGACGTTGTATAAACTGGTGAAGTGTACTCAGGGAAGTTAGATAAAAATGCTTAAAATTCAATTTATGTTTATGTCAGCAAAGAAAAAGATTTTTTTAATAAATTTATATATATGTTATATTAAATAATACTTTTAGTTGTTTCAAATTGTACCATTAAAAATGTAATTATTTATCGAAAATAATTATTTTACATAATGTAATATTAATAAAAAATACATACATACATACATACATACGTATATATATATATATATATAATTTTGTAAAGTAATATCCACAATTGAGGAGTTTTGTATTTTACTAATAAAGAGTCCCGTATGTAGCGAAAAGCAAATTTCTTTTAAATGGATATGTAATCCGTGACGGGAAAAGATTCATTAAAGTAGAATTGCTAATATACAAGGAAGAATGTTTCGAATAAAAATTCTTTCACCAGCTTAATCTTCATTTTCAACTTCAATTCTAACATCTTCCTTTCGTTTATGTTAGATAACATATTCCTCGCGGTACTATTAACAAAAATTGTTTGTACAATTTTCTGCCTTTGCAAAATCTTCTTCCATCTGCTCTTCTCTATTCTTCATTCTAAAAAAGATTAAACTCTATGTAAAATCTGTCATACATTAAGGATGTAATAATCTCTGCCCGCTTTTCGGTAAAATCCGTTTCAGAAGAACTTAGCTGGGATGTCTTTCGAAATACCCGCTTCGCTTATCTAAACACTGCCTCCGGAACTTTTACTTCAAGTTCGCCTTAAACCTACACTACACTTCAATGTTTCTAGCATATGTTGGCAATCTGAGCATATGCATTAACTCATTTATGTCAAAAAAAAACATGAAAAGCACTTATTTGAATAAAGCCTAAAAAAAGGAAGAAAAGAAAACAACTGTTAATAGTAACAAGGCGTGGTAAAAATGTTCCAATTTTAATTGCCGTTCGATTATTTCTAAAAAATATATATATATATTTTTTTTTTCAGAGCGATATTCGACAATTTACGTTCCTTGAAAGAACTGGATTTATCCTACAACAAGCTGAAATTTATATGCGGATACTGCTTCAGAGGACTAAACGAATTACAAGATATTAATCTATCAAACAATCAACTAATAATGACTGAACAATCTTCTCCATTGCAGCTCTGTATGAATTTAAGGCAGATCGATCTTCATAACAATTTAATAAAAGAAATCAAACATGACTGGAGAAAATTCACGCGTATAAATCTACTCAACTTGGCTGATAATATGATCAATAAATTTGAGGTAAATTTTTGCGAAAAGTTTTTTTCTAATTTTTTACAAACTACTTTAAACTCGTAATTTAAATCCTAAATATGCATTAAAAATTTCATAACAGATAGGCGTATATTACAAAAAAAAAAAAAAAAAAAGCGTTTTCTGCCTTAAATTTATATTAACACTGTGAATATCCTATTAAATAAATATATTTAAAAAATACATTTAAATTTAAAAATTATTAAACTTAACAATATGGGCATTTTCCAAATTTTCAACACCAAGTTGCTTCATATCTCTTTTAAAATAACTTTCAATATAGAAAACGACCCCTCCACATCACCGAACACAAGCAGTAAAAGTGTTCAAAGGCTTTGTTATCTTCACAAGTGCGAAGAATTAATTAACAGTCAATCATATACTAGCGTGTAAAAGGGGGTCAATGGTATTTGTTTTTGTTTGTTCACACTGTTGTTCCATACTGGCAATTAGCATTAAAAATAAACACACTGAAGCCCTATAATTTCTGGAAAGTCGAAAAGTAAATATTTCTTTCGAATATTCTATTCATTTGTAAAACAAAAATGTTACAAAAAATAAGACATGGTCGCTACAAAATAGACAAGAAAGAATAAGTTTTTTTTTTCGTTAACGTTTCCAATACAGAATTAAAAAAAAAAAAAAAAATATACAATTTTATTTTTCACGATCAGAGACATATGTTTTTCCAATGGGTTGTGTTGTCGGAGCTTCCCCCACCCAAAAAACAACAACAACAAAAAACAAAAAAAAACATGTTTTCCAACAAAATTAAATGGCGACTTTCTTTTTTTTTTTTTCCTTTATTTAATCAGCACGCTATAATAGTCTATTATCTAACAATTAACTTGCACAAAAAAGGGGGTAATCGTCCTTAAATATCATATTTTCCGTAGGAAGTTAAAAATTTAATATAACATTTGAACTTCCTGACGATTAATTTCCAATATATAATAGTCATGTATGTTTTCGTTAAATAAAATTTTTAAAAATACGTAAAAATCATTAAAATATGCACTATATGCTACTACTCTTGAAACGCTTAAATGCCAAATTTCAGAACGTTAGCTATATTTAATATGCAAAATACAAACTTACTGATAAATCCAGCAACACCGTACTCCTTAAATACGTCATTTGTATTCTAGCTTTATCGTACATATGTGTATATCATGTCTAAACACGAATATTTCATGTACCTTTTTCTTTCTTTTTTTTAACGTATATAATATTGCGTAATATTTCAATATTTCATTAACATCTGTCGAACGAAATATATACACCCTATTCATTACTGAACATGTACAAAATTGATATTATAAAATTAACTAGTCGAAATATTTAGATTACTCCTTAACCATGGTATTACGATTAAAAATAAAAAGATGAAAATTAATAAAAATGGATAAATAAACGATATATGTAAAAAACAAAAACAAAAAATATATATATATATATATACATATGGGTGTGTGTATGTGTGTATAAACGATAGATATAAATTACATTCCAATAATCCTTTGGTAATTTTCGACGCATATTCGTATTTATTAAAATATTCTTAAATTTATTAATATAAAATAATTCTGAATAATTTTAGAGTTTATAATTACAAATTTTTAACACGAACTTCTTATGTACATCTTGTTTCAAGCACTTCTATTCTATTAAAGTTCTTTGCAGTTAATATTTCCGTGCATTTTCTTTTGGTAAATTTTTAGTGCGCCGATTTTTTAATGATGATTTACACTTTTCGGAAATACCGTTCCAACGACTTAACGACCCTCAGGATTTAAAGTCAAAAACTACGAGTGCCAATTAAAACTCGGTGAATTGTATATTTGTTTAACATTCCTCGTTGCTCAACACGCCAATTATATAGGGTGATTTTTTAAGAGTTAAGTTTTTCAGGTTGGCAGCACTGGTTGGTATTAATTTCGCACCAAATTTACTTTGTTGGACATTAAGCCGTACGCATGCGAGTAGTCGACGGTTTAATGTCCAACAAAGTAAATTTGGTGCGAAATTTCGTGATAGATTATCATAGTATGGTCGTAACAAACGATGCACATTTTTCACAGAGCACTGGTTTTTGATAATAAATTTCAACAATTTGCAATCGTTGCTTATTTATAAGTTTTTCCATGATGAAATGGCAGAGTATACTGAAAACTTTTCACTTTGACAGATGACGTTTAGACGCCAATACCAACCACTGCTGCCAACCTGAAAAACTTAACTCTTAAAAAATCACCCTATACAATAAATTGAGAACTTACTTAATAATAAACTAATGAATTTCACAATGAAACGCGTACTTATTTAGGATTCGGGGAAACTTCTATCATCAGCTAAACTCTGCGGATGAACAGAGTAAAGATTGGAGAAATACAGTACTTAACCAGATGTGTAGAGATGCAGCCACGGATTCAGCTAAAGTCTTATTTTTGATCAAATTACAGTGCAAAAAATACGAATTTAGAAATAAAAACTCGCTGCTACGAACAAAAAAATGACAGTTACTGTTCCTTTTAAATGCACTATTCTCAATATACAATAATTAGAACTGTATATCCGTATTTTTAAAATACACAAATAATAAAAAAAACTTTATAAATTTTACGTTCCATTATAAAACGAAATAATAAACTTACGTGTGAACTTTAAACTTAATAATAAATAATTTACAAACACGGAACATACAAAATATAATTGTTTTATTTCGTACATTTTCTGTTTATAATTTATTTACTATGAAAACTTTATAAAAATTTCCTAGCGAAAAAATCAAGACAGGTGAAATAATTACCTAATTCGCGTTCCTAATTAAACACAGATAATTCGACTTATAAAATGAAATAACATTTGAGCGTACAAGTATTTATAATTTTAAAATTTACCTGTTGTTCCCTTTTATTTTTATTTTATATATCTACATATTTATGTGCCGATATACATATGCGAACTGAGATGGCGAAAAAAATGATTTTCTTCTTTGTAATAAGAAAAGTAATCGAAATTATCTTTTATCGAAAAAGACAAGAAAATAGTATATTACAGTGGGGGTTTTCTTAGAAAAGTAATCGAAATTAGCTTTTATCAAAAAGGATAAGAAAATAATGAGTTACAATAGGGGTTTTCTTTTAAATATGAATAATATAAACGAACCGAAAGCAAGCATAAATTGTAGAATGATAAAATTTATTTCTTTCCGAAAATGCAACAGACGGTGATATTTTTTTTTGCGCCGAACTTAGCCGTCAATTAGATATTTTATGGTATAAAACATTGTAAATAATTTAGTGCTACTTTTTGTTGCAATCTAAGTTTCAGTACAAATTTTACTATACCAAGCACATACACATATTTAGAATTTCATTAACGAATGTTAAGGGTTTACTACACGCGCGTACACACACACACACACCACATGTAAACATATAGATAGATAGATAGATAATATTAAATTACAACTATTATAATATACCTATTGTAATAATAAATATAAACGTATGTTTTAAAGGTTACAGACAATTTCCTTTCGCCATACTTAAAAGTAGATCTAAGTTCAAATAATATTACGGAACTAGAAGGAATGGAAGTTCTTAGTAATTACGCCAAGTATCAGTGTGCAGATCCTAATCACTGTGAACCAGAAGAACTGTCCAACAGAAATTTGACAGTCGTGTTAACCGGAAATCCATTACATTGTGACTGCGGTGTTTTCGAATTAGCTAATTACGTGAAAAAAAAAATGGCACCGGAGGCTTATAAATTTATCAACATAGTTACGACCGACATTTATTGCGCGGAACCGGATAATATGAAGAATGTTCCGTTAGATCAAATCGATTTAAACGACATATGTTGCGACTTTAACAAATTCACCAACAGTCAAGCATGCAATCCCTTTTGTCGCTGCACATACTACATGCTGAAAAATACATTGCAAGTTAATTGTTCCAACGCCAACCTTAACCAATTCCCTAGTCAACTATCAGAAATACCAACTATAAACGTTGAATTATTATTATCAAACAATCAAATCAATTCGATGGAAGCAATTGACAATTCTTATGAAAATGTAACACGAATGGATTTATCGTATAACAATATCGAAAGCGTTAATGTCAGCAGTTTCCCGAAGAAATTGGAGGTAAATAACATAATATAATTAGCAATTTAAAAAAAAAAAAAATGAACTTCATACATAACAATACTTTTTCAATTACTAATAGAATCCACTGAACCAATTTTCTCTTAAAAATCACCGGCGAAATTTTCAATGAATTAGATAGAAAAAAATAAATTGAGGCTAGAAAATTTGCGAATTTTGCCCCGGTTCAGTACGTATTTATTTTTGTAATAACATCGTAAGCCTATATTCTTTATACCCGTCTATCACGATTGTGTTCTCGTATCGTTATAATTCAACTCCGCCCTAGTTAACTTTCTTTAATTTTACAAGTATCGATAAAATTTCTATTTACTGTACAATTCAAAAAAACAATCTAAAAGCTTTCAAATATGAGTATTAAACTATGGTTTTTGTTTCGTTCAGGAAATCATACTAGATCACAACAAGATTACAAAGGTGGACGCAAACTCGATAAAGGCAATGTCAAAGTTAAAAACTATGACGCTGCATAACAACCCGTGGCACTGCGACTGCGAAGCTATAAAACTAAAGGAGTTTGTAAACAAGTACGAACTGAAGGTATGTATGTCAGCCGTTATAGAACTTTTTTATCTATGTTATTATGATGTATAAAAAAAAAAAAAAGAAAAAACAAAAGGCATTTAAAAAATGAAAAATAAAAATCAAATAACGATTTATATAAGTCTTAAACTTTTGATTAGACGCGTATATCATTTTTTTATATCGCAATCATTATCGGCAAGCATATCTCGGAAGGGTATCTAAAATCAAAAGTCATTTCTTACTTATATTTCTAGCGAGTTTGAAGCAGATGACATGTTTCACTATGGCGATCGAAAATTCGAAAATAAGTAACCGCGTGTATAGTGTGTGTCCAGCTTCAAATGAGAACCAATACTTTCTCAGAGAGCCCAGAATATTTCGTCCGACGATGGTTTTTATAGGCGGTTTTTAATAGTTCAATTTTTTCGAGTTGCTAATTAAAAACTGAGCACATATAACATCGGAATGAATTTTATTGCTGAAAATTAAGGTTGAAGTATTCTTTTTTTTTTTAAAAAAAAATAAACAGGAGTGCGAGAATCTCCATGCGCTGCGTTTAACTGCTAAGGCTATTACAGCACATGGAGCCTACTTAGGAGGATCAAAATGATAATACAGACCGTTAATCCGCACGAAACAGAATCGAACAGCAATATGCTGGATCTAAACTGAGCAACGGACAACTGCGAACAGAGGATTATGCAACCGCAGTTAATTTCGAGCCGGACGGTGTTTCGATGTAGAGATGGTGATGTACACACACACGGTCGGCTGAATTTAACATTCATCATTTTGAGTATATCAAGAGTGAAATCACATTTAGTTCGAAGAAAACGGGAATTGTGCGTGCGACTTAGGGACGTATTGAAAATAGAGCCGAGTTTTATCGAACTATAGATGAACGAGATATTGTTCTTTGCCTATGGGAAGAAAATTTACCCGACAGTTTTTTATCGGAGAGAAATGTAAGTCGTTTTGTTACAGTATATAAAAAAATTCAGGTTATTTAGGAAAAAAATTGAACTAGTTGCTGAACAAATTTCGCCGACAAGTTTGTCCCAAAATATATTCAGATTAACCGTAAAAAATCCATGCAGTAGCGGTACGGCGGGTATACATCCAAAGATTAAAAATTAATATACACTCAAAGCTCGTTCTGGAGAAGTATCATTTTCACGAGACCGAAAAAGATCCGGAAGCCAGTCTTAGACACGGATATTCAAATATCTCGATTTATAATTTAAAAAATGAATGAAATATCCCTCACCTGTTACTGTGTAATCGTTATCGTAAAATCTGTTCAAAATCTGATAGATTCAAGTTATGAAAAGGTAAAAAAAAAAAAAAAAAAAAAGATATATATATACTCGTCCCTTCAGACCTCGGAATGGGGTAAGCCCCCTTCACCTCCAGGTCTAATTCTTCTATAATTCTTATAGAAGAGTAAGCATTTTAATTGGCTACGCCGTTCGACAAAAAAAAGTCTTTCAGTTCCAATTTTCACCACCAGAATATGTAGAAGCGCTAATATCGCATTAGAACCATTTTATTAGTTTTCATGACAGGACACTTTTCCTGATAAGTTTCAATTTTCACCACCAGGGGATTTAGGGGCGTTAAGATCGCATTAAATTCTTATATATAGGACAAATTTCGTGACAGGACACTTCTCCTAATGACCCCTGGCGTAAAAATGGCATATCCATTAATATATATATATATAAAAACATAATATTATCACGTAAACCTATCATTTATTATTTTAGTTGTAAGGTGGTGTGCTTGATAAACAACGGTTAGCGTACCTTTACGAAAGCTACTTTGAAAAGAATTTACGATATTATTTAAATTATTCAACTGAGAAGCTAGAGGAGCTAACAGATTTTTTATTATTTTAAAAACATTTGAGTCAGAGTGATACATTAGTTGGTAACTGGTTAATTCATACCGGTACAAATATCAAATTTGCCGAAATGTGCTGTCTATGCTATTTGTAATAAATTTGAAATTTTGAAACTTGTTGCATTTTATTGTGAACCGTTAATGAATAAAGCCTGCATGTCATTTAGATCGAAATACGTTTTTCGTTTTTTTGTTCAATCAATGATATCGTTTCAAAGTTTAGCACGGCATGTTGTTCTTATTCGATTGCATACTTTGGGAAGTAACGAATACGTAACACAAGATTTTGAATCAAGGAGCGAATCTTTTGGAGCAGTGAATTGTGTGTTGTCGACGGCTGTACATAATACTGAGATAAAAACTTTACACCGCCAGTCAGTACACGTATTTTATTCGCGACAAGACCAACGGATATCTATTTCGAAATTTTTCGGAACATACATATGACACGGTGCATCTAATCTGCAGCCGGTTCAACTTTTTATTTTTAACACGTTTCGAGAACAAAAATTATAAAAAGTGAAAAATGGAATATAGATTTGTTTCTTTTTTCCGTTTTTAAGTACCTTTTTCAGCTGCGTTTTCAGCATTGAAAAACAAAAACAAAAAGCACATAGCGACTACAAAATTTTTAATAAAAACTGCAGAGATACAATGCGCTAGAAATTAAAAAAATAATTATTTCGTAAAATACGATATATTTCAGAAGAGTAATGCACATTTACGAATATTATTATTATTATATTCTTAAACTATATTAACTTTTTGTAGTCGGCATCAAATATTTAACATTTATTATGTAGTAAACATAGTGAAACAACTCGTTTCCTAAATGCCAAATAATGAAAATATCGAATATATATATAACTCAGCCATTTTGGCTTCGCAAGGGGCTATGTTCCTTGACAACCCCTCTTGCTTACAGTTCTGTCTCTTTCTCTTCTATACTTTGTATAAAATGATCAAAATTTACAACGTAATTCTAAATCGGTTCATATGAATGTAATAATATAATCACAAAAATCCTATCCTAACATTTAACTTTCATTACATAAAATTAGGACATTTTTTTGTTACATAAAATGGAGACATTTTTTCGGGACATTTTTTCTAATGGGGGGTAGCCTAAGAATTACTTTATAATTAATATATATATATATATATATATATACACACATATAGATATATTTAACTGCGATAGAGTTACACCTTCGTTAAATGCTTTCTAATTATTGTCGCTATTTGATTTGGTGCTGACTGCGAAAAGTTAATGGTTTAAGAATAATATTATTCTTAAAAATATTAAAACTCTGAAATATATCGTATTTTATGAAATAATTGTTTTTTAATTTTTAGCTCATTTTGCTTTTTGATTTTTTAGCGTTTTTTTTTTACCGTTAATACGGTTAAAACAATAAAAAACTGTTCGTATAGGAAAATAAATAAAAGTCTTCATTTAATAAGATGGTTTGTTCGAACAAAAATTATTAGCAAATAATTTCCACGTAGGTAACATTAATATTTTACATTAATCGTTACATTAATCAAAAATTACGTAATTACTACTCGGTCTACATTCGTACTCTTCGATACGCTTATGGGACTACTATTACCGACATATTTAGCAATAAACAAAGAAACACATTAGGTTAAAATGCTCGAATAACCATAAGAAAAAAAACACATACGTAACAAACAAATAACCCGTATTTTTTTTTTTTTGTTTATTTATTTTTTTGAGCTTAGTAAAAGCAAATTTTTTTAATAATTCAAAATAATACTTCTGATCGGACTTATTCTGTAATGTTTAATTGTTGCCGACTAAATATTAATTAATTATTGGAAACGACGAATTGTTACAGATCAAAAATGCAAATGATATACGGTGCACGGGAAATAATGAAACGGTGGCAAATTTCACGGAAAGCAAATTTTGCTACTTTATGACGCATGTAATAATCGCGGCCATAATATTCGCGATATTGGGTTTACTGTCAGCAGTTTTGATGGCGTTCTATCATCGTTACGAACACGAGATCAAGGTTTGGCTATTTTCCCATCGATTATTTTTGAACCTGGTCACCGAGAAAGAATTAGATAAAAGTAAGCTATACGACGCGTTCATCAGCTACTCGCACCAGGACGAAAATTTCATCATTGATCACCTAGTGCCCGGTTTAGAAACCGGTCCGTCTCAATTTAAACTGTGCTTACACTATCGGGACTGGATACCGGGTGAATGGATCACTGAGCAGATAATCAAGTCGGTAGAAAACTCTCGCAGGACTATAGTGGTGCTTTCGTCGAATTTTCTAAACAGCGTTTGGGGTAAAATGGAATTCCGCATGGCCTACATGAAAGCGATGAAGGAAAAATGCACTCGTTTGATAATAATTTTGTACGAAGACGTTGACCCCGCTTTGCTAGACAACGAACTGAAAGCCTATTTGAATACTACCACTTACTTGAAATGGGGTGATCCGTGGTTCTGGCAGAAGTTACGGTACGCGCTGCCGCATCCGCAGGAATTTTCGAAAAAAGTACCAATGCTAAGTGCCGAAAAACACGTACGCCTAAAGCGAATAGGGAAAACTTTAGTCACCTACAGTAAGTCAAATACTGCACCGCTGGCCAATGTGCCGGAACTTGTGTCCGATCAAGAAGAAAAAATACGCCAATTGAAGAAGCTATACGAATAGAACGAACGTCGGCGTGAACAGAGCAAGTTTTACGTCGAATCTGTCGACGTAATCGAACAGACTTTTTCACGATCGTTTGCGGTAATTACCTTTTTTACACGAATACCGCCAACTCAAAGGAAGTCATCATGATGTTGTATTGAAAACGACAACAAAACTAACGCAATCCTCTACAAATGAAAAAGCGCTTTACAGAAAAAGTCTGAAAAATAAATTTGCGAAAAAGGAGATAACAACAGTAAGGAAGAACAGTGTGCAGTCGAAAGACGAAACAAGAATAAACTTGCAAAAAGACTGAATAATATATCTTTTTATACCATAGTTTTGCTCAATTATATTTAAATAAGCGCGAGTACACGCGTGTATGACATTTAAAAACTCGTTGCGTATTCGTATAAGTTGTAATAATAAGTAATATTTTTAAATATATTTTGTTACATTTCAAAACGGTTAATTTCGTCGAAAATTTCAAAATTAATTAAAGGAAAAAATAGCTAAACGGTCTAACATAAATAGAAATAACTAGTATCTATACAGATATATTGATAATCGGTATTTTTAGCGCTAACTGTCGATGATATCCGAATTAAGTCGTCCTTTCGCTAAATCGTTATTTATCAACCTCTTCGAAAGTTATCTTTTTCTCTCGTCGCCATTCTACATATATATAATCGCGCCAAGGAGCGATCGTATCGAGGTATAGTCTCAGTTAGTGTCTGAGTGGGTAGTTGTGTCGAGAGTAGCGTTGAGCTGAAGGAAGTTTATAAAATCTCGTGAAAATCAGGCAAGGCAATTAAATCTACGTAGATTATTCTAGAAATTTCGATATAGCCTTTTTTATTTCTAAGATGTCGCGTGTTAGTCGATCGAAAACCGCTACCGTAAAATGCGGTCGTTGCTTTTTTATTTTTATTTTTTGGAATAATGTCTGTCGCCGTATTTGAAATATTACATTGTTTAAAAAATATACTTTTTATTTTTTCTAGTCGCGCTATTCATATACGTTCAAAATTATGTTTAATTCGTAAATCGATATCGAATAAGGAAGAAAATATATTTTGTATCAGTCTTCATATTGTCTTGGTTTTTTTCTTTCCAACAAAAGAATACTTGGAATGTCACCGTGATATTACCCGACGGGGAAAGCTACGACTCGCTGCGAGCAAAGATTTTAAAAAATAGAAAAAAATAGAAAAACCTAATCTCAAAGAGTAAAGGGACCGGATAAACAGAAATCATATTACCGGGTTCCAGAACAGAAAACTCAAAATCAGACTATATATGTATATATATATATATATTAATTACAACGTAGTTCTTAGGCCGGCCCCCATTAAAAAAAATGTCCCAATTTTATGCAACAACAGTTCAATTTTACGATAGGATTTTTGTGTTTTTTTTTGTCGATGCCGGTAAGAATGGCGTTTTAAATTTTCATCATTTCATACAAAGTATAGAAGAGAAAGACATAGAAATATAAGCAAGAGCGGTCAAGGAGCAGAGCCCCTTGCGAGACCAAAGTAGCCGAGTTCCATATATATACATACATACATACATACATATATATATATATATATATATGACAGCGAATAAGAAAAGGGACCTAATGACCAAAACATAATTTTTCAACAGAGCAATAGCATGTTCAGCTCGAAATCTCTTCTATTAGGTATGTCAAAAGTCTGAAAGGGCCGTTCAAAAGCGTTGTAGCAAAGTGGGACTTGTTCCATTCAATTCCTCAGCCTTTTTTCATCATACAATCCACAAAACATTGATACTTTATTGGCGTATTTATGATCAAAGGTTATATTTTCACGAAGGTCGAATCCGTAAAAACTTAGGTGTAACATCCAAACTTTAAAGCTTAAAAAGATGACTTTTGGAAATAACTAGAAACTTCAAATATTTTTCATCGGATTCCTCGACAAATTCTCTATAAGGTATCATTTTAAACTCAAAACTCATTTTTTGGTCGCTAGGTCTCTTTTCTCGTTCGCCGTCATATATATATATATATATATATATATAAAAAATATATATAGCCCCATACAATGGCGATTCAAGAGAAACTTTTGCGAAACATTAAAAATAGATCACTAATTTAATTCAGCAAAAATAATGCTCTTTTTCTACAATGTTCGATACTAACTGGCGCTAAAGATAGTGTTTGACATGAAAAGCAATACTTTCTAGAATAGGTTTAAAAGAATTTTGCAGAAAATCCATTTATTATCAGTTATTAACACGTGATTTTTAACACTTCTGATGGTCGAAAAATTAATTAAAATCCTGTGTTTTCCTTAATATAAATTAATCTCAGATGTTCAATTTCATTATCTTCATTTCTAGTTCATAGTTTCAGTTTATTGACACTAAGTACCGGCAGTTAGTGATGAATCAGAAGGATAATGATTAATAATTTATTAATTACAAAAATTAATTTAGAAGTATTAAAAAAAGTATTAGTACATTATTTAAAGAAATAATATATTAATTATTAAAATAATGTTTTGATATATTTCAAAATTAACATATAATATACACAAATATATATATGTGTATATTGCATGTATATTGCATGTATATTGCAGTAGTGGATCCACGGGGGATACAAAACTTCGATGAAGAAATTTGTTACATAAGAGTAACTTAATTTATACTATATAAGATTTGTATAAATGTTACAACTTAGGGATTTAATTATAACTAATATTTAATACTGTTTTCTAGTAAAACTATTAATGTTACGTTTTTATTCTGTTTTAAACGCAACTGTCGTCGTTCTTTCGTCTTTTTATTTATTTTGTAATTTTAATTAAAAATAGTTCAATGAGAAATATATATATATTTAAACTTGCTCACGGACAAAAATTCGGATCGGATTACTAACAAAAATAAAAAAGAAGTGAAGAATAATAAAAATACTATCATTCTATTCTTTCTAGTAATTTACTATCCAAATTCGAAACTACCATTTTAGCTAGAATTTTATAATTTCGGTTTATTTTTCACCCAAAAATAAAACAAAATATAAATTTAATTGTAATAATGATGTATTTTTATAATATTTTTCAATTTTTAAAGCGGTCGCGCTGTTTGATTTTCTTTATGAAATAAGATATTTCTCAAATCTACTACCTACCGTATGAAATATTACGTAATTATATAACTTCCCTCTCCAAAATATCTCTCCGGATTCGCCCCTGATCTAACTGTGTGCATATATCATATATATGTGTATATCATATACATATATGTACGCACGTGGATTATGTGTGTATAAAAAGATGAAGAGAATGAAGGTGTTTGTTATTGCCAGCTTAGGGTGATTAGTTTCTTTAGATCGGTTAAATTTTTATAATTAAGAATTAATTAAAATAAAACAATGCGCGCATAAGCCCACTTCACATTCCTAATGGTGAAATAACATAGCTTCTAATTTTACTCTTACATTATTTTTGTGGATCTCTACTTCACAGCGACATCTGATCTAAATTCCGATTATCGATTTCGGAGAATAAGTCGAATTTTGAGCTTTGATACCGATTTGTCGAAATTTAGAAAATAAACAAGCGCCAGTGACATCCGGCTCTATGTCATTCTTGGATAATTCGTCACTAGTATACTAGGCTTTTTATTTTTTAAGGTTTTGGTGTAAAATGGCCACTTCAGAATATTTGCTTCTTCTTATTAATACGACAGTCTTTCCCGACATAGCGAGAATTCACCGCGACTCGCAACCACGTGTTCAATTATGCGCTTAGAAGAAAGAAAGATTTGCTGCGGATGAAAATGCGTATACTTTTCAAGTAAACCAAATGATATCGATCGATTCGGCAATAAAAAAGATACAAATAAAAGAACACAAAAAAAAGTCCGAAAAAAATGGGGCAGTGATTAAAATTTCGCGGAAACGGCGATACGACGACTAAAAGATTACATCGTGGCAACGGTTTTCGAACGACTACCGATCAAACGACTGGCTAACTGACTAAGTATATAATTAATAAAGGTAATAACGGTGCATCGATGATTCTCGAACATCTTCAAAAAATACCGCATTAGCCGCCTCGATTGACTCTAACCAGATTTACACAATCCTGCCTCAACCCGATGCTGCTCGGTACAGCTTTTGAACGACGCGCACTCGCTCCGCAATCGGCCGACCAAACACAAACACACAGTCTTAACCCCGACACGTTGGTCCGACAGCTGCACACGGGAATTTTAGTTTTAGCCGATAACTATCTTCGATAGCTAGAGCCAGCGTCGACGACAAATTCAAACGGTATCCAAAAGATCATGAATGAATAAAATATCAGAACATTTTTTTCTAACTCGGACACCACCAAAAGATCGCACTACAGGGGTACCGAATCCGTCTCAGTATGTTTATGTATATGCGCGCAAGAGGATTACGTGTGTATAAAGAAATAGAGTGAAGGTATTTGTTATTGCCAGCTTAGGGTAATTAGTTTGTTTAGAATAGTTCAATTTTTATAATTAAAAATTAATTAAAGTAAAATAATGCGCGCATGAGCCCATAGCACATTCTTAACGGTGAAATGGCTTCTAATTTTTCTTTAATAAGTTAAGTTATATTATTAGCTGGCTTCATAATTTTAATATTTACCGATTTCAGTGTTACAATTAGAAAATATTTTTAGTGTTTTTTTTTTTTTTTTAAGTAATTCGTATTATTCTATTTTTATATCATTCTGTCCACGCGGCACATTTTGATCAATTCAGTGTCTAAATAAACTATAAGGTAATAATCAAAATAACTGAAAACACGTAAAATGAACTGCACGGTAGCTACAGAAATGTATTCCACTTTCATCGGTTCAACTTTCGCAACGAATCTGCCGACAAACATTTATATCGTTACCGATCAAACAAGCGCCAAAAATGATCACATTTTCGGTCCCTTCGTTAAAAATTTATTACACTTATATATGGTACCATTATAAATTTTTCCACACGCATTAAACTATATACACTCTTCGCAAACAGATTGCATTTCTTATTACTTATTATAATTGCCGCGAAAGTTAAATATAAATAACTTCGAATGCGTGTAATAAAATGAATTTTTGTTTTTCCAACTACCTGTAAACCAGTCCTCCCATGGCACTATGTTTATAAAAAATCCACACATTTGTAAAAGTGAGAATCACATTTAAGGAAAAAAGAATGATGCAAAAATCTCTCACATTGTAATTTAAGAGAAGTTCCAATATAACAAATGCATTTTGATAATGAATTATTATGCCAGTAACTTAGTCCACTCGATCTCAAATGCCGCCAAACATAATTTTTAAAAAATACAATTGGTAATTTATTTTGTTTCTTATGTTTTGTTTTTTTTTACTTTTACGTTTTTTCTTCGATTTTGCGATATTTTTGTATTTCGAATACTTTTGTAAGTAGATTTAGTACAGTCGATAATAATTTCAGCTTTACATTAAACCAGAAAGAGGGCAAAAAAAAATTAGACAACTTTATACGTTTTCTTTTTTTACCGCAAAATTTAAAATTTAAACTAAAATCCAATAACTTTAGGTAGTCCAGAAAGATCGGCTATAGTTTTTTCCCTGCTGAATATATATGTGCACGTGTAAATATGTTCTTCTCCAATTAAACACGTTAATTAATAAAAACCGGCAAAAAACCTTTTCCAAAAAAAAAGCACCAAGTACAGAACTTCTAGAAAACATTTCCACGAAATAAAGTTCAAATGTAACTGATTTTACAAATTTAAACAATTATTATATTATATCTCGTATAAACTTTTTTCGAGTATTAATAATTTCATTCGATTATAAAATCGCGTGTAACTGTAATTTGGGCTTGTCTATTTAAAGCTCTTATATGACGCATTAAGCGTCACTCCCGGTGGATGATTCTGTTTAACTTTTAGTTAATACAATTCCAATCAAATAATTATTAATAACGGTACAATTCCTTTAACTTTCATTTAAATTAAATATATTATATCGTTCAACGGTGAAAATAACAACCGGTAATCGCGTAACGTTTTTGTCGAAAAGATTATTATACCAGTTTGCTAAGCAAACGGTCAAACCGAAGAAGACAATTAAATGTAGAACGTAAATTCTTAACAGCGAACTGTTAAGCTATTCCAAAAATATACCGTTTTAATGAGTTTATTATATTTAAATGAAATCACTTCACGATTAGAAAAACTATAATGTAATAATATCGTAAAGGACACTTTTACCTACCGCGTACAATATTAAACAGCACAACATAAGTAGTACACCGCCACACTACACAGCAAATACCAAAGATTCGAAAAGAAAAAAAATTCCTATTCACGCATACCAAATTTACACAACCTTCGAATGACCCGACCACATGAATAACTCGCCAAAATCAACTCGACTTATTAGAAGAACAGAGAGAAACCGAGAACTAAGGAACAACAAAAAAGCTTTCAAGCGCAAACGATAGATCTACTAACCAATTTAATCAGAAAATACTTTACTATCGAGCCACATTCGCTGCGAGCATCCAAATTTTCATCATCACACTACATAAAGAATGGGGCTCGATCAAGCAGGTGAAAAATAAATCATCGCGTGCACCACTGATTTTTCATTATATTTTACGGGAATTATAAATAAAAATATCATCATAGCCTCACGATTGAAATCATAAATATCCAGAGGTACAATCTAACGACGGATGTAGATATTGAACGGAAATATTTAAACAACTGCCGTTAATGTGTATAAACGACTATACGGGTAATAATTTATTTGCTTTTGTTATGATAACGTCACCAGTATTGTTTTTAATCTTTACTACTTTATTTTGCCTTTTTTCTTTAATTAACGTAGAGCTTTAAAGTTTTTTATTTTCTCTTTTCCCCCATCTATATATTATAAAACAATTACAATTTTTATAACTTCAACTACTAATTTATAAATGAAAAAGAGACAAAAAATATGTTTGTTTTAAAGTTCTTTCATAATACTCGTAGATTTTTAAGTTTCACCGCAGTTTAAAAAGTTGCTGAAGATTACTTGAAAATTGTTCGCAGATATTACGTAATGTTCATGTTAAAAATATGTAAAAAAAATGTTTTTTATTTTATTTATTTTGTTTTTTTGTTGTAATAATCGGATTGAAAATTTTATGAACAGATAAAGTATAATAAAGAAAGAAAAACACCTCATTTAATTTATATCGCCGTCAATATAGGAACTTTCAAATTGTTGGAAAATTGGGTCCTTCAATGCTCCAATCCAAAAAAAAAAAAAAATTATTTTTTTCTTCAATTAAATTTGAGACCGTTAACGGTGTATAAAACCAATTATAAAAGTGTAAAAAAGCGTTTTTTTTTAAATATTTCGTTCTTTCTATTTAAAAGTAATAATATCACGCGATTAAAAGAATTTTTCTATGTCCGGATGTTACACAAATAATCGAATAACCTAAAAAAACTCATAATTTCGAAGACTTTCAAATTATGAAATTTAAACACTAACTAGTACACCCCTAAATCGTAATCATAATAACATTTTAAATGCTGCTAAAAAACACTCTAAAGCTAATAAGCAGTCTCTACATTTAATAGCATGTGAACAGTATTTACCTGTTTAAGGATAATTTCAGTCGTGTTCGGATCGCATATCAACCAAACTTCTGCGTAATAGGAAGCTGAAAACAGATATCACATTAAACGATTAGAATAGTTGATTTCACGCTACCATTTTATTCATCTATAGATATTTTATTTTATTGCCGATTTGGTGTTTTTGGAAATGACAATAATTCTACTCTGCTTGTTTAGCAATATGATTTTCGTTTGATACATTTCAAGAGAAGAAAACGTGAAGTAAATGTCAGTAAACAAAAAAAAAAACCTATTCAATAAATTTCATTCAATTCGTTACGAGTCAGGATATAAAAATAACCCTTACTGACTGAAAAGTAAATAGTACACTTTTTTTTTAAATTTATTAACCGTATTTCGACGCATAAATATGCATATTAAAATTTTATTTTTTTTTAGGTGAAATTAGAAATTAATTTTTTAAAAACTACTAATAATCGAGGGGAATCAACATTAAATCATTCAAACGAGAAAGAGTAGGAAATACAGTAACTGATTGTAATTCGGTAGAAAAAGCCAGCAAAATTAAAACTAATGTAGAACACAAACATGACTCGTTTCAAGGATTTGAAAGCCAACTTCAAAATCCGCAGGTAGTTATTCGAAATCTTGATGAATACATTCAATGACACGATATGCAACAGTACAGGTGAAAATCCGATTTACAATAAGACTCTACACGAGACAGAAATCTGTACAAGCCATTCTCGAAACAATACTCAAGCCTTTTGATAAGTTAATGGAATTTAAAAAACCTACAACGTTAAAGAATACATTAGTGTGAAGCGATGCTAAGTTATTGGACATTAAACGCAAAACTGCAAACGAAAGGAAGAAAAACTAAAACTACTAGATAGCCCCCGAGAAGTGGATTACGCGTCAAATGTCTTAGAAATGAGATATTTATAAGAAATATTTCATAACGCTAATCACTCAATTATTATCACAGACGTCCGCACCTAAGTAATATTAAACCAAACTTAAATTAATTATAAGTATGAAAAAGCAGATTAAAGTGATTTTAAACAACATAAATCATAGCGTAGCAGCACACGGCTTGCTGTGCAACAAATCACTCGAAAGGAATTACAACCGAATACTCATAATCAAACTCTAGCTGAAAAATTAAGTGGCGGGTTTTTCGGAATATAATGTTACAAACGATAAATCCACTGCTATCGGCATCTTTACAAATTTTCATTATCAAAAAAAGATCATAATAATACCTTCGCTATTTCATCATAAATATTTATTGATCTCCAAACAAGTCGACCGAATAAAATTTTCACCAAAAAAAAATATTCTAGTTACTGACGACTTTAACATAAGGGCAAAACTCCGGGATGAAATAAATTCCATCGGGAAAACTAAATTATACTAGACAATCCATTAAGAAAAAAAAAACAAATACGCCTTTAAAAACGCAAATGGTCAAAGCGTTATAAACCTGGTGATAAGTTCACAGTATCCTCTAAACATTAAAACCGAATTCTGATTAGCAAGAGTTCCTTCAATCGCTGGTATGTTATCTTTAGATATAAAATGGAGTTAATAAGACAGTAACAACTAAAGAAGTTAATTACAACGAAAATATTCCAAAACCCGAGTGATAAATGTGACCTACAACAAAATACTATATCGCGTGATTAATGGATTGAACAGTTTATTCGTTACATCATCGATCGAATGAAATTAAACAGCGCCTTCAAAAATATTACAAAAATAAACTACTGACGGAATGATTATATAAAATATCAGTTTTCTCTCTAAAAAAACGTTGCCGGCAGTATCCAAGAACCGAGAATCTTATCTTAAAATACTAACTCTAAAGAAAATACACAGAAATAGATAAAAATCCTTAAAAATTAAAATCGTAGAAATCTTTTTGCGTTGAAAATATAAAACATGTTCTCGTAGGAATAATAATTAGCCAGTTTCTTCTTGATTTCCCGGTCGGTATTTCGAGCGCACTGTACTGTCAAACTGTATAATAACACCTACAATTGTCCAGAAACTTCCGCGCTATACTCCAAACGTATTTCTTTTGCACAGATGGAAAACATTCTGCGCGCTCAGTGCATGCTCCGTCGGAATATGCGGCCTAAAATAATTTCATTAGGTAATTTTTCGTACTTCAATTCGTCCTAGGAAACAGGAGGAGGTGACCAAAATTCTTTCCCAACTTGGAAACACACAATTTTAGAGATATTCTTAAAGTTGAAACACTTTTCGTCCAACACCTTCATTAAAATCTACTTCGCATTATCCTTCTAGAATACTTCAGCTAACACCATCGCAGCTCTTAATTTTATTTAATGCATGCAAACCTTTCCGCTACATTAAGGTGATGTCTAGTTTATGTGGATAAAACATCACGGATGGAAAATACAAGCATCTCCTTTACTACCTATTGTTGTAACAAAATGAAACCTTTAGTTTCGGTTTTCTTAATTACATATTTTTCAGCTACTGTACCATAGTTGGTTAGGCAGTGATGTTTGGTTCAAGTAGAATTTGTCGAATCCCACTACCGCTCATTAAAAATAATAGATAAATTTCTCTTGCGTTAAATTAGTGGCCGTAGTTAACCGGTCGAAAAAAAACTTTTTTTTTTTTTTAAATTAATAAAACAAGGAGAAAAATTCAAACGGTTCATAAAAAGTAAATATATGTATGATGTCGTTAATTGCCGAAATTCAAAATATAATTTTATTGATAAAAATATATTTTCAATAGCTGATCTAAGAATAGATTTTTGAACGAATTCGCACTAATTTTTACATAAGAAATATTTAAAAACAGATTTTAAAAATCTGACTTTTCCTTAAATTAAAGTAAAAAGTAATTACTTAAAAGGCAAGGCTGTCCTTGATCGTAGAACAGCAATGTACTATTTTTCTCCGGAATGTAGGACACGTATGTTATCTCGCCGAACCCAAAATTACCTTTAGGTGTTTTCTTGCACAAATTACCAGCGAAACAAACACCTCTACAGTTATTACATAAATCCAACGTATATGTATTGTTTTCGTTATCATAGACCTAAAAAATAAAGTGAAAATAATTAATTTAAATTTAAAGTCACGACATTCTAGAAATCAAAATTAAAATCTCTTTACGGTAAATTGATCATTCCACCGAGTTTCTATTGCGAAAGAACACACTAACAAATGTTTATATCTCGGAAGCACAATAATACGAGTAAATAAAATAAACGTATTTTTCAGAATACGGAAAATATTAATGGGTAAAAAAGTAAAGCTGACGTTACCATAGGAAATAGTTAAATTCGATGTTTACGAACTTTATTATTCTGAATAAAAACACAAACATATTAAAAGTTAGGGAAGAAGTAAAACACGGTAGCAAGGGTCTGAAATATGACTGCATTTCGGGGGTGGGGAACGTTTAAAAATGTAGAAAAATCCTAAAATTAATTTTTGAAATAAGCTAGAACTGATAAATGTTATGAAGCGGAAAGAACCTTTCTACCTCAAACGCATAAAACAAAACCATAAATATCGGTTAATAATAATTAGGTTCAGTATACAATAATCGAAATCGGTAAAGTTAGTGATGCTTATTTTTAAAATGTAATTAATCTGATGGCACTACATTGCGCGTACATCGTGTACAGCGTTGTTTGACAACGTCTCCAGGTCAATTTTATATCTTGTAATGCTATCTTCAATGTAACATCCGTCATCGGAAACTAGTATATTCTTTCGCATTTTACACATCCTCCGTGTACTCCACTCGAAGACGTGATGGCAGTCGGTGCTGGCACCGACTGGTTCTGGGACGCTCTAAAAACAGTAAAAAATATAAAACCACGATATAAAAGATACCGAAAAATATAAAATTTCTAGTAAAATTGAGCAAATGTTAAATCATCGAAAAGCGTCTTTCTTATACCTCAATGAAATTTCCCTTTTTATTATTAAACAAGAAAAAAAAAAAAAAAAGGAAAAAAAAAGAGCTCTTTATTAAAATATTCTCTATTACGTATACAAATTTTTCCTTACTTTAATGTGAAATCATAATATATTAAAGAAAATTCTTCGTTTTTAAAAAAAGAAAAAGAAAAATTACCAAAATAAAATAAATTGTTTCGATAACTTACTAAATACTCGTTCGGATTACATTTTAAAATGAGATCAGCTGACGTAGTCGAAGAATTAAATCCGGGACACTGATTGCCTTCTGTAAATTTAATGGTAGCTTCTTCTTGATTCAATAGAATAAAATCACTACTCTGAAAACCTAAAATCTATAAAATTAAAATAAAACGCGTAAATATGCATATATAAAGTTTTCTGAGAGTAGAATTTTAAAAAAATACTACAAATACGGATCAAAAACTTTTAGTAAATTTTAAAAAAGGCATTAAAAAAATTATATCCAAAAATAAGTCTGTATAAAACTTTAAATTTATAATTTCTTGTCCAAACGTATTCGCGTTTTTTTTTTTTACTCTCCCCTCCAATGTTTACAGAAATTATCAACTAAAAAGACATATTCAAAATAAAATACTACAAAACCTGGAAAATTTTGAATATGATTTGAAATTTTTTTTCTTAAAACAAAAAAAAAAATTGTAAATTTTATCAGCTACATCCTGGAACAATTTTTTTGAATTGTAACTTTCATTATACATACCTTTCAAAAGTACGTTTCAGAAGCGACAAAGCACTTGCATTTTTTTTTATTTTACATTTATTTTCAGTATAACTTTTTTCTATCTTCACTGTCGCACCATTCCATTACTTGGTGGTCCGCTTTGATTTCGGTCATAATATGTCTTTTCTTTACTCTTTCGCTTCCCACCATCGCATTTTAAGAAACTGCTGTGACCTTATGCATAATATTAATTCGATACTTTCTAAAATAGCCCCTTTTTTGGGATTTTTTATTAAGTCTTTCCACTCCTTATAATGTTTTCTGTAAATCTTTCTGCCTCTTTTGCCGCCCGTGCGCCTATAACAGCATTCTTTGTTTTCCCAATAAAGGATAAACGGGTTTCTTTGAATTTAATTCTATTTTCCCTTCTTCTAACAAAAAAAAAGAAATAAAAAAAGTATAACCATTATTACGTATATCTAGTGCCTGCAGTTATTTAGCGAAATTTACAATTACTGACAACCCAATGTATATGGAATGGTTAGATAAAAATAAAAATGATCTGCGATCCACACGATATTTAAATATGTCAAATAGGAAAGTTACAGGAGAAAGTTCGAAATTAGTAATGAAATGAATATACTTCTTACTAAAAATGAATTTCAAAGATTATTCAATTACTCAATATTTATACATTTAAAGCCAGTACTAAATCTAATACTAAATAAAAATAATTACGTTGTCGCTAACTTTAGCAATAAACTGGGTGAATTCAATATATATGTTATCATATTTTAACTTCTGAGGTAGAGTCGTACTTATAGCCGAAGGGATGGCGCGGACTCTGCTTCTATATTCTTATACGAATAAAGATAAAAATAAAAAAGAAGAAAAAGAAAAATTTTAGCACAAATGTGAAAAATTTTAAATATAAAATTTGAATCAAACAAATTCATAAAATAAACATGTAAGACACGCATATTCACTACACGTAAATTTCATAAAAGAGCCTTACAATTATGAAAAACGCGACTTAATTAAATTAATGTAACGTTAAATAGAAAATTATTTTAGAATTTGTCAAGCTTCAATGAAAAATCAATTACGAAATTGTTCTTCAGTTTTTATTTTATTACATAGTATTTTTAATTTTAGTATTAAACGCATGACAAAACTATTTCAGTAATCTATTATATTCATTTGGTGTAAATTTTAATAGACGCTAAAAAAAGAATTATTTATTTGTAATAAAAGTTTTCATTTTTGATTATTCATAGCCCAGAAATTCTGTAGGTTGCAGAATATAGTATTTAACAAAATTTAAAATAACGTAAAAATTACTTTTACATTATGACAGAAATAAAACTGGTTAACTATAAATGTACCAAATACAGAAATCCAGAGTTGAGGACACAAATGTTTTTGAGGATAACGAGGTAATTTATATCAGGTTATAGTTGGACTTAAACTAAAATGACGTAATTTCCAGTTACTGGCTGTGGTAAAAACTTTCAGTCATCTCTATATCCGATTTGGTAAATGCAAGAATAGCATTGTCTTCGTTTATAAATTGACTTTTAGTCGATCTTTTCTATAAATTCAATCACTTTGCTCAACCTATCACTAATCAGTGTAGTTTACATTAATGTCAATCGTCGCACAAAAATATGTAAAAGTGGAAATCATTAAAAGATACTCTCATGTAGTTCTTCTTTTTATGACGCTATTAACTGCATTAGCACATTATTTACTTTTGATACTCGTCAGTTAATGCTCGTCATTTGATACGTAATTATATCTTTATTTTCAGATTCGCTGTCAGTTGTCAACTTTTCGTTCAGCGGAGTGAACACAATTCTTTCACGTATGTCGGTACAAACGAAGTTTACGGTAATTAATTATATTATAAAATAACGCTTTTTAAAAGTCGGGGAATTTCTAAAAACTCTAAAAGAACCACTTTTAAATATTGAACTTGTATAAAATACGCTGGAAAGAATAATGAAATAATAAAACCAAAGGGAACCATTTTCTCTCCAGAAGTTATTAATAATTTCATTCCAGAAGAGAAAATGTATTACAGTTCTATTGCCGTTGTTATTAATTGGAAACGTGAAATGGTAACTTTTAACGGATTTTAATGAATTAAATTTTTCTTTCCATGCCGCGAAGTATTCGATTAACTTGTTCGTTCCTATCTTTTATATTTCCATTTTCTCATACTGTGATTACTCTGTTCTCTCTGTTACACGGAATATTTTAATTCTTTTTTATTTTTCGTTTATATTTAACGGTATTTTTTCATGTACACTATTTTGTTTAACGGCCTATTCGAAGTTTTTTTGTTCATATATTTATGTATATACACAACATTAATACCGTGAGATCCGATAGATGAACCCCTGATGATCTTGCGGAACCTTCTGCGCAAATAATTAAAAAATAAATAAATAGACAATTATTAAAAATACCGTAGGATTGTAGCTCAGCTGATAACCGTAATGTTTCAACGGAGCTAACTGCAGACTGCGATTAACTGCGTGGCAATCTACAGAATTCAACGATGAACAGTGAGCAATACCGGCTGTTGAATATGCCGATTCGCATAATCCGAGAATCAAATCGCCGAATCTTGTCTGAATGCGATTATTAAACCAGCCTAAATTTTTACCGTGATCGTCACAATGCACCTTTTACGATAATAAAAATTAATTTATTAAATTATAAGGATAAAGCATGCTCCAAAAGCATCTACGAAATGAAATATTTTGACATTTGAAAATTCTTAAGACACCTATGATATACGATTTTTCATGCACTTTAAACGGAATCTCCAGTCACTTTAACAAGTTCGCATTACATATGTCTAATAATGCCTTAATTTCAGAACTTACACGAAAATTAACGCAATTTTATGATTAAATAACGCGCTTCTCTTCTTTTCATTTCTGGCTATATTAAAATCATCTGACTTCCGCCAAAAAATGTATCCTAATTCGCGTATTTTAATAAAATCGCATAATAAATTAAAACCGAACATTGGGAGTAGCGATAAATCCTTAATTAATTTTAAAGCATACTTACTTTTTAAAACGTATTTGAAATGAGTTGCACATATGCAAATTGCCGAATTTAACAAGCGGTCGTTTTTCCTTAAATACATTACGCTATACGATGAATTTATATATTCTCATCGTATGTTATTACGGGCAATTCGCATGTTTTAAATAGTTCTAAATTTGTTTCGTCAACATTTAAACAATCGAATAATTATTTACGACTAAGGTGAATAATAAACCAACGCGCTCGATCTAAAATATTTCTCTTTGTAGACAAGCAATATTACTTGATTAAGTATTTTATTCAAACATCAAAAAAAAGTGTTAAAAAATCTTCAAACTACTTTTTTTTTATATTACGTTTTATATTTAAAAGAAATCAACAGTTTTTATGATCTTTCTCGCATTATTTACTTACTGAAGTAAAAAACAAAAATTATTTCGTACCGGTTGCGGACAGGAATACGGTGATACGAACGCTATAAAAGTAACGCAATTTTTCGTTTCTTCCATTACGAAAACATCGATTTCGGACGTATAGGAACAGAACATTCTGATGATGGTTTCACGAGGTACAGCCATATTCGAAAAACAACTATCTCCCCCGATATAGCTTATCATAATAGTTCCAGAATTAGATACATTCACCAGTTGAGGAAGTAACTGGCCCCCACTTTTATATTTACCATCCTTGTCCCGTACGCAAGCTCCTTCAAACGTAAAGCAAACATTTTAAATTAATAACTAAACTGCGAATTCGAGTTCAGTATTTGATAAACGAATAACAACTATTCGAAACTATCACGAAAAAAATTATCGTACTCCAACTTTAATTGAATAGAGTTACTTTAGATTTAACTGTATTCGACAATTTTGACAGAATTACAACCAATCGTTAAAATCAATCTTGCGAATCATGAATTAAAAACCATGGTTATATAAAACTTGTTGGTTTTATTTAATAATGCAAAAAAATAAGTTTAACGTGTTTCAAAGAAGTTAAGACTTACACGGGTATAAAAGAAACAAAGAAATTTTTATTGACAGAACGCCATAAAAGCAGATAAATCGTAAAAGTTTACTCACCGTTATTTAACGTACAGTTCTCAAATTTATGTTCACCGCAAATAATAAAACTGTAAACACTTCCGGTTTCGAAACCAACCACGTTCCAAACATGATTAGCCAAACTTGAAAAATCGTATCTGCAAGAACAATAAATATATAATAATTATTTAGCATTATAAAAATTACTGTAATTATGTTTATCGTTTTCTTTAGAATATCTCGACTTTTATTTGATGCTCAATAATCGAATATCTCAATTCGTCAAAAAAATAGTTTGAAAAAAATACCGATACTTGAAGATTTACTCTCTAAAATTTTAATAAAAATGCGCTAAAAAGTGAAAAATAAATATTTGATAAAAGATAATAAGCACTTTACAGTAAAATATACCTTAAGGTGATATTAAGATTATTATCAAAGTAGATTATTATAACTCTAATTACGACAATAACTAAAAACCGCATTAAATATTCCTGATGTTTTCAATACTTGCGAGTGATTGAGTTACTAATTTAATATGGTTTTTAGATAATGTTAAATTTAAATTCGATACCGATTCTAATAAGTATTAATCCTGTTTAAGAATAATCGTAATATCCTCGTATATATTTTAATGCGAAATATATTATCTTTTATTAAATAATTTTTTTTGTACTTTTTAATGCATTTAAACTAAATTTTTAAAGTAAATCTCGAAGTTATTATTTTATAGTCAATTCACTTTTAAAATTTTCGGTGTTCATATTTTCCCTATATTTTAATGAAAACTTTTTGCCTAAGTTTTGTCTCTTTATGTAAGGCAAAGTATATCTCTAGGAAGATCTTTTTTTTTTTTTTACCGTTTATTTCAATGACTACTTCAGCATTTAACGATACTCACTATTGGTACTCATATAGAATCACCGCTAATCGGTACATCTTCGAATAAACAAAAAATATAATTGGAGTCAGCTTACATAATCAAGAATTATTATACGCAGTAATATGTAAAGACGTAATATTTTCATCAGGGCTGAGATTTTAAATGGCGCCGAATCTACATTTCTAATGTAAATTAACATTAATAACATTTTAATTGTCTCGCTTTATTAATTTTTTTCCTCCAATTTACGTTTCCATAGTAAATAACATCGATAAATTTTATTAAATTTAAGTGACGTTTGTTCTATTAATAAAAATTTCTCTAAAGAGACCCTCTTTTTTTACGTTGTTTGATGATTACTGAGTCTGCGTTTGCTGACATTATCGGTACTCGTATGGCGATCACCACAGGACACGATGCATTTTCAAATAAAGAAAGAATCAATCGGCCCGCAAGGGCAAAAGTTATGCGTGAACGAAATCATGAAAAAACAAAAAAAGCATAGTATGCGTTGAACAAAAACAAAAATAATTTTTTTTTTTTTTCTAATTCATTAATTTAAACCAAAAAATAAATAGATAAAATTATAAAATAATCAATGTCAATGACATCGGCCATTGTTAACGATCAAAATTCCGTACCGTTGGTGAAAATTAAAAAATTAATTAATCTTGCAACAGAAAGAAACACGGCACAAATAAATGACAAGCGTAGAATAAACAAAAAAAAATATGTACCCCTAAACACATATAAATATAATAAACATCACGAAAAGTGACTAACAAAGGCGTTACTAAATTCTCGTGAAAAAATCCAAAAAATCATAAGCAAAAGTTAGTAAAATTTGTTTGACTAGTTTTAAAAATATTTTGTATTATACATATTTTAACTAAACAATATCGAAATATAATTTTCCAATTATCTATTAACGATGTTTTTTTTGATTTTTTTTTTTTTTTTTTTTGTTTAAAAGTGTTATTCATCGTTTTTACCATCGACCATCTCCCGAAGTTAACGTTGTCTTAAAGAAACAATCGCAATCAGTTATGATATGTTAAATTTGTACCCAATGAAATTAAAATAAAAAGAAGAAAACAAATCAGAAAAACACCACCATTCCGACACGAACACGGAGAATAGGTTTCTTAACGGGAAAAGTGCAAATAAAATCTCCCTTTGAATGGGACTTGGACATTTAACTTATCTCAGAATGTCAGTTTTTTAAAAGTATAACCGCGATACCTAGAAATGAAATACATTAGACAAAAGGCATATAAATATCAAAGTCAGAATAACAAAAACATCGATGTAATTTATAATACACCCTGTCAAGAAAGTATCGGGAATTGTTAAATAAAACGAACAATTTTTAATTTTCATCCAAATTTATTTTGTCACCTTCAAAATAACATCCATTCGAAGCGATGCACATATGCCAACGCTTTTTCCACTCGGCAAAGCACTTCTGATAGGCGGTTTCCGGGATGGCCTTTAGCTCTCGCGTCGCATTCGTCTTGATGTCATCAATCGATTCGAAGCGCATTCCCCGTAGCGGAAATTTGAGTTTTGAGAATAGGAAGAAGTCGCAGGGTGCTAAATCTGGTGAATACGGCGGTTGTTCGATGATATTTACCGAGTGTTTGGCCAAAAACTCATTCACAATTATGGCTTTGTGAGACGGCGCATTATCGTGATGGAGAATCCAAGAATTGTCGACCCACAAATCGTTACGTTTACGACGGATAGCCTCTCTCAAACGTCTCAAAACACTTAAGTAAAACTCTTTGGTGACTGTCTGTCCGGCTGGCACATATTCATAGTGTACCACGGCTGGCACATATTCATAGTGTACCACGCCTCGAATATCGAAGAAAACAATCAACATGATCTTCACTTTCGATCAGCTTTGGCGCGCCAATTGGCCGCCATTCGGACGATTGCTGGTTCGTAAGCGTGTCGTACTCGTACACCCATGTCTCGTCACCAGTAATTATCTTTTCCAAGAAGGTAGGATCCAAATTGGCTCGATCCAGCATGTCTGCAGCTACCTGTTCTCGGTACTTTTTTTGAAAGAAATTCAGGTCTTTCGGAACAAGCCGAGCCGCAACGCGTTGCATACCCAATTTTTCGTGCACAATCGTACGTACGCTCTCGTGTGACATGCCCAATCCATGAGCCATCTCTCTCAAGCTCACATGACAATTTTCAGCAACGATTTCCTTGATTTTATCGACGTTATCATCGGTCACACTCGTTGAAGGCCGTCCAGAGCGAGGCATGTCTTCGACCGTCTCCCGACCATCCTTGAACGCTCTGTACCACTCGTAAACCCGCGTTTTTGATAAAGCAGATTCACTAAAAGCCTTCTGTAACATTTTCAGTGTATCGGCACAAGAAATTTCGTTCGAAACACAGAATTTAACACAAGTACGTTGTTCAATATTTTCACTCATTGTAAAACTTCGACAAAACACTTCAAGGTCGACTGATTTTAACAGCTGCTGTAAACACACTGGTTGACAGATCGCGCTAAAAATAGGCATCATAATACAAAACAGTTGTACCAACCTGGAAAAAAAAAATTATCTGCCTAACTATTACCCGGGAGATTTAAATTGACAATTCCCGATACTTTCTTGACAGGGTGTATATCTATGTATGTACTTTTACCATTTCGAAACACATTAAACTTTTAAGTCTGACATGTTTAATTTACGGACTCAGAAAACAAATAATAAACACTTCAATGTCTTAAATCCAATTTAATTTTTATAGAAAATTTTGTTTTTGTTTTTTTTTTTTTATAAGTATGCCGAGCAGTGGCGGGGCAAAACCTAAATTTTATGTGGGCAAGGTACATCATTTTGCGAGGCCCTCTAGTGGCGCAAGAAGACGGATTTTATAAAATAGAAAACTAGTGCAACTGTCCAATTTTTATTCTTAAAAATGTAAACTACATTCTTTGACAAAAAATCAAAGCAATGAATTAAAGAAACAGAAATTCCCTACTTTTAGCCTAACTGAATTTCTTTAATAATAGTATCCTAATTTAGCTTAGATGCTATAACTGTTTCAATAGATGAAACTGCCAAAGCTGAAACTCTTTCCTGACCCGTTGTATATCTTAAATAATTTTTAATTAGTTTTAATTTTGAAAAGTTCCTTTCAGCGGACTCTGAACTTACCGGTATTGTTAGCAAAATTCGAATGACTATGTAAATATTTGGATAAATTTCTTTCAAGCTATTTTCCGTTACGTATTGCAGCAGATGTTTCACATCTTTTAATGAAGTTGAGCAAATTTTGGAGCATTGTTATTCATTCATACAATTCGTACCATTAGAAGTCGCTGCTCTCGCCCACTCGCAGGACAGTTTGTAAATCTTGACAGTTTTTTAATAATTGCTCTTTAGGAATATACTTTTTAACTTGTTTAGATCGTAGAGAAAATCGAAATTTTTAAAATATTATTTAACAGAATTAGATCGTAGAGAAAATCGAAATTTTTAAAATATTATTTAACAGAATTAGATCGTAGAGAAAATCGAAATTTTTAAAATATTATTTAACAGAATTAAATCGTAGAGAAAATCGAAATTTTTAAAATATTATTTAACAGAAAGAAATCTTGAATCCATATTGCTTACAATAGAATCAATCATGGTGTTCAAAAAAATCTGTTTCATACTGTCTATTGGGAAACTGTACAGGTTGATCGCCGCCTTCATAATCGAACATCCTTACCTTTCTGGCTACCCTTTTATTATTTTTAAGGTCTTTCGGTAGATCATAACTGTTTTTTTCAATAAAATGACGAACATCAGACAAACATTTTTCGAATCCAGTTTTTCGGTGTATTTTTTGACCCAGTCACAAAATGTACGCAATTGTTCAAGAGCAATACTTAAATAGACATGTACAGATTGCCATAATTTGCTTATGACACATTAACTCGCAATAATATCTCATACCGTACATGTGTAATGATATGATATAAATTCTGAATTAAACATTTCGTTGAAAACCGAATCACAATAACTGAGTGTGCCAGATAGTTCGATTTTTTAAGTTTTCGATGCGTTCGACAACATCATTAAATTGCAATAATACCGCCATCACTGCTTCTATTCTGCTCTCCCGGCTTGTGTCTGATAAAGACATCATAGTAAGCTTTAAGTTACCATTGATTAATTTCCAGCGTTCGCTGGAACTTGAAAATAGCAAATAAATTTTATGAATAAAACCAAAAAACTGTTTTTGCTGCTACAGAAGAATTAGTTGCGTCTACCAACAGCAGATTTCAGCTTTAACAATCGCAGGGTGTAAAATATTCCCTAGGATTAATGTTTAATATTCGAGTTTTAACTCCATCATTTACGCCTGCCATATTTGCACCATTGTCGTATCCTTGGCCACGATAGTTTTGAATATTTAAGACATTTTTTTCGAGCTCTCCCGTACTGCATTAGTTAAATATTCTCCAATCGTTTCAGTGACAGCAAGAAATCCGATAATTTCTTCACATCAAAAAAAGAAATTTAAAAGTTCTGAACATAAAAGAGTTCTTCCCTTATCACTTAGCGTTGACATAAAAGTACAAACTTCAAACAAAAACCATTTATTAATTTTAGTTTAATGAATCGGACCGATTAAATAGACTACCACCTATTTATTTAAGAAGTAGGTATAAATGGTTTTCAAACAATAAACCGCACTTATTCTCACATTAAATACCGTCAGAAAGACAAAATAATAACACGCAAATTCGTACGAGGCGCAAAACTGCGTGTGACACTTTGATTGGCTTTCTAGCCGTTGAGAAACGTGAAATAAACTAAACATACGGAATGGGAAATCCCGCCAGCTCTGGCCGAATGGGATTCCCCGCGATAGCAATGCAACGCTGGCAAATGTTGCTAGACTAAATGAGATGATGGGCGTTTATCTGAACAGTCGTTAACGTCAAAAGATACCACTAGATGGCAGAGTGTGCCAATCGTAGTGGTGCTTCTGAAGTATGATAATTAAACAGCGAAAGAAAAAAGAATCAATTAATTTTTGTCAAATACAAATTTATTGTTGCTTTTATCTGTATGTTTGATTTGTTTACTGGTAGCTCAAAACGAGCATAAATCGACGACGAACAGAGCAACATCCAAATTTGGCCATGTCGTGACATCTATCTATTGTACTTGATTAAATATTTATCGTTTGATGACGAGTAAAATTTTTTTCGTCGCGGTCATGGCTTTTAAGAGTACCTAATGCATAAACCTTTGAGGCGCGAGGCCTCTTAGACCGCGAGGACGTAGGCAGTGGCCCACGTAGCCCACGCCGTACGCCGCCTTTGATGCCGAGTTCCATCAATAAATTTTCATAGACAAAAATGTAAAACAAAGGTTTAGCATTTTTTATTAATTAAGTGTATCTTTGCTACTTTATATTTGTAAAAATTTGGATTCCCTAAGCACACAAAATGGCAATATATTACTAAACGCGAAATTAAAATTTTTATATATACATATGTGTACTCTGAAAAAAAAAAATTAATACAATATTTCATCGTAACTTCTAAAATAGAAAAATTCTTTTGAAAATCTATTATTTTTAATTTTACACGTATACGACAATAATTCAATGTAACATTTTAAAAGCAGTCTTCTGTACGTATAAGAATTTATTCGTGTATAATTTATTACCTACGACCCGTACTATCGATAGCGTAACAAGGGGCGATGTAAGACTGATTTTCTAATGACTGCTTTTTACTGATCGAACAACCACTTGCTGTTTTCCACTTAAACGTGTAGGTACAATTTTCAAATTTTTCTAACTCAATCAACGAATCCTGAATAACAAAAACATTTTTTTCAAAAAAAAAAAAAAAAGATTAATTTTAAGAAAATGAAGAAATTATTACATAACTAAGTACAAGAGTATACAAATAACAAGTTCCTAACAATGACTGCCCATCTAGGCAAAATTTAAAATTAAATAAAACTAAATATACTTACAAAAACACGTTACCAATAATATAAAAAAAAAAAAAAAAAAAAACCAGATAAAATAAAAACGAAAAACAGTAAATTAAAAAAAATTGACATGAAGTACCTCTTTGCAGTATCGTCAGAGTACACCAGAAATGTCTTCTGTGTTAATTTCAAGGATTAAAAATAAGGCATTAATCAATGTATTTTTATTTCCTATTAGTTAAAGTGAATTTATTGGAATGAAATCACGTATTTGTCGGTAGTCAAATTTCCTTAAGGAGAAAAAGATAAAGATGATTTGGTATGAACCAATTCCATAAGCATTTTCTCAAAAGAATTGCAACACACATTAATAGATGCTTGATTCTTCCGAAGGCATTACTGAAGATCATTATGTTTAAAGTATATCAAAAAATCATTCGCGTATAATAATATTTGGAAAGTAAGTAAAATGTGTATATTAAAAAAGTGACCGACTCAAAACGGAACCCTAAACAAGATTTTTATAAGCAGTACGAAATTCAAACTGTTTGGAAACCAGATTTAGGATGTGAAGAAATCTGCATAAGAATAGACTGGACAATAGATCACCCATTAGGTAAGGAATGTTAATTGTAACTAACAAATGAAAAGGAAAGGAATAGAAAGATTACCAAAAGCCCTTTGAATATCTATAAATGTTGCAACCAAAAAATTCTTTTGCCGAAAAGTAGAATAAATGTTCCGTAAAAATGACATAATGCGATCTTGAAAAGACAAAAACCAAACACTCCTTTAGGAATACGCTGCGTTTTTCAATCCACCGTACTATTTTGTTCTTAATTGCAATTTAAAATACTTTCCTGAAGTGGGAGGCCAAAGGTATAGGTCTGAATTATGCTTGATTTTCTCGTTTGCTTTAAGAATCGTTAAAGCTAGAAATCGAGTTCATCAAAAAATATAGATCCGCAAACTAGCAAAACATAATATATATATATATATTCAATAGTACATTCTTATTAGTCTTATTATTTAGATTTGTTATAACAAAATAAGTAACACCATCGAAACTAGAGAGTCACGATTTATTTTGTAATGGGAGAAATATTTCGGAATATGTGATGATAGGTCGGAACAGAAAATAAAGTTCAATACCTGAGAAATTATCGCTTTTAGATATTTCATCGATCATTAAACATAAGCAGAAGTAACAGAATTTGTAAAGTCCGTGAACCAACTACTCAGCTATGTGAAAAGGAATTTTTAAAATGTTTTGTAAAATACCAAACTTCTTTTACTGTTTCTAATAAATTTAGTAGAAAAATCCCTCTTTAATTTCTTTAAGTATTTTTATACAATTTACAATCTTCCTCTTCCTTCCTTATAAATGTAGTTAAAAAATTCTTTATTTATCATAATTTCATTAATTTTAACTTTCGAAGTAACCTGATAAAATTTATTTAATTTTTATTTCAAATTTTTATATCAATATTTTTAGACATCATCTCATTATTTAAAAAGTACAATAACAGATTTCATATTTTGATAATTCTAATTAAACTTTTTCAGACTATATAAGTAATTTACGAAAACTGCATCAAACAAAAATAGTACTACTATAATATAATTTGCCCGGCGGAGCACGAGTTATTGTGACTAGAGCTAAATTCTCTAGCAAATAGTCACTCGACTGACAACATGGTGCTAGTGCCACCATAGCAGAGAAACGAAACAACAACCAGTAAACTCTGTACGTCCGCGTCGTGCGGAATAGTAATTTCCTTTTCGGCGGGCTTAGCATTGATAAGAAAAGCTAAAGTAGAGCTCACGTATACACTGTTGACAGTAAAACGGGGCAATTTCACTTGCCAAAAGTGTTTTTATCATAAATACCGTTAAGCTATAACTGCATCTTTAACAAGAAGACTGTCAACAGTGAGCCCCAGTCAGATTGATGACGCCTAAAAACCGGATTCTTCGGATAGTAAGCGTACGTGCTCGTAGAACACGAACAAAATGAAGTGAAGAATGCGGCGTAATGACATTTGGTAACTAAATCCTTTCTTTAAACATATGCCAAATTTCGCCGAATTTCATTTATCAGTTCGACCTCGGTAATGGTTTTTATAGCGGTGCATAAAGATCTGCTATCAATGTGAATGAAGCAGCACGTGGTGGTAGATTTTTTAATACTGGAAAATGTGATTCTTACGGAAAAGCCATTTACGATGATGATGCTATGGGTAGGAATGTTGATCGTTGAGTTATTAAATATTTGCGATAGTGAACCAAGTAAAGCGTGTACTTTTCGCGAACAGGCAATGACGACCGATTTCGGCGATGGACGATGTATATCGGCAACGCGTGGACAATTTGATTTAAATGGACCGCCAAATTACCCATACATTACCAGCAGGATACGAATTAAAGAATGTATTGGATGCATTGATATGAAAAATTGGGATATTGTCAATTCCCGATGGTTACCGCGAAATTTGACCGATGAAAATCGAAACGTCCATAGAGCTGCTCTGTTTCCACACAATTTCATACCCTTACTATTCACCCGATTTGGCGCCCTACCTTTTTTTTTTATTTATCTAATGACGAAGAGGGACCTCAAAAGTAATCATTATGTCTCGGGTGAAGAAATTAAAGCAGCTGTTGTGTCCTGCATTCGAAATAAGCACGAAGATTTTTTTGTAAAGCTGTTTCATATTAGGAGAAATATATGAGTATTAATAGCAACTATAATAAAAAGTAAATATACGATTTCAAAATTGAAAAATTATAGTTTCATTTAGTTTCGACTCTATTCCGATATCTCTCTTCTTCCACGTTCTGCGAACACATGTGTACATTACTTATCCGTCTACCTTCTCACGTACAACAATTTAGGTTTCGGAATAATTCACTTAGCAATAATTTTAAAAAATCTGGTCTTTTTTCGGTAGAATTTTATTTTTAATACCGGTCAGAATAGGTTGCAGAGTATAGTGATATTCTTTAAAAATGTAAAAAGTTATCAACCATTCACCGAACTTCTAAATACATATAAAATTTTGGGTTTTAAAAAAAGTCTTATCTCTGAAAAGCTCTTTTTTATAAAAACTAATTTTTCTTTAAAATCGATTATAATTTCCATACGATTAATGTTTTATTAACACCTATTAATAAAAAGCCACCTCTAATATCATTTTGAACCTCCTTTATAGGACTACTAAATACTTTGACTTTTTCTTATATGACTTATTATTTATTGTGATGAGATAATTTACTCTGAATGTTAGACATACTGTTTTTTTGGCAAAAATAATAAACAAAAAAGAAAAGGCCAACTAATTAAAATGTATTATTTGTTAATTTTGAGAGAGATGATATATTTTATCACCGTTACTGAAATGTACGCTTTATAATTCAAAGAAACATGTAACATGAATGATTTTTAAACACTTGACAACACCGTTTCTCTATCAATTTGCTTCGTTTTATTTGGAGACTGATTTCATTTTGAAAAATAAATGAGTTGATTTTTATAAAATTTGGAGAGCTTTTCAAAATGTCAATTTAAAGAGGTAATACATAAAAGTATTTTAGGTTTAAGAAATTGCGCTAAAGTGATTGTGGAAAAAATGAGGATTATCCAAAATAAATATTGCTAGAAACTGTTCGAACGGAGTAATACCGAAATACACAATAATATTTAAAAAAATAAAAGTAATATTCCTACAGAACGGAAAAATAATAAACTTAACGACTTGTAATATACCAAAAAAAAAAAATAGAATTACTAAATAATTTCAGAGTCGGTGGAAAATACACCGGTGGTAGAAAAATATGCACAACTTATTTATACAAAATTTCTGTTTATTTTAAGTAAACAAATTAAATCAATTTTTAAAGAAAAAAAGAATGCGTGCGAAATTATTATTGCTAATATGGTACTTTAAAGTCAATTATTCAATTATACGTACGGTAACAGTTTGTATTATTTTTTATAATAATTTTCTCAACCGTTATTATTCGAAGATCGCCTTCTATGAAAAAATTTTCTCTTGAAAGTGCATAAATTTTTCATCTTCATAGTAGTGGTTTTATTTATAAAAATCATTTTATTACCGCATTTATTAAACGTTTATACAAATAGCAATTAATAGAACAATGTTATTCAATCGGATCTGTAGTCGCCAGTTCGAAAAGGAAATTTTTTCACATTTTATATTTAATCGGTAAAGAATTTATATAACTTGAAATGAAAATAACGCATACTTACGACGATAAATGGGGAACATTCGAAATTATAAATAACGCGATAATAACTGGATCCACATTGGTCACCCGCTGAATAAGTAAATGATAAATATTTCTCATGGTTATACGCGTTGTACGCCATATTAGACACTTGTCCGATCATAATCGATCTAATAAAATCAACATATAGATATTTTTAATAAAACAAAGTGAAACTACTATTAACGTTAATGTGTGCATAGAACAAATTAACTTTTTCAGTGCCAATGAAAAATTCAATTGAATCGTCTAATTTCTTCTTCAGTGAAATAACAAAAAAAAACCAAGAAGCTTGCACACTTATTATTTATGTGATAAATTCAGGTAATCTAATAATAAAATTAGAAATCCGCGATATTGTTTAAATTTGTTCTTACGGTTTCCGATTTCGGCAAAAAGTTGAATGTCAGATATCCTTTTCTCCATTGATTCTACTTATTCGCTTAAACTTGAAAGACAAAAGAGCTTATTTACTAATTTAATGGTCGGGAAATTATCTATAGAATTCAGCTAAACAATTCAAATAGAAAAAGAGAACGATGAATTAAACAAGAAAAAAATATAGAATTCCTAAATGTATTACGTGAAAGTTACAACGTATGACTGGAGAAAACCCTTAAATAAGTAAAGAACAAAAATAAAAAAAAAAAAAAAATCGGATCATATTATCGGAAGGAAATAAAAAAGGTATGATAACAGCAACCACTTATTAAATAAAAATTAAATTACATTAAAGAAGAAGAATTTTTTCCTTCTCATATTTATTCAAGTTACGAGTAATTAGATTTGAAAATCATTAGTTATTAATACGAAAAAAAAAGAAAGGAAATATATATGTACATATAAATGTAGATAAAAGACATACCTGTTTGTTAATATTTATAAATATAAAGTAAACGAATACCTCAATAAGAAACCAAAAAAAAAATTATAAATGTAAATTAACTTAAATAAATTAAAATAAATACCTCGATTTAAGAAAACCTTTTAGAGTCCATCTCCATTAGCTTACAGTTCGAAGTACGTTCAATTAAGGCAGGGTATTTTTAGTTTTAATTGAGTGTACTCTGTATTGTTAATTGATGATGGATTATGCCCGAAAAACGAAAAAGTTTCCTTAAATTTAGATATTTCTTTTTTAATTTATTAAAGTAAATTGTTTTATACATATTTACTTAATATACGTATCCTTTATTTTCTCAATTTTTGATTGTCGCAACTTCCTTATTGCTTTAAATTCCTAATTTGATGCAGCGTTTCATTAATCCTCGACTATTATTCCATCTTTTTTTGTCATCTTAGACTTCTATAACATTGCTACTATAGTTTCCTAGATGCTAGGATTTATCTTTAATTCATGTGGTTTTCTTCATTCTAACATTTAAAACGTAACTCCATTGTATCCATATGTCGTCTTCGATTTGACCATTCACTCCTCCCCGCTTCTCGCACCTTTCTTTCTTCATTTTCATTCTGTCCCCATCACCCATCGGAGAATAATTACATATGCGACGCTAACCATATATTTTTTAAGTCCTCCTCTTTATTCAATGAACAATTTGTACTATACTCCAATTTACTACAACTCAATGTTCCTACACCTTATAATATTTCATCGATACTTACGTTCCCAAACCTTCTCATTTTTCCAATAATTGCATCTTTCCTTTGCTCAATAGCGAAAAGTATCAAAATTTAAATTATCCCCCAAAAAAGAAAAAAAAAGAATCAAAATAAATAAAGACATGGACCAGTGCTCTTTGTTAGCCGAGCCCAAAAAAAAAAAAAAAAAAAAAAAAAAAAAGAAAAAAATAACATTTAAAAATTGTCTTACTTCTTTTTTAACTCCACACCGTTATTTATAGAATCCGAAATATTTTTTTTTTTTACACCCGTTTTAATGATTACCGTTTCAGTGTTTTATTCGTGTAGATAGACGATCATACTTAAATAGAATGGTCGAACAAGCATTCTCTGTAATATCACTTCTTGGGCACTCCTATATTTTACCGCTTCGACTAAATTGATCGTTCTTCTCTACGAAACTTATTTTGAACGAGCTAGACTTCACCTACTCCATCGAAATTCCGTCACTGACTCAACTACGTTTTAATTATGTTTTCTCTCCTAAATTGTATAAAATTAAGACTCTCAAACAAGCAGTAACGCTAAATAAATCCCAATCCCTTTTCCATCGGATCTCGCATCATTAATAAAGACAACAAATATAATAATTTGACGACTACTACTTTTCCCCAGAAGTATTTACGTCTTATTCCTGGTTTAGTAGTCATCCTGTCCTTATGATTGAAATAAAAGGAGCTACTCTCGCCAAAAACTCAGTTTAGACACAGACAAACGTGATAACTTTGGTCGAAGTACCTATATTGAGATATACATTTTTCAATTTAAATCTCCTAATTACCATATTACCGTAATAAATTAATGTTGGGTCGACTATTCTAAAAGGATAATAATTAGTTTTACTAAAATTTTTATTCTAAATTTTATATTACACAATGCCTAACAACACTGTGAAACTTTTAAATTACACATATATTTTTCTAGTACTTTATACAGATCAGGGAATATAAATTTTCTAAACATCCGATCATCTACCGAATGGAAAACAAGTACATAATTTTTCACTTTATTGAAATTTTAACTACGCTCAAAATTAAAGTATATATTTTTGTTCCTATCTAATTTCTTATCATACGCCTCAGCACTATGCTCCGTCAAGTATTAAAATGCGAATATTTTTGTAAATCCTACTTTAAACACTTTTTTCTCAGAAAATATATAGCGTCTATCTGAAAATTTTCGGCAAAGAAAAGAACATGGTTTTTTAAAATTTCGACATTCTCTAAACTGAACAGTTGCAGTGAAAATTGCTCCATAATTTTTCAAAATGGAGCTTCAAAATAACCTCTTTTCATTTGACAAACAATTACTAAAGCAGTGATACAAGATTAAACAATGTAGAATTGCCAGTTTTGACAGTATTTCGAACCAAACGAAAGAGAGAACTTACTTGTATTCCAAATTATAGCTTTTCACATTAACCAGACAAGCAACGGCACTTTTGTCGCACAGCACATTCCGCCTGCTGATTATATTGTGGCAAACATTTAAAACGAAATACGACGTCTCATTAACGTATACCACGTAATTATCCCATTTTCGTGGCAACGCCTGTAAATTGTACGAATGAAATTTGCAAGATTTCTGTTTCTGCGGAGCACACGCTTCCTTCATGTACCACTCAAAAGTAAACGCGCAGTTGGATATGTCCTGTAATCAAAAAGTATAAAATTAACCTATATGCAAAAGTTCCCCCGAAAATGATTTCTTAAAATATTTACATAACCGGCGTTGTAAAATTCAGGATGTTTCAACTTTAAACTGATCGTGAAAGTAATAATAAAAAAAAAAAAAAACAAAAAGAAAAACGATACCTGTTCAAAAATCATAATTATTTACTTTTTTAAAATTGGAATGTCGGAATTTACGAGTATATTTTTCGTGAATTATCATATAATTTCTGTTTTGTAAGTTTATATCCATTTATGTATATATTTTAAGATATACTTAAGCAAATTTTAATTTCACTTTCGTCAGCATCAAAAGATTTACCTGAACTAGAATAAATAAAACAGCACCGCTCATTTATTTAAAGTTATTGGTCGCAACGCGTTTCTTAACTTTATAATTTTGTTGTTAGCATTTTAATTGTTGTTAAGTTAATTTAGGTATATTTTCTAATTACAATAATGTTTCAAGAGCTTATAAACGAGCATAGCTTCTACGAAAATCAATTTCAGCGAGTAGTCTTCGGTAAATCCTCGGTATTCAAAGAAACCGTCAAAAAGTTTCTCCACTATATCTTGTGTTTACTCTTTTTTTAAAGTTTTTTTTTTTTTTTTTTTATTTCTTTAATCACATAAACACTCGGAATTTCTTCACTTGTTTAATGCGCAAATAAAAGAGACATTTCCATTTTTTTAACTAATGTTGTCAGATCATCAAACAGATTTTATGCAAAATATTTATAAATCTTTTTTTATTTTTTTTTAATTTTTTGTAAATTATCAAATTCAGTCTCCAGTAAACCTTTCATACATACCCGTCGTCGTACCATCAGAATAAAACGCCGTAAGAAATTCATTTAAGTTTGAAGCAATTAGCATATTAAAACCGTTCGTTTTTATAATAACCACTTCTATATTAAGTGTTTTCCACTGTATAATCATTGAATTTATTTTTAACTAATTAGATTAAATTGTCTGCTTACATTTATTAGTTTTTATAAACTTCGGTACAATTATTAAGAGCAGTCGAAAAAGAAAAAAAGAAATAAATTTATTACTTTAATATTAAAAAATAACGAATACGTTTATAATACCAAATACATCGTATAGTTTAACACCTACCTAGTCTGTAATACAAATGTTCACCATGTAAATTACATTAGAATTAGCTAATAATATACAGTAATATTTTTATGTTAATTATTATAGATAAGATGTAATATATTTAAGTGTATTGTGCTCATAATCCACTAGGTACATTTAAACACATACTATAATTTACATATATTACTATATTTTACTAACTGAAGTGGTGTCTAAGTAATCACATCACCGCTACATTTACAATATTGTTTATTATATCTTTATTCTAATATTCTATGTTAGATTTTAAGTACACACCACACCTACCACACAAAGTTAATAATTGTCAAAGCTTACTATGCTATACATTAAGTACACTGAATAATATGGTTATGCACAGAATATAATAATAAACTTGCCCCATCGGTAGCGTCCGAACTGGGGAACCAAAAAAAAAAAAAAAAAGTAAATAAATAAAATACGAAATACGTATAATTTTGCCGGTATAATTTAACATTTGGTTCTTACATAGAAAACGAACACATAGAGAGCCAATAATATGTTGAATTGATTAAAAGCATAATTTATAAAATATCATTTATTATCAACTGCTCTCTTCTTTCTTTCGGTTTTCCCATAACAGCAGTTTACAGTCACTATTATGGATGGCTTTCCAGATTTTATTTAAAGTAATTCTTGCACTGAGCTTTTTCATCGATTATAATACTTTCTTGAATCCACTTTCTTTTTTATATCAGTGATACTTTTCTTTTATCTCATTAATCTTTTTACGAAAGATCATTTGGAATGTTCATTTATTTCTATTGTATTCTTATTAATAGTATTCAAATCTAGTCAAGAATCTTTAAACAAAAAATAAAAAAAAAAAAAAAAAAAAAAAAAAAATGGCTATCTAAAATTAACCAAGAAGAAACAAAGGACTAAAAGTTACTTGCTATACTAACAGAAAAATGAACAAAGAACAAAAATGTTTCACGAGAAATGAAAATCAACATTTGCGATCTAAAAAATTATTCCAAAAAATAATTTGAAAAATTGAAAATAAAATAAAACTCCAATATTCTTGAGTAAACAAATGGCAATATATGGATAATTTTTAAGATGAACCAATAATACGAAACCAGCGTATAAAGAAAGAACAATAGGTATACATCTCACAAGGACAAAGTTGAACAGTTAATCAACAAGCTCGGTATCGTTAATACGAATTGCACAATACCAGTGGAACTAAGATACAAAAAAAATCAAAAAAAATCGCCAAAGTTCTAAATTTATACATATGAAAAGATATCAAAATACTATAAAAATTATACATCTTGCATATTTAGATTATGATGACAGGCCAAACTCAATTTTCGTAACATTGAAAAAAAGAAAACAATGAATATAACAAATATAGTAAAAAACAAGACAGGCTATCCTTTGATATTCAAAAATCCGTATATGCATAGAAAAAGAAAAAAAACACAATAAAGTGAATATATTTTCATTTCTAGCATTATCCCCTTTATATTTCGTTTAATTCTCATAAAAATACCATCCGTAACATAATAATAATAATAATAATAATAATAATAATAATTCGGAACACATATAAATAATTAACGATCTACTTTATTATTAATAATAGCATTTTCGTATTTACCATTGAAATTAAACGCGGTTCAAATCGAAACTGGGAAAAGTTACACCTCATATAAATCAGTGTACGACTAACCGGGCCACCGGAATAACACTGATCACCTATCATACTGAAGTACTTTTCCCCATTAACACTTATCGGTTTCAACGAGGGTCTTCCGATGACCACTTCGACATCGCCCTTTCGCAAGCAAACTGCACCAGATACATCGTTATTACAAGGACGATTCAGCGAACGGCATATGTTCAGTCTAAACGAATAGTTTGAATCGTAATCATTATACACTTTCCAATCTTCGCCGTGAATTTTCAGCGTAGTGAAATCATATCGCACCAAATCATTTGAATTTTCTTCTACCGCACATTTTTTACCGTAAGATATCTGAAAGTAATATTTCTGTAATTATTAAGCTATCGGAAAAAATAGGACTATTATTTTTTCCGGTGAAATTATCGTACATAATACTTTATCAGCTTTATTGCTTGATTCAGTTACAAAAAAAGAGAAAAAAGTATAAAGAAGAGATATATTTTCAAAATGACATTACAATCTTCCTACATAGAAAATACTTGTTCCAACCGCGGCGTTCTAAATAAATTGACTTGACTGAATGCGCAAAATGTTTTAACGTGAGAAAAATTAATACAAAGATTACAAAAAAATGTAATTCAATCGGCATTTTAAACAAATAGAGATGACGGCGAACGTGAGTTGAAAATTACAAATTTTAATACCGTTTTTCTGCATTCACATCGATGATTAATAACTTGAAAAAAATTTAAGTAACAAAAGTTTTAAAGGAATCGGAAAATTAAGGAAAACCAAAAAAACAACATAAATCTCTTAGAACGCCACTGATGAAGGTTGTGAAAAAATAACTCAAAAAAAGTCCCAACATTTTTAGTTTGGTAAATGTTAAAAATACTACAACGCTGTAAATTAAATAATGGTAATTATTTCTCAATTTTTACAGCGAATCATTTTTTATTCGAAATACATCAGTAGCGTTTAAAATGTAAGATAAATGGCGACTTTTTTAAGTTTACTGTAGTTTACTGTATTTAGCATATATCTTCTTGACAGTTAAATCGTAGAAGAACATATAATTATTCTATAAAAATCTGTTCGTCATTATGGTTTACAATTAAATACGATGATGCAGTACAGTAATAATATTAATAGCTTTTATATTAATATAAGTACTAACGCGAAATATTATATTAACCAAAATAACTTTACATTGTAAAAAAAAGGAAAGAAGAGAATGTAGATGAAACAATTATAATTTTATTTGTTGCAATTATGTAAACCAGATTATAATGAAAACACTGGAATAAATATAGTAAATAAAATGGGCCGCACATCTTTGACTCGCGTGTCAGAGGTTTTAGAATTAAGCTTTTCATAATGCGCTTAAGGCTCTAATAGTGCTGAAAAAAATACTGGGGTCGGTTCTTTTTTCACGGGATTCTCTTTTACTTTCCCAGATTTCTGTTGTATAACCAATTCAATTTCAGATTAATATACACCGTTGGTTAGCGTCTTAAGGTATAGAAGACAAGTCTGCAAGCCATCACACCTTTGCTTTGGTAGCTAAACACTTTAACTACTAGGATACCGCGCTATCGGAATAAAAATATATATTCCCTCAGAAAAAAAGTAAATATTATTATTGTAGAAATATATGTACTTACCTTAAGAGGACAAGCATACTGCGTAAACCAGACAAACATATGTACGCAGTTGTCTGCTTTATCGTATCGCAAATAATTTATCTCATCTTCCGAGCAAATAAGCTGAATTTTGGTGCTCCATAAAGTATTATTATGACATACGGATCCACCTGAATATTAACGAAAATATTAACTTATCAGTAGCGTAACAAATATCGGGTGCATTGAACTCAGTAACGATGAAATAAAAGAATAATTTGGTTTATACTGTAAACTTTTAATAATCATATCCCAGTGTACACGAAACAAAACAAACTTAGAAAGTAAACTTCCTTTCAAATTTAATCTGTTCATCTTCTTTTAATTTACGTTATATCAAAACCAGCCTATGATAGAACATTTCAAGTGTCCAACCGCTTCTAAAAATGAATAATAAAACCTTCATACTCGTAATTATATTTTTTAAAGCAAAAATTTCTCACATTTCTACATATTTTCATATTCCACGTACTTTCATAACGAAAAATGGTCTCAACGTTATAAATACAACTTTTAAACATTTATCGTACACCATGTTTTAAGATAAAATTATTTACAATTCCTTTTGAATCGTTTAAAAAAACGATATATAATTATTTATAACTGTACTCGATAACGCTCACGCATCAGCGGCACTACGTCGCATGATAACTTTTTTTGTAATACAATGTTTGATGAAGATAGCTAAAATTTTAGTAATTCATCTGTCCGTTGGTTTTTCTTTTATTATGTTTATCGTTAGTACTACATATTTCGCTCCTTTAGACATATTGATTTTGGGGAAGGTCGTTGCGTGCTTTTACATCGATTTATATATGTATATTTCAATCCTATTTATATTTGAGAATTTTCTCGTTTTTTCTCTTATGTCGTGCTTTTAATTTTCTTCAATTATCGACATCAACATAATTTTTACTTCTTCTTAAATAATAGTTTAATAACATTATCGTTATTCATTTGTAGTGTCTATAGTTTCGCTGAGTCTTAAGAAAAATTATTAAATCTTCCGTTAAAAACAACAAATTTGCGAACAACACACGCTGTACAATTCGTTTTGATCAACGTAATCGATGATCGTTTTTATATCACATAAGATTTCATTTTAATTTGTAATTCATTAATACTAATAATAATTTACTTCTTCATTATTAAAAACAATGAAACTAAAATTGCAAACGTATACTATGATAAATTAACGACAAATTATAACTATAATAAATTTCTTATAATTCATATTGAAGCTAAAAAGAAAGTCCATAATAATATATACATAGATGTTTGTAAGTTTGGATGTACGAGGTAATCATCGAAACTATTCATCCGATTTCGAAAATTCTTTCACCAATATTTAGAATAGACATATGCCATTTATTATCTCGTTAATACCGTTAAAATAATAGTCGAGCGATGGATCACCTTAATATTATGAACAGGCAATGTTTGTAAGTTTGGATGTAGGAGGTAATCTCTGAAACTACTCATCCGATTTCAAAATTTATGTGATTTTTGAATAAAATTACTTCTTGGGTGAAATCAGTTATCGCGATAAGTTGTGTCGTCATGTTTTCTGTTTGTCTACATTAGAGTCTTATCAGCGCAGTCGGGGTGAGATTGTTCCATTTTCTATTACAATTGATTTTAACGTTCTTTCGCGTTATCTCGATTTCTATTATTTTAAATAACAGTAGCAACAAGAGCGATAATAGTAGCAATAACAATTATAACAATGCTAATATCATCGCTTACAACAATGATGACTATTTGAAACGAAATAATGCTACATAGCAAACGCCACTAGTTCAACTGAACGAGATAACGATCTTTTCCCTGCTAACTTCACTGGTTCCGTTCAGATTATATCACAATTTCTCTTGGATAAAAACATCGGCAGTCTTCACCCGTTTGCTGCCGCGAAATTCCTATTTAGCAAAACCGCAGCGATTAGGGAAATTTTGCAAGCCGGATATTTTTTAATGACATTTCCTCGGCCAAAGAATTTCTATTAGATAGTAACTTCTCAGAACAGCACAAACTTAGGGCTTTCATTCCGAGCTCGCTTTTATTTTCGTTTGGCATTGTAAGGGATATTCCGACAGATGTCTCGGAAGATGACCTTTGCAAAGATATAACATCGTTAGTCCCAGTTGTATCTCTATTCGACGTCTTAAAAAGCGACAAGGTGAGGAATTCCATCCTATTCCCTTAGTCGAGATTAGATTTCTTTCGCATAAAATTTCCGAGTTTGTCCGTTTCTTTCACCTCTGATGTCCAGAGGAATATAGCGTAAAACCTCCTATTCAATGTCGGACCTGCTTCCGTTTTGGTCACACGGAAAAATAATGTGTCGCAGTAAACCTCGTTGTTACAAATGTGGTGAATCACATCGAGCTAACGGGTGCTCCGAGCCTCTCACGCAACCTATATGTCTTAATTGCGGAAGTCAGCATGAAACTAGAAATCGTCTATGACCTGTATTCCAAGAACAGCTCGAGTTAAGAAAAATAATGGCTTTCGAGAACATTTCCTTCGGCGAAGTCTGCCAGTTTTTAAAAAAAGAGAACCGCTCATCATCTGCATTTTCCTTTGCGGATATAACCCAAAAAGAAAATCTCTGATTACTTCCCGTCCTAAACCTCATTCATAAAAAATCTCTAACTTCACATCATAAAACTTTTTCACCAGCTCAATCTCACTTTCCTCCTCTTTCCTCTAATAACCGTAACTATCCTACCGGTCTTTTCTTTTCAAAGCATACTTCTCTCGACAAATCTAGTCTCATTACTAAAAGCTTCGAGGTTCCAAATGATGCTCCGGCTAATCTCAATCTTTCCTTACCTGTATCAGTTCCCGAGGCAGCTGACAAGATGCATTTCATTTTAAATTTCCAAGAAATCTCTCCAGAACTGCGCATTAATCCAGAATTCCAAAAGTTAGCATATCAATGTTTCTACTTAATCCATTCATATTCTTCAGTAGAGAATCAAACAAATTAGCGTTTTTCTTCCTTTCTATCTCCGAGTTTTTTTTCTTTCTTTTTTTTTTTCTTTCTTTTTTTTTTTCTTGTTTCCTTTTCTTTCTTCTGCATTTCTCTCTTTCTTCTTTTATTTTGCATAGTACACTCTCTTGACAAGTCCTCAAATAAATACTCAGAGTTTAAGAGTCGACTGTTTGAAATCAATCTCCTCCTTATATCTAAACTCTTTTACCTCTGCTCACTGGTTTAAACTTTTAAAGGACCTAACGCTCTTCCTCGGTAACTTAGCTTTACGTACTTCATATCTATTCATTTTTTCTTCTCATACTTCCTTTGTATGCTCTTTTCCACACTAAAACTACTACTAGTTGGCCTTAGTCAATTTCAGCTTTAGCTTCATCTGCTATTATTCTTCCTCTTACAAATATGTGTTCTAATTTTAAATTTTTACAATAGAATTACCGAAGCCTTAGAGCAAATAGAGGGTCCTTAGAGGCTTTGCTCAGTCAAAATGAGATTAAAATAGTCTTGCTTTCAGAAACATGACTTAAACAGGATACTCATTTCACCTGTAAAAACTATTATGCGATCAGATCAGATCGGGATGATGGATAAGGTGGCTCTTTTCAATTTTTATTCAAAAAGACATTCAATTTACTGAACACAATGTTCAACTTCCTCTCTCTTCCTCTCTCCATCCCTTGAACATAGTTCATATCTCAATACCTTCCAAGTTTTCTGAGTCTCTTCACATAATATCTGTCTACATTCTTCCGCATTAAAGCCTCCAGGACTCGTCTTTCTTACTATTCCTTAATTTGATTCCTCATCCCTTTATCGTTGGAGGTAATTTGAACGCTCGTCCGCCACTCTGAGGCTGCTCACACTACAACCAAAATGGTATGATTCTAGAAGATTTTTTCCATAACAATAATTTAGTTTTAATTGATGATTCTTTGGCTACTTTTTCCGCAAACGCTTCAGTTACTAGCTCTCTTGATCTTACCTTCTCTTATTCTTCCATCAGTTTGCAACTTAGCTGGAGAACTTTGGATGGCACCTTTGGAAGTGATTACGTCCCTTTATTTCCTTTTCTGATTTCTCTTATCTCACTGTTTCCAAACCGGCTCTTAATCCTCAGTAAAATCTATCCCGGGCCGACTGAGCTAAATTCAGCTCAGTGGTGGATTCCTACGTCTCGAGAATACAGGATGCCCATGATTCTCAGCAGCAATACAACTCTTTCGTCCTAGCCATTACTAATGCTTTATCTTTGTCATGGTCCCCTTCCCGTTTGCTCTTTCAAGCCAAACATAAATCCTCTTCTTATTTATGGTGGAACGATGAGTGTAAACGTGCTTATGACTTTAGTTCACGGACGCTTTCGTTCCAATTCTACTTTGGAGAACTTTCTCGCACACAAACGGGCTAATGCCAAAACTAGATCTACAATAAAAGCCGCTAAGAGAATGTCATGGAGAAAGTACTGCTCTTTTTTTACACGAAATATCCCTCTCTCGCGGATTTCGAGTCTTTCCAGGGCTTTAAAATCGTCGTCAGCCGGTCATCCCTCTAACCACTTCCTCTCGCATGGACAACCTTTCTACCTTTATTGACTCAATTCCTCCTTTATGTTTCAAGCCTCGAGGAAACGATGTTATCGTCTACTCCCATGCTCTCTCCTCATTTTCTTACCTGTTCTTTTCATATTAATGAACTCCAACTTGCCTTACATAAGGCGTCTAAATCCTCACCTGGAATCGATGGAATTCCCTACCCTGATCTCCAAAATCTTTCTGACAGTGCTCTTCAGTTCCCGAATTCGTTGTTTAATTCCTTTTTTGAAACATGCGGTACTCCCTCCTCTTGGAACACATTTATTGTCATCCCCATTCCCAAAAAGAACTCCTCTTCTTTTCGACCTATCTCACTCGCCTAATGCTCTCTAAATCTTAACTTTGCCGCCGCCTCCAAAGGTGGTTCCCATTCTTGTCTCTTTTCTTTCATCAATCTTTGACCAGATTAAAATTTAATCTCTAATATAGTCCAGTTGTCCTGCGTAGCTGACCTTAAGGAGAGTGATATAATTTTGTATGATATTCTTACAGTCACAAACTGAATTCCACGCAGGCGTAATTTAACAAATAAAGTAACTTTTTAGAACCGTATTTCACGCGGGAAACGCCGGGTAGTATTAAATAAAAAAATAAACAAGTATCAAATATAACTTAGAAATGAAATTAAAAATCACAAAAAAATAAAACAATGTTCAATACACACGAGCGACGTTATGCTATGTTAAGCCTGCGTATATATTAAATGAAATAACGTCAAACTTATTTTTACAAAATCGATATTTAAAATGAAAGCGAATGTTACGTAATTAATAACGCCACTTACCAGTATACACTAATTCCAAACGACCCGGGCTTGTTACTATAATACCATTTTCATTATATTTTCCTACAACCGATGAACTTTCGTTACCTCCACCGAGCTTGCATATAAATATTCTTTTTCCTAAGCAAAAATAATACATTTATAAATCTCGTTAATTATTCATTTTTATACTCATTATTTATTTTAATTACGTTATAAAATAATTTTCTCAATGTCTATCTACATATTGAAATCGTAAATAGGGGTCATTTTGTTATACTTTCTTCTTTTTTTTTTTTTTTATTATTCTTTTTCGGTTCGCCAGCAAGGGCATTAGCCCACAAAACTTGAGAAGAATGAATGTTGGATAAATTTTATTAGTAAGAATGAGACGCCATCAATATTTGGAGCAGAATTCAATTTATTGGAGAGAGAACAGCGTAATACATTCACATTGAAGAGAAAGGACAGAAAATGTAGATAAGAAATCAGAGGAGAAGATGATCGCTCAACTTCACCTAAGGGAGAAACGTATAAAGGAACAAATGAATCAATTTAGGAAGTTAGCTTACCAGGCGGGAAGTCTTGGCAAACGGGACGCCTGCACAAATGATTCATAAACGATCTAGCCATTTTCGAAATAAGGAGCGCGGCGTCGATCCGGAAAACGAAGAACAAAACTTCTTTATCCAGAAATTTTTCTTTAAAGACTTAAGAATAAATCTAGTCTTAGTGTTGGCCTACTTATGAGACAGAAAGTTTGACATAGAAGGATTCGCATAAAAGCTTTGAAGAGGAAGAGGCTATTTTAAAAGGCAGTCCGCATTCCACCATTAGGAAGAAGCATCGAGACCCCCCTATCCCGCCTTGAAGAGTTTTGTAGAAAGGTGAAGTTAGGATTAAAGCGGAAGAAACTAACTCCGAAGTAAAAAAGGATCCACTTACCAACTGAGCTGAAAGATTGAAAAATCAAGAATCGAACGGAATTCATTTCAGCCAGTTTTAGATGTATTACAGTAAGAAAAACATTAAGGTGTTAGTATAAATTTAAAAAAATATATATATTTAAGGTAAACTTCGATCGGGACATGGTCATTAACAAAGGTTTCACCAGAGTACTCCAGACGCATCTTAAGCTTATATTGAAAAAAGAGAAAGGAAGATCTATGGAAATAAAAGTGAAAGGATCGCGAAAGTATAAGAGTAAGTGATCATTAAGAATGACAACGTTATAATTAATTAATATGTCTTGCAGAGCTGAGCCTTTTCTGTTCACTTTAGAGCAATCTTAAACAGGAGAACAAAGGTTTGAATCGCCGCCAATGACATAGGAATGGGTAAGAATTAAAGAAAGGCGGATAAAGATAAGATTATTATTTGAAGAATTGTAAGAGAACCTGTTATTATTGTTGGAACAGAAAGGAAAATAAAGTTAGAATTAGTTGTATTTTGTGCTGAAAGAAAGGTAAGATTAGTAGTTGTAAAATAAATACCAATCCCAAGAACCATAGCCGTCTACCCGACCTGACCAGAATGCCCAATAACCTCGAATGGAGAAGTTGCTAGAAGTGTTGATAACCGGGTTTCTGAATTCATATTATGGATATCCAGCAGGCTCTCTAAAGTTTACTTATTTGCTCGAATACTATGGTAATTTCATTGGAAAGTAAATCATATATGGGAAAAGGAAAGAGTCAATGAAGGATGTTAGAACGACTTGAATAAAAGAGAAGGATAGGTGATATCACATCAGAGAAAGAAAGAAGAAGAAAGTAAGAAAGGGGGCATAAAGGAGAACAACTAAGTGATTGCCATGAAATAGGAATTATAGTTATTTTAAGAATGTTTAATTGGTGTAGAGAAATTTTTCTGAATAAAATAGAGTTTTCGAGTTGGCTGAAATAACGATATTATGTTGTGAAAGAAAATCTAGAATGACTTTGAATAAGGTTTGTACGGGAAGTTATATTTCTATTGCTGTTGCATGAGATAATTCAGAAGCTGGAAGGGTGTGGCTTTGAAAATTAGGCCAACAATTTAGACACAGCGATTATAAAAAAATAATAATTTTTAGTTGAATAAGAAAAATATTTATATAAAGAAAGTAAAATTTTATAAATAAGCACTAACGATAATGTAGATTCTCATTCATTATGTTACATACTTATATATACAGATAAAAAATTAATCTTATAGTTGTGAATTTTTATGTTTTATCTAATGTAAGTAAATCAGTGTTTATGCAAACCGTTCTAGCAATTAGGTGGATAACAGCAATTTCTCATTATTCCAATATCAAGTAACGGAAACAAAGAAGATATATATTTTGCAAAATAAATAGATGTGTAATTTAATAATAAAAACTAAAAGTGTGTGTACTAAATAAAAGTAAATAATAATTTTAATATTTACCTGAACACGGTTGTGGAAGCTTTTTATTAATTAGGTAACCGCATACATTCAAAATGAATATGGGAACATTTCGCAAACTTTTAACAAGATAATTGTCAGCCTTGTAACGAAGCGGCGTTAAATCGTACTGAGTATTATTCTAATGTGAAAAAAAAAATAATGATTTTCAGTTGAAATTTTTTTATACTATAGGTATAATTAAAATAAATAAACAGTGCTAACAAGTAAAAAGAAAATACAATAAATTACCGAGATATGTGTGTGTGTAGTAAAATGCAAATTGTTTAAAGTTTATATAACAGATGTTAGAACAGTTTTCCGGGCCTTTTCAAGTTCTACGCTAAAAATTTGTTAATAAACTGTAATAGTTTATACAAAAATTTAAAAAAAAAAAAAAGAACTATTTTTAACATTTTAAAATAAGAAGTTAAGAATCAAAAATTATTTTCAGTTTATATTAAATTAAAAAGAGTACAATTTCAAAGTACCGAATATCATATTATAATGGATACGCGACGATTATGTATGCGTAAATACATAGAAATTTAAAAAATATATAAAAACACCTTTTTCCTACTTAATTTTGTTGTAAAAATTGTAAATTTTTACCAAATATTACTTAATTAAGATTTTCTTATACGGAAATGAACTTTTTCCGTCGAAGGATCCTAAGCTAGAAAGTTTTGAATGGCAAAATTTTTAAACTAAACCTAAATTATCAAAATTAGAATTATATAAATGTACCTTCGGTATCAAACATCTGTTATAGTGCGGTACACAGGAAAGTGACGATTTAACCCAAAAATTTAACGTTTTCGTCCCATTGACAATATTTGAAAATTTAGGCCAAATCGTTTTCTCGTCACAGACGACTGTAATTTCAATTTTCGTCTTACCTGCGAAAAAAAATATATTACCCAATTAATGAATTATGATTCGTCACGTCAAAAAATATTTAGCGAGAGATTATTTTCAAAACAAACTTACAAGTAATAAACCACGAACTGGGGGGGGGGGGGGGGGGTCATGTATTATTATCAGATGTTGAAAGAAAAAAAAACAGCAATCAGAACTGTAAAAAATATACACAAAAACGCATCGACATAGTTCATGCGGTTGTTTTCATTTCTCCCTCGCTTCCAGCCCACCTCACAATTGTCGACGGAAATAATTTAAATATTTCATCAACGTCGATATTAATTACCTTCAGAGCCCTTACTTTCCGATTATTTTTCAGATAAACTTTACCAACAATTTCACTGGCGCCACATATCTGTTTTCAACATAAACTCAGAAATTTACACGGATATTGAACAAACGAATATTTATCCTTTTATTTTTTGGTCCCCGTATACAGTAATTGATTCGTTAATGCCAACATGTACTATTCGTTCCAAATACATTGATGCATAATAATAAAAAAAAAAAAAAAAACAAATAAGATACATTGATGTATCTTTTATAAATCTCTATATCTACTTTTAAGATGAATAAAAAAATTTCAGAAATGTTTGTTTTAACAGTGTTCAAATTCTGTGCTTATTCATCGATTTCAAGTGACCACGTTGATTCAAATAGATTTTCATATTCTTATTAGTTTTGTTGAGCGTCAAGGGCATGTGTATTGGCAATATGGACAGCGAAAGAGTTAAACGCCACCTTAACTATAGCAAATAATAAGAAAAAAAATTTCAGAAGCCAATGCAACATATTTAAAAAAACAATGTATTAAAGTAGAAGATTTGAAAACAAAGCATAATGATTTTAATGTGCACACAAAAAATTTAAATAAATCGTGTAGGAATCTGCAAAGACCATGGAAAATAATTAATGTTGATATGAGAAAATTATAGCAGGAATTGCAGTAAGAAAAAAATTATGGGATGAATTCATAACCGAGCTCTAATTACAGTGGTCTCCGATGTTTCGTCTTCACCGATTTGCTCTTAACGTTCCGCCCTCGCCCTATTCCGAAGTTTAGTTTAGCATTGGTGATTTTTTTTTTCTTTAATTAACATAATTTTTAAGGGATAAAATATTCGACAAATCAAAATACATGCGCAATATTAGGAATTAATCTGCTGAAAAAATAATAAATTAATCATTTTTCAATCAGCAGTTTGAAATACTTTTTTGTTCATATATCGCTTAAAAAATTATTTCCACTTATATAGAATCATAATGTTAATTATACATTCATTTAGCGTATTATTTCAATAAAAATTTTTAAGAACTTCCTCGCCCACAGACAGTCCAATGCAAGAGCTAGATACCACTCTCAAATCCTTTAAAAAGTCCCGTTAGAAAAATGTCTATTTCTCCTTTTTTAAAGTCACTTCACTTGATCATATTTCGAAAGTGACCAGAATATTTAGATTCCCATCCACGGAGTGCCCCTCTATCTATAACATACTCGTTGATAATTAACTTTTGTTGATACTGTCGCTCCTCCATACGTTCCTAATGTTGATAAATTGTATCTTTTTCAAGAAGGCGCTACTCCTCATTTCACAACTCCTACCACCTTCAATATTAATGAATTAAATTCATTTTTGAAAAATCATTCAGCCGTTGGTCTTGAATACCTTGTCCTTAAAATTCTGCTTGATTATTCCCTTCGATCTCTTCTAATTATATTTAATTCTTTCCTTTCTATAAGAAGTACACTCTCCTCCTAAAACTCCTTTATCATTCCTATCCCCCTAAAAAAAAACTCTTTCCTACGTTCTATTGCTCTAGCGTCGTTCCTCAGACAGTTATCTGAAGGTAAGCTCAACGAGCGTCTTATTTAGCGGTTTCAGAAAAATAACATATTTTCTTCCAATGTTTAAGTCCTGCTGATTGTGGCAGTCTTTTTGTTTCCCATACATACAAATTTTTCATTATCAAAGAATACAATATAGAGCTACCTTTATCAACATCACTAGCGCTTTTAATAATGTACACCTTCCCACCCTTTCCTATAAAATGATAGTAAGCTTCATTCTAGTGCAATTCACTTCGTTCACTATGTTGAATCGTTCTATCCATTTTTCCTATTCATTTTTTCAGCTTACGAGAACTGTCTCTCATGGTCTTCCTCAAGTGCCCAGCCACTTCCTTCAATATTTATACTGTTACTACTGCTTTTCTTTCTATGGACTCTTATTTTTTGTTTTTTGCCGATGATATATATGCTGCTCATCCTATGATGTTGTAAATGCGAACGAGAAAGTCAATCTTGATTATGATGGAACAATTTCTTCCCTCCATTACCACTTACTTCTCCTAGAAAATCTTCTTGCACTGATTTTTCCTTTCAACCTTATAATCCCGCATTAGCCTATGTATCTTTAAACTCGACAATTATCCGTCACAAAGATTGCTTTTGCTATCCCGGGGTTTATTCCTCAACAGCTGTCCGTCCTTCTACAAACATATTAATTTCCTTTCCTTTTCTGCTTTTAATACTAAACTTTGTGAAAGCCCTTTCTGCCACAAAATAAAGAGACGACCCTCTCCTCCTTATTTTCCTGTACAAGTCCATCATTCGTTCTGAATTTGATTTTTGCTCTTTTGTCTACGGTTGTACCTCCAAATCTTTGCTTTCCAAATTAGATCTAATTCAAAATTTTTGCCTTCATCTCTGTTTTGGTACGCTTAAATCTTCTGCAATTCCAGCAATTCTTGCTAAATCAAATGCGCCTCCTCTTTTCATTCGCAGCTCCTACCCAGACTATCGTTTTCTTTCCAAGCGTTTACAGTTGACTTCTTATAGTTTTTTGCAAAAAAACTCATCCTTTACTCCTAAGAAAATCCTTATTCTAGCTCATATTTAGTTGTGTGTAAGCTATACTTCTTCTAATACTCTTCCTTACTTTTCTTTCAACTTTGCTGATCTTTCCCATCCTCCCAAAATATTCTATCTCGTCACTGCATCCAAGTCCCATCCCAGAATATTAGTTTTACAGGAATTTCATGATGCTATTAATTGCTTATTTCTCTCTTATATGGGGCCATTTTTACGGATGATTCGAAAGGATCGGGTGGAATTAACGTCTCCTTTATTCTTCCGGATGTTAACATCACCGAATCTTTTCGTGTTCCTTTCTTCTGTACTATCTTTATCGCTGAACTAATGGCTATCCAACGTTTATATTTCCTCACAACGCTCCATTTCTCCTCATTTTTCTGCTCACTCCTGCGACTTTATTACTCTTCGTGTACGTTCCCCCTTATTCATACTCGCAAATCATTGCATCCATATTAGTCTGCTCTGGGTCCTTAGGACTAAAAGATAAGGAAGTGGCAGGTTCTTTGACTCACTGCTTCTATTTGTCTAAAATTCCAATTTTTAAAGCACTTATGTTAAATATTCCTGCAAAATTCTACGAAGTTATAAAATTACTGTTATGTAACTTCTTTTGGTTTTTTGTGATTAATTATGGAATAATCCTTTTGGGTGTGGAAAATCTCAAAAACAGATATTGTTTTAGAGACTGAGCACAATTAATGCCTTTAGTAGGTGGAAGAGAAGCTTATTCCCAATTAAGGGGCGATTTCCGTCGGCATTTTTGATCTTCTTGTGCGCAGCCAATGTTTATCCGATAAAAATTACGTCCTATTTTTTTATAGTTTAAAAATAAATACGAAGAAAAGAGTAAAATTGTTTAAATTTTGCTTTTTTCAAATGTTTCTGTAATTTAATTTCAGGGTTTTTTCTTTAAATACTGTCATAGGGGAAATTATTGCTTATATGATATGAAATAATATTTTCTACAAACTTTTATTGAAATAATGCACTAAATAAATGTCTAATTAGCATTTTAATTTTTTATAAGGGGAAATCAATTTTTAGACTGCACAAAAAAAGTATTAAAAACTGCTGATTTAAAAATGATTAATTTATTATAATTTTTAAGAAAATTAATTACTTGATTCGACTATTGTTTTACGTCTCAATTAAAGAAGAAAGCTGAAAACCCACTAATAGTAAACTGAAATTGCTTCGAAATAGGACAAGGGCGAGACTAACGGGACTGAAATAATCTAGAACAAAACGTGTCGAGGAAGAAACAAAGCGGCCCTGATCACAGGATAAAATAAAAATACAAAAAATAAGAAAATTCAAATAACACATCAACATTCTTTATAATCGGTTCAGAAATTCGGCATAGGTGGCAAAGAAACATAAAGCATCAGATTCAGACAACATTATAACGGCTTTTCTGAAGGCGCTTAAAATCTATTACAACATATCCGATACTACGGTAAATTTCCGAACGTTTGCATGAAAAAAAACTTTCGTACAAATTTCAAAGAAAACTGGAGCGAGAAAATTCAGCGATTTTCATTTGATTAATGACTAATGAGACAAGCATTGAAGATTTTCCTGAGAATGTTGCATAGAACATTAGACTGACGAACGGTATGGTCTACCATGTCCTTTCTTCGTCGAAATTCTCGGACAGAAATGCTATGATCAAAATCAGAATTTATACATCCGCTCCACTGATTACAAAAAGACTTTTGATAAGGTACATCATGAAAAATTATTTAACGTGTCACAGGAACTGATAATTAGGAAAAGCTGAAATACGTTTAAAACTTGTTCTTGAAACGAAAAACCAGCATTCGCTTAAGAAGAAACACAAATTCGAGCCATATATCAATTGAATGGTAAGCAAAACCTTTGACAGGGCATCGGAGATTGTGAAGTTAAGCTTTCCTTACGTCCTAAGCCTAACGGCACTGATAAGAATAGAAGAATGATGGTAAGACAAAGATATATATTATTATCAAAACCGCTCAATGTATATTCTCGGAACCCATATGCAGAGTTGCAATGTTCGAATGCATTCCAGACATTGAATGGTGTAAACAAAAGTTAGCATACTGATGATACCACGCTAGATATCTATATAGTGCATTTAATAAATTTCAAGAAAACGAAATATGTGGTTACATCAAAAAAACCGAAAGTTACTAATAGAAGGAGCAAAAAGAAAAAGGTACAAAAATTTAAAGACCCAAGGTTGCTGGATAAACGGTAACTCAAAGTTGTAGTCAAATGTCAGGCAAAGAAAGGCAAAGGAATTTTCACAAGACTAAAGGACATGCTGCGCGGTCATGATATTAACATGAAATTAAAGACAACTAATCAAATACTACTCATTATTATATGGTCAGAGACTTGAACGTTCGAGATCTCAGGCGATAGATTTTTTTTTTATCAACTGGTAACATATAATTTTATGTGATCGTAATTTACACACTTTGTAATTAGTTGCACATTACGTTCTTGCCTTTTTGTCCGTTGTTCTCTTCTTGTTCTTTGTTTTTCCGCTAATGAGGATCCATCTTCAAACAGACTATACTGAAATCCTTGCCCTTAATTTTCAGCTCTTCTGAGAAATCGAGTTTATTACTTTAATTTCAGAAGTTGGATTTTTAAAGCATTGCTTTACGACAGCCTCTTAGACCCAAAACGTTATTTAAATATTACCAAGTCTTAACTTTATGCTGCACAGACGTTATTACCCTAGCTTCTTTTGTGAACTGCAAAAACATTAAAAGGACTGCATTTCTTTCTCCATATATGTGTATCTAACTTTTGTTATTATTTATCTGAAATGTTATTTCCTTCATTACTCACTCGGGCAAATAAAATTATTTTATAATGAACAATTCTAATTACATGAATAATATGAACCGTAAAAAGAGTGGGCCAAAATTTCTCTCGCAATTTTATTCAAACTCTCACAAATATAGCGGCGATTAGATGACGGTAACATCTCGTTGATGTCACAAGCATCTACCTATCCAAAATAAGAGTTGAAACTTAATTCATGAAATAGCGCATTTTTAACGCACTGATTAAGTTGAAAAGATCAAACTGGGACTGCTACACGGGTGGTCCGGTTCAATGAAAAGCATCTAGCGAAAAGTCAGCGGTACCACCTTCACTTTTCGTAAATATAACTGACAAACGATTTACAAAAAAAACAATTTTGATCGGTTTTATTACGACTGACAACTTCATTATCCGCTTAGACGCAGTAAGAGCAAAAGTGCAACAAGCAGTCGAATCAATAGCATACGTACGCACAATTCACGAGAATTGGCTGCTCAGCTAACAGAAAAAACACATAACACTTCGGACTGCTTAATGGTTTACGAGAACGCAACTAGAAACCAAATTCAATTTATACCACTGAAAACCGGTTTGCTCATCGGACCAGTATAATTATGCGAGAACGATAGTTACACCGGATGTGCAAAAAGCTTACGGACGCACTTGCAAAAAAGGTCTTTATCTTGTTCCGAAAACGCGTAAAATGAGTCATTTTCTGCGAAATTGCACCGTTAACATGCAGTTTAATGTTGCCGCAAGTGCGACAAAGATAGCCACAGTTCGCTTAAACACGGACAGGAAACGAGACACAGGAGCGCATGTCAAAGTGGTAAACAGACGGAGCCATTTATGCCTGTGGAGTCAACGATAGCAGCTTCAACTGTACTCCGAGTACGATTCGATTTAGGGGTGGCCGAAATAAGATTTTGCGAGTTCAGCCTTAAGAAACGGGTGTCGGCTTCGGAGAAGCGGTTGTGAAATTAAATCCAATTACCGCCTTACATTTCGGTGTACTAAGTGAGACAAACACAAGAAACTCACGATGTTTTTATACGGAAGAAATACGGACAGCTGTCATCTTTCCTATTGTGGATTAAAGCCTATCAGACCACCTCCAATAGAAACTGCAAACGAGATTAATTTTAAACTTGTTCTACGAACAACAGCACTTATCAGCTGATCCGAAAATCCGACTGCTTGCGTACCAACTATGTACAAAGTGAACATCGCAATCGGGGAACAAAGTAGGTGTAAAGTCCGTACGAAAAGAAAACCAGTATAATCTTTATCGGAAAGCCATTGGGAGATTGAATAAATTCGTTCCCAGATATACGACTTTACCTGCAGCAATATATTCGCCCACACCTTACAAGCTCCATAACAAGAGGATAACAGATATTATCATTATCTACTGCACTAAGGGCGATAATCCAACCAGCTGCAATCAACTAATAACAATGTCCTTCTCAGAATAAGACGGTCTAGCTGGCACTCTAAGAAAACAGCAGTCTCGATATTTTTATGTAAATAAATGATAGGTGGTCCTAGCATTGTGATTATTGAAGTAAGTAATATTAACTGATGTATTTAACTCCTCGGTTAACGCGAAGTGTCTTTGCGTGACGATAATTAGTTTTGTACATATTGTGAACTGAGGTTGTGCCGTAGAATTATAATGAACAGCATAAATGCTCTCTCATCTGCAGAACATTGGTAAAGAACGCCTATTCCTGCGCGATGACGCTACCTTCCCCGATAAAATAACTGAATATTGTAAGCAATTGTAACCGTTTGTATGCATTAATAATCTATTAAATATAACATATTTCATAGTTGCATTGTGTTGCGTGTATGTGCGAGAATGCAACACATCTAGGAACCATTAATTCGAATGTCTGTACAAACATATGTGCGACAGTAATTATTATTTATTTAGCTAGTAGAGCAGTAAGTGAAAAACAACAGAACTGGTTTCGTTATTTAATATCGCCTTCCTTTCTCTACATTGTACGAGATTTCGTTCGTATTACTCTGTGTTACTGGCTTAATTATCTCTTTTCTTATTCTCTGTTTTCGAATGCCGAGTTTATTGATTTACAATAGTAATAATACTACCGGAATTTGTTATTCCTTTGTTTTTCTATCATTAGGATTTGCTCGTGCCCTAATACCAGGTAGCAATTGTTATTGCATTTTGTCACTACTTTTATAAAAAAACAACTATTCAAACTCTAAATTTGAAATTTATTGTAGTAGTATTATGAAAGGCCTAGACGTTTTATCTGAAATTAGTTTTGTAAAAAATGTTGAATACCATAATAAAATTTTTATCAAATACTACGTATGGTATTGAAGTTCGAGGTTAATTTATTCTTTATAAATGTTATCATTAAAAATGTAAGTGTTATTTTTACTTTTCAGTTTATTGAAAATTATAAAATTCCTATGTCACATTGTCTAGAGAGTAAAATCGTTACAAGGTTTAGCGCTCAAGAAAAAATTTCGCTGTGATAGGTTTCAGAGTATTAAAAAATCTCACATGTTAGAATGTCAAATGTAGAATGAAAAATTTCGCCTCTGTCAACGTTTAAAGTAGAGCGTGTTATTCATTAATTCAACCCTATTTTCTTGTATTAAATAATTAATTTGTCAATCTTAACATTGAACGAAATATAAATAAAATAATTTTTCTACATTTATAAAACATTGATTTTTGAACCCCATCACGATAACAAAAACTACATCTTACAGTAGTTTTTCAACATATACATATATATATATATATATATATTGTATGCAGTGACGGATTTGATGGTGATATATGCTACCTTTCTTGTTATGAAAGATATATACATATGTATGTACATTGCAATGTGTCCATTACATGGATCAAATGCATTCCACATAAAAAAGGGGAAGAAAAATAAAATAAAAATAAAAATAAAATAATTTAGAATAAATGGTGTGAGGGCGAATGCGCGCGTGCCTGGAACTGCTGTTGGTTGGGTAGCCAATAACCGATCATCAAGGAAAAAAGGATCTACCTAATTTGGTCAGCTCCAGCGGTCACGAGCAGAAAAGCGGGAGAAATCTAAAAAAGACGGGAAAAGATTTTTAGAGAAAAGTCAATTACGTTTTACCTTTGGTCAAGAAGAAAAGAGTCATTCTCTACCTTCGCTAAATTGCTCGTTTTCGCTGAAGTTAGTGACACGTTTCCATCAAACTCAGAAAAACAGTTGTGACTTTTTTTATACTTCGGAAGAAGTATAAATTTGGTTTCGCGATCTATCGTCGTCGAAAGTATTCGATATTCGCCACGGTAATAAAGCAAATTCGAAAACTATCGAACATTCGTAAAGATAAATAACATCGAGTCCGATTTCTCCGTATCGACCGACCGCCGAACCGACAACCTACAAATCCCGTATTTTCGTAAATAATTATTGTGTTATTTTTTTTAACGTTCGACCGGTACCGAAAGATAAGTGTACAGAGTTCTAAAATATATTAGTTAAAATTCCAAACAGTAAAATTATTATTATAATCATCAACATTATCTTAAATAATAAATAAGACTAAAATCTAAATAAATAAAATCCACGAGGATAAAACCTCGTAGTTTGCATCCCTGCGGGCCTAAAAAAAAGAAGTATACCGCTTCATTTGGCATCCCTGGTGGGGATAACAAATATCACGTTACAATATATATATATATATATATATACATATACATGTACGGGTTTCGATAACAGTTGTTTTTTGTTTTTTTTAAGTCAAAATCAACAATTTTTAAATATGAATGATAAACTTATCTTAATTACGATAAAAATATTTTATTCTTCGGTTATTTAAAATCACAAGGTGTTATTAACATTAGTAATATTTAAATTTCGGCGCCCTCAAATGTTGCCGCCCTAATCTACCACTGATTGTATGATCAGCTTCACCGAGTCACCACAAAGCCACGCTTTTAGTTAGTATTTAATTTATTTCGGTCGACTTTATGGTATACATGGAAAGTGCATTCGCCAATGCACAATTTATTAACACACTCAAACTATTTAAAGAAGTTGAAGTGTTTTCTCTTTCCTATTCAAGATACAGCCAAATTAAATTATTTTACATTTTATTCTTCATGCGCGTATGTTTAAGTATATTATTATTACCATTTTTATTCATTCTAACGATGCAACGAGTTCAAAAATGCGGTATCTTTTATCACACAATATTCATATTTAAATTGTGCTCTTTTTTATTAAACGACGGAAACCAACTGAAAAGGGGTAAAGAAAATAATAAATAAAAATGACAAAAGTATTCTTGACAGCAAGAGAAATTGATGTTATATTTTCGTACGCAACGTACGCATAAATCTTAAACTCATTCTCAGTAGTCTACCGTGTCTGCGTTCATAATGGAAACTGCTAGAACATAAATTTTGCCACAAAAGTTTCCCCTTTGACAGACAGAATAGAAATTTTTGACTAATAAGGTCAACCTGCAAAACAGAAATACGGGAACAGTTCTCATTACATCGAAAATACGACCTTTAATAAACGTTAAATTCTTCATTGAACGTTTCGCTTTAACACCGAATGATTTAGTTAGCCGAAAGCCTACTACATAATGCAGAGGCAAGAGTTCATGTTAACGATGTGTATTGCCGTCTAAAGGGTATTGCGAAATAAGCAATAGCTAAATGTTCGACAGATAAAGAATAGCTGCAAATGAAAAAGTAAAAAGCAGTTTATTGCAGAATGTTCTAGATCAGTTTTTTTTATAATTCAACTTGATGGTGATTCTTAAATATTTCATAAATCATTTTTTCATTTTTAATTACAACCTTTACAAACAAAATAAAATAATGCAAAAAACTAACTTTATTTTTAGGTGAAAATTTTTTATTTAATATTTTTATACGATTCTTGCAAGTTTGCATGAGAATAAAAAATTGTCAACCAGAAAATTTTACTGTACACTCCGAAAGTTGCTTAAATTATTAATAAAATGATATCAAAAAAGTAGCGTAATTTATTAAAAATACGAGTATATACATATACATTAATACATATACATATATATATATATATATATATATATATATATATATATATATATATATATATATATATGTATATATATGCAGTTGCGTAAAATTAAACCTGTAATCGAGTTTTATGTAAACATTAAATTACGTAAATGTAGGAAAAAAAATAATGTTCCCTATCAAATTTTTAATTTAAAATAATTCACGTGCGGTAAATACTCAAATAAATATACGCTTTTTTTCATTAAAAGGGTAAGAAAAGTCAACACAGTATTTCTTAAAGAACGCATCTTCGAATAAAACCCAACTAATTCTATCCAAATATTAAGTAATTACAAGCGCCTTAGTTTTTTTTGAGAAGGTGAGCTTGACTTATTACCATTTCTCCGCTAGAAATTTAAAGATCGATTGTGACTTAGAATACAATTAAATTTAAGGAATCCGATATGCACTGCTTAGAAAGCAAAAACACCACGAGACTTAGGAAAAATCCAAAACTAGAAGTTTAGCAAAAACGTGGGGAAGAAATGATAAATGACCACAGAATTTAAAAAGTTGGCGTTTTAAAAAAGCTAATACCGATGCGGACTCCAAATCTCAGGTGCCGTACGCTACATGGCGCGTTGGCGCAACCTATTCGTACATTTAGCTGTACAGATATAGGTTGTGTACCAGGCAATTGTAATATGCAACGCAGGTGTACACACGCAAGACTACATTCGGAACTGATTGTAGCCGCTTGTTATCGCGCTACAAGTGCAGTCCGGTGTGTGTCTGCTGTATACTGACCTAGCGCGCATATGATGTTGTACGTGGTGGTTTGCCATTGCCTTCCACGTGACTATTAGCGATTATTTGTTTATTTAATTCTTGTAATAAGTTTGTCGTCGCTCGGGATCGAACCCGTGACCGCCATATCGGAAGTCAAGCGCTCTAGCAACTAGGCTATCGCGAGGACTCCAAATATGAAAGTAATTTTATATCGATGTAATCTAGCTGAAAATGATAAATAGGATTTTTGCATCGGTTGAAAACTCACGACTACAAGTATTACAGAAAAAAAAATGAACAGGCAAAGATTTACTTAAACATTAAGCTGCAAGCATATAGTTTTTGAAAAATTTAATTTTTATTGTTTTTAACAAATTTTACTTCAATCGATTAATAAGTAACCAAAATTTGCAGCTCTCGGACACATATAGTGACGGCGATTTCGCTTATTCCGAAAATGAAATATTTAACATCTATTAATGATACACAGTAAGCAGAAAAGATTATTAAAGAAATTTCGCAAAAGGATAATTTACGCTGTTATGCATACCTTTATAAATAATTTTGACGCCTTCTTCATTCAAGTAAACATAGTGACCGGTTTCGTAAGCAATTGGAACAGATTTGTTATCATTAGTGGTAATTTTACAAACGGTAACATTATTTCCTTTACAAGCACCGTTACTACCTATGGTACTGCATAAGTTTAACTGGTACACAACTTCTTTATCCTTCACTGTATAATACGTATCGCTTTTCAAATTACGCATATCCAAACTGAAATGTAAATTATAAAATAATTACAAGAGCAAGAGTAACAATTTATTGAACTCCGTCTTGTATATTTTTTTAATATTTCGACGCTCGCGTTAGCACAATTTGTTATCAGTTACGAACATAGTTTAACGTGTCGGATAAACAACGTAATAATTACTTTAATTATAACTAATCGATATAACTAAAAAAGCTGAAAACTCAGCACAGGACGTAACATCTTATCCACCTAGTGTATTAAAACTATTTGAAAAACTTTTAACAATTACACCCAAACATGTAGCATTTTTTGGGGGTGGAAGTCGCCAGCCAAGGGCATTACTTAGCATTCATGCATGTAGCATTACATTATTTTCAGTTTAGGGTTGAATGTAGATACAGTTGATGAACTAAATACCGAGTCGTAAATTTGATCAAACATGCCTTGGAGAACAAAAAATTCTACTCGTCGCATATTGTATTTTAAAGTGTTAATTATTTTGTTAGAAACGGAAGTGTAATTCCGATTAATCTTCAGTTCTAAAAAGGGAGAAAAAGTGACATCATACATTTTTAAAATTCATTATTGAAGGTTTTTTTTTTTTTTTTTTTTAGAACAATATTAGTACAAACTGGAAAATTCCATCCGAGTGATTCATTAAACAACACAATCCTAACGGAAATAAATTAAAAACTAAAACTTGATAATTTTTTAAATCTGTTTAGATAAGTAAAGTTTTTAAATAAGCTGGTTTTTGAAGTGAAACTTTTCATGGGACACTAAGAGTTTTGAGATAGAGTGTAAACTCGTCGAGCTCACAAAATCTGTTAAACTAGCTGTTAAATTACTTGTGTCCTTTTCTAATGCCCGTTCACTGGAATGTACAGCGAGAGGGACAGGAAAAGGTGTACGAAAAAATTAAATTAAATGTTAACTGATATAGGTAAAAAAAAATATTAGTTTTACAATAGATAAGAAAATTTGAATAAAACGTTTACTATGCTAAATATGAAGTCTAGATAAAAATAGCATGAAGTAAAACTTTTTATGGACTGCAATAAATTTTAAACGAAGAAACAAAAAATATACACTGAAGTAAAGAATAATTTACATATAAAACTATAACAGAAATGGCATTTGTTAAACCGATAACAATGAGCAAATAATCAAGCACCACAGAAGTTTCACTTGTATGTACATATTTATTGTTACATATATTTTACGGAAAATTTAAAATATTATAGTTTATATATGAAAATTAAATAAATATACACGTTCGAATATATATATATATATATATATATATATATATATATATATATATATATATATTTGTCAGGCTCAAAATAATTGCTTAAATGCGAAAAAATTACGTACATGTAACTTTCATCGTCTGATTTTATAATACATTTATTCCTAAGTTCCAAGTCTTCTATCGGGCAAGCCGTCGTGGAGAGCCATTTAAAAATCAGCCGATTCCCAAATTCACCTAAAAATATCGGCGACTCATCCTGTTCAAAAAATAATATATCATTAAAATATATACACAGAAATACATTGAATTCTGCCGCTGGTGGAACCACTTCAAAGGATCGAATGTTTTAGCCGAAACAACAATAAGCGCGCCCTTAAGCATGTAAAATTTCAGTATTTTTTGTTGTTATTTTAAAAAAAAACAACAACAACAACAGATAAATCGATACTTACTGAATATTTCCAAAAATAAAGATAGTTATGCCGGTCACAATTAATTTAATTAAAAGTAAATGGAAAAATTGTAGGCAAATATCCGTTTGTTTTAATGAGTAAATCATTTTAAACGCCATAAACTTCTCTCAGTTGCGAAACAACAGAGCATAAAAGTAGTGGAAAAGAGCAATTTTAATATAATGAAAAATAGATATATTTCGTTCAAAGAACAATATTCGATATAGGTCGGCCTTCGGGTTTAATTTTTGATTTAAGGGGGGATATTTTGGTCTAGAGGCTTAATTTTGAGGTGATTTTACGGTTGCAATAACAAAAAAAAAAAAAAAAAAACAATAAACATTTTTACTATATATTTGTTTATCTGTTTTTTATTAACAGTTTAAAAGTATAAAAATGTATTTAAAATTTTAAAAAATTCAAGATTGAAATTATTACAGGCCGGCGAAGTGGGAACTCAAAAAAAAAAAAAAAAGGTGTCTCCTGGTTGACGTGATTCCAATCCTCCCGGTGATCTGAAGCATAAAATTTTAGTGAATTCTTAAAAAAGAAGGGTGTAGATTTTTTTTTTCGCATAACAGCGTCCACGTGATAAAAGAGATCATTTTTTCCCTCATTTTTTCAACTTCAGGAATTTTTTAAAAATAGTGAATAAAAAAAATCGTCAAAAATCCGTACGTTACGCCAATTTTGATAGTACTAAGAAGGTCTGTACTAAATTTCAAGTAAATCGGTCCATTAGAACTTGAGATATCATGCCAACCGTATCGAAAAAAGTAATATGAAAAAAAAAAACACGTTTAAAGTTTGGAGTCTCATTTCGGGCAGTCTGAGTCGTTTAACGGTATGTTATACTTACATTTTTTTAATCAACGATCTCTGCCTCATACAATGTTCCTTCTTCCACTTCAAAAGCGACGTTTTTTGAAGCTCCATAAAGTCATACGAGCAGTTCTAGCTTCTTTAGAAACTTCAGAAGCTCGTAGCTCGAAGCGGCGATAATTCGTTGTTGATCGCGTTTGTTGACGAATGCGTGACTTTCAGGTCCAATTTTTATCATCATTGTATCCATAATTTTTAAAATTGGTAAAAAACTTTCATTAAAAATACAGACAGCTATGTTATTCACTATTTCAACGGTGTGGCTTCCAGCATGTATGTGTTTAGGTGCAAAGGTCCAGATTAGTGAATTAAATGATTCATTATTATTCTGTGTTTCTGAACTCAAACACCTTGTCAGCAAACTTTCCGAAGACAAATGCTCGTATATTGGCTTTATCACATCCAATACTTTTTCACTCGATGGTGGATTCTCGTGAACAAAGTCTTTTGTAGTGTACCCTCAGAAACAGCTTTTTCCAATTAACACCAGCCTGATTCACCAGATGGACAATACTGGTGCTGCGGACTTATTTCAGTTGAAATTTTATGGTAATAAGCAGTCCACACCTCGTTCCTCATATCATCAACAGATTCAGGATTTCGGCAAATACGATAATACATATAAACTCAATTCATCGATTAGCTAGTCTGTTAATTTTCCAGGGCCTTTACCACCAATACCCGTATTGTTCTTTTTAACTTTTCGTAACCTACAACCCATCCTTTTCTGCACATGTCCAACACGCTCTTTCTTTATCACTACAGGATCACTATGATACGAATTTATATGCCTTTGAATGGTTTCCAGTCACCGTCTCCCATGTATTTTGCATATTTGACTCCGTGCTTTTCACCATTTGAACATTTCAATTACAGCGTCGACCTCCCGTTTTCTGGAACTTCCTTTATGATTTATAGTGCAAGAATCCACGTGCTCTTCGTACCAATCATTGTAAGCTTCAATATTGGTATTTTTTTTTTATGTTTTCATACATTACACCCTTAGCAAAAGTTTGTTTTAACAACCGTATCAATCACTTTCTTGCTATATTTACCGACAAGTGTAGTTACTCCAAGCAGTGAGTTGAAACCTTGTTTCTTCCACGTGCCGCCATCACCAGAGACAGTCAGATGTATGCGGTCAACATCAGTTTCAGAAGCTAGCGTTAGCTCTTTTTCTTTCTGAACGGCTTTTGAAATTATAAGATAACAAACTGCACGCGTGCAGCTATCTGCAAATTTTCCAGACAACTGTATTAGGTACTAATTGACAACCCTCGGCAAAATCCATCATGCCGCAAAATATATTTATGCCTTCCCTTCCTACAGCTAAAAGTCTCTACGAGGATTCTACGATTAATTTCAAAAGCTTTATTGATGAATATTGATGTACTGTATACCGCCACAACTGCATTGCAATGCAATTTTAAATCCCAACCCACGAGGAGCAGTTCGAGAAAATTTATCCTTACACTCAGTACAAACAAGTACCGCAGACATGGCTGTAAAAACAGAAAAAAATCCTAAAATACACAATATCCGTAATTATTTTCTATTATAATTTCATCATTTTCGCTTAGTTTCCATTCAGGTAGTCGGAGATTACCTACCGTCTACTATTGATTCATTCGGGCCGGACCCTTTTAGTTGGCGCATTAAAAAAAAAATAACTATAACTCCGAAAATAATTCGAACTCACAAAAATCCCCTCTTAGAAGCCTTTTCTTAAAGGTCTAAACTTTGAAAATATGAAGAAAAAAAAAACAATCGATTTTTTCAAATTTCTAGACCAAAATGCCCACTCTTGAAACACTTTACGTAACTGCCAATGGCTCGAAACAGGTACTTCTAAATATATGTATATTCGTATGCTGGTAAGAGTTGTGCTCTGCACTTATAAATCATCACGTTTAATACATCTAATAATTATAACAATTACACAGACACAAAAATTTATCCCGTAGAAAATTAGTCTAGGAAGTTAAAGCAGACAATGTTGAACCAGTTCAAAATAGCAATTTACACTGACCAACATTTAAGTTAATCACGACTGCCGGCTGCAAGTACTATTCATTTTCTTCGTTACAATTTCGTTTATATTTAATAGTTTGTTCAACGGCTTTCAACTTTAACAGCGACGGAACATTCTCTTAAACGTGAAGATTCGTTATTCAATGTATGTCCGAATATATCGATAGAGAATTATAGTAATTCACATTGTCTTCCTTTATTATTAATGCACCCACCGCTGTTACTCCCTTTGAAACTTGCCATTTGTCGGTATATACATATTTTTAAATGAAAAACAACTGAAATTGTAAAGATAAACTAGCAGAGCGTGAAAATGTAAAAAGATTGTGAAAATCTCAATAAACTTGCAATCGGAAAACTATTCGGTTTTCATTATACATATACTACTACGTTTGCATGTCGCTACCAACGTTTGGTAGAAAATTCGTAAATTCACATTAATCGTCGGTATATTTGCAAAAAGTCTGGTTCTTCGGTAAGAGAAGAATTTCGTGATACAACTCTGAATGCATCAGATAGGAAAGTAACATTTGTTTAAAATCTCACGAAACGGTAACTTTTCTCTTAAACTGAACATATCTTTCAGCGAAAGCTTTACACGCACCGAATTCCAGCTAACCACTTCGAAAGATTAATCTAGCACAACGAATAAACTTCTTTGATGTTTACCATTTCACAGCGGTGGTACCGATTGCTCTCGTGTATGTTTCGTAGTAATTTCAAACACACAACCCCACATGAAAATAAATACAGCAACTCCAGTTCACGCTATAAAAAACTACTTACAATCCCAACAAGGTAACAAAACACTTGCATTATTCTTATAAACTAGGTAGAGAATTTTATCGATTTGATATGTTTTCCCGAATTCGCGTTAACCACCGCAAGCGCTAGTCTGTGTTGGTGGGGTTTCTTTGCATTGTTTACCGCTTCAATCTCTGGTATTATATTTTAGTCCGTAGCTGGTTTACTCAAATGACGAACGGAAAAATGGTGGTGTTTCAGCAGCAAGAGACAAAATTGATGTGCTCCGTCGGAAAGCTCACAAGTGTCCTTAAAAAAGCACTCCATTAGGTGAAGCAATGATAATAGTATCTTAATCAGATATGAAAAAACACTACACATTCCACCGATAGATTTTTGAATATTTTTGTTTTCAATTCACCGATAATTGTTCAATACTTTAACCATAACAAGACAGAATTTAAGCAAGAGAGAGCTGCTATGCAGCTGGATAACAATTCAACTAGAATTGTGCAACTAATTGCGCGTATTTTTGAACGAAAAATAATTACAATAGCGCAACTTTGAAGTGAACATTCTGGATTAGCCAGCAAGTGAGTCGCGCATCAGAATAATTTAATTTCACCATAACCGATACTGTCGTTAGTTTACCTTTAGCAGTAGAATACACTATATATGTATAACGGTTACGGTCACTACTGCAAACGCATTCATGAATATACTTGATGATACTGCGTATTCATCTCGATCCATTATATTTGTTTCGCGAAAATCTATACTAATATCTAAAGAGGTAATGTTTGTAAATTTGGATGTAGCAGCCGAAACAACTCATGCGATTTCAAAATTTATGTGATTTTTGAGTAAAATTTCTTAGTTGAGGAGAATAATATAATTTTGTATATTGAATTTTTACTGATACTCTTACAGTCACGAACTGAATTCCACGCGGGAAACGTAAACACGTAACTGAATTTACTTAATAATCAATTCCTGAATTTTTATTGCCTATCAAATTTTCCTCTCTCTCACTTCGAGCCAATTCCTCCTCTCACGGTGCAGTCAACAATGAATTTCTTCATTTGTTGAATTCCTCTTTTCCTGCTCATGTATTGATCTTTACTGGTGGTTCCAAGAGCGAGGACAGCGTGGGTGGTGCGTTTACTGCTCCGCCGCTTCGACATTCCGAGTCCTTCCGGCTTCCTTCCTTCTGCTCTATTTTTTCCGCCGAGTCGATCGCCATCCTTCAGGCTATCTCTGATATTTCCTCTTTAAGCAATCTTTCCCAATTCCACATTATTTCGGACTCTAAGGGCGTCCTTCAAGCCCTACCCTCTCCTCCTTCACATTCCTCTGATAATATTATTCTCTCAATTCGTTCTCTTACCTCCACTTTGCAGTCATCCCGTTCTATTCTCATTGATTTTTTGTGGGTCCCCAGTCATTCCGGAATTGATGGCAACGATGCAGCCGATTCTTTGGCTCGTTCTGCTGGTCGCCTTGATTCATTTCTCAACCATTTCCCTTCCTCAGATATCCTTTCCTTATCCACCTCCAATCACGCCAGACTTTGGCAGGATATTTATCCCTCCCTATTTTCTAATCGTCATTCTCATTACCGTTTCATTCAGCCAATTCCTCGTTCCCTGTCTTGGTTCCATTCTATTCCTCTCAGTCGTCGCTCTTCTATTTTTATCTCCCTAATTCGTCTCCGGATCAACCATTCTCTCCTCCCCTCCTCTCGCTTTCGACTTGCTCTGTCGCCTTCTCCTTATTGTTCCCTTCACGATCGTGATCCTCCTTGTATACGTGATGCTGATCACATTTTCTTCGAGTGTCCTGCTCTTCGTAACGAACGCTCCCTTTTATACAGTCAGCTCTTGTCATTAGCCCTTCTCCCTATAACTCTTCCTTTATCCTACCCTTTCACTCATCTTCTGTGGTGTCCGCACTGCTGTCCTTTGTTGCGTCCATTTCGGACCGCTTAGTTATTTAATTTCTTAGCTTAGTTTTCTTGTTGTTGGGTCAATGTCGCTCGCGCGCCCACAAAAAAAAAAAAAAAAAAAAAAAAAAAAAAATTTATTTACATGAATTTTCTTTTCTTTACGCAATAACGCGATTATTCATTCCAATGTTCTCTGCTTGAATGAACTTACTCATCGTTTTTTTTATCACCTTTCAGTCTGCATAGAGATGGTAACTATTAATATTTTCTCTTCTTCTTCTCGTTGTTTCTTTTTTTGGTTTTGGAAAATAATTACGTACGCCGCTCTTTGTGTAAACAGATAATGTGCTATTACTAGACAATATGCAAGTAATGTACGAGTTTCCACTAATCCGTAAAAATTCTTTCTTACGATGATTAACAATTTCCGAATATATTAATTAAAAGTTGTTTGATTTTCTTCTTCAAAAAATTCTAGGCAAGGTACGCTTAATATTATACCGTCGATGATCAGAAAATTAAGTTGAAAAACAAGAAATCCTCGAACGAGTATAAAACCTACGCGGCGGGAAACTAAAAAAGTAAACAAATAAATATAAAAATTAAAAATTATTTTAAATTCTTTTTTTACGATAAACTTAAAGAACACACATCATTGTACAAAATATAAAATGATATTTTAAACGACTGAAATTCACGCAATTAGAAAATCTAATGAAGAACGGACAAAACCGATGAAAAACCGAAACATTCGAGGAACAATCGTGCTAAATACTTGAATAACATATCACTTAAACGAAAAAATTGTTTTCTTTTTGTTTCTTTCTTTTGGGGAAGGGCCTTTGCTCGGAAACAGTAGTAAGGAAGAAAAGTTAATTCGATTTTGTTTTATATAGCTGTTGTGCTTGATGGCTTTAACTGCTTTTTAAACTTCCCGCGTTTATTCTTCCTTAATTATTTGTAGGCTGATTCCTTTGTCCGTTTGTACCACGGGCTCTGTAACTGCAGATATGGCCATGGTATGGGACAGCTAACTCCTTTTGCTCCTACCTGCGGCAATGTCATTCCTTTTATTTTCAGGATGCATTTGGTATTTTTCAACGTTGATTGTCATTGTTTCTCCGTCCTTGGTATAATATAGCGTTCTTTGTCAGATTCCATTCCTTGTTACTCCTAATTGCTGTGTTGATCGGTAATCGCCTATTATTGGCGAGCCCAGGGAAAAACCCAAACAAAAAAAAAACAATTTTAATTTAATTGGATGTAAATTATGGACAGACATAGTTTCGACAAATTGGAACGAAGGAGAGAACGTTTGGAAGAAAGGGGAAAAGTACTCGGAAAAGAAAAAAATGATCAGTGTCACAAATAGGCTCCCTCTTTAAAGTATAGAGAGCAATAGTGAATGACCAAAACGCGAATAATGGAGAAAATAAGAGAGCAATGGAAGTGAGGGAAATTCGGGTTAGAGAGAAAGATCAGGTTGAATAGACGGGCAAAAACTACTGTTGGAAAAAGAAGAAAGATAAAATCCGAAAAAAATTTGAAGTTTTGAATTTTTTTTTTTTTGACAATTGATTAGAGCGAGAATTATTGGTTTTAATTTGAGCCGGAGAATCGTCAGCTTACGCCTTTGATTCCTGCAAGACTAGGAATCTACAGAAAATCAACGTGAAAAAAAATGGCTAGCACTAAGTAAGTCCGGAAATTGTAAAATCGGAAATAATTAAATAGTTGGAAACGAAAATGTAGAAAAAAAGAGTAAATAATAAAACTTAGAATGATCACCAACTCGGCCGTAAATATGTAATGAAAGCGAAGAAGGCCAAGGCAATCCGAAAAGAGTTTCCAGAAGAATAAAGAAGACGTCGATATCAGTCAGCAAGAGTTCCTGAATCATCGTAAAAATGGTACGTGTGAAATTAATCCACGCAAAATTTCTGCTTCGTTACAGCTCAAGAAAGAAATTTCGAATAACGGGGCAGAAAAAATACTGGAAGATTCGGTAAAATTGAAAAATATGAAAGATTTTTCGTGCAAATTGTCAAGCATAAGGTAAGATTGCGCAAAGTGTCAGCTGAATGAGGATTTTTCTGGAAGTATTAAAAATGAAAAAATATATATTAATAACTAAATTTCAAACGAGGCGAATGTGAGACACGTTTGACTAGAAATTGACAACCCAAAATAAGACCCGCGAATATATGTATAGAAGAGGAGGCCGATTAGAGTTTGCAAAAGAACTGCTGAAACAGAAAAGGATTTCAAGGCAACATTAAGGATCATCACAACCTAATTTAGAAGAAATTTCGAACTACAAATATAAAACGGATAATAAACTTGGGGACATGATAATGTAAGGATCACCTTCTCATTTGGTAGTTGATAGGGCGTTTAACAAGTTTATCCTTTTATTAAAAGTAGAAGAAAAATAATTAATACGTTCGAAAAAGGATAGTTGACTGACAGCATACACGCAACCAACACGAGGAATAGACACGTTTTGTTTAATAATAGATTAAAATATAAAAATCACGGCCATTTTGGAGTTGTACTCCGCGGTTAATGAAATTTCTACTTCAAGTAGACTAGCGGGCACAGAACTTACACACAACGCACGCCGAATTCGCGGTAAAAATAAAAAACTGATAAAATTCTAAATTAAAGTATTTTCAATCTGGAAGCGAAAACAGAAGTGACCAATAGATAGATATTACGAGCTGGTCGAGTTTACCCAACGACTGAGACGAAAAAATAGGCTTCTGCAGAGGATTTAAAGAGTGAGTGCGAAGAAGGGACTACACATAGCAACATGTTTTGTTTCGTTTTGCGATAATTCGACGAAATACGTAGTTATCCGGAGCAAATGGCAAAGCCAAAATTCCGACTGAAAATTGGTGCGCAAATACATAAAATAAGCGAACCGAACACGGTAAAAGAAGAAAATTAACACATCAAATATAAAAATCATTTTGTTAATTTAGCAAAGCATTATGCGCAATTCTTACTTTTTAAATTATATTTAAACTATTTTAAAAAAAAAAAATAAATAAATAAAAACAACGAACTTAACACGTCTTTTATCCCTTTATTTTTTAACGAGTTAAGAATATTTGTCATTAAATTATAGTTATTTCTAATTCGTTTTCTTCTAAATATATAGTTTTTGGTATTAAAAACGTTATTGTATAAGCTATAACTATAATAACGCTAATAATAGACGGTCACTGTATTAGTCTATTTAAGTGATTATTTTTTGTACGGAGTTCTTGGCCAAGATTAAGCTTAACAGCGGTGCCTGGTCAGGCACTCTCTTTAAATATTATAAAGAAAAAGAAAAAAACAAATATAGAAAATAAATGCATGAATCGAAAGAGAAAAAAAATCCCTTAACAAAAAATTTTCAAATAATTCGTTACAATAAGTCGGTAAGTCAATTCCTTCGTAACTGCAACGCATTATCAAAATGGTTGTCCACTAACTGCAACCGAATACACAAGGAAAACTAAAAACAGTTCTCGTACCATTAATTTATTATTTTTAAAAAATGTCCCATTTAAAGAGGAAAAACTTTATATTCTAGAGAATATTACTACGTCCGCAGATGGAAGTTTAAAAATTATATCAAATAAAGCCCCTCTTTTTTTCCAGTTTATTCTTCCGCCTACCAGCAAACGCTTCATCTTTTCGATGTAGTACGCTCGTGAAAACCGAATTAGGCATTTAAATGATAAATTCCTTATTAATTTGCACAAAAAACGGATTATGCTAGCTTAAAACGTACGACAGACGTCATCCGCCGTTATATGTGGGCATACATAAACATAAACACAAACACATGTGCGAATGTAAAATACACGCCAACCTAGGAAGAAATTATGAAAATATCCGCATAAAGAAAAATTTTTACCGCGCCGCTAACGACCGTAATCATAAATTTCTCGAATAGACGACGATGTCGTCGACCGAAAAATAACACGGCTGTTAGTAGAGCAGGTAAAGGCCACGGAAAGGCCCCGGAAAAAGCACATACACACGCGCACGTATACACCCATGTACGTAGATAAAAGGCCCAGAAATGAGGAAAAAACACCCTGCAAAATAATGTGCGTGTTGAGAAATAAATGAGTAAACCGCCAAAAGGATAACGCATCGCACAAATACACAAACGTACGAAGAGAGTAAGGGGGCAAGCTGAAATTAAACACTAATGTTTAAGAAATTCCAAAACTGAAAAAAACCCTTAATGCCCAAGTAAATAAGAAAAATAAAACCGGCGCGGATATAATTTGAAAAGTTTAGAAAAAAACCCTTACACAAAAATGCACTAAAAAAGAGAAAATAATAATAATCCCGCCAAATCCGCGCCATATTACTTAAAACTTTAACGCTAGAACTAAAATGTGGCGTGTTCGGTAAATATACTTGAATGCCGCAATCTCTCCCATAATGCATATTTATCAATAATTCCCTTTCCACGTGTTCCTGCGCCAGAGACATTTTATAGCGTCAATTTGCACTACCCGAGAAATTAGTGATTTATCCGGAAAACGGCGGCGACAGTCGAAACCAAAAAAAAAAAGTCAGTTTTAATTACTTTTTTTTTTTTTTTTTTTTTTTAAATTACACCTGTTATACTTTTTGCGCTTAAGAATACCGTGATTAATTTTAAATCCCTCTTTCAGTCATTGGCTGTTTGCACACGTTAATGGCAAATCGCTGCTAGTAACAGATTGCTGACAACACCGTCGTCATTTTTAAAAATTTACAGACTATACTAGTACCAATTCCCTAAGTTTCCCTAAGTCTAATAGACTATTAAAGCTCTTTATCAGGGTCCATTGTCCTTAGAATGTAAGGCGTTATATATTTTTTTAAAAACTGCTAATGTAAAACTATAAGAAGGAAATAGTTAGGTATTTAGATCTGAGTATAGACTGGCCAAAAGTCGAAAGCTGGGCCAAAAAAAAACAAAAACATCAGGGTTTTTTTTCATAGATCTTCAAAATTCAAACCGATAATGCGAATGAGCCTGCAAAGTATCATCGCAATAATTAAAACGGGACAAAGAGAACTAATTAAAAAACTCAATTATAACAAAAAACGAAGTCCAATAAAAGTAGATAATTATGGGCATTTCTCAGAAAAAAACTTAAACCATTTTATTTTATTAAACTATTCGTCTAGCAACATCTTGCCTATCCAAGACGGATGAATTTTAGGTTTTATTTCTCACATATTACAAAACAAAAAAAAAAAAAAAAAGTTACAGATTTACAACAGACGAATTAATCGTACAGAAAAAGCGTGTGCATTTATATTAAGGTAAGTTGAGAATAAATAATAAATAGTTTACGCTTGGATTAATGTAATAAAATAACGAGTTTGACCGAATTCCACATAAACTCGATTGGACGGGCTCTGACAAAGTCATTATCGATAGATTACCTAAATACCTTTTAATAAATTTATCCCATCGGGTACGAATTGGGGAAAATACACAAACAACTAAAAGATGGTGGAACTAACCAGATTCTACTTATAGACGACCGCTGCAAAGGTAACGAAAGCTATAATTAAAATAAAGTTTTATTTTAAACTCTTCTCTTTCCCTCCACAAGTAGTAAACTAGCCGTAACATTTTCCTGATTAAGCACGAAAATCACAAATGTATCTTTGAAAAAGGCTTTTTAATGCATGTTTGAAACTTTTTTAATCTAACTAAAATTAACAAGCCTGAAGTTCTTTTGACCTCTAAAATTTACACATAAAGATCTATCAATTTACTTATGTTTTATTTGGTTTTTTTTTTTTTATTTAAAAACTAATCAACTACTTAAAAAACATACCTCGAAACAAAATTTTAAATTTCTTGCCCTCAACATGTGTTTTTTTGTTTTTTTCAATGCTAAGTCAGAATCTCAGTTAATGTAAGAGGTGTCTAGATAAATAAATCCTTAATAAAAAAAAATGTTCACACCGCTTTCCCTTATAACTTCTGCCTTCTGTAAATTCGGTAAATCAGTTGTTCCTTGTTTGTTTTTTTTTTTTTTGCTTGTTAACCCAGCAATAAACCATTTGAACACTATAACAAGTCAATATCCTCATTTTTATATCTCCCCATCATAATGAAACATCTGTAACTGATCTCTAGTAATTCTACAAAAAAATGAAAAAAAGTATACTTTCTGTTTCATAATGAGACACAACTTTGAATTAACCGAAGAAGAATCCTAAGGGGAAGAGCCACCAAAACCGTTTCATACGCAAAATTCTCGGTAAAAATAGTGTATTTTCTCTAACTACCGTATGCCAAGCTGATAATCGTTTCAAATAACAACACATTTGTTTACTCGTCTGTTAAGCTCTTACCTTACAAGCAGCCCACTATGTTGTGTAAAGCCTCTGAGCTTGCCTAACAGTACGAGATTCACAATACTGCATACATCGGTTTTCTCAGTGAAATCTAATTTAAATGAAAGATTAATGATAACATAAATTTTTTTCAACCGTTCTGATTATAAAACTTGAAAACGTTATTTAAAAGAAAAAATTGTCTAAGCATGCGAAAAAACATTACGTGTCTATTATTTTCAATTTGTTTTTTTACTTCCTTTTTCCAATTCAAATCTTCGAATTAACAAACTAATAACCCGCATAAATTGTAAAATATTAAATAAACAATTAAATAAATAAAAATTCACCGCCACTGTTAGAATTTTAAAACGTAAACTACTCACCTTTTTACTACATACAAGCTGAACCGTAACCTTTGAGCCCGAACTTTCATCAAACGTTACATTCAAAATTTGTGACACGCTATCATAGCTGACATCTGAAATTACACAAGTAACATAAAAAAAATCATTAAAACGGAAAATATTAACGGTAACTAAAAGAAAATTTAACGGTATTGTACTAAAAACAAAAAAAAAATTTACAAAATGACTTACCTTAAAAAATGATTACTTTAAAATTAAATTGATTCAACACTCAAATCTCTAGTCTCTTACTGTTATCCAAAAATTTTGCATCCCTACAATAATTTGCAATTATAAAAATGTACTTTTGAAATATTTAAATTCTACGATAGTTCCGAAATTATAACTCGCCAAACAAATTTCAATATGCATTTTCCACAACTGTAATTTTTCAAATCAAATAAGGACATACACTTTTGAGGGCGGATACGTGTTTCAAATCGTTATATGTTCATACTTTTCAGAAATGTAAAGTGTATTTTCTAAAACAGCCGTCGTTCTAGAGACAATTATACTCCTAAACAAAATTCAAATTCCGACCATTTTGACCGAAACGTTCAAATTTAGAATGCCGATATCGACGGTAATGTGTTACGTCATTCTTTCGTCAACAATTACCAGCACAATAAATATACTATATTTTAATCGCAATCCTACCAGCTATGAAGTGTATTTAAAACTAATTCCTAAAAAGTATATGTACCACACAGCTCGACAATTACGTTTTAGCTGATGGCGCATACTCGGCACATACGCAATAATTTATTTCAGAGGTCGGAACTCGGATTTAAAAATTCTCCGTTAATCGTACTTTTCCCTCTTTTTACCCACTCCTGGCGTGGTTTTGTAATCAAGAAGTACTAATTCCTTATCCATACTCTAGCCCTTTAGGCTTTCAAATTATTCTCCTATTATTTTTCCAGCTCACATTCGACTTTTTCTATTCGTTCCCACACATTTTATACTTCTCGTTTTTCATTTCATCGTGACTTGCCAACTTAGAATGTTACAGTGCAATTGCTTTAGAACGAACACAAATTTTCTTGAGAACTTGTTGCATTATATAATATAAGTATTGCGCTGCTCTTTTGACTAAAAAATTTCCGTAACGTTAACATTCGAGGTTTTTCTTTCATTAGTTCCAGTAGCAGTGACGGATACGCTGGTTCAGCTATTTTAATCAGAAATAATATCCATTCTCTAATTCACCGAGGGAAATGAGTGTTAGTTGACTTATTTTCTCGATTATACTCGTATTTCTCTTCTGGTAGGTTTCTTCCTATATTCTCTGCAGCTGCTCATTTCAAATTATGGTTTAACTCCTACGTCTCCTAATTCTTCAACCCGGACTCCTTTTTCTTGTCTATTCAATCTTCCCTTTCGCGCTTGCTCTGGTTTTTTTATCTTTCCTTCAATGTTCCAACCTTTCCGCGATTTGCCGCCTGCGTTTTGCCATAGTTTGCTCCCTTCTTCGCTTTTCCGTCGTGCCTTCTCCTTATTGTCCATTGCACCCCTCCAACAATCAATTTATGTGTGATCCCGATCATATAATGTTCAGTTGTTCGTAATGATCAACTGAACAAGCTTCTTTTTACTCCTTCCTTTTACAAATCGGTATTTCCACTCCATACTGTGCTTCATTCATTCTCTCCCTTCCATATCCTTCTGTTATCCTAGCTCTTGATTATTTTCTGTCGGCTATCTCTGATCGTGTAAGGACTCTTGCCCGCCTGTTCCACTGTTCTCGGGTCAATATCCATGTTGACGAACACATAAGAAATTTTTTTTTTAAATTATTCACTCCGGTTTTTTTTTTTAAATTTGTTATGTTCAGAAATTTGTCAAACGAAACTTTTGACATCCGCGTAAAATTTTTCATCGCTTCTTATTACACTATTCAAAAAGTAAAATTGGCCCTACTTTCGTTGATTTTTATTTTCTTTTCCAACAAAAGTATAATACAGTAATCCATTGCGACATGTTTAAAATACAATGAAGTCAGTTTCTGTTATCTGCATAGAGCAAATCACGGCATAAAACGCATCGATTAATCGCTGAGCATGTGCCATGCCGACTTATTAAATTTAAGCATTTTTGATTAAAACCGCCTAGTGAATCAGTACCGTTATTCGTACATCTGTTGACCCAGTGTGCCTCTGTAAGTAAAGTAAAGTAAAGTAAGTGCCGTACCTTTAGCAGGGCGTCGGGGACTGTGAAATTAAGCTTTTCATAATGTACTAAGCTTAACGGATCTGATGAGAATATACCGAGCGAGTTCCTTTCTTTACTTTCACGGCAATTCCGTATGTAATTCGGGTGTAAGCGCGTGTATGCAAGACTACACTTAAAGTTAATATTGTAAATTTTTGATTTTTAATCGTTGAACAGGTGCAATATAACAGAGCGAAAATAGCAAATGGTCCGAATGAAAATACCACAACAATCAGTTAACAGCGAACATGTTTAAATCCGCAAAGAGAATCGGACAACAATAAAATTTAGATTTTACTTCTATTTTCCTATTGTTCATTAAAATCGGTTTCGGTCTATATTCAAATACTTCACACATATTTTCGATAGTTCCTTTTCTTCTATGGTGGCTAATTAAGTTTCAGTCGGAAAATCGCATCACACACAAACTACGATTAATTCTCGAGATCAACTCAAGCATCTTATTATTTTCATAAACTGGCTTTACACTTTAAAAAGGCGGCTTTTTATAATCGCCGTTTGTCTATTTTTTATATTATGTCAGCTAAAAACGCGGAATGTTTTGAACGTTGGTTAGAAGAGAGGGGGGGGGAAATGCGATGGAGAGAAAATTGAAATAAAAATAGTATAAAAAACGCTATGAAAACGGATATAACAAAAAGGAAGCGATAAAAATGAATGAAAAGTTCAGAAGAATAAAAAAAGGAAATGAGCACAATAAAGAATTCAGCACGCACGTTACTCTGCCGTATACAAAAAATGCGACCGATAAAATTGGGCAAATTTTACGAAAGAATAAAATCAGACCTGTATAGAAACAGAAAATAAATTTTTCTTATAAAAATAACAAAAATAACTTACGCAAGTTACAAACTAGTAGAGTATGCCCCATGTTCTGGTGGTCTCTATGTCTTGAACAAACTGATAGGCCTATATACATGTGTAGTACGAATTGACAAACACGAAATAGATTGTAAACATAAACGAGTAGAAAAATCTGTGGTATCCGAACATAAAGACAAAAAATAAACACGCAATCAAATTTAACGACATAATAAAATGCTAGCCAGAATTGAGAACGTGGACGTTTAATAAGAGAAACGATCGAAATTTTAATAAAGATGTAAAAATGAAAGATGGTTTGAAATAACCAATCAGAAGCCCGAAAAAAATACCTATTGCGTTTCGGTATATTTATCACCTGAGTTTTTTTCCGTTTAGTCACAGTATTTTTTCCGATTTAGGGATGGAAAAAAGCAACATGATTCAAAACGTGTGACGTGATTTATAGCGAATGGCGTTCTACTTATTTATTTTAAAAAAAAATTCTAATCAGTTATTTCTAGACAGTGCTGAGCGATCTTTACCAAATTGACGGCGAACGGACGCAATGCGTCAAAAATAACAAAACTTACCGCCCGGAACAAATAAAAAGAACGTATTCGCGCAGATCACAGTGATCTGCAAAGTTACTCTTTCTTAGTAAAACCTTCGATAGCTTAATATCTGCTACATACCGAAATTATAGGAATGCGTAATGTAATTTACTAAAGTGAACATTTCAACAACACAATGTGTTCAATAAAATAATCTAGTGTTGGGACCGAGTGGATCTACATTTCCTCTAACTAATGTTGGACTGTAAATTGATAGTCTTCCAGCAATAGCAACCATCTGACTCGGATTCGAGAAGACACGATAAACACACCAAAGCTTGACACTTTGTGATAATTGTGAGAAGCCTGCAGAATAAGAACTGCCTCTTACTGCTCGAGTGGTATCAAGTTTTCTCACTGGTTGCTCGCCGACTCGCATAATAGACTAGGTAGAACAATTTATTATCTCCCTTCTGGAAAAATACGCCTGCGATACATTCTGCACTGGCTCAGTATGAATTCAGTTTCCGCATCAGTTTCATGTAGTTGCAACCCGATGCCCAAAGTTAACAAACGTTTCACCACGAATGTCGCTTGTTGTTCCTCCTTCCAACCAAACACAGTATCTTTCCGTAATAGTTTGATCGTTGGTTCAACAGTATAAGCATAACTCTGAATGAAACGTCTGAAAAATCCGGTAAGACTTAAAAATCGCCGAATATCTGCTATATTACTAGGAGTTGGAAATTGATTAATTGCTCACACCTTGGCATTTCCTTGTTCACTGCTTCCGCTCGTTACTTTAAACTCAAGATATTGACTAATTCTCCGTAAAATGTCACTTCCTGATGTTACAAATTAACCCAGCTTGTTTCATCCGGGAAAGTATATATTTATCCATGGAACAAATTCGGCAGCATTATTTGAAGGTACTAAGATGTCATCAAAATGAGTTAATATTGAAATACAGCAGTTCCTTCGAAACATTTCCGCATCAGTCGCTGAAATTTATACAATGCATTGGTTAATATCTGAACCGCATTCTGTTTAGTTGACCAGTCTCATCCAGAATTATGAAAGCTGACTTCCTTTTCACTAGAATCTGTAAATACTCTTGCGCCCGATCGAGGGTACTAAACTATTTGTTGTTGATCAATGGTAAGAATGGGATAATTTAAGTGTAATGTTTGCCTGTTTAGTTTACGTAAAATGTTATTGCGCTCTTATTTCTATTTTCAGCGTCACGCGTTGTTTTTTTTTGTTTTTGGGGTCCGTCAACCGGGGACCTTTACCCAGAAATAATTAGAACAGGAAAGAATCAATTATATCTGGATACGGTTACATATTGTTAGAAAAAAGGAACAAATAATAGGAACAATCTGTGGAGAGGGAAAAGATAGGACATAAGAGGCGCAATATTGAGTAGGAAGACCGAGTATCAATCAAATGGAATAGAAAGCAGAGCACTCAGCAGAAAGAGATGAACACTTAATAAGCACATGATCAGCATCGCAAACATGCTCTTCGTTTGAGCGGAAAGGACAATATGGAGAGGCAACCAACGAAAAACGAAAACGGGACACGAAGTGAAGGAAACAAAGAGAACCACGGATTGACTGGAAGACTAAATTGGACAGACAGATAAAAAGGACAATTATTAGAAAAAGAGGAAACATACATATCCAACTAAAACAAAACCTTTGCACAGTGGAAGGAGACTGGCCAATGGGACTTTTTTAAAGAAGAAGTGAGAAGAGGCAGCTACCCGAGTACCAATGAATCCGCCGCTTCATTATCAGAAAGATGCCCGAATGACTAGGAACCCACAGTAAATCAATTTGAATGGAATGAAGGGAAGAAAGAACGTGGATAAGTGAGCGTATGCGAAGTATGATAAAATCATAGGACTGATCAGGAAGGGGAGAATGAATTGAAGGGCGATCATGGAGTCAGAACGTTGTTTGAATTATCTATTTTAGAGAAAAAAATAAATAAAAAAATAATGAAAAAAATAATTTTAATTTAAATAACGTTTCTAGTTATCGACACGCGTGAGCCCGCAGTGACGACACTAATTTGAGTTCCGCAATTTATTTTGATAATAAAAGAAAAGTATAAAAATCGCAATACGTTTAAAAGATAATAAATAAATAAATTTTATAACCGCGAACACCACCAGAATTACAAAGAGGAGTAATTTGTCATCAGTTCGAATAATTCCGACAATAACCATATTATTATATCGATTATTTACAAGGCGAAAAAAAATGTTCCACTTATTTTTATTTGCGCGGAAAAAATAATTGAAGAAAGATATATATGACAAAAAAAAAATCGACCATTCGAAACTAGAAACTTTTAGTCCAAAAACAAAAAACTTACACGCCGGATAATACCTCTATCTTTTTTTCTAACAATGATGTATCGGGGTTAATTATCATCGAACGTATTATCCGAACATCCTTCGGCTAATCTAAAATTACTTAGAAAAATCAATAAGCTATATTTCCATTCAATCGAAAATAACACAAAAATGATCCATAAAAAAATATATTAATATGGGCGTCAATGTTCGGTCGCGTAATCAAATTTATACAGAAAACGAACGGAATAGAACGAGAATGGTTCAGCTAGATACAGATATTTGGGAATCATCTGAATTCACAGAGGGATTTATGCGCGTCAATTATGGACATATTAACCCAGTGCAAGTGAAATTTTTGGAAGTTCCAATGTGGTATATCAGGACCTAGCTGAACGAACATCACTGTCTAATACGTCGCGGTATTTACCTTTTTTTTCTTTGGTTACATATTATAACGAAGAAAACTATTATTTCAACGGAAAACGGATGCGTTCATAGCGTCTAGTTTCTTTGAACGTTCCTAATAGATCAAACCGATAATGTGAAAAATTTCATAGAGGTCCAGTAGGACGGTGGTCCAAGCTGAACCTTTTGTTTGTGTTGACGAAAACAAAAATAAAAAACAAAAAACCGAATATCGTTTTTTTTTTGTTTTTTCAAGAATTAGAACTTTGTAATAAAATAAAACTGCCAATATCAACGAGTTTATTTTCTACACTTCGTAAAGTTAAATTTTACATTTCTAATACGGCTTGGAACGATTTTAAAAAATAGCCGGTTCGTTAAATTTAAATAATTCTAACAACCTACTTACGCGAGCCGGGGATCCAATGCATCATTGAACATATGATTACCAAAAAAGCTGTTATGGAACAAGCAACCACATGCGGTGTAAATAATAATTAGGACTAAACTGTTTATTGCTCAATTGATAAACTATCGAAAATAAGATAGTTCACATTTAAACGAACACATGAAAGCAACAAATGTAGAAAAGGAATGAAGATGAGATTTTTTTGAAGGTGGCCAATTTTTTTATTTTTTTGGGGGGGGGGAGTTTGTCTACAAGGACATTGGCCCAAAAACAGAGGAAAAAGGACGAAGAAACTTAGATCTTTATACGATCAGAGATAGCCGACAAAAAGGAATCAAGAACCTGAATAACAGAAGGAGAAGGAAGGGAGAGAATGAACGAAGCACTGTATGAAGTGGGAATACCAATTTGTTAAAGGGAGGAGTAGAAAGCAGCTTGATCGGTTGCAAGAGATGCGGTGGCCAAATTAATTAAACAATGTTACAAAGAGACCCCCCTGTTGCAGTTTTGCATTATCGTATACGATTTTTTTTTGATTTTTTTTTTGATTTTTTTTTGATTTTTTTTTTTGTGAATTTTTGTAACATGTAAATATTTACTCATTTTTGGATGAGATTTTTTTCTTTTTAAGGCGTGTTAACTGTGAACACATATTATGGAATTTTTTTTGAAACGTCAAGTGTCAGTATACGGCAGCGGGATTCGAACCAGGTCCTACTAAAACGAAACACCACTGCCTAACCACGGCAACTGGGTGACATTTATAATCAAAAAGGCTATTTTAAAAGCTAAAAATTCATTAAAGCCGTCCGAGTAATATTCATACGTAACAACGAACGTATAATATATGTGAAATCTTTCTCCACAATCAAAAGTTCCGTATTGAATAAGCGCCAAATTTCTAAGAAATTATATTACGTGCTCCGAAACAAATGTCGATAACGGCTCGTGTGTGTACACCATTATCAGCATTAAATCATGAGGTGAGGAATGTAAAGGAGGTTCTCATTAACTTTCCAATGATATTATCTACAATGCCTGAATGTTAAAAATTCAACGTAAAAACAATTTTCACCGAACCGCTACGTTCGAAAAGAATAAATTCGCATTTTTCGATAAAAAGTTTATAAAAAAATTAATCTCTGTCAGAATCGCTAGAATTTGAGCTTAATTTCTCTCTAAGTACTTTCAACGCAACAATGTATAGCCCATTTTCTTTCCCGCATGACTGGTTAAAAAACAAAAAATTACAAACTTTCGCAAACCGCTCTGCCTCTTAGTGAATTTTTAACACACACGAAAACAAAGTACGATCCAAAAAAAAAAAACTCTACATGCATATTCAGATTCGGTGCTAGCAGAGAGCTTTCCACACACAAGTAGAGTTTTCAGGCATTCATTTTGCTCTCTACCTTACGCTGCTTTTTGTTAAAATTCCTAAATTTTTCTACACACAAAAAGGCCATTGAAATGCTATTCACGTTACTTTTCTTTTCGGTTTTGCAATGGCAAAAAATTAACAAAGGGAGAAAAATTATATTTAAAAGAAGGCCCATCATCTGTTAATGTTGTCTTGCATATAAAATATTACAACTTTCAATAGAATAATGTGTCCGAATAATCCAAATTCACATCTAAATAAACTTATTTTTTCAAATAATAAAACCTAAAATATGTTAAAAAGCTGAAATATGTTCATACATTGCAACCCGACAACCGGCTTCTTAATGCTTCTTATTGTGTGTGAAAATATCATAACGGATAAATTAACAAAACAAAGAAGAAAAAAGTTCTTCAATAATCCTCCTCTCTCTGTGCTGAAATGTATTGAAGGAGTGGCGGAAAAGGAAGAAAATAAATTGTTTCAACCGATTTGCAGTGCATTGCGCGTGTTAAAAATTACAGGCCAAAGCGGCTAATTAAATAATTGAAATATTTAACAAGGCCCACTATTAGTTTTGACTGGCGCGAGAAAAATGTATAATTAAAACTCAACACTTGTTCCTGGCAATTAACTTTCGTGCGGCTTTCACCACCGAAGCAAGCTGCAGTGAGCTCCGGTACACCGATCGAGCGGAGGACACGTTTCTTTATCATCGCGCTTGTAGACTTCAGACAACAGCGGTACATTTCGCTAATGTTCGCATTTGTATCTGTCTAAGTAGACGCCTAACAAGACGCGAAAGTAAGTAAGAGAACACAATTTATCTTAAGAACGTGAAAAAGCAATTAACCGCAACCGTCGAAAAGTTACAGTGTACAAAAAAACGAGCCGGAACGGTAACGAAATGAGAACGGGAAATAATTACGCCAACGTGATCCGACTACGAAAAAGCGATGCGTATATTTATATAAAAGGAATTATGTAAGAAGGGCGCGGGGAGAAATAAAGTGGAATGACGGGGTATGAAGAAAACGCGAAAGTAGGGAAAAGGGAAGAAATGTCGAGGGAAGACTAGAGCCGTTCAGAATTGGAATTCTCTGAGACAGAAAAATTAAATGAGATACGAAAACGAGATAAAGTAATGAAAAAAGGGTCACAAATTGTAAAAGAAAATTTTATGACAGAAATGAAGGTTTGCACTGTAAGTAATAAGCAAACATCGTTAACTCACTTTCTTTATTAAGCATAGGGGACAATAAAGAAACTGCCTTTGATGTTTTAGAGGATTATCGTTGCCATCACAATTTGCATCCGACCAAGCAATTACTACACAAAGAATATTCCCCCCCACCCCCGCGTCGAGTTTTATACCCTTATAACTCCTTCTTCATTATATTCCTAATAATCCAGTGTCCCATCGGTAAACATTCCGCGAACCGAGCATATTTCACTGCAGAACGAATTACACACTACGCACTCTCCTTTCTCTCGTAAAGTTTAATAATCTAATAGAATTGTGCAAAAAAAAAAAAAATGTATTTAATTCAATCGACAAATTATATTATATAATATAGGCTTCAGTTAATTCAACAGAAATTGTCTCCGACAATAAACAAAGCCGAAGTATAGTGCACGTTAAAAATTTTATCTTTTCCATCGCAGTGTAATTTTTGATGATCAAAATTTCATCGAACGATTACGTCCGCCGAAGAAAATTAGAAATTAACATATTTCATTGGTAAAAATATTCAGGACATAAATTAATTTTTAATGGTAACAAAAAATAAATATCTCAAATGAACACGCATCTTTACCGCTCTATTATCATTTCGATATGTACTCAATTTCGCTAATGTAAAAAAAAAAAAAAAACCTACGGAATAATCAATCCGTAGAAATGAATGAAATATAAAATTAATCACAGGCGCGCGTGTCAAAAAAAATTCTTTTGTTTTTCAATAAATAATTAATTTTTAAAATCAAAATTTACGACGTAACTCCATCCATATTTTCCCCTAAAACACTAAAAAACAATAATACAGATTATTGCCATCTCTATATATGTATGGTAATTTTATAATCGTCAATTATCACTGAACGTCTATCCTTAATCTATTCTTCAATTTTTCCCGATGTTAATTATAACACTCGCGCAGAACGTTCACAACATTATCATTAGGTGACTTTTAGTATATCGAAGAATTTTCAACATCTATACAAGGAACATTCGTTATGCAGGAGCAACTCTGTTAAATAAAAACTAATCAGCAACACTAGAAATTATCCGGAAAATATAACTATTTTGTTTGAGCTGATAAGCCGTGTTCCATTCCACAACTGCAGACGGAATCTATATATCACCGTCGCAACTACCAACGTTTTTCACGAGTTAATCCGGGCTAGTAAATCTTTTGCCAACGATACTTTTCAATAAAACCTCTCTTATGACGACCTTTTCCGCTTACATAAATCGCGCAAGACCTACACAGACACAACGATCTATAATAAGTTTTTTAAACACTTTTCACTTCGGATTTGCGAGAGGAGAAGATAATCCATTCATTAGAGGGAGCTTTATTTTTCATTTTATTGAATTTTCACTAAGAAACGGATTAACGTGGTACATGTACCATGCAAAACGATCCAACGTAACGATTGAGTTTAAAATTCAGATAAATCAAGAACGGGCTGCTCTGGCCATATCTGATTAAAACACAGATGCGTCCTCATTTTGCACTTATCAGATGCACCGAAAATTTTTTTTTTTTTTTTTTCAGAATAATTTGTGGGTCTTACAGGACAAATATGGCCGTTGTGTGAGTGCCCAACACTCTTAAATTGACCTTGTGATTATTTTAAAGCATCTATCTCCACGCTAAATGTAATTCTAGTACGCGACCGTAACTCTTCCAATCAATTTTCACAGTCATCTCAGCAATTCCCTGCCTCAGATTACATACGAGTGCTGCCGGTTTTCACGAGCTCTGTTAGCCGAGAAATTTTTTCGTAATTCGAAATTGTAAAGCAATTAAGAATCATTTGGTAGTCTCATTGGTGGTCCATTCTCAACGATTGGTAATAAACGGTTAATTTTTTCCGATATATATATATATATATATATATATAAAATAGTCCAGGAATACGCGATCGCAAAAATGACTGTTCAATCATCCATCGTAAGACAAAACTAATCTATCCCATAAAAAATTTCAGTTCCTCCTATGGATAAAAAATTGCATTTCGGAAAGAATTAAGAATATGAAAGAAATCTCGTCGACTCTTGAAATTTCTCGCAAACCAAATAATATAATAACGATGTTATAATGTTACCATGAGAGCTAGTATCGATTGTAATTCTGTATTAATAAGACAGTCATATATAAAACGGGTTATAAATACTCACTTGGTTCAACTTCACTCAAATCCGGCGTCAAATACCCACTTAAAACTTAAAAAGTTTATTAAATACAACCGGCTACCGTGGCGAAATCGATTAGGCAGTGGTATTTCGTTCAAGTTGGATATGACATTTCTAGAAATTTCACTTGGCCCGGGTTAATCAAATTCTCTTATTTATCCATACTGTAAAATTACAGTTTGGAATTAAGCAACATATTAAAAGAGAGCTCTATTATAAATATACAAAAATTGCAAAAACTGGAAAAAGTAAGTAAAGAAAAAGAAAAGTCGAAAACTGTAATTTTAAATTTCGAATTACACCGAAGCGCTATAGGAAAAATAAGCACTGAACCAGTAGTAAAATATCACACTGAAACAATTCTAAAGTAAGAAGTAATAACATTTTTTTTACGTCCGCTTAACGTAGAAACTCGGCTGAAAAACTGTAACAAGCGACAAACGAAAGTACATTCTCTACAAACATTATAACTGCAATCTTTTCTTTCCCGGAAAAGCCGGAAAAACTGTAACACGATTTTTTTCAGAAATTACGTAAAATTTCTTCCAGCGCGATTCGTACATTAATAAGGCATAGAATTATACGACAGTTATACGACAGTTATACGATAGTTATATGATAGATAGTGAGCCACAATAAACAGTACGAAATATTTGAAAGAATGTTCGAAAATACATGATAAATTATAATTTAATGTAGATGTACGAATCTTAAACATAAATGAAATAATTGATGCGTGCGTGCTTGATATATATTTCTCCATAACATGGTACACTTCAGCATCACGCAAAACATTTCAACGATTTCCTCTCGTGTTATTATCCCTGCGTGTTCAACTTTACCGGCCGTTTTCAGCCTTAATTACTGATTATAACAAGATAGCGCCGCTTTCTTTTCGGCACCGGTGGTCGACAATCGGTTTTTACAAAAAGTTCAGTCAAACATGACTGGCGAGATTCCAGGCCACGCTCCAATTTCAGCTTTAAAATTGCATCATATTCCGAAAAACATTTTCTACCTTTTTACAACATTTCGGTCTTTGAAACAACTGATAATATCACATTTAAATGTTGGAAAATTAAATGTTTTTTCTTTAGCCCACTTTCGACTACTCAAAGCACTACTAGTTTTTTTCTGTTGGAAAATTGTGGCGCCAACGAATAATTTCCTCTCGTCCGTTCCAACAATCTTTAATTCTATAAAGCCCTACATGATTTTTATAACAACTCCAATTCACAATATGTGCTACAATGCACGCAGTCATGGTAAATGTGTTATTACGGTCGACGCATACACCTCTTTTCAATTAGTTATTAATGAAAATACTTTTACGTGTTAGCGGAAGAAAAAGAAATGATTACAGCCGACTTACTATTTCTACACTTTTTAAACATGTATTTAATAATTTCAGTCTACGTTCAAAATAAATTACTCAAAGTGAAATGAAAACATCGCGCAATATATAAAATTAGAGATGACTAGAAAAGATAATTTTGAAAATTGTACGTTTCACGGTTAGTACTGAAAATAATTTTACGGTCGCATCGTAATTATTTTTTCATTTCGCTCTGGAAATATTTATTTACGAAATTCTCAAGAGTATTTAAAAATAAATTGACGTAATATTTCAGAGATGGAAACATTCTTTTAAGTCGAAATGACAGGATGTTAGTTTCTGCATGTAGGCTATCTATTGGGCTGCAGTACATTGCGCCTCAGATTAGCCTTAGGACGGAATTTTGGATGGTGTTTAATTTATTAAGCACACTTAGTTTGGCAGATCTATATATAATTGAACCGTGATCCATTTTTTAAAGCGTAAGAGCGGAATATCTGTAGGCATTCTCTACCCCCCACCCGCCCACACACACACACACACACATATTTTTTATGAGCCGTCATTTTGAGTACGTTGAGATTTTTGACATTTAAGTTCATCGATGTGCCTAAGATAGTTTCCTGTCAAATATTGTTCCAAAAATTTTGATAGTTTGGGTTGATTTAATGGGGCTATTTCTCGGTGTTATTTTAACATTTAGTGGAGAGTGAAAACATATTTTAAAATACAATTGTATTTTCCTTTGATATTTCATTAAAGTTACGCTAAATTAAATATACGCGTAATGCAAACATGTCTACAAATGGATATCGGAAATGCGATTGTAAATAAAAATACGAAAGAGCAATGCAATAAATATAACGTAAAAAACCATTAAGAAACACAATAAAGAAAAATACAATATTTTCAATTATAAAAATTCTGCAGAATTAAAATAATTTACCCGCGAGTGATATACAAATGATTGTAGACTACAAAATTGATTTACTTCAGTTGTTCTTGAACAATCGTTTTCCTTTTCCTGACCATCGTTAAAAACCCTTGTCACCTACCAAATGTGCAGGCAGATACAAGTATCCGGCCTAGATTTGATTATTGCTCTCTTTTAAGTCGAATTTCGAAATTTCTCCTCTCTATTAGACATAATCAGTCCTTGTCTTAATACTATGAAATTCTCTCCCGTCCGTTAAATCTAATACGCCTCCGCTATCGATCTGCAGATTCTACCTTATTGGTTCCTTTTCAAACGTCTTCGCCATTCGCATCCTCTAAAAGTATTCCTATCTTTTCGTTTCTAGTAACCGGCGTTTTATCCCAAAAAAATCTCTATTTACCCCGTATTTCATGTCGCGTCTAACTTCATCATTGACCTATGCAATAACATATTTCTCGTTCAACTTCGCTTTACTTTCATCATCTCTTAAAATACATTTCCCGCTTCTAGCATCTCTAAGATCTCTTCTTCGGGCCGTAACGAAACAGAAAATGCGCAGCATTACGTTCCTCACATGTGACCAGTTTTATTGGTAGCACTGATCGTCCTCTATCTGTCCAGCCTCAAATTTTTCAGCATCCTTTGTTCTTGCTTTCTTTTGATCAAGTTTTACAGGCGAGTTAATGGACATTCTACGATTGATCATTTATATTTCACCTGATAGCCTTGCTTCCTCAATTAATTCTATGAGTGTGTCCCCGAAAGACCATCTGCTCCCCATTTCCTACTCAGTTTCTGCGATTTTATCAACTTTGTGTGCACTCGTCAATTCATATTCCTGTCACTTTCCATTCTATTCATATCAGTTTTCTACGATTCTTGGTTTCACTCGGGTAGCTGCTTTCTCTCGTTTCCCTAATCCTAACTGAAATCTCATTTAAAAATTTCAGTCAAATATTTATGCTCTTTCCTTTTCCAATAAGCATTCCTTCTGTCTATTCGACACCTAAAATGTTCCTTCCAAAACTTGATTTCTCGAATTTCATTTGTCCCCTTCATCCTATTATCAGCGGGCTTAGATAATTCAACGAGGATGATATTTTTTTTTAGTTTTAATTGTTTCGGATTCCAATTTATTCCGAAAAGTGCCGTCGTTACGAAGAATTAACTAAATTCAGATGATGACACTGTATTACTTTTGTTGCTTTTAGGAGAAAACACGTCCAAAGATGACGATTACAAGCATCAGTGTGTTTTAGCAGCAGTACGAGGTTATCTTATATTTATCTGAATGCGATCTGGTTCGTTCTGTGTTATTAAAACATTATTACCTTTCTGTTTCGAAGAGACTGACTTGCCCTAAAATCAATTTAGTTAATCGGTAAGCGAATATTGGTATCGGCCACAATTGCAACTTCTGGCCAGTGGAAAAAACGGAATCATATCGAAACCAGAAATAATACAAAAAATCATATAACGATAAATTTGGTAATATGAATATTACTCTTAAAATATTTCTCACTTCGCGAGAAGAAACTAATTAAGCATCATGATAATTAAAAATAGGAAAAAAGATATATATTAGAGAATTACCGGAGGGGTTATAATTCAATTTCCAGTTCAAGTACTTGTTTAATGATCTGCTCTTGAAGTCGTAAAAACAAATAATTCCGCCAGCTGGACAAGGATTATCGTACGTAACGTGATCATCCACGTATAATTCGCAAACAGATAAGTAGGTATAAAAGTGTCCTTCGCCAAACACACTAACAAATCGTTGAGCTTCCAATCTAAAAAATAAAATTAAACGCTTCAGCATAAATAACATGGATATATCGAAAACAGTTCAAAAATTCTGCTATCTATTATTGTTATTAACATTACAAATCAATGGAAGACATCAATGAAAATGTTGACAAACGATTTACGAACTTTATCACATATTCTATATGCTGAAATCAACTTTTTATTACAATAATAAAAGAAAAGTTTCGTTCTTCTTAAAAAAAAATAATAATAATAATCGGAAAGTGCATTCACGGTGATAAACATATTATAATTTTCAAAATGTAAAAAAATTGCATTTTGCTAGTTCATAACAAGAGTTTTTAAACTCCATTATAGACTCTGTACGACGTGACAATTACGGCGTAAAATTATTCAGTGTTTAAATGAAATTAAGTGTTATTTCTTTTTTTTTTTGAAATACTAAGAAAACTCAATAAAAAACTAATTAAAGAAATTCGATATGAATCACGATATACATATTTCACTGATCTAAATTTACATTTAAATGAATTAAACGGAAAACACTTAGTATTAAGGAAACAGTTACCAGTTACATCTGATTTAATTCAGACGCCTGAAATAAATTACTAATTTTCTATAGCTTCAAATACATCCAGATCACTAAAGAAAAATATTATTGCAAACGAAAAACTGAATAAAATTAAATTACGGCGAATAACAATAACTTTTCCCTTTCTAAGATAACGCTAATTTATTTGGAATTTATATTTTCAATTTTGAATAAACGAAAAAAAAATGCGTACTTTTTAAAACTAGGCGATATAATACTTATTAGAGTACCTATTTAAAATTGAAACTAAAAAAATTTTGCTCCGTATTCACAGTAAACGGAAATACATATCAAAAATAGGCAGAAATAAATTAAAATCGAAAATTTAATAGCATATCGGACATCGGAAAAAATTTGTTAAATAATAAAAGTTAAAATCCAACTAATTATTTCTGGCTATTAAGCAAAAATCACCTTGTTTAAAATTAAAATCCTTATACGAAAAATTTCAAAACTTTTTTACATATGAAGATATTTTAAACAAGTTATGGGTCTCCCAAGGCAAATGACCATTATTACTTATTTATCTATTTTTTTTGTTTTTTTTTTTTTTTTTTGGCTCAGCTCTCGCCTTTTGGTCAGTCTACACAGTTCTAGACAATTAATTTTCCTTTATTATTATAATTTAACAATAGCGGATTTGAAAAACAAATATAACGCCTTACATTTTATAGATACTATTTACAATTTGATATATGTGTCATGTCTGTTTAAAATTCCCTAAACTAGTCTTTCTCTTTCCCTCCTGCTGAATCTCTCGCACTAGCAGCAGCATGCTCAATTAAAACCTCCATCTATCTATTATTCCTATTCTCATCGAGGGAAACGGCGTCCGATGATAATCCAACCTCCCGCGACAGATCGTAGTTAATCTCGTTCCAAACTCTTTACCTTAATCTTGTTCCTAATGGAACAATATATCTTAAAAATAAATGCATGAAATCCTTGAATATACTAAAATGTCTGTCAAATCCGAAATATAACATAGATCCTAAGCTTCTGCTAACTGTGTACAAATCTCTCACTTTAAGTAAATTGACCTATGGGTGCCAAGTTTATTCCTCATCAAACAAAGCACTCCTTAAATCACTTGACATAATCCATCACACTGCTATACGCATTATCTTGGGAGCGCATAGGACGTCGCCATCGTTGGAAATCTATTCACTAGCGGGCATCCCACCCTTAACGGTTATCCGAAATTCTTATGAATTCAGAGATTTATTTTACTGGTACCAAGCTAAATTACGCCGCAACGATAATTCAGAAATCCCACTACCGTCTTTTCCAAACGATCCCCTCCCCAGTGTACTATCCTTCCTTAAGGAAAGAGGAATTAACTGGAACCCTGACCTTGCACATCAGCATGTTGAACTCCCCTGGGAGGATACTCCGATTGTTGCGGACTTATCTCTGCTGAGCGATCGCTCGGACCAGGATGTCACACTGCCGTCCCAGTACGTGGCGGAAAAAATGCAACGTTTTCCCAGCTACAGACAGCTGTATACAGATGGTGCCAAAGCAAACCCCCTCAATGGGTCCTCGCCGGTGACTTGCGCCTACGAGGTGGAGGGAGTTGTTCATGCGGTTCGGCTCCACGACTTCTGTTCAGTGCTGGAGGGGGAGCTGTATGGCATTTTCTTCTGCTTGAGAGAATATCTGCAGTCTTACCCCCAACGTCGAAATGCATTTCTAATCACAGATTCCTTGCAATAGATTAGGACACTCCAGACACCTAAAACCTCACACACATTATCTCGAAAAATAAAGCGCATCATTAACGTGTTTTTCCGGGCTGGCTCACAGGTAACATTCTTGTGGATCCTGGGTCATACCGGTGTGCCGGGGAATGAGCGTGTGAACTTGGCTGCTAAGGCAGCAACATATAGTCCAATGCCCGAAGGTGCCCCTCTGCCTCAGCTGGGGCCACCCTTTTTTCAGCAACATAAGGCAGAGACATGGGAAATTATGTGGTCGGCTCACACATCATGGCTGCGATCCATTAAGGAGAGCACTGAGCCTTGGTGGCCACCGATATCCATGTCCCGCAGAGAGTTTGCAGCATTAACTAGACTCCGCATAGGGCACACAGCAATATCCCACAACTATCTACTGGAAGGAACATCTCCTCCCTCTGCCTGTCCCATATGCAATTCCCCAATTTCACCAACCGCTGAACACGTTCTGGAACATTGCCTGTCTGCAGGCACCTCCAACTTACCGACGGTTGCGTTGTCAAACGAACCAAAACAGGTCCAGGATATGCTAAACCATATTAGAGCGGCTAACATATTAAAACACTTCTGATCCTGCACTGATCCATGTGCTGTAATAATCCCGGCAATTACACGCAGCACATAGACTATATAAATTTAGGGGGGGGGGGGGGGGAAATATATATATATATATATTTTCTCTTTAACTTCACTAAACTCTGGGCTCTAATTTCTAATTTTTCTTTCATACAAGAAGGGAATTCAGTTTAGTTTCATATCTCTATTTCTATGTCTGTCTGCACGGCTGGTCTCCTATCTCATTATCCTAAATTGCCAAATGTGCAGGAATTTCCATTTGAACATCACCATGTTATGCTGTTTATACAATCTCGTCGCTAATTTTCTAATTTTTGTTTCCATATTGTAAGGTTTTCCGAGATTTGTACTTTTCAATTTTAATAAATTAACCGGCAAATAAGGCAGAATTAAAATCTTTCCATTTCGTCTATTTTTTAAATATTCTAGAGGCAAACAGCTCCATCATAAATGAAGAACCAGCGTTTAGAGTATCCCATACACCCTAGATACCTGCAATAATAGAAAGCCGTAAAGAAAATATATATATATTTCTTATTTTATCCACTGACCCATCGGCATACACATCATATGTTCGTAATTTAAATAACAGTCTTTCAATAGTTCTTCAAATTGAATGTTATTTATTTTATTATATGAATATTATTGTCTTCCATCTCTATTGAGAGTAGGGTCCGAAGTTCTTCCCAACCCAGATAACCTATAAGTATAATTTTATATTTGAAATAATATTTGGCCGAGAAAATTTTTGGAAACTAATAATTAAAGGACAATACAGTTGTATATTAAAACTACCTAGCAAAACTACCTCGAAGTGTAGGACGGACTTGAATGTTAAATGTTCGTAATTATTTTTGAATTCAATTTACGAAAAATTACGCGATGTAAAAATTTAACACCGTAAAAATTATCTGGAAGTTCAAATAAAAACTATTTCATGCCGATCGATTGTTTTTCTCACCTAAATAATTTTGTCAAAGTGTAAATTAGTCCGATCAGAGATAATTCGATAATATAAAATAATATTTACCAGTTATACTGAGTAAGTTGATGAACTAAATAATCGTTTTAAATTGATGTTTAAAATTAATTACTGTACAACATAAAAGAAACAATGAGTGAAATAAACAGATATAGTGATAACAACATCTACTTGGTGAAACATATTTACTGTTACTATAATGTGAAATTAAAGTTAATGAAGACAATTGCAAACATATATTTATATTTTGGCATCGTCTTTATTAAACTTATATATTATAACTCCCGTGATCATGAAGCTTTGTCATCGATACGCGTCGGGGTATTTGATAAATTAAATAATTATTTTAAATTGATGTTTAAAATTAATTACTGTACAATATAAAAGAAACAATGAGTGAAATAAACGAATATAAGAGAAATATCATTAAATATACCGTTAAATTATAAAACGGCAACCGTCAATTAACGTAATAGAAAACCAATCAGTAAAATAGTTAAAAATCAAAAATTCACTGAAAGAAATCAAGCGAGACACTGATTATACACGCAATTGCAGAAATTAAACTAAAAAAAATATACGTATACGTCGTAGGACAACTGATTGGAGCGAATAATACATAATTCGCATCGAGAATATCAAATAATAGAATATCTATCTTACAAATAAAGTGCAAGCAGATTTACTACCAAAACATCACACACCTTGAAAACTGAGAACAGCGAATTTAGAGTTCGCAAATTATTATAATTTTGTCTAATTTATCATCACACATATCGCATATACATATACTAAAAATAACCTCGCCCCCAACGTTTATTATTTTTAGTTGTAGAACACAATGTAATACAAGAAGAATTAGATAAAGAAAAGGACAACATACCAGATCCAATAATAGTATATGGTAACGAACAATTCAAATATTCATCGTCACAAACCACGATAGTAATAAATTAAATATGCAACCACAACAAAATATAGGAACACAGTAAAATTCATCTACTTACGAGGAAATACATCAGAGGAACATGTAAACAAAGAAGGTGAAAATAATTTGACAACGGCGTCAAGTCTAATCAATTTGGATGAGATGGGCATTGACGACGCCAACAAAAATACAACACAACAAAGAGATGAAGAAAATTTTGAAGAAATCGAACATGCAATAATGCAGCAAATAAAAAAAAAAAGATCAGTAACCGTACAAAGTCGACATAATGAATTAGTGTTAGAGAAAACATACAAAAAGTAACGATAATAGAGGAAGAAGATAATTCGACACGACAGCAACAAATACATGCATAAAAGTAAAAATATCGGAACAATCAGTAACCCTATAAGTGACGAAAGAATCAACAGGAAACCAAATTAATTCAAAATAATACAACAGAAAGAGCATTAGCAACAATTAGAGAAACGATCGAAAACCAGCATAAAACGAAACCAGGGTGTTTAAATTATATAAACAAGTAGTTTAAATAATAAATAAAATGAATAAAAAAGAAACAGCAATAGAAACGATTAAAAATGTCGCTAAATTCTAAACTTAATTGTAACACAATTACATCATACACTCAAAAATATATCATCGAATAAGAGTACTAAAATTAGAATTACCAAAAAGTCATCAATAAAATCAAACTAGAAATGCAACATAAAACCCTCGCACAAAAACACAGCGTAGTAGTATATGAATAACGATTAGAATATACTTCAGTACAATGAAAATCATTATAAAGTGGCGAGAGATTTATGACTCACGAATATAATTACACAGAATACCGATATTGTACTGATTTTTTTGTTGTTTTTTTTTGGGGGGGGGGTCGTCTACAAGGACATCATCAAAAGAACAAAGGAAAAGGACGCAAGAGACTCAGATCTTTACACGATCAGAGATAGCCGACAAAAAGGAATAAAGAGCTTGGACAACAGAAAGAGCAGGAAGGGAGAGAATGAACGAAGCACTGTATGGAGTGGGAATATGTAAAAGGGAGGAGTAGAAAGCAGCTTGATCGGTTACAAAAGATAAACATTTGAACATTATGTGATCAGGATCACAAACAAATTGGATATTGGAGGAGTGCAATGGACAAAAAGGAGACGGAACAAGAGAGTAACGGAAAAGCGGGGAAGGAAGGAAACTATGCCCAAAGCGCAGGCGGCAAATTACAGAGATGTTGTTGCGACACATGGAAGGAAAGTCGAGAAACCAGGAGAACGAGGAAGGGAAGCCTGAATAGACAAGAAAACGGAATCCGGGTTGGAGAAAGAGGAGATGTAAGAGTCAAACCATAGATTGGAATGAGCAACTGCAGATATTGTGTTGATGTGCGACAAATATAATAATAATCACGTATCGAACAATTATCAAAAAAGAAAAAAAAGTAAATTAATAAGACTACCTTGATCAAAAAATTCCAGAAACGACTACGGCGTGGCGTTCTCTTTCACTCAATTTGAGTTTTTTTTTTGGTTATTAGGTTACCACATCTATCGTTGATATTCTCGCCTAATTTCAATGTCATAGCTTGGAATTTGTAAAAGTTATGCCATGTTCAGTAAATCTACCCCTGTGGGAGTTTTCGATTTTAAACTTTATATCAACAAGTTTAAAACCGTTTTCTACTGAGCGGAGACCTTGGAAATGTTAGAGAAGTGTTTTGACAACGATATTCTATCGAAAACAAATGTTTATGTATGGTACGAACGCTTCAGAAGTGGTGGCGAGTCCCCGTCAAGGATGATGAACGCAGTGACCAGCCACTGACATCGAAAGCCGAGGAAAACATCGATGAAATCAAGAAACATTAGCTAAAAACCGCAAATTAATCATCAAAGAGAATTGGCAGAGAACTTGAACTTCGTTTACATGTCCAAGACATTTTGGTTAAAGATTTGCGCTCGAGGGTACCAAAAAACCTGAATATCATGCAAAAAAGGGGACATCGTTATCCGCGATTTTTTGCATAAGAACAAAAGGAATATCATTTAACAGCCACCAAATTTGCTCGATTTGACTTCCCGCGACTTCTTCCTGTCTGTTCAAATTAAGAAATCGATCCGGGGAACGCATTCCAGCCGTCGTTAGGAGATAACAGAAAAATCGAAGACGACTCTGATGGCCATATAGAAAACCGAGTATAATAAACGTTTCGAGAATTGGATCAATGGCTGCCATAAGTGCGTTGCAGTCAATGGAGAGTACTTTGCAAGGAAAAAAATCAATTTCGCTAAATAAACTTGTATTTTTAATTTTCTGAACAAATTCCTAAGACTTTTTGATCAAGGTAGTATGTTGATGTAATTTACCCTTTAGGGGGATATTACAGTTTAGATAGAAAAAAAAATACTTTTTTTTTTATCAGACGACAGTTTATAATCTTAAGGATGTAAATCTCGACTTTTATGTAAAAATTTGAAAAATAAAAAAAAAATTAAGCCATTTGAGACGCCTTTAAAGGACTAGCGTTAATCGATAGACGCGCAAACTGCCGATGCCACAAAGTAGTCATACCCACCACACACGCACAGAAAGAATTTGAAATAGCCATCTCGATGGACGTCGCGCCGCAGCATGAGAAGTGCAACCCCGAATGGTGCAAATATTTGAAGGCTCAAGCGAACAACAAAGTTTTCAAACATCCATCTGCTTTGAATGAAGGGGTGCCGGAATATGTCAAACCCGTTTATGAACGGCTAACAGGAGATGAACTTTTGAGTCGTTGTTTAGGTCGAAATACCCAAAATGACAGCGAAAGTTACAATAATACACTCTGGCCCACTATACCGAAACAAAATAATTTTGTAAGCAAGAACATGGTTGAACTTGTCGCCTATTTATCCCACTCAACATTTAACGAAGGTAGAAAAACAGTATTGAAAATGACGGAGACGATGGGAATTAGAATTGGACCCGTAGCTGTCGAATTCGTGGATTACAAAGACCATCAACGCATAAAACAGGCCGAAAAGCGTTGCGCTGCAGTTTCTAAGGGGGCCAAAATTGCGACAAAAAAGGCTCGCTAAGGAAGATATTTCTGAGGAACTCTTTGGTTCATTGTATGGACCAGCAATCGCCGACAGGAGTTTGGTTAGGTTTAGTTAACCAAAATTTGCAAACACCGATGAAATTGCGCAAAAAATTTTAAACGCGGTTTTCTCAAAGCTATGTTTTTTTAACTGGCGGAAAAGATTTCTCGTTAAAAATAATTGATTCATTTTGTTCGTTATCATTGAAAACCTAAAACCTGTTTAAAAAAAAAAAAAAAACTCTTTACCTAATAATTGGCCAAAACTAGCTAAAAAACGGTCATTTTTAAAATTTTTTTTTCTAGCCACCGTCATTTTGTTTAATAGGGATGTTTTTTAACGGAGTTAGGCTCAGTGCCGAATTACATGTCTTAGTTTCAAAAAGCATTTTGTTTTTTCAGATTGGATGCTTCTGAGCGGCTGGAGAATTTCCGCAAAATTTTTAGTTTTTTTTTCCAGCTTTGTCTTTGACGCCATCTTGCGGCTAAAAAAAGGGTTATATTAAAAAAAATATATTTTTTTCAGAAAATAGATACTGATCACTTAAAAAAAAATATGTGGTTTAATAAAAATATTACTATGGAAAAAAATTTCAAAATTATGTCTTTTTTTTTGCTTTCTAAATTGTAATACCCCCTTAATACTTTATACATGATACATTACAATATTTTAATAGTAAAAGTAAAATAGCATTTATACTAACTTATATACCACACCTAACAAGCTAGCAATATCGTATTCCGTAACATACAAAAAATCCATATTTTATTAATGAAAATAATTTAAATTAAAACAATTTAAATTGATAATAAATGAATATTAATAAATTCCGGAAAATGTAGGAAAATTATAACGGGGTATCATTTCAGTTTTTTCCGAGCATACTTGGAAGAATTCGGAAGAAAGTCGCGCGTTTGACTACATTCATAATGTCGAAGTTGAAGAGTTATATGACGCGGTCCGAAACTTTACGAAAACTCATAAACAATGTTAAAAGGTCTCAGAAATTATATAAACATAGCCAAGTGCTAAAATATTAACAGAAGACGCGATGACTTGGCAATCCATCTAGATAAATGGCGTCAATAAAGAAACGAAAAAAACGACTGATTTTCCCAGTCTTGCAGAGGCCTAAAAAAGAAGTCTATGTATAAGCGAACAGTTCCTACAAATGACAACAATCGAACTGTTCAAAGTCAGACATATTGCACAGTGATAAATAAAAGATACGGAACAGAAATTGCGAGAAAAAATGAATAATATATTTACGGACCGAATCAGATCAAATCGAAATCCTCTTTGGAATAAAATTTCAAAAAACAAGAATAGAAAAAAAAAATGATGATCACTTAAATTGCACTAGCACAAATCGACAGAAAACCTACAGTTTTAAAAGTATCTGAATGAAAAATCGAGAAATGAAAAGTTAAGTGACATAATTAGAAATGTTAAAACAAAAAGTAACGATTTTACAAAACGAAAAAGTTTCAGCGCTTAGAAAAGAAGTAAAATTTTAGAAATGCTGAAAGAACGTCGCGAATAATGGGGGGGGGGGATATTCAAGCGAGGTACAAAATAATAAATTGATTGATGCGAAAAATAAAAGTTGAAAACGATTGAATAAAAAGTAAACACGAAGATTTAAAATATTACAGAAAAAACGTGACTTTTACTAATTAAAGAAATTCAGTTGTGAGATAAGTTTCCGAAGAGAGATCCGCCTTCGATAACACTGCAGCAGGTGAAATAACATGACAAACGAAATCAACGCAAAACATGGTCAAAATTGTTGACCTATTATGGCGACCGACAGGAAGCGAGCGAAAATGATAAATTGTGTACCATTACATCCGCTGTCGAGAAACGAAGTAAAGAGGAAAACCGCGTGAAGGTCCGGCTATAAATGGAATGAAAATTGCTCAATAAATTTTTTCTCGGAAAGTTAGGGACCACCTTTTTGCAAAATTTTATTAGCCGGAGAACATATTAAAATTCAGCGCGGAGGAGGAAGAGGTTCGAAACAGAAACAAGATCAAGAAAGAAATCGTTTCTAATTTAACAAAAAGGTCGAATATTTTTCTTTTTGATAGCCACTGGAATCGAATCCACTAACCGTTTTAGATACTGCAATAATAACTGTATCTGCAGTTACGATTTTCCATCGCACACGAGTATGCCTATACTGAATTCATATCTGGTTTGAATAATCTAAATCTTTCATACTTGCAACCTTTCACGGCGGTATACCGATTGGCGGTCACACGTAGCGGAAGTTGGATAAACTGCGCTTTGCATAATAATTCCTTCTTCGGTAATTCTACTATTTCAGTGACGGTCACTTACAGAGTGAAATTTTTAACCGTCCAAAACGGATGAAAAATACCAGATATTACGTGTCGATAGCATTGCTGGAAATAGGCCGTATCTGAAAAAGGCCTGTTGCTTGTTTGGACAATTATGGCGTTTTAATTAAGTCGATTTTAGTGTTCTGATCTGGCAAATGATTCTGCACTACTTGGGAAGCCATCGATCGTGCATCGTGCCGGTTTTTTTTTTTCGTGCAACACCAGTTAAAGTGCATCGAATGCAACGATACTGGCATTGGGCGTAGCGACTGTAATCGTTGTTAAAAGCGAGCGCCAATTTCGTTACAGTTGGGTTGGTAGCAACCAAAAAAAAATGTTAACTCGTTTAGAACATAATAGAGCTGTTGCGGACGATTTCCCGCTGCGTTTCTGGAACGAATGAAATATAGCAGGCAATGAAGTTTCCCATATAACCTTCCCCCTTTGTACCGCTGAAATTTTTTCATGGCTGGTTTAAGATAATATGCGTCAAAGTTTAAAATACTGTCGATAATTGCACGTTAACATAATTAAATATCCACGATTCAACTGAAAAGTACAGTACGTTGACTTATTTAAAGTATTTATTAATAAATCTGATTATGTAGTTGTTTTCATGACGAGTTCCCTGTTTCCCTAACCCTTCGTTAAACGCGTGAACTACCATCGTAGACCAGCTATCTTTTAACTAACATAATTTCTGATAGATGGCTCCCCGGCGCGCTGCCTTCTCATTAGCCTGTTCGAAATATATTCTTTTACGCAACTATAGTATCGCTTTGTTTCCCAACGGGTGAGAGTACGTGTAGTTTATTTCGATAAGAATTTGGTTGGTCTACATTTGAAGACTAGGCGCCTGATTACGTTACGTTTTTCGATTAAGATTGAATTTTTGTTTCTTCGCTTTTTATAGTATGTAATGTGGAATAATTAAGTTTTTAACATATGAAAGTGTTAAATTTTTTTTCTGATTTCAAAAAAAAGCATGTTGCAGCCAAAAAGACGCCGTATTGAAGAGTGGAGAGATCCGAAAGATTGGATGAGAAGTCTTGAAGAATTGTACTCTGAAGATGACACGGAAGAAAGTGGAGACGAATTAGAAGAAGATTCGCTGGAAATTGAAGATGTAGTAAATAAAAATGACCACAATTGGGACACAGAAGAAAAAACATCGGAGACAGAAATATTTGAACCAGAAATAAACGATATGCATGTTGAGAGCATACGCAGTAAGTACTACACCGGAAAGGATACAGTGACGAAATGGAGAAAAATTAAGCCAAATGTGCTGGTTCGCACAAGAAATTTACCTTGACCTAAAGGAAATGCCCATCAAACAAAATCGGAAATCGATACTTGCCCTGTGAGACCCACAACTTATTTAACAAAAAAAAAAAAAATGTCCTATTATAAGAATGATAACAGAATCAACTAATATATACATACAAAGTATTCAGCAGCTATCTGATAGAATTAGAGATGCTAGATTTACAGATGAAAGAGAAATAAGTGCTTTAATTGGAATATTATTTCTGATAGGAACTTTACGAAGCTCAAGAAAAAATGCTACTCAGCTTTGGGATAACTCAAAAGGCAGCGGTATTGAGGCCTGTGTTACCTTTTAATTAATTAAAAAGAGGTTTTGCTTTTTACTAAAATGTCTAAGATTTGATGATATAACAGACCGTATTGCAAGGAAGGAAATTGATCAATTTGCAGCAATAAGAAAAATTTTTGAGCTATTTCTGACAAATTTTCAAAACAACTTTATTACGAGTGAATATCTTACAATCTATAAACAGCTTTTATCATTTAGAGGACGCTGTTCATTCAGACAATATCTACCCAGTAAACCAGCTAAATTAAAAATGTTCGCGTTGATTGATGCAAAGACTGCATACAATCTTGAACCATACGTGGGAAACCAACCCGGGAAGAGCTATACAATTTCAAGAATACTGCCCAAGATATTGTTCCCCGACTAGTTCAGCCAGTTGAAGGCACTAACCGGAATATCACAACCGATAACTGATTTACAAGTTTTGTTCACTGATGGAAACCATGCGAAAGGGGGAAAAATTGGCACTGGCAGGTACCTTGAAGAAAAAATACCTCATAAATTTTTCCCAAAGAAAACAAGAGAACCGCTCTCTTTTTGGATTTCAACACGAATGCACTTTGGTATTTTACTGCCCAAAGGAAAATAAAGCTGTATTAATTGCATCAAGTATGCACCACGATCATTAATCCAGAAACGAAAGAAATAGCTAAACCAGAAATGCTTTCTACAATAAGAACAAAAATAGGCGTAGATTTAGTAGATCACTGTATTTGTTGTTCTTACTCATTGTTAACATTTTTAATTATGATAAAAATAAACTTTAACACTTTTGTAACAATTGTATAATTTTTAAAACTCCGACGCGTTTCGAAGCAAACACTTCGTGAACATGAAGTGTTTGCTTCGAAACGCGTCGGGGTTTTAAAAATTATACAATTGTTACAAAAGTGTTAAAGTTTATTTTTATCATAATTTAGTAGATCAAATGTGCCAAAGCTATAATGTTGCAAGCAATTTTGCTGCACGATGACCGATGGTACTACGACTTATTGAACATGTCTGCAATAAACGCATTTTGTGTTTACAAGATAAATAACTTTGAGAAAACAACTAAAAGGCGAAAATTTATTGAAGCTTTTGCATGGGAATTAATACGACCACTAGTAGAATTTAGGTCCACAGTGAAAGACTTACCTGTGGAACTTAGAAGACACGCAACTTAATCTGCTAAAAATTCAGCAGCCTATGGAAAAACCTGAGCGAGAAAATTTTGTCGCACATCGTCGCATACGCCCGAGAAGTCTAAATAAATCTTCCAGACGAAATTGCTGCAAATGCCACCAATTTGCATGTAAAGAACACATGGCTGACATCTGTGTATTGTGTTTGAATAACTGAAATTCCAAAACCTTGTGAGAATACCCTATTTGGTTAAATACAAATGATTTTTGTACGTATTATCTGTCTATATAAATTTAATGCTTAAAAATTTAGTTTTTGTTTACTTTTATTGTTTTTATTTGTTTTGCCTTTGTATGTAAAATAATCATTAACAAATAAGAACAAATTTTCATTGTTCCTAACAATTGCTAGATACGTAATTAAATTTTCTTAAATTCTATTATTACAGTGCTTAAAATACTTTAAAAAAATAAATGCAACAGATTTTGTTGAAGAATTTCTTTTGTTGTTAATTTTAAACGATAATAAATCTTGGTCTACGAATGTAGACCACGCGCCTAAACATGTTAGTAAATGTCACGCACCTAACGAAGGGTTAAAACAGTTTCCTTTAATTATTACGTAATACTTATAAAACTTCTCAAGCGTTTTTATTGAAACGTTTCACTCAGTTGGTCTTTAAAGAAAATCTCCTTTTTTTTTCTTTTTTTTTTTTTTTTTTGGTCCGGCGAGAAACCATTTGACCACTAACAACTTCTACAAATAAGCTAGACTAACAGAATAGTGTGTATAAATAAGTAGATTGAATCCTAAAACGTCATGGAATAGGAGCAAAGAATATCGTTAGCAATAAAGTTCGAGCAAACATGACCATAATGACGTAACATAGCCCACGTATGTCGAAAAGAAGCATATGGAATTAACATTGATAATTAAACGTTTACAATACAATTCGAACACACACGGCCGCAATGATATGACATAGCCCACGAGTGCCAAGAAGGATAGAATATAAAATTAACACTGCGTATATCACATCCCAAGTGCAACAGGCACTGGGGTGCGACTGGATAGCAGTAGGTTAAGGATATAGGCTTAGAACCGAATAATTAGCAAGGTAGTAGCAAGACCTCCGAAGATGCCAGTTATTAGCTACATTAGAACTCTGAAACCGGCCTTTCACCACTAAATAGTAATGCTGTTATTAATAATAAATTTGAACAAAACCACTACAATAGCATCAGCATAATATGTAAGAAACATTATATGGGGGAAAACACCCCAGTATTATATAAAACTTACTGAAATGACTTATTTTCCTTTGATAACAAACCAGTATAATGTTACAGACGCGCGTGCACATACCCACGCACGCAAATATATAGATATATTAATAACGTATTTTTGCGCCACGAATAATACAAAAAAAAAGGTTACGAAAAACTGTTATGAAATATGTAACTGACGTTGCAATAAAAATTGCTACGCAAACTGTAAATTAACGGTTTTTTTAAGAATAACGCAGCCCATCGAATTTTCTTTTTAAGGGTGGAAGGGGCTAACGAAAAGCAACAGCCCAATCAACCAAGGAATCTAAATAATAGCTCATAGAGAACATAACATATCAGATTTTAATCTGGTGCGAGTTAGAATGAATGAAAGAAGCTAGAATAGGAACAACTGATAAGGAAGAGAACGAGAGAACATAAGAGTCATCATATGGAGTAGGAAGACCAAAATCCAAAAGTTGAGAACAGAAGAGGGAACGCTCCGAATCCGTTGAAATTTACTCTTCTATAAGTATTATAGAAGATCACCTGGGAATGCAAGAGTGCCCTCATGGCGAAGTCCAAAAAAACGAGTTTTACACACACATGTATATATATATTTAGAGAGAGATAGCTTAGAATAGTTTAGCGTCCCCAAAAATGGTGAAATTAAAAATTTCTGAAATTGCAAAAAGATAATGTTCAAACAGTTCGAATCAACAATACGCGGTTACCTCCTCAGTGAGGTTACAGAGAAGGTTTAGAAAAATGTTGAGTTCCCTTTATGATAATTTAATCGATATGTTAATAGTGTACGATACCTTTCCCACAATGAGCACTGTAAAATTTATGGAAGGTTGACATTATTCTTCTGTTCAATTGAAGCGTTAAACAAAAATAAGGGAAAGAGTGAATTGATAAATAAAAAGAGAATAGGAAAATTTTAGAACACTATTCGTGCGCGTTATCTCTTGCGTGACTAACTGAGAGACTTTTTAATTAACAGGTCATTCGAGCTGGCAATTGACGGTAGCTAGAGTTCGATCAACGAGCATACGGCTCCGTTTTAGTAGTAAGCTTCGATAGGAATTGAAATTTTACGTTTTATTTTAATATTATTTTTAATTATCTCTGAATAGAATAAAACGTTATTTTGACTCGTATTAATGACAATTATTGTTTTCTTTTTTGTTTCCATGTACGGGTAAGCAGAATAGTTTAGAAGAAGAGCACGACCATAAATTTCTATCGATATTGCTAATTCATGTACAATGGCAAATTTTCCCTTATTTCGGATGATATTGTATCTGAATTTTAGTGCGGTACTTTGCCTTAAAATATCTGCGTTTGAATTATGTTATTTGCAAAGTTGTTAATATAGGCGGAAGTGTATGGGATTCTGCTTTGTTATCAAGCAAATTCGGCCAACTCGCGTTATCCTAAAATGCTCTTCTTCTTCAGACTCATTTTTCTCCATCATTCTCAATTGTATCGAAGTTCCGGTTAGGACACGCAACACTATCTCACAACTACGTCTTCGGAAAGGCCTTCTTCCGTCCTCATGCTCACACTTTATGATCACGTAGGCTCACTAACTACTATGAAGCACCTGACGAAAAGGTGCCGAAGCGTTTCGTCGGCTCAGCAAACTATGCCCACTTGTCGAATCCACCGAATTTTTAGTCTGGTTGGTCTTAAATTCTTTCGTTTACAGTGCACTATAAATTTCACTGGTTCTAGACGCCATAGTAGCCCAAGTATGTTAGTTACAACACGGCATTTAGATTTATATCTGATAATTTAAAAAAAAAAAAAAATGGTTGAATGGGACGAGTATTATCTGAAAATGGATCGGTGTATGGGGTAAGTTTAAAAACCTCCTTTTAAACAGAAATAAAAAAAGACTAGAATCAGGTAATGTTAAAATTCAGGAGTCGTAAGTATCACGACATCTGTTTAGAAAATCGGAGATTAAACTTTGCCTTTTTTGAATTTCGTGAATTCAATTGTTATTCTAGAACGGCGAAAGTAATAAAATATTAAATTGATCATTTCAAATTATTATCGCGCAAAAAAGATTTTTCGTTCAACTGCGAAGTCTGCATTCAAAATTATGTACGTGTAATGCCGAATTTGTGAAATTGCCGATTTCGTGATCTAGAATGAGGGGAGCTCCGTCGAATTCACGAAATTAGTAAATCTTTGTGCTTATTTCTTCGAACAATCGCCTATTTCGTGTGAAAAGACGAGAAATATATAAATACTTCGGTTTTCTAGAGCACGAATCAACTATTGTACTATTGCTGGAATGTTGTCTTGTATTAATTTTACTTTTTCTACTCTTTTATATCGTACGTATTTATATACTAAAATTATGTTGGTTTTAACACATTATATGATACTCAATAATACCATCATATTGTGCCTATCTCACGAAATATCCCGCGTTACATACACGCTCTGTAGGAGAAAGCGGCGGAGATCATCGGCCATATGCATTTCCCACAATCGGTAAATGATTGCATCATTATTATAGCCTCTATTGATTACTATGCTGTGGGAATGCGCTGTACTAATTTGTGTGGCAATTTGGTTGGTTTAGAAGATGACAAGATGTGTTTTTTATTCCAGTTCAGTTTTTCATTAAGGGGGTATTCTAGTCTAGAGGCACGAATTTAGGGGGTTTTTTCAAATTCAATAAAAAAAAATACAATAAATATTTTTACTATCCATTTTTTTACTATTTATTTATTCATCTTTTAAGGAATACACAAAAAAATTATCGAACAAAAAAAATTCAAAATTTACAAAGTTACAGGCTGATGAAATGAAGGGGTAAAAAAAAGGGTGTGTCCTGGTTGACACGATTGCAACCCTTCAATTCTTCTGAAACAAAAAAAAAAAAAAAAAAAGGTTCCTAATCAGTAAGGATGTAGTTATAGCCCCTACCTCAGAGAAGAAGAAAAAAAATTCTCGTAAAATGGTGACTGTTTGAAAAAAAAGTCGATTTTTTACCTGTTTTTCGACTTTTCTGAATTTTTTAAAAATAGTAAAAATCAAAATTTCGCCTTTATTCTGGTAGGGGCTATAAAGGGATATATAAAGAAGATCCATACCCAATTTCAAGTAAATCGATTTATTAAAACTTAAGATATCATGTCAACCATGTTGAAAAAAGTAGTTTCGAGAAAAACGCGTTTCAAATTTTGAAAGATTCAAGTAAAGTTTCAGGCGGTCTTGGAACGGTACGTTATACTTAAATTTTCTTAATCGGCGATTCCTACTTCATACAATGGGACCTTCTTCTACTTCAAATTGTACATTTTCCGAAGTTCTAAAACTAGACGAGCAGTCCTAGCTTCCTTTGAAGCATCAGAAGCTCGGATTTCAGAGCATTCAATCCGAATCCCGCCTGACAGTCTAAATGTTCCTTTATTTTTGTCTATTTGGACGCACAGCACTTCCTTTGTTACTTTTTTTTATCCATTTTACATTTAATAAATAAAATATTCACTCACAAATTTTATATGTTTGGACTGTACACAGAGTACGCATATTTGCGATGATTGAAGATTGAAACGAAACTGACCTGAACTAAACACTAAACAAGAAAAGATTTCAACAAAATACGTTACTCGATTTTTAAATATATATATAATGTATAAAAGAGTTTGATTTATCCTCAGGTAATCGAAGAATGCCGCTCCGACTGAGCCGATTTAGTTGCCACGTCACGAAAATAGCTGTAACTCCGTAAATAATTTTAATTTTGAAAAATATCCTTAGAGCGCCAGCGATAAACATGGCTGCATTTCGATTAACATCGCACGATACACAAAAGTCGCCACGAAAAGTAGAGTTGGTGCTCAAAAAATAATAAAATTGTCAAATTTGTTTTTTTTAATTGATTGATTAAATTATTTAATATAACAAATATTTTAATTAAAGCAAAAAGTAATAGCCAACAATTAAATTTGTTTTTTTTAATTGATTGATTAAATTGTTTAATATAATAAACATTTATGTAAATAATTAAAACAAAAAGTATCCTATCTGTTAAGTTGGACCAAATTACATGTACTTTCAAAATTTCATAAAAATCGGTTAAATAAATTCCGAGTTTATCCTGCACAAACATAAAGACACGGGATTTTTATATATATAGATTATTTTTTTACTATCATACTGTCATCTTTGAGAACAATTATAAAAATGTTACAGATTCTCTTATTAACGAACATAACCATTAATATACATATATATATATATATATATATATATATATATATATATATGTAGGGCGTCACATATTCTGCATGTTACATTTTTGCATTACAGATTTTACTAAAAGTATATAGGCTTCCTCTTAAAAACGTATTCTGTAAAAAAAAAAAAAAAAAGGTAATTTTTTAGAAACAACATTTTATTTTATTTTATCGTATACTAATTTCGACATTGCGCCTATATAATAACATGCCAATCTCGGAAACGATTTTTGTCATATAAATGCGAGAATATTTATACTAAATGCCACAAGAAGTTACATAGCATATATCCTACAAAAGTTCGTCACCACGTACAAATTCAATTGTTTTCGTGAAATTTAGGTAACAAATGAAATAAATTTGATCGATCATCAGTTGTTGCATAAAGGCGGCAATCATTTAATTTCATCGTCGCATTTTTAAATTTCTGAAAATTTAATTTTTCATCGGGGTTTAAATTAAAAAACTGCTTTACAGGCACGAATAGAGAACGAAAAAAGTGAAAGCCTAAGAGAATACGTGTATGTATGTATGATAGAAAAAGGGAGCAACGTTCATACAGATTGCAGCGGTTACGGCACAGGCAGAATTAAACGCGATAAGCGTTCCTAACAGTTGTCCATTATCTGGTGTTTGGAGGTATCTTCGATAATTCGAAAGATATACCTGATGATAATGACACGCTGATTTTTTCACTCATTCGCTTATTTATTTATATAACCGTTTCGTCGGATATTTAATTAAGCAACCGTACTATAACGGCACCGCGTAAACTGGATCTGTAGGCGGACGAAATTATTTTTAAAATGAATAAAATTAAAAAAGAAAACAAAAGCGAAAGAAAAAAAAAGCGGGACTCTACAGAGCGAAGTTATTTACTTTTCATTTATAAAATGTCTACTTTCGAAATTGAAAAATTCCCGTTTTTGTGTACGTGCCATAACGGGAGCGATTTTAGAAAAAGGTACGACGCGTATAAGTTATATCGAAATTTTAAATTCAGGGAAACTCGGCCGAGTCGGGTGAGGGTAGAAAATGAATAAACGCAGAGGGTTGAAGTATTAAGAAAACAATTTGAGTGGTAGATTGCGGTTTTTTCCTAATATTACTTAGTTATATGACTGCTCTCTTTTTTACTACCCTTCTTCTCTTTTATAACGTGGAATATTTTTCACTCGGCTACACTTGCACACCATCTGGGTACTCCTTACAACTACGCTGGCAAATTCACATAAATACAAACTAACGCTTACGCACGTCTACGCACGGCTTGACGTATAAATTTGATGCTGGAGTCTCCGCTGTTCGGCGTGTTGCTGCTTTCGGTGCGCATTAACCCCGGGGCTGGGTTTGAGTTTAACTTACTGTCATAGCGGCGGCGGCGACGGCGGCGTAAAAGCGGGGCGAGCTGGTGGAGCCGACGGCCGCGGCGAACCTCCAGAATGTGTTGCTACCTTAAACAACGAAACAACGTTACTTAATAAGACACCCTCTTCCACAAGTGGGGGCTAATATACTCTGTTGCTAACATTTTACCTAATGTTTTGTGTATCGATCTGCCTCGCCGACCGACTCGCATACCTTTGAATTATTTGTTAAGCTCCCTGCCACCCGGGGCTCGTCTGAGACGTAAATGATAGTGGTGGTAGTAATACTTTCGAATTTTACATTAACCGAGGAAATTACACACCATCTGAAGTTTATAACTTTTCATTTTCGTTTAGGGAAGTTTTTATGAAATAAATGATGCAGAAACTCGATTCGACGTCGTTACTGTTTTCATTTTATTTCCACGATTTTTTAAATTACATTTAAATAAATAACAAAAGGGAAAACACGACCAAGTAAACAAATGCTCTAGCTCACCTCCCCCTATTAACTTTAAATTTATCAAACACAATCGAACTCCTTTCTAACATTTTTATCGTGTATTCATTTAGGGTGCGGCGCGCAGTCGGGTACCGACACGCGACAATTTAAATTTCCAACATGTTCGTCTTAATGAAAAAAATACTCTGATGAATATTCAACGGAAGCACAATTTAAACGTCATCTGTGCACCATACAGTTAGCAAGTTTTGCTGACCGAATCACTGACTGAATCACTGACCGAATTACTGACCGAATCACTGACCGAATCACTGACCAGTATCGAAAATACAACACGGCATAATGGTACAGGTGTAAAATGCTAGTACAGCTTTCTAAGCTGTCTTAATTTATTAAGCGCTTCCTACAAGTATATTTTACAATCCGTATTCGGGTCACCTACTGTAGTCCTAGAACACTGCTTGTTGAAGTTCCGCGAGCTTAGGATATGCCAGCGTCCGGCTCCTCTACAATTTATACGCGTTAAAGATTTTCCGAAATTAAAACAGCTTCGATATTTCTTCACTTTCAGACGTCATTGCAATATTTACGTCTTCGGACGAACTTACACAGATAGAACTGTATACAAATGTAGTAAATGTAACAAATTTCATATTAGAAAAACTAAAAACGGTTTTCTTCCATTATAGGAAATTATGAACATACGAGCATATCCGCAATAAATGACGGATATACAGAAAAATCGAAAAACATATAATAATAATAATAATAATAATACAGAAACATAGTATACATAACAATGATTTAGAAATAATACAAATTATAAAAAAACAAAAATATTTAGATTTTGAAGAGACATTTTCTATCAACAAAGATAATAATAACACAGTGTTTTAAAAAATACCTAAATCTCAACTAACCTAGAACGTATGTATCTTAATATATAAAATTCTAGAGTGTTTTTTTTTTTTTTTGTTCGACAACGTCCAAACCACTCGACCGATAGAGTTTATATTTTCAACATGTGCTAGTTAGGTGGCGAGAATGGTTTATAGAGATAGTCATAGTCCCAGTGGGTGCGCCATAACGGCTGCGATAGGACAGAAGTAGAACTCAAAATTTTCAAACTGTTCGCGTTACATATTAAAATATATGTGTATTTTACAACATCATTTTAATCGAAAACCACAATGGGACCGTACCGAGGTAAGGCCCCCGGCAAGTTGCCGACAATATTCATATTATTTCATAATCATTAATATATTATTATAGTACGTATGTAATATTTAATTTTAGAATCATGTAAAAATCTTGCAATATCACGCTTTGTAAAAATTTTTATTTAATACATTTAAAATATTGGCCTATGCAATTTTACGCCGTGTGTTAAATATTTCACTAGAATATTTCACTAATAAATGCACATGTAACAGAAAAATATCGGAAAACAAATAGAAAAGTAGGTAGAATTTTTTGATTAAGTAAATGGTATGAGACTGACGGAGTAAGAGCAAATTATTAAAAAATGATTCCAGTGATCAGAGAAAATGCGCGGGCAAAGCTATTCGTGCTCTGATTGAATCAAAATAAAGTAGTCTATTGATAAATTAAGGAAATATTACTAATTATAACTATTCCCAGTTATTTAATATATTATTATAATTATGCTATTCATTTTTCTTTTGCATTCTTATGTGACGGGAGTAAATATATAAATAAAGATTGGATGTAAACGTTTAAAATTACCAATGAAGAACGTTTTGAAAGACATAATTAGGAATCGTGAGGGAGAAGGAACAGCAGAGTACAGAGTTCTCTAGTAGCTCTCTATTAATAAAAAAAATGAGTACATTATATACATATATATATATATATATATATATATATATATATATATATATATATAACGTGGAAAATGTAAAATCAATACCCGAAAGATTGAAACGGTACTATGGGACAGATCTTAAATAAGCCTTCAGATTACGTTAATGATCAGCTAGACTGGAGAAACGCTGCTGCGAAATACGGCCTCAAACGGACAATTAACATTTAATAACTACATTATACAATGGTTACTACTCTAGTTGATATAATTATTTCCTCCCCGTTTAACATTTAACATTGAAAATTAAATAAATATAAAATTTAATCTTACCAGTTATGCCCTACTTTATTCCATCTAAGGTGTGTTATAAATTACAATCAACAAACTTCAAATTAAACGAAACAAATATATCTAAGAATTATTCTTAAGCCTCCGTATTATATTAAAATTTCAGACACGGGCACTTATCCATTGCTCCTACACATCAATAAACTTTCCACCAATTTCCGTAAGAGATACTAGAAGTCAATAGACTTTTGTACTACAACAAATAATATCGGTAACTGTATATAAGACTGTAACGATTTTCAAAATCGATTTAGTCGTTCATTTCGCTGCCACCGACACATCATAAATTGAAATTATTAAGAAACCGCATCTGTCTAGCAGCCCTACTTGACGAATTTTAATACGATGTTGAGTCTTTTTTCGAAAAAAATTCTAACTTATTCATCAGGAATGCTAATATCAATAACCGGCATATATAGATGTATTTTACTTTTAAGAAAGAAAAGATTTACAAATTGATATTAAACAACATCGTGCCAATATTTAAGCCATTTCATAGTACGCTCATCTACGCGTTTTTTTCCTTCGATAACTTGTAAATGTTATTTAAAAAAAAAAAAAACACTCTCTCGCGTAAACGTCGACACATCCGCAATACTTAAATTACGTGTAAAAAAGGTGTTTTTAGTGACGAACGATCGGCCCGGACATAGAAAAGCTTACGCTAGAGAATTCGATACGAAGTGTGACGCCCGTCCAAATCATCAGAACATACCAGGGTCCAATTGAAACGGACAGCGTTGAACGCCTGCAGCAAATGACTGCTCTTGTACATTAAGGCTTGCCTTACATAGGCCACTTTTCGATCACGGTGGAACCATAAAAAAGTGGTCGATCATATAGGTGTAATACTTTTTTAACATAGAAATGATGGGAGAAAACGCAATACTATTCAGACGGACCCCACTTCTTGGCGTCAGCTCTGACGACAGTCACAATGTGGCTGATATCAGCCACAAAAAAGTGGTCATCGGTGGTCAAGTTCAACACACATTGAGCCCCTCGTTAACCACTTTCTAACCACCCGACGCCATAGTTGCGTTGTTGTTAAAACATTGTGGTCCTGAAGAGGTCAGTTCGGATCACAGTATAACCTCAGCAGAATCAAAAAAAAAAAACTGGTCCAATACATGCAGCTTTCTTTGAACTTGACGCAATATTCGGTGCAATTTTAATGCATCCTACTTTGATCAAAAAGTTTCAGGAATTTGTTCAGAAAATTAAAAATCCAAGTTTATTTAGCAAAATTGATTTTTTTCCTTACAAAGTACTCTCCATTGACTGCAACGCACTTATGGCAGCGGTTGATCCAATTCTCGAAACATTTATTATACTCCGTTTTCTGTATGGCCGTCAGAGTCGTCTTCGATTTTTCTATTATCTCCTAACGACGGCTGGAATGCATTCCCCGGAGCGATTTCTTATATTCTTTATATTACACTACTTGAATTAATTTAAGGGGTTCTGTTCTAATTTTAACTAAAACTGTCACTGATATATATGTTACGAACTTCGCTTTTAAAATCATTTTGAACATTTCAAATCTTCCGACAATTCTGATTGCAAATAAATAGATTACTAACGGCTCTTATGTTTTTATAACCAACATTAAATAATTATTCCTGTATAACACTGTTTTATCGATAATTGCTAACATAAAAGTACATTAAATAATCTGTCGTGAAATAAATGTAACAGAAAAGAAAAAATTGGTTAATAATATACATATTACAATAACTGGTTACAATTTAATCAAAATTTTTAGTGGACAATTACATAAGTAAATATTTTTATTAACCATACAACATCCGCAGTTTCAAAATGAAAATGTGTCAATTATTTTATACGTCTTTTCTATTTTTGTTACAAACGATAACTGAACTATATAAAACGACAGCTCCCGGGGTGTAGTCGGTTAATTAATTGACTTCCGCTGAATTAATGTCCGTAGGTGACGCGCCCAAAAAGAAAAAAAAAAAAAACTATAAAAACAGCTTCATAACTTCATGACGTCCGACCCAAAAAGCGCCCTACGAATCTTTTTAACATTCCTCCGATAGCTCTGTTCTATTATGAAATTCCAATAAACAAAGCAACGTTAAAAGTTACAATAATAAAATATGCACCTTGCCGTATTTATTAGTAAAATTAAAAATATTACGCATTCCAAAAATTATTTAACTAAGTTTTATCAAAAAAGAATTGAAAAAACACGAAATTAAGGCAAAATATTTTAGCGAGCATAATTATTACGTGAATAGGTCAAATAGAATTAAGTACGAGAGAAAACTGCAACACGACGCCGAGAATTACCGATTCAAATTATAATTGTTCCACAAATTCCAATTAAATTTAAAAAACAAAAAGTTGAAATTAAAAGAACGAGATAGATTTTTCGAAAATAAGTCATTCAATAGGTTTCTTTCTAAAAGATACGCCCAAAACCTTATATGCCCTCGAATTGTGATTGTGTTAATTCTTCGAAAATATTATTGGGAAAAATAAGTCAAAGCAAAAAGCGATTGAAATAATAAAGAAGATTGTCCTAACTAACGTCTGAAGTATATGCGCAGGCTACTAAGAACAGCCCGGTAACCGAGCAGAAAAACTGAAACTCTTTTAGAGTTAACAATGCCAAAAAACACATGAACTTCCCAACAGAACAAATTTATCAGTTTGACGATAGTACATAATCACTGAAGAGCTTCCCAGCTTCATCAACGGTCGATTATTAAAGCTTAAAAAGGTAGTCCCCCCCCCCCCGTAACAAATCCACATGAAAAAGGAGAAAAAATTGAAGAAACGTACTAGTTCGAACTAGCATAACTCAAAGAGAGATAATTTAAAAGACTATCTGTGATAGCATAAATTGTAATATTACACTTATTTTCGAAACCCATCTTGTAACTAAATCTTTTGTTGGAAATTTACCGATGCAGCGCCACTCTAAGACTCCTTTCACACCACATCAGTCCAGTCGCGCCGGGAGCCCTTAGAAGCATTGCTTTCAAATGCATGATGTAGAAATATGTTCACACTACAGGCGTCAAAAGTCCCGTCTTCTTCAATCCCATATCCTGTTTCAATCGTGTCCAACGTTGACCGTGAATCGGTTGAATCAGTATGTGTTTTCTATCAATCTTCACTATTGTTTCGTTTATTTCATTTTTATTTTTTTCTATTCTTAAAGTGATCAATGAGAAAAATTATAAAACTCGTTACACACATTTTCTTATCGAATTTCAAATTACCGGAGAATTATAAAATCAACCGCATTCTCGGGTACATTATAGTAATACTTGACAATACAAACTACTTAGCCCAGTAACGCCAAAAGACTGATCCTCAGTATGAAAACTTTCTAACTGCAGTGATTTGAATAGATTAGACGCGACTAGACTGGCTCGGTGTGAAAATAGTTTAATGGAGAATCACACATTCCAAAAGTAGTGTGTTATTAGATAAAAAATATTACACGCCGACTGTATACGGGCCACTATTGTTACTACTGCTACTAAAATAAATAGTTTCATAACAAATACATATTTATTAGAAATTTATTGTTCACCGAAACGTAACATAAATTTTGAGCCCTTTACGTAATTCTTCGATGAACTAGCGATTTAATGGTAAACAAACTTACTGGGAATCACAGTTAATTACAATTGAAAAACAAAAGAACTACTGAAAGCTATGCAATATTCAAATATAATAGCATCTCTCAGAAGAGCTAATATTATGTCCTGACAGATTGATTTCCTTTTTTTTTAAATATATATTTATTTCCAATTACATTGGTTTCTTTCGTCAAGTTAAAACGCTTATCGAAGAATTATCTTATATTTAGACATACCAACATTATAGCTTAAATTATACATATAAACATCCTCGTAAAATATCTACTACCTACATCTTAGTTTATTTTCGTACTTATCGATAACCATAATCTATTTTTTCCAAAGCAATAGTCGCCGAGACAGGCAATAATCTGAGACTGCGAGGAACATGGTGCCGCGTACTGACCAACAAAAAGCAGACGCTTTTGCTGAGAAACTGGAAGCGAGGTTCACACATTTTAATTTAGCTGATGCTGAAGACGTTCAATCCAGTGAAAAGTTTCTTCAGGCTGAGAATACTCGCCCAACTCCAATCAGGTATGCCACACCCGCCGCCGAAGTTGCAGAACAAATCAGCAAACTAAAAATTAAGAAACCCCAAGGCACGATGTCATTGATAGCCGAACAGTTAAAACCGCCCCGGTCAAAGGAGTGTTATTCATTGTAAAGATATTCAATGCCATGATACGTATCTTTCACTTCCTAACTTAGTGAAAGTGCGCCGCAATCATTACGATTCCTAATCGTGAGAAGCCAGACCATCGTCTCGCCTCCTACAGACCAATAAGCTTACTTCCCACTTTCGTAAGAATAACGTTATCCAGGATAATGGAAATTTCAGGAACGAGAGCGATTCCTGACCATCAGTTCGGTTTCCAAGGACAACATGGCACCATCAAATCGGGTTGTTCAACATATTCTATCAGCTCTTGAAAACAAGCAGTACTGCCAGCTATATTTCTAGACGTCCAACAGGCATTCGATAGGGTGTAAACATTCGGATTTCTGCACAAACTCAAGATAAATAATACTTAGCCAGCACTTACTTATCAATTCCAATCATACCTATACACAAGGACGTCGCCAGCTGATGAGCCAGGGAGGGGCAAGACGAGTTGCCAAGCGCCGGGGGGGGGGCAAGATGATAGAAAGAAGATAAGAGTTATAGGAAAAATAAAATGTTATAAGTTGTAAAGGCTTAATATTTTATTAAACAAGAATAAAATCTTAATGAAAACATAAGTTTTCCAAATTGTCCATGATTACGCGCCTATGAATACACATCAGTGCCAGTTGATTAAAAAGTTTCAAGACTCCAGGGGGGGGGCAGCTGCCCCTCCCTGTCCCCCGCTGGCGACGCCCATGCCTATACAATCGAACATTTTATGTATAGGTACATGATACTCGGTCATCTATTCGGGTATCAGAGCTAGAGTTCCATAGTGCAGCGTGCTTGGTCCAATACTTTACACTGCTGATGTACCATTACCAACTGATGACAGTAGCTTAATCGCAACGTAAGCAGGCGATATGGCCTTCCTCGTTAACTCAACCTGCCCGGTGGAGGCTATAGGCAAAGCACAAGACTATCTAAATCGATTTGTCTATGGGCCAAAAGGTGGAATATATCAGTAAACCCGGAAAAATATTTTTTTTGACCATTTACATTGAGAAGAGATACGTGCACAAATATCAACAACGACAGCACAATCCAAGTGAGTCGTGTTCGTTACCTTGGCATATACTTGGACAAGCGATATAATTGGCAACAACATATTAAAATTATCTTACGAAATTGTCGCTACAAAATGTAGAAACCTGACTGGCTACTTCGCTCAAAAAGTAAACTCAAACTTAAAAACAAGTCGTCGGATCTTCCTGAAGATATGGTATCCAACTATAGGGCATGACAGCCAATTCTAAGCTTAAGGAAGTTCCGGCGTTTCGCAAATAAATCTCTTCGACGTTTATGCGATGCACCATGGTTCGTGCATAACAGCATCATCTAAAACGATCTACGAACAGCAACAGTGATTGAGGAAATTAACTTCCATAGTAGTCGATATTACGGTCGCTTGACTGGACACATCAACCCTCTTACTGTCTGTTTGACAAATAACACTACACAACAACGGCTAAAGCGTCTACACTCTAATGACCTGCTTCGGAGAACCACTTAGAATTAATGCGTACTATATACATATCGTATGTAACTTTTTAGGCTCATAGCCTCACCGTCATTATCTATGATCATAGCAATAATTTATAGTCCATAATACTAATTATTATTTTAAACAATGCTGTAATAATAATAATAAAAAAAAAAAAGAAGCTTGTATTCTACTTTTATTTTTCCCACCAATTCCATTTTCTTTCCAGTTGTTATGTATTCCCGATATCTTTACAAATAAGTGCATTTCTCTTACGTGTACTACGTCTTCCTTTTTAATTATTTCACTTTCAATTTTTCCTTTATGATTTGCTATTAATGTCAAGCATTTTATTTGCAATTTATTTTTCCCAGATATACTTTCCTCACCATTCCCCACGCCTGAATTCTGATCCTCGAATCTACTGACGCATAATAAACTATTTTTAATGTTATACGTGTTGCATATTTCTTTAGTGTATAATTGTAAATATACCAGTATGGGAGGCTACTTCCCCAACACAGATATAACATACTCAAAAACGTTTAGTAAACCTCAACGGAAATCGGGAATATGGGTAAAGAAATAAGAAAAATATGTTCTGATCGAGATTAAATAATATCAAAGAAAGTTATGTGACACTGCTCGAATCTTTACACAGATACACTGTATAAAGGTGTACCACTTCTTTAATGCAACATAATGCTTGAACCATTTTCCTGCAGAATAAAAAAAGGGCAAATTGTCACATCCGCAACAAACACGAAAATCGTCGGTATGAACACACAAATCAGGAAATTATGTAACTGTTACACATAATGCTGTTAAACGATTAAACCGCTTCAAACCACGTGAATTGATTAATTAAAAAATGGAAGGACTCAGACGTTAAGATCAGTGATTTCTTCCTTTCGTACATTAATAAAATTTTGCAGCATTACTGTCACTTTATTAATGCACCAAATTTTTTTTTAAAAAATCGGTGATATATATACATATTTATAATATAAGCTAATAGTCTTTTAATTATTTTCTCGCCATTTCATCATTATTTTCGTCATTAATAAATTAAAACATTTTCACTTTTATCAAACCTACAGAAAAGAGAACGTCCTATTTAAAACAAAAATGAATAGATTCCTTTTATTTTTATATTTTTAAGCGTAAATTTTATTTTAAAAAAGAAATTAATCAAAATTTTGGAAATTTAGAATTAAAACTTACCTTAAAAAGGCTATACATTTTCTCAATTTTTAAATATAATTTTAATTACAGTTCAGAAAGATAAAATAACGCTTAATTTCAGTTAATTACTTTTCTCAATTTTAAATTGAACTAAATGTATATTCAACACCTATAAAAAAAGAAAATAGAAAAATACGTAAGAATTAAGTTGCAACAGATGTAAAATTGTTAAACCAAAAAATCACGATTCTTCAAAATTGGAAATATATTTTCCCACCGATTGCTTCACTAAAAACCGTGAGCAAATTATAGAACACCAAAATTTAAATGTAACCAAAAAGTAACGATATTTTTTTTAATTTAACGTTTCTGTTTTATTTTTTAATTTATTGGTAAATTTCTCTAACCGCCTCTCGTATTCTGTTTGGTTTAGAATCAAATTTACAGATAGCAGCTTCAAAGCCTCTTTAAACTCATTCAGTCTTTTAAAATTTCAGTAACTAATACAAACTAAAGCTTGTTTTAGTTGTTTCTTTCAAAATTTTCAAAGGCCATAAAAAAAAATAGTAAAATTGAATTACATTCTAAATAAAAAAGCAAAACATACACTTGATGTTTGGATTTTTTTTTTTTTTTGTGGGCGCGCCAGCGGAATTGACCCAACAACAGGAAAAAATAAGCTAAAGACCTAAATAGCTAGGAGGTCTGAAATGGACGCAACAAAGGACAGCAATGCAGGCACCACAGAAGATGAAGGAAAAGAGAGGATAAAGGAAGAGTTATAAGGAGTAAGGAGACCTAATGGAAAATAAAATACTTAGCATCAGTGAACTAAAAAAAAAAAACTATCTAAAGCAGAATTTCCTAACCTTTTTTATATTTCGGAATTCTATAAATTTATTTATGAACCCTCGCACACCGTCCCCCCCACACAAAAAAAATATTTGTATGTTTCGTAATAAAGATTAATTGTTCGTGTTTCAACATAAGTTAAAATGCAAAAAAAAAGCTTTTATTAAATTGTAAAAGTTTTTTTAATGTTTTAGTGAACCAGATTATCTAGTTAAAGTGCAAAGGTGTTAACTAGGTTGATTTGCTTTTTTATTATTTAAAAATAAATTATATATATATATCAAATTTCTGTGTTGTAATGGTTCCATTATTACTATAAAGAAAGTGAAATAGAAACAAAAACTGCATCTAGTTAAAATAATGTATTTCGTACCCTCAAAAGGTCCGATCACATCCAACTGAAAACCTCTGCTCTAAAGAAAAAGTTACTACCACAGTAATCAAAGCCACTTCATATCTCTACTTATATAACTTTATCCTCCAATATGTTGTTATCCGGGAACGAATACTATTGTAAAAATTATTTCATAAATTGTAACTGAAGAAGTACCAATAGATTCAGCGACATTTTATATTCCTTAAAATTGCTACTCTATTTAATTATTACATTATGACATAATAAATTAATCAAAATTTTATATTTTCCATTGCTTTACCTCTGTACTCGTCTCATTACAGAAAAGATCCGATATCCACTCAGTCTAAAATCTAAGCAGCTAGTAGATAAGTGACCTGGAAAAATAAAAGCAGATCTCAAGGAGAAAAGAACTGATCCAAAATGTTCTCTTCAAATCTATTGAGCTTAATACATTACATCCTCTATACTTTACCATCGAACTCGATTTACTTTAAACTTTCCCCTGCCACGAACTAATTAAAAACAGAAAAAAAAAACTCATACGTAATTTTTTTTCTACTACTTAAAAAAATGAGAAAAAATCAAAACACAAAACCGTTAAATATTACCAGTCACTTTGATTATTTTTATAAAGAATTTATTTAAAATTCGCAAGTAAGTTTTTATACGTTGTTTAAAATCTCCGTGTTAATAAACAGGATACTACTATACAATAAATTTAATTTTCAGTTATTATAAAATATTTCGCGACAAACACACGTACATAGCGAGAAAATATAAAAGAAATTAAAAAACAAAGGTTAATGGAAAACAAATAAACTGTATAAAGATTCTGCCAAGGACTGAAATGTAAACGATGAAAAAGGATAAAACTTTTTAGATATAACAACAGAAAAATAAAAGAGGAGAGAAATCAATAGGTAAATAGAAGAAAAAAAAAAAGAAAAAAAAAAAAGAAAAAAGTTTTCAGATTCCGGGCTTAAAAACAGCAAAACATCGCATGTTAGTGAAAAAAAATATAAGAATATATTAAAAAATAACAAGCTAGGTACAGACAATAACCCAAATTAATGACAGAAATTCATTTACGAAAGCAGAAAGAGACATCAAAACAACAGAAATACAGACGCGATTTTTTTTTTCTCCCCAAATTTTAGGAGTATCAAAACGAAAAAAGAATAGGGCACACTTATTCAGATGGAGAGAAAAAAGGAGAACAAATAATTGACCGATACGTGAGAAAAAACAAAAAGGTTACGGCGATAAAAGGAATAATGCGTAAAACGAATACGATAAGAAAGCGTAATAGTAAAAATGATGAAATAAAGAATACACCCTAACTGAACGATAAACTGAAGTAAATCAAATAGTCCCGTAGACCCCAGTTTTGGGCAGTTCTCATAGCATGTTTTGTGTAGTGGACCGAAAGAGAATATTTAGTGGTCGGCTCCTTTCTTTTGCAATCCACTGTTACTTTCCCCGGCAACAACTCTACTATCCAGCGGTAAAATTTCAGGTTGCGTTAGATCTGGAAATTCTTTCGGGACATCGTAAAACAACAAATTTAAAAATAATTGCAATAAATTTTCAAAAGGAAGAGCAAGTCACGAAAAATCGAGAAAAATATCGCAACACAAAATTCTGACCACTGAGACGACAATGGGTTACTTCTTTAACGATACTTTTACTGAGCATTTTGAGAGAATAATCGAGATCTTATCGTACCGGACCTATTTAGCTTTGAAAAATAATGTAAAAAATCGAAGACTGAAAAGAAAGCGATTTAATGTACATCAAAACTACATAAAAGGGAATAGTTGGGGAAGAAATTAGTATAGAAATAGAGAATAAGGATGGAAAGATATTTTAGTTGAAACTAAATGAACACAAATGGAAAAATTATATGAAGCAGTTCTATAAGTATCAACGTTAAAAGAGAAGCTGTAGAAAAAAGACGTAAAATAGGGGAGATGAAAAACAAAAAGACATAATAAATGAAGAACCAATAAAATTACTAAGAAACATCAAAGAACAACGAGTAGAGGTGTCTGAATTATAAATAATGAATGCTAATGAAAAGCAATCTGAATACTTCTTGATGTCTGCAACGGCATCTGTTGCTAAATGGAGAACTTAAAACTATAGTACTGTAATTTTATTCGCACGCGGTAATATTAAGGTTGAGGATATAAAATAGAGGTCTTCTAAGAAGTAAAAAAAAAAAAAAAAATAGAAAAAATACCGAAGCAAAATAATACGAATTTGCGATTGGAGAGGAAACAAGAAACGTAACAAGATCTCATTACAATTAATCAATGATAAATATACTAGAAAAAGAAACTGTTAAATTCGTATTTTTGATGTAGTAAATTTAAAAAATTATAATAATAATGATAATAAAAAAAGATTAACGAACAGTATAGAAGATAGGAGAAGTAGCAAAAAGCTGGAAAGCATACAAATAGAGGGAACTAAATCGGATAAAACAAGGTCGTACGGTCAGTCACCAGCACAGTTTTACATAGCCGAAAAATGAGACAAAAAAATGTTCAAAGACGAACAAAGTAAGTATACAAGTAAAGTGCAAAACCCAGTTAATATGTGATGTAGAAAATTAAAATTAATAAAATGTATGGAACAAATTCGAAAAGAACAACCTGATGAGAATAAAGTTAAAAGACGTGGAACAGACGATAAAAAAAAAGAGAATTGTCACTTGAAGAAAAGGCGAAACAAAAAAATTCGTATAGAATTTAATAATAAATTGAGAAATAGACTGATGGTACACAAAAATTAAGGATAGAATGCCTTTTTTGGCTTGGTAATTTTATTAACATATTAAACATTTTAAAAATACACTTCTATAAGACATATTTTTGTAATTTTCTAATAAAACTGGAAATACTTTTAGATCGAGTTTGAAACCGGATGAATGTATAGGTGAGTTTTCTATTCTGCCTCTATAAATAACCGGTTTCATGCGTTAAAGAACGTTTGTTTTAAATTGATATCCGAATTTATTCTCCAAAGGCGGAATCAAGTAAGGCGAAGAGCCTCTCTTTTGCAAAATTACGCTTATTGTTGACATTAATTCAGTCTGTTCCGCGATATTCTTCAATCGAAATATAAAAAGTTGTTTATGTAAGTGTGTAGTATGTTTACGACTAGTACGATTATCAGTTGTCTAGCTATCCAGAATATGTTCTTTTTTAAATTTAGTTTTAATCCAGGATTAACCGCAATAAGTAAAATTCACCGAACCCCTTAAATGACTTGTAATAAACAAAAAAATCCCTCATCCATACGCATTACTTGATTTTCCGTTTTAATTGAAACCGCGATATAAATTTTAAATTATTTTGAAGCTTTTCGCTGTTTTTTTTTTCTTTTTTTCAGGGATAAACTCCTTTGCAAGAATTTAATAATGGTTTAGTAAATTTTTAAATCGCAATTTTAAAAATAATTGCAAACTGCTTCAAAATACTTATATTCTCCGTATCTCTATGCACAGTTCAACAATCAATCAAAAACACAAATGACACTTTGAAAACTTTAGAAAAAAGACACTAAACTGAAAAAATTTAACCTTCTTCTTAACTTCCCTTCCTGTTATTTATCTAAATAAGCTTTCTCTGTTCAAAAAGATTCTTCTTTTTATACTGCAACTTAGTCAAATAATTTGAGATCTATGCGCGAAATGTAAACTGCAAATGAAAATATACGAAAATAAAACAGCTACTAAAATATAAACATTATAAAATCTATAGAAACTATAACAAAAGCTAATAAAACGACGCAGACCGAAAGAAAAATCGAGAAAAAAAAATGGCAAAAATTAAATACTCATGCAAACAGACACATCTACTTTGTTTAATCTTAAACAAATAAAATTCAAAACGTTATTATACCATTACTATTATCTATTCAAAATTTACATGCGCCTAACACACGTAAGTTCGTAAACTTCGTTACTTTGCAGCTATTTATTAATAACAGGATTAGGATTGGGTTCACAATATAAGTTTGTTTCGAATATTAAAACAACACGAATAATAATATAAATCTTTTCTATTTCGAATCAAAATATTGACTGAAATTGAAACTAATTTTAAAAAAAGATCAGTTACCATTCGAAAATAAGAGAATAAATACCTCGATAAAAATCTACAATAACTAAAACATTTAATCGTACAAACGGGAGTATATTGTTTACATAAAGTGTTTTCCAAAATTAATGACTTACCGGCTCAAATCAAATTGATATAAAACGTCAGAGTCCAATTCTTTCAAACTAAACTGACAAATTCCCTTGTGTCGAAAAGTTGTGTTTGAATAAAAACAGGTAACGGAGAATAGCAAAAGATAGAACTGACTTACTATGTATAAAAATACATTTAGATTCATTATTAAATAACGTTTTTCGAATAGTAATCGCGCTTGAGGATTTTAGCGGGATAAACAACAAATTAACCCCCAAAAACCCGCTCGAAAATTCTGAGCAGATAACTGATAACGTTAACAAAACACACCATCGAACAGAGTACCCTCAACCTAGACTAAGATTAGAGCCTAGGGTTGTTGTACTCGTTCCGATTAAATTAGGGTTAACGGAAAACACTGACAATTACCGGGAAGCTTCGTGTTGCACCATAAATTATCGTACTGCAATAAAAATCAGTGTTAACTCTACTAACCGTAATTAATCACAATGTATTCAAATATATATATATATATTACAATGATTCGTTTAAAAAAAATCAAATTTCATTACCATTAATATCAGTAATATTTTCGTATAAAAACTCATTCGGCTAAAAAAAAAAGAAATACTCCAAACAAACGCTATAATTTAATCCAATTAAAAAGGTAAACAATTAATTTCTATAATACATTTTTATTAACGAAACTGTAAAATTTGTTAAATATTTATATCTAACAATTACTACATTCTAGGTGTTTAGTAAAAAAAAGTAAAAAAAATGAGTATTTTTTTATCCACTATTAAAAACTTTAAGATTTTTTATTAATATCAGTTTATATATTTGGAAAAGCCTGTGAAAAGAGTTAAAAGTATTTAACTAAAAAATGTTGTTTTCATACTCAGATTTTATTCTTGACCTCGAATCAATCATTTTAAAATTGTTTAAATAACACAATTATCAAATATTCATAATACTCGTTTGGAAACATAATTTTTTTTCATTATCTAGCATATTATAAAGTTGAATTTAAAAACTCAAGTCCCCCCTAGCAAGCTTGTAGCTGGAAACTTTTGTGGGAGACATTTTCAAGCTGATGAAAAAAATATTAATTTTTCTACAACTAAATATACATATAAAAAATTAAGTACAAAAAAAGTTGCAATACTGAACACAAAAACATCTAATATAACTGCCGTTTTCATTTCAGTCGTTATTTAATTTTTTTGATAATTAAACTATTGTTAATTTTATTTTTAAATTTAAACATATTCTAGGTACAATAATCGATCTGTAAGCATATTGTTAATAAATCTATATTAAATATAATTTATCTCTGTAATACATCTATAAAGATTACTTAGAAAAAAAATAATTGCGTATAATTATAAAAAATTTGTAAAAATAATGGAAATGAAATTGAAAATAGAATATTTCATGAAATAAAAAGAATGCTAAACACTATTTCTTAACGACTATGCAACTCATTTGTTATGCAAATCATTTTTGATATTGATGTTTATTTTCACTAATACTGCATTTCATTGAGTTATACGTTTTTTGACTATTTTGCGAGTCTTTAAGCTAGAATTTTCAGTTATAAAACTAAATTTTATTTACGTACTGCTTTATTATAACGATTGCGCACGACAACCTTTCGACAAAGTATACCAGTTCGTTTCCAAAACTTCCACTATGCTCAAAAACAATAATATCCTTAAATTTCCTACACATTTCTATTATAATCATTCATTAATAATTATAATGACGACCGTTTTTAATCAGAATAAATTTGTTTTTCAACAACTAAGTAGTCATACTTCGATATACATGGCGCTTAGTAAAATAGATATATAAATATTTTTCTGCGCAATAAAAAAAAATATATGCCAAAAACTCTTCTGTATGCTTTTAAATTTACCTAATAAATCTGCACAACTTCCTCTGTTTGGGAAATATTTAAACCGATTAAAATACGAGAATTTTTGAAAACATTTTTGTTCTTGTTCAGTTTTTTTACTCATATTTTTCAATATTAGATTTCACATTAATAAGCCGAATTCGAAAATTAAAAAACTACATAATAAAACAACAGTGTATAAGTATTGGTAAAGTTATTTGAAATTATCAATAAAAAATCTAATATTATCCTTGCACATTTCGCATATGAACCATAAAAGTAAATTTAATGTCCAAAATTCCGTTTAAATCCCAAATTTCAGTCTCAGCCTTTCTTTTAGTTTTTTGTATGTTGCACGTGTTTTCAACAATATTCAGTTTAATATCATGTTCTGAGGGAGTAATTTTTGCGACCTTCCAATTTTTTAGATATATGAACGTCTTAAGAATGCAGTTGTACTCATGTGTATAAGTGGTCCGAATATGCTTTAAATACATAAAACGATGATAATGTAAGTGATTTGCTAAGAGTATATAAAGATTTATAAACAAAAATTAAGGAAAAAAATTAATTGGTTTTCACATATCCTGTGCAACACTTCCCTTAAAACTATAATAGCCGCATTGAAAGATCTTATCTTACAAATTCTGCTTGCTCTTTTTGAAAAATAAAAATATGGACGAAATACGAGTATATAATACACAGTCATAGAAGAACTCAGATAACTAAAATTTAAACTTCGTTATCCTATTGGACAGTTCGACTAAGAGAATATGCTAAACAGAGAACGTATAAAATTATTTTCTACAGCAACATAGTTATTTTGAAAAAAAGTAACAAAAGATTTAGAACCTGAATTCGATTATGTCCATAAGATGGGCTCTAACTGTACTGCTGTTATTAGTGCGCTGTATGCAAAGATATGAGAAACCTGAATCCGCAACAATAATGTTGCTGCACAACAGGAACTGGTAACTAAACGACTGGAAGCTGAACGCCGAGAAAGATTGATCTGCAGCAATAATTATGCTGTCCAATAGGAACCGTTAACTAGACGTCTGGAAGTCGAATGAAAATAAATCTGCAACAGGGATAGCGTTGACCAAAATGCAGCCCTTTCGCACTGCACAGAGTTTTCTGACGATGCGTACGCCACGGAATGAGCGCGGCGACCAGGCAATGCACACTAGTCAATAAAAAATGATGATCCTCACATTGGTAGCATATAGCTCTGAAAAAAATTGTACTCTGCTGAAACAGGAACATTCGATAACTGATGTGTGCAAAATTCATCTTGTGATTGACTTGAGCAAAAAAGAACAGCAACAAAATCTAGAGAGAGCAATTAATGAGCTGATTTAGAGGGTGGTGTGAATTCGTTTTGATAGAGGCCTAGAGAGTGAGGAAGTTAGCTCACGTCGTTAAGGCGAGTTCTCTTGTAATAAGGAAGTTGGGGTCAGTTAAATAGTGGAGTAGGGGGTTTGGGTGGTCAGCAGCGGTTTACCCGGCTTTGAAGTAACCTAAGCGGGCTATCTGAATAAAGATTTCTAAAGCTAGATCATGATGTAGTTGATGATTGGTGAGGAATAGTGGGACATTAAAGAAGAGTCTTAAAAATTTGTTCTGAATAACTTGGACATGGTGAAGGATAGTGAGACCAGCAAGACTTCATGTGGCTATTCCATAAAGGAGTATTGGTCACAGAAGTACTAAATAGAGGGTTCGGTTAGTGATTAAGGGCAGGGTTTTGAATTTCAGTGAAAGATGTAGAGCTTTGATGGCTCTGTGACCCTTGTATTTCATATGTAAATAGTGGAGGAGTCAGATGAGTTTCGGAGTGATGTAGATTCTAAGGTATTTAACACAGACGAACCAGGGTATGGGAATATTGCTGTGGTAAATATCTACTGTAGGGATGTGACATCTGCGAAAATCATGATTTAACTTCTGATTGGGTTCATTTGGATTTTCCAGAGAAATATGCAGTCTCTCAGGCTATCTAGAACAACTTTCAGTATTTTGGTATGAAATGGCATGCTAAGTAATGTATCTGTATAACATGTCGTCTGCATATTAGAAGTGGTCTGCTTAGGGAGATTTGGAGGTGTCATGTATGTATAAGATGTATAGGGTGGGAGCAGTCAGAGCTTTGGGGACTCCAGCTTCTGTTGGAGTTAGAGGGACAAGGTATTGGCTTATTTGACTTGGAATAGTCTAACTTAAGGGAAGGAGAGTAAAATTTGAGGAAGCGGATGGGGACATTGAAGAGAGCCTTCGATACAGGTTTGTCAAACGCATTTTGGATATCTAAGAAGACTGCAACATTAGAGACTTTTTTGCAAAATCCAAAGTGGATGTGGGAGATTGAACAGAGAACTGATTGAGCGGCAGGGTATTAGAGTCTAAAGTCAAACTGCTCATTTGAAATGATGGTGAAGTTTTGCAAGAGCTTGAAATCTATGGAGGACTATTTTTTCTAAAATTCTAAACAGTTAGCTGAAGTAGCGTATGAGTCAGTAGTTTTCAGGACTGGAGAAGGGTTTGCTAGGTTTTGATATGATGATAATGATACCAGATCTCCAGGGTACTGGAAAGTAGTTTGGGGTTACACAGACATTTAGAATATTTAGTATTTTTAGTAGATACCTTTTGGGGCTCAGAGTTTATGTTTAGCAATGCCATTGATACTTGAGTCTTTGGTGAATACACGTAGAATGGAATTGGAAAGAGGAGGGAGCATTTTGGATGGTTTGTAAAGTTTGGTGGACTTGGTGATTGAGAGGGATCGGAGGATGAGGGTTGGCTGCAACTGGAGTTTGAAGCTGCCCTTATTAAGAATATTTATTATATGCACTACTTGCTGGGAAAAATTTTTACTTTGCTCTCAGAGGGATTTATTTTTCTCTTTTGGAGATATTTAAAACTTAATCACTTGAGTTGCTATGTCTTGTAATGATGTGATCGGGTTGCTTATTTTTTTTATAACCGATAATTACGCTTTTCAATTTAATGAGTTAAAAATAAGGTAAATTAAATAATAAAAAAGAAAGAAAACGTGTTTTTTGTACCGTTATTAAAATTAAACAATGTATTATCTTTGGCACTCGTATTAAAGTCAGCTGGCACTACTGCTAAATTACAAATCATGGAGCAGATGTTGGAGAGAGCTGATATACGAGGACTAATATCGTCCAACTGTAGCTGCACGGTTCGATTGGACATGCAAATACATACATGAACGTGTAGGCGAGTGATAATTTCTATGTGTATACACTTCAATATAAACGTACTTCAACTTAACAGCTCTCAGTATCATAACCTGTTGGGAATTTTAGCAATAAAAATCCAGGTGTATAAATATCAACTCACCGTGCAACATGATTGGTTGTGCTGCGTCAGAGTAATCAATAAAAACCAGTTTCATTTCCGCAATTTGCATACATTCAAAATTAAGAATTATTTATTTTACAAAAATCGAAATTATTGAAGTTAATATTAATAAGCTGGACACACAAACCTAGGCGAAGTGAGATGACATTGAATGATTCTAAAAAGCTGAATTGAAATGTCAAAACAAGAAGTAAACATCTGAATACAATAGTACTTGGATGCCGCATTAAAAAAATGAACCAGACAGGAAAAGTAGAATAAGATGAAATGCCTATTTCTACTATAATAAAATTATAGAAACTATAAAACCTTTCTTCATTAATTCTTTGTGAATTTAATCTGAAAAGCAACCGTCAACGTTTATTCCAAAATGTAATTATCAGAGGAAAGAGTAGCAGCAGTTACTTAGCTTATTAACATGCGTGAGTAACGAAATGTGAAAAAGGCTCTCATTTTTGTTCTGCTTTAATTTGTGCAACATACACTGTTCATAAAGATCATTACAAGTATTGTTAATTTAGCTAGCAAGCATAAATAATAAAGAGTAGGGGACATCATATTCCGAGATTAAAAGATGAAAAATGTAAAAAATTTTAAACAAATAAAAATAAGACCATACAATTTTTATATCTCTTCCGGAAATTGTTACGCTAAATCAATTTTAAATTACTATTTATTTCTAAGCAACTTGCAGTCCATTAGGATATTCAGATTTACACGTCTCTGTGTAAAAAAAATATACATAACGGACTGAAACAAAAATTTAATATTTTACGATAATATATACATAACATATATTGCAAAATGGAAAAATAAAACAGTACTTTGGTAAAAATTTAATATTCTTGAAGGAAGTTACAAACTTGGTTCAATACAACGTTAAAGTGAATATACATCATCTATTGGTAGGTAATATATAATGTTACTTTTGTTTTATTATTCTATGATTTTAGGAACTGTTTGGCTAATTTCTGGATAGCGTTCTTTTTCTCTTATTTGGAGTCTAACTTTTTAAATCGGGTTTTTATTAAAGTTATTTTATTTATTTTTTGTAGGCTTAAAAATATTAAGACAAATTCTAGTCAGCTGATTACGCAAATACTAGTAAACTTAAAATGAAAAATTTGATACGCGAAATTCGTGAACGATTTGTGTTTCTATATTAAATGCAGCAAACTTTTAATAAGTACCTAGATATAACCCACACATTTAACAAAGATGTCTTACTGTGTACCTCCATAAAAGTATATCGGGTACACTGAAACGAGTGAATAAATGTGATACAAACATTATACAAAATATAGGTAATAACGTTTATGAAAAATTAAAATTGCTTTTTAAATATGTGCAAGCAGGATATTTTCAAAAACTATAATAAAATTTAAAATTATTAATTTAACATAATGCACTAAACGTATTTATATTACTGAACCTAGTGTAACTTGTTCGTCTTTTGGTAATTCTGACCGAAGTATTTAATCTGGTTAATACTAATTTTATTTGATTTTTCGCTACATATCCAGTATCATTGGTTGGAAAAAGAAGAGGGCCGGCTACTTTTTATTTTTTTCTTAAAAATTTTATATTTAATTTTGTCTTAAATATATTGAACCAAAGTTAAACATTAAAAAAACTGTCTTTCTTTTCCTTCAAACGATACCAACACAAAATCATTTTCTTTTGGATCGACTGAACTTTCTTTATTGCCGTCTTCTTCATTATCACCTTCACTTGAATTGTAGGTCATATTCACGATTACTGTCAAATAACGAAGTGGATAATTTTACTTTGTTCCTTTTTAAGGTGGTACATATTTTTTCATTAAACATCATTTTTTTCCTTTCCATTTTAATTTTTCTGTGATTAGCATACATCCTAGTTCCCTTTTCCCTTTCTATTCTAATTTGTTTGATTTGTAGAGCTTTTGAATATTTTTGAATATCTTTTGTCTTTTTGAAGTGTACCGTAGGAAATCGTCGAACTGTACTCTAATATGACATTTGTAATTCGAAATGCCAGCATTTGAACAAGTATATAAACAAAAATGTTCACATATAATTAAATTGTTGTTTATAATAATACAATAATACAACGAAAAAGTGCAATAAATGTTATTTTACTTGAATGCAGAACATAATTTAAAAAATTTAAAAACATCTAAAATTTCTTTTAAAATAATTTTCTTGCAGTTACAATTACCACAGCGCAATTAAAAATAAATATATAATCTAAAAGAATTAATATCTTTATAAATTATATAGTGTCATAACTTTATCAGGGACCAATTTTCTTAAACAGCTTCTGTCTCACTCTGTCCTACTCTCACCTACCACCTGTTAACCCTTTCGTAGATAATGGAAACAATAATTCTTATTTGATGTTTCTGCTTCGTAAACAGTATAAAATTACATTCCTACTTTTAATAGGCGCTGAGAAATATGATTCTCACCATTCAAAAGTATCGAATAATGTTCTAAAGTATAATTTTTTTTTCTGCAAAAATGTGAGTTCTGCTTGCGAAAGGGTGGAAGTAATGTTCTAACGGTGATTTACCATTCGGTAATAGACTATTATGGAAACCAAACCATTTTACATATTTATCTGTTTTGATTCTCTCAAGATCCTCAATTTACTTTTTAATATTTATATAACACATTTTGCCAAACCATTGGTTTTTTATTTAATACCACATACATTCTAGAAGTTCGAAAAATCTGTGTTCCTAAAAATAGTTCTATCATTACACACAAGTACCCCTGAAAACTATTTATTTGAAAATATATCATACGAATGATAAATGATTCGAATAGATTTCGAATATTATTTATTTATTTTAAAAATGCTCGACTGCATGGTCATTTGCATCTTTTATGTAATTACATATGCTAATTATTATAAAGTATTATAAAGATTTGTTAATTTTAAAAAGGAAAATAAATTATTAATATTATTGATATCGTTACTTAAGATAATGTCCAAAGTTGCATTCCCAAAGCATGTTTGTCGCTGTGTAGTATACCTCACGCATTCGGACAATATGTGGGTTATAGATAGCTGACACTGGCAAACAGTACATACTGGTGGTTCATCCTTTTCGAAGATACAAGCGTGCGTTAACCGACTGTGTCCGATTCTTAAGCGTGCCAATATAACTTCTTCCCGGCGATTTCGGCGGTAACATGTATGCCATTCGGAAAGGATCGGTTTTATTGTATACACTTTGTTTCCGTTAAAACGCTGTTCCCATTCGGACTGCCACGATAACTTTATGATTTCATATAATTTAGCAGCTATGTTTTTTAATGCCGATTTCATATTGGTCGCATGTTGTCCTTCATGAGTAAAGCCCCGAATTTCGATATCAAATTTGCTGCAGAGCAATCTGCAGTGCACTGCTAGTGGTCTAGGTGAACGTACTCTTGATTTATAAAGCGAGGTATAAGTTGTTGAATTTATAATTTTACCGTAGACAGGATTATGAGGAAGATGCCAGATTTTAAAAAAGTACTTCAGTGAAAGTAGACTTCTCCGATCGCTGAGTCGGAATAAGTCCGTTTCCACTAGTAGGCTAACTGTGGGGCTAGTTCTTAAAGCTCCTGTAACGAGTCGCATCGCAATGTTTTGAATTAAGTCCAGCTTTTTGAGCGCGTTGGGATTTGCACTATTATATAATATGCATCCGTAGTCCATTTTTGAAAGTACCAGTGTTTTATAAAGAAGTAGTAGGGATTTCCTGTCTGCACCCTAATTTGTGTGCGCTACCATCTTTAGGACGTTTAGCGCTTTGTGGCACTTGATCTGTAAAACTTGTATGATGCAGATGTTGGAGTAGTTTTTGAAATACGAATTTCTGACCATTTTAATTTAAAATCGAATAAATTTAAAAAATAATAATCATCAACAGAACCTGTATAGTTCATATGAATTCTAAGATTTTCAATCATATAATTCTGCTTTCAGTGAATTTTTCTTTTATTTCTACACATTGCAAAATTTCATCGAAGATTCAATTTCATTATTAATACTCCTTCAAGAATATCTACGAGTCAAAGATTTTTTTTACTTGGACTATGGTGCGTATTATATAACTTCTTTAAAATTTCTGTTTGCAGTTTCCCAAAAACAACAATACAATTTCCTTGAAAAATGACACTATTTTGAACGTTTTATATTTGATGATTAATTTTCCCATTAAGTAAATTTTGTTTCGGTTGTTTAAATTCATGTAATACCGTTTTTGTTGAACTTTTTTTTTTTTTTAATTCACTACTTCAGTAGTTATGCTATTATTTAATTCATCAATTTCAAAATAATTGGAGGCAGTATCACACATTTTTAACGGGGATTAGGAGAAAAAATTAACACTTCATTGAAAACATTACAGTATTTTTATTTTATATCTTCGGTCTAATTAAATTGATTAAATATTCAAAATTAGTTTTTAACGTTCATAAAAACTTTTTGAATAATTAAATTCATTAGTTAAATTTGGTATCTCTTCTTGTTTGCTTGCATGTGAAAGTACCCAATTTTTTCATTTCTTTTACACTTGTATGTATAATTACATAATTAATTTATGATTCATATTTGAACATATGTTAAACTATTATAATTGATAAACTAATTAAGTGTTGAATTAACCGGTAAATTATAAGTTATTGTACTAATACTTCTAACAATGCTAGACTACATTGGTGATAACCAAGCTAGACATTTGCGCCGTGACACGATTGAACTATTTTCATATTCAATATTACAAAGAAATATTTTGTTTCTCAAATGAATTTGCAGTTTAGAAACCTTGTAGGATATGCGTGTTGGGGTTCAAATCTAATTCTTTTGTTAATAATTTTAACTTTAATATTTAAAATAAGTACTACGAATAATATTATACAAATAATAGAGACACTAAAGAGTATAATAACTTTTCACTGATTAAAGAAATAATTACCTACTTATAACCATATTTCTTAATAAACTGAGAAGCTCAAATACAAACATTTTTCTTTATGCAAAAGAAAACAGTGATGAGAGAATATAATTGAAATCAATATAAGGAAAAAAATGTAAAAAATCACTATGCATAGATAACAATGGTTTAAATTTACAAATAAAAAAAAACATTGCAATCGTGTCACGGCGCAAATGTCTCGTTTAGGTATCACCAATGTAATCTAGCTCCGACAATATTATTGCGGCAATATTGCCCAGCAATAATTGTAGGAAAATATTGCTGCAATACAGTAATTGTGTTGTTCGTCTAAAGGAAGTTCCAAATTTAACAAATTCAAAAAAATAGTTTTCTAAATTTTTCATTTAATTTTTAATTTATATATTACTATTTGAATTACTTTTATTATTAATTTAATCGGATATTTATTTATATTTTTTTAATAATTTAGATTTCGTAAGATATAAAACATAATTAATTTTCATAGTTGCCGATTTCTCAATTTTGTATACATCTGTGGCGAGTTTTAGTTCCAAAAAAATATGCTTAGTTATTTTCATTAACTTGTTTTCGTATTTGTTGTACTTTTTCATTTGTTTTTAAGTTTGTGGAAGTGCGGTAAATTATATTGAAATTAAAAGGTGAAGTTTTATAAAAATATTGCTTCATGTAGTTCTAAAAATGTCATCTTTATTTCCATTTGCACATCCTACTGTTATTAAAAAACTTTTAGCCTGTAAGAAAACTGGAGATGATAAGTATAGTGAAAAAGCAATTAAAAGTTTAGTTAAAAAGTTGAAAAAACATAATGCATTAGATGAGTTGTTAAAAGCAGTTACAACACAAGATCCGAATTCTAACTGTATTACAATACCGAAGTAAGTTAGTTGGTTTGCAGTAAGAAGGTAAAAATTAAATTATTTACTTTTAGCATTCTGTTTTTAAGGTAATTTATAATATCAATTGAATAATTTTATTGCGTAATTTATTAAATAAAATTAATTTTCAGCTGTACATTTTTGCTGAATTTTTTTTCTAATAGGAAGCACAAAATGTTTGTGTAATAATTAAAAATTAATATTAATAAAATCTTATTTATTTTTTTTTTTTGCAGTACACGAAATGAAAAACTAGATTTGCAATTTGGAAATCGGTAATTATTTCGTTCATATACATTTTTAATACATATATTTTTTATGACATTTTGAAGTATCCATTTAAAGTTATACATAAAGGTGCCTTATAATTTTTAACCTTCAGTTGAAATTACAGAAATTTCATAAGACAATTTAACTTCTTTTTTTCAATTTTAAAAATATGTTGGGGACTTGAAGCAAGGTTATTGGTCTGTAAGTGTTCAACATGTTTTACCTTATTTAGGTGATATGAACATCTTCCAATAAATTAAATCTATTCTAAAAATTTTTGAAATGTATAATTAGATGAATATTATATTAGAAGAATCGAACATTACAGTTAAAAGTTGTTTCTCACGATGATTTAAATAGATTAAATTCAACTTACAGATTACTCGCGGATTCTAATTCTAGATTAAAAATTTCACACTTTAAATTATATTTGCGTAAAAAGATGTATTGTATAGTACTTGAAAAATGAAATAAAATATTTTTAAGGGCAACAAATTAGTAAGAAAATATGTAACAGTATGAAAACGAGTGGTGTATGGAAATATTTGTTAGGATTGGCGAGCACAAACAATTCACTTTTTTAACTCGATATTTTATAAATTTAATGCTTTTCCGTTTTAAATTTTCTCAGGCATATTTTCTAATAGTAAGATACTGGTTTGTTAATATTGTTCTTTCTTTTTTTTTTAATTCATTCTTTTAATATAATGCCTCACTATAATTTTGGTGATATATTTTTAAAATAAAATTAGTAAGTTATTTCAGTAATGTGGATTTTGTTAGTTTTGCAAAAATAAAAAATGATTCTTTTAAAACTTCTGAACGTGTAAAGTGTTTATAAATTATTAAGTGCAAAATAATACGCTTTAAATAATGTTATAACAATTCCGTTATTCTATTATTTTGTTTTATATGAACAGATTAAATAGGAAGTTATTATATACTTTTTCGAATAAACTTAATATTCTAATTTTTATTTGTTTTCTTAATTTTGAAAAATAAATTTGTTGGTATATAGTTCACGCACAATTCATATTTAATAATACGTTTTGGGTTTAAGATATGTTTATATGCTAATGATTGTAATATTAGTGTGTGATTAAAAATATACTATTATGAATTCGTAAACTAGAAAAAATAATAGGAGTTAAAAATGTGATATAAGATTTGATTAATATTTCGAGGTAATGATGAAAATAAAGGTAAATTTAGGAAAGTGCACGTTTTAAGTTGGTTTTGTGTAGTATATTAAATTTTTGGGAATGATTGTAAACTTAAATATGAAGATGAAACTATTCGAAATGTAATAAAAGCATTAAATAATTAATCTGTATTTCAAAAATTGTTTTTCGGAATGAAAAGATTTTTATATTTCTGTGTACAACGGAAAAGATGAACGTAAATTATTAATAATTTGTCAGTCGGTGTTTTCATTTCCGACAACTTAAAATAGTATTGTTTAAATAAATGAAAATTTTCGATCATGTATTCTGCTGTAGCGACTGTAAATTAATAGTTTTTTAATGTACATATGGGTGAATTATCGTTTGTTTTTTGTTTTATTGTACGTGAATTTTATTAGATTAAGAGGATTAGTAGTAAAGAATTCCAAAGTTAAGATTTAACTAAAAGTTTAGGATTATGTCTAGAAGAGAAATAATGTCTAACATATGTCTTTAATAAAAATGATTTAAGATTGTTTTTGCTTTTTCGATTATTGGAAAATCATATCTTTCGTAATTAAGTTATTTTCTCGTTTTCTTTGTTTTTTAAAAATTGTAATTGGTTTTCCGTTCCATTCATTTCTATTATTTTTTGTTTAATATTTGTAAAATTGAGAGTGTACGTTTTTGATTTTGCAGAACGAAAAATTTTATATTTCAAATAGGAAGTCAAATTATAATTAACATTTTTAGGGTCGATTGGGGTTTAAAAATAGAAACTAAGTTCCTTGTAGTTGTCCCAGATTTTCTTTTTATTATTGTTGCCTATTTCAAATTTTATTTCATCACAAATTTCAATCTTGGAAATAATTTTTTTTTTTTTGAAATGTTTGTTCTGTTCTGATTAATGAATTAGATTATTAATTTCTTTTCTATTCGATGTCAATGTTTGCCTAAAAATAAATATCAGTGAGTTAAAGTATTACTTTTTTAAGGGTTCTTTGGTCTATTGCTTTTTCATTATTTTGTAATGACAGATATTTTCTTTTTTTCATTATATACCCCATGTAATATACATCAATGTGTAAATTACTTTTTTTGCATTTTCAGGTATTGTTATGTTTCAACTTTGCTTATTTTATCTATGGTATAAGTTGTATATCACCTATAACAAGTTTATCTAATATTTTGATAATGTTCCGCATTTAAGTATTAAACAAAAAAACCAAAAAAAAAAAACTTTAGTTTTGAATTAATGTTAAGATTTTTCTGATATGATGTTTTTTTTTTTTTGTGAAGGTTAAAAGTTTACCTTATTATATAAATCTGCGTGTTAAATTGCGACAGTAAAATTGTTGTAATCTATGTTCATCGACAGAAGTATTGAATAATTTCTGAGTCAATTTGTTTGAGTGATCTTACAGTCTGGTAGTATAGTTGTGGTTGAACAAGCGGTAACTTCACTTATCATCTGCATCCCGAAATCTCGATGGATAGTGTGATTATTCACAAACTATTTGGTATTTAATGCGCATTAAAGAATCTTGGTTTGATATCTCTGTATAATATTAATGTTCGGATGCGATACACAGACCCACCGCTGAATTTCAACAGTCTAGATTAGTTTGATGAAACATTTATACACCAATATTTTCGATTTACAAGATAGCAGTGAAAAACGACTTAGCGGCCAGTCAATTTTGAAAAGTTGAATTCAGTTTTTTTTTTTTTTTTAGCAGCCCCAATATGCTTCTTCCAGATAAGACCTCTGTCCATGTAAATTTGTTTGACTGAATCACGTTGAGCTAATATTTTTCTGTTCACAGATATCGCTGAACAATTGTGTCTTATTGTGAATGAAACTTGTACTGACTTTTGTGCGCTTGCTTTTATTCACTACTTTTTCAACCAATCCTGAACCTGTGAGAAGTTATCATGTAGATGTTTGGAAGCAGTAATGAGATCCATGTCAGACAATAAAATAATAGTGTTATCGGCATATGTAACCGTTATTTTATTCTCTGTTGCAGTTCAGCTGTATAAATTGAATATAGTATAGTGCGAAACACAGAATATGTTATCAATTTCGTATAATTCATTAACTCTACCCCTTTTAGCTTAACGCAAAAAAATTCCTCTGAGAGATAACATTTTAGCAATATAAAATGTAAAGGTAGAAGCTTCTTTATTTTATAGGGCAGACCGCTATACCAGACTTTATCAGAAGTCTTTTGAATACCAAGAAATTGGTTGGTGTGGTATTTCTTCGTTTTCATACACGATAAAATTGTTTAAACTGTCTGTGGATTTATTTTTTCGGGAGGGGGGGGTGTTATATGCAAGACAACCTATCGGCCATTATATTAGAGCAAGCTTAAATTATAATTTTTGATGACATTATAAATTAATATAATATCCAATATAAGACGAGATTATTTGCAGCCAAGAGCGAACTAATTGTTTTACATGAAAGGTCTACTCTCAGATTAACCAATGAATTATATAATACTGTTTGAGTATTTTTGTATTGGCTGCATTCAAAAAATATATGGTCCGTCTGCCAACTTATCTCTATCATCCGAGGGCGGATAAAAAGGAGACTGTCCAAGCCCCTGCATATACATAGAATATGGTAATCTGTTAACCCTAAATTGTAACTGAAATATCGTCACTATAAATTTCCGAATATTGTTAATCCCCCTATCCGAAATCGGAACATACTACTATAATCTAGAGATATACGGTTGAATAGATTTATATAATTTTGATTTATATGGATTGTACTAAAGGGAATTCCAATATTCTTTGTGGGTAAACTTAATGAAATATAAAAAAAATATAATAAGTTATAATAATAACTGATATAATAAACAATTATAATAAACAATATAAGAATAAAATTAATTTCTTACTTAGTAACGTTTTCGGGCATAGCCCATGATCAGCTAAAACACAATTCACTATGTGTGATCAGAAACAAATTCTAAATCACACTGCTGATCACAAATAGTGAATTGTGTTTTAACTGATGATGGGCTATGCCCGAAAACGTTACTAAGCAAGAAATTAATTTTATTCTTATATTGTTTGTTATAATTGTTTATTATATCAGTTATTGTTATAACTTGTTATATTTCTAAATTTAACAAACAGAATGGAAAAAGATTCTTTATTAAATATAAAAGATCTTTGCTAGGGAATTTTGGAATTAGTAAAGCAACCTCATCAGCCTCTGATTTTGATGGTTTATCCACTACCTCATTATCTTCCTTTGTCGATTTTTATGTTTGATAGCGCTATATGAATATTGTCGGTTTCAAAAAAAGTTATTTTACTTTTTCTAAAATAGTTCTCAAATGTGATGTAACGTATGATCTATATTACATATAAAGAGATAGTTTAATTTCCCAATTACTTTTGCATTTAAAAATTGCATATGTATTTTTACCGCAAAATGATTATTAATACTATGAAATTTGAGATATTTCTTGCAAAAATCGATATTATAAATGTTATATTTTTTTAGATTTAAAGGTTTGCCACATGTTATTTACTGTCGTATTTGGAGATGGCCGCAGCTACAGTCCCACACTGAGCTGCAGTCGATCGAAGGTTGTCTGTATGGTTTTGCTTTGAAAAGGGAATTTGTTTGTGTTAATCCTTATCACTATCAAAGGGTTGAGCAAAGTAAGTGTATCTAAAAAAATATTAGATTTCGTAATTTTAATCTTATACGCGTTGTGTATATGTAACTGAATATCGAAACTTCTATTATTTTAGGTTTACCGCCAATTTTAGTTCCGCGCAATCAAAATATAGAAGATCCTCCTCCACTCCTAGTTGATATACGTCAAGAAATTGATATATCTGCTCCAGAAAATACATCGGCTCCGCAAGTATCATCAATTTCTTTACCGCCTACATTACTTTCTTCGCCGTATACTCCGATGGATTCTCCCACCACACCACCGGGATACATGTCTGAAGATGGTGATAACAATGATAACCTAAGTAATTATTTTATTTAATATAATTGCATAAATGTAAAATTTAAAAAATTAATTAAAATTTTATTATTTAATATTATTTACGTTTAAATTCATATTTATTCCATTCCTCGGGTTGTTGCAAAAGTATGCGGCACTTAAGAGTAGTAGCCACGCAGTAAAAAAATTGAAATAGTCTTTTTCTTTTCTTTTTTTAAAGTTTAGCGATGATGGTCTCATTAGAACTTTAAGGTACAGAAAAAAAATCATTATGATGTGTTAATGTCCATAGTTAACGATCTTAAATAAATCAACTAAAAAAAAAAACAAAACAAAGGCAACTAAAATTTTACTTTTTTTATTGTAATTTTAGGTGTTAGTGCCAGTCCTGCATTAGATACGCAACCGGTGATGTATTGTGAACCAGTATTTTGGTGTAGTATTAGTTATTACGAATTAAATACTCGAGTTGGCGAAACCTTTCACGCATCACAACCTTCAATTGCAGTGGACGGATTTACAGGTGCTATATCTGTTATGTTTATTTAGATTCGATTGTTATTTTATAAATGTGATAAGGTTAAACGAATGAAGAATATTCGATTCGAACACATATTTTCATATTTAAAAAGATTTCGTTTTAGAACAAGTACTGATTCTAAGATCGTGTACATGTATTTCCTAAAAAAAAAAAAAAAATATTAAAAGTAATATTTTTACCATCGTGTATCTTTTTAATTTTCAAATTTTATATAATTATTCCACAAATATTTAATTTGAATTGGATAATAAAGATTTATAGTACGGAAAGTATGTGATAAAATTTCCGGCCTTAATTTTGTCCAGTTGATGAGTAAACACAGCATCAATACATGTTAAGTGTTGTATAAATGGACATGCAGTCTCTGTCCCGATACGTTCTTCCGTCCTAATGTGCGCGGGAATTTTGGTTTTAGCCTAATACGCATGCTTAAAACCAGCAACCAGCGACGACGATAAATCAGAACGATGTTCGAGAGATCGTGAGTTAATGACTGTTATCGAATAATATTTTCCAGCACGACACCTGAAACCGTAGATTTTAATAATTTCCAAAAAAAAAGAAAGAAAAAGTAAAAACAAAGAAACTAGTTATTGAAATAATTTTTAACAATGCTATTTTAAATCACATCAAAAATAGTTCGTTGATAAAAACGCACCTTTTTACTGGAATAGTTTTATTTCTTATTCCTTTTTAACAGATAAATATGCCAAAAATATTTTTCCATAATAATCATCTGTCTGATGTTGTATGGAGGAAAAGAAGTGATAACGTTTTGTCGCACCTAAAATTCATGTGTGAGTAATTAGAAAAAAAATGTCTTTTTATTTTTAACTGAAATGGATTGTGAAATATTTTTTTTCACAGTGTAATGTATAAAAGTGGTTGTAGTTTTAAGATTTGAAAGGACTATGTTTATATGTGTATATATATATATGGGTGGGTACAGTATATACTGCTGGTCAAAAGTTTTTATCCACTACTATTGCACTATGTTTCTTTGCCTACATTTGAGTTTACTTCACAAAAGACGACAGAGCTACCGCGGTAAATGTATAGTAGACATGTAGTACGGTAAGAAGTCATGTTAGAAGTGTAGATGTGAACTGAGAATAAGGTAATACTTAAAAACTACGAAAAATTGATGTTTTTTATATAATAATACAATTGTTAATCGCATATGATTGTCTCCGTATTATTGAAAAAACACCGACAAAAAATATTAACGTTTATTCGAAACCATTTCCAATGGCGAAAAAAAGGAACGGAGGCAGGTTCTCCTCACTGACAAATTCATGATTTGTCTGGCAAAACCAAACGGACATGTACGAAACGCTCCAGATTCAGATACTATAATACAATTTTGGTGAACGAATTTCTTTGGTATATGGTTTGCAGCGCTATTTCGAATTATGTAAAAACAGACCTCGTTCAAGTGGTGCACAATGATCATTGCTTATGCAAGATAATATGCATTCGCGAATTGCACCGCAGAGGCTAAAATTTTTATACGAAGCTGAAATTGCAGGCTGGCTTGAAGCGTATATTTAAATCCCATTTAACATATTTAGAACATATTGCTCAGAAGAGTTCGGACTCGTGAACCACAAGTAAATTTGCTAGCTGAACTACGGAACAGTTGAAAGCAAAATGGCACTTGATTTCGCATAGCGATATTTGTACCCTCATCATCATCATGCTCAAGCAGGCAGGTGGAAGCTGCTATTTAACTTCGTTATTTGTAAATTTAAAAAATTTTAAATTTAGATAAAATTCTACTTTTTAAATTTGAACTGTATATCACCAAAAAATAAAAAATTAGGAATAAATTTAATTTTATTAACATCATGTATCTTATATTTGAAAACCTGCATGTTGGAATGCAGATTACTGTAATTAGAGAAATAAAACAAACTTCTATTACGCAATTATTTTTTCAGATCCGAGTAATTCCGAACGATTTTGTTTGGGTTTACTTTCGAATGTGAATCGTAATTCAATTGTGGAACAAATACGACGACATATTGGTAAAGGTGTCCGATTATATTATATCGGCGGCGAAGTTTTTGCTGAATGTTTGAGTGATTCTAGTATATTTGTGCAGTCGCCAAATTGTAATCAGCGATACGGATGGCATCCGGCGACAGTTTGTAAAATTCCACCTGGTTAGTATCGGTGTTACGTTATAAATTGGAAAATGGCGCTCTGCGCACTGTATTTAGACCTTATGACAATGTTTTTAAAAATATCCGTATATCGCTTATTTGTTTTCAGTTTAATACGGTATATTTCTGACATTTCTAAAACCATGTTTTAAACACTTGAATTCTTATCACATTTTTTAAATATAAATCTCTCATCTTTGTACTACGAGTCTATCCATATGTGTTCCTATTTCTTTTTTTTTGTTAATACATATATCTATCTATCTATCTATATATATATATATATATATATATATATATATATATATATATATATATAAAAATGAACCGACCGTAAGTTTGTGACCGCAAAACTCAGAAAGTAGTGCATGGATTGACATCAAATTTTTACACAACGTTGTGTTTCTATATAACAGTGTTTTTAAATACTTTTTATCTAATTCTAAGCGTTTCGAAAAACAATTTAAGTGGCGCGATCTATGATTGCTTTCGGTATTATAGAGAGGAATTGGAGAAAAATGTATCGTGACTATATATGCAGGAGGATGTATAATTGCATAAGTTGTGTAAATACAAGTACGTGGCGACAGTCTCCGATCAGGGATGAGATGAGTGAGAAAGAATATATATGGGTGAGAGAGAGAGTGCGCTGCAACAGGTTCGATGCAAGGAAACGATCGTCATCGTCGAGCAAGCAAACAGGTTGATGATGATGCTAGAAAAAAAATCTGTTTTTTACAACACTGTTCATGATCTCGAGGGGTAAACTGCTGGAGAAAGTTGAACCGCGTGACATTTGAAATTGTGATTTGCACTGTGTACATCGTCTTTTTCCAAATTGTTTGTCACTTTTTCAACAGTTTTTTTTTTTTATTTAAATGCGCATAGTAAAATAAATATGTAGCATGAATAATTACCCAAATTAGTACGAAAAAAAACAAATCACGTAGAAAATGTAACGGAAAGAAAAAAGTTATTAAAAAGTACGTGATTCGAACGATTGAAATAAAAAAATTAAATTAAAATGGAGATGAAAAAATAAAATTGTGAAGTAAAATAAATAAACCTAATTTAAATTATCGAAGAATGTATGAAACGAAAACGGCATATAATCAAATCAATTCTAACCTTGTATCATCTCTTGTTCCTCTTTGTTATTTTTTTTTTTTTTTTTTTTGAAATACAGTCACTAATTAAAAGATTAATATACAGTCACATCTTCATTTTGTCGGTGAAGTGTTTGATATGAATAAATTATTCATCTTTGTATCTGCATGTATCTATTTAAATATACTCTGCTTATAGATTGTAATTAACCGAAGGAATACACATTAGATAAAGTTACATAATGCATAGTCGAAAATATAAACATGTAATTTCTTTAAAATTTCAACGCGATTGCTTGAGGTTTTTTAAAATAAGCAAAAATCAAAAAGGAGGTCGTAATGGAATTAATTTTAGAATTCAGTTTCATAAGTTGTATATATAAACGTATATGTATATAGATGAGTGTACAATGGCTCAGAAGTAATTGAAACCATTAAGCTGTACATTGAAAGACTTGCGAAATAATCAGGTTCCATTTAATGGAGCATTGGTGTTACTGTCCGGTAACTTCAGGCAAACGTTTCCAATGATACTTCGCTCAATACCACCTGATGAATTGCATGCTTCCTTAAAATATTCAACTTTTTGGAGCACAGTAAAAAAATTAATTTAACAAGGAATATGAAAGCTCAACTTCAAAACGATCCAGCAGCTGCCATATTTTCAAGACAATTATTCGAAGTCGGTGACGGTACTGTACCTACAAATTCAGAAACAGGAAAAATCACCTTCCCATCTAATTTCTGCAACATCGTAAATTCAAAAGAAGAATTAGTAGACAAGGTATTCCAAAGCATCGAAACAAATTATCAAAATCACACGTGGTTGAAGGAAAGAGACATTCTAGCGGCTAAAATGGTCGACGTACACGATATGAACAACATTATTCTAAACAGAATCCTAGGCGAAATAGTGACGTACAAATCTATTGACTCCGTGATGGACCGAAGTGAAGTAGCGAATTTTCCGATGGAATTTCTTAATTCACTCGATATTCCTGGATTACCGTCACACATTCTGAATTTGAAAATTGGAGTGCCAATTATATTACTCCGAAATATCAGTCAACCAAAGTTATGCAACGATATATGATTAGTAGTTAAAAAATTGATGAATAATCTAACTGAAGCAGCAATTCTGATCGAATCTCATAAAGGTGAAGACGTACTACTTCCACGAATATCACTTATTCCGACAGATTCGAGTTTAAACAACTTAAATTTCCATTACGTCTTGCGTTTGCTATGGCCATTAATAAAGCGCAAGGATAATTTTTACAAGTGAGCGGTTTGAATTTAGAAAAAATGCTTCTCACATGGGAAATTATATGTTGCATGCTCCAGAGTAGGTAAACCATATTTGATCTATGTTTATGCAGAAAACGGATAAACAAAGAATGTAGTACATTCATTAGCTTTACAATAAAAAACTATTTTCAGTGAAAAACATTTTTTCTTTTTTTCCTTTCATTCCACAGCATAGTCATGGCAACACAAAGTATGTTATTAAATTGAATAATATGTTTTCTCAGTGAATCTATGTTTACTAGAATACTTTTATTTACTTCCCCAATAATTAATATTAAATTGAGCCACAGCGAAGCGTGGCCGAGTTTAGCTAGTATATATGTATGTATGTATGTATGTATATATACAAGGGGCAGTCATATATAAACGAGTCTTTTTTAACTGAAGCCGAGCGAACGCACGTTGCACGATGTAACGTGTGGGGGGGGTATTGTTTGGTATCTTTAGACGCGCTCAGCGCAGTAGTGGCGCTAAAAAATACGTTCTACTGCATTTGTTTACGATGAGTGAGCAACGAGTACCAAGTAGAGTTGCGCGACGCATTATTATCAAGTCTCTTAGTAACGAAGGTGGAGTAAACGATAGATGGCGATCACAGTTCGGAAATGAAACATTATCGAAGAGTCAGCTATGTAAGTGGAATCGTTCGTTCAGTAGCGGTCGAAATACAGTCGAAAATTTGACTCATCCACGTCGTCCGAACACGAGCATTACCCGCAAAAACATTAAGCGCGTTGAATGTGTCATTAAATGTAATAGACGGCTTACGATGGAGGGATTATTAATGCTGAATACTACTGTCAACTTGTGGATTCAGTCAAGGCGGCATATTGTTCCAAAAGACGTGGCGTTCTGATCCAATCCGTATGTTCTTGCATGAAAACGCTAGGCCGCACACAAATGCACTGGACAGCCGTTGAACATCCGTCATATAGTCCAAATTTAAGTCCATGCGATTAATTTGTTTGGGCCGCTGAAAGAGGCATTAGGTGGACAGCGATTTGAAGATAATGAAGGTTATATGCAATTTGTGTGCAATTGGCTCTCCGACTTACCGCATTCGTTCTTTGATAAAGGAATTGAAAAATTACCAAAGCTGGGGATGTAGAAAATTAGTGCTAGTGTTAATTTTTTGAAATATTTCAATAAATTTTAATTTTTAAAAAAAATCTTATTTATATTTGACTGACCCTTGTGTATATATATATATATGTATAAAATTATTTCTGTTAATATTATATTCATCATTATTATTTATTTAAAAAAACAATGAGCAAGTAAAATACTTGCAAACCCTGTATTCGAACTTTTGCCGATCTTGGTGTCTTATGGTGTGATGCGTTGAGGTGACTGAACTTTTGTTTTGGAGTTGTATCTGTAGACCCATATTTCATCACCGGTGAGCATTTTCGATAAAAATGCAAGCTTGTGTGCGCAATTTTTTAACAAATTGCGCGATATTTTGAGGCGGCATTTTTCTGGTCATTTATGAGTAACCTTGGAATAAAATAAGCGACAACTCCGGACATTTTCAAGTCATCCTGCAGACTGATCCAAAGCTGATATTTAATTGCGACATTTCAGGGATCGCTAAACGCCAATCTGATCTGATCAAATCACGAATTTTGAAAATGTGATCAGGATCGCGAGAATTGTGCGGACGACCGCTTCTTTTGTAGCCCATCGAGTGAGTTTCAGCTATTTTTAGAACGATTATACTAGAAATGGACTATTGTACGTTTAGTTGTCTCGTCATACACTGCTTTCGTCGCATTAAAGCACTCAGTAAACGTTTTACCCGGTAAAAAACAAAACTTAATGATAGCACGCTGTACAAGTCGTTGACGTGGTTTAAAATACTGATTTTAAACCTTTAACGGGCTATTTCGATTCAGACACGCATAAAAACACTAACAGATAGATAACGATTCTGACTTCGGCCCGTTATTTAGGGAAGAGTTGTAGCATTCATTTGAAATGAAAACTAGTTTACTAGTCCATATAGGTGACTCACACGGCAAAGAGTTTGGCTCTTTTTGATCATTCGTCGTATTTGTTTTGCGTTTTGAATTGTATGGTATTTGAAGTATTGAATTATTATAATGCGTTACTATTTAATATGCTTATTAATCCGGAAATACTTTTGTAATCTTTTGATTACATGGAAAGTATCCTTAATACTTTTTACATTTCAACTATTATTCCAATATTATTTATACGTTTTAAAAGGTATTAACAAACGCTGTCTGAGGACATCGAATACAAAAATAAGATAATTATTTCAAATTAAGTGAAATACAAATTTGATGGAATATCAGATATTAAAATTTGTATCGATGTGACATCAGATAAAAACATTAATGTCTTGTCAGCGTATTGTCAAGTTTTTTATTTTTTTAATACATACGGAATTGAAGAAATTGTATTTCGTTAATATAAAAAAAAAAATAAAAACAAGGAAATGAAAAGTTTACAATAAGCATTTGTCAAGTATTTCATGATGCAACAGATGGGTAAAGTACATCGATCCAGTGTTTTGGAAGCGTGCTATTCTTTGTGTTCTCAAAAATTAAAAACAAGTTCTTATAAACGTTTAAAATTACGGATTAAATACTCTAATCAGCTTTAGAATATACAATATAGTTATCAGTAAAAGCTTGTATTTTATTCAAATAACTGTAATTTCATTTGACGAGTATATTGCTTCTAGTTCTAAACATAAAGCCCCGAAAATGGTCTATTTACTTTTAGCGATGCCACTAAATTAGCAGTTCTTATTTGATGTTTTTCTCAACCTTAAAAGTATTTTAGAGAATATTATTTTTATTCGAACCTTTAGATATTATTTATGCATATAATTTGGTCGCTATAATCAGTAACCGTGCATTTCGCGTTTATTAAGTTTTATAAAAGAATATGTGTATTAATATTTGCATATTGTTTGAAATTGTAAATTTAATAGGTTGTAACTTAAAGATATTTAATAATCAAGAATTTGCCGCTCTTCTGTCTCAGTCAGTTAGTCAAGGTTTTGAAGCGGTTTACCAGTTAACTAGAATGTGTACTATACGCATGTCATTTGTAAAAGGTTGGGGCGCTGAATACAGGTAAATATGATTTGTAAAGTGGTAAATAATTTTTATAATACTTAACGAAAAATAAACTAGTTTATTATTAGCCAACTGAAAAATTTACAGATTATAAATTGATCCCGAACTCATTGAAAATATTGGTGTAAGTTTTTTATCCAAATTAAACGGATATTAAGTTGGTTCTGTCATTTAACTATTGCTGTTATACTAAATTAAGTAAAATGTACATTTATTAGGAACAACTTTTTACTATAGTAACTTAACACCTTTAGTTCTGAATTATTTTCTGATGTGTTCTTCCATTATGCATTAACAGATTTTTTCGTTAGATCTTTGTTATTTTAGTGGGACAGATGCAATTATTATCCATATTTGTAATTCCGGGAGCTACTCGCGGCATCTGTAATTACTTTTTTGTTTTTTAGTTCCTGAGGTGCTAGCTGAATTTTGTCTTTTTGCTTTATTTCCTAATAAGAAAGATATTGATCTTTTTTGTTTTTGGCATTATTAATTTCAACGTATGATATATCAAACAAAAAAGACATGTACTATAAATGGAACGAAAGAATTAATCGCAATATTTTTACAACTGAAATACGTTACTCGCCACAAAAATGCGAATGGTTCATGAAAATATAACCAATCGAAAATACCTAACACACTTTAAACAACGAATTATACAATTCGTCATATACACTTGCATTTACACAAGCATATAATACGCCAAAAAGTAACAAACAGCCGGTAAGTACGAACTCGAGGTACCACTTACTTGATTGAATAAGTAAATAGACAAGGTGTCAAAATTGAGTAATGCAGTTAATGAATAAAAAAAGTTAAAAAGTTAATAAAAGAAAATTCAATAAAGGCGTAAATTAAAATACAACGATTTTTAGTTTTTTTCTGTAATAATTATCTGTATTGTTCGTTAACTTTTTTTTTTTGCTTACGAAGAGTTGCAACTCATATAACCTTTCGACTTTATAATTTCCAGACAAGCAGATAAAAATATTTTCAAATCACTGACAGTAATTTTTTTTGTCTCTATTTAAAATACGTTGTACTTACCTGGTACTTATAAACACTGAACAGACCGAAACATCAGAAACTAATTGGAGAAGAAAACACATGCATTATAAATCATTGAAGGAATAGTAAAAAAGAAGGAAAAAACGAAGTTAGCGTCGTCTTTCTCCTTTTATCAAAATTGTAATTTTCATACTTTTTCAAGACATGATATAAACTGTTTGACAGAGATATCATACTTTTTCCTATTTAAACTTTAAATTTTTGCAATTCCTATACTATATTTATGATATCATTGTGGAACAACGCTTAGAACGACCACCTGGGTGATATAAGTTTTAGGCTGCGTGAATTTCATCATTATTACTCTAATAGTTTTTAAGTTAAATCGGACGGACAGACAGACAAAAATTTAAAAAAATAGATTTTCTACTTAAGTGCGATGAAATTAACCTAAAATCACAAGCATACATACAGTTTTATATACTAATATAGATTTAAGTTATTATAGTGATTAGACAAATACATTAGTTTTGTTGTTCTAGCTTGAGTTTATGAACTTAAATTTACTGTGATTAATGAGAAATAAAATTATCTCTTAGATGCACATTTAAGTTGATGGAGTTTCCCAAATTATCAATTTTTACTTATAATATCAAGCTAGTTTATTTAATGCTGATTTATTTGATGATGATATTAAAAAATTAAATTATTTGTAATGAAAATATGATGTCCATTATAGAAGACAAACGGTGACGTCAACTCCTTGTTGGATAGAATTACATCTAAATGGTCCTTTGCAATGGCTCGATAGAGTGCTCACTCAGATGGGTTCCCCCCGTTTACCTTGCAGTTCAATGTCTTAAAGGTTAGTACTTTTAAGTGGGCGCTTTAAAATGGATTATTTAAATATGATATAATATATATTAGCTTCTTTTTATAATACTATTCTGAATTAGTGGAATCACGGCATATATGTAAAATTATCGTGCAATATACTAATATTAAAAAGTAATCGAAAGTTGGAAATTTTTCTTAAATGAACATAAACCAAGAGAATTGCTTGTGTTTAATATTAATATATTAACATTTCGTAATAAAAGGATATAAATAATTCAGTTTTTTAATGTTTAAATATAATTTAATATACTGACAATTCTATCGCTTTATCAGCTTTCATTTATTTTATTTTATTTTTAATGTTTTAAAAAATTTTATAAATATTTCAAGTTTTTAATAAGTATAAACGGGTTCTTATTAATATATGTACTTACGTTTGTATCATTTTCTATATATATATATATAGTAACAATTTAAATTCAGTTTTTAATCATTTTTTTTTAAATAATTTTTTCTTAAGGTATATCAAAAATTTAGTAACCTTTTTTGATAGATGCACTTATTATCAGTTTATTTATTAAATTTAATGTTTCTGCATATGTGAACGCATATTAGAACTTTAAAAAAAAATGAATACTGCAAATTTACAATTTTTATTACTTTATTATCGTTGTTTCCTTTCTAAGAATAAACAATTTTTAGAGTTCTTTAAATTGTTGTAATGACTTTGTTCTTGGGAGTTGATAGGCGGAAATATAATTACGTAAAGGATTATTATTATGTGTAACAATTTTTGCAAATTTCAGGTTAGATTTTATAATACTAGTTTATTGCATTAATGTCGGTAAATTGTATTTATACTTTTATATAGTTTAAAAGGTGATGTTGATATTTTTATGGTGATTACAGATGTTGCAGCGCATTTAATTATCTCAAATTCGTCTCAGAAATGCAGTTTATATAATAAATAAGTTGCGTATAATCCGTTTGATTATAACATGATTACCCGGGTATCTATTTTGCATTTGTCTTTTTGTCCTCACTTTTTAAACTTAATTTTAATATTGTAAAATTTTATTTTGTAAATTTAATTATTTTATATTTTATTTTTTTCTAAAAAAAGAAAATAAAGGAAAAAATAAATCAGGATTATAAATATATTTCAATATATATTTGTGTAGTGTATGTGGGTGGGTGTGTATGTGCATATATGTGTGTGTACGCGTACATATGTGTATATATATAAATATATAATTTAGTTACCGTATTTTATAAAACCAAGAGTATTTTTTTACTAATGACTAATACCAGTATGTGAGTAGATTTTATATATATATATATGTGTGTGTGTGTGTGAGTTCGTGCGCTTGTGTATGATTTCATTTTTATTACTAGTTATCTAAATGTATATTACTTATGTTTACATATGTGTATATATATATATACCATATAAGTTATTATTGTATCCTCATATAATAAAGTTATTTTTATTAATAAACAGTACATTTGTTTAAAATAGGGAATCGCAAAGTAGTATAAACCAAGGAAAAACGTTAGAACTTTTAAATATGTTTATTATAATTGGTTGGTAAAGTATAAGTTAATGAAAATAAAAAATTAAATAGGAGGGTAAGAAATTGTGTAAATGCAGTTTACATGAAGGAAAATAATATGAACTTGTCAAATACTTAATTTTATAAACAAATACACTTAGTTGAGACATAGAAAGTGGGTATTTTGGATGAAATGTAAATTGCTTACTTGTTAATTCATGGCTAAATACTTTTTTATTTTCATTTTTACGTTGTTTATGTTGATAATTTAAAAAAATAAGTACATATATTTAACGATTCTCAATTTTGAATAAACCGAAATGAAGTACCGATACCTGCTGACTAATATTTTTTAATGAAATAGCATTCTTCGTCTAATTCTCGTAAATTCTGTTTTTGTTTTGTATTATTATATGTTTGAATTGATACTCAGATCGTCGCGTGTGATCAAACGAATTTTATAAATTTTATTGTTTTTTTTTTTTATATATATAAAAATTTTTTTCGTGAATTATTTTTTTCCTGCATTGATAATCTTGTTATAAATAAACAGATATTTGATCGACATTAAAAACTCGCAAATGATTATTAATTGTTGTAATTTGAAAGTTTTTGTTATGAAATGTTGCATGTTGTTAGCAATATTTCTTTTTCTCAAGTTAATTCTGTGACTTACATAAACAAATTTTTATAATTAAATCTGAAAAGTTCTATAATTGATTATAGTTCATATTGGTTTTAAATTGTATTGCATTCTGGGAAACATAATTACTTTTTTTAATGCTTTTTTCTGTTTACCCTTTACGTTTATTTATTTAACCCCGGTATATTGTTTGTTTTTTTTTTTTCTATTTACATAATTTAATTAAACTATCATTAAATGTGAAAATATTTAATATCAAATTCTTTACTTTAAATTTCGAAGCTTCATTTTACATTCACTGGAGTTTTAATTGTTATCTCTCTAATAAATTTATTTAATTTGTTAATTATAAATACGAAACTGTTTTCAAACCGTTTTATATTTATAGACTGTAAATTAATAAAACATTGTTGAATGAGATAAATTGTTCTACCTACATTGTACACAGTTGACTCTGCCGATCGATAATTTAATATAACGTACTTCGTTTTTAACTCGTCCCAACATGATTTACACATAATTTACGTAAAAAAAGAAAAGTTTTATAATAATAATAAAAAAAAAAAAAAAAGATCGATTATTCAGATCTGAATGCACTAGTGTAATTGTTTCAATGAAAACTTAATTTTACAATTATAAATTATTGCTATTAAACAAAACGAAATTGTAAGAAGACGTTCTTCAAGTTGTAAAAATATTTTAGTTTATAGGAATGATTTGCTAATAAGTTTTTACAGCCGCCAAACTACGTTTCTATTAAACCAAATTCAAGGAGAAGGGTAATTTAACATTTGCACCCATTGACTCGGTGTCCGGTACAAGTTTTTTTTTGTATGTAAACGTGCGTTTTTACAGATCTTTTTAAGGTATTAAGGTTTTCGCTGAATCACGAAACTCCGTTCAGGATTTTTATGCTAACATTAAAGGAAATCTGAACAAATATTATAATAAAACTCCTACAATGGTTCCTTCTTTTTAAATAAGCGTAAAAGAACATACATTTTACTCTCTCCTTAACGTAATATTATCGCAATAACTGAGTAACGAATGTTGGACAGGCAAATTGAAGTCGTAGGTTTGAAATCCGGCGGCAGCAAATAAATCTTATTAAAAACAAATAATCCTGAAAATCGTATAAACGGAAGTAATAAATCACCACGCATGCTATTTTCATAGGTCAGTGTATGAACTTGGATTGCGCTTAGATCATGATTAGTCAAATATGAGTCTCAAATGTACTTTTGTGTTAAATATATAGAATTTCATGGGCATTATTTATATCTATACAACAAAAATTTAAAAATCTGCGAATACGTAGTCCGACGCTCGAAATTGAGCAACATGAGCAATAAATGTAAATAATATCTGGACAGATTAATATCTAGAGAAATATGGTTGATATTCTGATTGTACTATAATTTTATTTTTCTTCAGATGGCGTAAAGTGGTAAGAATTTTTTTCGACGTTGGCAATTTAAAAACTGTATTTTCGTGGATAACTTCAAATTGTCATTGTAATGAGAACTAAAGAGTTCTGTTTTATTAAAAATAGTAAACCGAGAAAAATTTAAATATTCATATCATTGATCACAAAATTTTAATCTAATATCTTTATTCTTTGTTAAATTCAACTTGCTTTCTGAATAGTATTTTGGATATGATTGGTGCACTATATTATTTTCGTGTATTTGTTATTTATGAAACATTTTCCTATCAAAGTTTACCCATAAGGTCTGTTTTCATTAATAGTGCAAGGGGCATCTGTTTTCTGATCACTATGAATATTAAAATTCTATACTAAACAATTATTCACATTATATCTTCCGGGCACGTACCACACAACGGTTAGGAAACCGATTGGAACATTCTTCAAAAAAATCGTACATCAAGTGCGAAATGATAATGGAAAGTATCATTTAAATAATGTATTATAATTTTACAACTGATGCTCATCTGATCTTGAGCCATGTCTCAGTCTCTCAGTTAGGTTCGTCCGATAACTTCTAAAAAAATTACATTTCTAGTACACAAAACATACCGCGCTATTTTAAAGTTATTCACCATTTTTACATATTTTAAAATTATATATAAGGAAAAAAGAGATCCCTATCTTTCTGTTATTTGTTTGAAACTGTAAAATTACCATCAAGTGCCAATATTTTGTAGAACTTTTGTTGTTCTAAAAATTCTGTTTTATCTGTTTTGATGATATAGGTAGTTAAATTTCGATTTAGTTTTAGCTCTTTCCAGCAGTGATACGTGCATATATTAATTTCAGAAAGAATTAAAAATATAAAATCTGGAAGGTTTCAATTATTTACTATTTTATTTTTTTATGTTAACCAAAAATGTATTGTACACTATTGTGGTTAAAAATCTAATATTTTAGTAAAGAGACATCAAACTATATCTCACAAACTTATCTTTTATACCGCATATACAGTGCTTCTAATTTTTTCCGTGTTGAGTAAATTTTTTTATTGCTAACATACGTAGCAGCGCTTAGATAATTTTAAAAACATATTATTACACTTTTTTTGAATACCCACTGAAACGAGTTTGCTGGACAAAAAAATTTAAGTTTATGACATAATTATTGTTTTTCATTTATTATTAAATAGTACTTGATGTCCGAGCTTTATTGGGATCTATTCTGAATAACTTGCAAATCAGGCAATAAATTGTGTTCCTTAAGTAGTTCAGTAATATGGCCACGATACGAAAGTTGTATTTTCTACTTTTTTTTACATTGCGGTATTCTTACTGTTCACAAAATAACATCGTATTCAAAATTCATAAGCGAGAAATATTACAAATGACATCCATCGGTCTATAAATTAATTAGCATAATATTCAAAATCGGGTTCATAAATTATATATTTCATCTCAAAACAGAGATATTATTCCTTTTTGTTTTAAATTTGCTTTTAACTATGGTAGACTTATTAATTTTTGCCGTTGTAAATAACGTATTATTTACTTTTTAATAAAGCCTAAAAACATAATAATCACTAAAGTAGACAATAATGCCCTTCTTTAAAAGTTGCTTAAAGAAAACCTCGATCAATCGATTTCTAATTCGTAAAAAACAAATTCATGAGTTGCTTCAGAATCGTTGGAGCCATTTCCGAGAAACCAGTTTATATATTAATTACAACGTAATTCTTAAGCTACCCCCCATTTTTATGTAAGGTTTGTTATATTTTATTAGATTTTTGTAATTATGTTATTATATTAATATGAACTGATTTAGAATTATGTTGTAAATTTTGATCATTGTATGCAAAAGACAGAAATATAAGCAAGAGGGGTCAAGGGGCACAGCCCCTTGCGAGACCAAAATGGCCGAGTTATATATATATATATATATATATGTATATATATATATATATATATATATGTACATATGTACGTATATATATAGAATTATTGTTCATGTATGTTTTTGTAATATTTGCATTTTCCCTTTATTTGATGTATAATTCAGTTTTTGTATAATGTAATTTTTGTTTTTCATTGTATCGGTACAATGTACTAAAAGTAATATTTTTATGATATAAAAATTAATAATTTCTTACAATTTTAGTTAATTTCTCCACTTTTTGGGTAATAAGCTGAACTAAATAAATAACTAATAATATAATTTAAAGCAAATAAAAAATAATAACAGAAGTTAGAATAAACAAATTGAATAGTATAAAATGCAACTAAACATTCAAACTATAAAAATCGTTAATAAGAAACCGTAAAATGCGTGTAATGCATTTTAGAAAACTCGCTTGGTTAGCGATCCGAGCGAGAAAATATTTTTCATTGCTTGCCTCTTTCAACTATTTCAATTATTTCTTGCTCCAGTGGGCAGTGTTGTATTTAAATGCACGGTAAATGGTTTTCAAATTACGCATTTCACATTTTTCGCTCTAATGCGCAACGTATCTTAGCGTCTTTTTTGGCTATTGGTATTCTGTTACTTTTTCAATACAGAAAGAAAAATTGTTTAACTGATGATTAATAACAAACTTTAGAAGTAAATTTTATGCCAAAATTTTCCATTAATAATTAAGAAAATACTACGTAAATAGATACCTCTCAATTCTCTCTGTAATCATACAATGACTAAAAATCTCGCAAGCAAAGGCGAATAGCGGTATATTATTTTCATTCTTACAGTCGTCTTACATTTAAGAGTGAATTAATTATAATTTTTATACTAGAAACATGCACTATTTTTTCAGTAGTTTCATTTATTCAATTTTTTAATGCCAAGCTGATAAACTTCTTATCTTGAAATTACTTTAATAATTTCCATTTCGGAAGAAACAATAGTTATCAATTTTTCAACAGAAAGGTGTAGTTAAAGTTATTTTTGATATTGTAAGGTGTACAGCTTCACCTTACAAAGCACATCAAATTTATATATTTTTTGCTTAAATGTAATGAAAACCTTTGCAATAAGTTACAAATTTATTATTAATATGGATTCAGAGTAAAATAGTTTAGAAATTCTTATTTTGCATATTAAATAGTACGATTAATCAATTTTAATAATGAAAGAATTATTTTGTGTATTTTTCGCATCCACTGGTCTTTCCTTATGAGCACTTATACATATGTAATCGGTAAATAAAAAGATTTACGGAATTAAAAGTTTCCTTCTAATCCATCAAATTCTCAGTTTAACTTCGTTATTTACAAGACTTCTTAAAAACATTTCATAGTTTAGTTAATTGGCATTGTTAATGATAATTGTTTACTTGTTTATTACTTGAAAGTAGTTTTTATTGTAGTGTCTACTTGTATTAACTCGTATGTTACGCTGAATATGCGAAATTGTTGATTTTGTGAAATGCGCACAAACTGTGCCGAATTTACAAATCAGTAATCCGTGGACTTATTTCTTAAAATAGGAAAAGTTACTGCTGTTTACTACGTGAAATAAGCAAGCAGTATATATAATTAAATATTTATTACTTCCGTAGCACGAATTTGTATTATATATTTGTTTATTAAAATTAAATAGTAAATTTTGTTGATCACTCTAATAATTGTTGCAACATTGCAGATAATTAGACATCAATACGATCAGAGATATACGATGTCAATTAAGTTTATGCTTATTTTGTTAATTCGAGCACAGCTTACACCTATTTTACGAAATCGGTAATTCCACATATGTAAATACATATACGTACATATCTACGTATCCACATATGTAAATACATATTTCTTTTGTACATTTTCGTACATACTTAATAAAGAAAAATCTACACTTGTATGTAATGAATTAAAACAAAACCATAGGAACAACTAAATACATGCGAATATCAGTAAAAGCAAGCTACTTTATTTCATGATTAAGGGAAATAATTGCAAGTTCACACATTTAACAGATTAGAATTAAAATATGTAATTTCACAGAAGATAGCGTTTTTATAATAATGATATGTCTGTCAGGTTCAGTTTTTTTGTATTATTTCTTATTTTTGAAATTCTACAGTTGATAATTAAAAAATGAAATGTATTTTAAAAGTTGTTTACAATTATTAGTGGTTGATGACCCGCACTTTGAAAACTATTGGATTCAGTAATTATATTCTATGAGCTAATAGTTTAAATTAAATAGGAAAAAAAAGTATATAATCATAGAACTGTTTATTTAAAATAAATGTAAAAATTTTAAATCTAAAGGATAAAGTGGAAAACTTAAATTATTTATAAATTACAAAAAACATGATTAGGCACTGATTTTAAATTTAAAATTTTATTAATTTCAGATAAACATATGTCATTAAAATTCAATTAATTTCATTCAGAAAATAAATTACACATAGAAAGAACTATTATTAATTTTATGTTAAAAAATAAATGAGACGTCATCTTATGTTGATACGAAATATGTAGTCAACGGGATAATAATAATCTGTGGAGTATATTTGAGTTCGTATTGGTTTCTTCTTTTCAAGTTTGAAGAAGTTCATCTTGTTTGTGGGGACAGTGGATTGTTGTTGGGAGTAGGAATGTGTTTTAAGTTTGAAATTTAAGGTGGGTAGAATTTATTTTTAAATGAAAATGTCTAGATAATATTTGAAGTTAAAACGATATGCGTGTTTAAATAAAATTTATAAAATACCTATAAACAACAAGTATGGAACAGTCAATGTGACCATTTCGTAAGCAGATTTATCATTACTTTACTTAAATTTAAAGGAAAATAGTCAGTTCTATTTATGGAAGTTTATTTAAGCCGTATTATCTCGGAAGTTTTTAATAGTTTGTAAATATTAATTAAAGCTTTGATATCATTTTGATATATCTTTAGAGTATTTTGGAGCGAAAAAGTCATACGTGCAAACGGGGGCGATTAATTATTGACCAGTATTAATAAATGATGGGAAATGTACTCGTAGTGTGACTGACGGAATTATGCGAATGAAGGGCTTTGAAAATACACCATGCATAGTTACAATGGAAGGTGGGAATATTAATGGTGCATCCTCACCGGTTACTGATTTGAAATATTCTCCTGATCATGCTGATGCTGTGGCTTCAAATGGTATCCTGAGTCCTCCGACTACTCCATCGGCAACTACCCCAGTGGATAATGATTATACTTCGCCTTCTACTGGATCAGGCAGATTTAAGTTTTTTAAAGGTAATTAATTAATAGAGATAACGCTTTAAATGTTTTCGTATTATCTATCGGTGTTTACATTTAACAATGTATGAAGTAAAAAAGTTAAGAAATAATAAGGTTCAGAACTGTTGTTTTGATTTATATTTCCTACTGCAATTACACTTGGTGTAATATAGAAATTTTTTAAAATAGTGTCATAGTGTGTATTTCTTTTTATATAAAATAAAAGTTGTTAATGTCTTATTTTATTAAAGTAATTTTAATTTTTTTCGGAATCTCATATTTTATATTTTTAGTATTGTTTATATAAGCTTGTATTGTTTGATATTTAAAGATGGTAAGTTTATTATGGAATTGTGGCATCACAAAAATGGTGAACGAATGTACTGGATTCCAGTGTCGAAGAGTACAACATGTTGGCCAACTACGGTTAATTGTACATCACGTCAAGAAAGTTCCACATCACTAAGTGGTAAATATATTTTAAATATTTTATTCATGCCTCTTCGACTTCATCTTTGAACGGATAATTGCATTGCTTATTTTAAAGTAAAAGATTTTACCAGTTTTTATTGATAACCTCTTCACGTTATGATGTTTTGGGTATGTTGTTTCTAATTCATTTGATGGCAAAAAAAAAAAAACGCACAAGAGATCATTTAGACATTTTGTTATATTTTAGAAATAAATGAACTGTAAATGATCTGAGAATACTCAATGGTTCGAAAAGAGTCAGAGAAATTTTACGAAATACACCTTATATATTTGATTATGTACGGATAATAAGAATTAATAAAAATTAATTATTTCTTATTTTATCAGTAATTAAATTATTTTCATTCTGTTAAACGTTTAATGTTCTAAAATTATCAAAAATTTTTGCTTTTAAAATTTGAATGCGTTGAAACGTTTTTTTTTTCCATATTGAATGTTAAAATTTCATACGGGCTTTGATTTCCAAAGAATTCTACTATCTGGCAATAATGAAGAAATTTTGTAACTGAATTATTTTCAATAGGCATAAATTTATTTGGAAATAAACACTATTTTATGGGGAAAAATCTTCGAAATGTAATAATAAGCTGTTTAAAAAAATTTTTATTTTGGCGTAACCGTAGTTAAAAACAAATGTTTATTTACTATAAGAATATTTTAATCGTATTTAAAAATTAATATAATAAACTGTTGATAATATAACGAATAGTTTGTATAAATTTATTATAATACTCGGTTTAGTTTTAAAAAGGCACTTTTGTTATATGTAGATCCTTATAAAATAACTTCTTTGTATAAATATTTGATTTAAAAATAATAAACCAGAAAAATTGACCATTAACGACTTTTTAGTTACAAATCCCACTTTTTTTAAAAATAATTTACTGAAAATATTTACTACTTGTTTAATAACTGCTGCCTATCGTGAAGTAATTCTTAGTATAGGTTATATCATTTTTAAGAAGTTCACTTTAATCCTTTTGAAATTCACGGAATATTAATTGGTAGTTATATATTTTTATTGATTGAACAACGGTAGGAGATTCAAAACTGCTAGTGGCCCATGTGTTGAAATCGAATGTTAATGACGTGATCTGCGTGTTAGTTGATAGCTGATAGTACTGTTAGATATTTACTCGTTAATTATAATGATATCTGAAAAATTATTATTTCTGTACAGAGTACATTCGAAAGAATATTAGCTACTAGTTAGCTGGTACTATGACTTCAGTATACCCGTTTTTTTTTTTTTTTTTTTTTTTTTTTTGTATAGCAAACGAGAAAACTAATATATGTCTTTTTGTAAGAAAAAATGCAAGTGAACGAAAATAGAGGGAGTAAGTATGTTAAATTAGATGGAAGGACAGTGATAAGCGACAGTTATTTTAGAAATATATGAAAATAGGTAAAAGAAAGAAAAATAAATATTGGAAACTATGAGTTTGCTAGGCCGAAGAATTTGTTGAAAAAAAATTGCATTGGCATGTTCAGAAAAGTGAAAAGATTAGCGAAGAATGTGTACTTATGCAAAGACGACTTACAGACCAGATATAAATCATAAAATTTAGTATTAACGTAAATGTTGAATTAGTTATTATTAAAGTGTGCAGGTGAAAATTTAAGAAACGGAATAAAATAAAAAGAACAAATAGAAAAAAAGAAGAAATTTAATGATAGCTATTGGTAATTGAAAATGTGTACGGCGGTAAAAAAAGGAAGTAGGTGTTAACACAAATGAAACAATCTGGTGAACTTCTGCAGAAGAATGAAGTTGGTAATAAAATTTCAAAAAGAGTCTTTATATATTTGGCAATGATCTATAGACTAATACATTGTGACATCTTATATTGGTAATGGAAAAGATTTGAGCAAAAAGAATCCACAACTTGACAGAGGCCGATTTCGTGGATGATTATTTACCACTTCGTTAGAAATGAAAGTAAAAATTAAAAGAAGTTAATGGTACAACTGAAGAGAAAAGAAGAAATCTTCATAGAAGAAAAAAATGAGACTTACTGAAAAGGTTAATAATAAAGATAAGTAGTTTTTAAGAGGAAACAATTTGTTTTTCGCTGCGGAATCAAATGTGCGATGAAAGGAGAAATAGAAATTTATGTCCGGAGAGGAATGAAATCAAATGGAATGTTGAGGAAAATGAGTAGGTAAAAATGATGAAGTATGTGTGAGGGTTTGATAAGAGAAACAAGGTTGGGGAAAGGATATAAAAAAGTAAAATAAAAAATAATGGAGGAATTTCATGCGCAAAAAAGTTTAGCAAATAAAGTAGGATAAAAGGCTATCAAAAAGAAGTTTGAAAAATGTAAAAGATAAAAGTGAGACACTGTTATTGAATGCAGTGAAATAGAGAGTCTGAAAGAGTATTAAAAAAAGCCTGTGCGAGAAAATAAATTAATTCTAACATAATGGAATGGAAAATGAGTTAGTATGAAAAAAAGTAGCGTCAGTAACAACGAAAAAGATTATAACAGTGAATATTTGAATAAATTATAGACATTTGTTTTATAAATACAGATAAGAAAAAGTAGGTTAAATGTAAAATTATATGTTAAAGGACAGTAACGAACAGATTCGTGCGAACGGTTATGAAGAATATTCGAAAAAATAAAAGAGCAGAAATGGTTGAGAGTTCAAAACTGTTAATACATTGTCTAAAACTTACAGTAAATTTAAAACTGGTCTTAATATGACCTTAAAAGCTGTTTTTTCTTTGCCCTTAGCATCTTCATTCTGTATCAGATATTTCCCTCTTTTTATTATGAATATGTTTATTTTTATTGCACTCGAAGAGGTCTGATAAGGATTTAGTTTGTAAATATTTTTTTTTATACATCAAAAAAAAATAAAATGTTGTAATGAGAATAAATGTCTATTGAAAACTAACAATGGTTTTCTAGGAAAAGGATTGATAAAATACGAGAAAATGAAAAAGGAATAGAAAATCAGCCATAATTTGGAATGAGCGATTGGAGATAGAAGAACTATATTATGAGCTGAAGACGAGCCCAAAAATCTACCACCGGAAATAGAAGAACGGACTGAGGAATCTATTACCTCGTTGCTTTCAATGCCCAAATGGCCAGGAATGCACAGAAGATTGATTTCGATTGAGTGAAGAAGGAAAAGAGAGGGAGCGTATGAGGAGTATTACATAATCGAAAGAGAGAGCAAGAATATTCGATGTGATAGCCTGTAAAGCACTTTTAGAATCCGAAGTTATGAGCACTTTATGGAAAACTAATGATAAGGAAACAAAAAGGACGGCGCGTACAATAGCAATACATTTCGCATAAAAAATTGAGAAAAAGGAAGGGAGTTGAAAAGATTTAGAATAATTCAAATCAGGACAAAAAACGGCAGAACCAATTCCGTTTGGTCCTTTGGAATCATCAGTATAAATAGCGGTGTATGTAGGAAAGAAAAAACCTAAAGCATTGAAAAATTCAATTCTGGCGAAATGTTAAGGTACACATTTAGAACAGAACGGTAAACAAAGATATTTAATAGGGTGAAGGAAACTGGAAAAACTAAAAGAAAAATAAAGGAAGTTTACCATGATTCTAAATAAATGACGACAATTGAAGAAGGAAAACAGAAATAAGAGATAAAATTGGAGTTTTATTAGGGGTAAATCGTCATTTATGAAACGATAACATTAGGATATGTCAATAAAGAAAGGAAGAATATGGGATTCAACGAGCATGTCCGGAACTGGGGTAGATCTCAGAGTACCAGAGCAGAGTCGAGGACAGGTGTTTTGAATGTAATCTATCGGAAGAATTGCCATAAATAAAGCAAAAGTTAATCCAGGGTAGAATGGATACGTGATTTATAAAATATAAGTAAGATATAAGGATCGCCCCCCCCCCATTGGTAGGAGAAAGAGCTTTTAACAGATTGAGCTTTTTGAGAGATGATTAGTGTGATTGTGAAAGAAAAGATGTCGGTCAAGAAAGATTGCTAAATAACGAAAAGAGTTTCCAAGAGGAATTGGAACACCATTTTAAGACTGATAAAAAAAGGATCAAAAGGATGATGTGTAAAGACACGAGGATTTAGGGACAGAAATAAAGGCATGAATATTAAAAAGAACATTTTCTAGTAGCATTGAAGAGCTCTGAAGACGGGAGTTGATTAACGAGATATTGTGACCGGAGGAGTAGATGAGCGCGTGGACAGCAAAGAAAAGCAAAATAGAGTTAAGAGAAATAGAAACGATTTTGATAAAATAAATGTTGAAGACCGTACGTACCGTGACAGGAATCTTAAGGTAACTCTCGAAAGGTTAACCTTGTGGTAGAGTAGAAGGGAGCGAAAGGAATTACAGTTTTATGTCGAATGAAAGGAATAGTAAGAGAATCAAAATGGGCAGGAATGTTAAATGAGAACATTATATCAAACAGCGTGGAAAGATGAACGTTGTCAAAGGGAGGTGATATCGTCAACGAAAGCAGCAATTAAAATTTTTTTTATTAATAAATGACATATTATAAATGTTTGACCGAAACACGCTGGTGCAATCTGGTGTATCACGTGCAGGACGAAAATTGACGATATATTCAGATAACAGATTACTGTGCTTGAGCCGTCAAACGAGACGTCCGTTAATTAAACTTTCGAAAAGCTTCAACGGGAAAAAATAAGGTTTTGCGATAGGACAAGTAATAAAAAGTTCTAGGAAAAGGAAGTACAACCGGAACCAAGGAAGGAGTTAGAAATATTTAAAAGTTTCGAGAGAAAAAAGTCAGAAAGATTTTTAAGAACAGAAAGAGTGATCCTATCTAACACTGGAGAGGAATTAGAGGAATTGATTAAAGATGAACGAAATTTTGATGAAATAAAAATAAAATGTGAAGAATAAAAAGCAGGTGGGAAAAGGCAGGATTCCTGGAAACTAGGAACACAGCTAAAAGCTACAGAATCAATAAACGGTATTAGTTTTTCAGTAGGAAGATTATGATTGCAATGATGTTAGAAGAAGGATGAATTCCGTACATGCGAAAAAGGAGTGGATCGAAAAAAGGTGAGGAGCAGAAGTTTTTTCATGAGTTTTTTTTTTTTTTTTGCTGTTTTGAAAGTAAATCTGGCCTTAGCATTGACATTCGTATGAGCCAGAAAGTAGGAAAAAGAATGGCGGGAGTGAAAAATTCTATAAGTAGATATACTTAAATTAAAGGCCGCCTTACAGTTCTCATTCTGCAACAATGAGGAGGACGTTCTAAATTAAGGCAGAAGAAATATATTGAGAAGGTTGGGTTTAAATTAAGAGGAATTTGAGATAGTGAGAAGTCAACGAGAAAGCGATAGATGACTCAGTCTGTTTTAGGGAAGAGCCATAAGCATTAGAAGGAAAGTCGTTAAAAGAAATGATGATAGGAATGTGATCACTTCTAAAGGTGACGTTTATAATACTTCAGCCAAGTTTCTGAGAGTAGCGCAATGCTTATATTGATCCAACAAGCTCTCAAGAGAATTTTTATTCGCTCTAAAGTTATGGCAATTTCATTGCAATATTCTAAGTTGATGAGGCATAGTGAAGGGAAAAAAGAGAAATATAAAAAACGAGAGAATGAATAAAAGATGAACATGAGCTAGCCCAAAGGTGAAATAATGAAAATTAAAAATTGATCAAGTTTAATTGTTTTGTGACACCTACAAAGTGATGTAGAAGAGTTAAAAAATGTGCAAACAGATGAATTAAGGTTTATTAGTTCATATAAATAATTTTCATTTTTATAGTGGTAAAATCTTGAAATTAGCTTGAAATTTTTTTACAATTAACCAATACGTTTGAAACTACTCGAAATTATACTAGGGTGCAAAGATATCTTTCGTTAGCTCAACAGACGTTCGTCTTAATTTGTTGTTCAAAATGATTGCTATAAATAAAATTTCAGCCAAAATTCGAAGTTTCTATCGGAAAAAGGACACCACTACCTTCTTGAAATAAGAAATTAATTTTTAAATACAATCCTTTATACTATTATTAGTAAAATAAAAAAAATACAGTATAACATTTTACAAATTTAGTATTAAAAATCCTTTTTTGGAAATTTCATTGTGCCTTTTTTGTATAGTTTTTTCGAACGAATTAAAAACTTATTTTCTTTTTACTCCATTGCAATTTTAAGATTTGTTATTTTCGCTCTGTCTGCGGTTTCGAGGTTGAAAATAAAAATATATATGTATTGATATTTGCAAAACACCGGCTAAAGAGAAATTAAAAATATGACAAGAAAAAAGATACATTGTGGGCGTGCACACGCGCTGATTGTAATAGCTAAGAAGGAAGAGAAAGCGACGATAACAGTTTAGGACCTTGAAAATTAAATTACCTGCGAAAGCGACAAATGTCAATAATAATGGAAAGATAATAAGAAGCTACTGACAAGGGTTGGTAACAAGCGTTTACGAAAAAATAAATTGAAGTTAATAGAATTTTACAATAAAATATTCGTGAGTAAAAACGGTCAAAACGATTCTATCAGGAAAATGGATATGCAGAATTTATACGAGAAAAAAAAAGGGGGAAATATAGGTATTTTAGAATTGTAAGTGTAGGCGATTGTACATCGGAAGTTGTGAAAAGACTGTCACTGTGAGTGAAACTGTCTAATGAAATTTGGTATTATTCACGAACTTTATACGATAGAATCAATAAAAAACGATACTAAATAAGAAGTTTAATATAGAGATAATTTTTATTTTATATAATTGTAAATGTTTATATATGCGGTTAATTTTTTTTCATTGACTCTGTGCTTGAATTCGGAATAGAAATAAAAATTGAAAAAAAAAAGTAGGGTCATTAAAAGATGAGCGAGTAATCCGTTAGATCTTTTGAAAACCATAGAATAGGACACGGGGTACATCGGAGGAAGTTTCGTATGTTTTCGGACGGTGCTGGCTAAGATTACTCGACAGTTTTAGAAAATTATGGATAGAAGGCTGAAAACAGTTATTATAAAGATAGTTACAAAAATAACACAGTTCCTTTCTAAATGCTTATGCCTGTTTATCGGATTCAAGCAGTAATTAACAAATTCTCTATCGTTAAGTTGCACGAACAATATTGTAGCTTGTTGTATTAGGTTTTTTTAGTTTTTAAAAATTCAAAGAAAAAACATAGCGATACGCGAATTTAAAAGATGAATGAAAAATTAGAAAGACATTTAATTAATGGAATGGAGCGAAAATAGTAATGAAAACAAGACAGATTAATGAAGCTACTTTTATCGATAGGAATAAGGTAGCTTTAGAAGATTTAGAATAGAAATATGCGAACAAAAAAAAAACCTTATCGAATGAGAGAGAAAACGAGATAAAATGATGTAGGTGAAGAGGAAGTGATGTACAGAGACGGCGGAAGTACGAATACAAAGAAGAAATTTTGAAACAAAAAAAAAGTTGAGGGTGTTCTAGTTTATGAAAGAAGTAATGATAAGTAATGTCGCTGGATTTATTAATTAATTCCTGGAGTTTTTTAAAATAGGAGCATCGAGTTTGAGATGTCTGAAAAAAAGGAAAAGAGTTGTCTTACAGAAATAGAGTTGGATGTTTAAGGAAATTAAGAAGATTACGGAAATTCGAAGGTACACAGCGCTACTTACGATGATGAAAGTTCGCGAGTGTGAAAATAAAATATTCGTCCGTAATGGACAATAAAAGTTCTGGATTCAGAGTCAGTTTATTGCGAATTTCGATTGTTTTGGTTTATCGTACAACGTGTTTTAACTTATATTTGCGGACAATTTATTAGAGCCACGGTTCTCGTTCAGTTCGATAAACAAAAGGTGAATTTAACGATAAATTTTAATTTTCGTTTGATCAAATGTTTCCCTATACATTTGTTCCCTTTGGACTGCTAGTTGTACAAGTATCGATCACTTTTGACTCCTTTGTTATTTCCTCATAGTAGTTCTGACCGTCTCCTTCTTCGCTGAATAACTCTCCTAGCGACCTCATTTTTCTTTCGTCCTACGTTCTTCTTTCTTGATGGGTAATCGTCCGCTGCCGACAAGCCCAACCGAAAAAAAGAAAAGAAAAGAAAAACGAATCAAATGAAATAATCGGATTTGAGGCGGAGATAATATTAACAAGCGTGAACTTGGTGATAACTGAATATTAATTCTATTTAGCGGAATTCTCGTATAATGGTGCTGTTAGATTTAACCCGCGTAACAGCAGCCGCGGGTGTAAAAGCGTTTACAAGTAATTAATCGAAAATCGACGATCTGCAGTTTTTGAATAATGCCGATGTTCATCGATGTCGGTGCGAAAACTAAAAATAGATCTTGATGATGGCCGCACTCGATAATTTATTCCCGGTAATTTTACCTGCCTTTTTTTTATTAGAGCCTGATTTTACTTAAAGTAGGCTCGATAGAATTCTCTTACCGTCATCTGCAGATTGTTGCAATTCGAGCGTCATCAGTCAGAGTTTGAAATTACTATTTCTAGTATGTAGCGAAGTTTTTCTTTTTCTTTTACAGAGATTACGAAGGTTAAAGCGATACCACGAGAAGAACGTATCTTTGAGTCTTTTTTTCTGTTAAAACCGTTCATAAGTGAAAATTACAATTGTCCGCCGGAAAATATTTGCGAGATAAGCTCAAGAAGCAGAGCGAGGCTTCCTATTATTACTGTGTGCTCGATTTTTCCGCAGTACGTACGTACAAATAGAATCTAAGGGAAAATTCGGACGGGAAAAGGTACGAAAAAAAGAGCTCGCTCGTATTGCATTTGATGTTTACACTGGTAAAACCACTTTAGGATAAACACTTTGGCGACGAATAATACCTATTCCACTTATTATTATTTCAAACATTTTAATAGACTGAACATGATCGTTTCAGAGCGTAAGCTTATCCGATTTGAAGTCAGTAAACCTTTCTTACGAAAATTTTCTTCTTTACCGAGACGTTCGATGACACGTTATTTTCACCAGATCAGTTTATAAATTTTGGCAGTGGGAGGCGCCCCTAACCGGCGACATCGTATAACGTTTGTTTTGAAATTAAAACTCAGGAGCAAATTATTAAATTTTCCATTCCCTGTTGCCGCTATTGCTGTCCAGTTGACTAAGTTTTTTTTTTTTGTTATTAATATGTATATATATATATATATATATATATATGTATTTGAAATTTGAAACACCACTTATGTTTTTCATTTATCGAAGATCGGCGGAAATGTGAACAGTATTTAGGCGAGAGGCGAAACTCGTCAGCTTTTAAATTTCATCGGTGTAAATCTCTGAACTTGGTTTAGCCGTGTTTTAAGTTTGTCCGCTGCCAGTGATGTGTTCGTGAGCCGTGTAATAAAAGATTCTGTAGGGGCTTGCATGATGCTCAGCGTTTAGAGAGGAGCTATTCGCGTCTAAGAAATTATGCTTTTTATTATTTCAGGTCGCCCGAGATTGATGTAACGGTTTTAATGATAATATTAATTATCGCAAAAATTTTTAAGTTCGTTTGTTTCAATGTTTCAGTATCGGATGATAATTTATCGATTCAGTCATCACCGTGGCAACGAGATCACACATGGAAGCAAAATATTCCTCGTAAAAATATTAACAGCGAACTGGAATTTTCTATGCGAATTTTACGTAGTCTTCGAAAGTTGTATTTTTCTCCGATATCTAAACGAAAGAAAAGACGAAGGCCGTACGAAGTGATTAAATTGGAGGACGAGACGATAAACGGGGACGCAGATGACCGCAGCGCGGGAGCCCGTGCTCAAATGCCGAAACAGAAAAGCGGTTTGATTTCGCGCGTCCACAAGAAATGCTCGCTAACCGAAATAGTACAAACGTTGTGGGATCGGAAAGCGCCTTGCGAGAACATGGTAAGCTCGTGCAGAACCGATCCCGGGATTGTATCGCCTCGCAAACGGATTCTGAAGGAAATGGAAAAGGTGACGCTGGAGGAACTGCGCAATATAAACAAGAAACATCGGACGAGAGTTGTAACGAGTTGCTGTCCGTCGATAAATCCGGCGACTAGTAGCGTTTCAGCGCACACTGCCAATGTTAGCAATAGTAACGGTAGCAATTGTAGTAGTAAGCAAATCAGCAGTCACAGCATAAATTCGATTTTAGCGAAGGAAGAAGAGCCATCCGCGGCACCGTCGGTTCTTCGGAATTTGCTCGGATCTCCGTCCACGGAAAATTCCTACGAATCGTCCAATCGAAGTAGCTACGGAAACGAGTCGCCGCTCTCGTCGGCTGATGTCCGTACGGCGACCGCGGTTAATCATTCGCAGTGTTCTACGCCGGTTACCTCTCCCGTATTATCCTATCCTCAGCCTGTTCCCGCTTATCCGGTTCCGGCGGCTACATCTTATATGTACCATTCTGTTCCGCCGTATTTATCATCAATTACCAATCATCATCCGTACTATTCGGTGCTATCGTCCAACGGTTATCCAGGGCTACCGGCAGCCGTCTGGGGTTTCCGTTCGTTATCTAGTCTTCCAACTTCATCGCTTTATCCATCTCCTTCGTTATCCTCGTACACAGCGTTCAGTGCAGCAGCATCGTGGATTCCGCTTGCACATTCGTCGTTTCCGAATTACACAACAACGACCGATAACGGAACAGGTAAAATTAGATGTTGTTGATTGCGATATTTACTTTTTAAATTTATTCTTCGCGTCCGGTTATTTAGTCTGAGAAGAACTCTAAGGAGATGAAAAAAAAAAGTATAAAAATATATCCGTTGTGTCGAAACACGCTCTAGAGCTTTTATGTGAAACGCCGCTTGTTGACGAAAAAGTGGAGGATTGAAACAAACTCCGCGATATGCGTAACTTATTTATATTACTTAAATACGTGATGACGAACGGTCGGAGAGTTAAAATTGTTAAAAAAATAAAAAGAATATCTAATCTGAAACGTTGCCTCACACTCTACGTGAGGAGTCACACGTAAGAAATTCGTCGTTGGATCTTATTTCTGTATATTTTATCCATTACAATCACCAAATTGGAACATTGTACTGTTCTAGGTGAATGTGACTATTATTAGACGATTATAATGTTTCTGTAATGCTCGAATTGTTTTTGATTAAACTAACAATGACCAGCATTGGACTGCCAAAGAACTTGGCTTTCATAGATGGTGTAATATTTTCTTAAAAATTACTGCGGTTGCGCGTGTCATGATGAGACTACGAACTTTTTTTTTCTATTCGTTTTCTGTTCAGGTACTCGTTTGCCCTTCTTCTCAGCAGTTTTTTGTTCTTTCGGATAAACTTTTTTTTCTCTTTTTTTTTCGACTGCTAAAAATTTATAAATACGCGTTCACACGTAATATTCTGTACAATAACGTAATGATTTATGATCTTTTACAGTGTGTGAGACCGTTTGACCGAAGATTTTTCCGAATTTCCTTTAAACTGTCTTAAGGAGAGAAGAGATAACCGACACTTTAGTCGACTTAATATCTTGTTGTAGTTATTTTTTTCTATTTTGTTGTTTTTCTTAATGTGTCGGTATTAAAAATCTATTAAAATCTTTTCTAGCTGCAAATACTCATTGGCCTGTGCAATTTATATTCGTCTGTATATGTTTACAGTAACGCTTCTATTCTCATATTGCTGCGTGATTTGCATATGTCGAAAGTGAAAATTTGAAAACCTTCCGAATTCATTACTTTCTTCATTCGTTTGTATATGGAAGTTCTTGCACAGTGCAACATAAATCTCTCGTTCTGTACTTCTATCTTGCACAAGCGGCCCTCCATTGTATTCAACTTTTTATTGTCTTATTCAAGATCGATTTTTGCATGCGATTCTTTCGCAATAATCCCTTAATATGCTTATTTTAATATTGTTTTCTTCGTTAATTCTTATTCTACGAGAATCAATTTATATATTTTTTTCCTGACGACGCGGTAAATTATTTTTTGCGAAAGTTCAACAACAATGTTGCTATCGGTTCCGCAATTTACTTTTTTTAAATTTTTATTTATATTTTTTGGGCGCGTCAGAGGACTCAACAACTAGAAAAATTAAAAGAAAGGGTTAAATTGAGAGACGATTAGAAATAGAGCTTAGGAAAGATTGAAGTACAGGTATCATAGCCGGAGATGGGAAGGAAAGGATCAAGCAAGAATCCTAAGGAACAGGAAGCCCCAGTGCTCCGATTTTGGGGTACAAAGCGGAGTGTTCTGAAGTAAGGGCAATAAAGAAGATGTTATTTTTTCATCACATACGGAAGTAGAGATAGAACTGTGAAGGGGACAATTGGGAGAAGAGGATAGAGAAATTTCAAATCCTCGGAGTTGATTTCCGGTTCAATTTTCAATACTGCATCATCTAAGGTGGTCACTTCCTGAAAACCCGGAAGAAAATTTAGGGAATTTGAAGGAGATATCCAGAGTGTATAGAACTTGAAAGTATTAAAATTAATTGCATAACTAACGTTCATATGAAGCGTATCATCGGATTTTATTAATTTTTTTCGATAAGTAAAAATTTTACGATAAAAAGGAATATTGTGCAAAATATTTGGAAATTATGTGCGATTTTTTCTACGTCGCTATAGTTTTGCGAGTCAAAGAAAAAAAAGTCGAATTTGAAAAAAAAAAGTGCCTATTTTGGTATTTTTTTGAATGTTACATGTCGTTTTTAAGCTCTTTATGCAAATGGCGGTCTTTTAAAAAACCTAATAATGTTTAAAAGTTTTGTAGGGACTGTTTTTGTTTTTTGTAATTGCCTGTAATCATTCAACAGTGTTTTTACCCAAATTTTACCCAATGGTTTTTTATATTGAGCCGGTGTTCATTCGGGTCATAATTTTTTTGATAACAATTAAAATTGATTTCGTTTCTTTTTCTGTATTGCATATTTTAAAAAAATGTACTGCATACAAATATAACGACTTTTTTCTTTCTATAACGGGTAAATTAGTAAGAAAAGATTTTCAAGGTATTTTCTATTCTATTATACGAAATTTTGTTGTATTTTTAAAAAAATTAAAAACAGAACAAAATGCACTAATTAAATGTGTGCAATGTGCGCTTTTAATTTTTCGAAATTTACAGACGGTTCTTTTCTTGTCTGTACACTCATCATAATAGCAAGTATATATATATATATATATATATATATCTTTTGAAATTGTCAAATTTAATCGGCCAAGTAGCTGTTTAAGATACGCTAAAAGAGAAGGGGCTACTCAGTTGCGAATGAGCAGAATTTTTTTTTTTATTGTATATATGACGCGGCAATTTGTGCGCTGTGTGATTTCACACAGTGTTCCCCAGATAGTTTTGTAATAGCCGAAAAGTAGCCATGGCAGTACGTTCAACTAGGGACAATAAGGGGAAAAATCTTAAAATCGAAAGGAAACGGGCTATAAACGGAATAGTTGGAAGTCTGAATTTCATAGTTAGAAAGAAAACGTATGAATTGGAAAGTTGGACACAATTAGTAAAAAAATATTTTTAAGCGATATGCAATATCTGCATTGTTTCGATTTTTTAGTGAAAACCTTTTGGAAGCAAATTAAAATTTACAGCTGATGAACGAGTGCGGATGTAGTCTGGAATTTATGAAATTATGATTTTCCCTTAAAGGTAGATTTACAAACATCAATCTCTGCGAATGGTTTCATACCTGTTTGGAGAGTTATTTCAATGAAACTGTTACTGAACTCGTATGACGATGTCACTTATACGCGGGTACACATAGTTTTAGGTGTTATAATTATTTAGAATACAAATGAAGTAATTGAAAGGGGGAATTTTTATTTTTTTGTCGCGCTATTGAGCGGAAACTAGATTGTGATTTATTTTAGTGCTTCTCACAATTATAATGAGTTGCTGGGGCCGGGTTTGTGGTTGTTGTTATTACGTAACGAGTAGGAGGCTACCTTATTAAAAGTGGGAAATAGAAAATTTTTTGATTGAGAAAACCCAGGAACTTGAAAATTGTACGGAATTGAGCACCTTAATAAATATGCAGCAGTATAATTGTTATCAAGCGTGACTGCCTTTTTCTTTTTGAAATTTGAAAACCTCCATCGCGGCGGCCGTATGTTTGAGAACAGCACCAAAGGGGTTTTTTTATGCACGGGAACGATTCAATTTTGGCGTCATTTTTTTTTTTATCTATTTAAGTGTGATATTTTTTTTTTTTAAAACTGCCTAAATCGAATAAAATGAATTGTGCGTGGAAGTGAACATCATTTGCATGTCGATGAATTTTACAATTCTCCTTGAGTATTTGCAGTAAGAATTCTTCCTGTTCTTCTCCAGCGGGATGACACTTTGATTAAATGACAACTTTAAAGTTTTCCTTCCTGGGTTAGATTGGAGGCTGGCGAGTTTTACAAGTTCACATTAAATTTTATACCGCAATGTCATTAGTAAAGTTTTACCGTCATCCCGAGCGATACTTTAATAGACGTGTGCAACAAAGTTTAGCCGTGAAGATTACTTCTGCGTCCGGTATGAAAAGCTAATTTTATTGTCTAGTATTCGAGTCTTTTAGTTGCGATTTATGTTTAATGAAAATAACGCGAGTCAAAGAAACATTACAATTTTCGGCTAACATACCGATAATAGGAAAACTGATGATCTGGCACGTCCACATTTACAGAAAGTTGCCGTTAAAAACGTATTTACAACGCGCCAATATTTCACCGCGTACATTATTACTTTGGCCATATAATTTATGCTTCCTATTTTAAAATAAACTGTATTATAATAGTTTAGTTAAAAGGGAATATTTTCGATTTTTTTTTTTTTTTAATTTTCTTTCGAAAAAGCAATTATTGGTAAATTGCGTTCAGTCTTGTCTGAGGATTTTTTATTTTCTACTTATTGATTAAGGGGGTATTCTGGACCAAAAGCATAAATTTTGGGCGTTTTTTCGAGCCGGATAAAAAAAAAATATATATTTTTACTATTTACTTTTTGCAAGATATTTCATGATATCTTAAAAATATATACAAAAAAAAAAAAAAAAAAAAAAAAAAATTGAAATAGAAATAAAGTTAAAAAAGTTATAAATTGGTAAAGTTGGGAGTAAAAAAGAGATAGGCTGCTCTGGTTGGCACGATTACAGCCCTTCTGGTCATCTTAAATAAAATTTAAAAACAGATTCTTAATCAGTAAGAACATCGTTATAGCTCCTACCTAAGAGAAAACAGACTTTTTTTTCACAGAATGGCGACTGTCTGAAGAAAAAATGCATTTTTTGACATTTTTTTTTAAAATAATTTTTAAACTTTTTAAGTAGTAAAAACCATAATTTTGATACGAAAGTGGTTGAGGTGATAGATAAAGGTTGGGTACAAAATTTGAAATAAATTGATTAAATAGAACTTGAGATATCATGTCGACCGTATTGAAAAAAGTAGTTTTGAGAAAAACGCGTTTAAAGTTTTGAACAATTTTTAGGCAGCCGCAGCACTTCTAAATTATAGAATAGTATGTTATAGTTACAATTCGTTAATAATCGGCGATTTTATAAGTGTGCCTTCTTATATTTTCGGATGCTCGTTCTGATTTACGAGCAGTTCTAGCTTCCTTAGAGGCATCAGATTTTTTTTTTGTGGGGGGGGGGATTATATGCAAATCAACCTATCGGCCATTATATTAGAGCAAGGTTAAATTATAATTTTTGATGACATTATAAATGAATATAAAATCCAATATAAGGCGATATTATTTGTAGCCAAGAGCGAACTTGTTTTGCATGGAAGGTCTACTCTAAGATTAACCAATAGGAATTATATAATACTGTTTGAGTGTTTTTTCGTATCGGCTGCATTCGGGGAAAAATAAATGGTCTGCGTCAGACAACTTATCTCTATCATCCGAGTGTGGATAAAAAGGAGACTGACCAAGCCCCTGCTTATATATGGAATATGGTAATCTGTTAACTCCAAATCGTAACCGACATATCGTCACTATAAATTTCCAAGGATTGTTAACCTCTCTATCCGAAATGGGAACATACCACGGTAATCTAGGGGGATATACGGTTGAATAGATTTATATAATTTTTTGATTTATACGGATTGTACCAAATGATGAAATTTCAATATTCTTTGTGGGCGAACTTAATGAAATATAAAAGATCTTTGCTGGAGAATTTTGGGATTAGTGAAGCAACCTCATCAGCCGTTGATTTTGCTGTTTTATCCACTATTTCATTTCCATCTATCCCTACATGAGCCGGAATCCGCATCGGCATTAGAAGTTCGTTGCTCGAAGCGCTGAATTCGACTAATGTCCCGTTTTGTAGTGAACGCATAAGCTTATTGGTAATTTTCAAAATTGGTAGAAACCTTCATTGAATATGCAAACAGCTATATAATTTGCAATTTCAATTGTCCATGTTCCTGCATGTATATCTGATTTTAACGGGATTTTTACAGTCTTCCCTCAACTCGATGTTACTCGATACACAGTACGCATACGCTTAGGCACATATTACTGTCTTAGCTTTCGACTACCACCACTCAGACACCAACGTAGTCTCGATCCGATTCGACTTTTCTTATGAACGTCACGGGGATTTTTGGTTTTTCTCGAGTAAGTGCATCCTTGATGAAACTACAGCGACGGCAAATTAGAACGATGATCGTGAATTAATGAAATATCAGGGAATATTTTCTAGTTCGAATACCGTTAAAATTTATTTTATTTATTCGTATGTCTACGGGTATCAAAAATGGGTTAAAATCATCGAAAAAAACATCATTACTATTACTAAACGCTGTAACCAATAATTAAACAGAAATCAGTATCGCATATGAATTTTCGCGTGTACATCGTCACCAACTATATGCTATATATTCTTATACGTGTTATAACGTGAAGATTTTGTAGCCACTCTGTCGCTAGGCCCGTCAATTTGATAATCTCTTCCCAACAAACCCAGAAAAGCTCGCTTCCGACATTCCTTCAGCATATGATGCATTGTCTGTTCCATCTCGCCACAGTCACATGTCGCTTCATTTTTAAATCCATATCTCTTCATCATTTTCCCGCACCTTCCATGTTCCGTTCGGAAGCGGTTCAACCTTGTCCCGGTGCTTCTTGGTAGGTCAAAGCCTAGTGGCTTGTCATCTGGATTGGGAAAGATCCCTCTTCTGTCTGGATTGTTCTGACTCAATTTCTTTCTCCACTCCTGAATCCCATTAAAATTCTCGGCGATTAGTTTTGCTGTAGTTTTATGCACAGGCTTTCTGGATTTTAAGCGCTCCGTTGCGTCCGTGTCCTGATGTATTGGCAGGTCTATATTTTCCTTATATTTAATCCATTCTTTAACCGCAGCTTCTTTTCGCCGTAACTCTGAAAGCATGATGTTGCTCAGTACTGGTAACCATGCTACTGGAATGGATCTCAAGGTGCCTGTTATTATTCTCATGACTGAGTTTAGTTCAACGTTGATTTTGTTGACGTGAGCACTATTCAGTCATACTGGGGCTGCGTATTCGGCAGCTGAGAAAACCAAAGCCAGAGCGGAAGTTCGTAATGTTGTTGTAGGTGCTCCCCAAGTTGTTCCTGCTATTTTATGAATTATGTTTACTCTTGTGCGTACTTTGGCAGCTGTATTTTCGATATGTTTTCGATACGTTAACTGCCGATCCAAAGTGACACCCAAGTATTTCGGGGTGTTCTCATGCTTTAATTTATGTTCATCGACTGTTACGTTAATTTTGTTTTTCGCCATTCGAATACCGTTAAAAGAGAACGCTACAAGTAATCCGTCTCACATTTTACCCACAACAATTAAAGTGAACAATCAAAACTATTTATTTTCAAACTGTGTTATGTACGTCGACGTTTCTTGAAGATTGAATCTGAATTGAACTCGACTGAACATTGAACATGAAAAGCTTTTCAAAAAAATACGTTATTGCAACCTTCGGTTAATCGATTTTTAAGTGTTTGTGATTACCCTTATTCATTCATTTATATAATGTCATCATAACAAAAATGGTCAGCTCCGACGTGGCGGGCTTAGTTGCTGCGTCACTAAAGTAGCTGTTACTCCGTAAATTTTTGGAGTTTTATTTTTTTCCCCTCTAGGGTATATTCTTAAAGATCCAAACTTTAAGAACATGCAAAAATTCTAGACCAGACTACTTTCTTAATGTGATTGGCAGATCTCTATAATCTGTAACAGTTCTGATATTGATTTTAAAAAATACATAATAATCCGTACCGTTTTGATCGGTTGTGAAGCTACGCTTTTCTTTTCCGTAATGTGTCGCTATACTATTTAATTTTGAGGCGAACAATAAACAACGAATACTAAAATCGTTTGTGTGACCTGCTATTTCGGCGAAGGGCTCGCGGTCATAAAAAATGGTAAAAACCGCTTTTCAGGTAGTTTTACCGTTTTACTAAAAATCGATCTAGCAACACCGCCAATACAGATTTTTTTAACAAAGAAAGAAATATTCAAAGAAAGCCGACTGACTGGAAGAGACGTTTTAAAAGTGCCTGCGCTGAAAAACAGAAGAAACGTGTGAGGAGTCACAACAGTATCGTGCAATTCCAACGGTCGCGAAAAAGAAAATCATAAGCTAAAGTTTCATTTCGCTACGAATTAAAGAATAAAAACGACAATTTTTTTTCATATTTATCGCAACGTATTAATTACCGAATTTCCAATCTTGATTCGTATTCATTGTTTTCTGATGACATTCATTATATCTAGAAGTTAATTATAACGAATTCGGTAAAATTTTTAAGAACCTATTAATTATTTATTAACTAAAATAAAAAATAGTGGACTGTTCAAGAGAATTTTATTCATTAACGGATAAGAGTTTTTTTTTTTTTTTTTTGTTTTTTAATCCAATTTTAAAAGAACATCCTACGTATGAGTAGATTTAATATAAATTCATAACACTGAAATTTTCCTTATTACAAGACTTCGATATAAAACAGAAAAATAATCAATCTTCTATTCGATAGAATCAATTTATTTTTGAAACTTACTACACGTAATAGTATGTGTAACTTTTCAATAAAAAACAGACGCATTATACATTCGCTTAAGGATTAATAAACAAGTATTCCCTGCGGTAACATTTCGAATAATTTCTCGATAAAACTTCCTTTTCGTTAGTGAATTAACTTTTTTTTTTGTAATTACGCAATGTCAGCTTTTCGTGCTGATCCCAGTGGCATAATATGTGAGTAGTGCCGATAATTTGTAGATTTCCTAAACGCTTTTCTATTTAGTTGGGGTGATGAGTTTACGGTAGCAAAAGGAAATGAAAAAATTGAAATCGTTCGAAAATAAAGTGACAATAATTACGAGATATTAGATCTGTTTGCCAATTAAACAGTAGAAAATAGTCGAATGCAATGAATCAAATGGTATTCCTTTTTTTGAAAATTCATTTTTGAGAATTAAATTGTCTGCTTTGTGTGTGATTCGTATATTTGTTCTGTTTCTTATTACTCGTGATTTCTGTATTTATTCGAAATTTTCTTCTGATATTCATTTTTTTTCGTTCGTATTTTATTCGTTTGGTTTGGTTTTCTTTTCGATTTTTTCTTGTTCTGATTTTTAAACGGTCCTCTTTAGAACTTTCAATTTCTTTATTCTGTTACTGGTAGTACAAACTTCTCTTTATTATTTACTTTTTTATTATAATTCTTTCTCGTTATATTATTGGTTTACGTAGCGTCAAATGTATAACAAACGAAAATTAGAATGCAACACGATTAATGTAAAAAGAAGCGACATAAAAGAAATAGCTTCTCCGAAAATATTTTCTAAGATATAATTTTATAATCGCGAGTTTCGGAGTGTAAGGTTTTTAATGTTAAAATCCTGAAATAAAGTAAATTTTGTAGCAAATTGTAAACTAAGGAAAAGTTTGTAGCTTAACTTACGATTGAATGATTAAATTTTCATTATTACACAATGTAGATTTAATTTAATTTGGTTTACTTTTAATTATATTAATATACCGATTATTTTCGATTACAATTGGGTAACTATAAATTTATTTTTATTACTTTAAATTTAGACAAAGTAAATATAGCAACTACTAAACTTATTAACGCATATTCAAATGATGTTATAATTAAAGTTCTTACATATTTCAGGTAAAAAAAGTTTTCGAATAGTTGACTGTTATAATCTAAAGTTAATTTCTAACTTCGGAACGTGTTATATAATAATAGTTTAAATTATTAATCGTGTAAAAACCGTATATATGTTTTAAATAACTTATGGTATCCGACGTAATATAAATTACAGATATTTTCTTTTTTTTTTTTGGGCGTCGAAAATTCAACCCATTGATATATTTTGTTTTTAATATAGAGAATGATGAATTTCGAAAAGAAATATAATTTAAAGAGGGAGGTTTTAAAATACTTAAATTGATTCTGTTTTTTTAATCCATATTATATTTAAGATATTTCTTCTTTCCTACGTTGATAAAAGACAATTTTTTGTCTGTAAAATTTCTTAAGAAATAATAATTACTCTTTAAAAGACTTAAAATTGAAATGAATCGCGATAACAACTATTGCGAGTTTGCAATTGGTCAAATACCAGGATATGGTGTGTCGTTCTTATAAAAAAAAAAAAAAAGAAACGCTCTTGTGTGACGTATATGTAACTGGTTTTAGATCCACTGGTAAGTAGGGTTCGGATTTATATGTGCTTAAAGTTTTATCATGCATAAGTATGTATTGAAAAATTGAACCAGAATTCTATTTTCCGTCTTAAATTTCTATTAATATATTGAATTTCCTCCTACCGAATAAGTTTATATTAAAAATACATTAAATTATAAATCTGAATTGGAGTATGATTACACTTAACCGTGAGCATCTTTTCCAAATTTTGAGCTCGAAAAATATGTTCCGTTTTTGTTATAGTGGTTTTCAGCGTTGAAAACGGCTCCTCATTTCGCAAGACGCAACCAATAAATGTATATGTATATATATTTATTTTTATATGTATATATGTATATATATGCGCGCGCGCGTGTGTGTGTCGTGCGCCCCGTACATGATTCAAAGGTTCCTTATTCATGATGACCTCGAGCATAATATAAGACTATAAACCGATAGGCCACAATATGAAAACGCTAAAAAAGGTTGCAATGATGTCTGGTGTTTTGTTTGTTTGCATTGTAATTGGCACTAGAAATAAACGTGCGAGTTCTGTAGAATTTCTAGAAGGTCGGAAAGTGAGTATTCGGTTCTAATTCCTTTCATTTACAAAGAAACAATAAAATATGTTACAATGAATGTTTTTTTTGTTTTTTTTTTATTTGAAGAAAATTATTCTATCCGTAAAAGACAGAACAATGGTGCCGCATACAAGAAAAGTATTTTTTTTTTTTTTCGTTCGTTGTTTTAGAAGGTATTTTTTAATATACAATTTAAAGTATTTTCCGCGGTCAACATATTATCTATGTATTTATCAAAACCAAATAGTTGTGCCTTTTTTTTTTGCGTACAGCGAACGGGCCTTATAGACTATCGTCACACAACAGCCTCGCCCAAATAATATGTAGTAACTTTTCTCGGATGATATATTTTCTACTAGAAGTTACAAATTTTTAATACGTCATTTTTTCTGGCCTTTCTGAATAATTGACAAGGTGTGTGTGTTTTCGTTGTTATTAAAAATTCGTAAAAACCATTAAAATATTGGTTCATGCGCAGTATTAGATTAATATATTTCGAATTTAAAGGACTCTTGAAACGTTTAAAATATAAATGCGTTAGCTACAAGTGAAAACAATATATGTATTATATGCAAAATTTGAACCCTAAAATTAATTTCTGGTTTAATGGTGATGTAAGATTAAGTGTTATTTGTAAATGAAAATTTCGGATATGTACGCTCATTGAAAAAGACAAGTTTCTATTTTCTATAAAACTAAAAACTCGAGATGTGAATATATTCATTTACCAGCTGGTACGACATTACTCGTGTCGTATGTTTAATCAGTCACTTTTTATTATTATTATTTTTTTTTTTTTTTAATTTTAGTTCATTTTATTTTTCTAATACTTAATGATCGAAGTGGATTTAAAAGTTTGTTGATCTGTTATACTATGGGGAGGTTTTTAAAATAAAACAAAAATCTTACGGTGCGTATGTATATTTGTAATTATTAAAATAATTCTAAGTATACTTTGGTTTTTTGTAGTTTTGTATTTAAAAATTGCGTTGATAAGATAGAATCAATTAACAATATAAATCATTCTAAATATAAACTTTATCATTTTCATATTTGAAGAGCAACAACTGTGGATATTACTAGTAATTTATGTAAAAAATTATTTTTATTTTCTAAAATTATATTAAAAATATTGTTTAAAATTAACATTAAACTAAAAAAAAATATTATTTGATGACGTTCGTTTTACATAATTTTTTTTAAAAAACAGGTTGCATTTCAGAAAAGCTTGCGATTGTGGTAGAAATGTTTAAAATTTCGATTAAATAGCTTGCGTTAAATATGTTATTCTTTTGTTTGAAAACGGATTGTAAATTTAGTTTTGTTTGTTTATTTAATTCATGTTACAACAAATATGTTATAAGAGAATGAGCATTAATTGTGTGCACAAAATCGGCGAAACTCGGCTGTAAGTCGAACAATAATTATGCATAGGACATCCTACACAGCCCACCTGGCGAGAGCATTAGTTGTGTTGCAGTCTTTAAAAACATATCGCGATCATCCCGATAAAATCGTCGAAGGAATGAAATGAATAAAATTAGTTTTTTCAGTGGCGACTCCAAAACTTATTACTATTTGTTTCTGCTGTAAGATTGTCTCGTTTTTATATTTAGCACAATGAACCGAATGCTGAAAAGAGATCACAAAAACCGTTAAGCAAAACCTAACAATTCTAGAACACGCGGTTTAAAGTATACCATGTAATTGGTTTAAAACTCGTTTTTAAGGTAATACATAGTGTTTGAACAATCGATTTCTCCCACTCATGAACGCCGAAAATGATCATTTTGGGTTTAAAGCGCCGTAAAAAATCACTTAAAAAATTCATTAACCGGTAGCCTGTTAAACCTCAAAAGTTTAACTTGTATAACAAATATCAAAAATGTGTACGATTCTAAAAAGTGAATATTTCCGATAACCGTTTTTAATTTAACTAGTTCACTTCTGATGATGATCAGTGTAAGCTGGCCGAAAGGTTAAGCAAATATAATTCTTTTTATCACAGTTGTGTCTGCAATTTATTTATTATGAGTGTTCACTGTGAAAGCTTTAAACATTTATTAACTTCCCATTATTTGGAGCGAAAAAAGGAATTGGCGGAAAGGAAGATATTAGTTTATCTCAAACATGTGTACAAGGAAAAATGTAGCTAATATAATTTTTTTTTCCTCTCCTGCTCTTAAGCCATTGTCCCTGACGAATTGAAATACTGCGCTTTGGTTCCTGTTCTGAATTCGAGAGGACATAGCTGAGATCAGCAAATCCATGTCTTGTTCTGGAAGGTTGGAATGTAGGTCTTATGAGAATACAATCAACGGACGGTGGCTCTTGTGCGCGGCATAATGAACTAGTTGTTGGGAGGTGACCGCCCCACAACAAGTTGTCGTGGGATAGTCGCGTGTGACTGAGGCGTAGGGATAATTTCCAGACATAAGCGTATCGCCTATAATTCTGCACCTAAAATTGAGCAGCATTCGCTCAAACAGATAGTTGTCATTGTTTCCTTCACTTCGAAGACGCAAGCGGTTGGCGGCGTCCCTTTGACGGGTGCGGCTTTTACTTCGTCCGTATAACATTGGGTGGCGTTGCCGTACTATCTTATTGTTCCACACGCATCTTGAATAAGTTGCTCCGACATACAGAATAGTATTGAAATGTAGTTTTTAATTCCACATTTTTCATTCGCTTTTGCTTTATTCAGTTTTTCTTGCCATTTTCGGCGCTTAAGATAATCCACCGTCTGAACGTTGTGAATTTTCTGAAAAATCGTTGAAATTTCGATTAATATGCAGATTTTCACGTTTAAATACGTAACAGTTAATTTTTTCTCATAAAAAAACATCAGAAATTATTGGCCTTACAGTTAATCTTCCAGTAATTTAAATCGTTAAAGGAAAAGGAATTTTGCAAAATTGTAATTTGACGACTTCGTAGATAAATGCGTCAACATTGATAATCGGTTGATGTTAATAATAAAAAAAAAAATTTAAAAAGGTGCGAAAATAAATTGTATTATTAAAAATTAACATGTGCAAATAAACGAAAATTTTAGTTTTTGCTTAGCCGTAGTATTCGGAAGTGAAATAGGAAACTGGTATATTAAATACCGGGACGTTGAGTAACCTGGCCCAATTATAAATAGTAAGCCAATTTTTGATTACAGAAAAAAAAGAATGAATGCAAATATCATAGCTCTTCTTGGCTGTAGAATTTTGATAACTTAGAGAATGCTACTGTTGAGTACTTGTTCTTTATACAGAATTCTGTAAATGGCTGCAACGTCAGTTGCCGCTAGCATATTCTGTCGATTGAACTAAATATGTACCACCAAGCAGCTTTCTAGCGTAATACAAGGTTTGTTCAGAATGTCATCCTTTGTTACGCTGCTAATGGAACAATAGAACAAATTAATATCAGAAATATAAACTTACAGTATGAATATTGTTTTCATGATTATTGATAAATTAAAAAAATAATACATTTATTCATTATAAATATTTGGAGAGGTAAATATAATATTAGAATGCCGGTATAAATTAAAATTCACATAGTTATACGATATTAACATAAAAATTTGAATTAAAGAAAATACATTGTGTATGAAATTTTTATATTAGTCAGGCATTAAACATGATGTTGTGGCAGTTTCGGCGCATACTTGAAGCGTTTTAAAATTATCGAACATTTGTGTTTTACGAGCAGTTGCTGTTATATATATATATATATAGTCCTTTATTCAAGTTAATGATTGTAACTAAAAACTAAATGTTTACACAATTTTATATTTGTAACACTAAGTTTATTTTTCAATTTTAAAAAAGAGATCAATTACACCACTTATAACTCAAGAACGGCTGGACCGGTTTTCATGATCTTTGATTTGTTGTATTTGTCTCCAACCCGAATAGCAGAATACGTAACTTAAAATATAAATTTCGATAATTTTTTTTTTTCCCATGAAAAAAACCAAAGTCTGGTGTGTTACACCATTTATAATACAAGATCGGCTGGACTGATTCTTTTTATTTTTGATTTGTTGGATTTGTCTTCACCCCGAATAGCAGAATAAGGAATCTAAAACTAACTTTATTCAGAAATTTCATATTTTTTTTGCTGCTTTTGGTCCCAAAGAGGGTTCCATAAAATTATTTTATCCTTAATTTTTGGATTTTATGAAAGGGTTTCTGTGTTTTGTTTTATATTTTGAATTTCGTTTTAAAAGGGTTATCTGGTGATGAGTTATGAATTTTTTTAGGGTGATTTTTCAGGTCGTTCTAAATTCTATATTATGTATTCTAGGCGGCTACTTGCTTTCCAGGGTAATAAGTTGTAAATTGTCATAGGTAGAAGTTTAATTGTAATTTATGATCCATTCTGATAAGTCAAACTGTTTCCAAGCTATTGTATAATTGAATAATTTTGTCTTTTGTGAAACATCTTATTCGGTTATACTGATCTTTGTTATTAAGGCGAATAATGCGTTGCTGCCAGGTGAATTACATTCATTTTAATGGAATTAAAATACTTTTCATTTCGATTTTTGTACATTTATTGGACTTAATTCATTTTGAGTATTAATTTTATCTTAATAAAAAAATTAATTTAATTCAGCTAATAAATTATCACATTTACTTTCTAAGGCGGTACGAAGTTCGCCGCGTCAGCTAGTGTATATATATATACAATTTTTTTGTTACTAGATCAAAATACGGAAAATTATTTTTTTATTAATCGTTGGACATTTAAAAAATGTCAATTGCAATGTTGCCTATCAATTTTGGAAGCGTTGTCGTTACGGTTGAAGTGCCGTGTTTTCGACCGATGTTTTAAATTTCATGCTTGAAAAATTTTACCCGCAATAAAACTAGTTGTTACACCTTTTTCTAACTCTCGGCTAAGGTAAATTAATGTGCGCAGATAATGCTTTTCGGTGAGAAGAATTGAATTTCCACAAGTTTTGTTGAAATTTAACAAAGAGCTAATAAAATAAAGAAAGGTCAAAGATTGGGAATAATACTGCACCGTTTTGTACATTTTCGGAATTATTGGAAGCTTTGTTAAAGGCCGGTTTTTGACGACCTTTTATTTTTTCTTTTATTTTTCAATACCACACCTTTTTAAAACGTGTTGAAGGAATGATTTTTGTCGGGACCGTGGTATCATTAAGGGTCGTCAACTCTGTATTCCTTTCTTTTTTTTTTCTTTTCTTTATATGCAAGATGGTTTATTGTTAATATCGATATATCGTTAGGGTCGAAGCGACTAGGATATATTGTCCGAAATACCGTTCCAGGTAATCATTAGGGGGGACTGCCCTTTTGGGTTTTTTTTTTTTTTATGCTGTTAAATTACAGTTATGCTTCGCTATTTATTAATAATATCCCGTCCTTCCCATTCCGTCCTCTTGTTTTGTTTAACTAGTATTTGGCCGCATTTATTTCATCTCTCTGAACCTATACTTTTTAGGTGTTACTGATGAATGATAATATTTTTCCGTGAATTTTATTTTGCATTCTGGTAATTAAAAATCGGAGAAAAATTCGTGACAAATTAATTCAACCCATATAAAATGCTCGTATGACAGAAAATATAATTATTTAAAAAATACATTAATCACTGACATACATACATGTCGGTGATTAATGTATTTTTTAAATAATTATATTTTCTGTCATACGAGTATTTTTTACATGTGTTTCATTAATGACAATACAGAAAATACAAAAGGGGAACAATTGTAATTTCAAATTAATTCAACATAAAAAGAAGTCCGCTGTATTTATTCACTTTAATGTTTCCAGTGGTGGTAGAAATGTGTAGTATCATAATCCGTGTGCGTGTCGCGTGGCAGTTTGCGTCAAACATTTCTTATGATGATACACTTTACGTGATGTTGCTCACACACGTTTTTATACTAAAGAAAACTTCCCAGTTGTTTAGAAACTTTACTAGCTTATGGGGATTCCAAAAATTATAGTCGGTCGAATTCGGACGGTTCGATGTTCTTATATGTAATTACGGGAAAAATGAAACTAAAGCTTCCTGTATGTTTGGTTTATATGGATATTGGTGAATTTCTTTTAGAAATCTTAGTTCAAGTAAATTAAAGATCATAGTCGTATTTCTATTTAAGAAATGTATTAAAAGAGCAGTTATCTGCAAATTTTAGTTGATGTGTAGAGAAGCCTATAAAAAATAAAGATTGTAAAACACATTTTTTCCTACATATTTGGGAGCGAGTCTTTGTTTTTGCATGTAACGAACGATTAACATTTTCATGTTAAAAAAGCGTTTAAAACGTTTTTTACTTCTATTCGATAATTCTTCGGATGCTACAGAAGTAATACACGAGCTGTACGAATTCGAATGAAAGTAATGACATACGGGGCAATCAAACATCATAATCGATTATTCGCGTCAAATTTTTTTAATTTACACCGAACATGGTGGATTTAATTTCCCTTGAAATCCTTTCAAAGTAAATAAAATAGAAGGTAGTTATGCGAGCTATTACTTCACATTGGCAATTGTACACCGCTATTAGATCATTTTAATATTTTACTGATTCAAGAATTGAAGCCAATCCGATGATATTTCGTTTCGAAACGGACCGCCGCCGAAAGATGCAAAATAAATGCGATCTTTGTCTAAATTTCTACACGGCGACATCAATCGCGTTTGTAAAAAACTCGATTTCCTATTTAATGTGGTTTCTAAAAATTTTCCGACTGATTATTGGGTATATACTCGGCGCTGTTTTAATCATTTTTACAAATTGTGCAACTAACCCTAAAAAGGTCATTGCTTTTTAAATTTACTTTCGATAGAAGATTTTTATCGAAAAATTTATCGTATTGATCTACAAGGTTTTTCGAAGCAGTAAAATGTTTTCATCTGTAATTAAAATGAAATTTACCAAGTTTGTGGTAACGTATGGCGAATAAATTCGAAACAGATTGAAGTTACTGAGCTGGTATTTAAAATATTATTATCGTGTAAAGAGTTTGATTTATCTTTAAGCTGACATCAGATAAACCCGTTGGTGGGGGGGGGTACATCGCTACAAGGATTTTTTTTTAATAGTTTTATAGGTGTTCAGAGTGCGTATCGTAAATGAAATTAGAAATATTTAAAATTACCATCAACGCTAATTTGTAGAATTACGAATTTCAAAGCCGTATTCCCATTTCAGCCTTTTTAATTGGGAATCCACTGTTGCCCTACTATTGAGTTTTTATCATCTTTGCGTATGTCACGCGATTTTCGGTCTTCCTCAACCGTTATTATTCGCCTTTATTTGCGTAGTTGTCGTCCCATGCTTCTTTTTTCTTTTCCCATACATAGCATTCATCCACCTTTCTTCGTTGCGTTTTGTCAAAACACATCCCGTTCTCTCTACCATATACATATGTATTTTGCTATTCCGATGACAATTCCTGTTTTCTCTTTCATACGCGTTCTATCGTCCATATCTCGTACTTCTCTCTGCGCAAATCCTAGCATTGGACTGCGCTGTATTTTGTAATCGGTTTTTTCACTCTAATTTTTCTGTGAACACCGGAGCGAGCTTCTCCGGTGCCAGTTATTACAGGATTTCGCGTTGATTGACTAATTAATCGTCTTTTAAATTTGATTTGCGTTAAAGATATCTTGTAGTTAAACTTGTGTAAGTTTACACATCCTCCTGACGAATCTCCGTTGCAAGTTTTCATTTTCGTATTGTCCTCAATAATAAGACTTTAGCTTTTTCTGCATTTTTGTTTTGTTTACTGTAAAACTTCTGCAGGGTAAATGACTACCGGACGGTTTGCTGTCGTATTCCATTTTAAGCTTTTGTATACATAATAAAATGGTTCGTTAACACAAATCCGATCTCTGATTTGCAGTGGTCACGGTTAGAGTTACTCGCGGAAGGTGTCAATCATTTGCTATTTTTTTTTGTAATTTATTTGACAGACGCGGAGATATATTTTTGAGGGATTTAATTTACATTGCTGGATTTTCCTCCTTATAATATTATTCTGTATTTACTCTGTTGTGAGGAGCAGGCTTTGCCTTATTCAGGTGTTCATAGTCGATTGTAACATTGTGTGGTTTAGATGGTAGCAGTTTAAGATTTTTACTTTTGTTTTCTCGATTGCTGTACGTCCTTGGTTTTGTTTTTTTTTAAATTTTTATCTCGTATATATTTAAAATAAGAAGGTAAGGTTTCAGTTTAAAGTTCGTCTGTGTTGAAAGTGGCCACGTGATCTAGATGCTGGAAAACAAAAAAAATTAACAATTTTGAAACGGTTTTAATAGGATAATTAAAATGTTTTCTCGGGAAATGTACACCTTTGAAATTTCCCCGCTTATTCTGGACAAAACGAACTGAAAAGTAAATAGTTTGGAGTAACCTAAGAAATTGCTTAAAAATTTACCATCCGAAAGCTAAACTTAAAATTCAAAACACAAAAACGCGAAATGTTTGAAACATTTCCGATAACCTTTCTCTATATTATCACGGTTTTGTAAGAAAAAAGGAAGATGGCCATAGAAAAATATCTCATTAACGTGAATTGTCGCCCCCTGTAAAATTCCTGCACTACTCTTATCGATTTTTTATTTGCGTAAACTATCTGCCGTCTTTTCATTATTCGGTGATTTTTTATTTCAAGTTAAATTTGTAATACCGCCATGTCTCTCGGTTCGCTTACATTTTCCGAAATAAATGCGATGCTTTATTGTAATTTACAGTATTGTTGCAGTATTCGTCGTCGACTCGGTTGATTTATTATCCGAATTGAAATTTTAAATATTTCGGCATTTCTCCTTAATTTGGAATATTTACACGAGAAAATTCAGTAGGAGGAATCTAGAAGTCGGTTAATAAAACAAATTCTAAAAATAGTTACTTAGCACAAAGGTAATCAAATGTCGAAGAGAAAATTGTAAATTTGAAACTATGATTCAGCGGCGCTATTATTCGACTTAAATGAAGGATGATTCACACGCGACCCTCTATGGAATATAAATTTCGCCTCAAGTGGAAAGTGAAAGATTGTTAAGTTCTTTAATTGGTGTTTCGCAGATGGAAGATAAATGAGAATGATTATAAAACGCAAACGAAGGAAAACGAAATTAGTTTCCACAGCAGCCCGAATCTATGAGAAAATAATGTAATAATAATTAGAGCATGAAAGCTGCAGAGTTTGCCTGAGTAAACGTGTAATAACGCGTACGAAAATTTATGAACGGTTTGGTAGTGGAAGCAGGGCCGTACCTGAGGGGGGTTTTTAGCCCCCCCCCCCGAAATGTCTGGGAAATAATAACTGCTTGAATGAAATGACCGAAATTCCAAAAGAAAAGAAAATTGAAATTTTTATGAATTCTATGGAAACGATTGTTTTTTATTTGTTTTTATTGTAGTGTTCAAATATTGCATATACAATAATTAACTACGAGGCTTTAGTGTACTATTTATAAATAAATATATTTCATGATAATACACACACACACATACATATATATATATATAAACTCGGCCATTTTGGCTACGCAACGCAAGGGGCTGTGCCCCTTGACCTCTCTTGCTTACATTTCTGTCTTTTTCTCTTCTACACTTTGTATAAAATGATCAAAATATACAACGTAATTCTTACTGGCATCAACATAAAAAAACAACATAATCACAAAAATCCTATCCTAACATTTAACTTTCAAACTGAGCATGGAAAAAGAAAAGAAAAAAAAAAATAGCCTCGTCAATTATGGTCTTAGGACCGGTGTGATGTAAAAGAAAAAACAAAAAAAAAAAATAAGACATTTTTTCGTTACATATTTCGTTAGATGAAATTTAGATATTTTTTCTGAAGGGGGTAGCCTAAGAATTACGTTGTAATTAATATATTTATAAAAATATTTTCGTAACCCCTCCCGAAATTTTGGTTAAGATATGGCCCTCGTGGAAAGTGCTCGGATTTTCGTTAAACTTTTAAAGGAACGATTATTGTTTTTTCTTTACAGAAACGTCAGTTTTTGTTCCGAAATGATATTGAGGCATAATGTTTTTCTCCCGCCAAATCGGTTCAGGTTCCCGAACTATACCTGCATATTAGTATTTTCTTCGCTGTTGTTTTATCTGAAAGTGAGAACGATGATTTTTGCACCCCCCTCGGGACGTTTTTTAAGAACTAGACGGAGAATTTTTACCTTAAAATAACGAGAAAAGTTACTGCCGATTAATTCGAAGATTTAAATTATTCAACTTTCAGAAATTCTGTGTCGAACCGGAAAGGTTGCTAAACTTTTTTTCATATGCACAAAAAAAGAATGAAATAAAATTAATTGGTTCTATTAAAAAAAAAAAAAAAAAGCTCGAATGACAATTCCTCCTTAGTGATTCTACAACATCGGAAGCAGCGAGCGGAGTAGTAAAACTTTTCAATTTGTTCCTTCAATTTTTGTCGTTGTTACCATTTGCATATTCTGCAATTATAACGTACCACCGATAGGTAGAACAACAAGTACATTTTCATAATTCGATCCTCTCCACGTAGTCTCCATTCATGTTCTGCCAACCTGGATTTAGTTTCTTCATTGTCTGCTTGAAATTATTTTCAGTACGTTCTGGAACAGTAGACCGTAATTCGGGGGCAAAGGTTTAAGTTTTGAATGTAAATCATATTTTCGTTAGCAACTATTAAAATTCGTCTTGCAGGTTAATTTCCCTGTAATTTTAGTGTAATTTTTTGATTGTTTATTCAAAAAATTAAAAGGAATTACTATGAAGAATTATTTGTAATGTAACGTTTGGAGTGAATCTTGCGAATGTTTAGTAATTCAGTACTACATCTATATGTTATAGCGCTGTTTCCCGCGACTTCCTATTTTCTTTGCTGAAATACTTGTTAGAGTCTCAACTGAGCTTCATTTCTGAAAATTGCATTGCCTTTAATTACTACAATCATCCGTTTTTTTTTTACTCCTTGACTATTCCATTTTCTTGATATCATTCCACACTAAATATATAAAAATTGTGCACCTACTATCAAATTGTTTCCTCGAGCTTTAAATGCGAATAATGTTTATTTTTTGGGGGTAGTTTTTAATCAATTATATTTATGTAAAGATCTTTTAAAAAATACATTTATCACTCTTTCAAAAAAAACCCAAAAAAAAACGGTCTTCACGTTGAGCTAAATAACAATAATAACCACCTGTGCTTGGCGTAATTTAACAAAAAGCTTCGTTCATCTAGAGGTCACATACAGCCATCATTTTAAAAATATGTAAAATCAACAATTAATTCCTCTTTACGTTACGCACATTGAATATACTCCGTTATAATAAATGGTTGTGAATTGGTTACACGGTAATCTCCCATAATTACATATTTAAGAAAACCTGTTCTACACCCGTATACCTAGTTTGTTATGCGTCTTTCAACCTCACCACTGTTGAGTATTTTATAAAAATTGATTTATTGGGGTGGATTTGAAATTTTAGTATAAGTAATCTACAGCGATGGTGCCAATGTACACAAGCAGACTTAAACAATGTGACCGTGGATAAAGTGAAAATGGCATTACTGATCGCCAAACTCCAACCGGAGACAGCGTAAATAAGAAGAATGTTTCCAGTAGAAACTGTTAAAAATTTCTGTTCAGGATTTTTAACTAATAAAGGTCACTTTTTTTTTTTTTTTATACAGTAGTTAGACTAAAAGCGTGACTTGTATATTTAGATCCTACCGTAGAGATTTAATCATTTGAGTAATGCAAAAAGAGAACAGGTGAAATCGGTGTTTTTACCTGCGCCAGAAGTTAATAAAACGTTATTTAGAGCTTATATATTTATATTTACCGCAGGAATATCATTTTATTTAGATATTTACCGTGGTAAAAATTTTTATTTTTATTTTTTTTCTATGTATTTTTTCTTTTAATTTTTCTCATTTTATTTGCAAAAACCTCTTGCAGTTCGGCTAAGTCGCACCGGAAACTTATAAATTATGTATTGAAACTTTCCACGAGAATCAGTCATAAATTGCTGAAAAGTGGAACCAAATCGTGTGATAGTTGCACAGACAAACAGATATATTTTTCGATTTCAGTTTATATAATCTCTTTCTATATATATATACATATATATGTGTAAATGCTTATTATTTTATATTGATTTATTGTAATTTATTTCAGATGTTCCGCTGAACTTGTCAAAACATCCTTGCTGACACATACAGTACGTTTCATCAACCTCTTCCTTATAAAATGGTATTATTAATTTTACGTTCATTTTTTTATTTTGTTTTTATGTTTTTTTTTAAACATCAGTGCCTTTTGAAATGTATTCTATGTATATTGTGTGTACATATTTGTAAATAATTTTTTCTTGCGCACAATTTAAATGTTTCATATATTGAATTATTTAGTACCATTAGTTTATATCTTGTATTTAATTTACATTTTTTTTTGTTTTTTTTTTTTTTTTTTTTTTTTTGTTTTAACCGAAACTATAACTCGTGTAATATTTCTAATGTTATTTGTGTAGTGAATATGTGAAAGATACACAAAACACACCGTTCGTTTAAGTATTCTGTTGGTGCGAACATTTAATTGATTTCATTTCTTACAATTATTAATTTTATGTATTACGATTATTATTACGCTCACTTTTTCGTAACTTTAAAAATTTCTTATTCACAATATAAAAATGTTTGCAAGTGCCGAAATAATCCGAAATGAAATTGAATTATCATTAGTCGAGAACAACGATTTATTTCCTAGCTTTTAACTGCGTGTGTTCATTGCCTACGAAATAAGATCCGAAAAAAAAAAATGTACTATAAAAGACTGAATATGTTTATTCATATTTATATATATGTGTGCATATTACATACATACATACATATACACACATATATATATATATATATATATATATCTGTATATATGTATACATATATAGGTATGTATGTATGTATGTATGCATGTATGTATGTATGTATGTATATGCGTGTGTTACATTTTTGACACTTAATTTAAATTTTATTTAACTTACTAATTTATTATAGTCAAGAATGATTTACATCACAAGTATTAATGTAGTGTAAGATAGTGTATATTCGGTCGCTATTTGATTTTATCCTTTTTACTTTTTTACGAATTATCATGAACATTTTTCAAATTTCTAATGGTTTTCGTAAAATAATTCGATATATGCACATGTGCGAATGAAATACTACTTGTTTACTACTTTGTACGCGTGTAACTTTTTATGTTAATCTATGTACGAATAAATTTTTGTACAGATTGATTCTTAATTTTTAAAAACGGACCACTTATATTTATTTTGTACGTTTTTATTATTACTGTGTAATCATTTTTCGTGTAAACTTTTAATAATACAAAAATTTACTCATTTTTAAACAGTTTTTTTTTTTTCTTTTTTACTATTTTTATTTCGTAAACCTGGGGAGCAGCATTCACCGATAGTATTATTTCCCATTTACTTCCAATTTTTATTCCGTTTCTGCACTTCAATCGAGAAATTTGACTTTAGCCACTCTGTTAAATTGATTTTTCCTCGTTAAATTCTTTTCTATTACTCGTATTCCAAATTAACGATTTAATGATTGAAATTGAATTTAGATTAAGATACAGCGATAATTTGACCGATACAATAGTCGTTATAATTTACGACTAACAAGAAATAGAATATCAAAATAAGCATCGAATAATACAAGGGGAAAATTCCAGGGTGATTCAAAACTTGAAATGAGTGGGTGCGGCTATTAGATTTACTGTTAAATGAAACTATTTTAATTTTGTAAAGGGGGGTCGATTGAAAATAGTGTGAATTTTCATTATGTTCTGAATAAAAATAACGAACTTACCTTAAAAAAATCATGATGCGTGTATCAGTGTGTACACGCGGAGGAAGTGAAACTTCTTTGGCTTATATGTATTAAATTCTATAATAAAGTTTTATTTTAAATTAATTTTATATATAAGTAACACATTTATTATTATCATTATTATTTTAAACTGTGCTTAAAAAAATTATTAGGATGGAAAGGCTATTAGTATAAACAAAATTTTCATTTTCAATAAATAATAAATCTATATACATTTATAAAAAAGTATCATTATCATTGGTCTATTTCAGTTATGTTTATTACATACCTACCTTACGTTTAACGCGTAACGCGTAACCAAAATTTTTCCCTACCGCGCGATAAGAAATTTCACTTCAAAAAAAAGTTGTCAGAATATTCCTTTGCACTATTCAATAAGTGAGTACTTGTGCAATTTCTTTAAGTTTACAAGAGCTGATCGATAGATTAATTTACCTTCATAAAAAGCGTGTTTTATGCACCGTAAGTTTAAAATGAAAGTCACTGAGAAATTATGTGTTCAAATTGTAAAAGATAATTTGTCACCTGAATGAATTTTTAGCTTTTGATTTGATTGTAAATAATTAAAGCAAATAATTACAATATTTCTAGTTTCAGAATAGGCTTTGAAATGTATCTTACGACAAATTAAATTATTTAAATTACTTTTCTTCATTTTACTCGTCTCAAAAGCGTAATATCAAATTTTCCAGAAGGCAGCTACATTTAGAATGTTGTATACTACATTTAAGTCGAATTCACCGCACATGCAGGACACTGTCAAAGATGCATCATTTGTGCACTGGAACCACATTCACATCCATTGTCGTTAGAGTAATTTCCGTAGGATGGCTTTGCATCGGCCACGTTAGTTTTTATTCTATTCAGAGTATTCCACAGCTTCCGCAGGAAGTCCGCTCCGTTAGCCGGTTCTTTTCCTACGGATATATTTTCATTGATTTTGATTTTCGGTTTGCAGTAAGGTCTTTCTTCCATCGGTGTTTTCTGCCATTTTTCTATGTCCTCATGTAGCCGGCCTTTTTTTGACCGTACATGGGGCGTGCTTTGTCATCTAATTAATGCAACTTCTCGTTGGTTTTGTGATGCAGTTCGACAATACATCTTGTCTGTTTGTAGATTTCACGCACCCGACCTCCATCCGTCCTTATGATTTGTTCAGTACCACACATGACATATTTACCATGTACTGACCGGCTCCATGATATGTGTATATTCCGACAGACAGCGAGAATACAAAAAGCAGATGCCTAGTTTGTAGTTTTGTGCACTACATTCGGTCTTCTGTTTAATATTTGTATGGTGTGCTGTTTTAACGTTTTATCAAATGCAACTACGGAATACTTTAGGTGCAGCAACATGTTATGAGATTTTTTTACTTCCCCCTGTTTCTAAGGCGGAATTTTGCTACTCGTGTCATATTCAGTTTGGGTTTTAGATTAATTTCAACATAGCAACTTATGCCATTGCACACGTAGAGTTGACATGAGTTTTTCTCCTCTTTCTCAAACGTTTTTCCTTTGTCGCAATTGGTTACTAGTATATATGGTAAATTCGGAGCCAGAACACTTCCCCGTTATTTTGGAATTTCCATCTGACGATATGTACTATATGTGTTGTTCAGCATTGTGAATTCTCGTCGTCAGATAATGGTTTGTTCTTCACTAGCTTACCATCAACAAATAATAAAATTCGTCGAAAACATTTTGGACAGGATAAAAGTTTCTGCCTCGGTTCAGGTTTTGTAATTCCATGAACTTCTCTTCGTAGTTTTAAAAGTCTGTCCATCTTTAGAATAATACCCGTTAAAAGTAATGTTGCCAGCCATGTTGTTAGACCGATTTTCCTCTTGTAGGTTATCAATTCTCTGCTACTTTACCAAGCTTCATTGTTTGTTTTTATTCAAGCTAGGACTTTGTTTATAGTGATTAGAGAAATGCAGCTTTTCATTTTTGTTTCGAGGTTAAAGACGAGAAACCATCTTAACGTTTTCGTTTCGTTTTATATCTGTTTGTTTTATTGGTAACCGATGTTTACAAGAAGTTCATGCGACCTCCGCACTGCCTGGCGCCTCCAACTATGTAAAGCAATTCACCCTATCGATGGGAAAACTAAAACATTGTGTAACGTTTTACTTTTGAGCGAAATAACGTTACATTATTCGTATCATTGCTTTAAAAATTCGGAACTTTTATTCGTGATTCCCCGGGGTAACATAATGTTAAAAAAAAAACTTGATGTTAAATGTTAATTTTTCCTGTTTTACTTGTAACTAAACGTATACAAACGAACAACCAGAAAATAGTTATTTCATTTTTATATTTAAATAGAATAAATCATGAAAAAATTTAAAGCAGCATTCGTTTAATGGTGAAGGAGTAAGAATTTGCGTTCTCTTCGTTTTCGCACTAATTATAAATTTTTGCATACATATATATTCTAATACTTGATAGGTTAAATACCTAAAAAACGAGATTTTATAGTGATATTTATATTTCCAATGTATTAGACTCGACTATAGAGATGAAAAATAATGTATAAACTTCTGTGTATCTTCGAACACATTTTGTTAAGCTATTTTACAGTTATTTAACGATAGAATGCCCAAAATATTATATTTGAAAACTGAAAATCAGCAATAAAATACAGATTTCCAAATACTTCCTATTGATTAAAGTAAGTAAAGTAAAGTAAGTGTCCACTTGATATAAGGTATCATGGGACTGTGAAATTAAGCTTTTCACAATGAACTAAGCCTAATGGATCTGATGAGAATACTAGGGGATCAGTTATTTTCTCTTTGCCGCCTTTACTTTCCCAGATTTCTTTGACACTCAATTCAATTTCAGATTAGGTATATACCATGTCGCGCGATGGCCTAATGGCCAGAGTGCTTGGCTTCCGTTTCGGAAGTCTCGGGTTCGATCACGGGCGATGATAGAATATGCGCACTAGTTAGTATACGCAAGTGTGTATAAACACACTTAGGGAACTGAATTTATAGCGCGAGAACAAGCGACTGTAGTTGGTTCCAAATGTAGTCGTGCGTATGCGCTAGCATCGCATGAATATTCAGTCGGCGAACAATCGCATCAACATGGAGGGAGGAGTGTCTGTTATTCACAAAATTCAGAGGGCACTTTTTGAATCCTTGACGTCACAAACTTATTACGTCATTTTATTTTTACGATTTTTGTGTTTTATATACTTCGATTATTGTTTGCAATAATAATAGGAAAGACAAGCTAATTAAGTGACATATTGTTGTTGTTGTTTTTTTAATTGACAGAAATATTAACGTCTGATTTTGTCATTAATAACGTTAATCCTTTTCACATACTTCACAAATATATCTATTCGTATTACAAACCTAAATAATAAATAAAACAATTCATTTATGCAAATACTTATAAAAAGTAATCTAACAATGTATATTTTTAATTCGTTTGTTTTATAATATTGAAATACTGTATGAAATTATATTTTTTACATCACTTTACTGAATTTAATTTAGTATTTATTATTCATATTGAAATCAATATTTTAAGTAACACTCTTACTATGTATTGCAATGTACCTATGTTGTAAACTTTGCTTTTAAAATTATTTCGAACATTTAAATTACAATTTTGATTTCATGCAATTATTAATTGCCTATGTTTTTATAACCAACATGAAATATTTCTCCAACGTTTAATCGAATATTGTATTATTATTTTATAATCTCCCGATATAATACTACATTAGATAATCTATTATAATATAAAATTTATGTAACGGAAAAGAAAAAAATTAGTTAAAAGTATACATACTATAATATATATTATAATCTGATCAAAACTTACATTCCGTGCGATAACAATACGTCATTATAATTACAAAATCAGACGTTAATATTTCGATCAATTGTATAAACAACAATGCGTCATTTAATTAGTTTGTCTTTCCTATTTTTGTTGCGAACAATAATCGAAGCATATAAAACACAGAAATCGTGAAAATAAAATGACGTAATAATTTCGTGACGTCAAGGATCCAAAAAGTACCATGTGGATCTTTTGAACAACAGGCATTCCTAACGTGCGAGTATCCAGTTGTTTTGGTTCGTCTCGCCATTGATAACCTTTCTCACGTTAGTCGGCAGCACAGAAGCTAGGTACCCTTTGGCTTACGTGTTTCTCAGTTGCGCTGCTGTCTATCTTCTAATTTTCCTATGAATTAGAAGATAATCCTCATACTCGGTAATCGAGGAAGAATAATAGGTATACCTGTGAGCGACTAGGTTCCGGAACGAGACGCATCTCAATAATCTATGACACTTCTGATTTAGTAGTCAAACACCTTAACCGCTAGGCTACCGCGCTACCACCTATTGATTATGAAACACAAAATTTATTCACTGAATAGTTGTGAATAATATTCTCCTTCTTTTCCTTAGTCCGTAGACTGGTAGTTTTCTAAGTTTGCATAATTATTTGCGCCGGTATCATTTATTCAGTATATGTTTTTCTATGTCTTCCTTTTTAATTTAATTTTCCTTCAATTAATTACACCACTTTATGATTGTATGACCTATATTATCCATATTACTTTTCTTTCTCTTAAATCTTTTAGTTTCATTTGTATCCCTCCAGAAGACATTTTCCTTCGCTATTTTTTCTTTGTTCAATTGATATTTTTCATTCTAAGACAGCGCCGATATTTATTATGGAAATATAACTAATGATTGAATATATCAGTTAATTTGTTCCTGTTAACGTTATTTTGCTTAGAATATCGCCGCGTTACTGTAGTTATATTACTACAACTTAGAAATATTATCAGAGAGAATAACTTGTTAGATTTAGTATGACGCACGTGTTTTTGTACTGGGATCGCAATGGGGTTATACATTTTTCAGATAAGTAAATATCTGTTTTTCATCACAGTGAAGCGCTGAAATTCTCAGTAGACGTAGTTTATACTCAGTATAGTGATTTAACATTGCGCTATCAGCCATTGCAAAATAGATACATCTTTTTCATAAGTATATACATAACGATTTGAAACAGGTCTTAAAAATACCGTTCCAGAGTAACATTGTTCAAATGACGTCTCATCTCTAGTTCATTCTTTTAATATCATGTTTTTGTCTGCACACGGATCTCAACAAAATGCTTCGTGTACTGGTTGAATTCTCCAGAGAGTTTTTTCGTTAGGTCAGATCCATACAATTCTTGCATTACACTCTACCACATTTACCGATTATGAATAGTTTGCTCCTTTTCCGCTATCACTGTAGTTGGTAATTTATTTAGCTTTTTTGCGAAAATATCCTATTTACTTTTTTGAAATTAAATTTTTTTAAAGAAATTTCTGTCTTTGGAATCACCGGTGTTTTTTTTTACATTTCATAGTCTATATTGCGCAGTGAAAAGCAAATCTGGAGTTGTATCTTTTTTTATTTTTCCAACGGGCACTATTGAAAGAGCTCATTAATTTTGGATCATTGACGACAGTTTGCTTCCGCTCATTCTTGCATCTTTTGACCATTTAAGTTTGCCCCGTATTAACATTATTAATATTAAAGTGTGTACACACCGTTTCTGATATCTAAAATTTAAAAATTTTCCAAAAGCGAAATCAAGATTAAACGGTTGACATGACGGGGACCGTTCAGATCCCCGCAGCAAAACTCGACGTCTAGTGATCTTGCCGGGTCAGCCGAAAAAAGAATATATAGAAAATCTTTTAAATCCACATAATTCCTACGTATTAACGAGGAATATCAATTATGAAATTTTCACAGAAAAAAATATATTGGATATTACAAAGGGGACCCCCCCCCCTCCCGTCAAGATAGGTGAAATGTCCCTATTCCGGAATGTTAAAATTAAATTAGGCTAATTTTTTTAGAGTATTTTTGAGATAAGATTTGGCCATATTAGTAGCTCCCGACGTCTTGGCATAACCTGTGTATAACCTAAAAACCATCATTTTTAAAAGTTTTTTTTCCCTTTTCTGGAAATTAAAAAATGATATCTTTATGAAAAAAATCAGGCTCATATAACATACTAGGACTATTATGTGTGATTTTTTTAAAATCATAATATGCAGTTTGCCTACTTTTAGTATTTAAAATTCAATAGCTTTGTTTATTAAAAGGGCTGCAAGTAATTTTTTCTTCTTACAATTACATATTTTTTTATAGCAAATACAATAGTTTAATGAGAAAATTAGATTTAGGTTGGAGCCCTCACGAAAAATTCAAAAAACTTTTGTTTTTTTTGAGACTTTTTTATGGTTTTTGGTCGCTAACCCTTCGTAAATTATTTACATAGTAAAATTGATAACGCCATCAGATTGCATAAGGAAAAATACGTTGAAAACATGTATAACACTTGTAGGAATAATGTCGTTAAATCATCGTTGAAATGAAACTAGAGAATTCCATTTTTTTTTTTTCTGTAATGAAGATAATTACCAATAGAGAGCGCGGCTGTCATATCTAGAATTTATTGCAACTGTTCCAATTTTATAAGTCAACACAGTGGTAGAGCTTGTGATCAACAGTTATGTTTTATTACATTTGTGATTAGATGAAATATTTCTACTAGTTAAAAATAAAAAATTCTTTTTTACGAAAAATAAATGCCAACTTCAAGGTTTATTATAAAAATTTTAAAATGCAGTAAAAAGTAAAAAATAATTACTCCCGATAAAAAAATATATACGAGTGATATAACTTAAGCTGATATCATAATTCTTGTACAACATTAATTTTTTGGAGTTGACATGAAATTCATGTTACAATATCTAAGAACAATTTAATGAACATTTAATGTAGTTTTTAAGTATTGTTTTAATAAGAATTTGATACCAACTCCAGAAAGTTAATGTTGTATAAGAATTACCATATCACCTTAACACTCTGATATATTTTTTTTATCGGGAGTAATTATTTTTCACTTTTTAGTACATTTTGAAATTCTTATCATAAACCTTGAAGTCGGTATTTATTTTTTGTAAAAAAGCATTTTATTTTACAATTTTTAGCGTTATACTTAAATATTTTTCTTGTTAAAAATCAATTTTTTTTTCACATTATTCTCCATACTTTATACTTCAAAAAAATCTATTTCTTTATTTTGAACTGCATTTCCACAGTAAAAACATGAAAAGCTATATTTCCATAGTAATTTGGAAAATTTATAGTATTTTAAGTCAATAAATCTAACTCGACGGTGAAACCAATCATGATTGAAAAGCATCAAAAAGCTTTAATCTCCCGCATTATTAAGGATAACTCAAAAACTTCCGGTCAGATCTTGATCAAATTTAAATGGGACCACATGAGAAGCACCAGCTTTTAAATAAAAGAAGAATCATCATAATCGGTTCACCTAAAAGAAAGTTCTGAGGTAACATACATAAAAAAAAATACAGTCGAATTGAATACCTCCTCCTTTTTTGGAAGTCGTTTAAAAATTAAAAAATAAACGAATCGCAAAAAATAAAAAGACGAAAAAAATTTAACGGTCAATATACAGATTTAGCGCTCATGATCGACAATTATCATGTTCAATATTTTCCGTACGATAATTTTTAAATGCATTTGTTATGCCTTGCAGTCATCAAACAATTGAAAAAGTGTTTGAGTTCAAATTAAACCGGGTTTTCGAATATATACTATGAGCTGGGCCGTCTTGTCTGGAAACATTTTATTTGTTAAATTTTTCAACGATGATTTAACAACATTATTCCTACAAGTGTCATACATGTTTTCAACGTATTTTTCCTTATGCAATCTGATGGCGTTATCAATTTTACTATGTAAATAATTTACGAAGGGTTAGCGACCAAAAACCATAAAAAAGTCTCAAAAAAAAACAAAAGTTTTTTGAATTTTTCGTGAGGGCTCCAACCTAAATCTAATTTTCTCATTAAACTATTGTATTTGCTATAAAAAAATATGTAATTTTAAGAAGAAAAAATTACTTGCAGCCCTTTTAATAAACAAAGCTATTGAATTTTAAATACTAAAAGTAGGCAAACTGCATATTATGATTTTAAAAAAATCACACATAATAGTCCTAGTATGTTATATGAGCCTGATTTTTTTTCATAAAGATATCATTTTTTAATTTCCAGAAAAGAAAAAAAAACTTTTAAAAATGATGGTTTTTAGGTTATACACAGGTTATGCCAAGACGTCGGGAGCTACTAATATGGCCAAATCTTATCTCAAAAATACTCTAAAAAAATTAGCCTAATTTAATTTTAACATTCCGGAATAGGAATATTTCACCTATCTTAACGGGAGCGGTGGTACTCTTTGAACTTCTTATGTAGAAAAAAATTTATTTCAATTTCGGCTGTGGTATGCAGCGAAGGGAAACTCATTATTAGGATGTAACGAAACCGTATTTCGATTTCTTAATGAAACTTTAGAAATTTGCAAAAAATTAAAATGAACATGATAAATAGAGTGTACCTTTTTTTTTGCGAAGCGAGTATTATGCTAATTATAATTTTGTATTTCCGTGGGGGGGGGAGTCTCGTTAACCACGGACCTCACCCAGAAATGACAGGGAGAAGAGTCAACTAATTAATACTTAATTCGATGGGAAATAGCTGAAATAAAGGAACCAGTAGCAGGGACAGTAGACTGAGAGGGAAATTACGTCACATAGGAAGCACAATAAGGAGCAGGAAGCCTAGAACGTTCCGCCGAAAGAGCAAAACACTCAATGAAATTGTGATTAGCATCACAGACAGCTGCTTCATTAAAATGAAGAGGACAATGAGGAGAGGAAACCAAAGAGAGCTGATAGTGGGAAGGGGACAATAAAATGTGATTAAAGCGTAGGCGAATGATAGAGACAATAACAGAACGTGGAAGAGAAGGGAATTCTGAGAAGCAAGGATTAGCAGGAAGTTTAGGTTGAATTGAGAGGTAGAACGAACGATTATTAGTAAAGAAGGGACGGGGTCCATATCACATATCCGACCAATATTTAAAGTGAAATTTCTTACTTAGGGATAATAGCTTAGTACTTGGGATTTGAATAAACATGTTGTTTATAACAGGAAATTTCTCCGATTATGCATAATTGAAATTTTTAATTTTAAATCTGGAATTTCAAAGCTTTGATGATTTAAAAGATTTTAAAAAGTTTTATAGAAATTGTTTGTTTTCAATTTAGCGTTATGTAAATTTAATTTTGATACACGGAATACATGTTCGACTAGTTTCTAATTGACTTAATTTTGTGTAATATAATTATCTGAAAAATAAATACTCAAAAGTTGGATATTTAATCCTGTGTAAGATTCGTAATTTAAAAAAAAAAATCATTTACAACTGTCATACAATAGTACATAAGGTTTTTAGCGGAAGTGGTTTTTTTCCTATGTTTAACTCGTCTCTCGTTCTTGTTATTGAGTAAAGCTGATTCTTTAATTAACACATGTGACTCGGTCCATTTTAAAAAGGACATATGGTCGTCCGAAAAATCGATTTTCACTCTATTGGCGATTCTCATAGGAAAAAAGAAAAGTACGTTCTTTTCAATGAAATAACTGCTAGATATTTCTAGGTTTAATATTTACTTTCCGAATTAATTTTAAGAAAGAGCATGAAAACTTGAAAAGATCTTCTTCTAAATACATGTTTTACTTAAGTAATAATGATAGAATTAAAGCAGCTCATCATGGTAATTACTATAAATATTTACGATGTAAAACCGGTAAATAGAAATTCAAAATGAATGGACAACGAAGTAAAAACGATGTCTTTTTAACACGGATTGAAAAGTGAGCTATTTAGAGAAATCCTCTCGTTTAAACTACAATAATAATATTCTCTGTCAAAACAAAACTGCATAATGAAGATGACTGATAGGAAAGAGGAAGTGGAAGAGCGATTATTATGACAAAGCGCGAGTACACCGCTACCGAAGGTCGTGACAGGTGCGAGTACGTCGATACGGGCTTGTTTTGTTTAACAGCTGTTTTCTCGAGAACTTCTTTTTGGACGATAGGTTCCTTTTAATAGACCAGGCTACATATACTAAAAAAATTAATTTTTGTATTCCATTTTATCATTTTAAATTATCGTATGAACTTTTTATTTTCTCATATTTACTTAAGTCTAAACCTCTTTCAAAAATGTTTTCCCAAAGAAAAACGTTGAATATCATCTGCCCGCTCAAATGCCTTTCGGTAAAATAATGTTTATACTCACGCTTGAGTATAAGGAATTGAATGAATAGAAGCAGTTTGTAATGCATTAGATATTTAAATAATGATATTATTAAATACAATTGCGTGTAAACGGCAGTAGTAAAATGAAGATAGTCATGTCAATTTCAAAAATGAAATATATAGGCTTTTGAACTTGAAGTCTATAAAATTTGTATTTTTCCAAGTAGAATACGGTATGTGCGCTCAAAATGTGATCTCAATAAATTTGTGGGTGCTTATAAATTTTTATAAACAGACATTGTTTTTCCTGCGTGTATTGCATAAAAATCATTAAAAAAATACATACATATATAGTACAATTATTAAGTTTATAGAAAATGATTCTATTTTCTTCGCTGAAGTAATATTTTTTTTCCCCGTAAATTTATCGCTAGTTGAATATGGGAAACATCATTTCTTCAATTTCAGCGGATTTATGCATTTCGCCATGCGTATAATTCAAAAAGATAATTCACTTTCAGTGTTTTATGTTTCATTAAAATTCTTTTATAAGAAAAAAAAAAAAAAAATGAATTTATATAACGGATATTTAAAATAATTCGGTGTATCAGCAGATTTTTCAAATATTTCTGCTACACTTTTAGTAGATCTGAATTTGCACCTATGCGAGCACGCGTGAGGTATTTTTTCTTACGAACATATTTCTAAATGAGAACAGTGTATAATTGTATACAATTGCTTTAAATGGTTTAACCATTTATAATATATATATTTTTTTTTCTTCTTCTTCTTTTTCTTACGCCGTAGCCGTTCGATTAGTTCCGTTAATGGTCGTTTGAAGCAACTGTCCTTTACTGAGCATCTGTACCATTTTCGCATACCCTTATCCTATCGTGTGTTCTAAATCAGTCCCATTCCTTAGACCCCGGCGGGTTCCACGGTGGTACTCTGAAGTGGGAGAAACATTGCGTCACACAAAAACGGAAGAGACCTCATCAGGCGCAAAAAGCAAAAATCTTGGCAACAATTTATGCCATTCATCTCCACTACTACCACCAGTAACAAGTGCTATGGTCCAAAATTAAAACGTTAAACGGCACCAACCGCACCCTCACTCCCATTTCATTACACAAAGATGAATTGGTCACATCAGACCCTGTGGAAGTGGCGAATATCTTTGCAAAACATTTCTCCACCATGTCATCCCCATCAGCCTATTCGGCTGCTTTCTCTTTAAAGAAGAATATGTTAGAGCAACACCCAATACTGGTCACTCCTGACTCCCTCTTGCCCCTAAAACTACCCTTTCACCATGTCAGAAGTACCAACTCAAATATCACATTCCAGCTGGTGAGCACCCGAACCTGACTCCATTCATCCTTTTATACTGAAATATTTGTCTCCTTCCACTAAAAAATTTTTCTCTTGCATATTTATAATCAGATTTAGTTTTCTGGTTCTATCCCAGGTGATTCACACCCTGAAACAAAACAAAAGCCCGTTGTATCTACAGAATTACAGATCCATATCCCTAAGTGTTTTTGCTAAAATTCTAGAGAAAATGGTTAACCGATACCTCCTTTTTTTTCTTGAACAAAATAATTTCTTACTCATAGTACAAGCCGGGAGAGCGAAAAACGCGCACTACAGCTAACCACTTACTAAACCTACAAAGACAAATATTAACAGTATACCAGCGCCTATAACATGTATACTTCGTTTTTTTTCTTTTCTTTGATATAGGAGAGACGTTTGATAGATTGTGGCATATGAGGTTTACTATCCAAACTCATACATATCAGCTGGCATAATTGAAAATATGGCTAATTATTTACGCAATTTCCTAAGAACGTTCCACGTTAAGTTTGGTTCGGCAACATCGGTTACTATTCAAATTGGGAATGGTGTTCCACCACAAGGCTCTGCCCTGAGTGCAAACTTGTTTGTTTTTTATATTAACGGAATAGCTGAAAGTATCACGCCGCCTGTGATGATTGCCCGGCTTTATATTGATGTCTTAAACATTTCCTTGTCCTCCTCCCTTTCAAACTAATGCTCAAAAGATCCTACAAAAAAGTGTTAATAAACTGCAATCCAGGTGTCCATTTAAAAAAACTGTGTTCAATTCCAAAGAAGGCGTCAGATCATTCTTACTATTTCCTTAAAACTCGAAAACTGTCCAATCATCTTCTAGCCTACTGCTAAGTTCCTCGGCCTACTGTTCGATAATAAATTAACGTGGCGACGTCCTTACATAGTTAATCTCAGAGTTAAATGTTACAAATTTTTATCAATCCTCAAGTATTTAACAAATGTAAAATACAACCTATTACACTTAACAGCACGCGGACAAAATGTGACAAACAACGTGTATGCTGTAATTTAAGGCCTAGTCTAAACTGAGCGTTGTCTACCTCGCCGGCCCCCTTCAATTAATAACAAAACAGTCACCAACATTCTTGAGAATTCCCTCGATGTTATTTTATCTGTAACACAATTTATCAGAACTAGCGGAATAAGCATATATTTATAAAAACAAACTGCGCATCTTCGTACTGTAATAGCCACAGCAGTTAAACACGGTACAGGATGTTGCTTTCACAAGAAAAAAAAAAAAAAAAAATGGAGTGAATAAACTTTAATTTTTTTTAGTTGAAAATAAAATTGAAGTGACTGGTTTCATTTGCAAAAATATCGAAACGAGGAAGCGGGACAATTGTCAGACAGACGAACAAAGCGGATGCGCGTAGGAAAGGACATATCTGGAAGCATTTTAATGTGTCGTAAAATTCAGGCTGACTTTTGAAAAATTCAATTTGATAGTTTTTTTTCGAACTCTCAATTAGATTTAAAGCTGGTTTTGGACTAGAAAAACCGGCATGTTCCGGATCTGTATTCCTAGGAATTTAAAAAAGTTCAGTTTGACTTTTAATGCTAAAATAGTTGATATCATTTTATTTATTTTTTTTTGTAAATTTTAATTGGGTCTTGTTTTATTATTATTATTATTATTATTATTATTATTATTATTATTATTATTATTATTATTATTATTATTTTGACCTATTCCATTATTTCAAGAAATCTGGAAAAAAATTCCACCTAAAATACGTAACATACATCTTTTTTCGTAATTTTCCTAAAAATCGTCCTAGAAAATCGAAGTTAGCTTCCCGAAGAATTTAACCCGCAACGAATTTTTTTTTAAAAAGTTGAAAAATGGCCGAGTGTTAAGAAATAAAAAAGAAACTGAAATCTCTGTGCGGTTTCTCAAATTTTATTAAAATATTTCTATCATCGCAGCTTTACGATTTCACAGTTCAGCCTAAAGGCACTTTTACTCCTCTTAAGTGAACCTTTTTGTAATAATGCGAATATTTTCAATAAATGTGTTATGTAATGTTACCTTTAATCGCGGGTATTTTGTAACAAGTCTTAAAAATCGGCACCTACAAATACAAAAAAAGATTTAATTTTTAAAAATTAACTCCTAAGAAAAATAGTTTTTTTTTTTGTTATTTTTATATATAAATATTTACTCTAAAAATTCAATAAAAATGCAATAAGAAGGAAAAAATAAGATAATATATTTTACGGTGAAATAAAAAGTAAGGATATTATGATAATTGTTGCGCACAAATTTAAATTAAAATAATATTTAGAAACAATTTAATGAATATAAAACAATAGAGAATCATCACTCATTTTCAATAAGTTAAGCATTGGAAATGACAGGAATATTTATTGTGTTTTTTGTAATTGTTGCAATATAAATTTGGTGTTAGGGAAAATACGGATAGACTAACCTAAAATGCTGCTACATCGTGAATTGTATAGAGCTGGGTATTGATTCAGAAGTAATGTTCAAATAATGACAGTAATGAGCTTAGAAATCGGGCTTTGTCAGTTTCAAATTAATAATCTTTACTGAAATCTACACACTTCCATATCGTAACATTAATGAAACTTTAAATCACTCGAGTTCTCTTTAATTTTAAAATAAATTTTTATGAAATGTTCTACCGAGAAGTTGTAACACGGGTGACAAAACGGATAGCGGGTGGAGACCATGTTTTTTGTAAATATGTAATTCTGAAAGATTACTGTGTGACACCAACTCGGAATAGTAGAGCTCGTAAGATAAACTTGAGAGAACTATGTGCCAGTTGTCGAATTTACATAATTTTAAAATGATGGTGACCTAGCAAAACTTTGTGTTAGATGGCGACAGACGCGGGTTTTAGAAATACCGGGAATTTTCAGATGAAAATCGATTTTTGTCAGAGGGTGCAAGAATCTTCATATAAATATATTAATTACTCGTCTCCCCCCACAATAAAGAAAATATTACTTAATGTTTATTTTAATTATTCTATTAGTAATATTCTTAAAAGAAAGGAAAACTAGGAGATTAATAATATTCAGTTCAGCATGTCAACAAAAAATAAAAAAATGAAATATTTAGACGGCTATTAATGTGCGATGCTGCCGCCACAGGCAATGATTAGCGGGTGAGTAAAAATGGGTCGGTTATCAAATAAGCTAATGATACGATGAAAATGGTGAATGAAGAATAAAAAACAGATGACTATAAAATGTAAGCTATCGGTTCTGCAGAAATGTCGCTTAGCTGACTCGTACAAATTTGAAAAAGTGAGATAAAAATAAAATTTAAAAATATGTTCGCTATAATATATACATAATATATATATATATATAATTGTGCCATTTTGGTCTCGCAAGGGGCTCTACCCCTTGACTCATTTTGCGTACATTTCTGTCGCTTTCTCTTCTATACTTTGTATAAAATAATCAAAATTTACAACGTCATTCTTACCGGCATCGACATAAAAAAATAACATAATCATAAAAATCCTATCCCAACATTTAACTTCCGTTACATGAAATTGGGACATTGGAGGCCGGCCTAAGAATTACGTTTTAATTAAAATAAATTCTAGATAAAACAAAAAACTTCTTAATTAGTTTCAAGGTCCAGATTTAAATGAGTATTAATAAGCGCGGGCGAAGCCGTGACTAATAGCTGATTGATAATATTTTAAATCAATCGCGTTTGTTTATATTACTAAAAATTTCTCTGAAGACACCGATCTTTCTACCTTCTATTAATGACTACTCAATTTGTTCTCACCGATTACACACACGACATTGTCTTTGACCGGTATGTCAGTAAACAAGGAATCATCAAAATCAATCCATGTAACTACAAGTTATACGCGAACAGAGCAAAAAAAATGACGCAATGAACATATAATCTCCTCCTTTTTTTTAAAGTCAGAAAAGAGTTACGAAAAATTGCTCAGTAAATATTTAATTAATCTTAAACGGTCAAATTAACGATTATTTAAAAAGTTTGAAGCAGAACTTTACCATGCGCTTATTTCCAACGTAATAATTTTAAAAATATCGAATGTTTATTTCGCATTAACTTTTTCTTTCTAATGATTTAGTGAATGAAAATTATCTTTATTACACATTTACAAACGAATAGTTTGAAAAAGTTTACATCGAACGATTTAAATTTTCTAGTATAGGTGAGATACGAAAAGTAATAGTAAAAGTAAAAAGGATGTTCAGTCGGTGAATTCTAAATAAGAGGAATAAAGTAACACTTCATAAAACTGATAAAACAAGTGTAATTGACCTAATTGCAATTAACCCGGGTTATAACTGATAAAGACTGAAATGTACCGGATAAATTAACGTACCACAATGTGCATATCATTTGAATGTGATTTAATCAAATATATCGTATTAAAAATGTAAAGAGGAGATTAAGTGCAAAAAACTGGATGGGAACGATTTCGTTGCGCGTCAGTGATGAATTTAGTAATTGCGATGCAAAACGCCAGGAGGCATACGTAGAAGCGAATAAAGTTTAGTTCTTGTTTTACCCACTGGAGAGCTGCAATCGGGAAGCCCGTAGACCGGCTTGTTGTTTGAGGGCGAAAGAGAAAATCAAAAAAAGAAAAGAATAAGAGATAAACTCAGCCTGTACATTGTTGTATTCAGAAGTAGAAAGAAAACGCAACATGTATAGTAAAACTACCTTTTCCCACTTTTGTGTACCCGCACATTGCATAACTCGGCGTTGCTATGGGTTCCTATTAACATGCAATTACAAAATAAGAACGAAATATAAATCGAATAAAACTAATAATTTCCATTTGTCGTAGAATTATAGTTCGCGAGTAGGCAAGCATGGAAAGGTTTACTACATGAGCTCGGATCTTTGACTAGTCCATGCGGTTTGCCTCTTAAATGTTTAATACTGTTGAATGATTAGAGCCGAATCTACGGGCGGGGTTAGGGGCGCTATAGCCCCGAAAACCCCAGCTTCTAGGGGGCCTCGCGCTCTTGAACAGAAAAACATTTAATTTTCCAGCTACAAAATTTAAGTTTCTTTTCCCAAAATACTTAATACTGTAAAAATGTAAGATTTCATACAATCGTTATAAATCTTTTTATGTAAAAAAGTTTTACGATCAGAAATATTCTTAATTTTAACAATATTTTTATTTTTTATTTTTTATTTTTATTGAAATTTAATACGTTTTATTTAGAACTGTAAAAAAATCATTTAAAATTAAAGCGAGTTTTAATCGATTGCCAATTTTATAAATATAATTCGAAAAATTTAATAAATCATACTGTGTTTCATTCACTTTTTCTGATCACATAAACAATTATGAAATTTTAAACGTACATGTTTAATTTATATAAAGGAAAAAACGTGACAAAAACATTACACGAATACATCAAAATTAGTTTGAAAACCGCTGTAATGACAATACCGGTGCAACGCCGCCATAGATAATGCATTATGAATAAAGTTTTTATTTTTTTTTTTAAAAAAAACGATTACTTTTTTGCTACCCACAATATTTAATTTATATATATGTATATTAATATATATATATATATATATATATATATATATGTATATATATATATAAAATTTCTTATTTGACGTTAAATTTATGTAGTATTCAGTTTGTTATGGTAAGAAAGTTGATTTTTTAAAGAGAGCATAATTTTAATTTTGTTAGTCATTCATAGGTACGCAGTAGGTTTTTTTTTTTTTTGCTTGCTTTGTTTATACATATATGACAATGATTTTTTTCACTATTTTCTTTCTCGCAGGAGGGCAGCTTATTTAAGATTAGTCCCAGGCCCCGTAAATTCTTGTGAATGATGTGAATATCAGCACGATTATTTTCGGAACTTTTAAACTACCTTACATACTGTTATACAATCTCGTACCTAGTTTCAAAAATTATAGAGACGATTTTAATTATTAAAATAAATCAAAATAATGAAAGTAATTGAAAATCTTTTGTTTACGTGGATCCTAAAAATATTAAGACGTATATAACTGCGCCATAAGTAAATAAAATTTCAATATGAAAGTACCAGATAATTCCTAATTTCTCAAATTGAGCCATTAAAGAGGTTGTAAATCTTAGCTTCCTTAATTACAACGACTTTTAACATTATTACAAAAAAAAAAAAAAAAGTAGTTATAATCTTTTACGATTATCGGAATAACTTGAAACATAAAAACCATTTATTCTCATTAAATAGATTTTACTTGTTTTGTGAAATTAAAGGTTTTTTTTTTATTTCTTTTTTTTCTTTTTTGGGGCCTTTACCCAAAGAAGGTTTTTCATTTTACGCGTTTTTAATTTGTTATTTTTATCTGTTACCCATCAAAATTTGAGTTTTAACGTACTTGCAAAACCTGTGATTGCATAAAGTTGTTTTATGAGAAAAAAAGCATCTTCCATGTTTTTAACATCAATTTTCAAAACTTATTTAATTCAATTTTACTACTCCATTATCGTCGTTTTTTTTACCATCCTTAAAAAAAGAGGTTATATTCTTTGGGTTTGTTTTTATATTATTGAATGTCCCCATGAATCGAAGAGCATTATACGAAACATTATACTTGAAATTATTTGGCCAGGAGACGTGGCGGTGGTTGATGAACTAAGGGAGCAGGAGGCAAAGTCTCTTATTGTTAGTATTACTTATCAAAAGAATTATCTCAGTGTATACAACACTAAATCTATCCTCCTACCTTAAATGTCACCCGCGACGCAAACTACATTCTATTCGAATGTTCCTTTATTTATTCATTTCCTCAGAACGCGCGATCTTTTATTCCAATTTACTTAGCTTAAATAAATAAGCCTTGGCCTCCCTACTCCTCATAGTGCCCTATACATTTTCGCTTTTCCATCTCCTTCTGTTGTTCCTTTGTTAGCTGCCTTCATTTCTTCTGTCTCTAATCGTTTTTTGATATAACCTGGCATTCCGTATGTCTTTCTATTCTTCTGATCTTTTGTATTGGGTGAACGTCCTGTGCTGACGTGCCCATAAAATAAAGTAAAAAAAAACACTGCCGGTCTCCAGAATTGTTTAACTATTCTTAGTTTTTTCTTTGTTTTCTATTTTTTTTTTTAAGCTGCGCGGTGACATACCGCAGATACCGATGCTGTAGATGTAAGGGGCACTACTGTATATTCATTATTTTCATTTTCTAGTGTATTAGGCATGTTCATTCTTCTTCATGCAACTTTTTTTCTTTTCTTTTTTTAATTTATCAATCTTAGTAAGAGCCGAGAGTAGTCAGTAAATAGCGACTCTGGGAAGTCTGACGTCACAACCCCAAACCGTGTGCAGAGGGCAAAAAGTAACCTAAGTATTTGATTCGGAGGCAAAAATTCACCCAAGTTTCCCCCATTTCCCCCAAATTCCTCTGCACAGGTTCCGCACACTTCCTTTACTTCGAACCGATTAAAAATTAACCCAAGTATACTATTTAACGTCTGAAACTAACCCAAGTATACTATTTAACGTCTGAAACTAACCCAAGTCCCCGCCCGCCCCTCCTGTCTACAGTGTTACCGCGATCTTTTTAATTAATTCAAGGCCTAAGTATGAAAATTCCAAATTTAACCCAAGTATACTATTTAAAGCCCCAAATCTAACACTAGTCTCCGTTCGCCCTTCCCACGATCCCGCGCATATATCCAACAAAGCGTTAGCCGCTGTGAATGCTTACATACCGTTCCCGCGCATGCGTCGTCCGTTCCCGATACCGCGATCTTTTTTTTTTTAAAAAATATTTCGAAGCCTAAGTACAAAAAATTCCAAAATTAACCTAAGTATATTTTTTCATTTTTGCGATTCCCCGTTTTTACAGGTAAATGTGGAAACACACACGCCGTTCCCGCGCATATATCCATCATAACATTAACCACAGTGAAAGTGCACACCCATTCCCACACATCGCGCCCTCTACTATCATGTGTATGTATTATACATGCCTTTGCTTGTAATATATGTAGCATAATTTTTAATTTTAATTTTTCGAGGTTGGGAGGGGTAAAATTTTGCCGGAGTGATAAAAACGTTTGAACCTCAACACTTAGAACCCAAATTTTAAAGGAATTTTCCGAGTCGCGCTCCGTTCCGGCATTTTTTTTTAAAAAAATTTTATTTTTAAGGAAAAATATTTGAACGTTCCATCAGTCGAATAAGAGCGGGCGAGTGTGATGGTACGAGATGTATTATGTAAGCGCGACCGCGGCTGTAATGGAAATATTTAAATGTTCCAGCAACTAGTTGAAACTGTCACCAGGTGAGGTGAATTCCAGTCGTTCGTTTTGAAATTAACCAGCCGATCATCTATGCACACTCTCATACGCCACCGATAGAAACCTGTTCACGATTGCTACAGTTCTCACACGCATACATACATACCGCCACCTGATATATATTTTTCGTCTTTTTCCACTTCCGACCTTATATTCAATCCGTTGATTTTTATTTTTTTATTTTTCCGTATTCTCCGTTCGTTGCAAAAGCACACCGTCCATTCCTGCACACATATCAAGCATTGAGTTAACCTCTACAAAGGTACACTGTACTATTCCAACACGCTCCGGTCGCCACCGAAATAAACGCCGCTATATCACTCCCACACGCACACACACACACACACACACATACACACCACCACTTCGTACATATTTTATTTTCGAGTCAAAATATTATAGAATTAGCCTAAGTATATTTTTTCTTTTACGCTTCTGTTTATTTCTTCCAAATGTTCATAATTTTTTATATTTTTTTTGTTTCTCCGATTCTAAAAATTAATCTGACAATATATTAGCCACTCTCTTACTCGCACAGAATGTTCCCTCGCACTCATCTGCTACAGGTAGTTCTCTGATCGTTCATAATAACTTTTCTCAAGTCTAATATTATAGAATCAGCCTAATTATATTTTTTTTCGCTTCCAATTATTTCCTCCGACCGTTGATAATTTTCTTATTTTATTTTTTCTCAGGTTCTAAAAATAAATCCATTGATATCTTCACTAGTATGACTGCGCACACATCTTCTGCCGACATTTCTCATATTGTTCATAATAATTTTTCATGTCTATGTATTTTGGAATTAGTCTAAAATATATTTTTTCCCCTCTAAAGACTTTTTCCAAACGTAAGTATTCAAAAATTAATTCGAGTATATTTTTATTTAACGCTGTTTCATAATTTCCCTCTCCCCTATCCACCCTACACAAATTTCAATTCTTTCCTATTATTTTTCATGAGTACATCCCCCCTGAAACTACAGTGAAACCACACCAACCATTCCCACGCACCCATCTGCTAACAATGATTTTCACATCATTCATAATAATTTTTTTTTCGAGTCTGTTAGTTTAAGATTATTTCATTTTTTTCAAACTGTAAATATTTTATTTTTTTTTCAATATCTTTCATATTATATTTTCCCCCCAATATGTCCGCATACGCTCATAGTGCAAAGGTACTCTGCTTATTTCCATGCATGAATGTTGCTATGTCGTTGATTTCGATCATGTGTCAAGGTCATCGAGTCTGCCCGGATCTTCCCTGTCATATCTTTTGTAGAAAACCGGTTCATATGTACACACCTACACACAAACACCCATAACCCAAAGAACACCTCTCAACTTCGTTCATCTGCGTATGTAACCAACTATCACCAAAAGAATGTGGTTTTTCTGGTACAACCCGCCCTCTTCAAAGACTTGCAACGAGCTAGAATCTCGAAAGGATCTGTTCAGGCAGTCAGTATTAGTGCTATGTTGAACGTGTAGAATTTGTTGAAAACTGTGTTCTTCACGTGTTATTAAAAAAGTCTCAAGAACGTTAAAAGTAATCATTTTCTATATTTTTTAGTAAAAAGTTAAAAATATTATTCAAACATGAATAACAATACCGATTCGATTGATATTAAAGTAGACGAATTTATTCAGAATTCATTTTCGAGTGATAGTGTCCCGCATACAACTTCATCACCTCCATCACCTCAGTCAGATGATGGTTATACAGCAGAAGGATCAAAATCTTCTGTACATAATAGCATTGGTCCTGTATTATTATCAGAACAAGCAGATATAGCGGAATATTTTGTAGATATCAGCATCCATATAGATTGTGATTATGGTTTTCGAGTAACTGAACTAGCAATGATTGATATGTCTGGCGGAAAGTGTTTGCATACACTGTATAAGCCAAGCAGAGCATGGCATGCATCAAAAATGCCGCATTTACAATGTTCTTCTGTGAGTCATTACTTGAAAAATCCTTCATTATTTCCATGTCGGGAAGAAATATTTATGGCACGCGATATATTCACGATATTATCTCAAAAACCGAGAACTCGCATATATATTTTAACGGTATATGCTAAACTTACACTAATGGAAATTAACGAAAAGTCTGAATTGTTGCGTGATTTAGACTATGAAATCGTTAATATGGATCAAGTCTTTCGACTACATAGTATTGAGAATCTGCATGAAGAGTATTTTGGTATAAGCAATTTGATAACCTGTAAACATCATAATGAAAATGATAGTTTTCATTGTGCAGCGAAAAACGTTATGATGATGAAGGCCTGGTACGATCATGTTATCCATCCGCTGAAGCTTATGAATAATCTCAATATAAATGATTTAAGTCAGTTGTTCATTACAGCCACCAAAGAAATGATAATTACATTATTTCCAAGTTGTGTTGGAGACATTTATGCATTTCTACCCGATAGATTAAAACAGGATGATACGATAAAATCACTTCTACCATGTTACGAGCATGAGCATGATGAAGAATATTATATCGATGATGATACATTGCGATGGAATACTCGAAATTGTATGAAAGTAAAAGATTGTATCGATTGTCAATGTAAAATTCGCACGGATTAACTATTCATTATTTCGATCGTTTATCAATTTTATGTATATTTGTATATATTTTTGTATATTAATGTATATATTTTTTTCCCTAATCGACAGTCCGTTCGTTTTTTGTGTTTTGTTAATCATTTTGTAAATATATTTTTATACATATTTAAATTTTGTTTGTATATATTTGCATATATTTTTTCTTTTTTCCTTCAATATCCCTCCATATCTTTCATTCTATTGTATATATTTTTTCCTAATTAATTTTAATCTTTTTTCGCTCCTTTTCAATTCCGTTTATTTAACTATTTAACTATTTCTCTATTTCTCTTTCCTCCTCTTAACTTAAAGTACTGGTAATGATGAATATTACAAAAATCTGAACCAGTTGTATAAAGTGTATGTGTAATTATTGTATAATTTTCGAATATAATCCCGCATAATTTGTTCATATCTTTTTAGACTAAAACATTATATTTTTTATTCTTTCTTTAACGAATCTAACTGTTCAACTTTTTCATGTACAGCACGTACATCAAGTATTTTCCGCAGCTGTGGGAGTTTTCATTAATTTGTAAGACACAACCTAAGACCCGGAGAGTTCTCTCTAATTGTTCAAAATCTTTCATAATCACATTTTTTTTTATTTCACAAGTATTTTTTCGAGATATATACGGTATCGTCTATGAGGTGTGTTGATCAATAGAGCAACAGGTAGAAAACCTACTAGCTTACGAGACACAGCATGTTTATAGAAAAAACGTGCTAGCATGAGCAGATCAGAGTTGCAATATGCGAGTGAGAGACTGTATGCATGTATGTGTGCGAGAGCAACAGCTTGATTATAAAAAACGTCGAAGATACATGCATCTATCTGTGAACAATTATCACATCAAACATAAAAAGGCTGACTAAAAGATTATTATTTTCTTTTTTCATTCATTCTCGCCACTATTACCACTCGCGCCCCACTGTCAAGACCTCTGAACTTACATTACTAACCTCACCGACACTATAATATTTTTTCTGTGTTATTAAATTAACCCAAGTATATTTTTATTCATTTGTTACACAAACTTTTGTTCAAATTTTTCGTAATATGTCGTGCACACATTTATAGCCCGCAGACACTATTCGCTTCATTACCACGAATACATCTCTTTCATTGTTACTTATCATAACATAGTTTTTCCTGAAATTGTAGAAAAATTCTCTTCGCTCCATTCTTCCAAGGTGATTTATTTCCAAATTTCAAATCATGCATAATTATTTTAAAATCAAATTAAGTATATTTTATCATTTCTAAAAAATCAATCATCTCTGTACAAGGCATTAACTCATTTTCACATCAAACATATTATTTTTTTTAATCTATTGTACATATTATTTTTTATCATTTAAATTTTTTTCTCAATTCACAAATAGCTAACCTATAGAAAACATATTGTTGTAAACATACATGACGAAGTCACTCCTCATAATTACATCATGAATTATTTTTTTCTTCATTTTTTTTTTTACCATCATGACAAAAGCAATAGAATCACGGCATTTATGAATGTGTACACCATACACTTCCAATAACCTATCATACATTTTTTTAAATTAGTCCAAGCATACTATTTTTTCAATAACAAAGTCGATCATACATACTTTTTTCTTCTATATAATCACTAATCTATGAAAACACTTCGTTTGTTTTTCTCATACCATAGCATTCACTCCTTTTCCCTCATGCTAACAAACTTCAAAATTTAATAATATAACACGAAATTATTCTAAATACATGTTCATGCTATTAAAATTAATATATCAATTAATCTATATATTCCTTTTGTACATTTCTGAAAAAAATCCTACAACATGTTTTAAAATTAATTGAAGTATACTATTTTATTACCTAAAATCAATTATTCTCCCATACAGTTTTTTCCAATCATACATAATTTTTGTTTCCCATATTGTCATTATTGCAAAGTCATACAAAACAATAACATATTTTTAATCATAATAAATCCTTCATTCCATTACATTCATGCTATATACCATTATCATTCAATTCAATGTTATGAAATTAGGCTAAATATACATTCATGCTAGCAAAGTTATTATCTCACCCTTTGCATTGTTCCAAAATGATTTATTTTACATTTTTTCTTTAAATTTCCCTAATACTATTATTTTTGAAATGCAGGATGATGACTATGATTAGAATTCATGATTATAAAGAGAGAGACGCATGCCGAAATTGTATTGTCATTATATGCGATATGATGTGTGATTGTGGGTGAGTATGCATGCATGCATGTAAAATATATGAGTGTGTTAGTAGAAAACAACCGTTCAAGCGTGAACACAGGTACATATACAGTTATAGAATGAGAGAGATAAAAATATATATTTTGTTATGTTTGATATGTGTATGATAAAGAGGTTAACAAAGAATAATCACATTACCCTCACAACTTAGACATGAGTTATACCTTTGAAATATTTTAGATGTAAAAGCAGTGGCATTGACATGTAGTAAACGTTTTCATCACTTTTTACTAATTATAAGCAATTTTCTAACATTTCTCTTTGTTTTCCTACATTTTAATACCTTTACACCATTTTAGTCAATTTTTTTGCTATTTAATGCCATTTTTCCAGTGTTTTTACCACCTTTCTCACAATTTTCATCATTCTTTCATCATCTTTGTTAGGTTTTTTCTTACAACTCTTTACCATTTCGACCATCGTTAGTGATATCCATCATTATTTATGCTTTCATTCCTTCCGCTTAATCTATGCACACATATAGCTTAGCAATCGCCGCAGCCATTGAACGTTGTAGGACCGCAATCGTGATCTCCATTTGATTATTGGGATTTAAAAGTCACATCTTTGAACGCTTGATCTAATGCATCAACATGATCTTTGTATTCGCCCACCCGCTGCTGGAGGTTCCACCTAATATCTTCAACAGACTATCATACAGTCGTTTAATAAGAGAATCCGTAAGACCCAAGACATTTACTTAACGTTTTCCCAACACATTCACAGACCTACCCTGTACACTAAGGAAATCTTTAAACATCTCTGTAACTATTCCTTTTAAGCTAGTGGGAGCAAGGAATTCCTATAAACGTTTGTCAATCAGCACTTCATCGTTCATCGCCCTGGATTCACTCGCCGTTGCACAGACATGTAATAAACATTTTCTTCTTTTACAATTTTCTTATGCTTTAACACTATTACATAATTTTCCTCATTTCTAACTAATTGTAACCAATTTTCCACTATTTCTTAGCATGTTCTTCTGTTTTAGGACCTTTTTGTGCTATTTTTTCATCAATTTATGTTATTTCACATAGTTTTTCTAGTGATTTTAGTGCCTTTCACACAATTTTACTAATTATTTTCCATTATTTCTTAACATGTTCTTATGTTTTAGGGTCTTTTTGCGCTATTTTTTTACCAATTTATGCTATTTCTCATTTTCTTGCATTTTAGTATCTTTCACAAAATTTTACTCAATTTTTCATAATCTTTGTCAGTTTTTCATTTATCTCATACATTATATGTCTGGATGTGTCGAATATACATCCTTTTAACTATATTTTATAATTTGATACGATTATAAATAATAATGAAAGATTTAATTCAATATTGTTTACAATTTATTCAATAATTTTTATGACATTCATCATAACCAATAAAAATAATCATTTGCTTTAATGCTTCAATGTTAAATTCTAATATATCATTATCAGCTATTATTAATTTACACCATGAAACGTCTAATTTAACTGAATATATCCTTCTTCAGCCAACTTTTCTTCAATCATCCGAATTTCAGCATCTAAACCATTATTTCCTGATTGTTTAGATGTGTGTAGTAACAATAATCGTTCAACCAATTCATTAGGATCGTCAGAATAATTGAAATGAGGGTCTTCGAGATATTCTTTTCGATCAGTACTATATGCACGTTTCTTTTTCGTTTTATCTGGATAAACTTTTACATTCTGTATAGTAGATTGAAACAGAGGACGTATTATTTTTCTGTATTTAGGAAGTGGAATACCCTTTAATACACCAGTAACACGTACATGAGCTCTGGTAAATTCCAGTATTTGTTTATACAAAGCTAAATCATTATTTGTATATTTATTCTCATCAACATTTGTTTCCATCAGTAAATGAATCAGTCCTGGTGTGTAAGGAAATTTAGTTAGTGTTCTTCCTTTTCCTAAATAAATTTCACATTTTCGATTCCACGAAACTGGTGTTGAACCCATCATATACTCATGAGTGTTAGCATTATATTGTATTTCATATACAGGATCATTTGGTACAGGTTCACCAACATCTATTTGAAATGGAGCCATTTCATGCATATTAATGGCCTTATATCCAGACTTATTATCACTATTTTCACATTCTTCTTCATTTTCAATATCAATCTCATAATCACGTTTCCTACTGTCATTAGAAAGTTTATGACGTTTTATTATTGATGTATCACTTATTCCATCAGATTCATTTTTCATCCTTTTAGGTATTTGTAGTGTTTCCCGATTATCCAATAACTGTTTTGTAACAGGTTCAAGCATGACAGATGAAATATTTGTAATAGATTTCCAGTTCTGTAACGCATTATATTTTTTCATTATATCACTGCATATCCTTTCCAGTTCGCTTTTAAGAATTGCTCCTTTATTTATTCCGTCATTACCAACATTAACCATCACTTGACTTGTTGACATCGTTATTACAGATAATTAAAAATTCACCAAACTTACATGTAAATTTTCTCTACATATACAAATCACAATCTATTTTGATCACAGAGAGTTAATGCTTATTTAACACAATTAATTTATAGAACGTTTTTAAAGGCTTAACGTTTCCTTATTCATTCCATAAAAACTTTAGAACTTTTCTGAGTATATATTCAGTTTTTTATAAACATTAAAACATTTATTTTGTTACTCTTTTGAAAAAATGGATGTACTCAATAACGTTGTTTTCTTTTTTGATTTAAATTGTTAAGATTTACTAACGATACATTGCTTCTTCACTAAAAAAAGAACAGGAAAACGAAGAAAAATATGACATTTTTTGCACTATCACACCACATCATAAATTAAGTTGCTTCTCCAGCGGATAAATCGCGTTGCTTCAGTGGGCATTACGTCGTATCGAAATGGTGTTGCTATCGCTTACGATTTAAAATCGCTGTCGTATCGGAATTGTATCGCTTAGATGGGCGCTCTCCCTTATAAATAAAAATAAACAACAAAATTGGGCAGAAATTTTAGAGGAATTTAAGAATCACATTATTTAATTTTCAATATGCTAATATCTCAAAATATGTGATAACGCCCAAACTTTTACCAATGACATTATATATATATATATATATATCCATATAAACATATATATCACTATATATACATATATATCTAAATATATACATATATATATCTACATGTATACATATATATCTACATATATACATATATATCTACAAATATACATATATGTCTACATATATACATATATATCTACATATATATATATATATATATATATATATGTCTACATATATACATATATATATCTACATATATACATATATATATCTACATATATACATATATATACCTACATATACACATATATATCTACATATATACATATATATCTGTATATGTCATACTATACTTTATGAGATGAGGTTGTTATAGTATTCAATTATCAACTAAAAATTATGTTTGTGTAACACTATTTAGATATATATATATATATATATGTAGATATGTTGATATATATGTATATATGTAGATATATATGTGTATATATGTAGATATATATATGTATATATGTAGATATGTATATGTATATATTTAGATATATATATATGTATATATGTAGATATATATGTATATATGTAGATATATATGTATATATGTAGATATATATATGTATATATGTAGACGTATATGCATACATGTAGATATATATATGTATATATGTAGATATATATGTATATATTTAGATATATATATATGTATATATTTAGATATATATATGTATATATTTAGATATATATATGTATATATATAGATATATATGTATATATTTAGATATATATGTATATATGGTGATATATATGTTTATATGGATATATATATATATATATATATATATATATATATAATGTCATTGGTAAAAGTTTAGGCGTTATCACATATTTTGAGATATTAGCATATTGAAAATTAAATAATGTGATTCTTAAATTCCCAATTTTTGTTGTTTATTTTTATTTATAAAGAATTATTTTCATGTATAGTGTATTTAGGGAACAGTTTGAATTACAGTATGTATATAATAAGCATGTTAGCACTGTATCTTTCTTTAAGCCTTTAAAAACATTCTATAAATTAATTGTGTTAAATAAGCATTAACTCTCTGTGATCAAAATAGATTGTGATTTGTATATGTAGAGAAAATTTACATGTAAGTTTGGTGAATTTTTAATTATCTGTAATAACGATGTCAACAAGTCAAGTGATGGTTAATGTTGGTAATGACGGAATAAATAAAGGAGCAATTCTTAAAAGCGAACTGGAAAGGATATGCAGTGATATAATGAAAAAATATAATGCGTTACAGAACTGGAAATCTATTACAAATATTTCATCTGTCATGCTTGAACCTGTTACAAAACAGTTATTGGATAATCGGGAAACACTACAAATACCTAAAAGGATGAAAAATGAATCTGATGGAATAAGTGATACATCAATAATAAAACGTCATAAACTTTCTAATGACAGTAGGAAACGTGATTATGAGATTGATATTGAAATTGAAGAAGAATGTGAAAATAGTGATAATAAGTCTGGATATAAGGCCATTAATATGCATGAAATGGCTCCATTTCAAATAGATGTTGGTGAACCTGTACCAAATGATCCTGTATATGAAATACAATATAATGCTAACACTCATGAGTATATGATGGGTTCAACACCAGTTTCGTGGAATCGAAAATGTGAAATTTATTTAGGAAAAGGAAGAACACTAACTAAATTTCCTTACACACCAGGACTGATTCATTTACTGATGGAAACAAATGTTGATGAGAATAAATATACAAATAATGATTTAGCTTTGTATAAACAAATACTGGAATTTACCAGAGCTCATGTACGTGTTACTGGTGTATTAAAGGGTATTCCACTTCCTAAATACAGAAAAATAATACGTCCTCTGTTTCAATCTACTATACAGAATGTAAAAGTTTATCCAGATAAAACGAAAAAGAAACGTGCATATAGTACTGATCGAAAAGAATATCTCGAAGACCCTCATTTCAATTATTCTGACGATCCTAATGAATTGGTTGAACGATTATTGTTACTACACACATCTAAACAATCAGGAAATAATGGTTTAGATGCTGAAATTCGGATGATTGAAGAAAAGTTGGCTGAAGAAGGATATATTCAGTTAAATTAGACGTTTCATGGTGTAAATTAATAATAGCTGATAATGATATATTAGAATTTAACATTGAAGCATTAAAGCAAATGATTATTTTTATTGGTTATGATGAATGTCATAAAAATTATTGAATAAATTGTAAACAATATTGAATTAAATCTTTCATTATTATTTATAATCGTATCAAATTATAAAATATAGTTAAAAGGATGTATATTCGACACATCCAGACATATAATGTATGAGATAAATGAAAAACTGACAAAGATTATGAAAAATTGAGTAAAATTTTGTGAAAGATACTAAAATGCAAGAAAATGAGAAATAGCATAAATTGGTAAAAAAATAGCGCAAAAAGACCCTAAAACATAAGAACATGTTAAGAAATAATGGAAAATAATTAGTAAAATTGTGTGAAAGGCACTAAAATCACTAGAAAAACTATGTGAAATAACATAAATTGATGAAAAAATAGCACAAAAAGGTCCTAAAACAGAAGAACATGCTAAGAAATAGTGGAAAATTGGTTACAATTAGTTAGAAATGAGGAAAATTATGTAATAGTGTTAAAGCATAAGAAAATTGTAAAAGAAGAAAATGTTTATTACATGTCTGTGCAACGGCGAGTGAATCCAGGGCGATGAACGATGAAGTGCTGATTGACAAACGTTTATAGGAATTCCTTGCTCCCACTAGCTTAAAAGGAATAGTTACAGAGATGTTTAAAGATTTCCTTAGTGTACAGGGTAGGTCTGTGAATGTGTTGGGAAAACGTTAAGTAAATGTCTTGGGTCTTACGGATTCTCTTATTAAACGACTGTATGATAGTCTGTTGAAGATATTAGGTGGAACCTCCAGCAGCGGGTGGGCGAATACAAAGATCATGTTGATGCATTAGATCAAGCGTTCAAAGATGTGACTTTTAAATCCCAATAATCAAATGGAGATCACGATTGCGGTCCTACAACGTTCAATGGCTGCGGCGATTGCTAAGCTATATGTGTGCATAGATTAAGCGGAAGGAATGAAAGCATAAATAATGATGGATATCACTAACGATGGTCGAAATGGTAAAGAGTTGTAAGAAAAAACCTAACAAAGATGATGAAAGAATGATGAAAATTGTGAGAAAGGTGGTAAAAACACTGGAAAAATGGCATTAAATAGCAAAAAAATTGACTAAAATGGTGTAAAGGTATTAAAATGTAGGAAAACAAAGAGAAATGTTAGAAAATTGCTTATAATTAGTAAAAAGTGATGAAAACGTTTACTACATGTCAATGCCACTGCTTTTACATCTAAAATATTTCAAAGGTATAACTCATGTCTAAGTTGTGAGGGTAATGTGATTATTCTTTGTTAACCTCTTTATCATACACATATCAAACATAACAAAATATATATTTTTATCTCTCTCATTCTATAACTGTATATGTACCTGTGTTCACGCTTGAACGGTTGTTTTCTACTAACACACTCATATATTTTACATGCATGCATGCATACTCACCCACAATCACACATCATATCGCATATAATGACAATACAATTTCGGCATGCGTCTCTCTCTTTATAATCATGAATTCTAATCATAGTCATCATCCTGCATTTCAAAAATAATAGTATTAGGGAAATTTAAAGAAAAAATGTAAAATAAATCATTTTGGAACAATGCAAAGGGTGAGATAATAACTTTGCTAGCATGAATGTATATTTAGCCTAATTTCATAACATTGAATTGAATGATAATGGTATATAGCATGAATGTAATGGAATGAAGGATTTATTATGATTAAAAATATGTTATTGTTTTGTATGACTTTGCAATAATGACAATATGGGAAACAAAAATTATGTATGATTGGAAAAAACTGTATGGGAGAATAATTGATTTTAGGTAATAAAATAGTATACTTCAATTAATTTTAAAACATGTTGTAGGATTTTTTTCAGAAATGTACAAAAGGAATATATAGATTAATTGATATATTAATTTTAATAGCATGAACATGTATTTAGAATAATTTCGTGTTATATTATTAAATTTTGAAGTTTGTTAGCATGAGGGAAAAGGAGTGAATGCTATGGTATGAGAAAAACAAACGAAGTGTTTTCATAGATTAGTGATTATATAGAAGAAAAAAGTATGTATGATCGACTTTGTTATTGAAAAAATAGTATGCTTGGACTAATTTAAAAAAATGTATGATAGGTTATTGGAAGTGTATGGTGTACACATTCATAAATGCCGTGATTCTATTGCTTTTGTCATGATGGTAAAAAAAAAAATGAAGAAAAAAATAATTCATGATGTAATTATGAGGAGTGACTTCGTCATGTATGTTTACAACAATATGTTTTCTATAGGTTAGCTATTTGTGAATTGAGAAAAAAATTTAAATGATAAAAAATAATATGTACAATAGATTAAAAAAAATAATATGTTTGATGTGAAAATGAGTTAATGCCTTGTACAGAGATGATTGATTTTTTAGAAATGATAAAATATACTTAATTTGATTTTAAAATAATTATGCATGATTTGAAATTTGGAAATAAATCACCTTGGAAGAATGGAGCGAAGAGAATTTTTCTACAATTTCAGGAAAAACTATGTTATGATAAGTAACAATGAAAGAGATGTATTCGTGGTAATGAAGCGAATAGTGTCTGCGGGCTATAAATGTGTGCACGACATATTACGAAAAATTTGAACAAAAGTTTGTGTAACAAATGAATAAAAATATACTTGGGTTAATTTAATAACACAGAAAAAATATTATAGTGTCGGTGAGGTTAGTAATGTAAGTTCAGAGGTCTTGACAGTGGGGCGCGAGTGGTAATAGTGGCGAGAATGAATGAAAAAAGAAAATAATAATCTTTTAGTCAGCCTTTTTATGTTTGATGTGATAATTGTTCACAGATAGATGCATGTATCTTCGACGTTTTTTATAATCAAGCTGTTGCTCTCGCACACATACATGCATACAGTCTCTCACTCGCATATTGCAACTCTGATCTGCTCATGCTAGCACGTTTTTTCTATAAACATGCTGTGTCTCGTAAGCTAGTAGGTTTTCTACCTGTTGCTCTATTGATCAACACACCTCATAGACGATACCGTATATATCTCGAAAAAATACTTGTGAAATAAAAAAAAATGTGATTATGAAAGATTTTGAACAATTAGAGAGAACTCTCCGGGTCTTAGGTTGTGTCTTACAAATTAATGAAAACTCCCACAGCTGCGGAAAATACTTGATGTACGTGCTGTACATGAAAAAGTTGAACAGTTAGATTCGTTAAAGAAAGAATAAAAAATATAATGTTTTAGTCTAAAAAGATATGAACAAATTATGCGGGATTATATTCGAAAATTATACAATAATTACACATACACTTTATACAACTGGTTCAGATTTTTGTAATATTCATCATTACCAGTACTTTAAGTTAAGAGGAGGAAAGAGAAATAGAGAAATAGTTAAATAGTTAAATAAACGGAATTGAAAAGGAGCGAAAAAAGATTAAAATTAATTAGGAAAAAATATATACAATAGAATGAAAGATATGGAGGGATATTGAAGGAAAAAAGAAAAAATATATGCAAATATATACAAACAAAATTTAAATATGTATAAAAATATATTTACAAAATGATTAACAAAACACAAAAAACGAACGGACTGTCGATTAGGGAAAAAAATATATACATTAATATACAAAAATATATACAAATATACATAAAATTGATAAACGATCGAAATAATGAATAGTTAATCCGTGCGAATTTTACATTGACAATCGATACAATCTTTTACTTTCATACAATTTCGAGTATTCCATCGCAATGTATCATCATCGATATAATATTCTTCATCATGCTCATGCTCGTAACATGGTAGAAGTGATTTTATCGTATCATCCTGTTTTAATCTATCGGGTAGAAATGCATAAATGTCTCCAACACAACTTGGAAATAATGTAATTATCATTTCTTTGGTGGCTGTAATGAACAACTGACTTAAATCATTTATATTGAGATTATTCATAAGCTTCAGCGGATGGATAACATGATCGTACCAGGCCTTCATCATCATAACGTTTTTCGCTGCACAATGAAAACTATCATTTTCATTATGATGTTTACAGGTTATCAAATTGCTTATACCAAAATACTCTTCATGCAGATTCTCAATACTATGTAGTCGAAAGACTTGATCCATATTAACGATTTCATAGTCTAAATCACGCAACAATTCAGACTTTTCGTTAATTTCCATTAGTGTAAGTTTAGCATATACCGTTAAAATATATATGCGAGTTCTCGGTTTTTGAGATAATATCGTGAATATATCGCGTGCCATAAATATTTCTTCCCGACATGGAAATAATGAAGGATTTTTCAAGTAATGACTCACAGAAGAACATTGTAAATGCGGCATTTTTGATGCATGCCATGCTCTGCTTGGCTTATACAGTGTATGCAAACACTTTCCGCCAGACATATCAATCATTGCTAGTTCAGTTACTCGAAAACCATAATCACAATCTATATGGATGCTGATATCTACAAAATATTCCGCTATATCTGCTTGTTCTGATAATAATACAGGACCAATGCTATTATGTACAGAAGATTTTGATCCTTCTGCTGTATAACCATCATCTGACTGAGGTGATGGAGGTGATGAAGTTGTATGCGGGACACTATCACTCGAAAATGAATTCTGAATAAATTCGTCTACTTTAATATCAATCGAATCGGTATTGTTATTCATGTTTGAATAATATTTTTAACTTTTTACTAAAAAATATAGAAAATGATTACTTTTAACGTTCTTGAGACTTTTTTAATAACACGTGAAGAACACAGTTTTCAACAAATTCTACACGTTCAACATAGCACTAATACTGACTGCCTGAACAGATTCTTTCGAGATTCTAGCTCGTTGCAAGTCTTTGAAGAGGGCGGGTTGTACCAGAAAAACCACATTCTTTTGGTGATAGTTGGTTACATACGCAGATGAACGAAGTTGAGAGGTGTTCTTTGGGTTATGGGTGTTTGTGTGTAGGTGTGTACATATGAACCGGTTTTCTACAAAAGATATGACAGGGAAGATCCGGGCAGACTCGATGACCTTGACACATGATCGAAATCAACGACATAGCAACATTCATGCATGGAAATAAGCAGAGTACCTTTGCACTATGAGCGTATGCGGACATATTGGGGGGAAAATATAATATGAAAGATATTGAAAAAAAAATAAAATATTTACAGTTTGAAAAAAATGAAATAATCTTAAACTAACAGACTCGAAAAAAAAATTATTATGAATGATGTGAAAATCATTGTTAGCAGATGGGTGCGTGGGAATGGTTGGTGTGGTTTCACTGTAGTTTCAGGGGGGATGTACTCATGAAAAATAATAGGAAAGAATTGAAATTTGTGTAGGGTGGATAGGGGAGAGGGAAATTATGAAACAGCGTTAAATAAAAATATACTCGAATTAATTTTTGAATACTTACGTTTGGAAAAAGTCTTTAGAGGGGAAAAAATATATTTTAGACTAATTCCAAAATACATAGACATGAAAAATTATTATGAACAATATGAGAAATGTCGGCAGAAGATGTGTGCGCAGTCATACTAGTGAAGATATCAATGGATTTATTTTTAGAACCTGAGAAAAAATAAAATAAGAAAATTATCAACGGTCGGAGGAAATAATTGGAAGCGAAAAAAAATATAATTAGGCTGATTCTATAATATTAGACTTGAGAAAAGTTATTATGAACGATCAGAGAACTACCTGTAGCAGATGAGTGCGAGGGAACATTCTGTGCGAGTAAGAGAGTGGCTAATATATTGTCAGATTAATTTTTAGAATCGGAGAAACAAAAAAAATATAAAAAATTATGAACATTTGGAAGAAATAAACAGAAGCGTAAAAGAAAAAATATACTTAGGCTAATTCTATAATATTTTGACTCGAAAATAAAATATGTACGAAGTGGTGGTGTGTATGTGTGTGTGTGTGTGTGTGTGCGTGTGGGAGTGATATAGCGGCGTTTATTTCGGTGGCGACCGGAGCGTGTTGGAATAGTACAGTGTACCTTTGTAGAGGTTAACTCAATGCTTGATATGTGTGCAGGAATGGACGGTGTGCTTTTGCAACGAACGGAGAATACGGAAAAATAAAAAAATAAAAATCAACGGATTGAATATAAGGTCGGAAGTGGAAAAAGACGAAAAATATATATCAGGTGGCGGTATGTATGTATGCGTGTGAGAACTGTAGCAATCGTGAACAGGTTTCTATCGGTGGCGTATGAGAGTGTGCATAGATGATCGGCTGGTTAATTTCAAAACGAACGACTGGAATTCACCTCACCTGGTGACAGTTTCAACTAGTTGCTGGAACATTTAAATATTTCCATTACAGCCGCGGTCGCGCTTACATAATACATCTCGTACCATCACACTCGCCCGCTCTTATTCGACTGATGGAACGTTCAAATATTTTTCCTTAAAAATAAAATTTTTTTAAAAAAAAATGCCGGAACGGAGCGCGACTCGGAAAATTCCTTTAAAATTTGGGTTCTAAGTGTTGAGGTTCAAACGTTTTTATCACTCCGGCAAAATTTTACCCCTCCCAACCTCGAAAAATTAAAATTAAAAATTATGCTACATATATTACAAGCAAAGGCATGTATAATACATACACATGATAGTAGAGGGCGCGATGTGTGGGAATGGGTGTGCACTTTCACTGTGGTTAATGTTATGATGGATATATGCGCGGGAACGGCGTGTGTGTTTCCACATTTACCTGTAAAAACGGGGAATCGCAAAAATGAAAAAATATACTTAGGTTAATTTTGGAATTTTTTGTACTTAGGCTTCGAAATATTTTTTAAAAAAAAAAAGATCGCGGTATCGGGAACGGACGACGCATGCGCGGGAACGGTATGTAAGCATTCACAGCGGCTAACGCTTTGTTGGATATATGCGCGGGATCGTGGGAAGGGCGAACGGAGACTAGTGTTAGATTTGGGGCTTTAAATAGTATACTTGGGTTAAATTTGGAATTTTCATACTTAGGCCTTGAATTAATTAAAAAGATCGCGGTAACACTGTAGACAGGAGGGGTGGGCGGGGACTTGGGTTAGTTTCAGACGTTAAATAGTATACTTGGGTTGATTTTTAATCGGTTCGAAGTAAAGGAAGTGCGCGGAACCTGTACGGAGGAATTTGGGGGAAATTCGCGAAAAATTTGCATAAAATTGGGGGAAATTGGAGAAATTTGGGGGAAATGGGGGAAACTTGGATGAATTTTTGCCTCCGAATCAAATACTTAGGTTACTTTTTGCCCTCTGCACACGGTTTGGGGTTGTGACATCAGACTTCCCAGAGTCGCTATTTACTGACTACTGTCGAGGTCGTGTAAAATATATCTAGACTTTTACGGCCCAAGAATCTTCGATTATAGGACTGATTTTAAGCCATTGTCCCTTATGACTGAATTAGTGTTCTTTGTTCGCCTTCGGAGGATAGAATGGAGCTTAGAGCAACAAATCCGAATGTAGTTTGGAATATGGGGCAAAGTTTATAAGAATATATTTTACAGACGGCGGCTCTTGCGTACAGCAGAATTGGCAAATGGTTGGAGGTGGCTCTTCTCCAACAAGTAGTTATGATACAGTCATGTGTGGTCGAGCACGCTATAATATACTTGAAAGTTCCCAGAGAGGAGGGGACTCAACGGTCTTCTTAATAATTTGAAGGTGGGAAAGGGTGGAGATGTATTCTTGCCCCCACTGTTCGTTTATGTGATGTTGTATTACATCAAAGGGGGCCCACGGGGATCTGATGGCTGAAAACTATAATGATTAAGTGAGCTGCTGTGTCCGCCCTTTCATTCTGCAACATTACGAGACTTAGCTCAGAACCTACAGTACAGTTAAACTATACCCTTTAGACTAAAGCTCTGAGGTGAGTGTAAAGATTCGATTTGTAACCTCTTCTCCGGGATTTTACCTCACGCAACTGTTTCATTTTAAAATATCTCTCGTCTGTTGCTGAATTTGCCCGGAACATCATTGGTTTTCTTTTAAATAGTATTCATTTAGTTAAATCTCTCTCCTACTTACATGTTTACTTACTCTATATTATAAAAAAACATCCGAGTCAGTTGCCTAAGTGTTTAATTTTGGCTTTTACTATTTCCTTTTTCACATTATTTTATTGAAATATTATCAATCCTGCTTTCGAGCACATGTATATATTTACTTCACCTTGCTTTTCAACAGAAGCACTCGGCGCGGTTTACTTATCCTTAAAAATCCGTCTGAATGATCTATTAATATTTTCCCCAAACTTTTTAATGTTGTCCTTTCTAGAGGTATAATTCCTTCCTCCCGAAATTGTTCTATCATCCTTCCCATTCCTAATAATAAGTTTTTCCTCACTTCTGATTTTCTTAGCATCTTTAATAGAAAACTATTTGTATGCTAAATAAATATCGTATTTAGTGCTGGAACATGATAGCATGTTTCTCAGTAATCTACTCGGCTTATGGCCTGACACTGACCCTTCGGATTATACTAGTCTTTTTGTTTCTAACCTATTTCAATTTTTCATCTAAAAATGTTATATCTTCGATTCCTTTACTGATGTTTCTGCCCTTTCGATAGTGTTCACCTGTCAACTCTAAGGGATAAAATAACAGCAATTACGTTTCACTGCAATTTAGTGACATGTTGAATCAAACCATATCCTTTTTTCTACTTTACGGTAAACGTTTTTCACGATTTTCCATAAGGCATTATATTTCTCTACTCTTTTTCTTTACTCTTTGCTAATAAAATCTTGAATTTTTCTTCTTCTTGCGACAATATTGTGACAGCCAATGAAGTATCCCCTCCTTCTAAGTATTTTTGTATTATTTTACATTTTCTTCTTATGATGCCGCTTTAATTAATTTATGCGTAAACGATATGCCTTCTGTTATCTTGTAGATTTCTTTATAATCGTTTGCTTTTTATTTTCGAATTTATCAAATATCTTTTCTCTCCTCCTTTTAAAAGGTTGAACTGAAAGTTCTATCCTCAAATAAACGGCGTGAATATTATTCTATTCCCCTTTTACGAATTCATTACTCTTCACTTCTTAAATTTGTTCCCCAACCTTTAATTAAACAGAAATTCTACAGCACTATCAGTCCACTATTTCCCACAAAAGGAATTGTATTCACTAATAATTGAGGAGTTCTGGTGCTGTTGAAACCTTTATTCTTTTAGATTTCAATTTTTTGAAATCATTTCACCTTTTTTCTTTTTGTTTTCCCTAATCACCTACAGTCCGTTATTTTCATTTTTTCTTATCGTTTTTTTTTTTTTTTAATTATTTTATTTATATTTAACTCCATAAGTGTCCTTTAAACGATCTGTGCCACCTTTCTTATCGATTCTCGCAATTTTATTATTTTTTACGTAGTTCATCCATCCACTTTTTTTTCTCGCTATTAAATCTGCGCTGATTTTCTGCAGTTTTGCAATCGCACTGCCATCAGAGTCGATGAAACTACGGATTTTTGGCTTAAACTTACTTTTCCTTGTTTTGTTATTTAAAAAAAAAAAAAATCACCCTTTTTTTCCCCCATATATATCGGATCCCAATGGATATGTCAACGAGGGCATCAGTCCAAGAAATGGGAAGAAGGAAAAAATAACGTTATATTCTTAAACGGTTTGAGGATAAAGGTCAAACATAATTCAAGGACAGGAATAACAGTAGCTGAAGGAACTGAATGTAAGAAGCACCGATAAGGGAAGTAGGAATACCGAGTTTTAATAGAAAATTGTTCAGCAGAGAAGACCGCACACTCAAACAAAACATGATCAAAATCACAAGGAATGTGTATGGAAGGGGGATGAAAACGACAAAATGGAGTGAAAGTAGCTTCGTACGAGTGGAAGTAACTGGACAAGGTAAAGCAGAAGTTCTAAGAGGGAAGAAAGATTAATAAGAAAAATCAAATCTTAATATGACGAAATGTTGAAAACGGAAATTTGGCCATAGTTGGAATGATTTGCAGTGGACGAAAGGAAAGAATAAAGACCGCACAATATGGAGCAGGTACAGCTCTGAGAACAAAAAAGCTTTCTTAGACGATAAAAAAAAAAAACATTCGAAAAAAGAGAATTTTGGTCGCATGACTTTTAGCTATCGATACAAAAAACAGTGAGGAATAATGAAGTGATGCAGGAGGCTGCCTATGTCAAAAGAAAAATGATAAAAAGAAGAAGTGACAGAGCGACATATGTGTAGAAAATCTAAAAACCACGGATAAGGAGGACTTTGGGGTTGTATGAATAAATAATTTGAGTGATGATTACGAAAGAAAGGATCTGCTTGATTTTTTAAACTATATTGAAAAGTTCATACGATGGAAACCATCCGATAGAACAGCTGGGGGAAACAGCTGAACGAAAAGATAGTCTGCTCTTTCATGATTCTTAATTCCAGCATGACCGAAGACCCAAAGAAAGTATATGAAAAATGAGTGAGAACAAAAGAAGAGAAAAATTAAGCATCGAATGTTTAAAACAATGGAAAGGAATCAAAAACAAAAATGTAGCTAAACATGTTCAAAAGAGTTCCATAGTAGTGTTTAGAAAAATTCTCGAGGGGATCTGCAAATGTGTTAGAACCAACGGGAGAAGAAGCAAAAAATTCGTTAATATTAAAGGGAGAAGTTGGAAAATGTTCAGAAAAATCAGGAATGCTGAAGGAGGGGTCTAATTAATCAGCGTTGGAAACAAGCAGAAGCTAAACAATCAACAGAAAAGAGAGTTTATGTGTATCTGCCGAAAGATAAACTGTTAAACGATGTGAGCGGATTTCAAAAAATTTGGCTAACTTCTAGATATCAGATGGAGGAGTACATTTGAAAACGGGTGAACAGAAAGTAACTTAAAGTGCTGTTTTAGAATTATTTTTTGGAATAAATTTTGATTCAATATTGGCCTAATAGTGGGCCAATTCCACGTGTGCTCTTAAAGCTATTTCCTCACATTTCCCCTCTCACTCCTCTGACTTTTTTATCCTTCATATTCGTTCTCTGATTCACACTTTTTATCACTCCATGCTATCCGTATTGATACGCTCTGGATGACCGTCAGTCATATGCGGATAGAGGGTAACGAAATGGCAGATTCCTTGGCTCAGATTGTTGTATCCTTCCGCTTTTATTTCACTAAAATTCCCGCTTCTAATTTACTACCACTATGTAAAAAGTTTCATATTAGATTTTAGTTAAATTTTTACGTTTCTTCCTTTTCTAATCAACTCTCCTTTTATTTTAACATCCAACCTAATCTTCCTACCTGGCCTTAGTTTTACAATTTTCCTTTGCTTTGCCGCTCCGTTATTGTCTCTATTATCCGTTTACGTCTCGCTGTATCCCCTAGTTGCCCTCTTTATTCTGACGACGAAGCTGTCTGTGATCCTGACCATATCTTCTTTGAATGTCTATCCTTCGTTAATGTAATCTACTTCTTTGTACTCCAATCTGTTATCACTCAAACTCCCTAATTCTTATTGCGCTTCGTATATCTTATCGTTTTCGTCGATCTCCGTTGTTCCTATCCTCAGTTCTTTTATTTTATCAAAAGCTGATCGAATCTACATCTAACTGATTCTTTTCCCTCGTGTCGTTTCTAGGCGAAGATCCATTGCTGCCATGCCCAAGGGAAGTTAAAAAAGAAAGTATGTTAAAATTGTCTTTCTCTTTAGAGTACCTTCGCGGAGAACATTCCAATACAGTTTATAATAGCTTTGAAAGAATTCGCTAAATTTAAAAAATAATGCATGTAATAAGCAAGGAGATGAATTATTTTAATGTAAGTGTGAATGCTAATAATTTTCCCTGCTATATACGCAGCACTATTAAGCCGTTTAATATTGATGTAAAATATTTGTAAGTGTTCTAATACGAGTTTTGATCAGTTTTCTTCCGTTGAATTTGTTATAGAAATAAATTGCAACAATTCTCTCCTTAAAGACAATTTCTTCATCAATATATCTAGCGCAAATTGGCATTTACCCGGTATCAGATGTGTTCGCCGTTTAATCAACTAAGCTGGTGAAACACTTAGCAGCATTAATTATTTTTATTATTTTTTTGAGAATTATCGAATTTTAATTTATTGAACTGATATATTTCCTATTTTTTTAATCCTCTCAAAAATTCCTTCGTAGATTGATCATCAGCACTTCGATATCTTAAAATGATTCTGAAATTATTGTCACTTCTTCAAATGTTCCTATACTTGTATAAGTAAGGCCGTCCGTATCTCTCTGTCTGCTCTACCACATAAAATAGCTATATGAATTATAGGATTAATATATTTTTTTTTTTATTCTTAAGGGTTTGTTCGTGCTTTTCAGAATTAAATATATTTTAAACGAGTACAGATGGAATTTTTCCATATCTCAAGACATGATCGGCACTTTTCAGTAAGTGTCGATGTGTTATTTTAAATTTCGGTGTATATTGTAAATTTCCATAACATCTTTTAAGGGTAAAAACTTTACTAGAAAACCAATCTGCTGGCTGTTTTTCAGTTCTTCTCCTTTTGAGAAGATATCAATCAAGGCAGCGACATAATCAGGCGTGCTGAAATTTCAGCTATCGGGAAGTGTGACAAGTAGCGGAGTAATATTCTAGGGGACTATACAAATAGTATGCAATACTTCTTGAACTTCGTCCTATTTCACAGATATACCATCGAAATTATTTATAATTATGGAGTTAATATTATGTTCTCTATTTCTCTGTTTCTATTTGATTAAAAATGTATGGTCCCATTAATGGCATATTAATAAAGTAACATCATGGTGCAAATTATGGAAAATAAAGATCATCAATGAGGGTAAATCATCTCGAGTAGTTTTCACTAACCGAAGAATCGATGCATCCGAAAATATAATTATGAATGGTGCGGAGGTTCCTCAGAAAGGAGATGTAAAATATCTTTTGGTAAAGATCTTGACAAACGCTTGACTCGGAGGAAGCATATTATAGCGAAATGAGTTGAATATCGAACTACGACAACTGTTCTGGCTAATCTGTTGTTGGACATGAAACAACAAAAACGAAGAAGAAAAAGATGTTTAAGGTTATAAAAGAATGTCCGAAAAGAGGCAGGGGCTGACTTTATTTTACGCGGTAAACCAGTTGCAAAAACAGCTCAAAAGCACCAGTGAACAAAAAATATTTTCCTTACGTCGAGCAGCAGTACTGTTGAATGTTGAAGTTATCCTCCATATTCGTCAACTAAGCGTAACTGGATGAAATAATAAAAAGGCGGGGTGAGGGAATAAATGTAACTTAACATTAAATATCATTCGGTGGTTTTTGATTCTGCTAAATCCGACTATGCCATATTTTTCTAATGGCAGAGAATCTTACCTGAAATATAGTTCACTAAAACATATTGTAATACGTATAATAAACTACTCTTAGCAAAATATCAAGAAAATACAAGTTTATACAGTTTTATTAGTTTGCGGGACGCTCATAAATATGCTAGTTATTATTTACGTTATCAGTATTCAATTCGGAGGATATTATATTACTTATCTCAGTGGTATATTTTGAGAGGTTCAAATCTTCCGAGTGGAATACTGATAATGTAAATAATTTTTGGCCTATTTAAGTGCCTGCCGAAAGAAAAAATAATAAAAGTGTACGAACCTGAATTTTACGAAATTGTCGCTAAAAGGATTGGCAAATCTCTGCTTTTCAGAATATAAATTGTATGTACACTGAATTTTATTTCTTGATATTTCTCTGTTAATACGTGTTAATATGTTTTTGTTGGAATATTTTCATCTTTTATTTTTTTGAAAATTTTCGTTTTTCAGCTTTAGAATGGCCAATATACAATGATAGTTCTTTATTTGCTATATAATACTGCCATGCTAGAGACAGGTTCGTTTTTTGGTCATGTATTTCAAACGGTGTAAAATGTTCTTTTGTTTTTTACTTTTTTATTTCCCGAATACAAATTAATTAAACATTCTTTATTGGGAGTAGTAAGTAAACTCAAGAATATATTTTTTTTCTTGTTTTTTCCCGGGGCTTTCCAACAACGGACGATTACATATCAACACGTGCAAATAGTAGCAATTAGAAGTAACAAGGAATGGAACCTGACTAAGAACGCTATACCAAGGATGGAGAGACAATGGCAATCAACGTCGATAAATGTAAATGCATTCTGAAAAGAGAAGGAATGACATTGCCGAAGGTAAAAAGGAGTTTACTATCCAATACCATGGCCACATCTGCAATTACAGAGCCTACAGTACCGATGGACAAAGGAATCAACCTACAATTAAGATATAAGAAGAAAAACGGGACGTTTGAAAAGCAGTTAGAACCATCAAGCAGCAAAGCTATATAGAACACATAGCGTGCTGTAAAAAATGATCCGAAAGTTCAATGGCTTTTCGCTACCACTATAAAGCAAAGTTTATAATTCTTAATTATGAAGAATAATTATGGCGACGACTGCGAAAACAGCGCATCCTGTCAAAAAGAAACGAATTAGAATTTGCGTCCAACACTATGGCCACACTGCAACAGCAACGCCCACGGTGCCAGCTGACGACAAAGAGTTCACTATTTAGCATAGCAGCAGGCGTGCAATATTAACTGCAAACTGTGTATGTTTGTAACTGTAACTGCAACTTCAGGCTCTTCGTTTAGAGAGGAGTCGATCTGAAGTAACTGGACGCGATAAAACATAAATGCCAAAATGAAAAGGAACTACTGAAGAGATCTTAATATAGTGAAGTATAGAAGATAGGAATTTCGCTATAATTGCGATGATCACTGAAGATAGAGAATAAAGGACACACAATATGGCGTTGGAATGCCATATGAAAACAGATCCAAGTATAGAGCTGCCCCTTCACATGATAGAGAGGAACACTCAAAGAAGACATGATCAGAGTCACATACGACCGTGTTATCGAGACACAGCGGACACATAGGAGAGGAAACAATGGAGAATGATATAATGAAGCAGGAAGCCGAATGTGACCAGATCGAGGACGACAGATAGCGGACATGAAAGAACGGAGGAGGTGATAGATACATTTTTGTTTTTATCCGTATTACCTTTAAATAATAAATAAATTGCGGATACAACTGTGTTAAAACGAATTTTATTTGCTTAGGAGTTCCGGCCAGCTTACACTGACCATCATCAAGTGCATTCTTTTTTTAATTATTTTATCAAACTTTTTTGAAAGAAAATAGTAGGCTCGTCGTTAGCGTATTAAATGAATTGATATTTTACGTGCCTCTTTAAAGGTTGGTTTAAATTCTTCTACCGATTTGCTTTAGTTATGACCTGAATAAAACCCACTCTATAATTTCTTATAAATAAACAACGCTTTTTTAAAATATTCGTGTATTCAGCGACGTCCATTTCCATTGATTAAAGTAATTTGCTAACTACTCGATTTGAAATAAACTGTCGTACTAGACGATTAAAGAACTAGAAAACTAAAATCCTAAACTGTTCTGCTAATGTGATGCTTTCATGCACTATTTTGGAATCATAATTTTCTCAATTATTTTCGCTTCTGAGTACATGTCACGCAGATTTTTTAAATGCGGAAGTTACAGAATTACTCTCACCTGGTGAATATGACTAATAAAAGTTAGTTATTTTTATTAAAATTCTTAGTTTTCAGGTTATATCCAGCGAAAGACGTCTCTAAGTGGTAGCCGTTTAGGTTCGCTCTCCCGTAAAACTTGCACCGATTAGAAAGAGTAGTTAATAAAATATTTAATTTTACTTCGTAACTGTCCTAACTACTATTAAAATATTAAATATCAAAAGCATAATAAAATGTAAAAAATGGAAATATATAAAATTATATAACATAACCTTATGTAAGACAAGTTAAAAATATGATAAATAAGTCAACGACGTTTTACGTTAAAAATAAATGGTCGTCTGCTTCTGTGTTAAGTTTCCAGTTGTTGATAACGTTCACAAATGGAGAAATACGCAACTGTCAGTTATCGTTCGTTGATAGAGCGCTTAAGAATTTCGTTCTTCTACTCGTTCTTTTTACACATATAATACACCTTACATTTTTCACTGACACACATTCGGAAGTGGTATAGCGCCTAATGTCTTGTGATATTATGTATAATAATGATCCGAAGGCGATATAATCAATAATAATAAAAACGCTATAAACAATGCGATCATTATATGGTAGAAGATTTAAGCAGTTGCAGCAATGAAAATAATTCAGAAAAAAACGTGATTAACGGGGAATTAAGTTCATCTCGGAATAATAATAATTGAAGTTGCAATGAAGATAGCACATTATGTCAGACTTTATCAGTGATAACACTAAATTAAACGAAAACGATATATATATAACAAAGATAACATGAGTGAATAAACTAGAGCAACAATCTTATTTATATGAGGGTAGTGATAATAATGACAATAATAATGGGCATGATAGAAGGAAGAAGAAAGACTTGTTGGCTGGATAATATCAAAAAATGGATCGGAATTAAGAGGACAGAGGATTTGGTCAGAATAGCAAAAGATCGTAATCAATTTCAGCAGATAATCCAATCCATATAAGATGATTAAGCAATACCCGAATCGAGTAGCACGAGAAGAAGAAGAAATGATGAATATCTCGAATATAACGTTATTTTTGAATAAATAATAATAAATCGTTAAATATCAGTAGCCTAAAAATTGCAAACTTATTAAAAAATTTATAACTGTTATATCATAAAAGAAATCAATAAAATTAGACGAAATAAATTCCTAATAAAAACAACAAATACGACATCGGCGAACAATCTCGTTAAGGACGATGGGATTAAACAACACGGAATGAATGTACATATTCCTCTATACTTCTTAGCGAGAGCAGTAGTTATCCGAGGTGTAGACCAAGATATGTCTGAAACAGATATAGTGGAAGGATTAGATTACTATAAGAAAGATAACAAAATTATTTTAAAAAAAAACAATAAATAATAGTAAATTAGAATTTATTCCAATAAAATCGGTACAATTATTTTTTCCAGGACATAAAATTTCCTCCACCCATATGTATATCAACAAAGTTAGATTTAGATTTACACGCGAACCTTAAGGTATACCCGGTTCGGCTGTGTTTTTCGTGTTTCAGGTATTCCCACAGTATGAAATATTGCATAGCTAGCAATAAATTATCTGTGACAATTGTTCATCGGCCGAACATATAAAAACAGAACGTAAGAAACAACCATTTTGTACAAATTGTAAAGAAAATCATCAAGCTACTTCTATCGCTTTTCCTGATAGACATAGACAGCGTGACATAAAATATTTGATGGCTTATGCCAATATGTGTTACGCAGAAGCTGCTATGGAAATTCTATTAACCGACAGAGACATAATTTACTCAACTTAACTTAAATGCACACAGCTTAAATATTATCCAGTCAGATCGACAAATAGGTTTAACATCCTACAGAATTACGATGAATTCCCAGAAATTTCAAACGAAATTAAAACAACGTAGATTTACGACAATCCTCCCAGATCTAAATTTAGGTATCGAGTAAAGAATTATCAAAACCGGTCCAAAAAAACACATTCACAAGAACAACTGGACAGTGCTAACACAACAGGTAAAAGGAACAAAGAAAGTCTTCAGAGTCCACCAAGTGTAACACGGAATAAAATAAACAGGGAAAAAACTAATTTTAATTTAGATATTAATCACAATCTCAATCAAGCTGAAAATATTAAAGAAAATATGCAACATACTCAGTATAGAAACGAAACATAAAATCTGTAAGATCTAACATGAACACTAGTAATAACACAACAGTAGTAGAAAAACAAACAATAGTCAAATCAAAAATGATTAATCAAATAATGGACAGTAGCAATCAAATAAGTAATAACAATAATAAACTGTAATAGATAAAATAGTAAATGATTATTAAAAAGAAGAGGAAAAGGAAAAATAAACAAATAAATAGATAAAAGTAATATTATATAAAATAATAAAAAAGATATAAATAAATTAAATAAATAAAAAAAATATACATATACATGCATATATACAAATACAAATAATTAAAATGAGCAATTATTTTAATATAATGCCTTGAAACTGCAAGCAGAATTGGAACGAAACCTTATAAAACGTAATATAAAAGTTTGTGGAATTTACACATTATCAGGCTAATGTTAAAGTCGTTTGTTTCCGCGCTCGCACTATTTAGATAGTTCTGTAAATTATCGTAAACGTTGTGTTTCATTTATTTTTATTCTTCCGCTTAAGCGAGTGATCTTTACGCGGCTCGTACCACTGCTCCACTTTACGATAAACGGTAAGCGGTGTAGCTACCTTTTCTTTTCTTTCTTACTTAAACAATGATCCGACCGCCAAAATAAGGCTGGTGCTATGCCACACACACACACCCGACAGTACTCCACTTATTCAAAATACGCTAGCTGATATCATGGATGTAGGTATAGCTACGAACACATTACATCAAAATACACACAAGAACAATCGTACAGATTTAACAGGTAATATCGAACCAATTATTTATAATACTAACTAGCGAATTCGTAAATAATGGCAACAATGTAATAAGGACAACAAATATTCAGATCGTACTTCTCCTTTAAAAATAGTAAAAGATAATCCATGTGCTGTTAATAATAATGATCAGTGGCGTGTAGTCTCCAACAAAAAGAGAGCGAGGCGCTCGGAAACTTCCACGGCTTCTACTTCTCCGCCCAGTACAAAATGAATTCCTATATCGGTAGATGACGATGAGGAAACAAATAATAGTGAAAACGATATTGATACGGCTTTTGAGAGCAAAAACGATACAGCAACAAACTCTGCTATTAAAAATTCCAATTCACACATACATAACACGGATCATAAATAGTTTACGGGGAAAAGTAAAAAGGTACCTCCGATACTAGTGAAAAATATTAATAATATCTCGGTATTACGTAATGCGTTACTATCCGATCAAAATATGAAAATATATTTTTAAATCTACTGGTACAGGAATTACTATCAATCCGGAATCAGCGGACAGTTACAGAAAAATTATTCAGCTGCTGCGATCAAGAAAGTTTTACTTTTACACCTATCATCGATTAGAAGATAAAGCCCTTACGGTTGTACTATAAAATTTACATCCGTCCACCGACTTGAACGAAATAAAAACAGAAATTGAAAAGAAAGTTTTTAGCGTTAAAAATCGTAATTCATCCAAAAACCAAACAAAACTTACCTGTATATCATCGCGTAGACCTAAACCCATCTCCGCGCAGTGGCGATATTTTCACATTAACAGGTTTGCTGTACACACAAGTAGTAGTGCAAGAACTCAGATCAAATAAACAGCTTATGCAATGCAAAAAACGCCAATTATATGGGCATTCTCAGAAGTATTGTAATTTTCCTTTCAGGTGTGTGTTAAATGTGGAAATAAGCACGAAACTAAAAATTTTACCAAAGAAGTCGATACTAAACCCCGTTGCGTCCTCTGCGAGGGAGACCATCCAGCGAACTGTAGAGGCTGTTCAGAATACAAGCGCATACAACGACAAATAAACAAACGACTGCAAAATTAGTTCGAGATGCAGAATGAATATTTTTCTTTCCTTAGCAAAACGACTCTGGCCTATACAAACCCGTGGACAAACCATAATATATCAACACCTCAAGGAATAAACAAACCTGGCTATAGCAGCATACTTAATAGCAACTTAATACACGAAAAGGTAAATTACAATTGTGGTCATGAGATGAAGGTTATGGAGCGGTTCTCTAGTCAAATAACAAATGTACCAGATAAGTTGATTAACGACTTTAAATTAAATGTTTGTGATCGTTTTGTGTAACTTACCGACTTTAAATTATTAATTACGCCACCATTCACCATACTAAGCAAATTGTTAGATAAATCAAATTAACAATGTACCAATAATGAGACAAAGTAACATATAAGGTACCGTAACGATAACAAATAAATCACTTTTAATTATGCCACGGAACTGTAGTGGGCTTATTCAGAAGAAACAAGAGCTAGAATTATTTCTTTATAGATATAGAATATAGATGTTACCCTCATCTGTGAGACACGCTTAATATCCTCACACAGCTTTAGGATATCAGGTTATATTAGTTATAGCTCATCAACACACCTTGATTGCAGAGCGCATGGTGGCCTAGCTGTACTAGTGTAAGATCGGGTTTAAATCACCTTAAAATATATTTCGAAGCTACTTATGCATATCAGATTTTAGCTGTAAATATTAGAACCTCAAATTTTGACTTAGTAATTGCCGGTATATATTATCACCCTAATATTATATCTTACCTAAGGAAAGATTACTGCAATTAATCTTTGGCTCGGGGCCTAGAGTCATTCTAGGTGGCGACTTCAATGCCAAACATCGAACAAATCATCGAGGTAGAATGATAAACAATCTAATATCAAATTACAATCTTCAAGTCTTAAGTCTGAACGAACCGACCTACTGGTCAACACACGCAAATAGATCACCGAACACATTTGGTTTTTTCATCGCTAGAATAACACTTGTAAAACAGTACCGGAACTAACCTTAGATCACACTTCGTTACTAACGTACCTCACACTACAACCCATAATAAATGAAAAAACTGAACCATTATCAAACAAATATACAGATTGGATGAAATTTAAGAAGTACATTGATTACGGACTTAAATATTAGACTAAAAACGAAACAGGATCTTGATGGATACATCTAAGAACATCCACGATGCCTGTAAAACAGCCACTAAAACTGCAGCGCATAAAGCTATTAAGGAAAGTCACTTTAATGTTCCAGTAGAAATTAGAAAGTTAGTATAAGTGTCAAGAAGGGCACGTACAAGTTGGCAACGTAATAGAATATTAACTGGTAAACAACTATACAATTCACTACAGATTGAATTATGCAAAAAGATACAAGTATACAAGAGTGCTAGGTATGAAAACTTCTTTTCTCAATTAAACCCGCCAATTGGCTTTATTTGGAAAACAACAATAAATCTTTCCTCTCTAAAACAACATCCAAAACAGTAACCAGTCAAAAAAGCAAATGGGGAATGGACCAAAACAGATGCCGATAAAGCTCAAACTTTTGCTGAACATTTGGTACAAATATTTAAACAATACAATGAAATATACAGGATTCCGCACATGATAAACCAATAGAGACACATGTGGAAGCGCCCCTTTTCAACTCACACTGCCAATAAAGCTTATATCACCTAAAGAAGTACAGGGTAAAATTAAGATGCTGCGAACCAAGAAAGCTCCAGGTTTCGATAAAATAACAGGAGAAATAATTAAAATGCCGCCATGGAAAACGATCACTTTAATTACTTATGTATATTTAACAGGATTCTAAGAATTAGATATTACCCTGAAACTTGGGAAAAATCAATAATTTCGGTAATCTTAAAACCTTGAAAAAATCCAATATATCCATACTCGTATAATCAGCCTTTTAAGTGTACTTTCCAAACTGTTTGAAATGCTAATATACGATAGAATACTTTCGATAACAACAGAAAATAAGATCATTCCGAATCATCAGTTCGGTTTCTGCGGAAAACACTCAACTGTTCACCAGGTACATAACAGACAAAATAGCAGTTACATTAGAGAAAGGAGAATACTACAACGCCATTTTCCTGCATGTTGAACAGGTCTTCGATCGCGTTTGGCATCAAGGATTACTTTGTAAACTAAAACAAATTTTACCAAACGATTTGTATGCAGTTATGGTCTCATATTTGACAAACAAAAGTTTCAATGTCAAGATAAATTCATCATTATCTTTGTCAAATTACATAAAGGCATCAGTGACAGAAGGTAGTGTACTCGGCCCGCTCTTGTATTCCATCTATAAAGCGGATGCCCTTGTTTTCGCAATTAGTATTAACAACAATAATGACGAAAATATTTTAGACGACATTATAACTATACAAGAACTAAACAGCAGTCTCAGTCGCAATAAGAACACTAGTTTGTGAAGGAATTGTATTCCTTACGGGGCATAACGATGTCTTCTTCCACGAAAAGTAAAGACTATTTATTATAATTTTATAATTACTCATTAGGAAATACATTCGTTCTTCGAAAATGAAAAGAACATCTGGTGTGTCCAATTCTTAAATCAGACAAAGATCCTAATAATTAGCAGTCCTACTGGCCTATTTCTTTACTATCGTGTGTCGGGAAAACGTTGGAGATCATTATCAAAGACAGAATTTTATGGTGGATTCTTAAAAACAATAAATTCTCCATAATACAATATGGATATCGAAAACAGGAACTGGGGTGGTGTTAACCAAATTTATATTAGATTTACAAACTATGTTAACTAGAAATTGGTACACGATCACGATTTTTATTGACATTAGATCAGCATATAATAATGTTGATTTAACAATATTAGTACAACAGCTACAAAAAGTAGGAATCACGGATAAGATTATTAGATGGATTTATATTTATTACCATAACAGAAAAATCATAAGTTGCTGTAACCATAAATTGTACCACTTTGTATACCAAAAGCTTACCGCAAGATGGCATACTAAGTCCAATACTGTTTGTATAATATATATATGAACTGAAAAATTTGCAAAATAAGTATACGTGAATTGTATAATATGCCGATGATTTGGTGGTGTATACCTCTGCAGTAAACTTAAATACTGTTATAGATAGAGCTCAAGTACAAACGAATCTAAATAAACTGAAACTAGAAATAAATGTCGTAAAGACCACGGGATTAGTTATCAATTCTTAATCCCCTATTTAAAATTACTTGTAATTCTTTCAAGCTAGTTTTATTGAAATTTATAAATAGGTTTACATAATCCATGTATGGTCTTACTAAAGCCCTATATGTGGCCACCTCTGAAAGTGGATGCGCACTCAATTTACAATCGGATATGGCACGAAGCACGTTTAAACCTCTTTCACATTTTGATAACGGATATTTAATCTCTTCCGTCTAACCCAATTTTGTATCAGAAATGACGCCCAGATACTTGCATGAGGAACTAAATTGTATAGATTTGTTGTTAATTTTAATTAATGACGAGACTAAATTCTTAAGAGCCGTGATGAGCACGCGCACACACTACATTGGTGCAGAATTAAGAGAACCTCCAGTGTATTTAAATATACAACATATAGCGAACAAATATTATATTCAAATTAAAGAGCGAAGATATCATATAATTAATAAATAAATTCTCAATTTAAATAAACTTATGCGAAATAGATTTTATAGGGAGAAAGCTACCCCATACCAGTCATTAGGAGTTTTCGAAACTTTTCAAACATAAATATTATCTCAAATCCTAAATTACAAATAATCAGCTTAGAATGGAAAGAAATTTGGAACCCCTTAAGAATATAAATTGAAGAAAATTGTATTCAAATAATAAATAAAGATTTAAATTGTAATCAGTTCCACGAAATAATTACCAGATATTACAACGTATATGAATTAATTTTTACCGATGGCTCTATTAATAAAACTGTGGGACGATTTGTGTTTGCCTTCTATTACTCCCATATACCGGATCTTTTTACATGGTAGAGTTATACGCCATAAATATGGCATTAGAATACATAAAAAATATTTGTAACAAAAAATTTTGGTATTAAAAAAATTAAAACAGGTATTCCCCCCAAAAATGACTAGTGTAGAAACAAGAATCAGGAAAATAGTACATAGATTGGAGGAGCAAAGAACCTCTGTTGTATTTAAGTGGATCCCAGCACACATTGGAATCTATGGAAATGAAATAGTTGATTCCTTGACACGATCTGAGAACTACACAGTAAAACAAATAAAGTTAAACTTTTTTTTTTTTCTTTAGAAGCCATTTCTAGCCTATTGGCTATCGGTAGCTGATATGATAAATGATTTTGACGTGAAGGGTTCGTAGTCCAGTGACTAGTCCCTGTATTAGTAACTTTATGTTTGAATAATTATCGCAAAGGTGGTTTTTTTTTTTTTTTTTTTTTTTTTTACACTAAACCAAGGTCTAAAGGTCTTGTTATTTTTAGTCTGCGCACTTGCGTTTGTGACAAATTATCCAGTAGGCCAATTGCAGATCAGTTTGTGTTGTTATATAATCGCTCCTGATGTTTTATTGCCATCCTGTTGATAACGTCAGCTACATAATCCATGCAAAGATCACCGTGAATGGTTTTGTTCCTTACGTACCATGGGTCGCCAACGATTGACCTTAGAGTAATATTTTGGTATCTTTGAATTTTCATAATATTGCTCTTTGCACTGCAGCCCCACGATTCGCATCCATACTTCCATATTGGAGCGAGTAATTGGTTGTATAATAATAGTTTATTTTCCAAGGACAGTTGGGATTGTTTTCCTAATAGCCAGTGTAGTTTGTTAGTTTTGATTCTAAGTTCAGCTTTTTTTGTGTCAATGTACTTACGCCATGTTAGCTTCTGGTCTAGGTACAAGCCTCGGTATTTAACGTCTTTTTTGATTGGGACTATCTTGTTGTCGATTTTTATATTTTCTGGCTCTATATGTCGATTTGTAAATATTATATGTGTTGATTTATTTTCATTTATTTTAATTCGCCATTTCTTGCACCACGACATAACTTTATTCACGGCTTTTTGTAATTTACTATTTGCTTTTGTTTGGCTTAAATCAGAGCATAGTAGTGCGGTGTCATCTGCAAAAGTTGCCATTAAGGAATTGTCTTCAACTGGTATATCTGCTGTAAAAATAAGGTATAATAACGGCTCCAAAACACTTCCCTGTGGAACTCCTGACTTAATTGGATATATGTCAGATATTTCATCTCCATACTTGATTTGATAGTACCTTTCGTCCAAGTACGATGAAAACAACTCATAATAGTGATTTGGAAAACTTTTTTTTATTTTATACAATAAACCGTTATGCCATACTTTGTCAAAAGCCTGACTTACATCCAGAAATATGGCATCGCAAATCCTTTTTTCCTCTAAATCAGATTCAATCTGTTGTACCACTCTATGTACTTGTTGGACTGTAGAGTGTTTAGCTCTAAATCCGTACTGATGAAATGGTACTATTTGATATTCATTAACTAAAGTTAAACTGACAGTAATAAAAGAACATTTATTAAAACAGTGGGAAGCATCATACAGAGAGTCCATTCAGTATAAAGGCAAGTCATATGGTAATCTCAATAAATCAACTGATGGATATCTGTCGTTCGGGTATAATGTAGATAGAGACTATACATGGTGTTCTAAAACTAATTCAGGAAATTTGTTTTACGCTATAAAGCTCGTCAAAATGAACAAAAAAAATCCTGGGGGAAAAATCATTTGGGCGAACAATTAATTAGTTATAATTAATTTAATTATTTAATTTAAATTAAAACATCTTTTTTATAAATCAATATTTTGTAAAATTAAAAGAAAATAAATATTAGAAAGAAGTAAAATATATATTAAATGTAGTGTATAGTCAACAATGATTTATCAATGGCCTAAAGCAAGTGCTCAATATGTTGCCCACTTTGCTGTACCACCAACTCAGCTCTTCGTGTAACGTTGTTTACAGGCCCGTTGCAGAAGTTCTGGTGTTTGTCAGATGTCAAACGCTACGAAGATCAGCTGTATGCAGTCCTCTCGTGTGTTGGTTGGTGTATGCTACACCTTTTTCTTAATACAACCCGATAAGAAAAAATCCAGAGGAGTTATATCGGGAGACCTTTCTGACTATTCAATCAGTCCGAGGCACCCTATCCACCTGTGGGGCAAGACTTCATCTAAATGCCTTCTTATCACCCTTTTGTGGTGTGTCGATGCGCTATCGCGTTGAAACAGCAAAAAAAATATTTTTTTTTTTATTACAATGTATTAATTAAGTTAATTATAACTAATTAATTGTTCCCTCAAATGATTTTTCCCGCACAGGATTTTTTTTATATTTTGACAAGCTTCATAGCATAAAAAAATTTCCTGAATTAGTTTTAGAACACCCTGTATAACAACAATACACAGATTTGGATATCATTGTACTCTATCTCATCTTGCACGTTTGGGAATAATAGATAGCAATGCATGTGATTTTGTGGTTTGGAAGGATCGTTAGAGCATTTAGTTTGATAATGCTGAAAATTTGATTAAAGAAGGAAAACTTTCTTGAAAGCAATCCTAGCAAACCTAAAAGCTACCTCTAACAATGCAATAAATAGTGGGTCAACCAAGTACAGTAGTGTGTGGACAATTATATCAGTTTTTAAAAGGTAATGAAATAGTCATATGAAATGGAAAATATGAATAAAAGCAAGAGTAGGGTGGTCAAAAAATGAAAAACTTTGGGCAAAAAAAGAAAGATAAATTAGTCCAAGAAAGGGCATGCTTTTAGTACTATCCCTCGTCTTCAGTTAAAATGGCATGTGCCTTTAAAGAAGACTCCATTAAAAAATGTTTCCAGTTCATTATATTTTTAGCTTTATAATGTCACTATCATTATAATTCGTTGTTGATTTATTCAATTATGAATTATTTAAGTTAATTATATGTTCTTTCAATTATCATAGTAATTATTAGGTTGCATTTGATTAAATAGAGGGGGCAGGGGAGGGCTGTTGCCACCCTTGAGTTTCGGAACTTTTTAATCAACTGACCATGATGAGTATTCATAGACGTGTAATTGTGGACAATTTGACTTTTATAATAAAGTAGTAGAACAATTTGCAAGAAACCCATGAAAATTATGTTTTAATTAAGATTTTATTCTTGTTTAATAAAATATTAAACCTTTATAAAACATAAATTTTATTTTTCCTATAACTCATATCCTCTTCTATCACCTTGCTCCTCCATGGCTCATCGTCTGGTGATTTATTTTGACCTCCCTCCTTCTGTCGCATTAACTGGCGACGCCCTTGTCAATATATCATATCTGAATTTAGTATATGTTTTGATTTCCATTTATAATTTGCTATTATTTATTTTCCTTTTCGTTAATTTTTATAGTTGTATTCATTTACATGTTTTTTAATGTTCAAATTTTAAACTCGATATAACAGTGTTAAATGTTATTTGAAAAACTAAATAATGTAACAAAAATACTCTGAAAACCAAGTTTTCAGATTTAAATATTTCAATATTTTAGTAGTGTTATGATTTTATTATTATTTAAATACTGTATTTCATTTGGTTTCAAATGATTTTCATTGAAATTTTAAAATATTAATTATTGTTAATTTAATTGAAAATTAATTTTTATCTGTACTGAAAGTGTTGTATTAGATTTATTTTTGCATTCCATTGGTTTGAGACAATGTAATTTAATATTATTCAATTTCTGTAATATTGAATGATTCTCTTTGTTTAACATCAGATTATGTTTAGATTTTTTAACGTTGTAATTTTTATGAATATTAGATTTGATTTTAAGACCGAAGTAATAGATAGGTATTCGTAAATTTGAATATGATGAATAGATAAATTAGCGATTTATAAAACAAAATTCGTTATTAATTATTGCAAGAAAAAATTTAAATTATAAGTTTTAAATTTTAAAGTAATATTTAACATAATTTTGCTTTGCTTGTGGATAGGATACATATTTAAATAGTTTTTAAAATTAATTAATTATGCATTGCCTTTTCGTTCCAACGAGGAAGTAATATTTTTGTTTTGTACGGTAATTTGAAGTACGGACATTGTGTAGAACTGTAGCAGTTGGTCAGATTGGTTGTTTAATTTGTTTGATGTGTTTGTGCTTATTGTTGATTATCGAATTTTATATATTTTCATTTTTGTATTAAAAAATAAAAAAAATGTAAATTTATTGACCGAATATATAACGATTTCGGTTATGATTTAATATTTGTGAAAATTTGTTATATGATAAGTCTGTACGCGAGGAATAGTATTTAAAAAGAAAAATGACGAATAATATGTACAGAGTCGGAGGTATGTAAAAAATATATTATTATTTTATTTGAAAAAAGTATGATTAGTGTTAAATATATATATATACGTATAATGGTATTTGTGAAAGCACATAATTAGTTGTAAATCAAAAATTTTTATTTTAGATTATGTGTATTTTGATTCCTCAAGTACAGCTCCTTATCATATAAGAAGAATAGAAGAATTAAATAAGGTAAGTAATTAATATTGTAAAATTGTAAACTTTATATGCGTTTTCGCTGTTTCTTTTTTGAAATGTCAGGATGATACTATTGTAAAATAGTTAAAATTTTTCTACTAATATGTAAAATTCAAAAATTAAGGTATTTTTATAGGTAAAAAATTAATATAATTTTTTTATACCAAAATTGTATATTAATATCGGTATTTTTAAGGAATAAAAAAATAATTATATTTCATTACATATTTATTTATGTATATATATATGTATATATATATATATATATTTATACATATGTGCATGTATGTATGTATGTACGTATGTATATACGTATAATCTGTAATAATGTATTAAAACTGATTTCCGTCTATGGTTTGCAAATATTTACATTTAATCGCTGCATTAGGCGATTTTCATCGCATTAAAATCTATTTTTTAAAAATTTTTATCTGCATGTCTATCTATCTATCTGTTCATTGAAGCAATAATGATGAAATTCACACAGCCTAAAGCTCATATTATTCGGGCCATTTTTGAATTAAATATAGTATAGGAATTGCAACAGTTTAAAATTTAAATGCGAATTACTAGTGAAAGAGAAAGATAGCGACATTTTTGTTGTCAAACCGTTTATATCGTATTGTGCAAAAGTAAGAAAAGTATCTTTAATAAAAGAAGGGAGGCAGCGCTATCTTCAAATTTTTCTTTCTTTTTATCGTTTCTTTAGTGATTTAACACAAATGTTTTTGAATCGTTTTTTTTTTTAATGTTTTGGTCTGTTCAATGTTTATTAACGGTATGTAATATAATGTGTATTTTAAGCAGATACAAAAAATATTAGTGATTTGAAAAAATTTTTTGCTACTCTGGAAATAACAAAGCCGAAACTCTGTAAGCAAAAAAGTTTAACAGGCAATTTACGTAACTATTTCAGAAAACAATTAAAATCGGGAAATATGTATATATATATATATGTGGGTGTATGTGTACATTAGTTAATTTTTTAGTGGCCCGGCTTTCGGTCATTTGAAATGTTGATCAGTTACTTCGTATTAAACTAACATTGCTATTCATAAATTTTTTCTTTTCTTAATGAACCATATTTCTAAAATATCATTTTTATCTTATAAGAGTTTTGTTTAATATGTTCATGGTTATTAAAACCCTGTCTTTTTTATTTATAATTTACTTGGTCGCAAAATCACTGTTGTTCAATTTCTGCTTTTATTGAACTTTATTATTTATATTACTCAATTTTGACACAATGTTTGTTCGTTTATTCATATAAATAACCCACATTAAGAACTTACGCTCGTTCGATACTTTTTTTGCGTTTTGTTCGTTTGTGTAAACTCAGAAGAATTTACTATTGTGCAATTCCCTTTTAAAAACCGATCTAAATATATGGACAAAGCTGTAGGTGAAAAGCTGGTATAAAAATAAAACTAGTTGCTTGCAGTTGTGATTGATTAAAATTTTTAGTTATAAATAATTATGTTTAAATAATGAACAGGTTTTGGGGAAAATAATTATCTAAATTATTATTGTGCATTGTTAAGGACTATCTTTGATTGTTAGAAATTTGGGAAATTATTTTATTTAATTTAATAATTAAAAATTTGGTTTTAGAGTAGCTTGATAGGCTGCAATTTTTTAACTTTAGAATTTTGATTGTCACTTTTTACATCTTTTACATCAGGACGATTTATAAATTTTTCGACTTTAATATAAATTTTAAGGATAAGCTGTTTTTTATTTTGCGTAATATTTGAAGAAGCCCAATAATTCACAAGTTAATTATTACTATTAGATACGAGATCGGTTAATAGAAAATATTAAACTAATAATTATTGGGAATTTTTTTCACTTATAAAATTTAATTTCAAAATATCTGGTTTTTTGTTTTTGGCTAGTATGTTTTTAAACAAAACTTTTTTAAAAGCAAAGTTAATTTTATATTCGTGCATTTCTCATTTATGCGAATTTAATCATTTCATAGTTCTGTTTTTATTTTATTTTTTAAATTAATAACGCATCATATTCCTTTTATGTTTATAAATAAAAAAAAATAATTTATATTAATAATTATCAGGTAATTATATCATACAAAGCTTTTTTTACCTCTTGTGAATAATTGATTTCTTAAAATGCAATTAAAAGAATTAAAAATACTTTTGTACAGTGCTTAATTTTTAAAAATAAACTAAAATTGATTGTATTGGAAGGAAAAATTAATAATCAAATATTTCTATCGTTAATATTTTTTGCTTTCGAAACATTAAAAAAATGAATGTTTTAAATGTAGCGGGCAATTATTATATAAATTCATCCCAAAAAGCACCGAATTCAAATAATTCATTGCTTTACGTTATTGAAAAATTAATTAAATTAATGATTTTAAAATAATTTATCGGGGTTTTCAAAATTATTTCGAAGAACCCTAAAGATGAGTTTAATTTTTTTCAAATCTAAATGTTAATGTTCAATAATGTAAGTTTTTTCGAAGCAATAATGTATGCAAACAATAAAAACATTTGTTTTAGTTTAAAAAAAAAAAAATTCAGATTCCCCCTCCTAACCAAAAAAAAAAAAAATACTTTTTTTTGTGTAATTTTAAAATTTATTTAATGTTAGATAGACCTAATAAGGTTAGAGTATTTATTTTTTAATATTTTCAAAATAATAGACGTAGTTCGAAAATTTTTATAGTTAACTAAAAATTTATTTGTCGTTTTTGAATGAAAATTAAATACTTATCCGCGATAGACGTAATTTAATTTTTCGTTATGTAATTGTATGATTATAGGCACCAAACGGAAATGTAGAAGCAAAAGTAATGTGCTTTTTTAGAAGACGCGATTTACCCGCATCACTAGTAATGTTAGCTGATAAACATCAACAAGGTATTTAAGTCGATATGTTATTAATAAATGAAATAGTTAAATCGATTTTATCACAAAATATTTCGTTCAGAGACGCACATTGAAAATTAATAGTATACAAAATTTATTAAATCACCTCCCCTTGTACTTGCTTTAATAACATATAATTTCATAATAGTATAATTTAAGTTAAAACACTACTCTTCGTAAAATAAAACGTTTTCTATTATTACTACTTTATGAATTTACCCCATTTGCGGTATTTATCGTGCATATTACTATTATCATATTGTTAATATTAGTTATTATTATAAATACATGGTTTTGTCTTTAACTTTCTGTTAACACTATTAATTAATTTCATTACTCCCCGTAATATTAGTTTTTCGAACTATTAGTAAATAATTAAAGTTATCGATGTTGAGGTCAAGGCTACATCTATAAGTACCTGTATAATAGAACGTATTATATGAGCATGTGTGTTTTAAAAAATACATGGTTATATAAGTTTAAAATGTTTATTTCATTTTTGATATTTATTGTAGGTGGCAGCGACGGAGACGCAAACGGAGTAAATAACATTTGGGGCTTAAACGCGGCAGAAAATGAATTGTCGCCTAAACAAAGGTTTCAACTGAAACATAGAGAATTATTTTTATCGCGCAGAGTGGAAACTCTTCCAGCGTCATCTATTAGGGGGAAATGTTACGTTACGTTGCTAAATGAAACTGAATCATTATTATCTTATTTGAATAACGAGGTTTGTATTTTAAGGTTACTTCTGAAATAGTTTAAAAGTGGAATTCAAATAGAATTAAATCTAAAAATTAGTCATTTGTTCTATTCAACTATTTATACAATACTGACGTATTCATTTTTTCAGGATATGTTTTTTTATTGCTTAGTATTCGATCCGCTGCAAAAAACCTTATTAGCTGACAAAGGTGAAATAAGAGTGGGCAGCAGATTTCAAGCCGATATAACGCCATTATTACAACCAGGTATGAATTTACTTGGTATTTTGTAAGTTTAGCGAAGAGTGATATAGTTATTGATTTGAAAACATTTATGCAGTAATATGAAATGTGTTTCTTTAGTCTATCTTATAAAAGATTGTTATTTCGTTGAATCGTGTTAAGTATTTCTATTAGAATATGTAAAACGGTTATTTATTAACGTATGTCTCACAATATTAGGTGAAGCTGATCCAAGATCTGACCAGGAACCTCTCGAAAGTTTAGTTTGGACATCAGATCACGCGCTTACGGACAGGCAAATAGATCAGTTTTTAGTAATTTCAAGGTAGTATATACATTTTCTAATCTATTTAAAATTACATGTTAATGTTATTTGTGTATTTTTCATTGGAAATTTTGCTAAAATCATGTTTTATCGGTCTCATTGAAATGTGTTTTTTTTTTGTAATGTAAAAAATAAAAATGTATCAGATCGCATTTTAGTAAAATCAAAACCCGTACTTTATTATTCTAATTAATTTCCTTCAAATAAAATTAATTATCTTGTACGGTCTTGTATTTTACACTTGAGATACTGTTGCTGTTGCTGTTGCATTAATTTTTTTTTTTTTCTGTAAATCAATAATTCGGTTTACAGTCAGTTCAAATTTAATGATCTTTTTATCCGCCAGTTTATTTCTTAATTTTCCAGTTATTGCTCTGTCAATGGGCAATTATCATTTTTATTCAGTTTAACATTATTTTATTATACTAAGTGAAGTATTTGTTCTAAAAATGCTACTCCTATTAACGAATTGTTTGTATGTATGTTAAAAAGATCCGTGGGCACATTTGCAAGATCTCTGGACTGCTCGAGCTCCATTAAGCAACCTAGTTTGCATATGAGCGCAGCCGCTGCATCTAGAGACATTACGTTGGTAGGTTATTAGTAATTTATTAATTTTCAGATTAAACATAGTACAGTGACTTATCATTTAAGATTGAATAATAGATCAGTATGTTATGAGCTTCGGAAACATATTGATTAGTAAAATTGTATGTTTTTAATTGAACATTTCTTTTTACTTGTACTTTATGTACGAGTAAAAAGAAATGTTCAATTAAAATATTATGTACGGCTGTATAAATTACTCTAGAATCCTTTTTAAGTTAATCTTTTTAGACAAATTAATATTTTTAGTTTTAATTAAACTTGTTATTCGTCTTATTTTATTGCTTAATAAAACTTAATGTACACGTTCCATTTTTATTACTGTTACGCTTCCTTTTACGAAATAGTAGGATAATGAAACGATCCTTGCATTTCTTATAATATGTCTTATCGGTAGATTGAAAATGTAATTTTTAAAAATTGATTCAACTAACAGTTTTTATTATTTGTTATTTAAATTTAACTCTTCTCCTGATATTACTTACCAATAACTCTTTTTAATTTACAGTTCCATGCAATGGACACATTACATAAACATGGTTATAGCTTGTCTTCCGCTCTTAGTTCATTGGTTCCATTGACCGGTCCGGTTCTCTGCCGCGACGAAATGGAAGAATGGTCAGCTTCTGAAGCAAATTTGTTCGAGGAAGCGTTGGAAAAATATGGAAAAGATTTTAACGATATCAGGCATGATTTTGTAAGTTTCAATAATTTGCAGTTTGAAGGCGGAAAATTAATTAAAATGTTTTATTTGTTGAATAATTTTTATTTCAAACGTCCCCTTTTTTCCTCCTATTATAGATTCCTTGGAAGAGTTTAAAAAACATAGTCGAATATTATTATATGTGGAAAACGACTGACAGATATGTTCAGCAAAAACGGGTAAAAGCAGTTGAAGCCGAATCAAAATTGAAACAAGTTTATGTTCCTAATTAGTAAGTATTTTTTATTTTTATTTTTTTAAGAATAATTATTGGCATGTGTTAATCCATTAATATTGGCAAAGAATAAATTTTAATTTTATTTTTCTTTTTTTCTTTTTTTTTACGAACGTTAAGTTAATTTTCCTATTGCCGAAGCGGAGAAGTAGATTTAAATAATTCGTTATAAATTCTTGGAAATTGAAAATTTATTTACAGTTATCTATTGCTATTTAATAAGAGTATTATATATGAAGAACAAAAAGAGAAGCTATTGAATTGTAGTTAAAAAATGAACGATATAGGTTTTAAAATTGACATTTTTGTTCAATAAGTACTTAAAAATTTAAGATTTATTATTTAAACAGTTTTTACAATTTTTAATATTTGGAGGGAGCATATAAGAATTAATTTTATCAGTTTTGAATTACTTTTATTTTCTTTTTAAAATATTTTTTTTGTTAATTTTTTTTTTACCGTGCTTACGTTTAACTCTATTTAATTTTTCCTTGTTCCTCGATGTACAAAATATTGAAATAGAGTATAGACCAATTAGGATAATTAATTATTTTTATACGATATTATAAGGTTTTAGTAATGAATTGAATATACAGATGATTCACATAAAGTGGAAAATGTTTGCGTAGATTTAAAGAAAATTTCTCGTTTTTTATTTTGGATTACTCGGAAGTCTGATAAGTAAAAATAATCTTACCGGATTATCGATAAATTTGAGTTTCTGGAGGGTGTACGGTAGTATACTTTTTTTCGAAAAGGAAATTTATTCGTCGCATTGCTGAATGACCAGTTCAATTTTTTGGGCCTCCCCTACTCACCTATTACGCGTTATAAATAATGCAGAAATGTTTTTTTATATTAAAATGAACTTTAGATATTTTAATAAATTTAAACATGTTACGGTTCACCCGGAAAGAGTAAATTGAGCATATAATGTGATTTTCATGTTTTAAATTTAACTTTTCGTAACAATAAAATGTTAAAATGATAATTCGTTAAAAAATTAAATTAACGAAAATAAAGGTATTAATTGCGATTGTTGTTTTTACTGTGAGTTACAAATCAGCCATCCAGCCCTTCTAAAGTGTGGAATATCTAGTAAATTTGAAATGTCATATTAATAAATTGACTGTGCCATATCGAATAGAAATATTTTTGACTTCCGCCCATCGCCGAAAGTGCCCTTTTTGGACCAAAAATTAGTTTTTTTTTAAATTGAGGGAAGAGTTTCTCTTACAGGTTTTTTACGATGAAAAATGAAATATGTTTATTTGAAACATTTTTTCTGAAACTGTTATTTTCAACTTCAAAATGTGCCCAAAGATTAAAAAACTCGGAATTATATTGAAGAATATTTGTAATTTAGTATTAGTTTTATTTTTAAATGAACATTTTCGCTTAGTGGAAAATGTATTCTAAATCTTTCTGAATATAACACAGTATTTTACTAATTATGGGATTTAACGTGCGGTCACGTGTCTCTATATTCCTTTGTTATACTACAAGTGACGTCGGTAATTCTTAACGTTACTTTTACCATTATCACTGTCTGTCTTCATGTAACATTGCTAATAAACTTTCTATTTTATTTCGGCGAATTACATCCATTTTATTTAAATAATTTAAACGTGTATCGAGTGTTTCTGTATTTTTTATTATTGGTACGATTAATACAAAAAAAAAAAAAAAAAAAGTAAATTGTAATAACTGATATTATCACTCTGTCTGTCTTAATATAACGTTACTAAAAAAACTTCATATTTCATTTTACCGGCTTACAATTATAGTTTATCCAAATCAAAAGCGTTTGAGATGCTTCAAATACCGACAAAGCGTAATGTTTTTTCGTGGCTGAACGATTATGGTGAGAGCATTTTCCAGACAAATTTCCTCATTCGAGAAAAATTTTTTTAAGGTTACTGACACGTTTTAAAAATGAAAATATTCCGTAATTATGACATAACGCGGGGAGAAGAATTCGCAGACCAGTTCGAAGCATGAGGTCCACCGATATTATTGCCTCTGTTTATGTTTCCTGCGTAAACAGTTTAGGATGCTGAGGAAAAGATTCAGCTGTATCGAGCTCAGTTCAGCGAATTTATTACAACTATAAATTTCATCTGTTTCGGGAAGTTTTGAGTCACGGTGATCAAAGATCAGGATTAATAACATTTATTTGCAATTGGGCGCTACAGCAGCCTCGTTATTTTTATCGAGAGATTCTGTTGCGAATGCACTTTTAAAAGTAACTCTGCGTTTAGTAATCGGAATTATTGTCAATGCCTGGTGCGAGATTAATAAGAGTAAAGTCATCAATCCTCTCTTTTTTAATAGAAGTATAAATCGTGACATATATTTTGAACTGCTACAGACATCTGCGTGTTAAATTACATTATAGAACAACAGTGTAGTGTAATTCTTGTAAGTGAGAAGTTGTTTGACTGATGTATAATAGCTCGTCTATTGGCTGTAATGGAAACGTTTTATTTTACAATTTATATGTTATAAGCACATTGAAAGGGAATTAAAAAAAAAACTGAACAAATTTTTTATTTAATTATTTGCAATAGAAAAAAAAAAAAAAAACGTTTCAAAATTTAGTTTATTAGCTCCTTTTGGCATTTAGGAAACTAAACAGATTTATTTACATTGTTTGTTAAATTAAATTATATCATCTTAATAAAAGGCGATATTTAAATGGATAAATTAAATTTGTATCTGCGTTTATCATAAAATGGTACATTCCATAAAGTCATGTTTTTGATAACTGCCAATATCGTTCAATAATCATACGAAAACCTCTTTAATAAGAATTTGTGGTGATCTTGGTTTGTTTGTTAGTGCAATTTCTTGGAGTTCTTAAATCTACTCGGTGATGTAACACATTTAAACTTAGTTTTAATATTATACGAGCACGGACGATTCATTGTTATAGATAGCCTATATTGAATTTTAAATTAATTGTAAATTAAATAAGTACAGCTGCCTCGTGGCCATTTTTAAGATTTTTTTTTTCTTTTCCCGGTTGTTCAATTATTTCGAAACGTGACATCATTTTAATGAAAGTTGTTTTGTGAAATTTACCTATCGTATAAAGGCTATTCTGAATATTTGAGGTGTTATAATGAACATTTTACAAAATGAGTAAGACCTTTTTACATTGATGTTAAAAAATTAATGGGTTGACAATAAAGAATGAAAAAATAGTCTAGCCAGTTTTTCCTTTGAGAATTCAGCTGTAATGTCTACTTATGTCCTTTATCGAATATGTCGCTCTTCTTCTAGTGTATTTTTACATTCAACTTTAGACAACTTTGAAACTATTAAGAGAAATAAGTCACTTTTTTTTTTCTTCTTTTTTAAATATGCCGGAAACGAAATGTTTGTTGCTTATTAATATTTCATTTATTTTTTCTAACATTACCGTATTAATTGATAACGGTGAAAAATATATAATTATTTTTTAAGCTTCTTTTTATTAAATAATTTTTAGTGGTTGTAAAAAATAATTAATTATTAGCTGCTAAATGTGTTAATTCGCACGCGCTACTGTTGTGTTATATAAATATCTGACAAAACGAACTACTAAAAAAGGAGCCATAAAAATACGTCGTTAATTGTGAACCATGTTACTGAATCAACATAAAAAAAGTAAAAAATTTGAAAACTTTAAGACATTGTTTTTTCGTCTTTTTTCCGGCTAGTCAGTTATGAATTTATTTGACAGTTATTCAGAGTGTTGTTTAACGAACGGATTTTATTACGTAAATTGTTACTTGAAGATCTGTATTTTGTTTGGTTATATATGAGTCCCGAATTAAGGGTATTGTTATTTAGTGTAAATATTAAGTTCATTGTAAAAATACTGTGGTAACAATTACAGATTGTAAGTGCGTACATCTAAACAATTAGACGATTCGTATAATAAAAATGGTTTGAATGACCTGGTTTTAAAGTGCAGATAGAAAATCCTAGAATAATTTGTAAAATTTCCTTAGTAAAGTAAAATTCCAGTAAACATCTCATCGTTGTGCCTCGAAAACTCATGGTTAAACATTTTGCGTGAGATTTTTATTCCTCAATGCAATCGTTTTTGTTTAAATGATTTGATAACCTACCTTAAGAGTTGAAATTTTTATGTCTACACTTAAACCGTTGATCGTTTTTTAAATTAAAATTGTAAGTTTATATATATATATATTTTTTTCAGTCGATATACTGTCAAAACTCAATCAGTTCTTATTGTTTGAAAGAGAACATCATATCTACTTGAAATTTGGATGTGAAAATATAAAGTTACAGAGCATGTTTTTAAACTTTAAAAAGAATGAATCAGGAACAGTAAGAAGGTAGACATTTGCGAAAGTTCCAATTCATAGTTCGTTGACGTAGAACAAGAGTATCTAGTTCCAGACTACTTCTAAGCAATAAGAACTTTGGAAAAAGAAGTTCTACTGCTTACTTGGAATATACGCAGAGATAATCTAAAATCAACGAATCCTTTTGTGTAACGAGAAATATCAACTCTACGCAATTTTGACTGAACATGCGTTAAATACGAAGATAGTCGAAATAATGTTTAACAAAGACTAGGAAACTTCATTTCCGCTCGTTCCGCCCGCTAACTTCCAACATCATGACCTATTTATCATCGATTTTTGTAATATTAAAAATTACACAAAAAATAAAAACAGAAAAAAAATCTTGGCAAAATTTTTCCATTAATCCTTGCTTGCTCCGCTCGCCAACCCAGAGGGAGCTTCTCAACCTGTTCGTTTCGACAGCACACGAACCTAAAACTGACACGTTTAATGTTAACAAGAAAAAAATAGTCGTGCTCAGTTAACGATTTAGCCGCTGTCTTAAAATTTTTTGAAGCTATATATAAATCAGATTATTAGAAACTGTCCGTGGTTTTACTCGCTTAATATTTGTTTATAATTTTTTTTATATATACATATATATATTTTTTTTTTTTTACAATTGACACATTTCTAAATATATTATTTATTGATAACTACATATTAGCGTGATAATTACATTTAAACTGTTCGCAAGTTTACTTAATTGGTAATTTAAATATATTTCGATGAGCATTCTATATTCCACCATTGATAAATTTAATATTTCATAGCGTCACATATTTTCCTTATGTGGATTTTTCGCTTTATTAAACATAGCATTTTTTGAAATGATAAAACTGAGTCTATGATTTTTAAATCTAGTTTAATTGATCTTCTCTTCTGAGAGCAATTTTAATTTTTTTCGGTATAGATTCTTGTATTCGTTCACATTGAAAATAACGTTAACGTACTTTTACAGCCTGTGATAAGTAAAACGAACTTTGTTTTCCTTTTTGTCTTCTTTTTTAGGGGCAGTTTTTTAAAAAATGTTTTTTTTTTTTTTTTTTAGATTCCAACAACTTTTACAATAATATTAAAATTGAATTATTCGCTAAACTTTTCATAATATATATCCTTTCTTTTTCATAATTTGTTTTTCTTATCTTTCATTTTAACTAGAATCGTTTTATTTTAATTTTCATATATTTTCCACTTTGTTTCATTTCCTTATTACTGTGTATTTATTTCCTACTTTTTCTCACTTCCTACTCCATTTTAGTTAACCCTGCTTCGTTTATTATCGCGACCATGTTATCTTTAGATGCTTTCCCTTTTATCTGAATATTTTAATCTATCTAGCTTATTAAAATTTAACTTTTCCTACTCTCCACGTGCATACATATTTTCTAATAATTTTCTTTTTCTTTCTTTATTTATAGTTGCAATTTTTACCTATTCTTGTTATCACTCTTAGCCAAAATTAAAGTCGTTTCCGACAACTGTTATAATTTTCAATAATTGTCAGGCTGACGGCTATTAACGAATTAAATAAACAGAAACGGAAAATGTACAAATTGACTGTAGATCAGTAAACAAATAATGCATGATACAAATAAATTAACGAATCACCCGTTTCTCGCGGCTTCCCCCGCATATTTGCTTAAACATTTAATATTCTATCCCTTGGGATATGGTGAAGTATATATATTTTCACTAAAAATTTATTTCCTTTATTCAGTACTCCTTTATTTTTGGGATCTTAGTAATATAATAATTAAAATAAGCTAAGTAGAGCCTATGACGGCACATAGTGGGAATTTGAGATTTAAATATAAATGAATTTAAATATATCAATATAAAACAATTATTTAATAAAAAATTAATAATTGTTATATATTGGTGTATTTAAATTTACTTACTGTACAATATACATAAAAAATAAGTGTAATTAACAGATATATTAAATATAAATATTTCTAAGAAATGTAAACTTCTACTGCAGGATTTTTTAATAGCTGTTGCCTGCGACTTCTTCCGTATATTAGTACCCGTTTAAATCTATATCTAGAAATTAATTTTTTTTTTTTTTCTAGAATTCACGTATATTCTAGTAAACATTTTTTTAAATCTTTATTTTACTTTACTCTTCCTTTTTACTCACTTCACTGATAAAAATCTGTATGCCCCAATAAATGATATAAGTTGTGCAATAAAACTTTTCTCAGGAAATATTGATGAAAACGGAAACAAAATCGGTTCAATAGCCCCTCGTCCGTAGTTTCCCCTACACATTTTCTAAAATATTCTAATAAAATACCTCTTTATGTGGAATATCATCAACACACTACATAGTTACTAAATTGTGTACACAAATATTTTAAACGAATTGAAAGCTATTATTATAATGAATTGTTTGTAATATAACGTTTTTGCGAAATTAATAATAGTTGCGATTATTACAGTAATTCAGTACTATGTCTACGTCATATATATAGTTGCTTCCCGCGACTTCTCATCTTATTTGCTGAAATACTTTTAGAGGCAACTGAGCTTTCATCCATACGATAATTTCTTTTTTTACTTTTTCTTGACCATTCCATTTTCCTTATACCATTCGCTTATTCTATAAACTGTCCACCGCTCGCTTCCGTAGATTTTATATGTAAATAATTTTTTTTATCTTTTGATTTGTAATTAACATAATTATATAAAGGTTCTTTCCTCTCTGCGATCACCGTCCACCAAAAAAGAAATGTTCTCACATTCAACTGACATTTTTCGGTCTTTCTATAATTTTTTTTTTGTCGCGGTTTAACTAAATGTTTCGTTCAAGTATAATGCGCATGCAGCCATCATTCTAAAAATGTAAATAATGAATAACTGACACATAAATTCCGTCTCTTTACCTTACGCGCATAAAGTGTCTATAATTACAAATTTAAGAAAATATTTTCTTTACTCACATACTTGTTTTGTTCTGGTTTTTCCGACCTCTCCGGGTATTGTATAAAAATTTAATAAATAAATGAAATATAAAAATTATAAAAATAATTGAAAATAAAATAATCAGAAGTAAAAAAAAAATATTTACTTACTGTCGGCTCCAATAATATAAATAAAAAGGTTGATTAATTATTTGTCTTACCTTTTTCAAGTGGCTAGTAATTTAATTAGTCATTAAACTCTAATTAGAAAACAAATGTATATAAAGAAATAAATTTAAAAACATTTTTTTTACAACGCTGTAATCAAAAACATTCACGCGATATATCATATACTAAAATCAGTTGTGGAGATAACCTATTTAACTGTGAAAACTACATTAAAATTCATCCACTAATTTTTGAGATTATCGCGAACAGTGTCGAGTGGGCATGTGTTAAAAAGTTTAGTCAACTGTTTGTAGTTTTCATTTTTTATTTCTTTTATTTTTTTTTGTTTAAACATTAAAAATTACTTGAATATTAAACAGATTGTTAGAAATAACTAAAAATTGAAAATAGTTTAAAAGTATTTGGAAATCTGTTTGCTTCTTTCATATGTGTCTTGGCGAGGTTAACTGACAATTGAACGTTACAAAAAAATTTACTTTATGAAAAAGTAATTGCACAGGGTTATCCGCATATTTTTATCATAAATTACGATTTACAGCACTGCATTGGACATTTAATGTTTTGATATTTTAATAAGTAATGTTGCGGGAAAGTGAACAAGTTGAAAGCCTCTTTGAAGGTTGGTGAGCGAAGCAAATATGGGGCGAAGCCTCCTAGTGTAATACAAAACTTGTCCGTGAAAAAGTACTAAAATCCTTCAACGAGAAAACGTTAATGAACAATTAAATGTAAATGGTCGCTAATCAAACACTATTAAAAAATAATTAGCAATTTAGGAAATAAGTAATTAGACAAATTTAAATTAACATTGAATGCGAAACTAAAGAATAGGAGAAAGAATAAAGGCGTTTATTCTTAGAATGCAACAGAAAAGAGAAATAAGTAATACGGAAACAATAAAGTTATAAAAATTTCAAAAAAAATTTTAAATTCCTTTCGAATGTATGGAGATAAAAGAGAAGTAGATTTGAAATGTACATGGACTAAATGCAAAAACCATAAGTACAGTGGTAAAAATGAAGATAAATGTTATGACAGAAAAAGTGAAATTGAAAAGAGATTAATATTAAATGTTTAAAATTTTCACAATGATCACTCCTCATCATAAATAATTTTTGGAATCAACCATATTAAAATATACTTGTTTCGGAAGGATCATGTCTACCATCATCTGAAACAACTAAACTAACGAAATAATAACTACGGTCTTGTATGGTATAGATATTAAGTAAGTAAAGTAAGTCCCATACTCTCGACAGAGCGTTGGGGATTGTGAAGTTAAGGTTCACAATGTACTAAGCCTAATGGATCTAAACAGAATATTGGGGCCAGTTTCTGTCTCTCGGCCGTTTTAACTTTCCCAGATTTTTCTAGTACCCAATTATTTCAGGCCGAATAAACTTGGGAGCGACTTGAATCTGGAACGAGACAAATCTCGAACCAGTGATGTTTGTTTTGGTAGCTAAACAGTTTAACTAATCTACCACACTCAATTGAAGTATTTTCTTGAATTACATGCATCTAAAGATATTGTTCATCGGGAATATGAAATATTTCGAACAGTATGTGTGCACGATTAATAGATGAAAGACGTAAAATTAATGTCGAGTATTCACAAGAATTTAAAAATAAACACGTTTTTAACATATGAATAGTAAAAGTTATTAGTATTACATAGGTTAGTTCTTTGGGGGGTATTTAAAAAAAAAAAAAGTAATTATTTTACGAGTTATATGTATATGTGTTTAAATTTTTTTTAATCTTCTGAATGAAATACTTTTTGTGCAGATATTTTCTTTGTGCATTGTAAATTTTCAAATTACTTTCATTTTAAATTCATACTGTGTTAATGTTTGTATAGTCAACATATTTTATTAGTTTAGTTTGCGTTTTTATATATTCATTAAAATGAGTGGAACAAGAAAATTATTTCAGCTATAAATTTACTTCATTTTTCCTATTACATTAATTGGTTTCCCGAGTTTATTTTGCATATTGCGAGTCGTTGATTACTTAAATTTGATGATAATTAGCGTTTTGATATTAACGCATGTATTTTGGGGGGTGGGGTGGGGCAAAATTTAAACATTATATTATATAGATTTTAATTTTTGAAAAATTTAGTACCATAATTTTCATTTCCAATACTATCATTATTGATCATCGATTTTTAATAATAACTGTAATTTGAGTAACTGCCTCATTAAGAAACTGACGGTGAGTTCGTCTTTGAAACCCAAAATTAACGACGAGGCGTGATGGACTTATTTTTGAAATAGAAATACTTATAATTTCAATTATTATTCGGCAACATTTATAATAATTTCTCCTTTTTTTTTTTTTTTTTTTTCAGTAACAATAAAACATCTCAAGGGCAACCACAGAATTCACCCCAGAACACACTGAACTGTAAAAATACGGTAAATGGAACATCGAATGGCCGCGATTTTTACCCATTCACCGGTAATATCTGCGAAGTTTGCGGAGGTAATTTCAACGCGTATTATATAGCATTATTGTTAATTAAATACGGAAAATTTTTTTAATAAGTACATATGAATAAAAACCACAGTCAGCTAGATTTAAGTGTATATTAAGGTAATGGAGTAATGCGCCATTTTTATTTTTTATTTTAGTGACTTCATCGAGTCAGTGGCATCCGTGGACTTTATCAGTTGTTCAAACTAAATTATGTAACGGCTGCTGGTTGTATTGGAAAAAGTATGGAGGATTTAAGGTTTACAATAAACTAGGTATTGTGCATTTTTATATCTCTTAATCAGTCGTTTGTGACAATAATAACTTGTTGTTCTATACAATTAATTTTAGATTACTATTTTGATATGGTGAAGGGTAATTTTGAAAGTTTTAAAATAGTGTAGTAATCCGTGAATGAAATCATGGTACAAAGTAAAATGATTTCGAATTTTTCATTCCACCAATTCTACATAAAAAAAGTATATAAGCTTATGACTATTTCGATTCCGATATTATCAAAAATTGTCAATTATGTGGTACTGTGCAGTATAATAAAATTTTTTTTTGATCGCATTTTTTGTAATTCGAATCGAGCAGAAATTTCTGCGTAATTTATTTGAATACGAGTTAGCGATTTCGATGAGTACACAGCATTGAGGTAAATTAAAATAGCGAATGGATACGATAGAATATTTAATACATTTCTGCGTTGCAGCAACGCTGATCTAACATCAGATGATTATAAATATCTTTATGATTTTTCCAATATACTCTCATTATTATAATCTGGATTTGTAGGATTTTTAACAGTTTCTATTAATGGGTTCGATTTTACTATAATAACGTGTGAGAGTAATGTTCTTTAATCCGCTCCTGGAAATATTTTCTAGTCAGAATTACAGATAGTTTCAAATTTCAATTTTAAAAATTACAGTATTCATAATATCAATATTATTAAAAAGCTGAAAAAATGAGTAGATTTTTTTTTTAAATTTCGAACTGCATAAAAAAACATAAAAGCAACCTAGTGAATTATCATCATGTTGATATGTATCACCGTTGTTTCACTTATTTACGAAAAAAATATTAAATAAAGTTGCTCCGCATGTAAAGCACTATCGTAATTATTTAAAATCAAAACACGGAAACCTTTCGAAGTCAAAGCTTCAATATCGCTGAATCCGCTGCAGCATTTAATATAAAAGAAAAAAAGAAAGTGAATGATTACTCCAATTTTCTTCCTAGAGCGATCAATACAGAAGAAAAGTTAATACAAATAAATAAATGAAAATAAATATCTTTTTAAGTATCGGTAGCGGGAAACATTTGCTTCACTTTATGTTATGGCTTTTGTCAATGCAATTTTGATCAGGCCCGTAGACAATTATAATATTTTCTACGTCAAAAAACAAAGGCGCATATGTATTAAAGAATTTCAAATTAAACTTGTTGAAGGTACTGCTTCGTTAGAACTGCCGGCTGTTACGTATTACAGTTTTAGTCATCAGTGTAGGTTGATATTTTTCATTAACTTATTCAGTTGACACCACTGCCCGCTTTTGCGCAGAAAATATCAAAACACGTTTCTCTGTATAGTGTACAATTTGATGGTTTTGGAATAAGAAAATTACCCGTAATAACCATGTTTGCAAGCGCGGGAAGACGTGCAAACGGACATTTTCTTATTTCTCATTTGCATATGGATGTTAATTAAATGCACTATGCAGTGACGTTTTATATAGAACATGTATTTTTCGGTAATTTTTATGTAACATATATATATATATGTAAAGTTGACAGTATAAAAACTTAAATGCCTGTACATATTGAAACTACTAAAATAACACAATTAGTACAAAAATCATTCATACGTAACAAAATTAAAGAATCTCACCGAAAGGTTTACTGCAGGCACTGGGTCTTGGAGCAGTCAAGATCAGGCAGTAAACGGTGGACCGGCGTGACGTTGCGACCGTTTCGGTCAAACCGTTTTAAAGAGACAGGTCCTCTTCGGAATTACAGAAAGCAGTAGTAAACTGTCAGCAGCAATCGTAAACCGTGGCAGTTGGCAGTTCCAACGAAACGGTACCTTTATTATACTTTTTTTAGTTAGATTTAAACCCGTTATAATAACGGTGAATTATCTGTAAAATGTTTATTTTATCGCGTAAAAGAAATCGCCATTTTGTCTAAATACAACCACTATATTGCTTCTCTTAATAAATGTTATTACGAATTAAATCGATAAAATGCGTATATTATTATATACATTCTTTTTTTTTTTTTAATTCGCGAGTGTGAATTTTTATTAATTATAGCGCACCGAAGTATTTTGTGCGTATTCATACATATATGCGCGTTGATTGTTTATTTTGTTTCAGTGGACAACGAAGTTGAAAGCCCGTCAAAAAAGAAATCTGACAGTTTATCTGATGACGGTAAAATTAGATTTTCGTAAATTATTTTCTCGCACCGCAAAGTGTACAACTTGTAGAATAAGGTGATTTTTAATTTCGCAATCGACTTTATTGCAGTTTTTTTTTTGTAATCGTATATTATATTATTTCAGAAAAAATACCATTAACACCGCACAGATCTCACAGATGTAGTATCATCGGTTGCGGCAAGGTAAGTACGAACAATAGAGAAAAATTTTATTTATATATATATATATATATATATGCGGATTTGTAAGTGCGTGCTGTTGCCTTTCCGAGGTTTTTGATTTAACTTCAACTTGTTAAAAGAAGAAACCGATTCACTTGAGCTTGTCTGTATTTTTTTAATATTATAAATTTCTGTGTTAAGTACCGCTAATAATATTATTCATTCGAGTAATTGTTTGTACACTGTAAAATAATTTAACTCGTAAAAAAATTAACCCAGTCAATTTGAACATTGTTTACAATAAAATTTAATAAAATCAGGAGAGAAAAAAACATTTTTTTGTTTTGATAGAACTTTAGTTATGATATGAATTTCAGATTAGTAATTTTTATGTGTTATTATTGTTCTATATATAGTTATGTATAGGGATATTGTCGTAATTTCGTTGCCACTACGTCGGACGTTTCAAATGCCTCGACCGGATTTTCATTAGATTTTGCGTTTTTTCTATTGTAAATACTTCCATTACCTATCCCCGATATTAGTCACCTAACTGTTGCATGTGCTGAATTTTTGGGCCGGTTTGTTAATATCACAAGTTCTACTGATCGGGTAAAAATATCAAATCCGTTTGTTTTCTAGGCACTTTGACTTCATGCTAAACTTTTGTTTGGTACGGATGAAGCAGTGATTCGATATGTGTACCGTCATTTTAAAATGACGTCTGAATTTTAAATTAATTTTCGGTAATATTTGTTTTTGGTTATCTCATATCGTCTTTTATTCGGTATATTCGCGGGCGGATGTATCGAGCAGTATTGAGCGATGAGCGACTTATATAAAATCCAGTGTTGTTGGAATGGGGCTACTCTAGGTCAACTTTATTTGTAATGAGGTGGTATTCGTTTGTTCTTGTTAAAAGTTATCAGTTGTCGCTATTTTTGCTTCTCCGTGTAGTAAAATTAAAATTAAAATCATTCCATCTAGTCTTTACCATTTTATGGGACACTAATGTGTTGCTATATTATCAATAGTGTCTTTTGTAAATCTAGTTGGTTTGTTGAATAAACTATTTTGTTTTTATCAAACCATTTTTTTTTTCGTTTTACTTATTCTTTTTTTTTTTTTGTTTTACTTATTCTTTTTTTTTTTTTTTGTTTTAATTATTCTTCTTTTTTTTTTTTATCTCGGTCTAGTCAATTTGCAAATTAATCGTTTTTGCGCGGGAGTGAGTATGGTTATTATTATCTTTTTCCAGGGAATTTTAAAAGTCTAATGTTCGAATAAAACTAGAAGTCGGCTTAATCGAGTTATTTGAATATGTATGTAAATTTTTTCCCGTACGTTCTGAGTTGTAACAAAGAGTTTCTTCCATTTAATTGAATGAAAAACCGTGTAAAAATCTATAAACTGCATATACATTGCTACAGTAAACTTCTAGCTCTTTTCTGTCAATTGTTTTACATTTAATCCTCTGGTACTTTTACCGGGTACAACCTTTAATAAGGATGGCTTTAATCTATCGTTAATTTTCGACAATATGATGTCTGCTGAAATGTGACATTAATGCGACGAGTTTGTAGTTTTGCTGTATTGTGTTGCTGATCCTTTTTTTTTTTTTTATGCCATGATTTGAGTGCCGCCTGGCATGAGGCTATCTCTCCGTTCTCCGTATTTCACGGTATAGTTATGTTCCCCCATTGAGTTTTTAATCACGGTGCAGTCTGCAATTTTTCCTACTTTGATTTTTTTTAAGGCCTTTTCCACTTATTTCCCTTTAATTGCTAGGAGACTCTAATATTATCGTTACCATATATCGTTGTTACTTGTGTTTTTGGCTTTCAGCGATTTCTACGGAATCAGTTATGCTATCTTTATTTGCGTTTTGTGTTGCTTGTTTCCTTGGTTAGAATTCTTTGGTAAGAGTTTTAACTTTTTTACGAAAATCTTTAGTTTCATCACTCTATGCATGTTTTTGCATTTCCGAGCATATATTATTAATATAGTTTTATTCTTATCTTTTTTGCATGCTATTCCGATTTCTTTTTTTATTTCTGTCATTTTTTTGTTCTCATTACCACAGATTTATCTTATTTCCTTTCTTTCTTCCATTAATTTTAATTCGGTATCCATTGTCTTTGTGGCTCAACAGTTTATTTAGTTGTATTGCTTTCTACTGCAATTTTTATACTTTTTTTTGTTTCTTGCCGAATTTTATTTGTTACAGCACTATTACTACGAGTATTACGTAACTCCGTGCGTTTTATAGTTTCTTGTAATATATTGGGTTTAGGAATTGATAACCTTATGGATCACTTTTCAGCCTTCTATTATGTAACATCTATAAATTCTTTGATCAGTTTATGGTCTGATCTGCGTTCTATCTTTAGCTCGCCAATAACATTACTTGTCAATGATTGCGATGTTGTTTGAATAAGTACATAGTCTATTTGATTTTTGTTTACCCCATCGGGAGAGGTCCAAGTCGACATTCGTCTCGTGCTTTGATTAAATACGGTGTTTATCGTAGAATCAATCACAATTACAGACGGTAAGAAATGTTCTCCTTCTTTGTATTCTTTTCACCTAGTTCTACCAACGTCTTTCGTAATGTGATATTTCAATTTTTGTTAAACCTATTTTCGCGTTGAAGTGTCCGATGATAATAACTACATCATTTTCTGGTATATTTATTTATAGTTCTTCGAGTGAATATGAATATATATATTATATTTACCACGTTATCTTCGTTTTGATTATATGATGTGAAAATTAGGCGTGGTTTATAATTATTTAGGTACATATTGCTTAATGAATTTTATTATATGCTTACTACGAGTAGTAACGAACGCAACGCCATCGTATGATGTACTGTCCGACCTTGGAATGCGTTATCGTGTTAATTTCCGTGTTAAAATGACTGACCTGTTTCCAATGAGATTCTGACGGTCTAATTTATGATGAGCTAGTTTATTCTCTATAATTCGAGTTTCCCTATTTCATTGGGACGTTTGGCATTCCATGTACTTATTCTAATTTGTTACTTTAATTGTGGTATTTGGCTTGTTGTTTGTTATTCATCCCAGAATTCCATTTCGCGTAAGTTGCTTAGTCACATCGTCATGTCCAATAGCTCATTTTACACCGACTAGACTGATCCCAACGCAGCGTCGGTTGCTAATTACGTAGGAAGACATTTTTTTGTAGTTGTCCGTTTTATAACACTCCAGTGGGAAGTAATCAGGCGTTTTCCTATTGTCCTCTGTTCACAGTACCCCAATCGATGGAATTAATATGTACAATTCGCTTGCGAGTGTCTCGAAACGAGTCCTACATGAAGTCATTCTTTAGTAGACTCTAAAAAGTATCGGTAGTGTTGCTGTCCAACGCTATTAGATCTATTAGTTTTTTCCTTTTGACCTTATCGCCTTGGATGGCTCTGCCAGGAATACATACTTCTAACAGCATTGCCCAGCTGGATCGTTGGATAGTACTAAGGTCCTTCACCATGGCAAGGTAGACTATCAGAATGAATGTTCATAATGCAAATATCGTTAGTTTTAGGTGATATAGTTTTTTATGAATAACATTCGAAGTTTACCATCATCATGATCTTATAAATTAAATTAGGATAATAATACGAGTTGGCTGAGATGTTATCTTATGTTTTATAAAATTTATAAAATTTTTACATCTTCATTTTCAATGAAATTTTCCTGATCGATAATATCAATACATTTCTTTTGAAATTAAACATTTTTTTACTTCCGAATTTGCCTTCACACTATCACATGTGCTTTAATCCGATTATTGCGTACGTCTTTGTTAAATATTCAGTTTTTATACTGATTAAAGTTATTCTACTCCTCTGAAATGATTCAGTTTTTAATCCTCTGTTCGTTATTTTTTTGCCTGCAATCTAAAAAAAGGTCCGTTGAATTAAACAAGTCGATTTTTATTTTCACTTAAATCGCGGTGATCAAAACAGTATTGTAGGGAAGAGGTATCTTTTTGCTTTTTTATATTTCTGTGAACATTATTCTTTTTAAATTCCAGTTCCACATTACTTAAATCGTAATATTTAAACGCGCTAGTCTTTGTAATACATTCGGATAATTTAAGAATATAACTACTTGGTTTAAATTATTCTTTTTTTGTTTTTTTACGTAACCTACAGTTTTTTTTCCCCTCGAAACAAACAATATTTCAACTAGAAATTATGAGCTTCCATGTCGCAGTGATAAATCACACCTATAATATACCTTTACTTATGAAAAAAAGGTTAGAAATCTATCAGTTGTACGCTGTATCAACTAATACAAAATTTCATGAACAATATGATTTAATTTAAGTTGTTAATTTTTTGCGCAACTAATATAAATTCACTTGTATTTTTAACATTACCTAATCGAATTCTAAATAGCGCTTTGTTATGGTAGTAATAAATTGCAATTGGAGGGCTAGCCTATTATCTAAATAAGAATTTCAAACGTACTTTTAATTATGTTGTACTGATTTCTAAGTTTTAAAGGAATGTGTTTACAACACAACGACAGCGAGCTAGATGATTTAAGTGGGATGAATTCTTTAGAATAAAAGATGGACCACCCCAGGTTTTAACTACCGTAGGATTTTGTTGCATTTAAAGATATTTCTTAAATGGAATAAAAAGCTAACTGATCAAAATAAATTGCATTTTTAAACCGTTAGCGGAAAATATTTGGTCGACTTTTGATTTAACAATTAAAACGGTGTAAATTTTTTCGTGATATTTTACTAATTTCTCAAGTAAAATATCACGAAAAGATTTACATCGTTTTAATTGTTAAATCAAAAGTCGACCAAATATTTTCCGCTAACGGTTTAAAAATGCAATTTATTTTGATCAGTTAGCTTTTTATTCCATTTAAGAAATATCTTTAAATGCAACAAAATCCTACGGTAGTTAAAACCTGGGGTGGTCCATCTTTTATTCTAAAAAATTTATGCTATTTTTACCAAAAAGGGGACTATGGAGCGTGACTATATTATATAACAAGGCCTGATTTGTATAAAACTAGATTTCGCTTGTGCATTGAGTAAAATATTGATATATCGATAAGTATTGTCATTATTACGTAAAAAAATTGATACATTTAAACCTTGTATTTTACAGGAATTTAAGTTAAAAGGTCATTTAGCTAGACACTACGCCACTTGTCACGGCTTAGCTGTAAGAACAGGATCTCCAAGACCTATTGTAAAGACACGAACCGCGTTTTATCTCCATACATCATTTGTATCACGAGTTTCCAGACGTTTATGTAATTCATTTATTCTTCCGAGACATTTGGCTAGATCACCATTTTATCCTGTTAATGTACACGCAATTAAACAGGAAGGTAAGTTCGGTAACGAATAATCACGATTTCACTCTAAACTTTTTATACGTTTAAATAACTTATACATGTTTCGTTTAAAGGTCAGTTGCAATTAGCCGGAAAATCCATGCCAGAATTAAAAGAATTGATGAAATATCGTCGCAGAAACCGAGGCAGTGTTACGCATATAGCGACTCGACTAGCATTATCAAGAAACCACGATTTAGTCATACCGGACTGGTTAACACCTACTCATAAAGAAAAATTACCTAAATCAGACAAAGTAGCTTTTCCAAAGCCTCCAAAAGGACCAGGTGATTTTATAAGAGGCGTACTTTTTATTTTCTTTTATCCGTATTTATTATAATTTTTTCAAATATTATTCTATTTAGTTTCATTTTTTTTGAAAACAATACCTGTTTCGAATATATAATGAAATTAATTTTATCTCGAGTAGAGATTATATCGCGAGGTAGCGGTTTTTAACCTTTTTTCACTTTTGAACCTCTTAAAACGTACTTTACTTGAACTGTATTTCTTACGTTATACGTCTTCATTAGTTTTTAGTATTATCAATTACATTTCATTCTTCTAAACCCAGATTATTAAGTAGAAAAAAGAAAAACAAACGCGTTCTAATTATTTATTTTACAAGAATGTAAAGTAAAAAAGTAAATATGAATACATAAAATATTGAGCTATTCTGAATTAGTTAATCATATATTGCCACAAAAGTTAATTAGATATTTTTTCACTTTTGTATTCAGCTTTCAAAGTAGAATCATTTGAAAGTTTAATTAACTTATTTCTTCTTCGATTGATAATTGTGATGTCTTGAAGTATTCGTCTTCAGCAGGATTGAAAAATCAATAATTTTTCACATCGAGTTTAGAAAAATACTTTTTAAAATCAGATTTTAAACTTCCTAAATGTGTAATTTTATTTTGTTGGAGGAAAAATTTTTAGAGGTAGAAGAAAAAATCAATTATTTGAGATATGTAATAAAAATAAACTATCTTAACGAAACCTAATGAAAAAAAAAAAAAAGAAACATAAATAAGAAATTTTTGCTAAACAGAATTTCGGAAATGGAAAAAAAAGTGAGAACGAAATAATTGTTTTAGTTAACCAACATCATCAAAAAATGAAATTGAACAGAACTCACAGTGCATTGAAAATATGAAGAGAAATATAAAAGGAAGTTAGTAGGTAAACCAGTGTAGTCAATATCTATGATAAGATGAAGTTCGCACCATTGTTTGTACATGTACATTTCTTTAATTTAATGCTATCATGGCTATCGCTTTAAAAGACGGCCCCGCAACGCTTAAACTAAAATCGCGGTAGAATAGAAATGAAAGACAATCGCAACGTTTGAATTATTAAAATAACGGCACTGAAAGATGGAAACCGAGAAAAGAAGTTTTATTTTAATATAAGGAATTAATGAACATACGCATTTGCCGATAATGGGAATAATTAAAAAGGAGGGAAGTGAAAGTATAAACAATGTGCATCATTAAGAAGCGAAAATATGAACAAATAAAAATTTTGAGTGAAGAACTTGAATTTTGGGAAAGAAGGGGTATTCAAAAAAGAAATGTAATAAGAAGAAAAAAATCAAGAGAATGAATGCCAAGAAACGCAAAGAAAAAGAATGAAAGATTGGCAAAAATGGAGATAAAATCCTACTATTGATGAAATATAAGCCGACCTAATGATAGCTTACTATAACGTTTAAAAATGCTAGTTTAATTTTTTTTCTCCGGTTTTTAGTTCAGATGTGTTGTATGTGTTACGTGTAATGTGATAATTGAATAAAACATCTAAATTTCAGACTCGGTTGGTCTAAAGTGCATTAAAATAGTGAGGTTTGAACGGATCTCAGAACGATTGTTGGACCGTCGTTCTTTCAGTAATGAATGAATTCAGATTCGACGCTCTGAGTGAATCGATCCTTTGAATTTATTCTCCAAGTTCGATTTATTTCTAGTGGAATAGCGTTACTGTTGCTTCTTTTTCTTTTTATTATTTTTTTTGAAAAAATAATATTTGCCGCATTTTTCAGCGTACTTTTTTTCCCCTAGACACATTCTCTTTTCTATTTTTGATTCTATCCTCCCGCTTCATCTTCACCAATAATATTTTTCTCATTCTTGACGTATGTCAGACTTTTTTACAATTTTTCATATTTTACTGTTCTTAATCAGGATATTTTTATTTAATTATATTATTATACAAGCAAAAAAGAAGGTCTTGATTGAATATGTAATTTGTGAGTAACAACAGTATTGAATTATCACTTTTGCGTTTCCTTTTATTTATTTTTATATATATATGTATATACATCAACAACTTTTCATAGTGAATATTTATAAAGGTTTCAAAAAATGCTTATATATTAATAGCTGTAATAGATATGTTAAATGTCAATTTCGTAGTTTTTGTATACAATTACAATGTTTAACTTTTAATTGTTGTAGATGGAAGTTTGCTTTATGAAAGGATTCCTAACATGCTGGAAATCGAGAAAACTGTAGTTAATAATATACCACCAGTTAAAAAGCGGCCATTTGAAGAAGGAAATGGTGAGTTTTAAATTATTTCCAATGATCAACTGCAATGTTTACAAAGTTAGTAAATAGCAATTGTTAAATTCTTTGGCATATAATAAAATCATGTAAATACCAAGCCAAGAGTTTACCTCCTGAATATTTGTTTATGAAAAAGTTATAAGTTATCCTAATTCGGTAGCTTTTAAACCATCAAGACAGATATTTCCACATACTTGCGAGTGTGCATGTATCCACATGCATTTTCAAGTCATTCATTAATTTGAGAACGTTCTGTAGTTTTTTAATATTTCCTAGTTTTTTGCATTGAACACATTTATTCAAAATAATTAATTTCTGCATCTTTGGATGTGTTGTTATAAAAAAGATATTATGAAATTAGAGTTATGATAACATTTAAAAAAATATCCAGGTGTAATATTGCCACAGCAACAGCTTCCAGTACCTTCGAAACGGCCACATCGAGGAGAACCTCCGTTTATTCCGCCCTCACAACCGAATCCGTTATTAGAGCGGCCAATTCATGGATCACTGAATCTGTTAAATGGTAAGAGTAGAACTGGACTCGTACCAAAAATGTGCCGGAAGCAGCTTAATTCTTGGTATGAAGCACCCGATGATCATTATTTTCGTTCCACCGCAGCCGCAAAGTAAGTTTTCCTTATAAAACATACACGGCTTACGTAATAATTAACTTTTGTTTTTTTCCGTCATTTCACAAGTACATTAGTTCAAATATTTTAAAACTTTTAGAATATGTTTATTTATATTTTTTCGCTACATTTAGAACGAAGATTAAAATAATAAGTTGGATTAATTCAAGTTAAATATTTATCGGATTATGAAATTGAGGCGTAATTGTGTCTCATTAATATTTTTATGTTATTATAACCATTAGTTTTTTAAACTATAGTTCAATATTGAATTTTGGTTCAAAAAAAGTTTTTTTTTGGAGGAGCTCCTACAGCACAACCCATCGACCCGACATATAAATCAATCATATTAAAATATTTGCATCGAGAATAAAATAATATAGCAATTTATAAATTATTAGATTTTGAACAGTGGTCAAAAATGTCATCTGGAGATTCATTAGAGTTGAATAATACCAAGGAACGTTAGAAATGTTAAGCTGAATGGATTTATAGTGAGATGCCGAAGGATGGGGTTTGGCCCAGGTGCACTTCTAATATTTCTCGTGAACAAATTTAACAAAGTATTAAAGACTATTGCAAGGGAACTCGGCAAAGTCCTCCTTCGTTCGCTGACTCGGCAACCATATTAGCAATGTCATTATCAAGTACTCCAACGTGGTAAGCAATCTATACGAATTCGCCCATTAAACTCAAACCAGTAAATAACATTAATATATGTTTTAACATAAGTCCAGGGATGTGCCCGATAGTTGAATCAAAGTTACTTAAAGTGATGAGGCTGCTTTTTTTAATTTGTCAGGAAAAGTATTTTGGCGGCTGACTGGTTTGATGGTGTAAAGGTTAGCATCTTGATCATAATGATGATTTCTGTATCAAAGATGGAATAGAAGGAAAGCGAAACCTTCTGGATAATGTTAAGATGCGGGATTAAGAAAACTACTCTCACAGCATCGTTGTGCTTGGATCGGCCTGTGAAAATTAAATGAAAGTCCGGCCAATATTCAGATATGATTAAAGATAATGTCTCCTAATAAGAAGTTGTTTTAGGAATATACTGAAATATCAAGGTTGATGGAAATATTTAAATAGTTATAAGAATATGGATACTGAAAGTAAGAAGACGGGAGAGGAAGAAGTATAAGCGATTCATATTTGTTTATGCGAGAAGTACTTACTCGTAAAGGAGGGATTTCTGAGGACTAAATCTACATTTATTTTGGGTTTAGGAATGTAAAAATTAAATTGTCATTTGAGGAAGAACAGTATTTTAACAAAAATTATTTTTCGTTCAGTAGGACGAGAATAACAAGCGTCAATTATTATTAGAAAAATAAAGAAATTTTGTATTATCTTTAGTTTGTAGTATAATTGCAGAATAAATTTTTTTTGTGTCATTCGAATAAATCCGAATTGTGTATTACGTACGAGCGAATTTATATCAGTTTTTTTTTTTTTTTGAATAATTACTAAATATCCAGACCTCAATTCAATACAAAATCTGCATACACGATGTTGCCGTGTATGTGAAATTTTGTCTAATTACTTTTATTAGCATGATTACGGATTTCAAAATCCGAAGCTAGTAGTCGCCAATTAGTTTAATATATTCCATGTTTTGTGTGTATGTACATTTTTCTATTTATTTTTTAACATATTTTTTCTCCTTTATAAACGAAAAGAATTAAAACAGAATATTTACTTTATGACAGAAAACTCATAGACGTCTACATATTTATTTCTAGCGTCAGTCGCCGGGCCTGAACAACAGTTCTGATAAAGAAAACAAATATCATTGACCGATCTTTTTCACGCTCTTACATGATTATTAGTTAATAGTACTACACTATCTTCGATCTCGTGATGCGCGTACCGATATATATATATATTTTTTTTTTTTGGTTATATCCTACGATGTAAAGAGATCATTTTTAATAGTGAAAACTACTTTAACCAACACAAGACAAATTTTTCATGTTAAAAATTTGGAAAAAGATTTTGAGTTAATTTTAAATTCAGGTTTAGAAATTTTTAAGATAAATTTATTTAATAGTAGAAAATTCATATGTTCTATAAATTTAAGGTGGAAAACCCCTAAATTTTATTTAATTTTTTTACTATGCACTTCTTGCGTGTTTTTTTTTTTGTTTTTTTTGTTTTGTTTTGTTTTGTTTTAATGCGTATAAATTCGAACTCCAGTTCATTTTCTGTTGCAAATGTTTAAAATTTTTATTAGTACAATATTTAGTTTAATTTGAGTAATGATATTAAATTTCCTGAAAGCATATATTGTAACTGTTTCGTCATATACATTTGTGATTTACAAATAGCCAGATTTCATGACGATTCAGTACACAACGCGATATTTGCAAAGCACACTTCAAAGTGACCGGAAATGCTTCCTTTATCACAAGTGTTGTTCGAGTGTGCGTAGCTGAACTAATCTGCGCTTGTGTGTAGTGGTGTTACGCTACTCCACAAACGAATATTTTGTATTTCATTAAATAATTTTTATTTGAAGTCTCAGGACAGAATTGATCTCGGATCTAATGTATTATTAATCGTTGGATCTAATTTTTCGATTATTGAGGCGACTAGTCCAGTTAAATTGAACTGTATTTTCCTGTATGTTTTTGTTTGTTCAATTTCTTTTCACCGATTTAATTTATTCGCGCGTTTGTGGGTAAAAATAAAAATAAATTGCTTACGTAAATAGAGAAAAAAAGTGTTAAAAATGACAATTTCACAGGATAGCAATTTATCATCAATTTCATATTTAATGTGTAGAAATAAATTTTAGGAAGTATAAAAATCACTTTATATCGCAGATAATTTTAATATTAGTGGTGAAAAATACAAATCTATAAAAAAGGCTAAAGAATATGTACAACATGACATCGCTGAATTAGGTAGTTAATTGATGCTTAAGGTTAATTGAAAATCCTATTAACTAAAATAATAACGCATAACATCAAATGTTTAGGATAACATAAGCAGCTGTTTCGAAAGTGGTAAATGAAAAATATGATTTAGTTTTGAAAATTAAATTAGTGTTTGTAAAATTATCCAAATAATTTTTATTAATTTATAGATAATACGAATTAAAAATAAATAAATGAATAAATAAAACATTTTTGTGGTCAGTTTTTTACTTTTTCATAAATGTAATCAACCAACTTCATAAAAATACATATCTACAAAGCAGACATTGTGCGATTGCGAACAAAATACGCTACATGTGATGTAAAACTTATCGAGGTTTTAACATATATCAATTAAAAAATAAATCTTTTTTGAAATATTAGAATGTAATGAAGAAACCATGAAAATTGAAGCAGAATTATTTAAAAAATAAATAAACAACAACCTTTAGCGATATAATTTTCCTTTTATAATATTAGATTAGAAATTTATTTATAATATTATATTTGCTTTCATGTCTATACATGCTTTAGTAATTACTTTTTTATAAAATTGCCCGAAAATAGTCTAATTTAAAATCGGAATTACAGAAATTTAGACCGTAGAATCCGATTAGTATTAGTTTAGCCAATATTGATTTGAAAAATCTTAGGTAGCTAGCTATACGTGGAAATTAAAGTAAAACTGTTGTTTTAGAAATGCTCGTCGCCTGCTTGCATCAAATGAATTAAGAAGAGCCGCTCGAAGGCCGTGGCGTCACCTTCTATTACCGGTGCAGAATAATTGATTTTAAGAGTGGAATTCGAACTGGACCGAAAAAAAGCTCAACTTTTGCTATATTTATATGTATCATTAAGCATTTTAGTTTAATTTTGTAAGTTTTCTTGTACAAAATAAGAAGTTGGGTTTGTCGTACTTTTTATGATGTATATAAATATTTAATGGATAATGTACATAAAATGTAAATTATTTGATATGATGTATGCGTTCAATTTCTTTTTAACATTACGACGTGGTAAGCCATTTTGTTGTTACTGTTATAACCATTTTAGCACTATTATGATGGGTTGTTTTTTACTTCTTTTTTTTTTTTTTTGTTTGTTTTAGAGCTATAGTTTGTTAGATATATGGTTTTTTTTAAGCATTTATGATAATGTTATTTATTTTTTCAATTGTAAGGGATTATTAGTTAATTCTTTTTTCTTTTTTTTATTTTTATTTTATGTGTGTTAATGAAGCGTAATACAAAAACAAAATAAGCTTGCTCGAGGTATAGGTGAATTTGTTGTTAAAAGGTATTGAAATTTCAGTACCGCCAAGTTAATTCTATTATCTAGTATTTTAGTAAATACACATCTGTGTTGCGTGTGCGCGTGTGTCCGTTTATATATATGTATATGTATTTATAGCTGTTACAACAGCCTGTTTGGAGTGAGTGATTCATCTTGCAAACATTTCGGGTTCCAAACTAGCGACAGCTAAATATTAATGAGTAGAAATTATATCGCCAATTAATTTGGAAAGCAATGACCTTTTTACTTCATTCACCATTGTATGTAGAGTGCATTTATGATGTGTTTGTGTATGGTAAATGTGTTTTCACACATGACCCATTTCTTTAGTGTGCTCCATTTGTCATACCACAGGTGTACAATGAATTAATTTCTGTAATAATGAAAAAGTATGCGATTTATGTATGTAAATATATTTTTAAATATGTATTTGTTTTATATATATATTTTTATATATATATATATATATATATATATATATATATATATGTATATATATGAATACTATATTTTTGTATTGTTTATACGTAATATTTGTTTTATTAATATATTTTCTAAAAAGAAAATATTGTTAAAAATTAATTATCCGTTACTATTTGACTTTCTATTCAATAAAGCCGAGTAATATATTTTTTTGCAACAGAGGGGTTTTCTTTTTGGCTGAAATATTGTTCGTGAGGAAATAATTCAGTTTTTAATAACTGGATTACATATTTTGCAAAATCTTCAGTTTAAATTTGAAAAGCATTTTATATATAAATTAAATGTTACTCGACCGAAAATTACATAAAAGTTGTAAATTTTAAAGGAATATACGAGTACGAAGGGTTTCAGAACTCGATTACCTGTTATTGTAATAGTGAAAATTGCACCATTTCTATTTAGTCGTGCCAAAAGAGGTAGAAAAACAGAGCTACTTTTATGGAGTATTTCGCTTCATACACCAAGTCGGAATTATCTGCTGAAAGTAAACTACTAGTTTATAATCAGATTTTAATGCCAGTTTGGCGTTACAGCTGTCCGCTATTGGGCTGTTCTAAAAAGGATAGCATAGCAATCATACAACGCATCCAGAACAAAATCCTCCGGATGATTGTAAACGCCCCGTGGTACATTACCAATTTAACGCTTCACAAAGACTTCGGAATAAAGTTTGTTCAAGAAGTAATATTCGACGACGCAAAAAAGTATGCCTACAGATTAGAAACGCACTCGAACAACATGGCAATTGGGTTGCTGGACAATTCACTAGAAGTTCGGCGGCTAATTTAGTTTGATTTAAAAGTTCTAATAAAACTTTTTTTAGCACCTACCATCGCTGGGTAGGCTGCTATTGAGGCTATGCCCACAAGATATTAAAAATAATTGCTAAATAGCTATCATCGGCTAGGTGCAATTTAGCTATTAAAGAATTTAAAAAAAAACAAAAAACTCGCATTATTTTATTTTTAGTTTCTGTACCTTATTCCTCGTAGTATTTCAGTGTTGTTTGCCGCCTTTAACTAGATTGGTTTATAATACGCCACAACCCTTACGAAATGATTTTTCTGAGCGGTGGGAACTTGTATTTTACTTTATTTTTCTTATCCAGTTTCTTTTTATTTTTTGCGCACTAATGTCTGGTATTACGTTGTATTATTGAAAATGGCATTGTTTCAGATTACACGTCATCTTTTTCAATTTCTTTCCTTCTTTGGCTTTTCGTGTTCTTTCAACCTTTCTCTGGACTACCACGTCTTCCTTCTTCTGCCTATTTGAGAATTTACTATACCCCGTCAACTTAAAGTTCTACAATGAATTTTCGTTGCATTAAGGCTAACAGAAACTCTTAGAATGACGTTGGATCAATATAATTTCTGGAAGGTGGTTAAAACGTTCTTTTGACATTAGAGCTCCTGTGATTTCTCCTTCTTTGGTTCTAATCACAGCGATAGCTAGTGTGATTCAGCTATTTTAATAAGGAATAATGTTCGCTTTTAATCTATGAGGTCGAATCCCTGTTTCTTTCTAGTTGTCCTTATCCCAACATAGTTCACATCTCCAGTCCTAACTATTCGTTCAGGCCTTTTAATTTCATTTCTGTATACATATTCCTTCGAACTATGATTTACGCAATTTTCTTATTCAAACTTTTATCAATTCCCTTTCTTTTTCTTTCATCTAGGTGGTGATTGGAACGCCTACTCTCCTATTTGCGGTTATCTCAGTTACAATAGTAATGGCACAAAAAAATGCTAAACTTCACACCTTTTATAATCATTTATAATCAAATGTCCAAAACGTTTATACAGTGTTTATAAAAATAAATGACTCGAATATGTAAAATTATTTAATGTAAAAAAAAAAAAATTAAATGTAAAAATTGTGTGAAACTATTAAAATAGTAACTAACTCACAGAATTAGTATGAATAACAGTTATTGCATCCTTGTCGCCATTTTTGTATTTTTTTTTTTTTTTAATAACATATGGAGAACCTACAAGGTGTCTGTAGGTTCTCAACACAGCTATAACGTTTATTTGTAATATAGCTACAATCGATCATATACAATTAAGCGCTATAAATAACAAATGTGTCACAATTCTTTTAAAAAAAAAACAAAAACAAAAAAAAAACGTGATATAACTCTCCACTAAAAATAACCGAAGAACGCATAATCAAAAAGTAAACAAAACAAAGCAAAAAATAACCAAAAATAGTAATTCATATAAAAAACCACAAGAAAAAAAATGTGAAAAAAAACGCTTACTCACATAATCCTTCCACTTCTGTTTCCAATTGCAAAATCAAGCAATTTTTTTTATTCTTAATGTTCATGATATCCCTCGGAAGTTTCCCTAACAAGTCAATCAGTACGGAGTCCTTTGTTTTATTAATAAAATTATTTATATCCTTAGGCTTAATATATGCAACTTTGGATAAAGTTCTATTTATCTTCACTATATTCCTGGTCTTAAGGTCGGGAGGATGCAATAAATAGATAATACCCCTCAGTTTAGCCGGTAATTCTTCTATTTCCTTCCACTAATTAAGATTACCCCTCCCTTGACTTAAATCCCTTTTTTTAATTATGAGTTTTAAACTTTGTTTTATGAATAGCGTTTATTTTTTGATATTCAGATTTATTAGCTCCTCCCCATTCTTGTATAGCGTAAGATATCCTCGATGATATCAGAGTATTATAGTATTGTCTTAAAATTCCAGAAGGTAACAATGGCCCAAGTAAATAAACCGCTGGTAAAGATTATCTGTGATATTTTTTATCAGTTCCAAAATATGTTTCCAACTTTTTTTTTTTTTTTTGTAAATAAATAAGTTGTAGGATTCACTGGGCAAGTATGCCCGTTGCGTGAGTGTCCAACACTTATTATCGTTTATTCTAGTAAACACAATTACAGTTAATCATTCTTACTACCTAAATCGAACGCATTGAACCAAAAAAATGTATCAACCAACGCAAATATATATATATATATGTATATATATAAATAGCACAAGAATATACCCATACATAAGGGCCGCTTACATATTAGACGTTCGATACATTAATGTACAGGAAAGAAAAAGAAAGAAAACTGGTTAATAGATGGTCTAAAAGAGTCCTCCCCCTTGGGGGTACTTGTACTCTCAAGGATCCGGAGCTCTAACTGGAATCGGGCGCGTCCACAGGTGGCGGACAGGCCCGCAGATATGTAGGCTAGCTGCGAATAACAAATAAGCAGTCACGGACAAAAAGCGGCAATGAAAGAGGATTTATGGGGGCAAGGAATAGTAAAACTTGCCTATACTAAAACCATACATATACCCGAGGACATCATTGTGACATAGCGAGTTGTGTCGCCATTAAATAGGCACATACTCTGAAAGAGGGCAGCAGCTCTTTCAGTATCAATCAAGTGGATTGGAACACCTGTAGGTTGAAAACTGCATGACGACAATGGAAACCATAGAAACCAGCATTCATATTGCGGACACCGAAGGCAACGGGAAAGCACGGTGTATTACATTTCCCCAGAACACTCCCACGTGTTTCTGCGACCCTTGCTATCTTCATTATTTTGAGAAATCAGAAAGCCATGGCCCTCAGTCCGTGGCAGGTGTCAAATCATCAGAGGGTGCTGAGAATCTCCCCGCTCGATAGGAAGAGATGCAAAGGAAATAGAATTAGAACATGGAACGTTCGTAGCCCATTGGAAGCTGGAAAGATACATAATATAATTAAAGAAATGAAAAGACTAAATGTTGATATATTGGGAATTAGTGAACACAGATGGTCAGATAGTGGAACTATTGAATACAATGAAGCACGTTTTATTTACTTTGGGCAAGTAAAAAGTGGAAGAAGCGGTGTAGCAGTTATAATTGGAGAGAAGTACAAGAAATGTCAAACTAATGTCATAGCTGTGTCCAACAGAATAATACTAGTACAGCTGAAAGGTCTGATACAAAATATTAATATTGTCCAGGTTTATACACCAACAGCCGATAAATCTGATGAAAATATAGAATATTTTTATGATAGATTGCAAAAAACTATTAAGAATCTGAAGAAACAGGACTTGAATATTATAATGGGGGACTTCAACGCCAAAGTCGGAAGTAAAGAGGTAACTGGTGTAACTGGAAAATTTGGCCTAGGACAAAGATATGAACGAGGATCTACACTCATCGAATTCTGTCAACAAGATGGCTTTACAATCAAAAACACCTTTTATAAACTCCCATCAAGACTCCTTTATACCTGGAAATCATCACAGGATAATAAGAACAATATTATAAGAAACCAAATAGATTATGTTCTATTTAATAGACGTTTCCAAAATAGTATAACTCAAATGAAAACATACCCAGGAGCAGACGTTAATTCCGACCATAATCCAGTAGTTGCAAATGTCAGAATTAAGTTCCATACACTGAAGAAAGGAAATGATAATCAAAAGTTAGATGTAGAGAAGCTTAAAAATGTTGATATTAAAAACAAACTAATTGGAGAGTTAGAAGCTAAAATACCATCAGTGACAGAGATTGAAATGGAAGACATTGAAAATGTTGGGAAGAAAATAAAAGATAATACCATCAAAGCTGTTGAGGAAATTATAGGAAAAAGTAAATATCAAAAAGGTAAACTGTGGATGACGAATAAAATACGGGAACTAATGGAAAAAAGAAGATCTGCAAAAGTTAGAAGAGATATGGGGAATTACTTAAGTATACACAAGATAATCCGAAAGGAAGTCAGAAAGGCAAAGTTGAAATGGGTACCGAAACAATATGAAGAAGCTGAAGAACTTCTGAAGTTACATGATAACTTAAACTTCTATAAGAAAATTAAACAAATAACAAGAATCACAATAAAAAGCTAAGCTAATTGCTATTAGATACCAAAAAGGTGAAGTAATTATAGACCAAGAAAAATTGGTAGAAACGTGGAAACAATATGTAAAGGACCTATTCAGTGATTAACGACCAGTACTGCAAAAAAATATAGTAAATAACGAAGACCGAGGCCTAGAAATAGTACAATGCGAAGTAGAACGAGCTATAAAATGCATGAAAAATAGGAAGACTACAGGATGCGATAAAATTCCAGCAGAAGTTTTAAAATGTATTGGGATACCAACAATAACAGTACTTTTCAACAAGATATATGATACAGTTGTAATCCCTCAAGAATGCTTGAAGTCAACTTTTATACCTTCCCCAAAAAATCAAATGCCAAATCGTGCTCAGAATTTAGATTAATATCCCTTATGAGTCATATGTTGAAAACATTTCTTAGAGTACTACACGAAAAAATTTATAGGAAATGTGAATTACATTGTGGGGATACTCAGTTCGGATTTAGAAAAGGTTTTGGAACACGTGAGGCTCTTTTTTGTATGAAACAACTACTGCAGCATGTCAAACGGTCCACATATGTTTCATTGATTATGAAAAAGCCTTCGACACAGTAAAACACGATCCGCTTATCAAAATTCTGATAGAAATTGGACTTGGTGGAAAGACATCCGAATAATGCAGAATCTGTATTGGCAACAAGAGGCTGAGATAAAAGTAAATCAAGATCTGAAGACTGAAACCCTAAAAATTATGAAACGTGTAAGACAGGGTTGTACACTTTCACTCCTCTTATTTAACATATACATAGAGAAAATTTTCCACTAGGACTACAGAATGAAAAATTCGGAGTAAAAATAAATGGGAAAAGAATTAGTAACCTCAGATATGCAGATGATTCAGTAATTATCGCGGGAAATCTTCAGGAGTTACAATGTATGCTAGACTAACTCTCTGCTGTAGGCCAAAACCACGGTATTCGAATTAATGCATCAAAGACTAAATTTATGGTTTTTAAATGTTATGGGTCATCTAATTGTAAACAATAATTTAATTGAAAGAGTTACCAGTTTCAACTATCTTGGATCAATAATAAACGAGAAACTAGACAATGACAAAGAAATAAGAACATGATGTGCAATGGCGAAGGAAATCTTCCGAAAAATGAAACACGCTATGCTAGCTAATGATCAGCCATTCCAGCTAAGACTGAAAGTTATAGACTGTTACATTATTCCAGTACTTCTGTACGGAGTTGAAACATGGACCTTGAAAGCTAGTTCTATTAGACGTTTAGAGGCTACAGAGATGTGGCTTCTTAGAAGGTTATTAAGAATTTTATGGATGGAAAAAGTCTCAAATAATAATGTATTGAAAAGAGCTGGCGTAGAGAGGAAGCTCATAGAAAGTATTAAAAAAAGGAAAATGGCATATCTCGGCCACATCCTGAGAGGAGAAAAGTATGACATTCCGCGCCTAATACTTCAAGGACGAATTGATGGTAAAAAACCAGTTGGTAGAAGAAAGCACTCGTGGATAAAAAAAATCAAGGAGTAAAGTAACATCAACGATATTGGCTTACTTTTTAAGTTAGCAAGGGAGAGAAATTATTGGGAATAGTCTACGCACTGAATAGTATACGGCATCAAAAGAAGAAGAAGAAAAAAGCCCTAAAAAATGCAACAATAATAAAGGGAAAAGGGGATGCATCAAAATTCCTTAATCTTTGCACCACTCTTTCAACCATTGCCTCACTTCCCTCTTCCATACACCAATTTTTTTTTTCGTTTATTATGTGACTGGGTACAGTACTCATTAATTTAATTAGAACCGAATCATCTGTATTGTCGATTCGTAAACTTACCTCTCTAGGATGAATGTAACAGATATTACTTTGATTCCTTGTTAGTCAAGTTTTTGGTCTGGAAGGTAACTTTACGTTATAAAATTTAAATTCAAGTAGTCTGTAATAATAATAGTGCATCTTGGGGGATATTTCATTATTTTCCTTCCACCAGGTTGATGTAGTGTCACTCCGCTCCAATGGGGTAGTATAAGTTTCAAACACCTTTTCTGAATTTCACCTATTTTATTGATTTCCGTTTTTTTAGCCTCACCTCATATTTGGATCCCATATAAAATTCTAGATATTATTAATGCATTTAAGTATATCCGTAATGTTCCATATGAAAGAACCGTCTTCAGTTTATATAACGCTGGAATTGACTGTCTTATTTTCGAATGTAAGTTTTGTATGTGATTTTTCCAGTTCAATGATTTATCGACATATATTCCTAGGTATTTAAAATCTATTACATTCACTAGAGGTGGACATAAACATGGGTGAATGATTTTATTTCCGTAACATTCATGTAAGCATTCATTAATTCACGGATGATGACTTATGTTTAGAGATATTACGAATATGGAGTAGTTTTGATTTATTTACATTTATACATAACCTCCTGTCATGCGCCCGTTTACTGAGATTATCGACATCCTGCTACAGTCATTTTTCCGCCATCTCTAGATTTTTATGTTCAATTAATAATGCGATGTCATCGGCAAATACATAAACCTTTGCATTTTTGATAGGCCTGTATAATGAGTTTGTGTACATAAGAAATAAAATAGGAGCCAGTATTGTACCCTGACCTATTCCATATCGATTCACCTTTTCATTACTCACATTACCTGCAATTTTTATTATGCTTCTCCTGTTTTGTAAATAATTCTTAAACCACAATAGTTGATTATTTACAATGCCCACATCTTCTAAATCTTTAATAAGCAGGTTATAGTCAACTAGATCAAACGTTTTAGCTAGGTCATAAACAACTTTGAGTTTTGTTTAATATCTTTAACCCTAATATCGTCCCATCCTGGTGCCTTGTGAACTTTTAGATCGTTAATTATTTTTTCTATTTGAGAAACACTTGCAAGTGGAATGGAGAATGAGGCCATATTTAACTTGTCAACGTTAGTATCTAGTAACTGAATGTCACATTTGTGTCTCTGCTTTTCTACCGAACGTACGAAGTATTCGCTAAATTGTTCAGCTACTATTGAACTATCCCCAAAATGTTTAGTAATGAAATCATCAACTGTCGTTTTGTTTTTTTTACTAACAATATCATTGATTATGCCCCATGTTTTTTTGCTATCATTGTTTGCCGTCACTATTTGTCTTTGATAATACTTCTGCTTGGCATTCTTTATTTTTGTTTTAACTAAATTCCGATATTTTTTTAACAAATCTTTATATCTCACGCTAGTTCTATTCCTTTCACTGAGTTTAAAGTATTGATCTCTGATTTTCACAAAATTGATTATTTTCGGACTCATCCATTCGTTTTTAGGATTATATTTACATCCCCTTTTCCCCTCACTCACTACCACTTTGCGATCTTTATATATGTTTTGGAACACTGAACGAAAACGATGATATACGTCTCCTACCGTTGAGGAGTTAACTACTTCGCTCCAGTTATAATTGGTAATTTGGTTCTGCAATCTGTCTTCTTCAAAAGCACATTTCAGAGGATTTTTATAATGAGTTATTTTCCGGTTCGCGATACGAAAGCCCACAGATGATATAATGGTCAGATATTTTCGTATTGACTATTCTCGAAGTATTTTCGTTGGTTTTAAACTTCATAAACATATTATCTATGCGTGACTGAGTACTTCTATCCGTGCGATCTTCCTCTCTTGTAATTCCACTTATTAGCTGTACCCCTCCTGACTTGTAAATTACGTTTAGTAAGTTTTCCGTCTGAGCATTATGAAGAAGTAAATTAAAACTGGTATTCCCACATATCAAAAAATTATTCTTAATATTTAGGTTTTTTAAAAGCACTGCGGTTTCTTTTAAAGCAATTAAACGTAAAAAATTATTAACGCACATATCTTTATAAACCATCACCAGATCCATGCTTGACTTATTTTTAACCTCCAGAATATTACATCTAAAATTATCATTTAAGAACACAAATATCCCTCCGTTATACCCCTTTGGTCTTTGTAATGCAATCTTTGTGAAGCCTGCTATATTATATAAATTTAATTCAAACTCGCTTATATTTATTTCTGTTAATACAATGACACTTAAAGGTGTCATGTGAATATAGCTTAAAAATTCATCCCAGTTACGCCGGACAGTTCTTATGTTTAGGTGCAACACATGAAACAATTCGGCGTTTATTTTTAACGTATTATCTGGGTTTAGTACCGTGTTTATATTATCCGTCCATTTTTTAATATCACTGTAGTTTGTACAATTAATCCTATTCCTGTACTGCATCGATGGAGTTATATTTGAAAGGAACACTTGATAACGTTTCTACACATGTGAATAAACAGTTCGAGATAAAGAGATAAAGAGGAAACACGATTACGCACACAAAATCCATTACACGGAGTTCATAGTGCCCTCTTGAATGACGCAATTTAACTAATACACTTAACAGCTTAAATTTATCGCGATATTCTTAAATATTTCGCCATCGAAACGCAACGCATCTTAATTAATCTAACTCTAAAACTATATACATATATTATCGATAGACATACATACGTCTACAAGATATCTATACCTACACACAACATCCACATAGAGTGAATAAAGTGTCTAGTTGTGCATCACGTGTTATCACTCGCTCGCTGATAAGAATTCGATTACAATTGTTTCTGGTTAGTCTGCCTTATTTATTTATCTTCGATTTTCGTGACACTAATCACCTCCGAATAGAATTGAATTCTTAGTTGTTGTATTCAACGGTGTTACCAGTTAGGAAATGTTAAATTATCGAACTTCTATCGTAACTGGATAGGATACGGGTTTTAATGGCTATCCGACAGTTATTAGGTTCCACTATTTTACCTCTTTTGGTAGACTTAAAACCTAAACTTGGAGCTAAAGTCCCAAGATACGATGGAATTAAGAAAACGATTACGGACCTTGTGTCAGAAATTAACACAGCGTTACCTGAAGACGTCAACCCAGTTAGTTCGAGCATAGACATGAATGAAATTACTAAAGTAATTCATGAAACAATTTATCCCGTTTTAAAAAGGTTCGAAACAAAAAATAAATCGAGTTATTCGCAAATAACTAAAAATGATACCAAAAAAAAAATATTACTTCAATTCAGAAATCTAAACTGGACAAAACTATTAAAATCTCCATTTCCGATGATTCTAAGAAATTAGATAAACTTAATAATATCGCTCCGAGTAGTAAAACCTCTTCTGAACTAGTAGAAAATGTATTTAAACAAGCTATCAAGCCTAAGGATCTTAAAGACATGCCTATTTTCACACGTAAGAAGAATAGTTTGATAATAAAAACCACTAACGAAGACAAGGAAACAATTATAAACCGCCTGAATAATTTTGCTGATAAAGATACATTTACCTTTTCAGAACTGGCAAAAAGAATGCCTTACATTAAAATAACAGGGTTACCTTTTTCCTTTCGTTCTTATGATTCTGACCAAGTCAAAAACCAAATTCTTACTTCGATTCACCAGTATACAAACCTCCCTCACAATCGATCGGAACGCTTACGTCAAAATTATCCGGAAGCAAAGGAAAGAAAATACTTTCTTGGAAGCGATTTTTCAGGTATCACCGGATGTATATAATTATCTAATTAAGGATAGATTTGTTCCTGTAGAATGGCGCTTATGTCGTGTCTACAAACATATTGATATTACCCAATGTTATTCATGTGGAGGCTTCGGGCATAGAGCTCGGCATTGCAAACTGAATAATGAAGAAAGAGGTAAAATTAAGGAAATTTTTGATTGTGGACATTGTCCAAATTGTCACTTTTCAAATGTAGAAAGAAAAACGAACTTCAGTCTGGACCATAAGTATTACCAGCTTTACAAATGCGAAACTGCGAAAAGAATTTATTCAATTTTAGATAACAACACTTGTTATGGAGAATAATAATTTCGATTTCCTCTCTGTAATGCAATTAAACCTCCATCATTCACGTTCTGGTAATAATTTGCTACAGTTTGATTTATTGAAGGATAACAAAGATATTGTTTGTATCTCAGAACCGTATCTTATTCAAAAGGTAATCCCAGATATTACCGCTGTTTATACTCAAACTACAAAGCAGTTCATGTCAATTTTAGTTAACTCAGCATTATCATTTAATGAGGTAGAATTCTTCGAAAATTGCGAATATATCGTGGCTGTTCAATTGGAAGAAATTTTTATTATCTCCTGTTACTTTCCGCCTTCACAAGATCTAACCAACTTCTTAGATTTGTTATCGCAATTTGTTACTTTCCTCCAGAAGAAATCAATTATCTTATGCGGTGACTTTAATGTCCGAAATAAGATCTGGAACAGTCGGGCTTTTCACTCGAGGAGATCTAACATTTTTGAACAATTTATTCTTAGTAATAATCTTTTTGTCGCTAATGTACGAAATGAAATTACTTTTTCTAACGCCAATGGTTTCAGCGTTATTGACTTAACTTTGATCCGCGGTCGACCTAATGTAATCAGTGACTGGAAGGTAGATAATAAAGCAATTTATTCAGACCACAGTCCGATTCAGTTTAAATTATCAGTAAAAATGAATATTATTAATAGTTTAACGCATCACATTATAAATTATAAGAAATCTAATAAAATCGTTGTAGAACATTCGCACTTAAACTACGATTTTAAGACTGCTAATGATTCCCACCAATTGATAATAATGTTAGAAAATTTCCATAACATACTTCATGATATTATTAGCAGCAGCACTGAAACGGTTCAATTAAATAGGAATTCGTGGTGGAATATTAATTTAGAGATTTTACGAATAATTCTAAGGAAATTGCGCAAACGGGTTCAACGCTCACACAAGCGGGGAGCTAATGATCACAATGCGCGTCTGGTTATGAATTTGGTACGAAAAATTTTTAATAAAGAAATGCGAAACGCGAAAACCAAAAATTGGAAAAAATTTTGTTCCGATTCGAAACTATGGGGCCTTCCTTACAAGACTATTTTCAAAAATAAACGCCAGTTACAGATTCCTCCGTATTTTTTTTTAGACCACAATAATCAAAAAATTTTCGATAAGGATTCAAAGATAAAGGCCCTTCTTGATCAGTTTTATCAAGTAAACTCAAACACAAATGGGGACGAAACCTTCTCATACAAGTTGCAAGAATTTCAGAGATTTAACCTTAGCGGCTTTAGTTTTAACAGCGAACTATTTATTTCCAAAGCGGAAATTAAGGATATTCTTTGCCGGACTAAAAATAAAGCTCCTGGCTTAGACCAGCTGACGAATAAATGTTTGAAGATCTTGAATTTCCACTATCCTAATTTACTTCAGAGCTTATTCATCGCTCTGTTGAGGTTCGAAGTCTTCCCGGAAGCCTGGCGAGCAGGAAGGACAGTTTTTGTGCTAAAACCCGGACGTAGTCCTAGTCTTCCATCTTCGTACAGACCGATTGTCTTGTTAAGCGCTTTAGCCAAGGTGTTTGAATATGTTTTGTTGAATCGTACACTGCCGGTTTTAACTCACGATGATCGGCAATTTAGATTTACTAAGTCCCGTTCCACGGCAACGCTTTTTGGCGAATTATCTAAGCAGATTGAGCGCGCGTTAAGTTAAAAGACTGCGATCGGCCTGCTGACGTTGGATATTAAAGGCGCCTTTGATAACTGCTCGTGGCCAGTCTTATTCCACAAAATTAGAGCACTCAGGCTCGATCATAGAATAATCTCAATTTTAAGACAATACTTAGATTCCAGAACTATTAAATTTATTTACAAACATCTAACATATTTTTGAAACGTTACTCGCGGATGCCCGCAAGGATCGATTTTAGGCCCGATTTTTTGGAATTTGTATATTTCAGACTTATCGTTGATGGAGTTCCCTTTGGCTGTAACCAGATATTTCCATGCAGATGATCTAGCATTCGCGGTCACTTCTAACCATCGTCCCTCCATTTGTAAATACTTCAAGATTACAATCAACAATATTTTAACCTATATGGAAAAGCATCTTCTACAGTTGGACGAAAACAAGACTAATTTATTAATCATGCACAGGAAACGAAAAAGGGACTACTACAATTCGCTACATCTCTCTATACCGAACTTTAAAATTAATATCGTCGAATCACTGAAATATCTTGGCATTACATTAGACTGTCGCTACAGTTTTAATCAACATTTCAAAAATTTGTCCGGTAAAGCTACAACGGTTCTAAATAAATTGCACTCCATATCTGGACGCACGTATGGGATGAACACTAAACACCGTTTAATAATTTATAATATGCTAACTGTTCCATTATTCACGTACTGCGTATTTATGTTCGAAGAGGCTTTAAAGCGTAAAAGCATTCAGGAAGTATTAGTTAAATCCCAAAGGAAATTTCTTATGTTTATTCTCCGTGCGCATAGAACTACTTCTGGTGATGCGTTGCGAACAATAGCAGGACAATTGCCACTGTATTCCGTACTGCAGCATAAAATTTTGTATTTCAAAGGGTTAAATAATCTCAATTTGGAGTTGGATCTAAACAATAGATTTATTGAAATGCAAAATAGCTGGAACAATAGCTCAACTGGAAGATTAACATTTAGTTTCGTCCCCGAGGTTAAAACCAATCCAATCAAAATTAATAATATTAATACGTATGTGACGCAATTTCTTACTGGACATGGTAGATTCCAAAATTATCTGCACCGTTTCCATCTAGCAGACACCGATTTGTGTTCCTGTGGAGATGCTCCTGAAACTGTCACCCATATCGTTAATGAGTGCGCCAAATGGAAATTCTTGTTTAAAGACATAAATTGTTTTCCATTAAACAACGATAATTTATCAAAATTCCTGCACGCGGCGAATTTTATCATGGCTTCCAAATATTCTGATGTTGAAGATTTTTCAATTAATGAATAATTTTATTTTAATTTTTATATTGGTTAATTTTTGTCTCGTTCATTTTCTTTTTATTGTTTCCAATCCATGAGGTGTTCATTCAACTGAGATACTCATGGCTATGTATCAATTACTATGTATTTATGTTATCATTCACCAAATAAATAAATATATATATATATATATATATATATACGCATATAAACATACCTATATACACATACACATATTCACACATGCACGTGAAACTACAAGCGAACACTGCCATACGACCATGTACCCCTTCGGCACCACACTATCTTTAATCACACCCTGTAAGCAAACTTGAAAAATAAGAAATGACCAGAAGACGTAGGAAATAAAGTACACGTTTTTCACAATAAGTTTTTGTAATATCTGGTTAAATTCTCATTTATGAAAATTTGCAATGAACTTTCTTCATTACTAGATATTTCCTTATCAAAGATTTTTATATATTTTTTATTTTCAAAAAATAAATCAACTATACGCTTTCCCGGCTTGACAATGGTCGGCTTCGGTAGTTTCAGATTCCTACTGGGAACTCTGTGGCATGGTATTATGCCCTCTGTCTTTAGCTCAATATTTAACTTCTTCGCTACTTAGGTAACCAACTCCTCCACGCTTTCACTAAGTCTTTCTGTGACACCATGAATTTCAATGTTTTCTCTCCTTCTGTATTGTGATAGTTGATTGACCTTTGTTTTTAGCTCGGCTATTTCCCGGTCTTTATTCTTAATTTTGGCCGTTAAAACATTAACGTGTTCCCTGAGAGCTTTCACCTCGCTCATCAACGATCCATGCATTTGAACTAATTCATCATATTCCCCCGACATAAATTCCACGCATTTTTTTACTTCTTTGAATTCACTCTGGAGCTCCTGCATGGTGCACTGTTGTACGCCTTCGGCTCCCTCGTCTTCACCTTGCCCGTACGCTATTTTTTTCGTACTTTTTTTAGTTAATGTTTCACTACTGAAATGTATTAATGCCGCTAAGCTGCCTTTTAAAATCGAAGCTTTCGTTGACTTTGCTTTAGGTATTGTAGCAGCTGATTGATTATAAATAATAATTGACTAAGTCTAGATAAAGAATGATCTTATTTGTGTTGTTCTGCTACGTTAATCGAATAAACGTGTAAAACTAAACCACTCACGTTAACTGTTCAAATGTTTGCTTTAGTACTATCAATCGTTACCCCTAAGTATTTAATTTTCTGCACATTTTATATTATCATACAATCCTCACTACAATAATTAGAGTTATTCGCATGACTACAATTATGACATTTGATTAGAACTTTTGGGATAAAAGTCCTGAACGGTTCGGTGTTCTTATGTACATCGTTTTAGATTTATCCGTATTAATGGAAAAGCCCTGACTATGCGTCCAAATTACAAAATAGTTCAAATCTTTTTGCAGCAAGTCCTCCGCTTTATGTATATTAGCATTTTCAATCAGCAAAAGCAAATACTTTTGCGTATTTTACATATCTATAGAGTGTATTTGTATATATCAGAAACAATAAAGGTGCTAGTATTGTACATTAACACCCACAGTTAAATTTCCCTAAGTACTGAGACTATCATTTATTTTTACACTTAACTTCCGATTTTTTAAGTAGTCCTTAAACCACTTGTTTTGATTGTTAACAATATCGACAATTAGCTTTGTAATAATTGTGTATTTTAAACATAATTTTATTCATTAAAAGTACATTAATCGCGAACACAACGCAATGTAAACATATATCCCGGCATTACAATCAGAACAAGTGAACAAGAAGAAAACTGAAATAATTCAGCTTAAATGAATCATTCAAATAGTCACTAAATGAATCAGTGGATATCACAGTCGTATGTATATATTCAGTGGCGGATCCAGGGGGGGGGATAGGGGACACTTCCCTCCCCAAAAATCCAAAGCCACTATGAAAAAATTTGTTATAACAGAGAAACTTAATTTATATAAAAGATTTGTATAAATGTTACCTATGGATTTAATTATAACTAATATTTAATACTGTTCTCTCCGATCTTTTGCCTTTCTTATTTATTTTTAATTTTTATTTTATAATGTAAATGAAAATAGATCAAAGATAAATATATATATTTTTTGTACTTGCTCACAAAGAAAGAATTCACATCGGATTACTAACAAAAATAAAAAAGAAGTAAAGTCTAGTAAAAATGCTATCTTTCTTACAATTCAAATTCTAAACTCTCATTTTAGCTAGAATTTTATAATTTTTTATTTTTTACCTAAAAATAAAATAAAATTTAAATTAAATTGTAATAATTATGTATTTTTAAAACATTTTTAAATTTCTAAAGAGGTCGTTCTTTGATTTTCTTTATGAAACAATGTATTTCTCAAATCTACTGCCTACCACAGAAGATATTATGTAATTATATAATTCCCCCCCCCCAATTTGCTCTGAAAATGTCAAACCATAGGGCTTAAGCTACAAATTAACGTGTCTGAAATGAAACAAACCAAACAATATTCCACGTTTCACAAAAAATAATGGCGATAGAATCACTAATGTGACAGAGAATCTAAACTACTCCCTGTCCTTTCTTTTTCTGTTAGACAGTACTGACAAAGACAACAACAAACAACGGACTTCTCTTGATACTTCCGCATGAAATAGCATTATAAAAAATTTTAAAAACAACAGAGCTGCTGGACCTGAAAATATTACAAATAAGACACTAAAATTAATCCAAAAGATCTATCCAAAACTCCTTCCATTCCTATATAAAAAAAAATCATCTCCTTGAACTATTTCCCTAAAACCTGGCACGAAGCAAATGTAATCCTACTTTATAAATCAAACAAAGATGCAAATCTCATAATCTTCTATCGCCCAATATGTCTTTTAAATACTGTAAGCAAAATTTACGAAAAGCTATTAAAAAAATAGGATATCTTGCCATCTGAACTCAACAAAGTTTTTAGATAAAAAACTATTTGGATTCAGACAAGGTCTGTCCACAGAACATGCTGAAGATTAGCAGCAGCATTAAGAAAAAACGGAACTTTCTCGTCATAGCAGTGGATATCAAAAGAGCATTTGATAATTGCTGGCATCCTGCTTTGTTTGACATTTTAAAATATATTTTGATCAAAGACATACCATTGCTAAGTACAATATATTGCCACCTTAAACACAGACGTGTTACTCTTCAAATAGATAATCATAGTGCAAACACTGAAATCAATAAAGGCTGCCCACAGGGTAGCATTTTAGGTCCACTTTTCTGGAATATATTATTCAACTAAGCTCTACCATACGACAAGAACGTTGACCTATGCGCATATGTAGATAACTTACTATTCATAATAACGGACGATACAAAAGTCAATCTCGAAAGAACAGCTAACAAAACGCTTGAGTTACTCGAAGCCCGTCTAAATGAAGTGAAGCTTAATCTTTCAGTTAAAAAACGCTTTGTGTCCCTTTTCACAAACTTCCTGGAACTAAAAAGGAAAAATATTAAAGTGCTTTACAGGGGGATCACTTTAAAAGTAGTCGAACATTTTAAATACCTAGGAGTTGTATTAGACAATAAACTCTCCTTTAAACAACACATAGACTCCACCACATCTAAGTTGGACGCTAAATAATAGCAATTACTAAAAGTGTGCTGAAATACATGGGGCTTTGATTACAAATATAGACTTGTGTTTTTCCAACACCTAAAAAAAGAAAATCCTAAAGCAAAAAATCTACTCTACACAACGTAAATACTTAATAAACACCTGCAGAGCTTATAGAACAATTTCTCATAGCACCCCTGTTGCTCTTACTGGAGTCTTTTCACTAGACCTAGAAATTAATTATAGATCAATCATTTTTACTACAAAAAAACCATAAAAATTTGGAATATATTAACGATCATGTCTATCAAATAATGAATTTTTTGCTTGCAATAAATCCTCTTCAGAATAATTCCTACATGCTAATCCACCATGACTTACATATAAAAATGTCGCTAAAACAACTTAAAAGACACATTGAAAATTATTTCATGTCCATATGGCAAAATTCCTGGGAAAGAGATACAGCAGGTCGGTATACTTACAGGCTAATCCCACAGGCTTACAGTTAACATCTGACTTTTACACTACCCAACTCCTCACTGAACACAGACACTTCGGAGCTTACTTAAAAAAGTAATACAAAATTACTGAAGGTGACAAATGTGGATGTGGGGAAATTGAAAACGCCAATCATGTAATCTTTCACTGTAGTAAGTATGACGACATCAGATACTTCAGTATAGAAAACCTCAATTTGAGCAATTAAACTTTGCCAGCTAAATTTAAAAAATTCGCTTTCTTAGTTTTAAAACCAAAATTTACTGATAAAAATAACATCCTACAGTGATTTACATTACTCAATTGAATAAAAAACATTACACTTAAAATCTGCAGATTAACACATATATAATTTTCAATATTAATACCCGGACAAGACAATCTAGCCTAAATGGTAGATCAAACTGAAATCAATCACACGCGTCTTTCAGAAAAAAAATTAATAAAAATATTATTGTCTTTTAAATAAGTACACGATACATAACCCACCAGATCATGTAGCATTAAGTTTCTCAAGCCGGCTATTGTTTCTTTAATCAGACTAAGACTTGGTCATTCTCTCCTTCCCTCTTCTCGTTTTTCCTTTTCTCTTTCACCCTCTCCCTTTTGTTCTCTCCATCTACTGATCCTCCCTTTATATGCGACCCCAACCATATCCTTTTTGAATGTCCTGCTCTTTTTCCCGAGTGCTCTCATCTATACGCCGAACTCTTGGCGTTGGATCTTCCTACCCCTTTCAATGCTTCCTTTATCCTTTCCTTCTCATCTCTAGCTGTTATTCCCCTCCTACTCCCCTTTATACTCTCTACCTCCGATCGCCTCAGAATCTGAGTTGGTGATCTAAGCTTATGTAGTTGAGTCAATGCTGGCACCGAACCCATTTAAAAAAAAAAACAACAAAAAAAACCCGATATAAAAAAAAAATTAAAGTTTATTACTTAAGTTTTATTTTAAAAAGGTTCTAGGTCAAGATTAAGCCTAACGGCGGTGCTTGGCTTGGCGCCTTTGTACGCAAATTCGTATTGTAAAAAAAAACGCTATTGAAATACAGTTCTTAATCAAAAAAAAATTTCCCCCCCCAAAATGTCTCTCTGGATCCGCCCCTGATATATATATATATATATATATATATATATATATCTTTTTTTCTTGCTTCAAAAGTTATATCATAGTAGAATAGGCATTTCTCAAATATTGTACATAGTAGTTTAACCATAATTTTTTCAAATTATTGGTTGCAATGAAATGGTCTATTTTGGAAAAAACGCGGGGGGGGGAGATAATCATAATAATTTATTACCAGCATATTCAGAAATATTCTTTAGAATTACATTGTCATTAATCAAAATGAATAAATAGTATAATAAATGACATAAACTAAAATTCTCTATTCCTTTATATTTTTGTATATTATTTTTTATTAATTTTCATGATATTGTAATGTGTACATTTCATAGGCCATATAGAAAAGGAAAAATAAATAAATAAAAGTGTTGAATTAAAGGATTGTGATAGTGTGCGTAAATAAGAACTAGTTGTTGGCTAAGGGTTGTCGGATCCAGATCGATTTCGCTTTTGATGGACACGCGCGGTTATTGGATGGCGAATGAACTGATTCCTAGATTAGTTGTGGGGGAGGAGATATGGCACAAAATAAAAAACCAAACTGAAAACCGTGGAAGTCGAGAATCAAATCGAAAGACAGTATTCGTCAAGTCGCGGAAGAACATTGAACATTTTTGGTGTAAGGAATACCTGCCATCAAGACAACCGAAAGAGTACGATCCAACAAGGTCCTATTAACCAAATTGTCTCGAAACTGGTCCTTGTAATTAGTAAAGTGTGTAAAAATTGTAAAATATGTTAATTCGATTCTCCTTCGTCAGGAATCTAGGCCAAACCACCAACGTGTACTTCTCGTGTTAGCAACGAATACCGACGACTTAGCAACCGTAGCAGAGTGATACACACAATTTGTATTGTATTTAATTAATTGTTATTTTGCATGTTATTTTTGTAAATTTATAAATTGATTTTCAGCGGCCAGTTGATTAAGAAAACTTGATGTAGGAAATCGGGTAATGTAAATTTTAAAAAAACATAATTTTCTATTTCATAATTAAGTAATAATATTAAAATAATAACTCAATATTATGTCCATGGTATTATGAGACCTGGGAATTTAGTTAGACGGTCAATATCGTTACAATATACATTGGAATTTTTAAAGTGTGCCGCCCCATCAAAAGTTCCTCATTAGCTAACCACTCATTATACGTGATTTATGTTCATGTTTTGTATTTTATTTAGTTTATACGACATTTAGCCAAAAACTTAGCAAAATAAAAATTAAATAATACTTGTATGTGTTTATGAAATAATTTATAACTCGATATTTTTATATTTTAAAACTACCTGTTTCACAAATGCTAGTAGATAGTTTTCATAGAAAACGGTAACAAGTATTTAATAACAAAGTTATGTTAATAGTTCTATTTCTAAATGCCAGATTTTCTTTTGAATTGATTAACTTGGAAAAGAAAAAAGTTATAAAACCATTACACAGCTACAATATGATAAAATAAGAAGTCAATAAATATGTTTCAGTAATTCAAAATAATTTCTTCTTTTTGTATAAATTTAATGTCGCACTTTACATTTCACTATTACCGTTAAATTTAATTTGTTCATTTTATAGGTTTAGAAAAATTAGAATGTAATGCTGTAAATATTTCGTCTGATTGCTCAGAATCAGCAGAATCAGTGTGCATGATCTCGATGAAGTAAAATATGAAAATTGATTTATGAAAAGCACAGAATAAAATTACGGCAAAAGGAAATAAAACTGACGTAGAAGTTGTCTGCCTGTCATTTAATCATTCCAGGTTAAAATCAAGTGAAAACATAATTCAGTTTTAAGAATTTAATAAGAACATGTATCCAGAGCTAAAATATCCTGGGAATGAAATTATATTTTCTGTACAGAGGTCACAAATAACACTGGGGAAAGACTATTTTTTAGATCCTTTGTGTAATTCATTAAATAATGATATAATTAATGATATTCTTCTTTTAAGAACTAATTTCAAATATTTTAATGAAAAGTAATATCGTTTAAGGACTGCAGTCTATTGCTAATTACAAGCTAACAGACGGCTTGCTATATTGACGTCAGTGTAATCGGAAGCTATTCTTTGTACTAGCTACAATGAAGATGTTGTTAATCTTGTCTTATCATGACCATCAAGGCTATTTTGGAGTCAATTGAGTCTTCGAGCTGATGAATCAGTGGTACTGGTTTGCTGGCATGCAAAGATATATTTGTCAGCACATATACCAATGTCTACTTTGTATTGTAATGTGCGGAGTTGATAATTGTCCGTCTGGTAATTTACATCCGATTCTGCCTGGAAATCGACCATTCGAAATAATCCATGTCGATCATTATGGACTGCTACCACTTACTTGGGTAAAGAAGTGACACATACTAACCATTGTAGACAATTTAATGAAGTTTGCAATGTTATACCCAGTACTGCATACCACCAGTCGACATATTGTATTGCAAATTACAGAGTTCATCAATACCTATGGGATACCTGCCCGCATCATTACCAACTGAGGAACTGTGTTCATAGCAAAAGAGATCGCAGAGTTTTGTACTGGTCAAGGAATTCAGCATACCTTAAATGCAACAAAACATCCATGTGCAAACGGACAAATTGAAAGGATCCATTGTGATCTAGGACCACAAATTTCACATTAAATGTAAAATACTTCATTTATTGACTGGGACGAGAAAATAAGCATTATCCAATGTAATCTTAATACAGTTGTAAACCATACAACTAGTAAAACGCCGTTTGAGCTGCTACATGGGTACCAATTACCCAGTGTAAATGATGGGCTGCAAGGGATCATAAAAGAAACGTCCGTTCGTCCAAGTGAATTGTGGCCATCAGCTAGAGTGCGAATAGGAAGACAACAGCAGTGCACCAAAACTTGAATCGATTGGTTGTAGTTAATTCAACATTATGACGTTAGGAATATTGTATTTCTTAGTGTACCGAATCCAGACAAACTGTGTTGAAAGTGGACAGGTCCCTATTTTGTAGTTAAGCGAATCTCAGAAGACACATACAAAATTGCAGTGGCGGTCACTGAAAGTGATCAGGCAGAGGTAACTACTACTACTCATATTTCCCGATTACAATTGTGAAAGTCATCCAACGAGATAGAACCGAATGACAAAGCTGAGCCAGAATCATCCGTTACTGAGAATTTAATCGGCAAAGAAACAGAGAGAAACAATATCTAGGAACCAAATGCCCGAGTGTAAATGAGCACTAGAGAACTTCCCTGTTGAACTCAGTGAATAGTTCAATAGCTGAGATGGTACCAGGATTATATAATGAAGTATCACTTGACTACTTTTACTATGTTTTTTTCTCTCTCTTCTTTCTTCTTTTAATTTTTATTTATATCATTTTTTTTATTTATGTCTTTTTTTCTGTTTATTCATTTGCATTTTTTTTTGTCCTCATTTTGGATACTACCCTTGAGGCAAATGTATTTTGTAAGATTCATTACATACATATAGTTATACGGCAACAAAATTAATCTGCCCCATCCGATTAAGTTTATTAGGTCACATTAATTCTGTTTTACAAAGTGTAAAGGTAAATATAATTCTTAATAGTAAATAGTGCCTTAATATAAATGAATATTATTTTTACGATTTTTAACCTCCTGTATTGTAAATTGATTGAACTGTTTGAAATTATCTGTTTCCAGTTGTTCTGTAGTACCTTCAATAATTATATTACTGCTATTGCAGCCTTGTAAGATATGATACACACTGTCCTGAAAATTGCATCTAAAGGCGGCATTACACCGGGCGCGCAAGTGCGAGCGAGCAAGAGCAAAAGCCTGACCTTGACGTTTTCTGGCGAATGATCGCGCGGTGTAATCGATTTTAGAGAGCAAGAACGGCCGAATGCTCGCGCTCTCTGATGATCGCTCCGAGGGCGGTACTTCAAAGAAAATTTTTTGTTCTTGCTCGTTCGGTTAGATGGGTTTTTATTCGCTGTTTTGTTCGTTGTGTTCATATTTGAATTAACTTTGCTTACATATTTGAAGATAGTCGTGTATGTAATGTGTATAATTATTTGGTTTTAATTTTTCCTATACAACATTTTTTTTTTTAATTATTAAAAAGAAAAATATTTCAGTTGCAAAATAAAATTTATTTATTTTTTACAGCGGAATTGAAACTAAACTCATGAATGTAAACATAGAATGAAAACATTTCACATTTTTTGGCAATAAAACTGCGTTTCCAATAAGTTAATAAAATAGTTTATCTCGTCATATTTTTATGTAAAATGTATTTTAATTCTTCTTTTGTATATACAGTATTTGCATTTGAAAAAGGTTTAAACTATGAAAGTCTCGTAGTGGTGAAAGGAGGGAATAAACTCACATGCGCAAGAAAAAAATATTCTTAAAATATCTAAATTGAATTTCGCGGAAGTTTGTTATATAACTGTATTTCGTTTTGGTTTGATTTTTATGATTTCAAATTATTACATTTATATTTTTGTCTGATAATTATTCGAGATGTATATGTAAAAAAAAGAAATTCTTAATATGATGTGATTTTTTTTTGCTGGTTACTAGTTAACTACTTTTTTCAACATACTGAATATTTTGAATAAATTAATAAACTAGTTTATACAATCATATTCATATGTCATAGTGGCCACTCAACTAGGAAAACTGAATTCGCCATGATTTTTTGTACTCTGAGAAAAAAATGGGAATTTCCTTGTAAAACCAAGAAAATAATGAAAATAGCCAAACGATAGTTTTGATAAAAAAATCTTTTTGAGCGAAAAATTTTTGTAATGTACATGCTCGGTAATAAATTACAAAGTTCTTTTTTATTGATGTAAAGTATGCTGCGGTGGTCAAGCATCAATCAATAGTATTCAAAAAATACCATTTTTTTTTACAATTCTTTTCTTATTTTTTGATTAAAAGACTCTCTACAACGACAGGTCTATTTTCATCACGAGCAATATTTATATTTATTGTTAGTACACTTTAATTAAAATTTTAACGAAACGCATAAAAAGAAATTTTTATTATGCATCTTAGTTTATCGGGAGAATTAAACCCTTTCAGTAAAACGTTTGAAGGGGCTGGAGCTTTGTAAACCCCTTGAAGTTAACATGTATGATTATAAATGTAGATATTAGACGTCAAATTTTGTCAGAACTATTTAAATAGAGGAAAGGTAAATCAACCTGTTATAAACTTTTATTATTAACTTTTGTAGTAATAAAGTAAGCAAATATTGCTTGAATTAGGAGTCATTATAACTGTAAAATATATAATGTGAATAGAACCACTTCAAAAAGTTGAAAAATTTACTTCGCAATTTTCTTTTGTTTCTACCGATATTTCATTTGATTTCGTTTCAATTTGTTGGTCTTATTATATAAGCAGAAGATCGTTTGTGTAAGCTCTTGTATCATTCTGATAACCAGGAAATGGGAGGATTTGCATCGGCAATTTAAAAATTATATTGCAGTGGCCACCACGCAAGTGAAATTAATTTCTTGGAGTATATAAATGAATAAAGTATTTACCCACCTTAATTTCATTTCGTAATGACTCGATTAATGCATCACATACTTCAGGCACTATTCCCGATATTGCCGGCTGCGATACTTTGAACAAATATTGTAGGCTAGTGTACGAATCTCCCGTTGCTAAGAATCGCAATGTTATAACCAGCCGCTCATGGGATGAAATCACTGTCCTATAATTAGTGTCCTCTTTCATTATTTTCGATTCGATTACATTATGTAGGGTTTCAAAATCCATCGACGACATTCTGCAAAAGTTATTAAATTTTCCAGAATCTTCAGCTTCCAAATCTGTTAGCAAATTATTGCCACCATGTAAATTACAATTGTTGAATACGGTTAAACTCCACCATCTTCTTTGTCTCCTTCTTCTTCTCATTTGTAATAATTTATACGATAAAATAAACAAAGTACACATCATTTCTTCATTGTCACACATATTTCTACAATTGAACTCTCAAACAACAGTGACAATAACACAGGATTATTATTGTTTATAGCAAGTACCCCGATCAACAGCGAACATAAAAATAATTGGTAGGTGTGATGAGAAGGCTGATCATATGCTTGCGAAGAACAGAGAACACTGGAGAGCATAAATATTCAAGGCCATATTTTTGTTCTTGCTCGCTCGCGCTTGCGCGCCCGGTGTAATGCCGCCTTAACACAATTTTCCAAACTCACAATTCCATCCTTGTACAAATACACTTTAAATATTCCATGTCCAGTTATAAACTGCACATTAAAAAAATATGGAATAAAAACTTTATTATTTAATCTTTCTCTAATATCTGGAAAAAACTGATATGCAAAACTGGTGTAATTATTCCAAATTTCCTGAAATTTATCTTTATAATAATTTTCCAAAATAATTGTTAATTTTTTAACGTTTAGTAATTGATTTTGATAGGTAAACAGGTTTTTATTCATATATTTTACATTACTAAATTCATTATTCAGCTTAATGTTATGTTTAATACTAAATAAAATTATATGTTTTTTAATTTCCATCTCCATCAGTTTAAGTCCTGCAAAATAACTAAAGCTGCTTGATAACTTTTCGTTTTATATGATTTAATTAACTTTATAATGATAAGTCTTTGATAGCTATGTAACATTTTCTTAAAACGTTGTATTTTTAACATATTAGTATACATGATACTGCCATACAATAAATTGTTTAGTATTAATTACTTGTACAATATAATTCCCTTTTTGTAATTTACAGCCTTTTGATTGTTGTATAATTTGTTGAATAGAAGTAAAAATTTATTTATTTTATTTTTTATAAAAGTAAAATTATTATAAAATTTTAAATTACTATCAATAATTATCCCTAGATATTTAAGTTGAGTAACATGTTTAATATCTAAACCATATTGATCTATATTTAAGGGACTATTATTCAGTTTATTATTCATGATCATATAACTTGATCATCTAGAATTTTCTTTACATGTTTATCTAAATTAAAGTTATCCATAATGAGGGTGTTAGGGAACAACGTCATTGAAAGAGGAGGGACGGTGTATCCTGATTTAAAGTTTTCTTCCCGAAATTGACCTCTGGTTGATTTCGGGTGACAGACATCCATCAGAATGGGCTGAGAATGTATTTGTCAATTTTTTTGCCCATCTTGTTTCCCTCTTAACTATCTGTTTTTGCTTTTTGCTTTCGCTTCTCCATGTCTATTTATTTATTTTTAAATACCTTTTCTTATTTTCGCCTGTATTAAATTATTGAAATTAAATATCACTACATTTTATCTCTAATTTTGTTTATTAAAGTCTGTTTTCATTTAATAATTATTTTATTCCATCCACAATGTTTATATATTTTTATTTTATTAATTTGCCTAAATTCAAAAGGTCGCCATATTTTTTTAAAAGGATAGCGTCAGTTTTTATTTAAAGACAGTATGGCTGTCGGTAGTCTGAATCAAATGCTTGGAAAACGTTGTGTGTGTCAGATTTGTGTGGGCTATTGTGTGTCATTTTTTGCGGTTGAGAAATGTGTTTGGTTTAAAAGTGTACAAAATATATAAAGTGCGTCTATCGTTTTATATTTATTTTGGTACTTGTTAATATTAATTTGTATGTAAAATTATCTGTTGAGACTTCTATTCATTCTATGTTTTTAATAATTCGGGTGTAGTGATAAAACTAATAAAGAGAATTTCCATACACTTGTTTGTTTTCTCAATTATCTTTTAAGGTTTTTTTTTTTTTTTTTTTTTTTATATGAAAACATCTTATACGGTTTTTTCACTTGGGAAGTGAACATTTTCGAGTGTTACTGTTACCTTTTGTAAACAGTACTTAAAGTTTGTTTTAATTATTATACTTATTAGTAATATTCCCTAAAAAAAGAAGAAAAATACAGGAACTAAAGCTTTTATGAAAATACATAAATCACCTGTATGAAAAAAGACAAAAAAATAAAAAATTTAAATAGATATTAATACAAGGGTCAAGTCACAGGCAAAGCTAGTGGATAGGTAAATGGACCATTTATAGGATAAATGAATGATATAATAAAAGTGGAAAATAAGGAACAGGAAACAAATAATTACAATGAAAAAGCATTGGAACCTCCAGAAATGGCATTCAATTGATAAGTCTGGAAACTGTATTAAAAATATTTGCTACTGAGAATGTTACTCATACTCAAATTTGAAATTCTTACTCAATTACTGTAGTTTGCTGTATGTGAAACATGAAAAACATTTTTTTTAGATGACGATAAACATATTTCTCAAAGAGAAAAAGAATCTTTACTAAATATAATTCTAGATAAAACATAATTTTTTTATTAATTTCCAAGTACAGATTTAAACAGGCATTAATACATGAGTAAAGCCATGAGTAACAGATAATATTATAAAAACAGAAATATTTTAAATTTAATAATAATATTAAATTAAGTCACTCAAGTTTATCACCCCCATCATTTTAAAATTTTGAGTGTTCATATTTTCCCCTATATTCCAGCAGTGGTAGATCCACAAAAGGGCGAGAGGGATAGTAGACACCCCTCCCAAAGAACCAAAGCCTCTATGAAAAAATTTGTTAAAACAGAGAAACTTAATTTATGCTATAAAAGATTTATATAAATTTTACCTATGGATTTAATTGTAACCAATATTTAATACTGTTTTCTAGTTAAAACTATTAATGTTACATTTTTATTTTATTTTAAACCCAACTGTTGTCGATCTTTTGCCTTTTTTATTTATTTTTAATTTGTATTTTGTAATGTAAATGAAAATAGTTCAATGAGAAAGATATATTTTTTTTACTTGTTTACAAACAAAGAATTCGGATCAAATTACTAACAAAAATAAAAAAGAAGTAAAGTCTAATGAAAACACTATCAATTTCTTACTATTTCTAAACTACCATTTTAGCTAGAATTTTATAATTTTCTTATTTTTCACCTAAAAATAAAACAAAATTTAAATTAAATTGTTGTATTTTTAAAACATTTTTAAATTTCTAAAGAGGTCGCTATTTGATTTTCTTTATGAAACAAGGTCCTGTATTCTAATTAAAATTTATTTACCAATTTTTATCTGGTAATATAAAGTAAATAAAGTACGAATATATCTCTGAGGAGATCCCATTTTCCAACATTTATTTTAATGAACATTGAGTATCAGCACTAAATATAATTTTTTTAAATTTTGAAAAAGTCGATCCTAAAAATAATAAGAAAACATATGTTTTTTTAAATATTTATTAAAAATTCTGCATAATAAATCTTTGTTGCTAGGCTCATATGCATGTTTTCACATCTTCCAAGGGTCGCAAAGTGACACTTAATTTTTTTTTCCGTGTACTATATATGTCATATGAAGTACTTTAATAATTACTACTTTGCCATATTAGTTTCAAAACAACTAAACGAAGTTAGAATTTGTTGTTAAAACAATTTAAACGGTCTGTTAATTAGCATCTAATTCCAAATACTTGTTTAACTTCAATCACTTGCTTTAATGTTTCATTCTTTTTATCTGCATATTTAACACCTTTAAATATATAAAATAGTTATTACTTTATATACAAATATATTGCACAATTCAATATTTCACAACCTTTATAAAATATCAGATTTGTGGTTTATAGCATAAACTTTCTTCAAACTTCGTTACTTCCAATGGTAATTAGAATTTGTTATAGAAACATTCAAAATACTGTGTACTGTATAACTAAAGTTTATTTTAATTAATGTTAAAATTATTCGAAGTTTGGAGTGCAATAAAACATTTCACTTTTGAAAATTCTTTTATAACTTTATAACTTCATAACTATGTTCCATTAAACTAATTAAATAGCGTAATTAGTTTTTATTTAAATGTTTATTTGAATGATGTACAGCAGCTTTTATAATAAAAACAAACTTAACGCAAAGTATAAATTAATACAATTATAACTTACAATACTATCAGTTATTTTTTTTATTTATTATAACATAATACTAACCATTAACTTTAGCAAATTTTTGCGTTCCTCCGAAATTCTGCATAATATATGTTTATTTTTTTTAAAAATTGAACACTTTATTGCAATGTAAACAAAAGTGATTTCTAAACCTGTCAACTGAAGACCCTATAACTGCAATCGCCCTAGAATAATTTCGGCTATCGTTATACACTTATTTACTATTTCATTGTCATAGCTGAAAATCACTCAGTGAATGTTTCAGATTTAAATATTTTAATTAATTAGCGAGTCAAATGAGTTACTGATTGGTTAGAATCAATTTACTGAGTCGATTTTGAAAGAGTCACCGTTACTTTTTCTATCACTGGTTCACAGGAAATTACAATTTGTTTCAGCTCTATGCACGACTGAATCAGACGAGTCTTTCGGGAACACTCTTGTGCAAGTACAAAAATACTCAAAAAGCATCGAAAAGAACTTAAGAAGAATCGATTATCGTTTGTAGTATTCATCACTTTAAATTTCAATTTTATTGAAAAATTAATAATTATTTTACTTTTCTTAATAAAAAATACGCAATAATTTTTTTTATTAATTTTTTAATAATAATAAATCATTTTTTTGTTGTTCATTTACATTTTATGTACTATAATTTTTAACTTTTAGTTTATTTCAAATCAAAGTACATGTAATTTTTTCTTCCAGATTTTTAATTTAAGTAAATAAAGGAAGAAAAGTTTTTAACAATTCTATTAAGATATTTTTTCACTAAAATGTAGGAAATTTATTAAACTCAACTTTAGAAATAAAGTAACAAAACAATCTCATTTAATAACATTGTAAAAAATTGTAAATAAAATTTCGTAACTGTATGTAACATTGTATATATTTTTGATTGTAGGAATATTAAAAAACATGAAACTTACCTAAACTAGATGTAAATGAGAAGTCTGCGAACTAAAAAAAGTTTATTTTTTTACAGTAATAAAAGTGGTTGTTGCTATTATTGTCTATAATTATTAACATATTCAGATTATATTTGTTTTATTAGTTTTTTGGAATACACTGAATATATACTACTATTAGTTAAGTATTTTACATAATACAAAAGTCTTCAACAGTGTGCAAAAGAAATCTATTTTTTCTTTGATTGCATATTATTACCTATTCAAACTGTTAATTCAATTATTAAATTAAAAATTAAAATATTATTTCACAAATTGTTTGATCTCTTTTGAACATTATAAATGACTCGACATTATACAGACATTTTCTCTCATTAAAGGCTTTATTTCAGTCATTAAATAAAGGATCAGATCATTATAGTGTATTTCACATTTTACTAATAACATGCAATTAGAACAATTAAATTAAATATTACTTTAAATGACAATTTTGCGAAGCTATTTCTTATTTTTTAAGTAAATACGTTCTCGAAATAATATGTACTAATACTGAAATTATAATTTAATTAGCCATCATAAGAATATATCATTTTATTTGTTACAGTTCAAATTTACTTAAGTTCTGTTAAATCAAGCTTTATTTGTTGCCTCGTTGAACTTAATTCAAGGTACACTTTAGTTGCTGCAAAAGCTCTGCAAGTGCGGTTTGACTGATACTGTGAGCTACTTCACGTTACAACTTGTTCTTAACAATTCAGAACTGAAATTTTTCAAGGTCTTCTTAAAAATTTACAGTATACACTCATTGTTGTACTATTATATTCAGCGTGCATTACCTGTCTATATGGTTTTAGTAAATAAAAGTTGAATAAAAAATAATTATTTAAAGTAAAATAAACCGCGGCATTTAGTATCACTATTTACAATTAACTTAAAACATAAAACCATATTTTTCATAATTTATGTTTACCTGTATGTTTGTTTATTGTACATTATGTTTTAAATCAAAGAGCACTAAATCAGAAATAATAAAAAGTAGGTACAGCTTATATAAATTGACTGATTTTATTTTAATGCTTGCAATCTGGGCATAATATTGTTTGGAACGTTTTGTACCGCACGAATTCTTTATATGTTTAATTAAGGAGAATTAGCTTCCATAACATGTTCCACACGAATTACAACAATATACGTCAATAAAAGAATAGAAACAATTAAGAAAAAAAATCAGAAATAAAAAAATAAATTATAAATGAACAAAAATCACGAAATATAAATATGAACACAAAAATAAACAATAATAGAAGATAATATAAAATATAGCTAATGAATAAATAAAAATAGTAAAATATGCGCAACTGAACAATAATAATCATCAAAATACAACAAAAACGTTGAGTAATTGAAAAATTAAATTTGAAACAATTCGGTTTTTTCCTTTTTTTTTGATTCCAAAGAATAACGCATCGGGAAAATTCAGTTATTCGATGTATGAACAAAATATCTAGGAAAAAATATTTCGATTCAATTCCAATTCCGATTCTTCTTAAATACTTTGCTACGTATATCACTTTAATGAGTATTATTGTACTTGCACAAGTGTGTTCCCGAAAGGCTCGTCTGAATCAGTGGGTCACCAGAATTACTGAGTTATTTTCATTCGTGTTATTGTTTTGAATTATGCGAATCAGTAATGGTGATTGGAATAAATACCGAGTTATAGATCTTTTACATGTAGTAGAAAGTGAAGGTAAGAATTAACTGTTCCCGACAGTTCCGACATCTTGTCAACTGCGACGTAGATCAATTTTATATGTGGACTTTGTTAATAAATAGTCAATAAGTTTCACCTTGAATTTTGAATTTGTAAGAAAGTAATCTGGTAGTAATAGTTGTGGTATAATTTGTATATAAATATTATTCAAAGGGTTCTGGAACTGGCAGCGTTGTGTAAGTTAAATTTGCATTTTTGTTGTAATATGTTAATTTTATTTATTTTGCCGTTTGCTTTTAAAAATTGAACGTTTTATTAAAATGTAAACAAAAATGGCTTCTAAACCTGTCAACTGAAGACCCTATAAAAACGCAAATCATGAAGTCGAAAAGCCCTTACTTTTGTAAAAGAAATAAAATGGATTTCATTTTATTGCTAAAACTGATGTGTTTTAAACTGTGTATGCTGAGAATTTTCATTTAAGTGAATTAGTACATAATATAATTAGCTGTGTTTATTCTATTAATAAAAATACAGCGTTGATGAACTAACTGCACTAGTTGATTTGTACAGGTTTATAACTCCTTTTTTTATACATTTTTCTTTTAGAGGTATTTGATGTAAAATGTAGAGGACAAAATTGAATATAAGACAAAACGTATCAAGTCCTGATTGTTTTAATTGTGATACTATTTTAATTTTACATAAAGGCAGGACTAGTGCGGTACGTGTCTCTATTAGTTTAACTTTTTTGCCGATTTTTTTGTGAGAAAAATTACATAATTCAAGTGAAAAAATTATATATTTTTAAAATGAAACTTAAAAGCGTGGTCTTGTTCGTTAAATTAATAATTTAGTATTTACATCAGCATAAAATTAAAATGCTGTAACATGCTGTTATGTTTCTCGTTTTTGCCACTTCTATTTCTTCACATTTGTTCATTTAATCTAGTTAAGTAAGACAGTTCTTTATTTTCATAATACTGTTTATGTATGATAGTATTAACGAATTTGCCGAATTTTGTTATCTGAGTGGTTCCTTCTTTTATCCTATAGCGAATCAGTTAAACTCTCTAGCATAGTTGTTTTACCAAGTTTAACCGTTCAGTGTTAAAGCCGCCCATTATTAAAGTAAATACAAATATCTGTATTATAAGCTCATCCGTAACACCCACCTCAACTCCGAAACTTGCTAATACATTACTAATACATCTTGTGAATAAGTAACGTTTCTTCTTTAATTACACTTTTTGCCAATTAATTGTTTAACCCGTTGAGCGAAACAAGAAAACGAACATACTAGCGACTAATTACGAAATTTATTATAACCTTTTTTTTTAAATTGGTATATTTAATCCTACTTCGAAAGAAACGTTTGACTATGGCGTTGATTTTTGTTATTTTTTCACAACTTTGAGGTGAAGTTTTTCCTGACTTAGAATTTCCATGTCGAATGATATGATCCGCTAGAAATAGGACAAATACGAAATATATCAAAAATCCAGAAATCGTAATTATTGTAATAAATTAGCATATTTGACTGACATTTTTGCTTATCCGTTTAATACTGTGTATTTGAAAAAAATAAAAATATTCTTACGTTTAATGATAAATTATGTATAAGGGAGAAAAAAATTATGAAAGATTTATATTGCAAACAAGCAAAAAAAAAAAACTGAAATATTCTTTTAGCTAATGTAAGATAAATATAACGACGAAATTATTATTACATTAATTGAACGTATAACGTAATTAGAAGAAAATTTCGGAAGATATTCTCCATTATTAGAAAATGAAAAGTATGGCTGCATCCTCAATTTAGAAAATACTTCATTATTTCGGATTTCCAACGAATCCTGTCATAGTAGAAAAAACACCTTACGCATTGTTAGTAGGCAAAGTTTTCAATAATGATCTATATTAAGATATAAATTTAAAAATATTAAGAACTTGAAAATTTAAAAGAAAACATTCGAATTATTTTAAAATTTATTGGTTTAAATAATACAGGAAATTATACAAAAAAAATCAAAAGTTATTAGTTTGATTTATTTTTATGATAGGATCGTATTAGTTTGCTCTCACTTTGAATTGTTTAAAAATTTCCATAATTCTTAAGGGCAACATCGCGATTCTAGCTAGGTAGAAAAAGTGAAAATGGTTACTTCAGAACGCGATAAAAGTGTGTTTACTTAATAATTCTTACCTAACTACCAAGCAGATGTTTTTTTTTTTTCCATTGAATTACCATTTTTAACTACTAGGGTTATCACGGTAAGAGCTGCCTAGGCTACTTAAAGACCACTCAACAGTCCGCCATCCTGAATGTACTTCTTCAAAGTGTTATACGATTTGTCGTTCAAAAAGTGCTTGGGCGGACTGCATTAAAACTGCGGCATTCAATTGTGATATGTTGTATTGACGGATATTTTAATTCAGCATAATATAGGCACGTGTTAGGAGGAGTTATCCTTTGCAATATGTGGTCATGATTTTTAGCTGTATGCCCTATTCTTAGTCGATTGATCGTTGTGTATTCGACACGCGGGTTATTAGTCGGCGGCCACCATGGTTCGATCATCGGTTTTATTTGACGTAAGAACGTAGTCTTGGACATCCATTTTTTGCTCCACTGCTCAGTTATTCTTTCTCGTAGGAACGTATCGAGCGTTGTTGAACCTTGAGATTTATGCGGCATCGGAGATAACATAGCAGACCGAGCTTCTAGATTCGCGCGCTCATTCCCTGGGATCTGAGTATGTACAGGGACCCACAGAAATTCAATCCGGTAGTCCTTCTGGTCTAGCAATAGCAGAGTCCCTTGAATTTTTTGCACGATTAATTCGTCTGCGTTATTATTTTGTAGACTTTGTGTGGTGGTCAGAGAATCTGTAATAACCAGTTTTTTTTCCGTTGAGCTTTAGAACCGTGGTACTCCTGGAGACGGAGCAGAATTGCAACATTTCTGCATCCAGATATTGTTATTGTTTATACGTCGGCATTCATAAATATCAATTATTCAAGAATTCTTTTAAATTAAACCTATTGTGGTAAACATACACACACCGGAAATTGTATATGTTTTGATGTGTTGAAACGTGAAGACAATTCTTATTATTCTAAACAATAATTTTAAGATTTTTTCTTTTTCAAAAAAGATACAATACTTAGTTTGCTGTGCTTGGTCTTTCTACTCCGTGTTGCGTCTCTTATATCCTGTCTTATTCTTCTCCACACATTGTTCACGGTATATTGATTACCTCCTCCTAACAACATTTAATGTCGTATAAAAATATAATTGATTCCTTCCCTTCCTAATTATTTCTGAGTAAGGGCCGGTTGATGAGCCTCTCCTAAAAGTGTGAAGGATATTTTTGGAGCACAAGTAGGAAGTTTAATTCACCAACAGCTTGTGGCTAATATTGACTCTAACACATTCCAAAAGTTACGTCATCTTTGATGTTATCGCGAATTTCTGTTAAACATTGGAATTAAATTTCTTAATTTATGCAGCGTGTAGTTTATTTTGTCGATGTTGGGAAATCATTTGTTTGGTGCAGCGGCACCTAACCGGGAATAAGCCGGGAATTTTGTCTTTAAACCACGGAAAAAAATAAAAATTGTCAAAAGATATTTTCGATAAGAGAAAATCATTAACACTTACAATGATGACAAGAAGCTATACTCTTCTTTTACCATTTGTTTTTAATTTTTTCGCTAAATGACTTTTTTTTTGTAATAACCGGTCTATTTAATTTTAGCGGATTGTTGTATTTTTGGTTTTCCATCATGGTTAAAAATTCTAGCGAATTAGTAACTAGGAGGAAATTATTGGTTTTAATGTGGGTTATGACGAGATGATAGGGACAGCTTGTAATTTCATGCGGTTCTGCATCCGAAACAGACAGGCATCTTTGATTCTGACTTTGTGTGTAACGCCCTTTCCTTTGAAAGCGCATACTGGCGGCAGTGGCCCAGCCTCGTCACTTGCCTTAGCTCCATTAGTGAAGTAAACTGGTAATTGCTCTAGCTGTGTAGTTGATTTTCGATAAGACCAGCGATCTGTAGATGTTAAAAAGCAATTTAGAGTTGATATTACGTCTGGAACTTTCCAGATACTTCAAAATGGAGATAGAGTTGGTGTATATAAGTTTCAATTTGTGTAATATAAGGCTTCCAGGTAAGCCTGGAATCGAAGAATAACCTGAGAAATTTGACAGTAGTTTTTTGAGGAAGGAGAAGATTGTTTAAATTTAGGAACACACTAGAGGAAGAACGGTGTCCTATGCGAAAATGAACATATACAGATTTACTCGCCGAGATGGCTAGTCCGTTGTTTTCGAACTAACTCTGTATTTTGTCAACAGTTTTCTGGAGTATTTTTGAACGATAAAATGAAAGTTGGACGATAAGAAGATGTTAAGTTCACCGATAAACAGCCGGGTGGTTGTAGACGAAGAAATGCAGTCGGCTATGTCATTAATGTAAATTATGAATAAGGTTGCATCAAGGGCAGAGCCTCGTGTCACACCACCCAGATCATTCGGTTGCTTAAAAAGCTGATGATATATTTTTTGCTTATTTGGCCATTTATTCCGGCATCTGGAGCTTAAGTAATAATCCATGCCGCTATATGCGATCGAATGATTTTTCTAAATTGAAGAAAATATCATATGTATGTTGATGGGGGTGGAAGCTCGTTAATATTTGTCGTTGCAGGCTTATTAAGAGGTCCCCTGTTGATCTCGCTTTCCGCCCTCCGGCTTGAATACAAGAAAGGACACAATTTCGTTTAAGACGCTTGTTCACCATTTTTTCCGTTATTTTGAATAGAACGTTTAAAAAAGGATTTATTTATTTATTTACAATCTAAAGTAATTTCGGCTTAATTAGTGAAGAGCTTAGATGAATAATCTATTACACTTTCCTAGTTTATCTTAAATTATAAGTTCTATATATATATAAGGCTCTGAAAGCGGCGGAATTGGAGGAAAAATTGATTAAACAAGAAACCTATGTAAGACATATATAATATAGGATTGACGTCACTTCGAGCGACGATCAGCCTCTGTTAGAGTTGCTGAGCTCCCTGATATGTGGAAAATCCGACTGTGGGCATCTATGGGAGAACTGGCTAGTTAACTTTTTAATTCTTGGAGCCATTTCAACGTCTGCCATGTCATGTAGTTTATTGTTGGAAAGAGCCAGGACAGGCCCAAAAATTAGACATTCAAGCGAGCGGAGGCGTAGATTGAATATTAACTATAAACGGCAAATGGCAAGCAACGGAAAACTACCATGTATTTTTATTCCTAGTACATCGAATATGGCTGAAAACAAAAATATGATGGACTTATGTCCCCGGCGGACCTTTAATGGTCATAGGCTGCTAAGAATATCCGGGTCAGATATTAGGATTTGCACCTGGAATGTCAACACGATGTATCAAGTATAAAATATACAGAACGCAGTGTAGTCTCAGTTAAAACCTACCCAGGAGGAGATATCGGATCAAATCATAATCCGCTAGTTGTGACATTACGAATTAAACTAAAACGAATTAAAAAGAAAACCGTGCCAATATATACGGCTGGAGAAAACTTAAAAAGGGTAACACATTCAGTCAGAAATAAAAAGAGAACTAAAAAACGGATATGTAAATAGGAATGTGGCTGAAAATTATGAAAATGAGGTAAAGGAACTAATAACTGTAACCGAAAATATTAGTCGGAAATGTCTAAAACATGATGGTAGCATCAGGAAAAAAGAATGGATGACGGAAGATATTTTGCACCTAATGGAAGAAAGGAGAAAAATTCGAGAAAATTCAAATACGATGAAATATATTAGCTTACAGAGAGAAATAAGAAGAAAAATTCTAGAAGCTACAGACACTTGGGCTAAAAAAAAATGTGATGAGATTGAAAGCTTACAGAAAAAAACATGATAGTTTCATGTTACATCAGAAAGTGCAAGAACTAACAGGAACATACAAAAGAAGAATTGCTGGTTGTTCAACTGATAGGTAAGGGGTGAAATAATAATAATCAAAAAACGAGAACGTCTAAAAACACGAGAAAAGCATATAGAAGAACTATTCCATGATGAAAGACCAATATACCTGTTATACCTACGAATGTTGAGTCTGGACCAAGCATTACAGTAAGTGAGGTACAATATGCAGTTAATCTTATGAAAGACAGAAATGCTCCAAGTTCAGATAAAATTCGCAGTGAATTTTTAAAAATGATGGATGAAAATGGAACCAGACGGTTAACCAATATTTTTAATAAAATATATGACGAATTGCCGCGTGATTAGTTAAAATCAAAATCTGTACCAAAGAAATCAGGGGCAAGAATATGAAATGAGTGTAGAATAATTAGTCTGATGACTGTCATCTCCTAAAATTGTTTTTAAAGATCATTCGCCGCAGAATTTATAAAAAATGTGAGGAAAGTATCCAAAACACAGTTTGGATTCCAAGACACCTTGGAAACAAGAGAAGCATTAGGTGTTGTTCCAAAGATGTAGAGATGTTAACTATGACATCTATGCATGTTTTATCGACTATCAGATAGCATTCGATCGAGTACAACCCAGTAAGATGGTTCCGATTCTACGGAAAATTGGATCGGATGATAAAGATATCGGATTATTACAAATCTCTACTGGAACCAAGAAGCCTATGTGAAGCTTGAAGGAGAGAAGTCTGTATCTAAGGCAATCCAAAGAGGGGTGAGACTAGGGTGCGTGTTATCACCGACTCTATTCAATATCTACTTGGAACAAATCTTTAAGGAAGCCCTGCAGGATCTGGATGAAGGATTACTAGTTAATGGAGAGCGCCTGAACAACTTCAGATACGCAGATGATACTGTAGTTTTCACAGATAACTTCGGAGGTTACCAAACATTGATGAACGAAGTAGTTGAAAAGTAGCAGTAAATTCGGTCTGGAGTTGAACTTCAACAAAACTAAATATATGGTAATTAGCAAGCATATCATACTCCAAAGTCAATTGATCATAAAAAACAAAAATACGGAAAAAGTTAATCACCGTATATATTTGGGAACTGTAATAAATGATAATTGGAATCAATCTGAAGGATTAAAAAGTAAAATAGAGAAAGCAAGGCATGCGTTAAATAGAATGAAAGCACTATTCACATGTAAGGACCTGAATCTGCAAACAAAAATGAGACTCTGCCGATGCTATGCATTTTCAATACTTTTGTATGGAGTGGAATCGTGGACATTGATGGAAAACATGTCGAAAAAGCTGAATGCTTTTGAAATGTGGTTATATCGTCGTATTTTGAAAATTCCCTGGACACAAAAACGAACTAACAAAGATGTATTATCGAAGATGAACAAAGAACTGGAAATCTTGAACACAGTAAAATCCAGAAAATTGGAATATTTGGGCCATATAATGAAAAATGAACGAAGATACGAACTATTGCAGAGAATACTTCAAGGTAAGATAATGGGACGAAAAAGAATATCTTGGTTCAAAAATTTCGGAACATGGTTTGCAAAAACAACTGCAGAACTCTTCAGAGCAGCAATGGACAAAAGCATAATAGCTAATTTGATCGCGAACATCCGTTAACGGATATGCTCCGAAAGAAGATGAGGTCTTAGATATCAAAGAGAACAGCAATTTTGTTAGTAGATTAACTTTACTTAGTATATGTGTCTGATGTGTTTATGAAACTTAAGCTTGTTGTTTAAAACAACTCCAAGATACCTTACTTCCGGTTTCCAGTGCACAATATTACTCCTGAAGTTTAATGGGTTTTGTGGTATAGCAGCTTTTTCTGTTTCTAGTGAAGTAGATCGCTTGAGTTTTCTCGGGGTTGATATATATCTTCCATTTAGTGAAATAAGCCTGGATTTGGTCTACGATTGACTAGATTTTGGGTGATGTTAGTTGCAAGTTTGTCTGACGTGAGTATGGCTATGTCGTCGGTGAAGATTGATGTCATCACAGGAGAAAAAATCAGCTGTAAAATATTGTAAAGCGTTGGTGATAAGCAGGCTCCCCGAGGATATCCGGCGTCACTCGTTAAAAGTTCTATCTGATTTGCATTGCTCTATGTGCACTTCAAAGGATCTATTGTTGAGGAAGCTCCGAACAATTTTGGTAATGTGGGAAGGGAAACTTTTTATTATCATCTTAAAGATAAGTTCATCATGTCAAACCGAGTAGAATGCTGCCTTCATACATATATCACCATTCCAGTAGATACGTGCGATATGAAGTTACGTGTTACGATCTTTTTTATCCTCATGAGCGGCTGGATTGTACTGTTTTCTTCTGAACCCGAATTATTAGGGAGGTAACGTATTTTTAGAGTCCAACATGGACGCTATTTCTTGTAGTATTACTTTTTTCAGAATCTTGCTCGTTGCTGAAACAAGACTGATCAGGCGGTACGATGCCAGCGATTCGGAAAGTTTTCCTAGTTTTTTTGATAGGTATAACTTCTGCATTTTTCCATACCCGAGGAAAATATGAATGACAAAGACAGGCATTAACTATTAGTGTCAGACTTGCTATCCCTTTGGAGGGTAGGGCTTTGAGACAGCTGTTGTTGAAACTTGACGAGGCTTTTCGATAGTATCATGTAGGTTATTTATCGTATTGGTCACTTCGTTTATTGTCTCAAGATCACTAAGGTTTACGGAAAAAGGAATGATTGGCAGCGAATTTCGCAGCAAGTAGTCGGCATTTTTCCTTAGTGTTGATGAAGCGCGAGCCATTTTCGTTAAGTGTAGGAATGGTGTTATATTTCTTTCTTACTATTTTGGAAAGGTTCTACTAGTACTGTGGTTGGATTCCATGACTTATTCTTAAATTCGGAAACTTCATCTCTTATCCGAGAATTTAAAGATCTTAATTGCTCGTAGTCTGTTGGATTTCGGTAGCGAATCCAGTGCCGTCTGTGCCTGTTTCAAATCTTAACCTACTAATGTGTGTTGGAAATTTAATTTTCCTTGTCGGAAATATGTTTTTTTTTTTTTTTTAGAACGCTGTCGTCTAAGGCGTGCTTGATTTGATTGATGAATTGAATGATATATTCGTCAATTGGCTGGCCGTGTTCCAAAGACGGGGCGACTGGGTTCGTCCCTATGTCCTCGTTTACAATTCTTTTAAACCAGAGCCAACTGGCTTTGCTGAAATCATACGTCATGAGATCGGTGCCGATGGCTGAACCTGGGAGAGTGATAATCGCTGGCAGGTAATCGGAACCCAGATCATTGAAAGTTTCGATAGATGATACTGCCTCTGGGGGTGTTTGTGATGAAGACATCCAGGGTAGAAGGGTTTCCCCGTCGATTTGCTGGTATATAGCTAACATACTAATATTCGTATTGCAAAGTTTATTGTGGAGAATATTGCCCCAGTCGTTGGCCCCTGGAGAATTTCCATGGTGAATGTTTGCCGTTAAAATCGCCGCCGAATATCCTTTTGCTATTGGTAGAATTTAACTTGTTTATGCCATCAGATAATAGGTTCCTTCGATTCCGATTGTATTGAGCAGTGCCTCCGGAGAAGTAGCAGGAATAATATATGTCTATTTCATCGCCCGAAAAAGTTACAATCTGGATTCCAACATTTTTCGTACAGGTACTAACTTGTGTTTAAGATTTCGTTTGACTATCACTGCTACTCCTCCGCTTCGCGAATTCAGTCGATCATTTCGGCAGATGAAGAAGTTACCATTTTTTATAGGTCAATTAACCTAGGTTTCTGTTAACAGACAAATATGAATGTTTTGTTGAATTAGGAATCGGGAAAATTCGGTTGATTTATTTCGAATATCTCTCGCGTTCCAAGTAGCTGTTTTTATTGCGTCATTCATTACAATAGGAATTTGAAAGCTACGTTTGTAGTAAGGTCAAATTGCTCTCTTTTGGTTTTTTGTAATCGCGTAAACCAGAAATCAGTTCAAAAGTTTTAATTCTTTGAATGAGAATAATTCTTCATTCAAATTTACATGGATCTTCTGATCCGTGAATTTTAATATACTGGCAAAAGTAGCTACGGGAGTGCTCGTGGGCGTATTCCTCATAGGTACCGAGGCATTGGATTTGACCGAATTTTGTCTCAGTGAATTGGGAAAATTGAGGTTTCATAACTGTACCTCATAGTCGTGGCTGGCTGCCTTCTAGTGAGTACTGCATTGACTTTACTGGTTACGTGGCCTCTAAGGTTCTCGTATTTTAGTCTATTAGGGCAATTTTTATCCATAGTCTTATGCTCTCCATTATGTTTTGCAGGGTCCTGCACAATTAGCACAAAAAGTTTTGACCTTACAATGTAGAGAGCCGTGTCGAAATATATGACAACTATAACATTGAATAACTTTATTCGGACGATTTCTTTGATAGTCTCATTTTACAACAATGTGTGATATCACATAAATGTTGAGAGCTCTTTGACCGCGGTAGTCTTCTTTTCAAGGAAAACAACATAAATGGTCATATCTTAGTTGTATTTATTTTTCCTTATGATACGTCTCACATTTAATCATTTGATCTCCATGCTGGTTGATTGTTCTAGCAGAACCGCAGGCTCAGTATTGTCCTTGCAGGGCTTGTCGCCTCTGATTTCAAAAAAAAAAAAAAAGACGAATTGGGCAATATATTTTAAGGTGAAATGGATCTTTATTTTGTTTTAATATAGGAATAATATATACGTCATTTTCCATGATTGAGGGATATCACTGGCTGACCAAATCTGATTATAAATATTCAGGAGAAACTTTTGCCTGTACTGCTAGGTATTTAACCATGTATGATGGGACAGAATTGAGGCCAGGTGCAGAGGTATAATATTTAAGTTGGAAGTTTAACTGAGAGATAGAAAAATTGCCGTTGAAAATTTTCAATGACGGTAGAGGGAAGGATTTTTCTTGTTCACAGAAGTCAACTCGGAGGAATAGACTAAGGACGAAAATCATTCTAGTTGTGTTACGCGGAAACATCTGCAACGTTGCTTGGATTCGATATGGCCGAATTATTATGGATTAAGGTTATAGGAGAATTGGATCGATTAAAGCCATTCACTGATTTCATTTTTTCGTTCAGGTCATTTAGTTAGATGTGGTTTGGGCTATGAGACGGGGACCCTGTCACTGAATATTTCCCAGTTTGTTTTGTGAAATAAGAAGCAAAGTGTGGTGGATGTGGAAACGTTTGGCAGAGATTTTGTGTTATATGTTATAATAGGGAAATGGTTGCTGAAATTAAGGACGGGCAGTACTACAGACTCTAGTTTAGGATATAAGGTCAGGGTGGAAAAAGCTAAATCGGTAGTGAAAAACACGTATGAGAAGTTGAAATGCGCTTATTAGGTTGTGGGATTAAGTATTAATTATTATCTAATAGTAGTTTGTGATGACTGTTCCGTGGGTGAACGTTGAAATCACCTAATATCATTAGTTTGGATAGTTATGCTATTACGGATTCAAGTTCGTGGTAGCTGTTCATGCTGTTTGGGGGAATATAGCAGTTACATACTGTAACTCGCGAGTTAGATAAATGAGGAGGAGCGTAGATGGCGAAAGCAACAACTTGTTGAGAGGAGTTAAGACTGACTGGGGGTACGTAGGAGTGTGGATAAGAGTTAGGACGTCTCCTACCGACACTTCGAGTATTATCACACCTAAAAAATCAGTCATTTTTTACTTTCGGTCGGTGTTTTGATTTTAGGTGTGATTATTCTTGTAAGCATATATTATGGAAGCAGCGCCGTGCGATTAGCTGCATCGTTTCAGTACGGTTGTTGGTAATGTCGTGACAATTGCACTGCATTAAACAGGATCTTCCGGCCATCTTGGTTATAATTATTATTGTAACAATGGATAAACGTTGTAAAAGCTCCCAATTTAGACTATATGGAAATGGGAAATTTATTAATTAGTTTTGGTGCGCTGTTGTCGTATTGAGGTCCTTGACCTCAGACGTTGTGGTAGATCAGTAGTTTAGGTATGTCTGTTAGAATTATTGAAATAAAAACAAAAAACATAAAATATGATACGACAGTACCTAATTTTGTTTTAATTAAAAATTAAGAAAAGACAAATATTTTACTCGGTATTTTTGAACCAGTTTATATATACCTATAGTACATGCGCAATATAGGAAAGTGAAATAAAACTATTCCGTTAGCTTTATATATTTAAAAAAATTACGCTTAATTTCCCGTTTTAATTTAATTATTTTATGATTGATTAATTTTCGATTTTTATTCATCGAATTTCATTTCGTTTTGTTTTTTTCTACATAAAAAGATGTTTTAAGAATTATTTTATTTGGCGTTTGTTTTATTTTTGAACATGCGCTCCAATTATATACATTGTGCTATAATAAAAAATGATGTTTTTGCTTCTGTATTTGTTATTTATTTCATGTTTATTAAAATTTTTATCTTTTTATAGAAAAGTTTTATATTAAAATCCATTAAAAATCGTTTTTAAATTATTTAAGAAATATTAGTAAGCGATCTAATTTAATCTAAAGCTAAAAATCACCGCCTTCTCATAGATATGAAAATACGCCGAAAAAAAGGGAAAAAAAAAATGTGAATGAAAACTAAATCTCTGTTTGAAAGCGGAGATAAGTAATAAGCCTTTAAGAATAATTTAAGTATATAGATGGTTAAATTATTATAAGTAACTATCTAAATGCTGTCATACCTCAATAGGGGTGGACAGTGTAAATTTGAAGGCCTTATGCAAAGTAAAAATAAATCAATAATAAACGGTAGCAACGCCAATAGTGGTCAATGGACCGGGGTAGTGTTAAAAAAAAAAGAAGTAATTAATAGTTACGTTCGTGTTGTCATTATGTCATTTTTTTTAAAAAATGTTCCATCATATATTATTCAGAAAAACACGGAGTGAAATAATGAAACATGCGCATTTTTTTCTATTTTGGAAATTACGAATTTTATAACTACTAACAAAGAAATGTCAAAATTAGTACGATAATTTTAAAATTTTATTCGATGGCAAACAGACCGGTGAAGAACAATCTTGTGCTAAAGTGTCGTCGATTTTTACTTTCAAGCAACGGTACGAGACGAAATTTACAGGAGAGAGAAAAGGGAGTTTTTTAAACACTACGTGTATAAATATATATATATATATATATAGTATTTCGGTAACGATACAAGTGCTGATCCTAGAAGACTTCCATAATGCGTTTAACTGTGAGAAATACGATCCGATTTTTGTATCGGAAAATTGTACGAGCGAGAAAATTGAACAAGAAATACAAAAGTTCAAAGATTATAAATTAATAGACACTAATGATGCCTCAACATATGTGTAAGTACTTCTGTGAGAATGTAGCGCGATATTACACGATTATGTCGTGGATCGTGGATCTCATTACTCAGTTCACACGGCTGAGCTCCACATAGGTTCCTAATATATTCCAATTCTTATATTCCATTAGGCGACTGATCAACTGTGTCCTTTAACGTTTTATTTTATTTTCTACTTACTTATCAGTATAGAAATACAAAAAAAAAAAAGAAAAAGAAAATTGATATACATACATAGGTAATATGTTGTGTATACACATTAATGGAAAACATCGGAATTTGTTTCATAACAAAACGTTTCGAGCAGCCCTCGTCATTAGTAGCTGAAATGTCATTTTTATTGTTCAACACTTTCCAGATGTGTGATATACGAGTGTGCAGTGCCGGTTTTGTAATTCGCCACACCCCCAGACGGCTTTAAAAACTTTTTTTCAAAGCTATGTAGTGCGACACACACAGAGGTCAAACTTATTTGATTTTATTATATTTTTTGTCAAAAAATTACCAATTTTATTTGTACATTCATAATTATGCATGTGTATGTCTTAGATATATATTTTAGAAAAACAAGAATTTTTACAATATAGACTAAAATTAAATATAAAAGACGACCTCGAAATAATAAAATATATTAATAATTATAACATACCTCAATAGCGCCGAAACGTATTATATTAATAAATTTAAAGATAACTTAATTAATAGTAACCCGCTATATAAAATTAAATATTCATGACATGTCGATATATTACATTAGATTATAAGAAGACAAATACGTCATCGTTTCAATTTTTAACTTTAATTATTAACGCCATGAATATGGAGCAAGTGACTCCGAAACATGTCGGCACGTTTTAATACTTTTAATTTAAAAATAATTTTCTGTTTAATAAAGATTTTATATTGTGTTTAATAAAGTGTTAATACAGAAATGGAAGAAAATAATTTTAACCTAAATATTAAAAAGAGAAAGGAATCAAAACTTGAAAATATTTAAATGTTAAATGTACACATTTTTATTTAGATGTTAAACATAAATCCGTTTAAAAGTGTAATTTAAATTGTTATATCATAATTTACGTAGAATAATCCGTTTTCGTGTGAACATTTGAGAAACTGTCGTCGGATATATGTCGCACATATTATTAGCTTCTTCGCCTATTTTTTCTCTCGATCCAACTTTACACGAACGACGACTTGGCTTCACGTTTTTCCTACTGTGCTTGGAAGTCGTGTGTAGGTTTATTATCGAAGTTTATTGTATCCTCTTCAGCTAATTGTAGAAGCAGGTTGCACTTGAACTTACTCGGAGCTATTTTACATTTTCGGGTTTGCTTAGATAACACACGAGGGAGGGGGGCATTACTACTAAAATTGTCTTCGTCAGTACGCCTGTTTCTCCGGCTGGCCAATTATTAATCGTAGCTAAAAACCGGTTTCTTCAGCGCTGGTCCTATAACATTAGCTGTACTCTGCACAGTTGAGAGGAATTACTATGGAAGAGGCGCTTGGTAATGATGAAGCTGCAGTCCAAAAGATGTTTAGATTCTTAAAAGCGGTAAACCTTTTCCAGAAGATATGATTTTTTGGTTTACGCATTGAAGAATTATTTGTAATTATTATTATTTTTTTCTTTTTCTTTTTTGATTTCTAAAGTGTGTAATTTTTTTCCGTTTCGAATTGTAATGTATAGGAGACGCAAATGACCTAGTAGTCGAGCGTCTATAAATAAATATATAATTTGAATTTGAATTTGGATCATTTTTTTAGGTTGCTTTTAATTATTTTTCACTCTGGCATTTTATGAATTTTAGCTCTGTATGCTGCTACTTTTTTCTGTTCTTTAATAGTTACGCTTTAAAATAACTTTTTCATTATTACAGATTCATTAAAGCGGGAAAAACAGTTTCTGTATAATTTTGTGCTACACGATTTGCGCATTCAAGTTTTTTAATAAATCGACCGCAAAGAACGGTTGCTTTTAAATTACGAAGTACACTTTAATCACCATCTCCAATCACCATGTGCTATCCTAGTCCATTTAGTTGTTTCTCTTTGCAAGCATGCCTGATAACAACATGAAAGCTGATGGTCGGTTCCAGTTTTTGATAACAATTTTGATAATGAACAATGAGTTGCTTGGCTTCATGTTCACACAAGTTACGATATTACTTTTGAATCTAGTAGCTTCTATTTAGTTTTTGCATCAGTGACGCATATAACTCTAGTACTAGTTGTAGAGCGATGCCTATAATTGCGCTAAGAATCAGTTATTTTACGGTTATAAAGGGCGTTATTTCTTTTTCAGTCTCTCCTTTCGATTGCCAACTGCTTTCCCTGTTTCCAGCTGATACCTTTGTTTACATCTAAATTATTAATAACTGTAAAATGCAGAAAAAAAGTTTCACTCGATTTTTCGAATAAGAAGTGAACACCAACATTGCGATGATAATACGACGCTACACATTAATAAAAAAAGAAAAAAAAGAAGATATATATATTTATGAACGTCCGAGATTCAATATTTCACAACTAAGCGTCCAACTGGGAAAATTGATAGTAAGCTGATAATTTCGCTGTTAAGTTGTGAAAAAAGTAAAAGTAGCTAATAGATATTATCAATAAGAGAAAATAAAGTGAAAAATAAAAACATTTTTAATAATATTATTATTATTATTATTATTAAATTAGATATTTACGTGCTATGTGCAGAAACGATGGCTAGAGCCACGGGAAGAGAAGGAGGAATTATAAGGTTCTTTTTTATTTATAGAAAAACAACCCCTGTTGATCAAACATTAGCTAATATGGTCGCAAAAAGACGACGGCAGGCTTTTACAACAATTTGCCTTTACATTTTCGGATAAACGACTTTTTCAAAATTAATTGGTTTATTTTTAAGCTAAACGCTTTCTTACTCGAGTGAGTAAAATTCACGTTTTCGACTATATAAATCCATCTCTGGCTTGTCGATTTTCGTTCAGCCTGTCTATGAGTTCGTCTGCTACATTCTGATCCCCGGTTACTTCAAATACAGCAAATGGCTCTTCACAGTCTTCTTCCCAGTATGAAGTCGTCCCCCTTGGAACATTGTTCTTGTTGCATTACGGCTTGTACACAAAATGAACGTAGTTTTTTACACATAGTTCGACGGTCCGGAGTAGCGTGTCTGAATCGTAAGAAAATATTTTCCAGTTGGCTTTGCAAAAATTCCAACATGACTTGGGTACACAGACGTGTAACAACGCTCCCTGTTTCTATGATCATTAGAAAGTGCTAGCTATTGAGAAAGCAACTTTAAATCTGCGCGGTTAAACGACGTAAAATAATAAAATGTTGGTTTCCCGCGAAAATGTAGATACTAAAGATAATATGAATTTGAATAAAAAATAATATATTTTACAGTCAGATGTGATAAGGATATTGTGATTATTCTTAAACATTTCGGAGTCGGCCTGAAATTCAAATTACAAAAATATTTAGAAACAATTTAACCGGTATAACAACATAATCGCTCGTTTTCTGTGAACCAAGTTTTTGAAAATTGTCTTCAACTCCGCTGTGAGCGGTAGCGGTTCTTTTTACTTGTGCGGATTCTTGATCGAATTTCAGAAGATCGTGTTTGGTCGATGAAAATGAGGCGCTTTCCTTTTCGAAAAATCCAACTCTGCCAACACGGACAGTGTTATGTGAAATCGTTCTGTAATCGAGTATTTCGCAGGGTTGATCATTGTCGATCCAAGTTTCCAGAATTCTTGTAGAACATTAGGTACAGTTGAGAGTAGAGATGCCCAAATTGACCGCGTTAGAGGAGTTGGATATATTTTCCGATGCGTTTTTCTCAAAATACGTTTTTTTTTTCGTTTCGCGCGCCGTGTAGTGTAACTCAAAAAGTAATCAAGCAATTAACTTGGAATTTTGTGTAGGTATCGTTTAACTTATTGGCCTTTACACAGACTTAAAATTTCATATAAATCGCTATAATAAATATTGTTTTCAACGATTTGTTTATTTAAAAAAAAAAAAAACGGGTTTTTTCTTCTTTTTGATCTCAAATTTTTATTTATTTTTTATTTTTTGCAAAATTTAAGTTCGTGCAAAACGGAATAACTTACTTTCATGAAATACTTTGTTTCGTTGATTTTAGTTAACTACAAAGACCTGGGCGTTTCACGGCATATAAATTATAGGAGCCAAATTCGAGTCATTTTCTTTTTTCACTCACAAAATTTTTTTTTTTGTATTCATTTGAACGTCAATATGTAATTTGATTCGTTGCAATAAATAGTCTCAGTTTTTTGCAAAAAAAGTATTGAAAAATCTAGTTGTCTGGCGGAGGTTCCCCTCTTAATGTTTGGGATTTTGTACGTCTTTTTCAATGGTGTTTTCTTCGTTGTTGATCATTACGAAAAATTTTGGTATAGGTCACAGAGTTAAATAATTATTACAAATCTAAATCGTCGATTTAGTATAGTAATTACGATAACAAATTATAATAATACGAATAGAAATAATAATTACGGATTTTTATTTACTGCGGAACTCCGACATTCCTGAAAATTAAATATAAATATGCTGGTTACGTATCCTTGGTGGTGATAGTAAACTAAATAAGTAAAAAACTAAAAGTGTCTCTTCACAGATCACTAAAAAGTATTTTGTCATTGCATATTTGTGAACCACGTGGAATTCAAGTTACATGGAGGAGGTAATCATTCTCATAACTAAATGTATATGTTAACTTTTTCGATAATGTAATTTTCAACTATTCTGTTAAGTATAAATTTATATTTGTGATATTTTTTTTTGAAATTAATATACACAAACAAAGTTGGCTAATAATGACAATAAAAAATTATATTTTTAACAATTGAAAGGAAAAATTTGTTATTGTATCGAATTTTCGGTAAGAGTGTGATTAAACGTCGTCAGTTCTTAATTGTTTCGTTTCCAGTTCAATTTAAGTATATCAGTGTTGCTGTGCCGAAAATTGAACAATCATTTACGATATGTAACGCCCACTGTGAAATAGAGAGCTATTCTACAGACATTTTTTCTTCACCACCATCGTTGAAATCGGTGCCAATCTTGTTGCTATCTCTACATAATCCTTAAAGTGCCGCTTAAAAATTACGCTTATCATTAATGTCATTCCGAGGAAAATTACATTTTTCACCAGTACGGTAAATAAGAGCTAGATTCCATTACCGCATTTTCAATATCCAGAAACGTTAATCAGCATTTCCATTTTAGACTACCGACATGAGAATAGAGTCGATCAGCATTTCAATATGCGAACCTAAATAACATCCAAAATTAATTTCTTAAAATCTTTTCACTATTTTTTACTCAAAGATATATTTACATAAAGCTTTTGTTGTTTTTAAATACAAAAGCTAAAGGAGAACTCGCAACATAGAGCCGATAGGAAAACGGAGGGAGGATCACTTGGTGAAAGTGTTGTTACTAATAAATACCGCTTATCAGGTTTTTTTTTTTCGTTTAAATTTTACCATGATATTAATGATTTTCAGGATAAAGATGGAAGAAGAACAATGGGTAAGAGATGCAAGAAGGCAACAAGAATATTTGAGAATTCCTCACCAATACCGCATTAATTTACGGGATAATAAGGATGAATTGAAAATTATGATAGCCTATGGCTTTTGTGGACTTCCCGAAAATAGTGAAAATTCTACGGACAGCTATAATGCAAATGGTGATATTATTTCGTTGTATTCCAATGAAAAACAAGCGATAATCAACTCAGCTGTTGAAGCTATTTTATACGATTACAATGAGACACATATTTATTTGGCTATTACATACTTACTATGCAAGCTAGAAGATAACAATAACAGTTCAGATAATAACGAAGCTGAAGATACAAACGTATCTAATTTAGTACCAGTTTGCATATTTGGTTTTTCTTCTTCCGGAAAAAATTATAAATTTATCGATTCACAGTCTCGCATTTATTATAATTGGGAGAATTTTTTGGAAAATAACACATTACCACCATGTAAATATTGTTATCCTAAAGGCGGGATTTATGCGAGCTCTAATGAAATGTTAATAACTGAATCACCAAGTTCAACTACATTAAGTAGAGTAACAGGACATGCCGATACTGTTAGTACATTAGCTTGCGTGGGTGCTGGTTTAGGTTCTCTTCTTGTTGCAAATCCAATCGGTTTATCGATACTTGGAGGAGCAATGGCAGCAACCGGAGCTTATAATGTTGCTCGCAGTACGTATGAACTGTATGATCGTACGTATCATCAACAGTCGATTGGGTTAAGTTATCCTTCGGCTCGAAATGCGTGGTTCAATATAGTGAGTACTACCTTAATGGCTGGGGCAGCTAGTGCTACTGCACGAGCTGCTTCTTTGACCCAAAGATATGGTGAAGCCGCAGTCAGGGGTTTAAAGTTGTTAAACGGAGTAGTTATCGCTGTAGATGTAGCGGCAATTGGTAATACGGTATATAACGTATATACGAAATGGACGAATAATGAACTAGAACTTATTGATGTGGGACAACTTTGCTTGCAGCTATTTTTTGTTACTGGCACACTGCTCAACGCACGACAGTTATTTAATGATTTGTCTAATACGAGCGGTGCTAAGGCAGACATTAATAAAACGTTAACAAAAACGCACAAACGAAATCTGCGTAAACGAATGGCTAAAGCTAGAGCCAGGGGAGCGGATATTGTCAATGTAGTAAAGGTGGACAATCTTAGTAGTAACAGCGAAGTTTCAGTTGTCACGTTTAATGCTTTCATGAAATTAGCTCCCGGTATTGGACTGAAAATATTAACGTCCTATTATTCCACAGTCGAAATAATTTATCGTAATATAAAGTCTATATTAGACAATTTTGCGTTACTGAAGAGGGGACAATTAAATGCAGATTCGTTTATAATGCAAACGACAATACACGTTCAAGATTTAGTGGCTATATTAAAGGAAGAACTTAGCTTAGTGAAAGATAAAATTCTTTCATTTTTCAATTCTTTTCGAACGGAACTAGAACAAAACAATGCTGCTACATCTTTAGATAACGCAGTAACGGAAATTAGTTCAACGATTTCAGATGAACTTGAAAACGTACCGATGAATCTGCTCAAGAGACAACCAATATACGAAATAGGGTACCAGTTAGCGATGATATAATTATTAGATCTTTATGCGAATTTTTAAGCAGATTTTCTGGCGAAATTTATGATCTTTGCTTAATTCCCAGCAGCGACAATGTACGATTAGCCAACAATGAAGAACTAGTTCAAGTATATAGAATGACGATGATTAGCGCGATTAATCGTATTATGCCATGGCTACCACCAGTCATGAATGATGAAAGTTTTTGCAATAACGAACAATTATTCGGTATGCCGGCTGCTTTAGCGATAAAATCGTATGAAGAGAGAAAAATATTTGAGGACGCTGTAAGCTGCCTATCAGTGGAAGATTTATTTCTTTCCAGTGCTAGGCGGGTAATAAGTAGACGCACGCGAAATTATTACCATGGTAATGTTGAATATTTGAAAATACACGACATCACCTATTATTTGAATTCTACGTTGGGAATGATTAGAAAAGAAGATAATAGTCCGTTTTTATACCAGGATATGTTAATATTATTGAAGCGATTGCTATTAGCTATACTATCAAATGGTATACTTTCTGTAGATAATTTAATGGGTCGTTGTAGACACGACTTAACTGCGGTATTGAGTCATTTGCGATTGGAAAATTATCATTTTCTATCGTACTGTATTAGGCAATCATCCGCGGAACAAAACAGCAATAGTGATGAAGCTAGTTCGGTCCGATCCATCACCGATGACACAACTATGAAATATAGAAAAATTTTCGAAATAAGTTGTCTTTGTCTGCATAAGTTACAAAACGCTGGATTCAGTGCACCTGGCGTTAGTATTGGTAAATTAATAACTATACTGATTGATTTCGTCAAAACCAAACTAGTAAACGAACTCAGAAACAATCGAGCGACTTATGTAAGTCAGAGAGACAGTGTAGAAATTTTTATCGAACTGATAGACGCTCTAACTAATCAAATTATCGCTGATGACTTGTTCCTAGCGGAGTGTATTGAATTTTGCTTGAACCGTTTAGAGAGAGTTGGTCACGTTCTAATCTGGGAAGGATTATTGAAAGATGAGGGTGTGAAATCATTAACTTTGTACGATGTGAACGATTTGGAAACTTTGCGCGATCGATTAGAAATAGAATTAAACATCGACTTGTGGCAGTTTAATCGAGTTCCAAATAATGATGACGATAATTTTTACGCGTTTACTGTAAAAGAATCTTATATTGGATCCGATATTGATATGATTACTGCATATAGAGAATCCGAATCATCAAATGAATATTTTATTATAATTCATGAGAAAGGAGAAGTACAGGAAAATGTGGAATCTGATACTGCAGGTACATGAAAAATATTATTGCGACATCGTGTATTTCAAAGTGGTAAATTAAATGATTAACATGTTTTTTGTGTATTTTATTTGTAAGAAATCGTGTATAATAATCACCAATAAAAAATTTTAGTGTACATTAATTAAAATATCTCACTGTTATTGAATCGAATGAAGGCGAAACATGAAGTGTAGATATATAGAGATCGTCATTTTTCTTTTTTTTATGTAAACAGTAAACATAGTGTTCCACATTGTAACTAGTCAAAGAATGTAAAAGTTAATGAAAAAAGAGGTGGTGTCTAAGGACATCCAGTAAGAACGAAGTTCTTTCGCTTTTTGATAGATATTAGCTATATAGAACCGAGATAACATCAAATTTTTAATTACGTGCTCGATGTTAGAACGTATAAATTGTCGACGAGCGTTTAGGTTGATGAAAGAAATCCGTGTAATTAAATAATTAAAAAAACCGCCCCAATTTTCAAATTCAATAAAATGTACACGTGTTTAGAATTAAGCTTATTCATTTGATCGCGCACCGATACTCGCACGCACGCTCAGCCGTATATAATAGAAGGAGACAGAGTGTGAAAGACTAAAGAGAGTGAAGGTCGCCTGGAGGACGACGCATAACGCTTTTTTCGTTACTACTCCATTTCTGCCAGTTTACTCTTACCATCGACAAGCCGCGTAAAAGAAATTCGTTCCAAAAGTATTGATTGAACAAATTCATACCGTACATGATGTTATACGTTTCTTATGCTTATAGAGGGTGGCCACCCACTCGGGAAACCGGGAATAAGCGGGGAATTTTGTTGTAAAATCGGGAATAAAATTAACAATAGCCGACAACGATATTTTTAATAAGAAAAAATCATTCGAAACGTTAAAAAGTGAACGCATTTTTTACTGTACTTTATACGAAATGAATTACAAAAGTTCTGTTTTATTCATGTAAAATATGCTGCGGTTGTCAAATATCATTAATGGTATCAAAAAAAAAAATCCAATCTTCTTTTTGTACAATTCTAGTAATCCGGAAATCGGTAGGATTTGGACTCTGGTAATAAACCGGAAATTTAAAAATTACATTCATGTTATAGTTGGTAGTGTGATCAGAATTGTTTTTCTGATGGGAAAACGCGGAGAGGTGTTTATAGATTTTTATTATCAGCGTGTCAAGTGATCTCATTAAAATAACGTCCGTTGTTAATACAAATTTTCTTTATATTTTTACACAATGACTAGTTTTCCAGATTTTCACTATGTATCTTTGGCTACACTACTATTATTTTTCATATGTATATATATATATGTATTAGTGATGGGCTTAATCAACTAACGACTAATTGATAATTCGATTTTTTTTTCAAAACGGATAATTTGATTATTTGCATAATCGAAAAACTGCTAATTTCTTTAGTCGCTTTTAGAAACTGTTTTTAAAAATGACTAATATTACCCGACTCTTAGACTGACTGATATTTATCAGCTGGCTTTTGGAAACCGCTTTTGCATAATTCATATGTTTCCAATTTTATTATAATTTTAATTTTAGCGTTTAAATAGGATTTGTTTTTGTTTACTATTGTAGATTTTTATTTTCTTATAAACGTTAATTGCGGAATACTCTAAAGTTTATTTACATTTAATTGTTTTGTGTAAGTTTTTGATGTACATTTCGATATAAAAATAATTTTCTAGTCTCCTGTATTGTTTATGCCGTTATTATACTTATGATTTATATTACAATTTGAAGGCAATTAAGTAAGTTTTTAATACAAGAGTAATCGGTTTATGAATTTATGTATAGTAATATATATATATTAATAGTAATTTATAATTAGATTTTTCGTTTCTGAATTGTTTAAATATGTATTTTTCGGTTTACGAGTTATGTAATTCTAATTGTAAGGTCGTACAGGATAACAAAACCAGAGTGATTTATGGAAAAAATCGTAATGAATAAACAAAATAAAGAAATATAGTTATTTATACAGAGGTATAGAACAATTTTAAGATTAAATAATAAAAAAAAAATGTAGTACATAAATCGAAAATAGTACGAACTAATCACCGTTTAAAAATAAGAAAGTTGCGTTTTAAATAAAAAGAGAAAGTAGAAAACGAATAATAAAAAAATTGTTTTACTTTATTATATAGGAGAATCAAAGTTATCTGTATTATATAATTTAATATTTAAGTGCATAGGTCAGTCAGATCTGTCGAGGATAAATTGTTCTCTTATTAGTTATTCTGATTAATTTTTAAGATTCTGTACAGATACATATAATATACGTAATCGTAATAAGATGTTTCAGAAACGACAAACATATCAAATAAAATTCAATAATTCAAAAACAGCTTGACTTATGAACTTCAGATTTGGAACATAAATCACAATTAATATTCCCTTTAAGATAACGTGTAACTTTAGTACAACCGATTACTCTGGGGGCGCCAGAAATCGCAAGAAACCGTCAAGAATTTATAATATGGAGCTTAAAACGACCTCAAATATCACTTGAGAATTCACAATTCGCCAGCGGATACTCCTTTGAAGTTGAAATTCAAAATGTAAGACAAAACTCAAACAAAAAAAAAAAAAAAAAAAAAAAAATCGATTAAAATTATTTCAACTCCCCAGCAAATAAAAATACGTTCATATAAGTCATAGGCAGAGTAAAAAAGTTGAGGAAACCAAAATATATTTCAAACATGTATGTAAAAGAGTGTATTCCACCTAAATATGTGAAAAAAAATATATAGAAATTTAGTAAGGAGACGTAATTCTTTCTTTATGAATTAGTTAAATACGTTGTTTTATTGCTTAAATATTAAATAATACACCCGATTTAATTTCTTTATGACTGATCCCGAGTTGCTTTAGAAGTCCATAAAATAAACTACTTTATTAAGTTATTTTCACAGTTCAAACTTGTGAAGTATATAACAAAAATAACAATATTTCACAAATGATCATTATTTAAAAAAAAAAACGCTGACCATTTCATTATTTTCATTTAATAACTGTAACAAGAATCCAATGTTTTCCACATACTGCACGTTTTACTTCTAACACCAAACTTAGTGGAAATTCATAATTATTTCTATTTCTGATGTTTCGTTTTGAATAAATTTTTATTAACAGAAATTTACCCGGAAATTAATATAATTTCTGATAAAATTCAGTTAATAAATGTTTATTCAAATATCAGATACAAAGTTCACTGGAAATTTTTTCGGATAACATTTGTTTTTATTACAAAATATAAAGTAATTAAAATGGTCATTAAATAGATCCTTTTCTTAATAATTCTCTATCGAATTTGGTAAAATAATCTTTAAGTTAGCAACACTAGAAATACATGCTATTTCTTTATTATTTGAAAACCTGCAAATTAACTGACTTATTAAAGACTGCTAATGCTAATTAGTCGATTATACAAATTAACCGATTATGCCTATCACTGGTGAGGAGTCGTATGTATATATGTAGTAGAAAATCTGTGAAGTATAGAAATATTATATAAATTTTATGATTAAATTTTTAATTTTAATTACTTACTGTGTGGTACATAAACTTATTGTTTATATGGTTAATCTTTTAGAAGGCGGTAAAGTTAGGCCTTTTACATCCAGCGCAGCAGTTAACAAACGTTTAAAATGTTCCGATTATATGAAGATTACAAATTAAAGAGAGGAAAAAACAAGTAGAAATTTCGATAAAACTGTCAAGAAAACTAATACGGTTTCACTGTTTAATTGCATTAGATGGAAGCATAAAGCAATTAAAGGTAATTTGACCATAGATACGCAAGATGTGCTTGTTACCTAATAATTCAAACATCAACAGCAAGGTATAACCGAATAAAGAAATAAAGCGGAATACAGTAACGTGAAAAGGAAATTTTGCATCGCAGCACATTTCTCTGCTACAAAATTACATAATTCAGTGGAAGAGATTAATAATATTATATGATCAATAATAGATTCGGTTAGCGAGTTAAAGAAGAAAGAGAAAAGGATGCTATGTTTATATTTTGCTTCTTCAAATTATGCTTGTCAGCAATAGTTGGTAATGTTTTTAATTCCATTGTTGGATGTTTCATTTTTCTAATGTTTTTGTTGACTGCATTATATTTTTTATTTCTAGTAGTAATAACGTATTAATCGATTATGTCTATAGTATTAGGTAACGTTTTTGCCATTCGAAACATTTGGAGAATTACATCAAACAGAATAAAATAAAATACCTAAAAAATACACATTTTCCTGAGTTTAGCTCCACTTTATAAGGGATTGTATCAGGCCTTTGAACAGTTATGTTTTTAATTTCGTTTTCTGTTTTAGTTGAAATAAAAATTAATCATTTGGTTCAGTTTCGGTTTTGGCTCCACTGAAAATGATGTCTTTTTTTCCGTTGTAGTTCAGTTCCCATTATTTTGTATGCGTACTAGTCAGCCAACCAGGATAGTAGTATTTTACGACTGAATAGTCTAGCTGTTTGAGAATTTTTGTCTTTGTATTCTATGCTGTTCCTGCACGGTTTTTTCGAATAAATTTTATTTTAACAATTAATATGATCGAGAGAGTGGGCCACGTTATTTTCTGAGTCTACAGCGTTGGTAGTTTTAGTTGGGAAAATAAAATTATTTCTCGACTGGGACTAAATTTAGACTGACTTCTTTGGGAAAAAGATTGGTATGATTATAGTACAAATTCCGATGTTATCGCGATCGGTCGGACGAAGTTTTACTAAAGATAAAAAACGATTTCTGCATGGGATCAATATAACTTAGGGAATGACGATATATCAAAGCGTAAAATATAATCTTAAAATAATAATATTGTTAGGTAAAAATGAAAATCAAATCGTAACTTAGAAAATGATAAACAGTTTTTGTGATAAGCTGCTGATTAAAAATATAACATTTTGGAAAACGTGATAAGATGCCTGTGATCCTGTTGTTGGTCAAGGATGAATACCATGCGGTCCTTTCGAGTGAAAGGTCGCCTCATTAGTGGAAATAATTGTGATTGGTCATGGATGTTTTGTGGAATAGTCGCGTTTTTCCATAAAAAAGAATAAACATGATAAAAGCTTACTAAGGGCATAGAACTGGAGGGGCTATAAGGACGGTTCCGATTAAGAAGGAGGTTTGACTCCACAGAAATGAAAAGAAAGACTCAAAGGAAGAGTGTTAAAATGTCAGGAAATACGTCTCCCTCAAGTACCTTATTAATAGAGCATTGGCTCTGGAAACAAATTGAAATAACCATTAAAAAAGGTTACTACATAAGTATATGTTGAGTCTCCTGCTCTGAAAATATCAGGTACGTCAAATAATATTATAATATGAGTGCATAAGACCGTTTTCTGTCTTTATCCGTAGTCATTTAGTTATGTGTAACGTTATTTGATAATTATCTAAACGACTATCAATATATCAGGTGTACAAGTATGAAATGTAGATATTTTTTTCAAAAGAAATTTGTTAAATTTGGATGAATGATAAAAGGTGGTTGACTCAAAGTGTGCGCTCCATCGATAGTTACCTTTTTTTTTCATCTTTCGGACAATTTGTGAATACTGCGCTAATAAAAATCTTCTACTTTTGCTGTGAACTATTCATTGAGCCATTTTTTCACATCTTTGTACGAACTAAAGAGCTGCACAGCAAGTGCACGACGACCCATCGATGCAAACAAGTGGTATTCCGAAGGGGCCAAGTCTGGTGAGTAAGCCGCGCGGGCTAGCACTTCCGGTTGAGTGTTGCTTCCAACATAATGCAAACCGATTTTGCTGTATGTGATGGAGTATTGTCTCGAAGAAAAATTTCCTTGTGTTGTCTTTTTTGATATTCTGGTCGGGAGCAGCGAACGACTTAAATCAATTAATCGCTGTTATTAACCGTTCATTCGGCTTTAACAGCTGATAATAGGCCACGCCCTTCTGGCCCCGTCAAACACAGAGCATCGTTTTTCTGCCAGACTGATTCTGTCTTGCGGTTGATGTGGGTGGTGCGCCTGGGTCTACTCATGATCTTTTTCGCTCGGGATTATCAAAATAAATCAACTTTTCACCTCCAGTAACGATTCGATGTAAAACCGATTTTTTTTTGTATCGTTGAAGCAAAATTTCACATGCGCTGTTGCGCCTCTCCATCTGCTTCTCGGTTAACTGCTACGGTACCCATCCCGCCTCCGCCTTCTGATTATTTCCCATCGCTCGTAAGCGATTGGAAACAGCTTGTTGACTAACACTTAATATCTCTGCGAATTGTTTTTGTGTTGTGCATCGTTTTCATCCAGCAATGATTGCTATTCTGCATCTTTATACGTTTTTGGCGGCTTTCCATGTTCATTGTCAACAACATCGAAATTACTACTTTTGAAACGCGGAAACCATCGTTTATTTTGCGAGAAAGCATGCTCACCGTAAGCTTATAGAAGCAATCGGTGTGACTCACTAGCAGACTTTTTCAAATGAAAGCAAAAAATGAATGCTGTCCGCCAATGCTGCTTATTTGGCATAAATTTCAACATACTGAACACAGCGAAACAATATTACACAGACACTTTTTTAGTTCATCATTCATGCGCGTTTGACACGTGTTGATGGCGCAATAACATGCTATGTTCAATCTTTATACTACATACTTTATTGGTGAACATCTGGTTTTTCAAATCTGCATCTCGTACTTGTACACCTACTAGATCTTAAACTTCACTCATTAATTATAATAATCGGCAGAGAGAGAGTAAGTCTAGTATAAAATTGAGGTGATCTCCTCAGTAGCCAGATGAATCAAATTACTAGTTTAAACGCAGCGACATGAGTTCAAACCCTATCCTATTTATTAGTACTAAAGAGTTGCTAAGCTTAAAACAACACATTTTCTCTATAATTAGAACGATATAAGCCATGAACAGTATACATTAATCTGATACTACACAAATAGAAGCAGATATGCAGATCCGATAACAGTAATACATAATTCGAATACACAATAATGACTACAACCAACATAAAAGTGATTGGTTTTTGAATATTCCATATAATATAACACTAACATATAATACACGACCTCTCACACACATTCGAGTTGTTTCAATAGACCAGAAGATAGTATTGTTTTTTATGATGGGTTCAACTCCACTCTTGTTTGCAGAAGTAATCACAGTGTACCCCACAAGTTGACACTTTATGATACTGCGATAAGGAGTATTGAACCGGTTTCTATTACCGACGTGTCTCCAGTGCAAATAAGTGTTTTTATTTCTTTTTTTCTTTTTTAATAGGTCAACCTAGGCCGGACGGAGGTCGACTATGTACCAAACTACCATGGTGCTCAATCATCTCTTTCATCTCGTGTATGAACTCAGTGATATGAATATGTGGAAATTTTCCACCATATCTTCTTGACTCCCGTGTCTGTCAATGCCGCTGGTTTTATTGATGCATGAATAGTCTCTCTATCCTGAATCAACTATCGTTGACTTTTCCCCCTGCTTCAACATGTCGCTGCAAGTCGGTAATATCCTGTCCAATTGCGCTTTCTTCCGCACTCTTCACTTTACGCCCCAGACCATTTACCCACAAACTGCTCGCTTTAACTTTTCATTTACACCCCAGCTTATCCCTTTCACTGCGACTTGTACAATCGCATTCTCACGATCGATTCGATTGACTTTCAACAGTTTGCCTTCGAGAGTCCCAGGAACCAAATTTATGGCCAATAATTTTTATAACAATCAGTGCTTTCCAGAATAATTTTCCAGTTATAACGACTTTAATACTCTAAAATAGTAATATATACATAGCGCTTTTTTGAACATTTCGTAAACTTCGAAAGCTTCATTAAAGAAATTAAATATGGTTTTATTCTCGACAAATAACGATCTTTCCAACAACAATATGTCCCAAAAAGAAATATTCGAGCTTTCGGCGCCCTGAAGGTCTAATTTTAAAACTGCAAACCCAGATGTTGTATAATATTGTATTGTCACCTATAACAAGCATTTCTGCAAAAGGACACTTTTTTAATTCATCGGGAAGTAGGTGAAATATCGTTCGCAAGATTCCCCCCCAGGCAGACAATGACAATTCCGAGTTAAATAAAAGGCTATAAAAAATTAAAAGTGTCTCTTCACAGATAATCAAAAAGTATTTTGTCATTGCATATTTGTGAACCACGTGGAATTGAAGTTACATGGAGGAGGTAATTATTAGCATAACTAAATGTATATATATGTTAAATTTTTCGATAATATAATTCTCAACTGTTCTGTTAAGTATAATTTAATATTTGTGATATTTTATTTTAAATTAATATACACGAACAGAGTTGGCTAATAATGACAATAAAAAATGATATTTCTAACAATTGAAAGGAAAAATTTGTTATTGTATCGAATTTTCGGTAAGAGTGTGATTAGTATACATTTATCAGTGTTGCCCTGCCGAAAATGCAAAATTTATTTATGGTGGGTAACGACTAGTCTGAAAGTTTTAAACATTTAATTTTATCAGTTTGAAATGATTTTAAATTGCTTTCACCCGCTTGAAAATAATTTTAAATTACAAATAATTTCAAGTTAAATTGTTTTTTAGAGTACTAATTGAACTAATGGAAAAATTAACTGACTTGTTTAATCATAGGCTTATCAGTTTTTTTTTCTTCGTTTAAATTTTACCATGATTTTCGATTAATTATTTTCAGTATAGAGCGATGAAATGATGGAAGAAGAACAATGGGTAAGAGATGCAAAAAGGCAACAGGAATATATAAGAATTCCTCACCAGTACCGCATTAATTTACGGAATAATATGGACGAATTGAAAAATATAATAGCCTATGGCTTTTGTGGACTTCCCGAAAATAGTGAAAATTCTACGGACAGCTATAATGCAAATGGTGATATTATTTCGTTGTATTCCAATGAAAAACAAGCGATAATCAACTCAGCTGTTGAAGCTATTTTATACGATTACAATGAGACACATATTTATTTGGCTATTACATACTTACTATGCAAGCTAGAAGATAACAATAACAGTTCAGATAATAACGAAGCTGAAGATACAAACGTATCTAATTTAGTACCAGTTTGCATATTTGGTTTTTCTTCTTCCGGAAAAAATTATAAATTTATCGATTCACAGTCTCGCATTTATTCGAATTGGGAGAATTTTTTGGAAAATAACACATTACCACCATGTAAATATTGTTATCCTAAAGGCGGGATTTATGCGAGCTCTAATGAAATGTTAATAACTGAATCACCAAGTTCAACTACATTAAGTAGAGTAACAGGACATGCCGATACTGTTAGTACATTAGCTTGCGTGGGTGCTGGTTTAGGTTCTCTTCTTGTTGCAAATCCAATCGGTTTATCGATACTTGGAGGAACAATGGCAGTAACCGGAACTTATAATGTTGTTCGCAGTACGTATAAACTGTATGATCGTACGTATCATCAACAGTCGATTGGGTTAAGTGATCCTTCGGCTCGAAATGCGTGGTTCAATATAGTGAGTACTACCTTAATGGCTGGGGCAGCTAGTGCTACTGCACGAGCTGCTTCTTTGACCCAAAGATATGGTGAAGCCGCAGTCAGGGGTTTAATGGTGATAAACGGAGTAGTTATCGCTATACATGTAGCCGCAATTGGTGATACGTTATATAAAGTATATATGAAATTTACGAATAATGAACTAGAACTTATTGATGTGGGACAACTTTGCTTGCAGCTATTGTTTGTTACTGGCACACTGCTCAACGCACGACAGTTATTTAATGATTTGTCTAATACGAGCGGTGCTAAGGCAAACATAAATAAAACGTTAACAAAAACGCAGAAACGAAATCTGCGTAAACGAATGGCTAAAGCTAGAGCCAGGGGAGCGGATATTGTCAATGTAGTCAAGGTGGACAATCTCAGTAGTAACAGCGAAGTTTCAGCTGTCACGTTTAATGCTTTCATGAAATTAGCTCCTAGTTTTGGACTGGAAATATTAAAGTTCTTGTGGCCCCGAGCCGAATTAATTTTTCGCCATATAACATCTATATATACGGATTATGATTTAATGAAGAGGGGACAATTAGGCGTAATTCCGTTTATAATGCAAACGAAAAGACACGTTCAGAATTTAGTGGCTATATTAAAAGAAGAACTTAGCGTAGTGAAAGATAAAATTCTTTCATTTTTCAATTATTTTCGAACGGAACAAGAACAAAATAATGCTGCTACATCTTTAGATAACGGAGTAACGGAAATTAGTTCAACGATTTCAGATGAACTTGAAGACGGTACCGATGAATTTGCTCAAGAGACAAGTAATATACGAAATAGGGTACCAGTTAGCGATGATATAATTATTAGATCTTTATGCGAATTTTTAAGTAGATTTTCTGGCGAAATTTATGATCTTCGCTTAATTCCCAGCAACGACGATGTACGATTAGCCAACAATGAAGAACTGCTTCAAGTATATAGAATGACGATGATTAGAGCGATTAATCGTATTATTCCACGGTTACAACCGGTCATGAATGATGAACGATTTGGTAATAACGAACAATTATTCGGTATGCCGGCTGCTTTAGCGATAAAATCGTATGAAGAGAGAAAAATATTTGAGGACGCTGTAAGCTGCCTATCAGTGGAAGATTTATTTCTTTCCAGTGCTAGGCAGGTAATAAGCAGACGCACGCGAGATTATTATTCTGGTAATGTTGAATATTTGAAAATACACGACATCACCTATTATTTGAATTCTACGTTGGGAATGATTAGAAAAGAAGATAATAGTCCGTTTTTATACCAGGATATGTTAGAATTATTGAAACGATTGCTATTAGATAAACTATCGAATAGCATACTTTCTGTAGATAATATAATGGATCGTTGTGAACGCGACTTAACTGCGGTATTGAGTCATTTGCGATTGGAAAATTATCATTTTCTATCGTACTGTATTAGGCAATCATCCGCGGAACAAAACAGCAATAATGATGAAGATAATTCGGTCCAGTCCATAACCAAAGACGAAATTATGGAATATAGAAAAATTTTCGAAATAAGTTGTCTTTGTCTACATAAGTTACAAAACGCTGGATTCAGTGCACCTGGCGTTAGTATTGGTAAATTAATAACTATACTGATTGATTTCGTCAAAACCAAACTAGTAAATGAATTCAGAAACAATCGTGCGACTTATGTAAGTCAGAGAGACAGTCTAGAAATTTTTATCAAACTGATAGACGCTCTAACTAATCAAATTATCACTGATGACTTGTTCCTAGCGGAGTGTATGGAATTTTGCGGGAACCGTTTAGGGAGGGTTGATCACGTTCTAATCTGGGAAGGAGTATTGAAAGATGAGGGTGTGAAATCATTAACTTTGTACGATGTGAACGATTTGGAAACTTTGCGCGATCGATTAAAAATTGAATTAAATATCGACTTGTTGCAGTTTAATCGAGTTCCAAATAATGATGACGATAATTTTTACGCGTTTACTGTAAAAGAATCTTATATTGGATCCGATATTGATATGATTACTGCATATAGAGAATCCGAATCATCAAATGAATATTTTATTATAATTCATGAGAAAGGAGAAGTACAGGAAAATGTGGAATCTGATACTGCAGGTACATGAAAAATATTATTGCGACATCGTGTATTTCAAAGTGGTAAATTAAATGATTAACATGTTTTTTGTGTATTTTATTTGTAAGAAATCGTGTATAATAATCACCAATAAAAAATTTTAGTGTACATTAATTAAAATATCTCACTGTTATTGAATCGAATGAAGGCGAAACATGAAGTGTAGATATATAGAGATCGTCATTTTTCTTTTTTTTATGTAAACAGTAAACATAGTGTTCCACATTGTAACTAGTCGAAGAATGTACAAGTTAATGAAAAAAGAAAAAGTATTAAAACTAAAAGGAAGTAAAATAAAAACAATGAAAAACGGTATTGATAAAAAAAAATTCATAGCGTACATGTTGTTATACGTTTCTTGTGCTTATACTGAGTAGCCCCCCACCCGGGAATAAGCGGTGAATTTTGTCGTAAAACCGGGAAAAAAGAAATGTAAAAATAGTCGAAAATGATATTTTTAATAAGCAAAAATCGTTTGAAACGTTAAAAAGTGAATGCATTTTTTACTGTACTTTACTCGAAATGAATTACGAAGAGTTCTGTTTTATTCATGCAAAATATGCTGCGGCGTTCAATAATCATCAATAGTAACAAAAAAAAAAAAATCTATTCTTCTTTTTGCACAATTCTGGTAAACCGGAAATGACTAACATGGTTCATTATTCTGTAAAGGAAGCTAACACTCCTGATAGGTTTACAAGAGGTATTGTTAGACCGATATATATATAGAAATATCTAATATTACTGGTGATGAGCCGGAAACCTATATTCTGTAAGTAATCCGGCTTTTTAAGTCGTGTGTTGGAGGCAGCTGCATAGAAAATTGAACCATAATCCAACCTAGATCTAATAATTACCTTATAAAGAGAATCCAGCGCGAGTGGATCTCCTTTCCATGATGTATTACTAATTGCCGTTAATAGTTTAATAGAGAATAAATTTTAATGATTTGCTCGACTAATGGATTGATATAGAAGATCCAGGTTAACTTGGAATCGAGCTGTAAACCTAAATATTTCACATATTTAGTAAACTCTATCGCCTGATTTTGAATTTTAATTTTGTCGTTTTGCCTATTAAATGCCCGTAGGGTAAAATCAGCGTTAGGCAATTTAGGCGGTGTTAAATCGAGTCCTATACTTTCAAAAGCTTCTGTAAACATATATTGACTGAGCCTTGGTTGTTTAAAATACACTCATATGTATCTTTCTATTTTGTATATATAATGAAATCATCAGCGCAGTATAACATGCTCGACTGAGGAGCTAGCTGTTTTTGTCAAATATTCGGGTTACATAGATACATATTAAAAATTCGTGAACGACGTTAATCATTTTTTGTTTCGCTCTGATAGATTTGAGAACCATAGGGCTATGTTTTTGAAGAATTAATCGTTAGGAACATTTTTCCTTCTTACACTCTGCATCATCTCCTGTTTTGCTGAGAGGCCACTTTATTTACAACATTTCAATCTATTGTAAAAAATCAAATCTTAGCATAATCTTTTGTGGATAAATAGTTCCCCGCTGGGCCAGGACAAAAAAAAATTAGACTCTCAGGAGCTCGAGATTTTTGTAAAAAAAACATTTTTTTACCCGGGCATTAGTTAAATAGTTATTACAAATCCAATCGTCGATTTAATGTAGTAATAAATTATTAATCTGCGGCCCCCGCTTTTATTTTTCAGAATATTTTGTAGTTTCAGATTTTAATGTTAAGATGCGTATCCGGTAGTCGCACACTAATAAAGTTATTTTGTACTTTTTATTGCATAAATAAAAGGCTATTTTATAAAAAGTTTTTTTTATTTTTTTTTTATTTTCTAGTCCGGACTTTTTACTGTGTATTTCAATAAAAAACAATAAATTTAGAATTGTATTTTATTTTGCTTTATTTCATTCAATATCTCTTAATTATAGGAAATTTACAGAAATTTTTATTAAATAATGGATCGCATTCTTTCAATTTAATTGTCTTTTGTTTTTCATACAATACATACGGAATCCGCAGCACATGAAACACAATGTTTGACTAATAGCGATCTTCCCATTGATATATCTCATGCAAAAAAAAAAAATATATATTTTTTCCCAAAATTTCGAGCTTTCGGCGCCCCGAGGGTCTAATTTTAAAGTTGGAAACCCAGATGTTGTATAATATTGTATTGTCATCTATAACAAGCATTTCTGCTAAAGGACACTTTTTAATTCATCGGGAAGTAGGTGAAAAAAATCGTTTCCAAAATTCCTCTCAGTTCGACGCCCCGAGGATCTAATTTTGAAGTTGGAAACCCGGATTTTACATAATATTGTATTGTCATCTATAACAAGCATTTCTGCAAAAGGACACCTTTTTAATTCATCGGGAAGTAGGTGAAAAATCGTTCGCAACATTTCCCACAGACAGACAGAATGACAGACAGACTGACAAAGCGAGTTAAATAGAAGGCTATAATAAAAATATATTTCAGAGTGATATACCTTAAGGTGATATTATTGCAATTGTTATGCAACATTAATTTTTTGGAGTTGGTATCAAATTCGTATTATAATAATAATTAAAAACTGTATTAAATATTCATTAAATTGCTTCCAGTTATTGGTAGTATTTTAAGTCAGTCACCTCTGATACACTAATAAGAAATTATCTAAAGGAATCATATTTTTTCACATTTTTTGACGAATACTCAGTTTATGTTCATCGATTTTCATCGATATTCACATGTTACCACTGCTAAATGGTATACTTTCTAATGGACGAAGAATCTGCGAAATCGGTTCACATGAATATAAGTTATGCAAGAACAAACATAAAAAAAAAACTATACAAGATGAACGTCCAACCTCATTCTTTTTGGAAGTCGATAATAATACGAATGATTAAACATTTTTATTTACTGTTGAACTCTTACGGTGACATTCCTGAAAGTTAATTCTAAATATACTGGCTGCGTTTCCCTAGTGGTGATGGTAAACTAAATAAGTAAAGAACTAAAAGTATCTTTTGAACCATGTGGGTCTAAAGTTAGATGGAGGAGGTAATCATTTTCATAACTAAATGTATACACTAATTCGGGAAATTTGTTTTACGCTATAAAGCTCGTTACAATGAACAAAAAAGTCTTGAGGGAAAAATCACGTGGACGAACAATTAATTAGTTATAACTAATTTAATTGTTTAATTTAAATAAATTTTTTTTTTTTTTTTTATAAATCAATATTTTGTAAAGTAGAAAGAAAATAAATATTGAAAAGAAGTAAAATACGTATTAAATGTAGTCGTAAATGTATAGTCAACAATGATTTGTCAATGGCCTTCTATATGTTGACCATTTTGGTGTACCACCAACCCAGTTCTTCGTGTAAAGTTGTTAACGGCCACCCGTTGCGGAAGTTCTGGTGTTCGTCGGATGTCGTCAAACGCTGCAACGATCCGCTGTATATAGTCGTCTCGTGTGTTGGTTGGCGTACCTTAATATAACCCTACAGGAAAAAATCCAGAGGAATTATATCGGAAAACCTTGCTGGCATTCAATCGGTCCGAGGCGCCCTCTCCACCTGTCCCGGACTTCGTCCAGATGCTTTTTTACAACCCTTTTGTAGTGTGCCGATGCTCGATCGTGTTGAAATAGCGTATCTAGTCTAGTTTGCAGAGGAACTGACGCTACGCTGTGATAAAATGCATATACCGCCGATTTGAAAAAATGCGACAAATTAGGTTAAATTTTTACTTGCTTGACTACACACGCTCTATCTACATTTAATACATATTTTATTTCTTTTCAATACTTAATTATTATTTCGAAACATATTGAATCGTAAAAAAAAATATTTATTTTCTTATCACAATGAATTAATTAAATTAATTATATTTTGTTAATTTTGACGAGCTTTATAGTGTAAAACAAATCTGAATTAGTTTCAAAACACCCTGTATATGTTAACTTTTTCGATAACGTAATCTCAACTATTCTTGTAAGTATAATTTTTTTTTTTTTTTTTTTTTTTTTTTTATACTAGGTGTTTTTAATTGCTATGATTATTACACCCAGTGTCAGGTAGGTATTTTAAATGCTGGTTGTTAAGTTTAGTTTTCTAATCAGGGTAAGAATTTTTTTAATTTCGTCTTGGTCGTCAGGGATGGTTGTATTATTTAAAGGGATTTTTAGTTCTAGACGCATTTGATTAATGTTAGGGCATTCGTAAAGAAGGTGTTTGACTGTGATGGGGGTGGAGTTGCAGAACTGACAAGGGGGTTTATCGACTTTTTGGAAGAGGTAATTATGGGTTAGTTTCGTATGTCCAATTCTAAGCCTGGTGATTATTAATTCTTCTTGACGATTTAGTTGGGAGAGGTTTTTCCAAGGTTGTACGGATTTTTTGTGTTGAAATAATTTGTTATGGGATTTTGTGTTCCATGATGTTTGCCAATTTGATATTTCGGTTTGATTTAGTAAATGTTTGATGTCCATGGCTGTGGTGGAGGTTACAGGAGAGGGTGTAGAGGCGGTTTTGACCAGGTTATCTACTATTTCGTTTCCCTGGATTCCGATATGACTAGGTATATACATTAATTTGATATTAATATTTCGAGATTTTAGCTTGTTTAGTTGTTGGTGAATATCTTGGACAAATTTGTCTGTTGAAAAAATGTTCAGGATAGATGTTAGTGAGCTTACTGAGTCGCTTTGGATTAGGTAATTTTTGCTTTTTCCTTTCGTTTTTATGCTTTTCAAACAGTGAAAAATTGCTATTAATTCAGCTGTATAGTTGGAAGAGCATTTATGAAGTTTGAAGTTTTTAACCTCTCCATTGATAGAAAAAGCATATCCAGTATATTGATTTCCGATTTTTGACCCATCTGTAAAACATGGCACATAATTTGGAAAATTAGTAATTTTTTCGTGATAACGATTTTTAATTATATAGTGTGGGACTTCGGATTTACTGTAGTTTATTAAAGAAAAATCTATATCTGGGGTTTGTAATAACCAGAACGGAAATTTTGGATATTCTTGGTTCAGGTTTGAAAAATTGAGCTCATTATTTTTTAGAAAAGACAGAAAATCGGTGATTGGTTTTTCAGCCTGCCGCGAAGGGTTTTTATTGTACGAATTTATCAAGTTTTGTATTGGATTTGTTGGGTTAGTTATAGCAGATAGGAGGAACCTGTTTGTGATCAAATTTTTCCTAAATTGTGGGGGAAGTTCAGCTGCTTCGCAGAAAATACTATCTATTGGTGAGGATGGTAAAGTTCCAATACACATTCGTATGGCTGCGTTTTGTATTGGTTTTATGATGGCCAAGGTTTTGTCGGATACGTTATTGAGAGCTGGATATCCATATTCGATTTTACTCCGAATGAGAGATCTATATAATTGCATTAGTAATTTTCTGGATGGATCGTATTTGGGCTTATTAATAGTTTTAATTATATTGAGGGTTTTCATTAAGTCTTTTTTAAGTCCTAGATAGTGAAGAGTCCAAGATAATTTACTGTCAAAGGTTAGCCCAAGAAATTTAGTACATGGTTTGACTTCGAGAGTACGTCCATTGAATTTAAGAGTTGGTTTTTGGGATTTATACTTTCTAGTAAATAAAACACAGTGGGTTTTAGATTCTGAGAAGACTAATCCATTTATATCCGCCCATTTTTGGAGGAGATCTAAGGTGTCTTGTATAACTTTTTGAGCAATGTTTAAGTTATTTGTACATATTGAGATGTTTATGTCGTCGGCAAAAATTCTTAGTGACACTGGACGTGGGACAATTTCTTTTATGCTGTCTATAAGTAGTATGAATAAGATAGTGCTTAACACTGATCCTTGTGGAACACCGTTTTCAATAGTGTGTAAGTGGGCATATGTATTATTAACTCTTACTCTAAACGTTCGGTCAGTGAGAAAGTTTATAATGAAGAATCCGAGGTGTCCTCTTATTCCAATAAGATGAAGTTTTTGAATAATTTTGAAACGCCAAGCTTTGTCATAGGCTTTTTCGAGGTCGAAGAAGATAGACAGTACGCTTTGTTTGCTTACGCTTTGTTTGCTGTGGAATGCATTCAGGACTTCGTTTTGGAGGCTGAATAGATGATCTACGGTTGACCTTTTTTTCCTAAAACCACTTTGGCAGGTGCTTAACGCTTTATTTTTGTCGATGTACCAGATTAGACGTTTACTAACCATTTTTTCTAATATTTTGCACGGAACTGGTGTTAGGGATATTGGACGATAACTAGACGCAAGGGAGTTATTTTTTCCAGGTTTCAGGATCGGAATTATTGTAGCTGTTCTCCAAGAGGAAGGGAAGGAATCAGACGTCCAGATTTTATTGTAAAGATTTAAAAGGTTTATTTTCGATTGGTCTGACAGATGTTTTAGCATGAACGGGTGGATGTCGTCTGGCCCGGGAGAGGAGTTTTTAATGTTGTGATTTAATACCTGGTTAAGTTCTTCAATAGAAAAGGCAGCGTTGTATTCTTCTGAGTTATTTGATTGAAAATTTAATGGACTTGATTCTATGGACGATTTGAGATGTTGGAATGTGGGATGATATGAATTTGTCGCGGAAACTTTCGCAAAATTTTGTGCTAGGTGGTTTACAATATCATTTGTACTAGTGAAAATATTGTTTTCCAGTTGGATATATGGGATATTTAAAGATGTGAAGGAACCTTTGAAAATACGTATTTTTTCCCACGTCAGATTATTGTTAGAGTTTTGTACAATTGACTTCATCAAATTTGTCCAGCTTTCTCTTTGTTTGAGTAAATTTATTTGGCGTGCACGGGCGCGTTTTATCTTAAAGTTTATTAAATTTTATTGTGAGGAATTTCTTTTAAACTTACGTAAAGCTTTTTTCCTGTCCTTAATTGCTATTTTTAGTTCATCGCACCACCATGGTACTGTTTTTTTTGGAGTTTTATTGGATGATTTTGGAATATATTTGTGATATTTCTTTTTTAAATTAATATACACGAACAGAGTTGGCTAATAATGCCAATAAAAAATGATATTTTTAACAATTGAAAGGAAAAATTTATTATTGTATCGAATTTTCGGTAAGAGTGTGATTAAACGTCGTCAGTTCTTAATTGTTCGTTTCCAGTTCAATTTAAGTATATCAGTGTTGCTGAGCCGAAAATTGAACAATCATTTACGATATGTAACGCCCACTGTGAAAGTTTTAAACATTTAATTGTCAGTTTAAAGTGATTTTAAATTGCTTTCACCTACTTGCAAATAATTTTAGATTCTCTTCTTCTTGTTGGTGCTGTATCTGCATTAGATGTTAGCGACTATTCTTCTGGCGTTTTCTCTGTCGGCCATGCTGTGTAGCAATTCCGGTATCCGAATTCCCGTCCATTCTCTCGCATCCTCCATCCAGGTTCTTTTTCTTCTTCCTCGAGCTCTTTTTCCTTCTATTTTTCCTTCAATGGCTAATTTTAAAATTTCATATTTTTGGTTTCTCACAATGTGTCCTAGATATGTAATCTTTCTTCTTTTTACTGTCTTAACTAATTCCATCTCTTTATTCAATCTGTTTAGTATTTCCTGATTTCTAATTTTATCTATCCATGATATCTTCAACATTCTCCGATACAACCACATTTCAAACGCTGCTAGTTTTTTCTCTATGGATTTATTTACGGTCCACGCTTCCATTCCGTACAGTAATATTGACCAGATATAGCATTTTACCATTCTCCATTTAACATCCCAGTTCAGTGATTTGTTTATAAATAGATTTTTCATTTTCATAAAAGTAGTTCGGGCTTGTTCAATTCTTGTTTTAATTTCGTATTCCGAATTCCATTGATTCGACAAGTTACAACCGAGATATTTGAAGCTTTGTACTTGTTCTATTGCATAATTGTTAATTCTAATGTTAGCTGTTATTTCTGTGCTATTTTTACTGACTGCCATAATTTTTGTTTTCTTTTTATTTATTTTTATTCCCATTCCGGAACATTCGTTCGTTACTCTGTTAACTAAATTTTGTAGATCATATTCGCTATCCGCTATCAAAACTGTATCATCCGCATACCGTATGTTGTTTACAATCTGGCCGTTAATTTTTATTCCTTCTGAACTGTTTGCTAAAGCATTTTTAAACGCCACTCCTGAATAGAGATTAAAGAGTGTGGGTGAAAGTATACAACCCTGTTGGACTCCTTTTTCAATCCATATTTCCTTTGTATTTTCGTTCTCCAGTTTTACATATGCCACTTGATTCCAATACAGATTTTCAATTATCTGTCTATCTTTTTCATCTATTCCTGCTTCTTCTAAACATTGTACTAGTTCGTTGTGTTTGAATTTTAGATTACAAATAATTTAAAGTTAAATTATTTTAGAGTACTGATTGACTAATGAGAGAATAAACTGACTTGTTTAATTTTTTTTCGTTTAAATTTCACCGTGATTTATTGATTTATAACTTTCAGGATAGAGCGATAAAATGATGGAAGGAGTACAACAATGGATGAGACATGCAAGGAGACAAAATGAAAATATAAGAATTCCTCACCAATACCGCATTAATTTACGGACTAATATGGATGAATTGAAAACTATGATAGCCTATGGCTTTTGCGGACTTCCCGGAAATAGTGCAAATTCCACTGGCAGTTACAATGCAAATGGTGATTTTATTTCGTTGTATTCCAATGAAAAACAAGCGATAATCAATTCAGCTGTTAAAGCTGTTTTATACGATTACAATGACACACATATTTATTTGGCTATTACATACTTACTATGCAAGCAAGAAGATAATAATAACAGATCAGATAATATCGAAGCTGGAGATACAAATGTATCTAATTTAGTACCAGTTTGCATATTTGGTTTTTCTTCTTCCGGAAAAAAATATAAATTTATCGATTCACGGTCTCGCATTTATTCGAGTTGGAATTTTTTTTTGGATAATAACAGATTACCACCATGCAAATATTGTTTTCCTGCAGGCGGGATTTATACGAGCACTAATGATGTGATGATGACTCAATCACCAAGTTCAACTACATTAAGCAGAGCAAAAGATGTTTGTCAACTTGCTAGAGCGGGTGCTAGTTTAATTTCTCTTTGTACTTCAGCTGCAATTGGTTCATCGATGATAGCAGGAGCGCTGGCATTAACCGGAGGTTATACTGCTGTTCGCAGTACAAATGCGTTGTTTGATTGCAAGCTGTTCGATGAAAGGTCAACCAAGGATTTTAAGATATTTAACGGAACAGGTTTAGCTGTCAGCGGACTGGGGATTTATAGTTCGGTAAATAACATATCTCGGAAATCGATAATCGGTGAACTAGAACTTATTGATGTGCGATTACTTTGCTTGCAGCTCTTAGTGGTTTCTGGTACACTGCTCAACGCACGCCAATTGTTTAAATGTTTATCAAATACGAACGGTACTAATGCAAACATAAGTAAAACGTTAACAAAAACGCAGAAACGAAATCTGCGTATACGATTCGCTGAAGCTAGAGCCAGAGGAGCGGATATTGTCAATGTAGTAACGATGGCCGATCTCAGTAGTAATAGCGAAAATTCAACAGTCATGCTCAATAGTTTCATGCCTGCTGGACTGAAAATATTGCAGATCTTGTATCCCAGAGCCGAAATAATTTTTCACAATATAAAGTCTATATTAGACGATTATGATTTAATGAAGGAAAGAAAATTAAGCCAAATTTCGTTTATGTGCCATGTAATAAGACACTTTCAGAATTTAATGATTATATTAAAGGAAGATCTTATCGTACTAAGTCGCGAACTGTTTTCATTTCTTAATTTTTCCCTAACGGAACAAGAAAAAAACAATGCTGCTACATCTTTAGATAACGGGCTAACGGAAATTAGTTCAACGATTTCAGGTGAACTTGAAGACGGTACCGATGAATCTGCTCAAGAGACAACTAATATACAAAATATGGTACCAGTTAGCGATGATACAGTTATTAGATCTTTATGCAAATTTTTAAGTAGATTTTCTGGCGAAATTTATGATCTTTGCTTAATTCATAGCAACGACGATGTACAATTAGCCAACAATGAAGAACTAGTTCAAGTATATAGAATGACGATGATTAGCGCGATTAATCGTATTATGCCATGGCTACCACCAGTCATGAATGATGAACGATTTGGTAATAACGAACAATTATTCGGTATGCCGGCTGCTTTAGCGATAAAATCGTATGAAGAGAGAAAAATATTTGAGGACGCTGTAAGCAGCCTATCAGTGCAAGATTTATTTCTTTCCAGTGCTAGGCAGGTAATAAGCAGACGCACGCGAGATTATTATTCTGGTAATGTTGAATATTTGAAAATACACGACATCACCTATTATTTGAATTCTACGTTGGGAATGATTAGAAAAGAAGATAATAGTCCGTTTTTATACCAGGATATGTTAGAATTATTGAAACGATTGCTATTAGATAAACTATCGAATAGCATACTTTCTGTAGATAATATAATGGATCGTTGTGAACGCGACTTAACTTCTAAACTGGATGTATTGCGATTGGAAAATGATCATTTTCTATCGTACTGTATTAGGCAATCATCCGCGGAACAAAACAGCAATAATGATGAAGATAATTCGGTCCAGTCCATAACCAAAGACGAAATTATGGAATATAGAAAAATTTTCGAAATAAGTTGTCTTTGTCTACATAAGTTACAAAACGCTGGATTCAGTGCACCTGGCGTTAGTATTGGTAAATTAATAACTATACTGATTGATTTCGTCAAAACCAAACTAGTAAATGAATTCAGAAACAATCGTGCGACTTATGTAAGTCAGAGAGACAGTCTAGAAATTTTTATCAAACTGATAGACGCTCTAACTAATCAAATTATCACTGATGACTTGTTCCTAGCGGAGTGTATTGAATTTTGCTTGAACCGTTTAGAGAGAGTCGATCACGTTCTAATCTGGAAAGGAGTATTGCATGAGGAAGGTGTGGAATTATTAACATTTTCCGATGTGAACGATTTTCAAACTTTGCGTGATCGATTACAAATAGAATTAAACATCGACTTGGGACAGTTTAATCGAGTTTGGAATCACGATAACTATTGTGATAATAATTTTTACGCATTTACTGTAAATGAATCTTATGGCGCATCCAATATTGATATGGTAATTGCATATAGAGAATCTGAATCATCAAGTGAATATTTTGTTATGAGTTATAAAAAAAACCCAGAATCTATTGAATTTTGCTGCAACCATTTAGAGAGGGTAGATCACGCTCCAATTAGGGAAGGAGTTTCGAATGATGAGGACGTAAAATCATTAACATTACGTGATGTAAACAATTTTGAAACTTTATGTGATCGATTAGAAATAGAATTAAACATCGACTTGTGGCAGTTTAATCGAGTTCCGAATAATGATGACGATAATTTTTACTCATTTACTGTAAAAAACTCTTATATTGGATCCAATATTGATACGATAACTGCATATAGAGAGTCTGAATCATCAAACATATATTTTATTATAATTTATGAGAAAAGAGAAGTACAGTAAAATGAAGAATCCGATAATGAAGAAACATGAAAAATATTATTGCGATATTGTGCATTTCTAAGTGGTAGATTAAATGATTAATATTTTTTTTGTAAGAAATCTTGTATAAACGTCAATAAAAAACTTACTGTAAATTGATTAAAATATCTCAGCGAAGTTATCTTTGTTGCGATAAAGTTTATTCGCGTTGCGTTTAATTGTTTCGGAAGAACTCTGTGAGATCGTTACATTTATTTATCTCGATCTATTTATCTCTTTTACTTATTTTTATTTCGTTAGTTTTATTTTATTTCGTTCGCGCTAATCATTTTCTTCTCTCGCTCCGTCGTTATCTGATTTTTCGATAACCTATATTTATGCCGGACTCGTCTGACGGGGAGGTAAACCTCCCCCTCATTCTCCTCGCACGACTACCAAGAGTGTCAGTAATGCGGCTGCACCGGTTAAAGCTACGACTAAAATAAATAAAACTACCCAACAATTATCTGCTTCGTCCGCGTCTACTTCTTCTGCCACAAAAGGCAATAATTCTCCCGTTCAAAATATTAGCGAGTCCGTCGACATGGATATTTCGGCCGGTTCCACTAATAATGTTATCATCAATCCTCCCGCTTCTCCGGTCAAGTCTAGCCTTTCCTCTGTTACTTTTCCCGATCACTACGTTGGTCAAATCGTCGTCTTGGTCGAAAGCTTGGATAAAGAAAATATCGCTTATTTACATCCGATGTCTTTAGCTAGAAAATTTCACAATAGAGTTAGTGGTATTTCGCTAATCTCTCGTTCCGGTAAAAACTTAGTTAAACTTAATTTTATATCAACCGAGGCAGCTAATAAATTTTTACTTTCCGACGGCGTCCATAAAGATCTCAATATTCGATCCTTCATCCCGCAATCCCTTTTATTCCGTTTTGGTGTAGTACGCGATATTCCAGTTGATCTCTCTGTGGAAGAACTTTATCGTCACTGTTCTTCCGATATCCCGATCGCTAATATTCGTCGTCTACAAAAACGTACTGCGGATAAGACTCTAAAACCTATCCCGGTTGTTGAATTTAAATTTATGAGCTCCATTCTTCCGTCCTCAATTCTTTTTTATGATTCTTATCGAGTTAAAGTTGAACCAATGATTCGTAAACCCAAACTATGTCACAATTGCCTCCGTTTTGGTCACTTCAGTGCTTCATGCCGAAGTAAAACTACTTGTCCCACTTGCGCTGATAAGCACTCCTCTTCAGAATGTCCCAAAACTAAACAAAATAACCCCTCTTCATATCTTTGCGTCCTCTGCGGCGGTAACCATTCCGCACTCGACCCTTCTTGCCCGACTTATAAGGAGCAAGTCAAAATTCATAAAATAATGAGTTTAGAAAATGTCTCCTACTCCGAAGCCAGAAACATTAGCGAGGGTTCGATAGTTTCTCCCGCTTTTACCTTTGCAGAAGTTTCAAATCCCGCGAATTTCCCAGCCTTACCGAATTCTGCATCTACTACCAAGAGGAGGCGTCAGAACTATTCTAGCAGTTCATCTTCCTCTCATGTCAGGATTCCATCTCGTAAACACCATTCTTCTTCGAAAGCACCCAATCCTCTTAATTCTTATTACTCCAAACTTACACTAAACGCTGGCACTAAAGTAGACCGTTCCGTTATTCCTTCCCATCCTTCCAATTCTCCCACCTGTCCATCTTCCTCTAATGCCGCAAATGCCGAGTCGGCTCCAATTATTAATAACGTTTCTCCTAGTAACTCTTCCTCCATTTCCTCTAATAATGTCTTATCCACAACTTTGTTGACCGCTCTCAGTAAATTTGATATTCCAAATTTGGAGAATAAAATATTATCCATCTGTCAAGTTTTGCAATCTTAGATATGGTGGATGTTACCTTTTTTTCTACTTCTAACTTCTTCTTTGTTCTCTCTTTCCTTTTTTCTTCTTCTCTAAATTTTCTCCTTCCTTTATGTACCATCTCGTTCCATTACTGTAAAACCAACGCCATGGTTTTTCTCCTCAGTTTTTACTTTGGCATAATGCTGCCGCTTTTACAATTTTACATGGTGCTCCTTCGGTGTTGCTTGCCTCCTTTAACTAGGTTGGTTGATAGCATAATGAATTTTTTGAGCGATGGGAGCCACCTTTATGGAATTTTTCCATATTTATACCTTATTTATTTTTTCTTTCTCATTGTCTCTTTTCCTATCTCTGTATCGTCCTTCTTACAGCGCGACGGTGTTGCTTGCTGCCTTTAACTAGGTTAGTTGATAGCATACCTCAACCCTCGCGCAATGATTTATCTTTTGCATTTTTCCTTATCTTGTTCTTTTTTATCTTTTCCTCTTTTCTCGAAATTTTAACGATTTCGTTGGTTTATAGAAATGGAATATTGGTTATTTTCTCTTCTTCCTTTTCACCTTCCCTCCTTCTCTGGCCTATTGCATATTTTCTCCTTCCCTTGTTCTACTTCTTCCTCCAACTACCACCTATCTAAGTATTCATTATGTCTTGTCGTCTTAAGGTTCTACAATGGAACTGTCGCAGCATTAAGGCCAACAGGAACCCCTTTGAACGGCTGTTGGATGAATATGACGTTAACATCGCGCTTCTTTCTGAAACGTGGTTAACAAGCGCTTCTGACATCAGTTTTAATGGTTTCTCTCTGATCTGTTCCAACCGCAGCGATGGCTACGGTGGTTCAGCTATTTTAGTAAGAAATGATGTCCGGTTTTTAGTCCATGCTTCCCAACCCTTGTTTCCTCCTAATCCTCCTTATCCCAGCTTAGTGCACATCTCTATTCCTAACTATTCTTCCAGGCCCTTTCATTTAATTTCCGCCTACATTCCTCCGACTTTCGATTTGCGTGATTTTCCTTTCCTATCTTTAATCAACTCCCTTTCTTCTCCCTTCCTCATAGGTGGGGATTGGAACGCCCACTCACCCTTGTGGGGTTGTTCCAACTACAATAGTAATGGCACGATCTTATAGAATTTCATCCTTCAGAATGATTTATTCCTTCTAAATGATGGTTCTCCTACGTGCATCAGAAGTCACTCCTCGCTTAGCTCTATTGATCTGTCCCTAACCTCTCCTAATCTTGGTCTCAGTTGTTCATGGTATACTTTAGACGATACCTTTGGAAGTGACAATGTTCCTATTATTATTTCAGTGAATGAAGTCTCCTCCTCTCCTTCCTCTACTCCTCCTAATTCTTCAAATTGGGTTCTCTCTAAAGTTGATTGGTCTCTATTCCATTCCTCCGTTGATTCCTCACTATCTTCTATCCCTGCTTCTTTGAATTGTTTTTCCCAATATAAATTCTTCATTGATTCTATCTCTTCTGCCTTAACTTGTTCTTCTCCTCCTGTCCGTCGTTCATCTCATAAGAAAGTGAAATCGTCCTCCGCTTTGTGGTGGAATCAGGATTGTAAGGCTGCTTTCGATCTCAGTTTAACCACTTTCAGATCTTATCGCTCCAGCCCTACACTCAGCAACTATCTTTCTCATAAAAGAGCCAATGCTAGAGCCAGATTCATCCTCAAATCAGCAAAAAAAAAAAACGCGTGGAAAAGCTTCTGTTCCTCCTTCTCACGCTCTACTCCTATTTCTCAGGTTTGGAAAATGGCTAAGGCTTTCAAATTCCCTCTTTCCCGTCATCCTCTTTCCTGTAATCTCTCGAATGATGAGTTAATCTCTTTCATTGTCTCCATCGCCCCTTGTTACGTTCCTAACCTCAATGAATCTCGTCGCATTTTGTCTTCTTCCAACTCCTCCCATTTTCTGGTCACTCCGTTTACCCTTACGGAATTAGAAACGTCCTTACGCAATTCTTCAGATTCTGCTCCCGGAGTAGACGGTATTTCCTTTTCTGTTGTCAAAAATCTTTCGGACTCTTCTCTTCGGTTTCTCTTAAACTTGTTTAACTCTTTTCTCCACTCTGGTTGTACTCCTTTATCTTGGAATACCTTCATCATTATCCCTATTCCTAAACCGAACTCTTCCTCACTTCGTCCAATTTCTCTTGCTTCTTGTGTCAGGAAGCTTTTCGAAAACGTAATCAACAGACGCCTTGTTTGGTGGCTAGAACACCACAACATATTGCCTAACAATATGTTTGGTTTTCGCCCTGGTCGCGGCCCTCCTGATTGTATTAGCGCTTTCCTAGCAGATGTTTACAAGTCATGGCATTAACGACAGGGTACTTAACCCAACGTAACACATCACGAAGACTGTAATAAAGTTCGTCTTAAGCTGAGATCGGTTACGGCGGTGAAGCTGGTCTAGTTCGCGATCGCCGTTGTAATCGTGGTCCAAGAAGTTTGAGGCTTGCGATATTAGCGGCTCAATTTCGTTTCTTTTCCAAACGCCCATGAAATAGTTCATGCTAATGACGAAATTGATAACGCTGTAGAGACATTCAAACATGTCGTTTCTTGTTCGCACGCTCGTCCTTACCAGCATAACGCTGGTAAATAGTAGGTTAACATTAAAAACAATTACGCAGCGCGAGAAAAATGTTCGTTGCACAGTGCGACTGGAAAGACTGTGCCTGGCTACGGTGAAATCGAATAATGTTTGGAACAGCGGGTCCCGATAACGCGAGATGAGCGACAACATTTTCCAGTGAATTATATCGTTTTATCGAAGGAACGAGCATCTAAACTCGGGGACTCGATCACAAAAGTGGCAGAAAAACTTAGTAGTTAATTTTTAATGAAATAGACGCTACCGATATTTCTCTCGATGAATTTCATTTTCTATTCGTTTTATAGCCAGAAAATGGCTTTCGATACGAGTGAGCTTTATAAATTTTTATAGAATAATTTTATTTTGCGGCTGGCCAACCGATTTTAGTTATCTATTTAGAATTTTACGAAGCGGATATTTCTCAATAATAATTCGTTTAATTATATAGTATAACTTGGTGTGCTCTGAAATTTTTTCTAAAGGACGCTTTTCTCATTTTTGTTGCTTTCGTGATCGACGGTGGCTGGTTTCTGAAATTCTACTCAACGATGCAAACGCGTTAACGCGGAAATAATTAAGCTAATTTTTATACGCCCCAAAGGCGACGTCTAATAATATAGCGCATACATTTCATTTCTCTTTTTATTCATTTTTTTCGTTCTTTTAAGCTTCTATCGTTAAATTAATATATCCTTTCTCTTACACGTATTACGCAAAAATCATAACTGATAATGAAAGCCGTGGCAGTAGCGGTCAACATTTTTTTGTAACAATAAAAATTTAGACTAATAACTTTAATATAATTTCAATTAAAATTTGTACGTTCGTCAGTGGCACATTTTTTTTTTCATAAGCCTTAAAAGTGATACAAGTTTGAGCTTTTTTTCATTTTACCAGCACTTTTTTTGTCTCTAGCTATCTTGACCCACCTTAAATTTGTCGCCGCTGTTGCAAGACTTCCCCTGCTTTTTTCTTACTTACTTATTTTTCCTTTAAACGTATGAATTTCTGCGATGATAGCTGGCTTCGTGCTGCATCTGAAACGGTAAAATCGTGGTGGCTACTGACTTGATAGTGCTGGTTGAATTTATGCCCAGGTTCATTTTTGTAAAAAGTAATTCCACTTCGTCATGTAATGTGTAATCAATCATGGATTGGCGAATGGGAAATTTTTTAATTCGAATAAATTAAAAATTGAATTAAAAAACCACCGATATCATTTTTACTGTCAAATCTTTTACTCGAGAAATTTTGGTTTCCCGTTTTTTTAAATTGAATACATTTTCGTTAAATTCGTAGTGGTTTATCAATACGTATTGGGGTTGATAATGCGTTTGTTTTAAAGATGGTCTACAAGAGATGGGAAAAGTCAGATGGTTTTTTGTTTTTTATCAACGTGGATGTATATGCAAACGAGATAGAAGAGCCATCGGCTAGAATTGCAGTGTAACATATCGAAACGCTCAGACTTGTTAGCAATTTTCAGAAATGATCGTAAAATTTAAAATACCTTCATAAAAGACAATTCAGCTTTCCAGTTATACATTCCATTTTAAGCAAAAATTAAGTAATGAGTATATCCTACTCACCACAGTTCACTTCGGATGGAAAAATACACGGCAACTAGTGTTGTCATCTCAGGTGCCGTACGCTACATAGCGCGTTGGCGCAACCTATTCGTACATTTCGCTGTACAGATATAGGTTGTGTACCAGGCAATTGTAATATGCAACGCAGGTGTACACACGCAAGACTACATTCGGAACTGATTGTAGCCGCTTGTTATCGCGCTACAAGTGCAGTCTGGTGTGGGTCTGCTGTGTATTGACCTAGCGCGCATATGATGTTGTACGTGGTGGTTTGCCATTGCCTTCCACATGACTATTAGGTAGAAAGCTGTAATTCGGTATATGCACATCACGAAAATCACAAAACGAACAGACAAATTACAAAATGGAATAATTTTCAATATCAAATGAGCTCAGAATTATCCAGTTTTGAAATGTTGTCTTAAAAAATTCACGCTCGAAAGCTAAAATTTAGGATAAATTCCTGGCTTTCAAACTGCAACAAACTTATGAGATTATTTCTTCAATACTAAGGGCTCTTAAATGTACAGAGATCTTCAAATTTTTAAATAATATTTCTCTTTGAATCAAAATACACAACAATAACTTTAAAAGAGATAGAAAAGGTAGTACAGCATTCCCCGTACTTTCGCAAATAACACAAAAATTATGTATAAAACCCCGAAATTTTCATATACCAGTAGAAGGGGAGTGCCGGTTCTGGCGCACAAAGGGATGCCGCCGCGTTAATTAGACCCCCTGGGGTGTGAGAACTAGAGCATATTCTTTTCCGCGGTCCGCCGGTAGCCACTGCAGCCGCCGCGAAGTGTGCCGCCCGTTCCCACACACGCATCGGCCGCTTCCGCGCTTTTTTTTTTTTTTCAAAATTCGGGGCGCAAGTATTCTAGCCGGGTTCCAAAAATCCTGCTATCTGATCGAGCGCGCATCTCCATGCACCCGCATTCCCACGCACGGCGCGTTCTACTATTATGTGTATGTATTATACAGGAGTCTACATGTAATATATGTATCATAATTTTTAATTTTAATTTCCGGGGGTTGGGAGGTGTAAAATTTTGGCGGAGTGTTAAAAACGTTCGAAACTCAACACTTAGAACCCAAATTTTAAAGGAATTTTCCGAGTCGCGCTCCGTTCCGGCATTTTTTTTTTAAAAAAATTTTATTTTTCAAGAAGAATATCTGATCGTTCCAGCGATCGAATGATGGCAGGCGGGTGTGCTGCTACGAGGGGTGAATTCCAGCCGTTCGATCGATGTTTTTATTATTATTATTATTATTTTTAACGGAAATTTTTGAATGTTCCAGCAACCGGTTGAGGGTGGCGCGGGGTGCACGGGTGAATTCCAGCCGTTCGTTCGATGTTTTTATTATTATTATTATTTTGACGGAAACGTTTGAATGTTCCAGCAACCGGTTGTGCGTGGTGCGGATGCAGGGGGTGAATTGTAGACGTTCGTTCAAAATTAACTACCCGATCATCTTCGAGACCCTCGACGCCACCGATGGAATCCTGATCGTTACACGTTCACACACACGCACACGTCTAATATTTTTATTTCCAACGAATATTTTTAAATGCCACCCCCGAGGAATGGCGTCTTTTAAATGGCTGATGTATGCATCATCCAGGGGGAAGATAGTTACATCGGTCGATTGTTCACGGTCAAATCAAAGGTCCACATCTAGACGTACACTATTTGAACCTGTTCGACTATCTCATTCATTTATACCCTTTGCGTTGTTCGGAGCGGCCGTGTTTGAGCGACATTGCCAAATACATTGTGATAGCAAGTGTTCGAGAGCCATCTTAAACAGTATGTCTGAGAAGATCTATATTCCCGCGGTGTATAACGCCAATCACTATCGTAAAATTTTCTGTTATTTTCGAGTGTTACAAGAAAGGAATAGAATACAAACCGTGCACTACGCCACCACATTTAATTTATATTCAAACGTCATTCATGCTACATCGTTTTTCAAATTCTAAGCCTAAGTACAGAAATTTTAAAAATTACCCTAAGTATAATATTTAAAAGCCTGAATCTAACCTAAGCAGCGTTCACAACCCACACCTATAGACGATCCTGCATACGTTTAAGTCGACACCACGCCATTAGTTTCCATATCATTCATAATATTATTTTCTACATCTAAGTATTATAGAATTAGCTTAAGTATTTTTATATTTTTCTGTATTCTCCGATCCCTTTGCAAAAGTGCACCGTCCATTCCTACGCTTCTATTCAACATAACGTTAGCCGCCGCGAGAGCGCACGCACCGTTCCCGCGCACGTTTCATTTATTCAAACTACCATGTTTTTTCTTTCATTTTTTTTTTTTTTTAAATATTTAGAAGTCTAAGTATAATATTTAAAGCTTGAATCTAACATAAGTCTCCACTCACCCTATCCCACCTATAGTTGGATCCCATGTATATATCCAACATAGCGTTAGCCTCCGTGAAAGCACACGCATCGTTCACTCGCACTACCGCGATTTTTTTTTTTTTTTTTTTTAATATTTCAAAGCCTAAGTCTAATTATTTCAAAGCCAGCAGCCTAAGTATATTTTTTACACTTCCAAACATTTCTTCCGACCGTTCATAATTTTTATTTATTTACTTTTTTTTCCTGACTCTAAAAATAAATCCGTTGAGGCCTTCACCGCTAGGAATGCGCACACATCTTCTATTGTTAGTTTCCATATCATTCATAATAATTTTTTTTTTTTTTTTCGTTTCTAAGTATTATAGAATTAGCCTAAGTATATTTTTATTTTCTTTCGCTATACAAACATTTTTGTTTTTTCGAGATCTTTTGTACTATATTTTTTCTCAAATATATTTACACACATGCAGGCAAGTTGCCATGCCGTTGATTTCGATCGTGCAACGCTGTCATTAAGTCTGCTGGGATATTACCCCTCGTATCTTTTCTTGTAAAATCCGGTTCGCATGTACACACCTACACAATCATACTTAAGCCAAAAAACACCTGACAACGTCATTCATCTGTGTATATAACCAACTAACACCAAAGGAATGTGGTTTTTCTAGTGCAGCCCTCCCTTTTCAAAGCCCCCCCCCCAATCAAGCTAGAAAATCGAACGGATCTGTTCAGGCAGTCAGTATTAGTGTTATGTTAAACGTGTGGAATTTGTTGAAGCTGTGTGCTTCACGCGTTATTAAAAAATTGACAAGAACGTTAAAGTCAATAATTTCATATGTTTTTTCTCTTTTTCTTTCTCTCTTTATTTTTTGTCTTTTTTCTCTCATTTTCATCGTTATTTTTTTCTCTCTTTTTTTCGCTCTTTTTTTTAGTAAAAATATTAAAATAATAATCAAATATGAATAACAATACCGAATCGATTGATATTAAAGCCGGTGAATTTATTCAGAATTCATTTTCGAGTGTTAGTGGCTCACATACGATTTCGTCACCTCCGACACCGCAATATGATGGTTATACATCAGAAGAATCCACATCTTTTGTGCGTAAAGTCGTTGGTCCTGTATTATTATCAGAACAAGCGGATATAGCGGAATATTTTTTAGATATCAGCATCCATATAGATTGTGATTATAGTTTTCGAGTAACCGAACTAGCAATGATCGATATGTCTGGCGGGAAGTGTTTGCATACGCTGTATAAACCAAGCAGAGCATGGCATGCATCAAAAATCCCGCATGTACGATGTTCTTCGGTAAGTCATTACTTGAAAAACCCTTCATTATTTCCCTGTCGGGAAGAAATATTCATGGCACGCGATATATTCACGATATTATCACAAAAACCAAGGGCTCGCGTATATATTTTAACGGCATATGCTAAACTTACACTAATGGAACTTAACGAAAAATCGTTGCATGACTTGGACTATGAAGTCGTTAATATGGATCAAGTTTTTCGAGTACCTAGTGTTGATGATCTACATGAAGAATACTTTGGTATAAGCAATTTGGTAACTTGTAAACACCATAATGAGAATGATAGTTTTCATTGTGCAGTGAAAAACGTTATGGTGATGAAAGCCTGGTACGATCATATTATCCATCCGCTGAAGCTTATGAATAATCTCAATATAAATGATTTAAGCCAGTTGTTCATTACAGCCACCAAAGAAATGATAATTACATTATTTCCCAGTTGCGTTGGAGACATTTATACATTTTTACCAGATAAATTAAAACAGGATGATACGATAAAATCACTTCTACCATGCTACGAACATGAACATGATGAAGAATATTATATCGATGATGATACATTGCGATGGAATACTCGAAATTGTATGAAAGTAAAAGATTGTATCGATTGTCAACGTAAAATTTGCACGGATTAGAAATTCGTTATTTCGATCGTTTAACAATTTTGCGTATATTTGTATATATTTTGTAAATATATTAATGTATATATTTTTCCCCAATCATCCGCCCGTTCGTTTTTTTTTTTTATGTTTTGTTAATCATTTTTTTTTTTGTAAATATATTTTTATACATATGAAAATTTTGTTTGTATATATTTGTGTATATTTTTTCCCTCGATATGTTTCGTTCTATTATATATATTTTTCTTAATTATTTTTCATTTTTTTTTTCCACTCCTTTTCAATTCCGTTTATTTAATTATTTCTCTATCTCTCTTTCCCTCCCTCTTAACTTAAAGTACTGGTAATGACGAAATTTACAAAACTCTGAACCAGTTGTGTATAATGTATATAATTATTGTTTAATTTTCGAATGTAATCCTGCATAATTTGTTCGTATCTTTTTAGATTAAAAAAATTATATTTTTGTCTGTAATGCACCATTTTTCTGTAACAAACGAATCTAACTGTTCAACTTTTTCCACGTACAACAAGTATTTTCCGCAGCTGTGTGAATTTTTATTAATTTGTAAGATACAGCTTCAGACTCTGGGTGTTCTCTCAAAATTTTTAAAATCTTTCGTAATTACAGTTCTATAAAAATACATGTTCAGTTTTAATATTTTTTATTTCGTAAATATTTTTCGCATTATATATGAGTTCGTCTGTGAGGTGCTGGTCAACTGTATAGAGAGAGAAGGAGAAAACATGGTAGTTTACAAGGCATAGCATGTTGAAGAAAAAACGCGATAGCAGGAGCAGATCAGGAATCGCATCCGCCGACGCTAGAGTCCCTATAGTTCACAATATTTTTCTCTCTGTGTTATAAAATTAGCTCAAGTATATTTTCATTATTTCGTTACACAAAAATTTTTTCAAATCTTTTGTAATATGCATTGCACATAAATGTACGCTGCAGACAGCTGTTGCTTCATTACCACGAATATATCTTATAGATTTTCTGGAAATTGTAGAGAAATTCTCTTCGCTCAATTCTTCCAAGGTGATCTATTTTCAAAATTCAAATCACGCGTAATTATTTTTTCCGAAATTAATCATCACTTTACAAATTATTAACACATTTTTCCGATCATACATAATATTTTTTTTTATTATTATTATTATTTTATTATGTTTCCGTAAAAATTCTGGATATTATTTGCATTAATCGTTGAATTTCACATTATACCATATATCACAGATCAAACAATTTATTTTTAATCTCTCATACCTATTATTTTATCGCTTAAATTTTCCTCAATTTGCAAATGTATTGTTTTATACATGTAATGCGACTCCACCCCTTATAAGTACATTATTAAATAATTTTTTCTTTATTTCCCATACATGGCAAAGACAATGAAATCACAGCATCTATGAATGTGTACTCTGTACGCCTCCACTAACCTATCATGAATTTTTTAAATTAGCCCAAACGTACTATTTTTCAATATCAAAAATTATCTATTCACTTTTACCACTTTCCCGATCATCTCTGTAATTTATTTTCTATATAATCACTAACCGACGAAAACGCTTCGTTCGTTTTACTCATACCGATGCAATCACTTCTTTTCCCTCATGCTATCGATCTTCAAATTTATTAGTACGACACGAAATTAATCTAAATATACGTTCATGCTAGTAAAATTGATATATCAAAGCCTCTTTCTATTCCTTTATACATTTATGAAAAAAACCTGCAAAATGTTTTAAAATTAGTCAAAGTATACTATTTTATTACCAAAAAAAATCAGCTATTCCCTTATACAGTTTTACCGATCATACATAATTTTTTCTTCTATATTATCATTATAGCAAAGTTGTACAAAACCACAACATAATTTAATCATATTGAAACCTTCATATCATCCCTTTCATGCTGTACACTAACATTCAGTTCAACGATACGAAAATAGTCTAAATATACATCCATACTAGCAGATTATTATATCACCCCTTTTTTTTACTCAATTGTATGTTTCTGAAAAAAAAAATCTTGTGATATATTTTCAAAATTAAGTGTAGTATACGCTACATCGATACCTAAAAATTAACTCAGGCCCGCATATTTATTTTTGTTTCATTCATTTACAATTTTTTTTAATCAAATCTGTTACAAGACTCTATAAAAGAATACAATAAGTTCCAGTATACATTAATACAGTTCTTAGGCATTCATTTACTTTATATTTTTAACATATACATTGTAAGTTCATAATGATCGATCTTCACAACTGAATAACAGTCATTTTAGATGCAGAGACATACAACTTTTAGCGAAGCAAACAATTCTTTGCTAGACTAATGATTGAAGACATCCTTTTTTTTCCAAAAACATGGAATAGCGAAGATTTTCACTCATTCAAAATAGAACGAGATAATTGTAACATTTAATCACATCTTTCCTTCATTCATCGATTTCAAACTGTGAAGGAACTTTCTACACCATGCATTCCTAAATCCAATCGCTTGAATAGCCTGTTATATGTCTGGGAGATAGTAAAGAATTTGATTTTATATGTGAAGAATGGATGAAGCAGCTCAGAATCCGATGTAAATTTGCGAGTCTAATTATTGAAATATAAAATTGAAGGAAATTTCTGTATTATGCATCATTTTAAAATGTTTATTTTTACATTTTTTTATTTTTAAATTTCCCTCACACTAGTATTTTCTTAAATGCATACTGATGTCTATGATTAGTATTCGTGATTAAAGAGAAAGAGAGTAAGATCGTATTGTGATTGCATATGTGAGACAGTGTGTGAACATGTGTGAGTATGCATGTATGTAAAATATAAGAATGCACTAATAGAAAACATCAGCTCAAGCGAGAACACAGCTACACATCAAGTTATAAAACAAGAGAGATAAAAATATGTATTTTTTAATGATTGGCGTGTGTGTATGATAAGGAGGTTAACAACATAGACATTGAGTTTACCTTTGTAGTATTTTAAATGTAAAAGCAGTGTACATACCAACACATTTTCATTACTAGAAGAGACTTTTCATTTTTGTTTAACTTCAAATATATAGGTTAGATTCTTTTTTTTCATTTGGTAGTGTAAACGTTTTATTTTTCTTTGACTTATTCACAAGCATTCAAATGTATAACACGCACTTCACTCAATATATCACTCTCACATGATATTCATTGACTTACTTAATAGTGGAAATAAACTCACTAGGACAAGTATATTATATTTTATTTCTACATATATACATCTATACAAAGCACATGAAAATATTAGATGCTAAAAATGTGTGATAATATAATTTCAATTATTAATTTTTTTTGTTTTGTACAATCTGTAGCAAAATCAGAAGCATGCACAGCTTTTCATTTAAGTTTAAATATTATTTTTCAAATGTATCATGACTTTGAAGATTAAATGTTATTACAGATATTTGAATAGTTTCCCTAGCTCAGATTGAAATGATTCTTCAGTTTCTTCATTCATTTTAGAATTCAGAGCAGTAAATCATTTTTTTTTTTTTTTTTTAGCATTCTTCAAAACAGATTATCGATCTTGTATAATAGAAAATTATTTCATTTGCTATCGTCATCAGTTTCATCCACATCATACATTATACGTCTGAATATGTCGATTAACCATCCCTTAAGTATATTTAATAATTTGATATGATCGTAGATAATAATAACGAAGGAACTAATTCGATATTGTGTACAATTTATTCAATAAATTTTATTACATTCATCATAATCAATAAAAATAAACTTTGTTTCAGTGTTAAATTCTAATATATCAGCTGTTAATAATATACAGCATAAAACAGCTAATTTAACTGAATATATCCTTCTTCAACCAACTTTTCTTCTATCATACGAATTTCAGTATCTACACTAGCATTTCCCGATTGTTTAGATGTGTGTAGTATCAATAATCGTTCAACCAGTTCATTAGGGTCGTCAGAATAATTGATATGAGGATCTTCAAGATATACAATGCGGCCAGTACTATATGCACGTTTCTTTTTTATTTTACCAGAATAAACTTTTACACTCTGTATGTTAGATTGAAACAGCGGTCGTATTATTTTTCTATATTTAGGAAGTGGAGTACCCTTTAATACACCAGTAGCACGTAAATGAGCTCTAGTATACTCAAGTATTTGTTTATATAGATCTAAATCATTATTTGTATATTTATTCTCATCAACATTCGTTTCCATTAGTAAATGAATCAGTCCAGACGTGTAGGGGAATTTTATTTGCTTACTTCCTTTTCCTAAATAAATTTCACCGCATTTGCGATCCGAGAGATCAAATAAAGAGGCTTCGACACACGGAACGCTACCGAAACTACACGAGTTTCTTCGTACCATGCAGTTTATGTACGAGGCGTCATCTCAGTCGTATGTAAAACGTGTAAATCCGAGGTTCGAGCGGCAACCGGAGAAACGAGAAAAATCGATAATTAAATTTACTACAAATAAAACATACGATAAATCAAATAAAAGGTCGTCTTTTATTGCATCTTCATCGAAATGGAGATGTCCGATTTGCTCTGGTAATCATATCACCGCATTTTGTGAAGAATTGTTGGCGAAATCTGAAGCCGATCGATTCGTTGTGGTTAAGGAGGCTACACTTTGTATTAACTGCTTAAAACCATCACATAAAACGAGTGAGTGTAAGGCGCAAAAATGTAAAAAATGCGGAAAGGCGCACAATACGATACTGCATCGAGAAAACTCAAGGCAAGAAACGGGCAACAATAATCAGCAGAAGGACGAAAAATTGGAATTAGTACAAACGAAGACTACCTTGACGACGCTGAGTAGGTCCAAAATCTTTTTGCTACCTAGCGCTGTTGTATACGTAATGGTTGATTTACGCCCGGTAAAGGCCCGAATACTTCTTGACACTTGCTCGGAAGCTAATCTCGTTTCGGAAACATTTATTCGGAAAAATAGAATTCCGATAAAAAAAAATTATTCGTCCATTAGCGGAATTACTGACAACGCCATTCGATCGGAATATTCGTCTCAGTTAACGGTTAGATCCCGATTGAATGATTTCCGTATCGTTTTTGACGCGGATGTTATACCTAAAATTCCATACCGCGTTAATAAAATATCCTTATCGTCCATAACAGAAAATATGAGTGGCTTCTCGCTAGCGGACTCAAGCTTAGAATCCAAGGAAGTTGATTTGGTAATCGGAATTGAATTTGTTAATTTATGCTTGCTCGGAGAGAAAACCTTTACTGATTAAACGTGTTTCGAAAAATCGCAATTTGGATAGATCGTCTCTGGTCCATTCACAGGTTATACTCAGCCATCGAAATATTGTCAATTGATAGCGAATGTCGATATGCAAATTGAAAAATTTTCGGAAATCGAGTCTGTTGAGCCGAGTAAGTTAGTTTTGTCGGAGCATGAGAAATGTATGCAACATTTCGAAGACAGCGTTGTCAGACTACCGGATGGTCATTTTCTAGTTTCGTTGCCTTTCAAAATCGATCGTAATATGCTCGCCAACACTTATAAGAACGCTTTAGCAGCGTTAAAACGCGCCGAGAAAAATCGTGATCCAATTCAACCGGAATTGTTCGACATTTTAATATCGTTTCGAAATTATAAAATAGCCTTTACGGCGGACATAACAAAGATGTACCGATGTATTTTGTTGAACCAAGGGATCGGGATATGCAGCGTATATTATGGAGGAAACATGAGAACGACCAGGTTAGCCATTACCGCTTAAAAACCCTAACCTATGGAACTGCTCCTGCGTCATTCCTAGCGACGAAATGCCTCGCAGAGATCGCGCGCTCTCTCGATAATGTAGATGCTGCGGCAGCAAGGGCAATTCGATCGGAATTCTACATGGACGATCTATTGACAGGAGCCGAGACGGTTGACGAGGCAATAAGGAAGCGGCAGGTAATACATGACTCGTTAATGGGGGCGCATTTACCGTTAACTAAATACGCGTCGAACTCACGGCAATTACTCGAATCGATCGCTTCGCATGACGTCGATAAAACGAAAATAATCGTATTTAATGCACCCGAAATCGTATCTATGCTTGGGTTGCAATGGCAGCCAGAGAATGATCTTATTGGCATAAGCGTTCGAAAAATTTTTGTTGATAATAAACCATTGACCAAGCGACAATTTTTATCGTTAATCGCTCGTACTTTCGATCCATTGGGATTAATTTCCCCTATTACGGTTGTGGCGAAAATTTTGATGCAAGAGCTGTGGCGAGAGGAATTGAAGTGGGATGACATTATACCATCTCATCTTCAAAATTCATTTTACGCTTATTACTCCGAGCTACCGCTTCTTCAAAAGTTCGTAATACCGCGCGCCTATTGTAAAGATTCGGTCGCTACGCGTTATCTTATCGGTTTTTGTGACGCAAGCTCTAAAGCGTATTGTGCATGCGTTTATTTAAAAACTATCGATGTGAATGGAGCTATAACGTTCGCTCTAATATGTGCGAAAACGAAAGTCGCGCCGATTAAATCGACGACGATTCCTAGATTGGAGTTATTAGGAGCGGTATTGTTGACTAAATTAATAAGTCGCGTTAATCGGATACTTAAAATTGACATTGCAAATGTGTTCACCTTTTGTGATTCCACAATTGTGTTGTCGTGGATAAAGTCGGAAAACGTCAAACTCGAGATATTCGTTCGTAATCGGGTAAATTATATAGTTTCTGAATTACCAAAGTCATCGTGGTCGCATATAAATACAAACGAGAATCCGGCAGACCTTGGTACAAGAGGTATTGGCGTGAAAGAGCTGTTAAATTCGTATTATCGCAAATGGATAAATGGCCCAGCATGGCTTTCGTCAACTTTTATACCTGACGTTAACGAATTATCGGATCAAATTAAACCCTAATTTATAGCACAGACGCGCAATTATGTGAAAAAGTTTGATGAAGTTGCCGTTTCCAATTACTTGGCTCGCTACTCGTCGTATCGTAGGCTTTTGAGAATTACTGCCTATTTACTCAGATTCGCGAAAAATACGAAATGCAAGGAACCTGACCGGGAGAATGGACCGCTGTTAGTGGACTCGCTGACAAATGCTCATCATGTTTTAATCCAAGTGTCGCAATGTATATACTTCGCCGAAGAAATAGAAGCATTATCAAATAATTTGCCGATTAAATCGAAAAGTGTCCTATCATCGTTAAATCCATTTTTGGACGAGAAAGGTATATTGCGCGTAAAGGGTCGTTTAAGTTTATCGAACTATTCGTATAATATGAAATTCCCTATAATACTGCACCATAAATCAAGGCTAATAGACTTATATGTTTCGTACTTGCACGAATTATATTTTCATGCGTCAAAGTCGTTCTTATGCAATTCAATCAGGGCAAATTACTGGATCGTTGGCGGCGTCGGTCAGATTGTTAAGAAAATCATCTACAATTGCGTTCATTGTGCCAAAATTAGGGCTACGGCTTGCGGTCAAATAATGGCTAGTTTACCTGCTGAGCGAACGTTAGTCACTCGACCATTTAATAATGTAGGCGTAGATTTCGCTGGCCCATTTGCAGTGAAATGCACTAACCATCGTTCTACCAGAATCGGAAAATTGTATTCTGCATTTTTTGTTTGCTTTTCCACCAAAGCAATACATATCGAGGTCGTTCCGGACTTGACGACCGATTCGTTTTTGGCAGCTCTGGATCGATTCTGCTCTCGTAGAGGTTTGCCAAGGAGGATTTATTCGGACAATGGTACGAACCTAGTAGGAGCCAAAAACGCTATTTCGAACCGCGAGATCGTCGAATACACCGCTATCAAATCCGTTGAGTGGACTTTAATTCCGCCCAGAAGTCCTCATTTCGGAGGCTTATGGGAGGCGGCGATAAAATCTGGAAAGTCTTTGTTACGAAATGCAGTCGGTGTACAAATCTTCAGCTACGACGAATATACTACCGTTTTTGCAAAGATAGAATCCATATTGAATTCGCGCCCGCTTTGTCGAATCAAGACTGGCGATGAGTATGAGCCTTTAACGCCGTCTCATTTTCTAATTGGTGCAGCGTTACACGACGTCCCGCTAGATGATGATTACAAAATCAGCCTAACTCGTCGTTACCAATTACTCCGTAATATAATTTGCTCGTTCTAGAGAAACTTCGTTAATTCCTACCTCGCTCAGCTTCATACTCGTAATAAATGGCGATTTGCGAGCCAAAACATAAGGATTGGCGACATCGTCCTCCTTCGTAAGGAGAACTGCGACACCCTCAGATGGCTTATCGCTCGAGTTGTAGCCGTTTATCCGGGCAAGGATAACTCAATACGCAAGGTCGACGTGCAGACTTCGTCCGGAGTCTTTCATCGATCCATTACGGAGTTGGTGCGTTTACCTGTGGAGCAATGACTCCTCAGGGGCGGGAGTTTAACGCGAATAAAGTAGATGGCGCTGCATGTCGCGTTATTGTTTCTAGAAATTACTGGCCATGTATTTTTTAGCTCCGCCAGGGAATTTTTTCGTTGTTTAGTTTTAGATATGTTCTTGTGTTGTCATAACGATTTGTCATAAAAACGGTGTTTTGTTAGGATAAAATGAAAATATACGTTAATTAATATATGTAAAGTTTGGGTTTTAGTTTAAATAAAATGTTCTCGTTAATTCGTTACATTATTTCTCATAACGTAAATAATCGGTACTTATTTTCAAGATTTGTTCTCAATAAGAAAAATAAAGTGTGAACAGGACATTCGAAAACTTTCAGACGACGTAAATGTCGTTTTACGCGGCTTGAAAATTGCCGGTGAAAATGTAGATCAATGGTCGTCGATTATATCTTATTTTGTTTGTTCGCGATTAGACGATGATACTCGTCGTGATTGGGAAAATTCGTTAACAGGCAATCGAACTTATCCTTCGTATAAGGATATTCGTACTTTTCTAGGAAATCGTGCGTTTAGTGTCGAGGCGCGCATGAATTTGAACCAAGAAACTTCTAAAAAGATACGACACTCCTATGTTGCGAGTTCTGCGCCTTCCGGAATTAGATGTTACGATTGTTCTCAAAATCACTGGTTAACAGATTGCGAAGAATTTAAAGCTCGTACGCCAATCGATAGATTCCAGCTTGTAAAACGTAATAAATTGTGTATCGGCTGTTTTAGTAATAAACACAGTTGTTTGAACTGTCGTTTTAATGTACCATTTGTTCTGGGAACCACCACAGGTTACTACATCGTGACGGTAATCTAATACAGCGATCTGAAAATATTAAAGTGGAATCCACTGCATCTAGTTCGAGCTCGAATTCTGGCTTGGTTTGCAATACCGTAGCTAAAAACGATCATTTAATTTTACTGCCGACTGCGGTTGTAAAAGTAAAAATTCCCGGCCGATTTATGAAACTAGCGAGAGTCCTATTCAATTGTGCTTCACAAGTGACTTTGATTAGAGCCGACTTTGTTAAAAGGTCTCAGTTGTCGGTGGAATTTAATTCGAATCCAATAACTATCCAAGGTGTTACCGATAGTCCTTTAACCGCGGACAATAGCTGTTCTATGCTAATTCAGTCGCGAATTTCGAACTTTGAGCTATCGATAAAAGCAAATGTCGTTCCGAAGCTTCCATATTCTCACTCTAACTCGTTTTCGCAGTCGATTCGTACACGAAACCGTATCTTAGAATTTGCGGACAGTAAATTAAGCCACGATCGAGTGCATATCTTGTTAGGAGCTGAATATGTCGAGTCGTGCTTTTTGGATGAACGTTGTAACATCGATCAACTCACTATGCGCAAATCAGTTTTTGGCTGGATAATTTACGGACCAGCCCTGGAACCAATGGAAAAAGAAAAATTTTCGATTCCGTTTACTTATAATCTGATGGGCTCTCTGCGACCCCATCGCGGGGGAGTATGTTTGGAACTAATAATTAAAGAAAAGCGTAAGCGAAATGCGATATTGCTTAATGGATAGTTTCGCTTCCTTATCAATATTGATGATCTGTAGCAATAAAGTTTTAAGTCGTAGCAGAGTAAGATTATATATGTCGGTGTTTTGTTTTCGCTGGTTTTGTTCGCTTTATAGTTGTCGACTTTTATTCGTTATCGTTTACTTCATTTTTATTCATTTTCTTCTTTTATTTTTCTTCTATTCAAATTCATCCAGTTCTTATTTTCGTTATTTCCTCTAATTAATTCGTTTTAACTCCTTCCTCCTTATTCGCTTTTACTTATTTGAAATAGCCCTTTTTAGAGCTTCCGTTCGATTTCGTTGCGTAATCGCGTGTTAAATCGTCTAAATAACCCCTTTTCGGAATCGCTAAATTTATTTAACTGCATTTTTCGGATTGATTGTTACTTGCTTAATTGAAGCGGTGAACCTATTTTTTCGTATCGCGAACCTCCGCTTTCGTTTGTTCGTTTTGTCAAATAAACAACTTTATTCGACGAAGTTATATTCTCGTATTCAGTTTTAACAACAACAGCGACCTTCGCTTTTATTTTTCAGAATATTTTGTTATTTCAGATTTTAATGTTAAGATGCGTATCTGGTAGCCGCACATTAATAAAGTTATTTTGTACTTTTTAGTGCATAAATAAAAGGCTATTTAAAAAAAAATATATATATTTTTTTTAATTTTAAGTAGGCTCCGAAGTGTCCGTGGTCAGGGAGGAGTTGGGTAGTGTAAAAGTCAGGTGTTAACTGTAAGCCTGTTCTAATATTTGGGATTAGCCTGTGGGTATGCCAACCTGCTGTACCTCTTTCGCAGGAGTTTTGCCATATGAACATGAAATAGTTTTTAATGAGCCTTTTGAGTTGTTTTAGTGACATTTTTATATGTAAGTCATGGTGGATTAGCATGTAGGAACTGTTCTGAATATTGGAGGTAGAAAGTTCATTATTTGATAGACATGATCGTTAATATATTCAAAATTTTTATGGTCTTTTGTGGTAAAAATGATTGATCTATGGTTAATTTCTAGGTCTAGTGAAAGGGCTCCCGTAAGGCAACAGCGGCGCTGTGAGAAATTATTCTATAAGCTCTGCAGGCGTTTATAAAGTATTTAAGTTGTGTAGAGTAAATTTTTTGCTATAGGGTTTTCTTTTTTAAGTGCTGGAAAAACACAGAGCTACAGTAACACACTTTGTTCTCAACAAGTGATTTGTAGAGTACAAGTCTGTATCTGTAATCGGAGCCCCATGTATTTGTGCACACTTTTAGTAACTGATAGTATTTAGCGTCCAACTTAGATGTGGTGTAGTCTATGTGCTGTTTAAAGGAGAGTTTATTGTCTAATATAACTCTTAGGTATGTAAAATGTTTGACTACTTTTAAAGTGATCCCCCTGTAAAGTACTTTAATATTTTTCCTTTTTAGTTTCAGTGAGTTTGTGAAAAGGGACATAAAGCATATTTCAACTGAAAGATAACGCTTCACTTCGTTTAGCCGGGCTCCGAGTAACTCAAGCGTTTTGTTAGCTGTTCTTTCAAGATTGACTTTTGTACCGTCCGTTATTATGAATAGTAAGTCATCTGCATATGGTAGAGCTTGGTTGAATAATGTATTTCAAAAAATTGGACCTAAAACGCTACCCTGTGGGCAGCCTTTATTGGTTTCAGTGTTTGCACTATGATTATCTATTTGAAGAGTAGCACGTCTGTGTTTAAGGTAGCAATATATTGTACTTAGCAATGGTATGTCTTTGATCAGAATAGATTTTAAAATGTCAAACAAAGCAGGATGCCAGCAATTATCTAATGCTCTTTTGATAACCATTCCTATGACGAGAAAGTTCCGTTTTTTCTTAATGCTGCTGCTAATCTTGCTGATCGTATAATTCACAGCATGTTCTGTGGACAGATCTTGTCTGAATCCAAATTGTCTTTTATCTAAAAAGTTTGTTGAGTTCAGATGGCAAGTTATCCTATTTTTAATAGTTTTTCGTAAATTTTGCTTACAGTATTTAAAAGACATATTGGGCGATAGGAGCTTATGAGATTTGTATCTTTGTTTGATTTATGAAGTAGGATTACATTTGCTTCGCGCCAGGATTTAGGGGAATAGTTTAAGGAGAAGATTTTTTTTGTATAGGAGTGGAAGGTGTTTTGGATAGACCCTTTGGATTAATTTTAGTGTCTTATTTATAATATTGTCAAGTCCTTGTTGTTTTTTCATTTTTTTTTAATGCTGTTTAGTGCGGAAGTATCAAGAGGAATTCGTTGTGAGTGAGCAGCGTTTTCCTGTATGGGAAGTTTAAAGTTTTCTCTTAGTATTTTCTGTTTGTCGCTGTCTTTGTCAGTGCTGTCTAACGGAAAAAGAGAGAATAGTTTAGATTCTCTGTCATAAGGAATGGAATCTGACAAAGAACGCTATACCAAGGATGGAGAAACGATGACAATCAACGTTGAAAAATGCCAAACATATGTATCCTGAAAAGAAACGGAATGACGTTGCCGAAGGTAAGAACTAAAGGAGTTTCTTTGGTAAGCAGTAGATCTGAGAAATATGTTGTTTCATAAAGAAAATCAAATAACGACCTCTTTAGAAATTTAAAATTATTTTACAAATACATAATTATTATAATTTAATTTAAATTTTATTTTATTTTTAGGTAAAAAATAAAAAAATTATAAAATTCTAGCTAAAATGGTAGTTTAGAATTTGAATAATAAGAAAGATAGTATTTTTATTAGACTTTACTTCTTTTTTATTTTTGTTAGTAATCCGATCCTAATTCTTTGTTTGTGAGTAAGTACAAAATATATATATATATTAATCTTTGATCTATTTTCATTTACATTACAAAATAAAAATTAAAAATAAATAAGAAAAGCAAAGGATCGATAACAGTTAAGTTTAAAATAAAATTAAAACGTAACATTAATAGTTTTACTAGAGAACTGTATTAAATATTAATTATTAAAATCCACAGGTGTGAAATTCATACAAATCTTTTATAGTATAAATTAAGTTTCTCTGTTATAACAAATTTTTTCATAGAGGCTTTGGTTCTTTTGGGGTGTGCTCCCCCCGTGGATCCGCAACTGGTATAAATATACCAGAAAATTTCCTAATAGTTACAGAAACACTAATAACATTAGATCTGGTATTATTATATATATTTGTTAAATCTAAATCGATGATTTGGTGTTCAATTCTGTGTCTAACCAGAATTTCCATTCAGCCTTAACCGTCTTCCTCGTCATCTGGGTAGCAGTTTTGTATCTCAAATGCGTTTTGATTAGATTGCCATTTGTTAGAAATTAACATTATACTCGTATCTTAATAATGCCTCGACAAAGAGATTTCTAATTCGCATTTCTTAGAAATAATTCTCCCCGCATTCCACTGAAGTACCTCTATCATAAAAATTTAAGAAAGCAAAAAAGAAAAAAGAAAAAGAATAAAGAAAAAAGAAAAAGAATAAAGAGAGAGAAAAAGAATAATCTTTGAGTAGAATACAATAAAAATAAACAATTTTAAAACGAAGTTAACTAAATGAATTAAGTGAAAACTTGCGAATGTATCAAATAAACGGGGGGCACGGGATGAGCCTCCACGCACGCTGCGATTTCTATGTGATATTCAAGTTACAAAATTCAAGCTATAAACAAGCGATTCAAAAACAAAGATCAAATGAAAATACCTACGCAGCTCGCGCCCCCTGGAAACGGATTTCATTCGAAGTCCGGCCAATCATCCCACACCCGGTCGGCAAAAAGCCCTATTTTCGGGTTTAAAAGGCCCTTTTCAGGGCCGCAAACGATGGCGAATCTGTTTAGAATAATGTCAATAAACATAGAAGGATTAACGCCAGTTAAAGAAATTATTTTATCCGATATTATTAAAAATGAGAAAATTGACATACTTGTCCTCCAGGAAACCCATCGCACTGAAACCAATCGAAGACCTAGAATAGAAGGAATGAAGTTAGCAGTCGACAGGCCTCATAACAAGTACGGCAGTGCCATTTTACTAAAAAAACATATTGATGTAGTAAAATCAGTCAGGACGGAAACTAACGACATTGAGATTTTGTCAATAGACATCGGTAGCTGTACAGTCACCTCAATATATAAACCACCGAACACAACATTTCAATACCCCAGTGAAATACACAAAACAGAAATCATTTTAGGTGACTATAATAGTCACAGTGTTAATTGGGGCTACAATGAAGATGATCTGAATGGAGAACTTGTGGAAAACTGGGCGGAAAGAAATGGTCTAAGCTTAATATTTGATCCAAAACTTCCAGCCTCTTTTAATAGCGGAAGATGGAAACGAGGGTATAACCCGGACAACATATTCGTTACAAATAATATTGCTCACATGTGCACTAAGAAAGTGTCAAATCCAATACCACACTCGCAGCACAGGCCAATAATATGTGTAGTGGACGCTGCCATAAAACCAACTACATCTAACGATTCCAAATTGCGCTACAATTTTAAAAAAGCTAACTGGATCCGTTTCACAGAAGAACTGGAAATTCATGTCAAACACATACCGCCAATAGTAGAAGAATATGAGACCTTTGTTAAAACTGTTAAAGCAGTATCTGGTAAATGTATCCCGCGTGGTGTGCGGAAGCTATACATACCTGGTATGTCCAATCATTTGAAAGAACAATATGAAGAATACGTTCAGATATTTAACGCAGACCCGTTCAACGACGAAACCATTAAATGTGGTATAGAGGTAGCAGAACAGGTTGCTGCGGAACGTAGTAAAGAATGGCAGGGATTGGTCGAAAACTTAGACTTCAGCAAGGATAGTAGGAAAGCATGGCAGTTGTTGAAGAAATTAAAGAGTGAAGATACTGGACGCAAAGAAACACCGAATGTCACTGCTAATCAGGTCGCCCATCAGTTGCTAGTGAATGGCAAAGCAGACCAAAAAGTAAAACTATCAAAAAGCAAAAATCGGATTGTAAGATGTCATGCCACAGAAACAGATCACTTTCAACAACCAATTGCCGAGCTAGAGATTAATAACGCAATTAAAAATACTAAAAATCGGAAGGCCCCAGGCGTCGATGGCATGCTAGTGGAACAAATAAAACACTTTGGAAGTGAAACGATTAAATGGATTCAACAAATGTTTAATAACTGTATTAATAGAACAATTATCCCTAAGCTTTGGAGAAAAGCACATGTCATCGCATTATTAAAGCCTGGTAAAGAACCTAACCACCCAAAGAACTACCGCCCAATATCGCTTCTATGCCATCTGTATAAAATCTTTGAAAGAATCATCCTGAACAGAATTAGCAAAACAATTGACTCAAAACTCATCCCTCAACAGGCAGGATTCAGACCAGGAAAGTCGTGCACCGGACAAGCACTGCACTTAGCCCAATATATAGAAGATGGCTTTGAGAAACGCAAAATCACAGGAGTGGTCTTTGTAGACCTCTCTGCAGCCTTCGACACAGTCTCACACAGAATGCTCATCAAAAAGGTCTATGATATTACAAAGGACTTCAAGTTTACTCAGATAATCCTAATGTTGCTGAAAGACAGAAGATTCTATGTGTCACTAAACGGGAAGAACAGCGCATGGAGGAGACTGAAAAACGGACTACCTCAAGGAAGTGTCTTAGCTCCAACTCTATTCAATATCTATACCAACGACCAACCAATTGGGAAGGACACTAAGCATTTCATATATGCAGACGATCACGCAGTAGCGGCCCGAAAATACATTAAACAAAGCAATCAAAACCATAAACTTATACTATCTCGCTAATCAGCTGAAGCCTAATCCGGCTAAGACCGAAACAACCGCCTTTCATCTCAGAAATCGAAATGCAAATCGCCAATTACAACTTCAATGGAACGGAACTAAACTGAGCCACACTGACTACCCTAAATATCTGAGTGTTATATTTGACAGGTCTCTTACTTTCAAACGTCATTGCGAGACCACAAAAGCGAAAATTATGTCAAGAACAAGTATTATACGGAAACTAGTAAATTGTAGCTGGGGAGCCAAACCAAATGTATTAAGAACGTCATCCCTCGCACTCTGCTACTCTGTTGGAGAATATGCGTGCCCGGTTTGGAGTCGATCTGCTCATGCAAAAAAGGTGGATACTGCTCTTAACGAAGTATGCAGAATAATCACTGGCTGCCTAAAACCAACAGCGGTTCGTATACTATACGAACTAAGCGGCATAGCACCACCTGATATCAGAAGAACAGTAGCAGAAAAAAAAGAAAAATGGAAATCTAGCCATGACAATCGCCATCTCCTACATGGATACAAAGAGTTAGCTGAAAGACGTCTAAAATCCCGCCGTAGCTTTCTAACCACGGTGTAGGACCTCGAACACGAAGATCACGCTGAAAGGCTTCGGATGTGGAGTACACGCACGAAAGGGAAACCAAAAGAGTCTCTCCCAAAAGGCGCTTGCCTGAACTATAAACTATGGAGAACATTAAACAGATTACGTAGCGGTACAGCCAGAACGAAACATAATTTAGTAAAATGGGGTTTGACAGATAACGTTCAGTGCGATTGTGGTGAACCGCAGGATGAAAAACACATATTTAATTGTAAGTTATTTGGAATTTTTGAAAAAAAGAAGCTCAATCAGGATATTGACGAGGAAACTGTCAAGTTTCTAAAATTTTGGACGACCAGAGGCATTTAAACCGACCGGATACGCTATAATAATAATCAAATAAACCTAATAATTGATCTTCCGAAGTTAGGGAAAGGTTCATAAAAGCGCAAAAAATGACGTGTAGCTAGCCCCTCCTTGCGGCACGAGCATTACAGATAAATATTTTGAACAAGGTTAAAAATATGCACATCCCCGTATAGGAACACTCAGCTTTCCAACTTTACCGGCAGGTGTTATGATATCGTTCAGCTTTCATCCCCCGCACTCCGGTATTTTTCCTTATCCAAAAGTATTTCGGCTCGTTCTATACGCAGGTTCGTTACTGTTATATGTAGATTGAGAATGGAGCATTCCCGCATAGCTTTGCATTTCTCTGACTTCTCGGTGTGTAATAGTGATCATGTTCAAATCGATTTCGTGAACGACGTTAATCATCTCTTGTTTCGCTCTGATAGATTTGAGAACCATAGGGCTATGTTTTTTTAGGAATTAATCGTTAGGAACATCTTTCCTTCTTACACATTGCATCATCTCGTTGAGAGTCCACTTTATTTACAAAATTTCAATTTATTGTAAAAAATAAAATCTTAGCATAATCTTTTGTAGGTAAATAGTTTCCCGCTGATCCAGGAAAAAAAATTAGACTTTCAGGGCGCCGAAAGCTTGAGATTTTTGAAAAAAAAAATTTTTTTACTCGGGCATTAGTTAAATAGTTATTACAAATCCAATTGTCGATTTAATGTAGCAATAATAATGATAATTGGTGTTCGCCCATTGTTTGAATTTTGACCATAATTGTTATTAAAAATTTGAGGAAAATATATAGGAATTTGCTTATTTCCAAAATTTTTTTTTCTACTCTTATACATATTCGTTCATTGTACATCTGAGAACGTACACTTTTCTATGTACTTACAGTACGAAATAGTTCAATACTATTATAATTGAATAAAAAATAAATTCGATAAAGTAACAGTAAATCACAGTTTAAAAACCATGAATTTTTCGTACACTGTAAAAAAGCCAATAGTGGTGATTATTAAGACAAATTAAAACATTTTAATAAGAACAGACTTACTGGCTATAGCGATTTCTTTGTTCATTCTTTGTATTCATTTTTTATTTAAATAAGAGAAAAAAACTGTTTCCCAAATATTTTTACTGATAACACTAAAAGCTACTAAACAAAAAACAAAAAAGGAAATCGGTTAATAAACAGATGAAAAAATGGTACTGAACTGTTTTGTCTTTGTCTATTTATATATCGAAAATTATAAAACATCTTTTTTTAAAGAAAAGATACCAATTTCAGAATTTATTATAAAAGTTTAATAAAAATGCACTAAAAAGTAAACAATAATTATTCGATGAAGAATATATTTCGGAGTGATATAATTTAAGGTGATATTATCATAATTCTTATACAACATTAGCTTTTTATTCTATAAAAAATATATTTCAGAGTGATATACCTTAAGGTGATATCGCAATTCTTATACAACATTAATTTTTTGGAGTTGGCATCAAATTCGTATTATAATAATAATTAAAAACTGCATTAAATATTCATTAAATTTCTCTAGATATTATAATTTTAATTTGATGCCAACTTGAAAAAGTTATCTATATATATAAAAATGAATGTATGTATGTCTGTATGTATGCCTGTATGTATGTCTGTATGTATGCCTGTATGTCCTCTACGGACTCCGAAACTATCCATCCGATTTTTATGAAATTTGGGCAGCATAATTATAGGGTTGGGAGGAACAGTGTAGGCAACTTCAAAGTTAAAAAAATAAATAAATAAATTATGAAATTAATAAAAATCGATCGAAAATGCGGCCAACTAGCGCCAAAACACCAATTACCATAATTCCCGACAAATGGTGCCACAGTAAAGAAATTATTCCAGTTTACGTTATTTAGACCACGGTCGGGAATTCTGTCGTTCGTCGGGTTTCGGCGAGCTCCTTTAATAGTATTGTATATATAAAAATCAATTGCGCAGATATAAAATATCATAACTTGAGAACGGCTCGACCGATTTGTCTGTCTTTTTGTTTTTTGTTCTGTTCGTAATTGTCAGGACAAGGTTTGTATGAAAGAAAATTTTAGAAAAATTCATCAAAGAAGTCGGAACATTAAAAGAATTTGGCAAAAATGGCGTCACGACGTGACGCTCAGTTTGTCAGTTCTGCTATAACATGATTTCATAACAACAAAAAATTCCGCATTGAATATTGATATTTTTTTGCGAAAAAGACTTAAATTGAAAACGATAGTTCAGTGTGTTATCGGTGATGTTCATATCCTTAGTGCATTCAAAACCGTAAAATTCATCAATTAAAATTTAAATAAAATGATTACTATGGTAAATGATAAACTCTAAATAACATTTTATTAATTTCTGGTGTAAGTGAAATAAATAATTTATGGTCCGTTACTTTTCTTTTTGCGTTACTGAACACATCAAAACTCCATGACATGATCTACATAAAGAAGTCGCACTTCTAGCCTAATTACTGTACTCATTGCAGAGAGTTTAAAAAAAGGTACGTTTTCTATTATTTTTTACAGAGAAAAAAAAAATCCTGCAACGGAGTTTTTACTATTTGTTACGGGGAACGTTATTCACACCCAAATTCGAAATCCTTACGCAACTACACTAATGCGGCGGTGCGCTACAATTAATGAAAACAGATCCGGTATTAATTTTTTTTTTTTTTTTTTCTTGTGAAAGCAACATCCTGTACCGTGTTTAACTGCTGTGGCTATTACAGTACGAAGATGCGCAGTATGTTTTTATAGATATCTGTTTATTCCGCGAGATCTGATAAACTGTGTTATAGATAAAATTGCATCGGGGGAATTCTCAAGAATGTTGGTGACTGTTTTGTTATTAATTGAAGGGTGCCGGTGAGGTGATAATGCTGGACAGTCGCATAGTATGTGAGGAGTTGAGGGAGCAACATCTTGGCCACAGAAAGGACAATTCATAGGAGAGGGGGTTCTTTGCAAAATAAAATTATGCGACATGGCCGTATGGCCTATGCGCAAGCGGCTAAGTGCACAGAAAACTCTGGACCAATGGGTTTTCCATAAGGACGTGAGATTATTGAAGATTATGTTCGAGAGATAAGGTGGAGGTGGGCTGTTACTAGGCGAGGGGAAATATATTTCTGCTCAGGCGGATGTATCGGCGCGTTCATTTCCAGGAATCCCTGCATGGCTGAGCGCCCACAGAAAGGATACGGAGCACTGTCTCTTAATAAGTTCGTATAATACCTGCTGGGTTCGAATTGCTACAGGATGTTTGGTGAGGGGATTAGAAATTGTCAATAAGGCCGTGGATGAATCAGATACCAGCAGGGCTTTCTGTGATGTAGGCTCTGTAGAAAGAAAATATTTCAAACAGAAAAATACTGCGTATATTTTAGCATCCAGTACCGAGCAATTGTCATTCAGTCGAATGCTTCGAATCACGTCGCAGACTTCAAAGGAACAGGCGGTTGGGAAAGAAGTAGTCTCTGGGGTAGCCTTGGCAGCATCCGTGTAGAAAAAGAGGTGGTCGGGGTATTTTTGCATTGTTGCTGTTGTCAACTGAACGATATTCGGGTGCAGGGGTTTATTATACTTCGTCAGGGAAAAGTTAACATCAATGTTTAAAGGGGCCCACGGCGGAATCATGATGTTAGGAGCTAGGTTAGGGAAAGGGATTACGCTCAGATAGGAGGGTCAGGATTTCTGGGAGAGGGTCATTAGGGAAATCTTTGGTGTTGGGGAGGTCATTTGTGTCAATAGGACAGGCGCGTTTACTAGAGAAAAGAGCGAGGGTCTCACGGTGGTAATAATAGGTTCGGAAATACTTTAGTGGATGAGTGCCTAACAAGGCACACAAACTTACAGACGGGGAAGTTCTATGTGCGCCAAGTATCGTGCGGAGCGCCGTGTGGTGTATTGAATCAAGGGATTTAAGTAAAGAGGGACTGGCTGACGCATACGCCTGGGACCCGTAGTTTATTCTGGAAATGACTAAGGATTTGTATATGGAGAGGAGAGTTTTCGGAGGTACATTATACTTTGTGTTTGATACATATTTAAGAATAGATAGGAATTTATGACATTTAACTTTAAGATTGGATATGTGGGATCGCCAAGTTAGCTTTTCATCGAACAGTAGTCCAAGGAAAGTAGCAGTAGGGTGGAAATGAAGTGAGGAGTTTTCTAGATTGAGGCGGATGCTGGAAGAGTTTAGACGTCCCCTATAGAAATCAACACAGACAGACTTAGATGGAGAAAACACAAGACCATTATTGTAACACCAGGATTGTAGTTTTGAAATAGTTTTTTGTAGGATTTTTTGAGCATTTGCTGGAAAACTGGAAGACAGGGAAATGTTTAAGTCGTCAAAGTAGAGCCGGGCGTTTACAGGCGGAGCAATACAATCATTTATATCATTGATATAAAAAATAAACAAGGTTGCACTAAGGGCAGATCCTTGTGGTAAGCCATTCTCAGTTTGAATGGTGCTCGATGTTGACGAACCAATCTTAACATGGGACGTTCTGTTTGTTAAAAAATTATTCAGATACTTGGCCATGTTTCCACTTATACCAGCTGTTGTCAGCTTGGATAAGAGGCCGTATCGCCATACTCTGTCGAACGCCTTTTCTATATCGAAAAAGACGGAGTATACATGTTGGCGTCTGTGAAATGCTGTTAATATTTGCCTTTGTAGGCTCAGCAGGTGATTAACTGTAGTACGCTTCTTACGCCCTCCGGCTTGTGACGAGGATAGGACATTATTCTGTTCAAGGAAGAAAAGGAGACGCCGATTAACCATTTTTCCCAGCGTTTTTGCGAGGACAGTTATGAGGGATATAGGCCTGTAGTTTTGTGGAAAAAGAGGATCTTTATTTTGCTTCAGAATAGGAATAACAACTGCTAATTTCCATGGCTCAGGGATCGATCCGGAGAACCATATTTGGTTATAGATATGTAAGAGGAAGTTTTTCGCTGACGGAGGTAAGTGTTTTAACATATAAGGATGTATGGAATCGGGCCCAGGCGCGCTGTTTACAGTATGGTACTGGAGTTGATAGTCTAGTTCAGAAATGGTGAAATGGCAATTGTAGGAAAGTGAGGAGTCAGAGATGGTAGTTATTGGTTGTTGTTCCATGGAATATTTTTTTAAAGAGAAGGCAGACGAATATGACGATGAGGATGACTCCATTGCAAAATGATTCGCAAAAGCATTTGCGACTTCCAACGGGTCAGATAACATGGAACTATTCTGATTTATCGAAAAGGAAGGGATCGCACGATTAATACCGTTCAGTGCCTTAATTTTGTGCCAAATATTGTGACTAGAAGTATTTATGGAGATCGAATGCATAAATTGCTGCCAAGATTCCTGTTTTTTGCGCCTAATGAGGCTCCTTGTAGTTGCACGGCGTTTTTTAAATTCGATCAAATCAGGATATAAGCCTGTTGATTTGAGCTTTCTAAGGGCATGTTTACGTTGGCGTATGGTTGTTCTTATTTCGGGACGCCACCATGGGACCCGTCGGGATCTGTTTTTTGGGGCAGACCTAGGAATGGATGCTAGAGCAGCATTCGTAATAGCGTCGATAAAGGAGTTGATGTTCTCTGATAAAGATTCGGATGGCTCGCTGGGAACGTTTACTTTAACTGAAAACATATCCCAATCCGCCTTGTGGAATAGAAATTGAGGCTTAGGCGGGGGGCTTGGGTAGGGAGGGCTTTGGACGGGCATATGAGTATAGGAAAATGGTCGCTAGAGCATAAGTCCTGTAGCAAAAAGTGCTCAGGTGAGGGAAGATGGAAGTGGAAACAAGTTGTAGGTCGATTGTTGAGAATGTATTATGGGACAGATTGAAATGGGTGTAACCTGGGGAGGGAAGCAGTATCAGATCGTTATCTAGGACCAGTTTATTGATGACAGAGCCATGTCTGTTTTCCAGTGTTGCTCCCCACAAAGGAGAGTGGGCATTAAAATCACCGAGTAATATTAGTGGATATAATCAGAAAACGAAAAACAAATTTTTTTGCACATTTTGTGAGAAGACCAACATTTCACCTTCTCTAAACAATAATGATAAAAGCGGTAAAATGAAAAAGGGGGCGGAGAAGAAGGATTTTTGACTCCAAAATATTAAGACATGAACTGGAGTTACAAAAGTAGGAGAATTATTGCAGGTCGCAAAAAGTCGAGACAAATTTCGTCAAATGGTGGAGTCCATGAAAAGTAGTTAAACTACATCCGAATCGGGTTGCATGAAGAAGAAGACGAAATGTATCTTTCCTTATACCGTCATCGTAAACAAATCGTTTTCTCTTATTTTATAAGCCAGGATATTTCATTTTTTGATTTCTAATGCCTTCAAATAGTTTTCGTTGATGCTCTATTCTTGCTATCACTGGCGCATATATTACATGTTCGGTATATAATATTTAAAGTAGTCTCCGGATAACACCGGATCTACTCTTTTTCGTAATCTGCACTGATGGTCCACGTTTGTTTTTGCCGCCCATCCATTACTCGCGTATTATCCGTTCGTATTCGTGGTTTAATGTGTGTTCGGTATTTTCGCAACATGGATCACGTCTCGGCAATCAGATCACGAAAGAAATTTGAAGAGCACAAAAAGATTACCCTAGCAATGAGAAATTTATAACAACTGAAAAGTCCTTGATCCGAAAAATTAATGACCGCCAGAAAATCGAAAGCCGACTGCCAACATTACAATAGTGTTTTTCTTGTTCTGAGTTTTTCAGACCTCTTCCTATTTTTATTTCGGTAAATGTGCTTCATCTGCTCATTCGTTACTCGCATATTATCCGTGTGTATTCGTTTTTAATGTTTGTTCCGTAGTTTCGCAACTTTCAGTAATATTGTATGAACATATTCATATTTGAGCGGCGAGTGACAATTTTATATTTCAGTCGTTATTGCGATTTATTATTTATCTTAACAAGAAAAAAAAAATTAAAAATTCTGTAAAAAAGCTGTATATAAAAAGACGCTTATCACATCGACTGCTAAATGTCAGTTGCGTTTCAGACCTAAATTAACAATGGGACGTATAAGCGAATATAGAAAACAACAAAGTATTGTTTTAGGTTTATCTGTAGAAACTCAGAAAACTATCTCATAAAGCTTCGAGAAAAAAAATCGTAGAGCCCGTTCTATAGTAGCTAGAGCGTTAATTATTTTTTCAATCGGACGTAGTATCGTCGTGAGATCATAAAAAAATTATATAACCCTCAAAATTTTAAAACTAAACGGTCCAAATTTAAAAATACATAAAAATCGAATTTTAAAAAAAAATGTTTTTAGAAATTCTACAGCCATTTCTGTATGAATTATTGGTTTAATTTTTAACCCGCGCACCAAGGCTTCTATAATACGGGGAAAATATAAAATTCGAAAAATTTTGATATTTAGGAACCGAATTTTGAAAACATACACCTTTAAAGCGGAAAGACTGGAAACTAAAAAAGAGTCCCCAGCTCTTTCCATGGTGGCTAGGGGGCCGCTATTTTCTTAAATTAGTGTATTTCAATCACTAGAATATAAGAAAAATATGAGGCCTCCAAAATTTTATAATTAAAGAGCCCAAATTTTGAAAAATAATTTAAGCGTATAAATTCTGAAATGTTTAGAGTGATGGTCTTATCACTTATATTCTGATAAAAAAAAAAAAAAAAAATTTCATCATTGCACTTAAAAAAGTAAATAATGCTAATATCATATAAAAAAGAATTCAATTTAACGTATTCCTGTCACATATATTACCCTGCTAACGGTTTCAGTGTTTCAGATATTTTAATCTGAATTTTACTTTTTTGATTGATGTATTCGTGTACTTCTTTTTTTTTTTTTTTTTTTTTTAAAAAATAAGTATATGTGAACGCTGCTGTAGTTATGAAAATTTACTAAGTGAAATAATTTAAAGTGCGAAGGAACGGCCGCGAAACACAAGTGGGAATAAAGGAAAACTAAACAATTTCACTTAATACAGAATGAAATTAGATTTTGCAACGAAATAATGCAAAATTTCATTTGTAAAAACAATTTAAAAAAAATAAAAAAATAAAACGTTAGAACTTTATGTGAAGAAAAGTATTTTGGTTAGATAAATATAGCGAAATAAATAATTGTTGTATATACACATATATATATATATATATAAATATGTAATTTGTTTTTTTGTTTTCCATTTGTAAATAAGTGAGGAATGCCCGTTGCAAGAAATAATAAATTAAAAGTGTTAAAGACGCCTATCACATCGACTGCTAAATGCCCGTTACGTTTCAGGCCTAAAATAACAACAGAACGTGTAAGCGAATATAGGAAACAACAAAATAATATTTGATACTATATTTAAAAAAGATGTGTAAAATTTTTTTTTGTTGTCTTTTGTTTAGGATGATACTATGTTAAGAAAAGATATGTATACATTTTGTTTTGTTTTCAGATCATTCGTAAGTTAAAAAAAAAAAAAACTATAAAAACGTTATATGTAAAAAAATAAAGAATCGAAAAAATGGACTGCTGCCCCAGTCTAAATTGTCTACCTACCACATCTGCTACTTCCGATAATAGCAGACAAGCCAACATTCAGGCAGAACAACGTCTGCCGGGTCCGCTAGTTCTTTATATTTTATAATTGAAAAAAAAAAAAAAAGATCGATTTCTTTATTTTAGACTGCTTTCCACGGTAAAAACATCAAAATATGTAATCGCTTTACTTATTCAAAGCTACATTTCCATGATATTTTGGCAAATTGGTAGTATTTTAAGTCAATCACCAATATTACTAATAAGAAATTATCTAAAGGAATCATGTTTTTTCACATTTTTTGACGAATACTCAGTTTATGTTCACCGATTTTCATCGGTATTCACATGTTACCACTGCTAAATGGTATACTTCCTAATGGACGAAAAATCTACGAAATCGGTTCACATGAATATAAGTTATGCAAGAACAAACATAAAAAAAACCATACAAGATGAACGTCCAACCTCATTCTTTTTGGAAGTCGATAATAATACGAATAGAAATAACGATTAAACATTTTTATTTACTGTTGAACTCTTACGGTGACATTCCTGAAAGTTAATTTTAAATATACTGGTTGCGTTTCCCTGGTGGTGATGGTAAACTAAATAAGTAAAGAACTAAAAGTATCTTTTGACCATCTGGGTCTAAAGTTAGATGGAGGAGGTAATCATTTTCATAACTAAATGTATACACTAATTCGGGAAATTTGTTTTACGCTATAAAGCTCGTTACAATGAACAAAAAAGTCTTGAGGGAAAAATCACATGGGCGAACAATTAATTAGTTATAACTAATTAAATTGTTTAATTTAAATAAAAAAATTTTTTTTTTTTTTTTTATAAATCAATATTTTGTAAAGTAGACTAACTCTTTTTACCTCGCTATACAACCCTCTCCACCTACTTCTTCCTGGTTTAATAATTTTCCCTGCATCAGCCGTTCTGTTATTTCTTCCATAATTCGCCTCCGCTTTAATCACAGTTTGCTTCCTGCTTCCCTCTTTCGTTTTAATATTGTTCAGTCTCCCTTGTGTTCCTTACATCCTCCTATCTTAAATTTGACTTGTGATGTAAATCACCTCCTATTCGAATGCCTATCTATCTCCTCAGAACGCGCAGTCCTTTATTCTAAGTTGCTTGGCCTTGGCCTCCCGACATATTCTTGCTCTTCCTTCTCTTTCTGTTATTCCTATATTGGCTATCTTTATTTCTTCTGTTTCTAATCGCTTCCTGATTTAACTTTCAAGTCCCTACGTTTCACTATTTGTTAGTCCTTTGTGCTGGGTAAATGTCTTAAGTTGACGCGCCCAAGATAAAAAAAAAAAAAAGAAAATAAATATTATTGAAAAGAAGTAAAATACGTATTAAATGTAGTCGTAAATGTATAGTCACCAATGATTTGTCAATGGCCTTCAATATGTTGACCATTTTGGTGTACCACCAACCCAGTTCTTCGTGTCAAGTTGTTAACGGCCACCCGTTGCGGAAGTTCTGGTGTTCGTCGGATGTCGTCAAACGCTGCGACGATCCGCTGTATATAGTCGTCTCGTGTGTTGGTTGGCGTACGATACATCTTTTTCCCTTAATATAACCGTACAGGAAAAAATCCAGAGGAATTATATCGGGAAACCTTGCTGGCCATTCAATCGGTCCGAGGCGCCCTCTCCACCTGTCCCGGTCGACTTCGTCCAGATGCTTTTTTACAACCCTTTTGTAGTGTGCCGATGTTCGATCGTGTTGAAATAGCGTATCTAGTCTAGTTTGCAGAGGAACTGACGCTACGCTGCGATAAAATGCATATACCGCCGATTTGAAAAAATGCGACAAATTAGGTTAAATTTTTACTTGCTTGACTACACACCGTATATATACATTTAATAAATATTTTACTTCTTTTCGATACTTTATTTTTATTTCGAAACATATTGAATCGTAAAAAAAAAATATTTATTTTCTTATCACAATGACTTAATTAAATTAATTATAACTAATTAATTGTTCGCCTAAGTGATTTTTCCCTCATTGCTTTTTTGTTAATTTTGACGAGCTTTATAGCGTAAAACAAATCTCCTGAATTAGTTTCAGAACAGCCTGTATATGTTATCTTTTTCGATAATGTAATTCTAACAAATTCTTGTAAGTATAATTTTATATTTGTGATATTTTTCTTTAAAATTATTATACACGAACAAAGTTGGCTAATAATGACAATAAAAAATTATAAAAGTAAATTTTTTATTGCATCGAATTTTCGGTAAGAGTATGATTGAACGTCGCCAGTTTACCCCCAACGTCGAAATGCATTTCTTGCCGGCGTGTCGGGGAATGAGCGTGTGAACTTGACTGCTAAGGCAGCAACATATAGTCCAGTGCTCGAAGGTGCCCCTCTGCGTCAGCTGGGGCCACCCTTTTTTCAGCAACATAAGGCAGAGACATGGGAAATTATGTGGTCGGCTCACACATCATGGCTGCGATCCATTAAGGTGAGCACTGAGCCTTGGTGGCCACCGATATCCATGTCCCGCAGAGAGTTTGCAGCATTAACTAGACTTCGCATAGGGCACACAGCAATATCCCACAACTATTTGCTGGAAGGAACATCTCCTCCTTCTGCCTGTTCCATATGCAATTCCCCAATTTCACCAACCGCTGAACACGTTCTGGAACATTGCCTGCCTGCAGACTTACCGACGGTTGCGTTGTCAAACGAACCAAAACAGGTCCAGGATATGCTAAACCATATTAGAACGGCTAACCTATTAAAACACTTCTGATCCTGCACTGATCCATGTGCTGTAATAATCCCGGCAATTACATACAGCACATGGACCATATAAATTTAGAGGGGGGGGGGCGTCGCCAGTTCTTAACTGTTTGTTTCTCGTTCAAAATAAGTATACATTTATCAGTGTTGCTGTGCCGAAAATTTAACAATTATCTACGATGGGTAACGACTACTGTGAAAGTTAAAACTTTAATTATCAGTTTAAAATGATTTTAAATTGCTTTCACTTACTTGCAAATAATTTTAGATTACAAATAATTTAAAGTTAAATTGTTTTAGAGTTAAACTTTTTTATAGTATTGATTGAACTAATAGGAAAATGAACTGACTTATTTAATCATAGGCTTATCAGTTGTTTTTTTTCCCGTTTAAATGTTACTATGATTTTAATGACTTTCAGGATAGTACGATAAAATCATGGAAAAACTACAACGATTTATTAAAGATGCAAGAAGGCAACAAGAAGCTATAAGAATTCCTCACCAGTACCGCATTAATTTACGGACTAATATGGATGAATTGAAAACTATGATAGCCTATGGCTTTTGTGGAGTTACCGAAAATAGTGAAAATTCTACTGACAGTTACAATGCAAATGGTGATTTTATTTCGTTGTATTCTAATGAAAAACAAGCGATAATCAACTCAGCTGTTGAAGCTGTTTTATACGATTACAATGAGACACATATTTATTTGGCTATTACATACTTAGTGTGCAACCCAGAAGATAATAAATTTTCATACAGTACCAAAGCTAAAGATGCAAATATACCTAATTTAGTGCCAGTTTGCATATTTGGGTTTTCTTCATCCGGAAATAATTTTAAATTCATCGATTCGCAGTCTCGCATTTATTCGAACTGGGAGAATTTTTTGGAAAATAACACATTACCACCATGTAAATATTGTTATGCTGAAGGCGGAATTTATACGAGGTCTAATGAAATGTCAATAACTGAATCACCAAGTTCAACTGCATTAAGTAAATTTGCTTTCTTCGGTGCTGGTATAGGTTCTCTATTTGGTTATCGATAATTAGAATAGGAATGACAATAAACGAGGGTTACAATTTTGCTCGCAGTGCTTATGAACAGTACCAACGTGCATTTCAACAATTGACTAACTCCGGTGATTTTTGGTGGTTTAATTACAAACTGTTCGATGAGTCAACCAATGATTTTAGGATATTTAACGGAACGGATTTAGCCGTCAATACACTGGGAATTTATAGTTCGGTATATATCATAATTGCGAAATGGATGAACGATGAACTAGAACTTATTGATGTGGGACTACTTTGCTTTCACCTATTGTTCGTTTCTGGCACACTGTTCAACGCACGCCAATTATTTAAAAAACTGTCAAATATGAACCGTAATAATGCAAACATAAATAAAACGTTAACAAAAACGCAGAAACAAAATCTGTTTAAACAAATGGCTAAAGCTGTAACTCGAGGTAATATCGTCAATGTAGTAAAGGTGGACGATCTCAGTAGTAATAACGAAAATTCAACAGTCGTGTTCAATGCTTTCATGAGGTACGCTCCTCCTGTTGGACTGAAAATATTGGAGACCTTGTATCCCAGAGCGGAAATAATTTTTCATAATATAAAGTCTATATTAAACGATTATGATTTAATGGAGAAAGGACAATTAAGTTCAGTTTCGTTTATGCAGCATATAATAAGACCCATTCAGAATTTAATAATTATATTAAAGGAAGATTTTACCGTATTAAGTTGCAAACTGTTTTCATTTGTCAATTTTTTTCTAACGGAACAAGAAAAAAACAATGCTGCTACATCTTTAGATAACGGGCTAACGGAAATTAGTTCAATGATTTCAGATGCACTTGAAGGCGGTACCGATGAATCAGCTCAAGAGACAACCAATGTACGAAATATGGTACCAGTTAGCAACGATATAGTTATTAGATCTTTAAGCGAATTTTTAAGACGATTTTCTGGCGAAATTTGTGATGTTTGCTTAATTCCCAGCAACGAAGATGTTCGATTAGCTAACAATGAAGAACTGCTTCAAGTATATAGAATGACGATGATTAGAGCGATTAATCGTATTATTCCACGGTTACAACCGGTCACGAATGATGAACAATTCGGTAATAACGAACAATTATTCGGTACACCGGTTGCTTTAGCGGTAAAATCGTATGAAGATAGAAGAATATTTGAGGACGCTGTAAGCAGCCTATCAGTGCAAGATTTATTTCTTTCCAGTGCTAGGCAGGTAATAAGCAGACGCACGCGAGATTATTATTCTGGTAATGTTGAATATTTGAAAATACACGACATCGTCTATTATTTGAATTTTATGTTGGGAATGATTAGAAACGAAGATAATAGTCCGTTTTTATACCAGGATATGTTAGTATTATTGAAACGATTGCTATTAGATAAACTATCAAATGGCATACTTTCTGTAGATAATATAATGGATCGTTGTGAACGCGACTTAACTTCTGAACTGGATGTATTGCGATTGGAAAATGATCATTTTCTATCGTACTATATTAGGCAATCATCCGCCGAACAAAACAGCAATAATGATGAAGATAATTCGGTCCAGTCCATAACCAAAGACGAAATTATGGAATATAGAAAAATTTTCGAAATAAGTTGTCTTTGTCTACATAAGTTACAAAACGCTGGATTCAGTGCACCTGGCGTTAGTATTGGTAAATTAATAACTATACTGATTGATTTCGTCAAAACCAAACTAGTAAATGAATTCAGAAACAATCGGGCTACTTATGTAATTAAGAGAGACAGTCTAGAAATTTTTATCAAACTGATAGACGCTCTAACTAATCAAATTATCACTGATGACCTCTTCCTAGCGGAGTGTATTGAATTTTGTTGCAACCACTTAGAGAGGGTAGATCACGTTCTAATCTGGAGAGGAGTATTGCCTGAGGAGGGTGTGGAATTATTAACATTATACGATGTAAACGATTTTAAATCTTTACATGATCTATTAGAAATAGAATTAAACATCGACTTGAGGCAGTTTAATCCAGTTCCGAATTATTATAAGTTTTTTGATAATACTCGTAATTTGTATGCATTTACTGTAAATGAATCTTATGGTGCATCCAATATAGATATGATAATTGTATATTATATCAACTATGTATCACGAAGTGAATATTTTGTTATGAGTCACAAAAAAAAAGTAGAATCTATTGAATTTTGCTGGAACCATTTAGAGAGGGTAGATCACGCTCCAATTAGGGAAGGAGTATCGAATGATGAGGGTGTGAAATCATTAACATTACGTGATGTAAACAATTTTGAAACTTTACGTGATCGATTAGAAATAGAATTAAACATTGACTTGTGGCAGTTTAATCGAGTTCCAAATAATGATGACGATAGTAATGATACTTTTTATACCTTTACTGTAAACGAATCTTATGTTGGATCTAATATTGAAATGATAACTGCATATAGAGAATCTGAATCATCAAATGACTATTTTATTAAAATTTACGAGAAAAAAGGAGTACAGTAAAGTAAAGAATTCCATGAAAAATATTATTGCGAAAATTCGTATTTCTAAGTGGTAGATTAAATGATTAACTTAACATGTTTGTATATATTTTATTTATAAGAAATTGTGTCTGAACACCAATAAAAAACTTACTGTAATGAAGTCGGAACATGATGTGTTAACATTTCGTTATTTTTCGTTTTTGGTATATAAAGAATAAATATCGTTTGCACATACTAAGTAATCATGGAATGTATGAGATAAAAAAAGTATTAAAATTAAAAAGAAGCAAAAAAAAGAAATGAAAAATGAAGTATTTATTGAAGGAATTCATTCTATGCATTCCGTTTCTTTATGTTTATAATTAGAAGTGTGATGATGAGAAATTTTTTTACAAGTGGAAAACACAGATAGAATTTTATTATCCGTGTGTTTGGTAATATTCACTGAAATAACGTCCATTATTACAGTGAAATTACAGTGTAAATAAACAATTTTCATTTAAATTCTGTTTATATTTTTTCACAATGGCTAGTTCTCTAAGTTTTCACAATGAATATTAAAATTCTTAAAGTGGTGGCAAGAGATGGACCACTAAAACATCCCTTAGGCTACACTACTGTCTGTTAGAAATATTATTACGTAGGTTGTTCATTAAGTAACGCCACCTCTAAAGGCAACGTATAGAATTATATGTATCTGTGCCGGTTAGCAAGAAGAACGTCACAGTTATACAGTAGTGTACTTTGTTTCGCGGTAGGTGATCCGGTTTTAGGCAACGACATATAGAATTATATCTGTGCCGGTTAGCAAGAAGAACGTCACAGTTATACAGTAGTGTACTTTGTTTCGCGGTAGGTGATCCGGTTTTAGGCAACGACATATAGAATTATATCTGTGCCGGTTAGCAAGAAGAACGTCACAGTTATACAGTAGTGTACTTTGTTTCGCGGTAGGTGATCCGGTTTTAGGCAACGTATAGAATTATATCTGTGCCGGTTAGCAAGAAGAACGTCACAGTTATACAGTAGTGTATTTTGTTTCGCGGTAGGTGATCGGGTTTTCTCGTAATGAATGAAAACGTGAAACGCACTTCCGAGCAACGGTACAAGCAGGAAGGAATTGTTGAATTTCTAATTTCAGAAAAAGTGCCGCTTATCATGATTTTTCGACATATACAAATGGTGTTTGGTGTGGATATACTTGAAGTGAGTAAGGTGCGCTACTGGACTCGCCTGGCTTGTGTTGGTACTATAAAATTATTCGTATTCAGGCCGTCCAAACCTATGTAAGTCAGGCGAGGAAAAGAAAATAATTGACGTGCACATCAGACAAAATCGGAGTGCCACGTAAAGGGAATTAGCCGTGCAGACAGGAGTAGCTCTTGCATGGGCGTTGCCAGCGGGGGGCAGGAGAGGCAGCTGCCCCCCCCCCCCCCTGGAGCCTTGAAACTTTTTAATCAACGGGCCATGATGAGTTGATTGCATTAGATGGAAGATGACCATAAAGCAACTAAAAGTAACTTGGCTACAGATACACAAGATTTGCCTATCACCCCTAATAGTTCGAGCGTCAACAGCAGAGTATAACGGAGTAAAGAAATAAAGCAGAATTCGATAACGTGAAAAGGAAATATGCACCACAGCACATTTCTCTGCCACAAAATTGCATAATTCAGTGGACGAGATTATTATATTATTATATAGTCAATAGAAATTTGAATTTTTAATTTTAATTACTTATTGTTTGGCACATAAACTTATTGTTTATGCGGTTAATCTTTTAGAAGGCGGTAAAGTTAGGCCTTTGGCATGCAGCGTAGCGGTTAACAAACGTTTAAAATGTTCCGATTATGTGAAGATTACAAGTTAAAGAGAGGAAAAAACAAGTAGAAATTTTGATATTTTTACAATTAAATAACGAAGTTAAAACTTTGTGGTTATTTACTGCAGTAAATTTTCTTCCGAACAGGTATGATTTGAAATATCTGACTACCTCAGCTACAGCTTTAATTACTTCTCAGTCGTATTATAATTGATTTCACTTTTATTTAAAGTTCTGCTTGTAAATGCTACAGGTGAGTATCTTGCTTTACTCTACACTTCAAGTTAAAACTGCACACCTATAACAAAAGAGCTTGCGTCTATAGTTAAATAAAATTTTTTCGAGAAATCAGGATATTACAAGATGGAGTCGAAACTTGATATATTTTTGGATTTTTCAAATGAATTATTTCGTTATTTTTCCAAAGTAAGTAATACGGTATAGAGCAAAGTCAGCGATTTAGCTATTTTCGCGAAGTTTTTAATAAATGTGCAGTATACAACAAACGATAAAAGGGATTTTATATCTGTAGCCGTTTTGGGTATCGGGAAATTTGTAATTGTATGTATCTAATATCGGGATTAGGTTTCAGTCCTTGCTCAGAGATTTTGTGTTCTAGGTAATTCACTTGTTTTCGTAAGAAACTGTATTTGCTTGAAGTCTTACCTATTGCCTCTTATTTTAGAAAAAAGAACTACATGTATCTAAGCGATCTTTTAAACCTGCGGAATAAACAAGAACATCTTATCGACGAAACATTGTATTTCTTATAGTTCTGTCGATATGTTGTTCATCAATCTTTGAAATGTGGCTAGCGCATTTTTAAACCAAACGGCATTCTAACATATTCAAAATGTTCCGAGTTTGTATTAAAAGCGTTTTTATCAATGCCTGATTCCTTCATTTCTATCTGATGGAAACCAGGAGCAAGATCGTTCGTGACATAGGTGTCTCAGTCAGATTGGCGAATGCGAATCTAGAGCAAGTGGGCGAGTATTCGGCGCCTTAAAACCGGGTCCTTTCGGCTAAGGGAGTAAACCTTGACAGAAAATCCAGTGGACGGCAACGGGATAGCACCACTGTTCTCTTTCTCGACGATTATGGCGTGTCAAAGAAGTAATATAAATGATGTACCTATGGGACACACTGATAGCGTGTCAGGCGGTCTCCTGTAGCAATGCAGGTTGGCTCGAGTCCTCCTGGGCTCTTGTTGGTACAGCACTCTGCAGGCAAGGATAAACACGCGGAAGAATTGAGATACCAATCCCCAGGTCATCTTGCGATTACAGAGAAAAAACAACATGGAAATAGGGTACGAAGAATTACACCTAGTATGGAAAAAAGCTCAAGAAAAGAACGGAACTAATGTGAAGAAGATGGTGGTAGGTAAAAATCACACTAGAATAGGTACATGGAAAGTGAGATCATTACTACATCTTGGACGGTTGTAGGAATTAAAACAACAAATGACAATAAACCATTTAGATAGTTGGACGGAAAAAAAGAGAAATTCGGAAGTACTTGAACAGATAGGAATGAAAAAAAACACTTCTGAGTATAATTAATATAAGAAGTGGGAAAATTTTGGTTCATCTAATAAGAAACAAATCATTCCTAACGAACATAATTGAAGGAAGAATTAATGGTAGGTCAAGAAAAGGTCGATTTTGTGGAACAAATGATCGAAATTGCTGGTTGCAACAAATATTCCGATATGAAGAGGACAGCAATGGAAAGAGAGGAATGGAGATTAAAATTTGCATCGATAAGGCTAAGCCTTTAGAATGAAGAAGAAGAAATATTAAAACGATAACATACGACGTATTCGTTGATTATTCGTTTCTGTATCTTTTTGTTCACCCTGTAGATTTCTAAAGGTTGATTGTAGAATTGTGGTTAGAGTTCCGGAAGTGATGAATTGCCCTTCTTTGTAGTCTAATTACTGCATTTTCATTTTCAAATCGCTGGCTTCCTTCCATCAAGTGTAAATACGAGGAATTGAGTTTTGCACTATTTCATCTCTGTATTTTTTAAAATATATTTTGTATTACATATATGCCAATACATATTTGTTATGAGTATTTTTTTTCTTTTCATTTCTTCTGTTATATTTGTTGTTTTTACTGATTGAAAGACGTTTCGAAGTTTATAATATTATTACCAGCTTCAAAAAGTGAATGTTACGACTATAAAGAGATTATCTTTCCTCTTCTGCTATTAAAAGGCTAAAACTGCTGAAATCTCTGTCCTCAACAAACTGGGATGGTGATCCGTACATTCTGATCGTCTTTTGTATAAAGCCACTGTCCGTTCTAAATTTGATTACCGCTCTTTTATCTATGGTTGTGACTCTAAATCTCGTCTTTCTAAATTGGACATTATCCAAAATTCTTGTCTTCGGCTTTGTCTTGGTGCTCTTAGGTCTACTCCAATTCCAGAAATTCTCGCAGAGTCTAACACACCACCCCTGTCTCTTCGCAGATCTTATTTAGGCTATCTTTTCCTCACCAAACGTCTTCCAATCACGTCCTGTACTCTTATTCATTCCTATCTTTCAATTTATAAGAACTGGCGTTTTAGGAAAATCCATGTTTTAGCTTTCATCTCCCTTCGCCTTAGTTCTTTTTGACCTTACACAATCGCAGGTAATAATCTTCCTGCTTTTTCTTTTAGCTTTGCTGATCTCTGCCGTTCTCCCAATGTTTTTTTTTTTGTACCTTCACTTTCCAAATCCCTTCCTCAGGTAATAATTCAACAGGAATTCCACAGCATTATGAATTCCCAATTTCCATCGCATGTAACCATCTTCACGGATGGCTCCAGGGGACCTCATGGTGTCGGAGCTTCTTTTATTCTTCCGAATTTCAATTTCTCCGAATCATTTCGTCTTCCTTCTTTCTGTTCTACCTTCATAAACGAATTAATGACTAGCCTACGCTCCATTATCTTCATTTTTTCCAGTCGTCGGTTTTCTAATTATTTGATTATTTCAGTCTCCATGAGTGTTCCTCAGGCGATCTCCTGATCACTCTTCTGATTTCATCATTCTTCGCATACGCTGTGTTGTCCATCTTCTTTCTTCTTACTACTCCATCTGTGTTCATTTTCTGTGGATTCCCAGCCATATGGGCATTAAAGGTAATGAAATGAACGATTCCTTGGCTCGAGTTGCTGCTTCCTCTCGTTCTTTCTTTAAAAAAGTTCCATCTTCCAGCTTGAATTTCCTATGTACTAAATTTCATCTCAAACTTTGGTCAGATATTTACCCTTCCTCCTTTCGTAACGATCAATCCTTTTATCTATCTGTACAACCTAGGGATTAGAATCCCTGGTTTTCTGAGTTTCCTTCACTTCCCCGTTCTGTTGTCATTTCTATGGTTCGCTTGCGTTTTGACCATTCTGCTTTCCTTCCTCTCGTTTTCGATTTTCCCTTGTCTCCTCTCCAAATTGTCCTCTCCACCCAAATGAAGCGGCGATTTGCGACGCCAATCATATCTTTTTTGAATGTCCATTTCTTTCTGTTGAACGTTGTATTCTATATTCTTGTCTGCTGAAACTCAACCTACTTCTTATTGTGCATCTTATATTTTGTCCTTCTTCTCGCCATCCATTATTTCATTTTTCTTTCTTGTTGTTTCTGGGTATAGGTCCTTAGCTGACGTGCCCAAAGGGGGGATCTAAAAAGAAAAAACAAACTACAAAGAACAAAACAATATCTGTACCAACCCCTGCGCTTGTAACCTTTGTTGTTGTACACAGTACATGTGTGTATAATAATGCAAATAAAGAAAAGCTAAAAAACGGAGAATGTGACCGAAAAAATCAATAACAAAAAATATGAAGTCGTTGTAAATATGTTTTCTATTTCTCTAATTTTGCAGAACTAGTTTCGGAAGAAAACAGAGTTGGTGACTTCAGTTTCCGGTCAAATTAATCTCCCAACCATTAATCATATGATGAATCATCCATACTTCCTCTCCGTTCTTCAAGCTACAAGACGTGTTTTCCGTAGTCTTCCCCAGAGTTCCTCTCTGAATCCTACTCTATTTGACATCTACACTATCATTTTTCTTCTTTTTTTTTTTTTTTTTTTTTAAATGGGCTCGGTGTTAACACTGACCCAACTACATGGACTTAGATCACCTACTTAGATTCTGAGGCGATCGGAGATAGAAAGTATAAAGGAAAGAAGGAGGGGAATAACGGCTGGAAATGGGAAGGAAAGGATAAAGGAAACATTGAAAGGGGTAGGAAGATCCAACGCCAAAAGTTCGGCGTATAGATGAGAGCACTCAGGAAAAAGAGCAGAGCATTCAAAAAGGATATGGTTGGGGTCGCATATAAAGGGAGGATCAGTTGAGTGGAGAGGGCAAAAGGGATAAGGTGAAAGAGAAAAAGAAAAACGAGAAAAGGGAAGGAGGGAATGACCAAGTCTCAGTCTGATTAAAGAAACAATAGCCGAGCGCCGAGATATCATCTCTTCCTTTAAACTCCCTTTCCTTATTTTTTGCCGACGATATTATTTTTTTCCCTTTTCTTACATATTGCGGATGATAACGAAACGTTTAATTCTTATCCGATTACGCTAGAGCATTTTCTTGTTCATCTTCCTATTTTTCCTTCTAAATTTTTTTGCGCGGTTTTTGCTCTTCGTCATTATATTCCCGCTTTAGTCAATTTAAATCGGATGCCTCTTCCTCGCATTTAACTGCTTCTGCTATCTTGACCTTAGTAGTCGACTAACCTTTTTGCCCGAGCATATTAATCATCTTTCTTGTTTCGCCATTAATAGACTGAACTTGTTGAAAAATCCTTACCACCAACCAAATGAGGAGGTGATTCTCTTGTACTCATGTCCATAATTCGCTCCAAATTTGATCATTATTCATTTATCTATATGGCTGTGCTTCCAAATCCCTTCTTTCTAAATTGGATAGAATAAAGAATTCCGGTCTCCGTTTATGCCTTAGCGCTTCTAAATCCTCCCTATTTCGGCAATGCTTACTGAATCTGATACAACTCCTCTCTTAGTTCGAAGATCTTATTTGGGCTTTCGCGTTTCCTTTCTAAACGTGTACCTTTCATTTCCTCACAACTTATCCTTTCCTATATATATTTCTATCGCTAGAAAGTGACGCTTTACTCCTAATAAAATTCACATCTTAGCCCTTATCTCTCGACGCCTTAGTAATTTTTCGTCCGCCATGAGATTTCCAGTAATAATCTTCTCTTTACTTTTCCAGTAATTATTTTGGTCTCTTACACGTTTCCAAAGTATTCGAAGTCATCCAGAGCCCAATTGCTTAGTCAACAAAAATAAAATACATGATGTTAGCGGCTAAAATGCAACGTCGCATTTTAGCTGTGTAAAAATAAATTAAGTCCGGTGCAGCCGTACAGCTGATATGTGATCAACAGCGCTCGGCCGTTCCTTATCTCTGTTATCTGTGCCGGCTTTAATTCATCGTTCTATTCGATTCGATTCGATTTGTATACCTCGTTGTTGTGTTTATTCGGTTTTTTCGGTAATATCGTGTTTTTCGTATTAATATCCCCTTTTTGTCGTTCTCTATTTTCCGTTTTCGTCTCCTTTCGTATCGTTTTCCTCATTTTCTATCGGTTCCTTCATTCGTATTCCTCTTTACGCTATTTTCCATCATTATTACTTTCTTTGTCGTTCAAATATTTGAAATAGCCCTTTTCAGGGCTTCCGCCATATTCGTTTTCGTCGAATACATTTTTTAAATTATTCTGACTCTCGGCAACTTATTTGCAAAAACACATGATATACCGTTATTTAATGTATACGTTACATTCTTATAGATTTCTGGTCATGTTGGGGTTTCAGGTAACGAGCGCGTTGACTTGGCTGCTAAGGCAATATTATCTAGCCGGATGCTATTTAATGCTTTACTGTCCCGGTTAGGATCGTCAGTCTTCGAAATGTACTTTTCCAAAAAATGAAGAGTAAACTGTGTCGAATCAAACGACCTGGCTTAGGTCCATATAGTGTTTAGCACTGTCCGCAGTGGCCGCCGTTCCCTATGCCACGTTGCGAATTCTATCGAGATTGCGATTGGAACCCGCGGTATATCTCGTAACTTCATCTTTGAGGGAGCTCCTTCTTCATCTTCCTGCCCTCTGAGGGGGTTCACGATCTTGTAGAGCATTTGCATAAACGATGCCAGCAGATTCTCAGTGCTTCATTCATTGTCTGATGTCGAACGATCCGAACTGTGTTCGGACGGGTTCGAATTTTTCAGCACCCGAAGACTGTATCATCGCCTACTGTAACTTCCACTGGGTCTAGGCGCCGTAATGGCCCAGGTAGAGTTACACACGATGATTTATATTAAAAAAAAAAATGAAATAAAAAAAGATTTAACGCGAAAATTTTAAAATCTTAATTTTTTTTGCGGGTATCTTAAAATTTACGTTGACAAACAGTAGGAAAAACATCAATCCGCCACACAAACTTGCTTTGCGAGCGGTGATTTAGAGAAGAAAAACAATAATTTCGTTCATTTAATCGCACATAGATAATTCTAATCAACGTCAAAAATCCCCCTCAATAGCAGCGGTCAGCTACCTTTATTAATATTCGATGGCATTTCATTTACATTTAATAGTGCAATGTGCGCATTATGTTGTACAGGCTGCTATAAATAAATAAAATAACGAAAATAAAAATATAAAATTTCGGGAAACGTGATGAGATCTTGTTGTTGGTAAAGGATGAATACCGTACGGTCCTGCCGAGTGAAAGGTCATCTCATTAGCGGAAATAATTGTGATTGGTCATTGAGAAAACAAAGGAAGAAATGATCGAAAAGGCACGGTTTTTACTGATTCGGTGAAAAACTGTTGTGAACGTGAAATGTCAAGTAAGAAACATCTCGTAACCCCTCAGCAAAAATAAGATCTCGGCATTAAAGGATTCCACCGATTAATTATCGATTGCAATCTCGGCGGTCACCTGAAGAAGGATGTCGGAAGGTCAATTCACTACGGATCACCGTCGACAGCTTAGGCATTTGTACATTTATTAATTGCGTATTTTCAGCGGCCGATCGGTTAAGAAAGATCGGTGTACAGGCAAGTGTGTAATATCGATTATAAAGAACAACTGCGTATCCTGCTTCTTATGAAAAACAATAATAATTCAGTAATATCGTTGCTAATTTACATATATATATATATATTCGATAATTTTAATTTTCTATAATACAGTGAAAGGGAAACTAACATTTATAACTGTTAAAACGGACCAAAGTCAGCTTATTGCGACATACATACATATGTCTTATATGTCGGCACCTCCGTGTAACTCTGCATTTTTCTAGCTCGGCCAAAGTAACTTACTAATTTATTACGGGGCTGTTCTAGTTCGGGCATTCCTATTTAATTCTGATGAAATGCGCGGGGGCTTCTATCAGATTGAACGAAATCGGTGTCTGCAGAGAACTTTAATTCATTGTCAATTCGATTAAAATTTACAAAAACAGTGCTGGTTCCGCAAGTTTAGTCTTGCAAGATTTTCGTTTTTAAAATGCGTTAGAAAAAAAACAAAAAAAAGCAGGTCGTAGGTTGGGTTTTGCAAAGTACTTAATTTGTCGAATGTGTACAAAATTGTTCGCATTGCCTGAAAATTATCGCGGTATTTATTAAAATTACTTCCGATGTGTCTATTAATCGATCGTTTTGTGCATGGCCAGCAAGAAGTTAATCAACGCAAACGCTTGTTTCATGAATGTCACGTAAAATACGTAGGACAGGTAAATATTCGGCGAGACGGACATACACAGTCGGTGAGTAGCCATCCTCATCGTCAGAAGGATCAGTTTCTGATCAGCTAGCGACCTCCGGTACCAATTGGTTTTTTCGTAGAAGGCTCGTCTAAATCGTTCATTTACCTCTATATAGGTTTCGCCGGCGCATGAAAATAGCCAAAAAACAAATGCGCACATTACGGAGCATATAGTCAGAACAATCTGAGTGGACAGCAGTTCATGTTGGACAATGAAAAATATACTCGCTACGAAGAAGGAAAAATTCTGGCCAACAAAGAGCAAAACGATCGGTTTATAGGCTTTCAGTAAAGCCAACGTAAACCGGTGCAGAGCTTGATGGCGGAGCAGAAAGTTAACCATCAAGCGATAGAAAATATCGTCCTTTTGCGGTTGACGGTGTTTCGCCAATCGCAGCATGCTGCCGTTAATGGTATTATCATCGTAGGTTGGTGAAATGACTCGTTCGTCTAGCAGATGATCGGCTTTCCCAATGGACGAAATTAAATAGTTCGTTTCCAAGCGGCAAACTTCGTTCAGAAAATAGTACAAAAGTACCATGGACAAGTTAGTGACGCCAACATACAGCAGTATCATTATGTACAGGGCGTACGTGATGAAAAAGGTTGTCGGACTCTGAATTGTGTACGGTGTCCATAGTTTTACCATGAAAAGGTTGTGGTAACTGATATGCCGGTGAGCATCATCGAATGCGAGAACAAATAACACGGGCATTAACGACAGGGTACTTAATCCAACGTAACACATCACGAAGACCGTAATAAAGTTCGTCTTAAGCTGAGATCGGTTGCGGCGGTGCAGCTGGTCTAGTTCGCGATCGCCGTTGTAATCGTGATCCAAGAAGTTTGAGGCTTGCGATATTAGCGGCTCGATTTCGTTTCTTTTCCAAACGCCCATGAAATAGTTCATGCTAATGACGAAAAAGATAACGCTGTAGAGACATTCGAACATGTCGTTTCTCGTTCGCACGCTCGTCCTTACCAGCATAACGCTGGTAAATAGTAGGTAAACATTAAAAACAATTATGCAGCGCGAGAAAAATGTTCGTTGCACAGTGCGACCGGAAAGACTGTGCCTGGCTACGGTGAAATCGAATAATGTTCGGAACAGCGGGTCCCGATAACGCGAGATGAACGACAACATTTTCCAACGAATTATATCGTTTTATCGGAGGAACGGGCATCTAAGCACGGGGATCCGATCGTAAAAGTGCCCGAAAAACTTATTAGTTCATTTTTTTCAATGAAATGAACGCGACCGATATTTCTCTCGGTGAATTTCATTTTCTATTCTTTTTATAGCCAGAAAATGGCTTTCGATACGAGTGAGCTTTATAAAAATTTCACAGAAAAATTTTATTTTCCCACTGGCCGGCCGATTTTAATTATCTATTTAGAATTTTATCAAGAGGACATTTTCCAATAATAATTCATTTAATTATATAGTATAACTTCGTGTGCGTCCTGAAATTTTTTCTAAAGGCCGCTTTTACCATTTTCGTTGCTTTCATGATCGGCGGCTGTTGGTTTTTGAAATTCTACGCGACAATGCGAACGCGTTAACGCGGAAATAATTAAGCGAATTTGTATACGCCCCAAAGGGGACGTCTAATAATATAGTGTAACAGTTCATTTCTCTGTTTATTTATTTTCTTCGTTCTTTTAAGCTTCTATCGTTAAATTAATATAACCTTTCTCTTACACGTATTACGCAAAAATCAAAATGAAAGCCGTGCCAGTAGCGGTAAATATTTTTTTGTAACAATAAAAATTTAGACTAATAACTTTATTGTAACTTCCATATTGATAGTGCTGGTTGAATTTATGTCCAGGTTAATTTTTGTAAAAAGTAATTCCACTTCGTCATGAATCATGGATTGGCGAATGGGAAATTTTTTAATTCGAATAAATTAAAAATTGAATTAAAAAACCACCGATATCATTTTTACTGTCAAATCTTTTACTCGAGAAATTTTGGTTTCCCGTTTTTTTAAATTGAATACATTTTCGTTAAATTCGTAGTGGTTTATCAATACGTATTGGGGTTGATAATGCGTTTGTTTTAAAGATGGTCTATAAGAGATGGGAAAAGTCAGATGGTTTTTTGTTTTTTATCAACGTGGATGTATATGCAAACGAGATAGAAGAGCCATCGGCTAGAACTGCAGTGTAACACATCGAAACGCTCAGACTTGTAAGCAATTTTCAGAATATGTCGTAAAATTTAAAATACCTTCATAAAAGACAATTCAGCTTTCCAGTTATACATTCCATTTTAAGCAAAAATTAAGTGATGAGTATATGTATACTACACACTACATGTGTATGTTCACTTCGGATGGAAAAATACACGGCAACTAGTGTCGTAGAAAGCTGTAATTCGGTATATGCACATCACGAAAATCGCAAAACGAACAGACAAATTACAAAATGGAATAATTTTCAATATCAAAACGAGCTCAGAATTATCCAGTTTTGAAATATCGTCTTAATAAATTCACGCTAGAAAGCTAAAATTTAAGATAAATTCCTGGCTTTCAAACTGCAACAAACTTATGAGATTATTTCTTCAATACTAAGGGCTCTTACATGTACAGAGATCTTCAAATTTTTAAATAGTATTTCTCTTAGAATCAAAATACACAACAATAACTTTAAAAGAGATAGAAAAGGTAGTACAGCATTCCCCGGACTTTCGCAAATAACACAAAAATTATGTATAAAACCCCGAAATTTTCATATACCAACTTCCAAATAGTCTCAAATTTCCAATATTTTTTAATATATTTCCGTGAAAGTCAAAATACCAGCTAATATAGTCTACAAGAGGTGCAAAGCTAAAATTTATCAAGTGCACAATACTCGTTACCTGTCGATAATGGAAAAATTCTGAAAATTATTAATACAAGTGTAACTTTAAAATTGTCAAATTCTGAAATTTGTTTTTAAAAAATTAAAATTGACATCGCAACGCTTATTTAAGCCAAAAAAACTAAAATTTCAGTACGGTCAACAGTCCTGTCTCGAAAATAATTATGAAATCTAGAAAATGTTATAAATATACTGAATTTTAGCCGGGCCCAAAAAGTGCCCGAATTTTTTTTATTATTTTTATGGGAACAAGCTCAGCAATGACTGCCACGGATACCCTGGCTGGTTGAAATTTATAGCGCGTGTTTGGAAAATGCTAAGAAAATTATGAAACCTAAAAGTACCGAATAATCCAGAATTTATAAGTATTTCTTAGGATACCCAGTAATAATTACAAAAGAGGTAGAAAACTAAAAGTTGTGGATACGTGTGCATTCCAACTTTTAAACGGTAGAAAATGAAAAAACAACTTGAACAATTTTATATACAGAGCACCCTACAAAAGCCAAGATTTCTTAATTTTTACGTATTTGAAATCAAAATACCTAGCAAGAACTATAAGAAGTAAAAAAACTGAAATTTAACAAACGGGAATATTATAAAATTTATTAAAACATTCTAATCGCGAAACCCTCTAGATGAGCTCAAATTTTCAAAATTTTCAACTACTTCTCTGAAAATTACATATACACACCCAGAGCTTCAAGTTCTAAGAAGCGCCGAAATTTCTTTTTATACAACAATTTTTTTTTTCTCGTGTGCGGAGAGGTTTATCAATTATAGACATTGAATTTTAATGAAAAGGCTATTTTAACCGCTGGACTTGAAAATTGAAGGTCTGCATAAAATCCGCTTTCATAAGTCGCTACTAACCGCTCCTGCACCGAACGCCAAAGAATCATCGTGCAGTTATCGCGGAGTGAGTATATTCATTTTTTTTTGAAAATCATTTTGCAGTTCTACTTTTCAGGGTATATTCACATTGCTAATAATCTTTTTTGAATCGATTCAAATTAACAAATGTACTCTATTCGTTGTGTTTCACATAATTCGCTGCAAGTTCTCGATATACCTATTTTATAGCGTTACTTTTTTATCTATATATTATTACTTTGAAGACAAAATAGTGCAACTTATTTTCCCATTATCTAAAGAGATAAAACTGACGTAAACGAGGTGAAAGTTCAAGAACTTGCAAAATAATGTAACCATTATTAACTAGCCCAAAGAGTTGTCGTCAGTTTTTTCCCCCAGTAGTTTAAGATAATCGCATGAAAAAGTTGAGTGCCGTAAAGGTTTAAATTTTAGGTTCAACTTTGAAAAAGTAATAATTTAATGTCACGAAGCGGTGTAATATTTAATTTTAAAATTTCGCTTTTTTTTCTTCTGTAATATATTGAAAAATGTTGAAAGGCAGAGAGATTCTTAAAAAAACCCTATTAACGAACTGCGGTAAAAGGTCTTAAAAGAATTTTTGATCGTTTATGAAAATGAAGGCGCTCATATTGTAGCTCGTAATCGTGACAAAAAAAAAAAAAATAACCGCAGCTACATTTTAATCATATCCAAGAATAGAAATTCTAGCGCATCGTGTAACATCAAGGAAGGTGAACATTGTTTATTACATCCGGATAATCGCTGTTTGATCTTGTGCGCTTCTGGGCCGCTACCACCGGATGAGCGTATTTCATCTCAAAAAAATGACCGATTGTTCTGGCAATCTCATGAATTTTAATTTAACTACAACGATATAATATAGACTCTTGGGCACACACTCCTCGACCATATCAAAAACGACGATATAAGGGAGCGTATAGGAGTTGCAACTGTACGTTTGAAATTACGGGAAGCGAGACTCCGATGCACATCATGAGAAAAACGAGGATGTTAATGCATTATAGCTCTGGAGGAAAGTGACCACGAGGAAAACCGAGAAGACGGTGGATATACTCCGTCAACAACGACATGATGGAAGTCAGTGTTGGGATAGAGGACGCCGAGCATCGTATAAAATGGAGAAGAAAGTGCCACCAATCGGACCACGAACCGGGAAATCGATAGTAAAGAAGAAGATATAATATAGAATTCTTGTAAAGTGCTAAAATTCTGCATACAATGTATTAGTTAAAAATCTGGAATTTTTCAAAAATTTCCGATCGCTCGATGAAAATCGTTTTTCGGTACAAGTTGACGGTTCTCCGAAAAGCAAGGACGGAATAGATAACAAAAAAGGTATAACACACCTAGTTGCAAGAACCGCGACTCTAGGCCGATAATGGTCCTTCTGTGGATGCGGTGAGATTATTAAACAAGCGAAAAGAGAATCGAAAAGGCTTTGTCGATAAGTCGACTACAGTAAACCCGCTTAGATTTGATTTAATCGGCAAAAGTTGCGTTTTTTTCCTCCCCTTTTTCGACTATATCATTAGTCGAATTTTACTTTATGCCCATTCGTAACCTTTTAAAGGTAACGAAATAGATTTAAACAAAAATATATATTAATAGATTACGATTTAATTGTAAATAAATGTTAGATGTTAGATGTATTCGCTGCGGTATACGCTTAATGAAATTACACAGTAATAAGCAAAAATTTTATTTATACTATCGACTAAAAATGATAAACTTAAACAATTAAAGTTCATACAAATAATCTAATGTAGGTAACTTCTCAATTTACATAATAGAGACTAGATTGTAGATGCATAAAGGTAAAATTAAGAATGTTACTTTTTTTTTTTCGCTATGCGTGATGTATAAATCAGAAAAGTATAATACACACACACACACACACACACACACACACACACATACAGTTAGCGCGAAACAAAAACTTAAAAAAAACAGTCACTCGACGCACCAAAAAGGAGACAGATATAGTTCTACTAAACTGATTTTTCGATACGCGCCTTTGAGATTTTTGTTCTCTTCTAAAAAAAAAATTAAAAAGAAAGGAAAATATTATTTCAAATTAATATTACGCCAACTTCGACGGTTGTATGAGTACCGTAAGGCAAAAAGCAATTTTTTCATAAACACTTGTTACGCACGATACAGCGAGAACTGTACACCCTTTATGTAATCATCCTGTGTATCATATTTGTTGATTTAAGAAAGCTTCTTTCGATCAAAACAGTTTCGCCTTCAATTGAAATTCCCCCCTTTTTTTTTGAAATACGATTAAAGAACGGGAACTTGACCGAGTTTTTGTGAAATACCTAGGAAGCTTCTGAGAGAGTTTTGATAGGCAATTAGACAATTGACAAATATTTTGTTTTGTTTCTTTTTTTTTTTTTTTTTTTTAAATAATATATACAAACAACTTAAGGACTCCGTGCGCAATTACTAAGACTATTATCAAAGTTTATTATGCACACTTATTGAACAGTGTCGGCGTCATCTGGAAACGACATCAATTTTAGAAATATTTCGAAAATCAGTCAATATTTTTTACATCTAAATGGGGGAACACTTGGACATTTTTTTATCGTTTAAAAAAAAAAGAGTGATTTCATTATAAGAACCGTTTTCGAAATGTAACATTTACTACACAAACCCAGATCGCAGTTTATGTTGCAGTTTTACAAAATTTTCTAGCGAGCTTGCGACCGGAATGCGTTAATCCACTGACAATTTTTTTGCCGGCAACTGTGAAATGCGTTTCTGTTTTTGGTTTTTTTCATTAGCCTTTTCAATCAGCCCCATCCCCATGAGAGGGAGCCCAAAGGTTTCCTTCTCTCGGTTGAGTTATTGGTTAAGATGCTTGGCTACCAAATCAGAGGTCACGGGTTCGAGACTTGTCTCGTCCCGGATCCGAATCGCTCCCAAATATACATCTAATCTGAAATAATTGAGTACCAGAAAAATCTGGGAAAGTAAAGGCGGTCGAGAGAAAGGAACCGGCCCTCCTACTCCTATTAGTATTGTTGGGCTTAGTACATTATGAAAAGCTTAACTTCACAATTCCGACGCCCTATCGAGGGTATGGGACTTGCTTTACTTTTACTGCCGCCAGTTTAACCGGCAGCGAAATAATCTGAAAAATATGTAAAGAGTTCAGCTAGCAACGTTTGAAAGGTTTCTTGAATAAGAGTTTCCATTTTGAGATGATGGCACTGTGCGCAGGTGGAATGAGGTCTTGAACGCTTACCGCTGGCTGTACAGCGAGTTATGCTTACGGTACGCGATTAAAGCTTAAATATTCCGTCGATAAACGGAAAATATTTTTCATTTTGGTTCGTTAAATCTATAATAAAAATGAATGAAAAAAAAAAAAATCTAAATAAAGCGTAAAAGTCTCTTCGTTTCTTTAGAATTTCTTTAGAATTTCTTCAGAATTTCCTTAGAATTTCTTTAGAATTTCTTCAGAATTTCCTTAGAATTTCTTTAGAATTTCTTCAGAATTTCCTTAGAATTTCTTTAGAATTTCTTCAGAATTTCCTTAGAATTTCTTTAGAATTTCTTCAGAATTTCCTTAGAATTTCTTTAGAATTTCTTTAGAATAATGACGCGAATGAAAAGAAATTTGCTAATATTTTCCTAATTAAAGTAAAAAATATTCACGTATGTATCAGAGTACGTGACGTTGTCTACTTAAAGTTTAAAAGTATCAAAAGTTACATATTTAATTTACAATTCGACCCCGCGATCTAACCGCGCGCAAGTTGGTTTCAAGACTTGCCATACAAGCCTGGGTCTGTTATAGCACGTATGTCCGCGTACAACATTTTTAATTAAATTTTTTTTTTTTTCTTTCGATAGTATGTACAAAATAGAGAGAAATTCAAATTACATCGTATTTTTTTTACGATTAAAATTTTTATACAAAACTGTTTACATGTTCAATATTATCGCATTGTATCGAGAGAAAATCTATATTATTATACTTGTTATTCTTAATTTTACGCACGTAATGTATGAAAAATGAATTTAAAAAAAGATTGAAAGTCAAAAAACAGTTGTTAAAAACGTTTAAAAAGTAGTATTAGTAGTACAGTAAGTCTCATCGGAAGAAGAGTTTAAATGTTACGCGCTAGAATAATAACCTTTTTAAAAAAAATTAGGCCTGTTGTTGTTTGCGCCTGAATAATACGCGTAACGACCGAAGGCGCTTTTAATATTATTGCGATCAGCTGGAAAATAGAAACAAAAAAAAAACCAAAAAAAAACCGGAAAATAAACATCTCCGGCATAGTAGTAGAATTTTTAGAGTTGTCGGCGGCGAGAATAGGAACAAAAATCGTCCAGGAATTCTGGGAAATTTTCGCGCGTCATTACGATTCACTTTTCAGTAACGATTGTCTTTCGAAAATTTCGGGACTGTTGGCATTTCGATTTTCCTCCGGACCCTCTTCTTCGTTCGCCGTCCTGCACGATGGAAGCTTGTACATCCTCGAATCCGCTTTGCCAAGTAGGTAATACGTCATTAATTGACCCTTGCCTTTCACCGCTACCAATCCCCTTTGCTCAAATTCGTATCCGAAATGCTGTAAGATTTTACAGGTTTCTTCGGTCACCTGATTATGAACGAAAAATAATACACTTTTACGCGATATTGCTATACACATATATGTATCATCTAATGTCTTGCTCAATATTAACGGACATAGATGAAAAACACAAAAATTACCGATATGTGGAAAAAAAGTTGAAAAGCTTACTTGAATGTATCCGGCACGACCGGTGCTTTCCATACGCGAAGCTACGTTTACAGAATTGCCCCATATGTCGTAATGTGGTTTTCGAGCTCCGATAACTCCAGCAATGATTGGACCGTGATTTATGCCTTAAACCGAAAACAAACAGCCATTAAGAAGAAGCAAATCGCTTACTATTATTTCAGAATAATAAACAATGTCACGCCCGTTTGTCAGAATTATAAATATACCGATAACGAATTTTAAACATGAAAACTATTGCCAACTTTTTTTCGGCTAAACTTTATTCGGTTCCGCGATGTTATTGAACGAAAAAGACCAGTAATGTGATTTGAAGTTTGTTATCGGGATATTTAATTTTCGTATTATTATACAGTTTTAACAAACAGGATGTATTCACCTACATTTAATTATCATATGTGTTTTCAACTGAACGAAAACGACTAGTAATGTGATTTGAAGTTTGTTATCGGGATATTTAATTTTCATATTATTATCTTATGTGTTTTCAACTGAACGAAAAAGACTAGTAATGTGATTTGAAGTTTGTTATCGGGATATTTAATTTTCATATTATTATCATATGTGTTTTCAACTGAGCGAAAAAGACCAGTAATGTGATTTGAAGTTTGTTATCGGGATATTTAATTTTCGTATTATTATCTTATGTGTTTTCAATTGAACAAAAAAGACCAGTAATGTGATTTGAAGTTTGTTATCGGGATATTTAATTTTTGTATTATTATCATATGTGTTTTCAATTGAACGAAAAAGACCAGTAATATGATTTGAAGTTTGTTATCGGGATATTTAATTTTCGTATTATTATCTTATGTGTTTTCAATTGAACGAAAAAGACCAGTAATGTGATTTGAAGTTTGTTATCGGGATATTTAATTTTTGTATTATTATCATATGTGTTTTCAATTGAACAAAAAAGACCAGTAATATGATTTGAAGTTTGTTATCGGGATATTTAATTTTCGTATTATTATCTTATGTGTTTTCAATTGAACGAAAAAGACCAGTAATGTGATTTGAAGTATGTTATCGGGATATTTAATTTTCGTATTATTATCATATGTGTTTTCAACTGAACGAAAAAGACCAGTAATGTGATTTGAAGTTTGTTATCGGGATATTTAATTTTCGTATTATTATCTTATGTGTTTTCAATTGAACAAAAAAGACCAGTAATATGATTTGAAGTTTGTTATCGGGATATTTAATTTTCGTATTATTATCTTATGTGTTTTCAATTGAACGAAAAAGACCAGTAATATGATTTGAAGTTTGTTATCGGGATATTTAATTTTCGTATTATTATCTTATGTGTTTTCAATTGAACGAAAAAGACCAGTAATGTGATTTGAAGTTTGTTATCGGGATATTTAATTTTTGTATTATTATCATATGTGCGCTGGTTAGTACACAGCAGACACGCATGGAAGGGACTGCACTTGTATATCGATAAATCAAACGATTACTAATCAGTTCCGAATGAAGTCTTGCGTGTGTACATTATTGTTTTGATTATAACAGTTGCTATGAACACCATGCCTATGCCTGTACAGCTGATATGTACGAGGATAGCTTTTCGCCGACGCTCGGGAATCAAGTATGGCGCTATAAAGATTATTTTAGAATAACCGTGCAGGAAACGTATTCCGCCCGGAATTTCTCTTTTTTTTTTTTGTAATCGACACATATTTCAGCGTAGATTAAAAAATATTATACAATGCGGCTGTGTATTTGAATATTTTAAAAGTTATACCCATCTGTAGAGTGAAGTGATTGAAACTTTGCTCGTTTATTCCTTGCAAAGCTTTCTTCAGCTCCAGCGCGAATTCCACCAACAACGCTAAGTGCGCCCAACGAACTTCGATAGGGTCATCAGGCTAAAAAGCATAAAAATCGGAAAGATCAAAAATTACCTCGTTAAAACTGTGTCGTGTAGTTTAGTTAAACAATAGCCGAAATTGAAACAACAATGATATGTAACTCGGGGGCTCGCACTGAAAAAGAAAATGACTGAAACGAGAAAAGGTGCATTATCGACGTTTAAAGTTTCATCCTCACGAGAGATGGCAAATGTAAAATATTTAGTTTGGATGACGGGCCACTGCAGCTTCCAAGTCCCCGTAGATATGAATTTTAGTTTATTTTAATTACTATTTTAATTAATTACGGTGAAGAAGTGTCTGCGACGCAAATATGAATGGTCCGTGTGTATCTAAGTCGCCGTGATAATCTAAGTTTGTCAGTCATAAGCCGGTGTCCACGTGGGCACCATGTTTAAGTACATCTGAAAATTGAAGTTAGGCGCGGACGTGGCTCTGTAAACTCAACTTCCGTGGATGAACAGGCGTGAACTCGTCACAACCGGTCAGACATACGAAGAGGCGTGAATGTCACGCGTGATTTAATCAATTCAGCTTGGTTTTGTAATATGTGAATAATGATATACTTGGTTCAATTATGAGGGAAGATCAAACTGTTTCGCGATAAAAAAAAACAAAAAAAAAACGAAAAATCGTAAAAAATATGTAAATATACATTTTTGAAATTTACAAACCTTTCTCTATTTTACGATACGTATTCACCTAAAACATTCAAGCACTTGTCGTAACGCGGTACCAATTTCTCGATGTCTTGTTTGAAAGAGGTCCGTCCAACTTCGGCTAACCAATATTCGTGACGAAATTCTTCACTTCTTCGTCGTCGCAAAACACTCTCCTCCCCCAGGGCTGTTTTTAAATGATCAAACCACATGGAAGTCACAAGGTGATAAATCAGGACTGTAAGCTGGATGCGGTCATAATTCCCATTTCAATTTGTTTATCAGCTTCTGTGTTATCCGGGCGGTTGGATGAGAACGATTCCTTTATTCAATTTTTCCGGTCTGCGCGATTTTTTATCGTCTTTCGAAGGTTCGTCGAGGCTTTACAATATACCTCGGCATTGATTGTGGTTCCTTTCGGTGTAAATTCCGTGTAAACGACGCCTTAAGAATCGAAAGAAACCCGTCAACATGACTTTGGGCGCGCTGATCGCGGTTTTTCCGTTTTTTTTTCGGATCCCTTATGTTTCCAATCGTTCGAACTTCTCTTCAATGAACCCCCACGTCTCATCTCCCGTGATTATTTGGTCCAAAAATTGCGAACCTTTTCGTGCATATCGCTCAGGAAAGACCAAAGTGGTTTGGAAACGCCGAGTTTTGTATTCATCAGACAGTAAACGAGGAGTACACCTTGCGAAAAAGTAATTCTTCATGAATAATTGCACTCACCGTACCAGCGTAAGATTCTGCTGCATGTCACGAATTTTAACTCGGCCATTCGAAAGAATGAGAGTTTCGACGCGCTTAACATTGCAGCTGTGTGCGCGAAGTTGATGGCCGACCGCTGCGCGCTTTTTCCTCTATATAATCTCGTCCTTCCTCGAACATACGGCACACCATACGGACACCATGTGGGTCTGGAAATTTCTTTATCACCATACACTATGAATTTCAGCGCGGGATTATGATATTTTGCCCACATACTTCGCCTCTCAATGTTTTGCATGGCCTATTCACACGACGCTCCATTTCAAACAGACACTGTAAACGAACCAAACGAGATACCGGTTTCATTCTTTCACTAGGGGATAGAGAATAAATACCGGTTTCGTTTAACCCGGAGGGGGGGTTGTACGTTAATTTAGGTAGAAACTGCGCGCGAGTGTAACTTACTTATTAATCTACTCTCGTAATTCAAATTTTTCGCGTGTAATCCGTGACATTTCTTTATAATCATTTTGATAATTAGATGCGAGTTCGACAGTATCTTTGATAGCTTTCTCTGTTTTTAGTCTAGTTTTTTACCCATTTTTCCCTTATTTCTTTCGAGGAAAAACAATTTTAATTGTATCATTTCAGGCCACATCCGACATATCATCGAAAGTCTTTCTATTGTTGAAACAGTACCAGTCAATTTAAGACGTGGAAGCTTTATGTAGCAGACGTGGAACACGATGCAAACTTTCAAGCTTTCTGTAACAGAATAATGAAGTAGCCAGACTCTGGAAGAAAAACGATTCAGCTGGAGGGATAAAAAATGAAAAGCCGCAAAACGAATGGGATTAAGAAAATTTTAACTTCTTCGTGCAGCTGGTATCAATTTTTGAGCCCCCCCCCCCCCAAAAAAAGCATTGTGCGCGCTCTATGGTGGTGCAATAGTTAGTAGTCTACAATTTTTGAAACTACGATGAGCAATCAGTTGGTAAATGTTCAAACGGATGTCTTTAAGGTGCGACTTTTTTTAATAGAAATTTTGTTCAAATCTGTCGCCGCAAGTTTGGTTTCTTGATGTGGTTATCAATTCCGCGGGCGAAAAACTGTCCAATAATTCTTTTTATTTTGCTTTCAATAGATGCGCACTCGAGGAGACTCTAGAAACTCGTTTTGACAGCGCATTAACGGTAAAGAGACAAAGAATGAAAATAATGTTCAACAATTAATTTCAATGTTGTTCACAGCCAAGTACCCAAATTCAGCGTGTGGATAACGTTCTTCTTCAGCTCAGTGTAAAAAATTCGAAACTATTAAATGTGAACGATGTTAATAATTACTGTCTGTCTATTATCATAGCGGAAGGAGGCAATTAAACTTATATTAATAGTGTACGATAAATCGAGAGAGCAGATAAAGATCTGCAAAGAAAATAAAACTCGGAAAAAATACAAAGTAAATAAAAAATATGCAGTTATGTTATGTAATCATTTTATGCATCTTTATGTGTACTACGCAGAATTAAAATATCACAACAAAAGAGGGTTAATTGTTATTATACTTGAGATCGAATTACATCGACGCAGAAAATAAAACATCTTTAATAAGTAATAAAAGTGCACCAACACAGAAACACATCACTGCTCCTTGTTAATTAACGATTTTTTCTAGAGTTTACATATTTCTCCTCAAATATAAAAACGAAATTGTTATCAGAAAAGTAGCTCATCATCATAATTACACGAACTAATTAACTATAAAATTATGTATTATTAACAAATGCTCTATAAACTAGTATTATCCGCTTATTCTCACAGTTTTTTTTTAACTAATGTTTTTTTTATTGTTTTTGCGTTGTATTTTATTTCATAAAATAATATGTTCTTCCACCAATTAACTGTTCCATCGTGAATGCCAACAAAATCACAACGGATAATTTTCATTCGATGATTACACGATTTTTCAAATTTATGCGTGTTGTTAGAAAAAATCATACAATCCGTGCATGCGTTGTTTTATAGCTGCATCATATATAGCGCATGGATTATATCGGTCGGATGAAATGTTTCGCGACACATGCGACTAGAGCCTACAAGAAGTGCTTTGCTATCCCCGTGTATCTGATCAAGTTCACTTTTATTAAAAGCGTGTGCGCGCAGCAACTAGAACCCGTGTTAGATTTTTTTTTACAAAATAAATAAGGATACCCTGTATGCTCTAATCAGTACCGTAAATGTAAAATAGTATCAATTTTCAAAAACTTACCTGTATCACTTTGGTAGGATTTAAACCGCTTGCAGCCATATAGGTTGAGCCGATCGTTTTTATTTTAATGATGTCGTGGAATTTTGGTAATTCTAATAGCTGTAATCAGTAAAAATTCCAAATCTAATTTTTTTTTTTTTTTTTCGTACCCTGGGTGCGCCAGCGGCCTTGACCCAACAGCATTAAAAATTAACAGTTATAACTAAATAACCAGGCGCAGTGCGTTAATTTGTTTGTTTTAAATTATTTCATTCGTGTCGTTAATATGTTGTTGTACATTAACCTGGTAAGTATAAATTTTTTTTCGCATATGGTTCGCGTTTCAACCGATTCTATTTTCACGAAGTTGACAGCTTGTCGTCTTCGTGATTGACGCGAAGAAATAAATGATTTTACAGCGATGAAGTATAAAAAGGTGAAAATTATTAAGAAAATATATAAATTATAAATAATCTCGTCGACGAAATATGAAAAAAGTGTAAAATTTTCTGACTACTTATTTCGTAGGTTAGAGTTCTTCGTTGTATACAGTTTATAAATGAGATTTCAGAGTTGGACTTTGTCAAACACATTTAATTAATTTGATGTTTTTTGTAACATTGTTCGAATATTTATAGTTGTATATTACTATATATGCAGTTGTTTGCTTTTTTTTAAATATTAAGCTAATCGGAAATGGTCACGATATCATGAAACGTTAAATAAAACACTTAAGTCAGCTACCGTGACATAGTTAGTAAGGCAGTGGTATTTCGTATCTACTGGTAAGACTTGGTTCAAACCTGCTGTCGAACATTGACACTTCTAAAATTTCGCTTACGTTGGGTTAATGTCCATAGTTGACACGTCCAAATAAAGAAACCAAAAAAAAAAAAAAAAAAAAAGCTTTTTTTGTAGTATATATATATATATATATATAACTTGGCCATTTTGGCCTCCAAGGGACTGTGCCCCTTGATCCCTCTTGCTTTCATTTCTGTCTCTTTCTCTTCTATACTTTGTATAAAATGATCAAAATTTACAACGTAATTCTTACTGTCATCAACACAAAAAAAATAACATAATCACAAAAATCCTATCCTGACATTTAACTTTCATTATATAAAATTAAAACATTTTTTCGTTACATATTTCGTTACATAAAATTGTGACATTTTTAAATAACGATAACAAAAATCCTATAAAATATAACAAACGTTACATAAAATTCGGACATTTTTCGTTATACAAAATTGGGACATTTTTTCTAATGGGGGGTGGTAGCCTGAGAATTACGTTGTAATTAATATGGGACGTTTTGCGAGAAAAAGGACCTGCGGAAATAAGGGTTTTGAGTTAAACACGGATTCTGTGCTACTTGAAAATATGCAGAATGAGACGCAATATGTAGTTGTTTTTTTTCGCAAACGTTTATTTAATGTCTTAAAACGTACAAAACTGACTGAAGAAAATTGGAAAAAAGCGGAAAAACATTAATAATTTTAAAAAAAACGCAAAGCTATTTCCCCCCCCCCCGAATTATTGCTTTCTTTTGTCATTTTTTAATGATTTCTTATTTTCTTCGGGTATTTTTTGAGCATTGGCCTTTTTTATTTTTTGTAACTTTTGTTTTTTTCTTCATTGGAGCTTTGGGTTTTCCTTTTTCTTTATTGCAATTTTTTTTTCTTTCTCTTTCGTGTTAACTTCGCTACAGACTCCATTACAATTATATTCGCTGCATTTGACTACTTTTACAGTTCACGTTGGCCAGGTTTAGGAGCTAAGAAATTTCGTTTTTTTTGGATCGGTACATAAAGAAGTAATATTATTGTGCAGGTTGACTTCCTTTCTAATAATAAAACACTAGTCCGGGGGGGGGGGTCGTTGATAATGGCACGTTTCGTTGTACATGTCAGTGAAATTTTTCCTCTTCTGAGTCGACAAATATTTTGCAGATGATTTCGTTTTTTTTTTGTAAACTGAAAATGGTGATACTTTGCAATACCTATTATGAAAACAATATCGAATTAATAATGTGATAAGATTGAAATTTGGGAGATAAAAATACAGGGAATCACGACAATACACCTGTAGTGATTGTTGGTAAAAGGCTTGAAATTTTGTGTACCACATTCATTATTCGATTTTGCTTTCATTCGTAGCAACATTGAACTTTTTATAGTTGGATCAATTAACAACTTCTTTAAAATCTTCGTAGCAATCAACGTTTGAGTGACCAAATTCTATTTAACCGGGCCGAAATTCGGCAACGATGCTTTTTGAGATGTCAGCACGTTACATACAGGCATACGCGGTACAGTAGTATATTATGGTGTGGTATTACTGTTTTTCTCAAAAGCTACTGTCCCCTTTCTCGGCGAACGTCACATACGCTATTTGTAAATATTTCTTAGCTGGAGTATTGGATAAATTTAATCACAAAAAAGCAAAGCACGCAAATTCGAAATACGTTTTCCAGGTTTTCAGAAACGAGTAGCTTCGATATTAACAACAGCTGTTTTCATAGAAGTGTAAATAATCACAGCTAAAAGTTAAGAAACAAGAATGAAGTATTAAAAAAAGGTGTATCGACTTCAAGGTTTCAAGGTTTCAAGGTTTCAAATTGAATAAAAATGAGCTAAAAAGTGAAAACTAATTATTTGATAAAAATGTATATAATTCAAAATAATATACATAACGACATTGTGTACTGTTAAATAACATTAAATCTTTGCGGTCGGCGCCACATTCAAATTGCGACAATGAAAAAAGCCATAATAAATGAGTACAACAATGCAGTCACTCGTTTTTTCCATGAGCCACGTACTGGAAACATTAGGAATATGTTTAATGCGATTTTCAATTATTTTAACTTGAATTACACCGAGACTCGTAAGGTATGAATGTAGTTTAATAATAATTCTAATATCTCCTTGAAGATGGTATAGTCTATTGTAAAATATATGTGTCCGATACAATTGTTTACTTTTTAGTACATGTTTATGAAAATTTTGTTTAGGGTAAATCTTGAAGTCGGCAACTTTTTTAAAAAAAATTATTCTATCCGCAGTTTTTAGTGTAAATATTTTTGGGTGATAATACGCGGGGATAGATCCCACCTAAAAATTTTCGGTTACAAACTATATCGATACAATGATCAAATTCTGTCGGTAATGAGCTTGTAAATCGCGCTTTGGCGTTTATTCGAATACACGTTTGTATAAACTGACATTGCAATACTGCAAAATACTCTCGATCTTTGCCTATTTAATTTACAAGTTTTAGGCATTCATATTTTTTCATAATATTGCGATGAAAATTTATTACCTACTGTCTGGTTATTATATAATCAATGTAGGTATGAGGTATACTCTCTTTTCTTTTTTTAAAATTTTAATGACTATTCAGTTAATACTGATAGTCCATTGGTGTCATTACGCAATAATAAATAAACGAAGAATAATATTAGAGTCAGTCCAGATGGTCTGAGACAGGTAATATTTCTGTCAGCATGAGCTTGTAAATGGCGTTATTTTCAATTTACTTTATTTGAACTGTACGATTGATTATATTTTAACTTTTTGTCTTATTAAAAATTACGTTTCTTTCCGAATTAATATTTCAAGTGCCAACGACATTTGTTATATTCCTCTAAAAACTTCTCCAAAAAGATTTCTTTCTTTTTTTTCTTCAAGTTTATTTAAATGACTGTTTACCGATACTTATCGATACACTCACATGCGACCACTTTTGAATGAACAATGAATTATCAAAATCGGTGCCTAAATATAAGCGATATACGCCAACATATGTGAAACAAAGAAAAATAATTATGTGACGAACACATAACCTTTTCTCCTTTTTGAAGTCGGTAAAAAAGTTGAATAAAACAAAGAAATAATTGATAAAATAAAGACGGTATAGTGTTTGGTGAAGCGTAATAATAAAACAACGAAAGATACTTGCACCACGAAAAATAATCTTTTGTCAAATATCGCAAAAAAGAGCACAGATTTCGGCTATACTAACCGCGTCGAAATCCGATATAACTTCGTTCAGAAATCGTAAACATTCCAAACCTTGATTGTTAACCGATTCCTCTGAATAAAAATCTGAAATGGAAAATAAAACGATAACAATAACATAATTTCAATGAGATTTGTTCGTCTTACGTGCACGAACAGTCGTGTGTACACATATACATCGAAATTTTGGGATTCTAGCTGCTTTCTTAAATTCCTTTTGAAGCGTCGATTTTTACACGTAGGCAACTGTAAGGTAATTTCAGTAAAGGTTCACATTTTGTCAGCTGCTCAGCGAGATATATTTACGATAAAGAAAAGAAAATGAAAAAAAGTTTAAAATAATCTCCTTTAATAGATTAAAAAAAAAAAAAGCTTCATTTAAGGAAATTTTTGGGTATAACCCATCATTAGCTAATAATGCAGAATGTACTCATATAAAACTAAAAACAGTTTTTAGTTTTATTTGGGTGCACTCTGTATTGCTAGTCGATGATATGACCCAAAAAATTTCCTTCATTTCTTTTTTTTTTTTGTTTTTTTAACAGAGATTACTCGCAATCTGCCTACCTAGAGGCAATAAGCGGCACGGATAGCATTTCTGGATTAATTTATTTAATGGAGCGCGTCCCAGTGGCGGCCGCCGCTCCTTATATCATGGTTGGACCACTATCCGAACGGATACACATGCACAGCAGCACACAAACGAGTGTACAGATCCAAGAAATCTGTTTATTCACGTGAATCGTGAATATGCGTATATTTAGCGATGAATTGCAAGGTGTATTAATTGATAATATTACACCATTTTAAGCGTACGGATCTGGACCGGTTTATTATATTAGGTTCTGGGCCAGATGGTTTATGTGTTTTTCTTAACGACAATTAATATTAATCAAATCAAATCAAAGCAATTTATTTACAATTTGAAAATAACAATGGAAATATTAAGGCAGGTGTTTAGTTGTGCGAGATGTAGGTTTACGATAGAAATAGTCACATGGGCAAATATACTGCAGAGTATCCAAAAACCATCACATTTACATCAGCAATTAAAAATGTACACAGGTCTACAAAATTGTGTGCTGCACAGTGTGCAGTCTTTGTCATTAAAACTAATATTACATCATAAAGTAGATTAAAGTAAAGAAACAATAATGATACTAGTAGTGAATAAAATGATAAAAGAAAATATTAAGACTATTAATGATAATATAATATGCATCGGCTTTTAATCAAAACTTGCGTTATAGATTAGGGCGCAATGTGTGTATTAATTTAAGAAAATTTTAATGGTTATAAAATATTACTTAATTATATGACAAAATGAAATAAATCCTTCGAATGATAACTTTAATAGTGAAACGTTTAAACACAACTAAACGTTACAGTGAATATGAATTAACTTATCATACCTACTTAAAAGAAAGATAACTAATGAATTTCACATTTGTGAAGCAAAATTAGGAACAGATAATGCAAATTCTATTTAGGGCTAATTTAAAGTCAAATGACTGGGTGAATGGAAGTTATAAACTCTATTGTTGATATTAAAATGTAACAATAGTTATAACACACAGCGTCTATACAAGTAAGAACTTTTAGGGAGTAGTATAGTTTCAGGTTGACATGGAATTGAGGCATATTGAGGTGAAACTAAGAAACGAAATTTTCAAAATAAAACTAACAAATTTTCATTGAATTAAACTGTAAAAAATTCACGGAGATTTCATAGTATATTCAAGACATACAAGATTAAATTTTTACGGCGATATTTTTGCAATTCCACAGTGTAGCTTTTATTCTAATGGGCAGTTGATTGAACAGTAGTGCCCCCATGTATTGGACTTGATTTCTGCAATGCTTTTTTTACTTATGCATGGATGTACTGCTTTTTTCCGTATTAGAAGATCTGGTTATCCCGGGAACAAATGCTATATTGAAATCATCCTTAAATTTGAATACAAAATTTAATAAATTTACCGCATATAGTTGGTATATATTTAACAAAACCTTGTCTGTATCATCTTTTCATTTAGGCTGCATTAGTTTAAATATTGATCTCTGTAAGTTATATATTGGGTTAATATAAACTTTAGTCACTTTTCCCCAGAATATAAGTCCGTAGGATATTACAGGTTGCTACAAAGCTATGTAGATTTGTTGTAATTGTTTTTCATGAAAGTATTGTTGCAAGCTAATTAATGTATAACTCAATTTTCTTAATTTTGATGCTAAATAAGTTAGGTGTTGGTTCCATAATAACTTGCAGTCCAGCTCTGTATTTCTAAATATTTGATATCTGAAGTTATTTCTAGAAACATATTATCATTCCATACAAGATATGTAAATCGGACTAGCGGTCTTGATTACTGTAAATAATATATTTTTTTTTTTTTTTAAATTTACTTGAAGACGGTTGTTTAAAAGCTGATTATCGATTTTATTTACATCGCTCTGTACTACATTTTGCAATAATAATAATAATAATAATAATAGCGATAATTAAGGGGTTATATTTGTTTGGAGCTCCCAAAAAAAGGCCTTTTTTCATTTTTTTTTAATGAGCTCGATTTTAAATAATCATGAACAAATGATATATGAATCGATTAAGCAACTCTTCAGGAATATGGAAACATTTTTTTTATTGGCATAAATTTACAAAATGGCGGCTGTTGGTCAATAAACTAAAAATAATATTTAAAAAAGTATCTCCGCGTCACGCAGTAGAAGTCCTTTGGATCAGCATCTGGAAGCATAAAATTTTTTTTCCCTAAACTACAGGAGTTTTGCTAGTGAAGTATACACGATCTTAGGTGTAGAACTTTTTTTTTTTTTGCAAAATGGCGATTGTTTAAACAAAAAATTGCGTTTTCGACGAAACAAATCGACTTAAATTGTTTATATGTTTTTTTCTTATTTACCGATCGTTAAAATCGTGTGTACTTCACTAGATAATCGAATGAAGAAGCTACAGATTTCAAGTCAATCGGATGAAAACTCTTCGAGTTCTGCTGCGTGCCGATTTCAAAAATATCATTTCGAGGAAAACGCATTTAAAGTTGAAAAACGCTATAACTTTTGGAAATCATAATAATATGGTCCATAATCTTTTTTTTTACCTTCACTCTGCTATCTGAGCACCGTATAATTGCCCGTCCAAAGTCATATTCTGGTCCTCTAGCTCTTTTCTCGCCGATGTAAGGTTGCGTCTAGCCGTTTTCTCAATCTTGCAAATGGAGCACTCAGCGGCCTTGATGCGATTGGCGTCCGGTTCTATCCAAAAGTCGAATAATATACATCCAACCGTTATTCCTAGTGCATCGTAGATAGAACATAGGCCTGATAACCCCTCGTTGAAAGTGATGGCAGCGATATCAGTCGCTATATCAAGCATGATTTTGCTTGGCAATGAAATTCATGGTCAGCAAAACTTACTTCATATTCTCCAGTTTCTTCTTTTTTCTTCCAATATCCAGTCACTTTACAATACTTTGATTTGGCACAAACATCCAACACTTCACCAGTATACCAACCAATTAGCGTAACGAACCCGATAAGAGTAGTCGAAATTTGCTTTTTTTATGACGAAAAAGCGTTAAATGTTTTCCAGGCGACCTTCGCTCTCTTTCTCTTTCTCTCTGTTTCTTTCTATTATACACGGGTGTGTATGTGTGTGCATGCGAGTATTGGAGATTCGAGTAGCAAGCATTGTGCGCGGTCAGCTGTATAACCTCAACTCTAAACACGTGTAAATTTAATTTAAACTTATTTTTTGTTTTTGTTTTAATTCATACGGGATTTATCAATGTATCCATTATTTTATATAATTAATAATTCACTCTATTTTATATTTAATTTATTAAATGAAATTTTTTGATTTAAATCCTTTCTTTACATTTTTACATTGAAAAAATGATAAAAAATAAAATATACAAATTAGAGAGAGTTAAATGAAAGAGGATAGCGTTTTTTGGCGCGACGAAAATACACTAATAGAATCAATAGAAATCTGCATATTAAATCACGTTTAGAGTTGAAAAAATAGCGTAAGGAACTCCGTTCCTGACGGCGGTCCCACGACCGCACAATCTTTTTTCATGCTTGGACGTTATTGATTATAAATCTAGGAATGTTTTGGTGTAATTTAAGCCAATGAAAAAAAAAAGTGTAAAAAAAAAATTTCAAACAGATATAACCCCGTAAGCGAATTCCTTTCTGAATATAAACATATTGATACAATAACAGTGTATGATAATAAATATGTTATCAACAGTACTTAACAAACTATTGTCAAAATAACATCAATGGAATGACACATAAACAGCGTGACATCAAAATACCACGACATACTATTTATGATACGCAGCATACTGATGGTACTGCTCGCAGAGGGACTGCGATCGTTATAAAATAGAGATGTTTATTTTAATTTATTAAAGTCAATTTATACTTATTTTTGTTGGTTATAAAGAGATTAATAAGGGATATTTTTTTATTTTATATTTATAAATATTAACAAATAGGTATGGATTTATCTGCATTTAATTTTAGTAGTTTTATTTGAGTACACTTTGTATGGGCAATGCCCGAAGGAACTTGTTTCCTTAAATTGAAGTATTTATTTCCATTTATTAAAGTTATACTTATTTCTATTCGTTACTAAGGTAATTACTTATTTTGTATCTATAAATTTTAACAAAAAAGGTACAGATTTATTTACAAGAAAAAAGGAATATTCGATAAATTCAAATTTTAATTGTCGAGCAAAAATCAGACTAAAATGCGTTCTCAATCACTAGCGACATCGATGAATATTACAACACGTTGTAACCGGTTAGTGATAAAAATCATTTGCTTCGTTCTCGTTTTTTATTATTTCCGCGAAGAAACCGCATGCAAATTCACATTTCAATGGTACAAAGGGCTATGGAAGAAGTGACAAATGTACGAAGATTTTACGACGATGAGATGGAGGTTACTACCGGTGTTGCGCATTAACAACATTACCGATTGCATTACTAGTGAGATTGTTGCTGATAACGCGCTAAGCTTCCGTTATAGTTTCGAATTATTTTAAGCGAACACTGATACGGAAATTTCCCGCTAAAAGTTTGTAGCGCTGATGAAATTAATCGAATTACTACGTAAAATTATCTGATCGAAAGACATTTTTAGGGAAATTTAGGCCAACAACTTAAATGCGATTTCTTCACCCATAAACTGAATCGATAAGTTTCAAGTTTCTTTCCAAGAAGTAACAACAGGTGTTCATAGGGACATACATAAAATAATATATTATACGTATGTATATATGGGTGTAGATTAATAACGGAGAAGACCGGGTCTTTTAATGAACTTAATGAGACTCTCTTACATTTAAAAGAAGATTCCGTCATCGTTGAAACTGAAAAGTCTGCTGAACGAACTATCTCCAACAGAAGAGCAAATGTGTGGCGAAAGCTTACAGACGGAAGTTGTAATATACGTCGAATTTGAATTTTTATCCAATTCGACTCTGTTTTGAGCAAAGATCATTGTTTCTTGCACGGAGTTAGAGCTTTTATCACGATGATTAAGCGGCTTTTTAACAAAGTTGCCAAAGTGCTTTCGGATACACATCGCGTGAATGTCATAAGAGAAACTAATATCGCTTAGCGAAACGTACTACGGTTTACCGGCGACGACTAGACATTCAAAGGCTGGTATTTATTAATTAATTCATTAATTAATTAATAATTTTATTTTTTCTTCTTTTCTTTTAAGTATCGTGAAAACTGCAAAGAAAAAAAAATGCATAAAACTATGTTTTTCTTATTTTATTTGTTACTTCTACCAAATTTCACGACTATGCGTCAGATTTTGTTTCTGAAATCTTTTCGAATGCAACGGGAAAGTAAACTTATTCGCTATTTTTTCATAAGTGATTATTAGTACGGATTTTAATTAATAGCGAACCAGAGATCAGGCTAGGGTTGTAGACGAGCAATCTGGGAAATTTCATACGAATTCCGCGAGTTAAATATATATAATTGAACAGCTGCGATCTTTGACTTTTTACCGTTCGCGATAGTTTCCGGTTAGTTTTTAGAGTACCTGCGAAATTTGGCATGGAGGCGAATAGCACTCCGACTTCGGCGTAACTTTGACTGTACAGTTCATCGTATTGTCTTTTCTTATTGCCTAAAAAATGCGTAGCCACGTGCTTCGGCAGAATATTATATACCAGCGCTTCGTTTCGGCGCACTATATCGCTGGCTTTTTCCCTTTGTTCTTCAACGTTCATCTTCCACAGGAACACCATCCTCGACCATCGTTCCAGCTAGAAGTGACAACATAAAAAATGTAAAAAAAAAAATGCTTCAACAGTTTTACAACACTTGTAATACTTCTGTTAAATGAAATAAAAAAACAGAAAAAGAAGAAATCACTAAAATATTTTGCTATACGCAATATATGATATACAGTCAATACAGGTTTTTGGTGAGGACAACCTTTTTCGCAATTCGTTCTTTTTTCTAAATGGAAATGTTTGATTACGATTTTGCGATCGGCTTTAAAGTTTTGGTTTTTTGAATAATCACGCGTTAAATCGTTAAATACGAATAACATTTATTTTGAGATTCGTAATCGTGAATATTTTTCCCCAACATAACCCGAATAACCCGAACAGCGTCGAAAGTGTAAATTTTCAAAATTGTTATTTCCTACCGTGTAAATATACTCGTTTCACTACAACAGCAGAATTCAGCCCAGAGAGAATAAATACTTAATAAGAACAGCGGGATGTTTTGTTTTTTTTCGAGGATACTGTTATGAGATGTGGTAGATATTCACATTCACCGGCAAAAAACATACCGTTGCATTACAGTCAACCTCGTTTAAAAATTTGCAGTAATACGATTCCTTTAACGTCCTCGTTATCTATAAAACTTTTTGTCCTGATTATCGCTTATAGTATACACTATTAATTACCGCTGATGGTATATCAATAATTGTCAGGTGAGTAGACGTTAGCAGTATAAAAGGTTGTGTGTGTACTAATATGCAAGGTCCGCACTTGCGGAAATTTAACGTATGAAAGTAACTGATAAAGAGTTTATTAAATACATAACCTTTACCAACTATATTTTCTATTCGTTTCGACTAAATGGGAAACAACGGAATTACGAACTATCGAAATTCGCTTCTTTCAAATTACGACTGCTGTTCAAATATCAATCGAATGGAGGAGCGCCGTAACCAATTTCTATCGTACTCGTATTAGCGACGAAAAGTAAATTTGATAAATACCGAAAAAGATGGATCCACCTTCACTTTGACTATTTGAAATAGAAGTATATCGGAAAGTGCCCTGAAAAATGAACTGTTACGGCGCCAGTCGCAGTAAATTTGTATCGAGTTAAATTTTACACAACAGCTCTGTGAAAATACACTTTCTCAACAATAGTAAAAAATTCGGATGCTCAAAAAAAATAAATATATATATATATATTATCTCAAAAATTATTCATTGTTATTTTAACAATACATTTATCAGCGGCGAGTCCAAAGAAATTTATTATTAAAAAAAAAACAAACAAAACAAAACAATACATTATCATCAATTCTATGGGAAAGGTCAATTGAGAAATGGGAGAAACCAGCTAAATTTTACAGATTCTTCTTTACGCAGCGCGATATGTGCATATCTGATTTTCGTGAGAACGAAAATCATGTCTAACTTGTCGCTTATACTTCAGCAACAGCTCTATAAGATTCATCGAATTCTTTGGTTTACATTTAAAAGATGATCTCGGAGATTACAGCAAGACTTGAACACTTCGGAATTAGATATGAAAAAGGAAAGTTATATAATAAGATGATCATCAGATATCGTTAATAGGAGGTAAACAATGGGAGGGCTAATAGGTGTACAAGGAAAAGACATATGATATAACGAGCACAAAAGGAGCAGAAAGCCCAAGCCTAAGCAAACGGAAGTACAGAGCCGAACGCTCTACCGAAAGAGCTGGACATTCAAAAAACACGTGATCGGCGTCACAAATAACCGTATCATTTGAATGGAGAGGGAAACATGTGGAAGAGGCTAACGAGAAGCGAAGGTGAGAGGAAGGCAACAAGCAATGATTAAAACGCAAACTCGTAGTGAGGACAACAACAAAGCGAAGAAGTGAAGGAAACAGAAGCAACCATGGATACAAATAAAAGGAGTGACTATTAGAAAAGGAGGAAGTGTATATATCCGACCAAAATCTGAGATGGAAATTTTTACACAATGGCAAGAAATTAGAAGATGGGTTTTTTTTTGAAGAGGAATGAAGAAGGAGCAGTAACTCGAGCCAAAGAATCAGCTGTCTCATGAGCAGAGATGCCAGAATGGCCAGGAACCCACAGTAAGTCAATATGGATCCCATGCAGAGAGCAAAGGGTCCGAATGAGGTCACAGGAATGGTCGGGAAGAATAGGGTTATCAATTTCGAAAAATTAATCAAGGACGTAGTTTATCAATCTCGAAAGTGAAATATCGACGGTGACAGTGAGATGGGGTGTCATAGGCTTCGGAAAGTTTATATTGACGAGCACTCTACTCAATCATTTCTAGGACGACACACACGGCGATTAACGATCATTATTTTGGCGCTTTTTTTGTAATGGGAATTTAAAAAAAGTTTTCTCGCTACTGATTGATCTGATATTTAGGTGATAACTAACGAAATCCAAATGTGCAAAGCTCCTGGCGAAAAAGGGACAATTTTTACAATGTATCCTGATTTCTTTTTTTTTATGGGTTCGTTAATATGAACATTGACTCAAGAAGACTCAGATCATTACTCGATCAGAGATAGCCGACAAAAAAGAATTAAGAGCTTGGATATCACAAGCAGAAGAAAGGGTGAGAATGAATGAAGCATTGTTGTATGGAGGGGCAATACGTGTGACTAAAGAAAGAAATAAAAAAATGTTTGATCAGTTGGAAGTGATCAACAAGCGAACATTATGTGATCGAGGTCACAAATAAAGTGGTTGTTGAAGAGACGGCATGAGAGAAAAACGGAAAAGCGAAGAAGGGAGCAAATTGTGAGGCAGCAAATCGCAGAAAGATTAGAACGACGCATAGAAGGGAAGTCAAGAAACCGGGAGAAACGAGGAAGGGAAGGTTGAATAGACAAGAAAAAGGAATCATTTCTTGCAAGGAGGTTTTTTCAAGAATTGTTTTACCTTTTTAAATAGGTAAAATTTTTAAACTTGTCGTAAATGACAAATTAAGCGGTTTTTTTTTGCATATTCTTGATCTCTTCGTACAGGTTTTTCTGCGAAAAGAATTACACGCTAATTATGCGATTTAATAAGATGAAAATAACACGGAGTAGATTTGTTAAAAATAGAGATTTATAAATGAAATTGAGACGCCAAAGTACTCTTAATTTTCAAGCCGAAATTCTACGCGACCAGCATCATAACGGAAGTACTCTTTAGTTGAATAATTTGAGTTGGATGCAGATCATTATGCGCCATCTCACGAACTACAAATATAAATATCGAAGCGTGCAAAGTAAAAATTAATTGGATACACATTTTGCCTTTTTCCGATAAATTTAACGTTGTAACTGCAATTGTTTTGCAAAACATCGACTAATATTGTTCTTTCGATTTTATAAGAAATATCTAAAGCGCCTCTATACCGATTTTTTTTTCTTATGTTTTTAATAATCTTTCCCTCGTTTATTCTTACGCGGTTGTTTAACGGTATTTTCCGAAATAATTTTGCCGATTAATAATAAAGAAAACTTACATGTCTTGACACCAGTACTAAGCATATCGATATGAAGAACACTTGAGTACACTGCATCCAGTAACTAGAACGAAAAATTATTCTCCGTTAGAAAAAATTGCAAGAAGAATCGGAAAAATAATCGATATCGTGCATTTTTTAATGGAAATAATTAAAATTGTTTCCATTAAAAAATTACGCCGCCGAGTATTTACATTTAAGAGTCGAGTTACTTCGGATGTATTTTAAAACCGAACAATCGTAAAAATTAGAAAAAACGAAAGTTTTTAAATTTTAAGACGATGCCTTTAATTATCCGTTACTTTTTTATGTGATAAATAAGTAGCACACATTTATTTAAATAATAAAAGTCGAGCTTTTTTCCGAAAATATGAATAAAAAAATTAAATTCTAAAGACGTCCAAAAAAATGAATTAGCTGGCTATCCATTACATATATATATATATATATATATATATATATATATATAGTTGTAATATAACCAGATTTAAAATGGTAAAAGGGCTTCGTTTTTTAAAATTCAATTTCAAAAAAGCACCCGAGAATAATCGAAGGAAATGCGATGCAATTATCCGAATTTGTGAACGTTAATGTACAAACTAGTACAGCTTCAGAAAATGATTTTCTTACTCCAGATTATTACCTTTTAGTGATTGACGGTGCAGCGTATAAGTTGATCAAATTCAGTAGAATAATTGCCGACAATAAATATACAAATTTCACAACATACGACCATTGCGTTATCAACGAAATCGCTATTAGTATTGGTATCGAGCAATGCGTAAAATATTCCTCAGAAACTATACGCATATCGTAACTGAACCAAACCTGCGTGAAAGTGATTAAGGAAAAGATTATTATTTCAGGTAGCTTCATAAATGCTAAAAAAATCAACGATTCGCGGTTTGTCTACCCTTTTTCAACCGTAGCGCGCTCAGGGAAATTCCATATTCAGCCTAAAATGTCTTCGATGCTGTTGGAGAAATTTTTGCCTTCGGTTATCGGCTCAACGAAAAAGCTATAAAAGTTCACACTTCGGCTTAAAAATAATTAAGGAAGTATACACGAAATACAAACTGGCACAAATTTAAAGACACATTCGTTATAAGGGTTAATTTTAAAAATAACTTTTGATTTTTATTACTGGCGGCGTTTGTGATTATGATTGTCACCGAATTTTAAAAGAACGTCCTTTTCCACGATACCAATTGTATTTCGTTGGTAACATTTTTCTAATGTTCTACACAGGAAAATGATGATTCATTCGTAAACAAGGAACAAATTTAGTGGATAAGTTGTGGATATTAAAAAACCAGCGAAGATTTTAAAATTACCATTAAAATCATTAGATCGTGTTTGTCAGCAAAATAATTATTACCAACTCTGTGGCGTTTTCGCCCGTTTTTGTCGCTCTCACGATACTTAAACACGGACAAAATCGGTTACGACCGTCGTTACAATATTCCTAAATGATTTTCGGAATTTTAACCAACAAAAATCGTTTGAGCAAATTACGTACGATTCGTAATTTCAAAATTTGTTTTAAAAATTTTCGAAGATAAAATATATTTGAAAAGAAGTATTTTTAATTTAATAACTTCAAATTACGACGGTAAGTACTCTTTGTTTAAAAATATTTAAGAATGAAGTATTGCAGGTTGTACCTTTAAAATTAAAAAAAAAAAAATATATAAAAAAATCGGATCCATTTTTGCTTTAAAACGGTATTATTTAGAGCACCGCAATATTTAAATTTCCTTGATATTAATCCAAAACTGTTTTTTTCTTTTTTTTTTTATTCAGCTAGTTTATTCAACCACTCATTTTTTGCGACGTAATATTTACTTTCTCGTCGCCGTTTTTTAACACGAGATGTATGCACAATCAAACGTGTATCTTATTTTGCGTGAGACCACAAATGAAATTTCCAATTATTCCCTTTTCCTTCCGTTAATTTACGCGCCATGTACTGCTTAAGAGGACGATGGGAAAAGGAGAGGTTATATATATTTAGGAAAATAGTTTGGTACGTTTAAGACTGAGATCTACGTTGGGAATTCTCATTGAACATGTCAAAAAGGTTCAAAACAGTAGAGCAAGAAAACTTCCAAAGATGTATAGGATAGCCTGAGTTAGAGATAAGTGACCGCGATTTTATCTTTCTGATTTTGTGGAATCGACGTTATCCAAGGTAAGCTGAACTGCTAATGATGCAAATATGATGAAAGAACTGTGATACTGTCGATTTCATACATCGCGCGGTAGGAGATCTTCGCGTATGCAGCTTCAAAAATGTTAGCCGAACTGATAATTTATTGTAAGGTTTGCGAACCATCTTTCGAAATATTACGGTTTATAGTATATTTAAAATTCGGTCAACGAGCTATCTCAGTTTTGAAATGTTTACTATTTTCAACTTATGAAGGCCAGTGGCAACAATTTTTAAACTTCCTAAGAAATGTTAGAAGGCAGTAGTGGAATTACTATTTTATAGCATTATTATTATTATTGTTATTATTGTTATTATTTTTTCGGTCTTTCATGGACAATAGAATAATAGTTTAATACCCGGAAAATGTCAGCGAGTGGCCGCATTTCTCCGGGTCATTTCTAATTTTACCAATACAATAAACTATTCAGTTAATTTCCTATGCGGAAATCCAAAAATAGTATAATTTTGTGTGACCGTTAACGTCGGTTTTAAACATTTTAAACAATTTTTTTTACACTTCCTGGGTCGTGCAAAACCATAAAAAAACTGATTTTAACAACTATAAAAAAATATTTTTCTAAACTTTCTCGTATCGATGGCCTCAACTTTCGTTTTCTCAATCATTTCGATCTCTTATCCATTTGTTATCTTTTAAATCGGTTTGTCACGGCGCGATAAAAGAAAATAAATCTAATTTTTTTTTAAAAATAAAACAAAAAGTATCAGCCATCGAAGGTCCTACCAGCGTCGTCTACCGATTTTTCCAAACACTGCGCCCGTTCCACTTTCAGCTAACTAAAGTTTTCTTGTTCCAAGTTTTATTTTTAACTGTTCATGGTACGTAGTAATTCATTTTCTGAAGTGCAAACTGTAGCGAGTTGAGCAGGACATACATTCAAAAAATTAGGTAATTTTAAATTAAATTAAATAGTCCAAATGAACTGTATTTGTTTAGGCCAATAAAAAAAAAAAAACTTTTAAAAAATCATAAAAATATTGTCATCAGTTGTCGTTTATACAATCATCATAATACGTATCAACAACATAAACAAAAAAAATTAACAGTGAGCACGTAATCATAGTAATGTAAATATGTACCTTTTACTGTAATAATTTTCAACATTATATATGGTGTACTTATGCAATTTAGGTATATACCTATACGGTACATTAAATGCTTCTATGTATGATATGTTAACGCATTAAGCTTAATGTTCCCTAATTATCCGCGGTATAGCTCAGAACCATTAACTAATACGCGAGCACTTAGTCTGTATTGGCATTTTTTATAAAAATTTAAATAACACTCAATTCCTGTATACACCACCGTCTCCCATGTGGTTTACATAAGTCGGAGCTATATGATCCTCGCAGATAACTGTATCTCTTTTCCTCTATTGAATTTATCCTTATCTAAATCCATATATATATATATATATATATATATGTGTGTGTGTGTGTGGAAAAGAAAAAAAAGCAAAGTACCATACTAAAAAAAAAACATACAAAAATATTATGCAATACGAAAAATGCTTGAAAATAATTGCGCACCGCGTGAAGGAAACGATTATAGAATGGGAACGTACACGAAGAAAACTCCAGGACTGTATAAAATGCCGTTTTTATATTAGCGAACGGGGGCATTCGCAAAATGTTAAAGTCAACCGCAGAAAAACTATCACCCTCTTTGCGACCTTTTTTGTGGGTTAAGTGAATGGCGCATTTAAGTAATATTCTGTCGCGGGTCCGACATTTTTGAAGTCTTTTTACGAAAGCAATTTATGAAAATTACACATAAGTAGAATAGTGCAGTTTTTATGTAGAAGCTAATTTAATTTGATTTGATGTGTGAGATTTATTTACATCGATGCAAAATTAAAATTTATAATGCCTACATTTCCCCGTACAAACTCTTTAGGCGTTTAAATTTTAAATTTATAAACTTTAAACAAATATAAATTCTAAGATTTTAAAATTTTTTCGAAGAAGATCAAAACCTCGTTCCCGCTAGTTAAGAAACACATATTTAAAACTTGCATAAAATATCGTTTTGTAAATATATAGGAACTTACGATAACGCCGAGGTAACATAAGACTGTTCCGGTCACGATTACAAATGTACAAATTTTGAATAATAATACTATGTTGAAAAAGGTTTCCGATCGTTCTGGACACACCTGTGTAAGAAAATAGTTTTAATTGTAATGTTTTTTTTAAACGTCTTTAAAACAGTACTCATTCAAATAATTAAAATAATCACGCAGTCAGCGGCGTGCCGCAAGCTGTTTCGACAATCTTTCACAATGTAGAACATTAGCTGAATCAGAGGGCCCTTTATGTCAGAAGTGCGACCTATTTACCACTATCAATTTTAACACTAATGATATAAAAAAAAAAAAAACTACCGGGGGGAATTAATAACAAAAAAGTAGTTAATTGAATGGAGTATAGAATTCAATAAGTACTCCTACACTTGTTGTGGTATGCTGATTGCGTTAATGTTGCACCGTTTGCGTACATAAAAATGGCAGTTACGATAAGTGGGAAAGGAATTAAAGTTTTTATCGTTGATACGAGAGTCGCTGAGAAAAGTAATCTTCCAATTTCTCCCGTTGGCGTAATCAAATTAAATCTAAAAATTGCATTTTATTCCTTACACATTCTACATTTTTCGATATAAGAGAACCGTTTACATTTTTAATCATTTGTCATATCTAATACTCGTAATTAACTCCTTCCAATGTTGTCCTCGTAAAATTTTTCGTCCAGTTCTCGGAGAGTTTCAGTGACTCGATTTCTAAGCGATTTGATTTTTTTTTCGCCTGTACACCCGTTATCAAGTCTTTATCCGGGACCTCTTTCCCGATGAAGGAACTCGATAATTATCCTGCTGAACTGTAGGCGAAGGCTGGGCCGAAAAAGGAAACGATAAAGGCACGCGATATGTTACTATGCGTTGTTACGTAAATTTGTGTTCATCTAACAAAAGATCAACATAGATAAAATTTAATACAATAATGAATGTAACGAAATTCGAAAAACTTACCGATAGTGCAGTTTTGTTGATCGTTTGATAGGTAGAAAAACCAACTGTTGTGATACTGAATAACATGATCCAAGTAAACAGCGAATTTCTACAATTAAATAAAACTTTTTAGGAACACTCTCTAAGGCGAAGAACACGATAAATCGTCCAACATCGTAATTTATTATCAAATTAAACATCACGGCGAGTTAAAATACCTCTAAGACATGTATATACGAACTCGATACTTTGAACTCTTCGTTGTTATATATTTCAGTTTCATGTTTTATGGAATGATTGAAAATATCTCGACAGTTTGATAACAAATTTCAGCCATTCACATAAATGTCTTACCGCTAACGATACTTCTTGAAAAAATCAAATCCCACACCGACGCGTAGATCGAATAGGTTGCGTTTATCGTCTACGAGTAGACTACAGTAAAATCGATCAGTTAAAATTTCCAAGATCAAACTTATTGTAAGTCCGACCAAATAATTCGTGACTAATAGCAAAACGGCAGAGTCGAGGAAAATAAAATATAGAATTTCCGAAAATTGCTGCTACACTATGTGGAATAAATTCAATAAAAGGCTTACTTAAAATTTGACATTTTTCAGTTTTCACTTCAGCTTTATAGAATTTTGAAAAAAATATAAGATCACGCTAACATTGCGCACCTTGAACGTTTCGCACTAAACTTAATATTGTTCTATTTTTTGAAATTCAGATAATTAATGTAAATAAAATTTCCAATTTTTAATTTTATTTATGATTTTTTCAGGAGCAGTTTGATCACTCTGTGCACTACGATGATCGGGCTTACCCTTATGGCCGCGCACATTCACCACTGTGATATCTAAAAACTTAAATATTGCCAACTGTAATAATTTAGCAATTTACAAAGATTATTTTTTTGATTTAAATTTTATTTCGGGATAAAACGTAATATATATATATATATATATATATATATATATATATATATATATATGAAGAAAACAGTGGAACAACAATTTCTGCACACATTGGCGACCTATTTGCTTTTCGTTAATTTAGTATTCGCATTACTGCACGAGTCAAAAAATTGTAAACATCATATTGGTGAATTATTTGATTTAAATACTAGTGAAAAGTGATATGTAGTGGTGAAATAAGTGGTCTTTTAATTTTGATTTTTAATTTATGGCGATTTGAGAAGAAAAAGTGAAAATATTATCGGATCGGGATAGTTGATAAATAAATTTTCATTCCAGCCAGTAGTACATCTTATTAGTATATAAAAACAATAAATTTTTCGGTCTCTTAGTGCATTAATTAGGAATAAGAAGTCTCCGTTCGATTTTCCCGTTTTTAAGTATACTAGGGAGAGTGGGGTTTGCAGCCTGCTCGTTTCGCTCGCAAACCCATCTGACTCGTCCCCTGATCACTGAACCGTGCCCAGTAACGCTTCTTCGAAAACGGTACTCTTCTATGTTAGTTGACACGTTCAGTCTCCACTACCTCATCCATTATTTTTAGCGCTATTCATTTTGAAATTTTCTCTTTGTTTTCTTCATCATAATACTTACTGCGCTATTTACAGTCAAAACGTTCTTCTTCCGGTTAAACATTTACGTATCTTTATTTAATTATCGGAAGACGAAAATTATCCGGAGATAAAATGTAGAAGGGTGATAATAATAATAATAATAATAATATAATTAAGCAGTCAATTAAAAATAGTGATTTCTCCCTTAATTTATTAACTGACTACTGTACTTACCGGAAACTTTTCGGTCAATTAGCGCACGAATAAAGACTAAAATATTTTTAATACTGTTATACGATTTTGTGAATTTATTAACCGAAACATTCTATAAAATTTCGGTGTTTTAAATTTACTTACTCAATTTTAAAATTTAAGGCCAACGCTAAAAACGATGTGAATAAGGCGATCGGACACCCGGTAATCGATATACGAGACGAAGTGTCTAGATGTCGTTGGTAAGCTTTCTCCTTTTTCGTATCTTTAAATGATAATGTTACGATGTTGGTTTGTTTCCTTAGCTCCCTGTGAAATATTAACAATACTAAAATTTCTTTTAAAATTAAAAATTAACACGAATGCCGAACTTTAATCTTTCTCTCTCTCTCTTTCTATATATATATATATAAAAACGAAGTTGGGTTAGTTACACCATAAAAAAATTTATGAAGAAAATTTGTTTATTTTTTTGCTGTTTTTGGCCCAAAAGGGAGGTTTAAATAATTGTTTAACCATAATTTTTGGATTTTGTGAAAGGGCTTCTGTGTTTTTTTTAAATATTTTGAATTTCGCTTTTAAAAGGGGGGTTATCTGGTGATGAGTTATGAATTTTTTAAAGTTGATTTTTCAGGTCGTTCTAAATTCCTTATTATATATTCTAGACGATTGATTGCCGCCCAGGGTAATCGTTCAGCTTAAAGTTGTAAAATCTCGCATATAGAAGTTTAATTGTAATTTATGATGCAAAGTCAAACCGTTTCCGAGCTATTGTATAATATAATATTTTTGTCGTTTCTGAACCATCTTATTCGGATTATTCCGTTTATTATATATGTCTTTTGTTTAGGATGATACTATGTTAAGAAAAGATATGTATACATTTTGTTTTGTTTTCTTTTGTTTAATCGTTTAGATTATTCGTAAGTTAAAAAAAAAAACAAAAAAAAAAACTATAAAAAGGTTATATGTAAAAAGATAAAGAATGGAAAAAATGGACTGCTGCCCCAGTCTAAATTGTCTACCTACCACATCTGTTACTATCATCTAACTGTTCATTCCAGCTGTGTAGGTCCTCATTTTACGATTTCATTAAATTTATTTAAAACATTTTTAAGTTTCACGAGAATTGAACGGCGCAGGATGATGAGAAATTGCACTTATTTTTTGGATTTTGCTTTGAACAACCGTAGAAAATTAGAATATTGAAAAAACGTTTCCTCAATCCGCTAATAGCAGACAAGCCAACATTCAGGCAGGACAACGTCTGCCGGGTCCGCTAGTATATTCATAAAAACCTGTGTTTACCTGTCAAAATCAATTACTTAACGTTAACAATTAAAAACTATTATTTTGGAAAATTATTATTATATAGATAAATTTCGGAAAATTTGGAATAAATTACAACGGTATCGCATATCAGTATTTTCCGGATGATATTAGGAAACGATTAAATAACAAAGTTTTTACCCCAAAATTTTTTTATTTAAACTGTGCTTGTACAAGTATGGAATTGCGGGTTCGGAAAATTGTGTTAGATGCAATTTTCAGGAGGACAGCGTGTATCATATTTCACACAAGGCTGCAATAGCAATATAATACACAGTTATCGAAGGTACCACGGAACAACTGATGATAATTTCAACCATTTCAATCATTTTACAATGTAAGAGGTTAAAAGTCGTTAAAATAATATTCATTTATATTAAGACAATATTTAAGTTCAAGAATTATACTTAATATTAGTAATATTCATTTATATTAAGACACTATTTACTTTTAAGAATTATACTATCCTTTACACATTGTAAAACAGCATTAACGCGACCTAATAAACTTAATTGGATGAGTCACATTAATTTTTGTTGTCATATACACTTATATGTAATGAATCTTACAAAATACATTTGCCTCATCGGTAGTATCCAAAGTGAGAACCCCCCCCCCCCTCCCAAAATCAAAAATCAAAAAATCTGAAAAATGTAAATATAAATTTATTTCAATTATGTCGGAACAAATTTTAATTCAAAGAAAATAATTCCTCACTATTAGCGGTAGAAGAAGTGAAATATTTTTTTAATAATTCAATGTATTTATTATTTTAGAAAACAAAGAAGCCACTATTTAACAAAAAGATAGAGTGTACAGCAAAACTCGGTTATGGCGGCATATCAGTTATAATCGTCGGAGCCGGCAGAATTCCATAAAACTATGTGTTATCCGCTGCCGAATGTAAGGACATCAGCTGCAGTGAAAAAATCGGTTATTAAAACCAAAATTTCGATATACAGATAAGAAATTATAACCACACGACGACATAACATTTAGCTCCAAGAGGTTTTTGCAGATGATTTTGGTAAAAATCGTTCCCCGATCTATTTTTACGAAAAAAGTTAAGTTCCCGTAAATAGAACACGTATGCTGTTATTCTTTGTTCGGCTTATGTTGCTAATTAACGTGTTAAATGCTTTTTGTAAATTTATAATTGTTGAAAAATTCTTTGTCGAAATCATTCGAAAAATATTTTCTAAAGATACTACTCATTTCGTTACAACAAAAAATCAAAAATTCCGAATTTCTTCGAAAATAAGAAAAAAGTTGAGCCACCGTAGTTTTTGCGCAATAATATCTTTGCTCTATTTTATTCTTACTTTTATTTAAATTTTATATTTTTATTATCGCACATATACAAAAAAAAAGAAAAGTTAAAAAATATGCGCGCTTATTCATATGTTTATTCGATGAAAAGTTACACGCAAATTATTTCATTTCAGATTTTTAACAGGATAACAAGTAAAACAGTAAATTTTGGACTTAAAAAACTTTGAAGCCAGGTATAACGGATGAACCGTTTGTAACGACCAGATTATCGCCTCGCAATGTCGTCATAAGCAATTTTCATTTATAATGTAATCAGCCAATGTTTCATATTCTCACAGGATGAGTTTATTGTGCTTAATTTAGATCAGGTGTTGTTTAACCAGTTTGTACCTTCTTCTGCATCATCGAAATTTTACTTTAAGAGTAATTTTATTCATTACTATCAATTAATCATATAAAGTTATACACGAATTTACGTACGTTCCTGCGATTTCAATTGCAATTCCATCATTTTTTTGTTAGAAACGAGCGCAATCACGCTGAGGTATAAAACGAGATAAAAAACAAAACAAAATAGGAAGGTGAATAAACGCTGATTTCGTTACGTCAAGTGTTTAAATTCGGTATTTGTATCGTAGTTCATTTTATGTTAATCGCGAATTACTTCAACTTACTCATTTCGGTTTGTTAGTTCTTTCTTTAGCCTTTTCCGGAAAGCATAACCTCTCGAACGTTTCCTTCGAATGCAATTAAAATGGAAGATACCGCGTTTATCCTGTAATTCGTTATCGATTCATTATAAGAAAAAAATGTAGCTACATGTTTTATAATTTATTGTAGCGTAATGTTTTTGCTCTTCCGTTCGATTACTCTATGCGATCATCTTGGTTTTATTAATTGCAGTTACATTGTGATAAAGAAAAAATGTGCTTTATTAAAAATAATCAATATTACCGTTATATTCGGTAAATAATCGTCATTTTCGTCATCTTTTTCGGAAGCTGAGTTGTTCTTCTCTTCCACTTCTAGATTTTCAACTTCATACTATATAACAATTTTTTGGCGAAATTTTAAAATACACATATAAAAATGCACGATCGTGTTATTTTATTCATTTATTAAATTAAATGTGCGTACATAATTATTTCATATTGCAACTTTAAAAAATAAGCATTTTAACGCATAAAATCGTGTTACTTTTGAACTCACGGTACAACTACTATCGTCGTCAATATTATTAAGAAAGCGTGCACACCTTCTATCCCCTACAGTGTGTATGACACTCGTAAAATCTCTGATAGTATGGTGCGTAAAGCATGTTAGGAACCATTGGCAGATTAAAATTTATGCAACGATACAGTCGAGCCGAATTAACAAATTATAATTACGCACACATATATATATATATATATATATATATATATATATATATATATAGTATAAAAGTAAAGGAGTCCCGTATATACTTGGTAGGATATCACGAATTATTCAGTTTTCATAATGTACTAAGCCTAATGAATGCATCTGAAGAAAATACTATATTGTAAGCCAATTTCTGTTTTTTCGGTTGATTTTACTTTTCAAGATTTCTTTGATACTTAAATAAATTTCAGATTACCTGGGAAGTTTTTAAACAAAACACTAAATAAAATCATCGAATCTAACTAAAACAGTTTATCGTTATTTTAGGAAAAATATTGATGAAAACGTGTCCCTTTTGTCCAGTGGCTCATTTAGGCCTACCGGGCCTAGAGCGGCAACAATTGAAAGGCGCCAAAATTTAAAAGGTTGCAAAAATTTAAAAGACGCTTGAATCCAAACATTTTGTTTCGGTCGCTCAAAAGTTTCGAAATTGATGAAGTTTATACTGCTAGTGTTGATAATATTTTGTGATTTTATGTATCAAAGAATAGTATATTTCTATCGTAATTAAAGTAAGCTTATTATTCATATGTAAGAATTGTTGATTTTAATTTTAAAAATTGTTATCGAAACCCGTCGACGTATATATATATATATTTTATTTCAAGAAAGGCGGCATATCAGCACGGACCTAGGCTACCATTATCATCAAATTTGTCACTCTACTTTTGTCTTATTCTCTCAAAATGTGTTGTAGCTTATTACTATATCTTTTCTATAGAATTTATTACGATAAGTTTCTGTATCTATATATCGGTAACTTGAAATGTATTATTCACGATTCCTTTAAACAATTTTTGAAGTTAGCATGTAACTTTTTTGTGTACTCATTTCATTTACAAAGAAGAATTAGCTGTGCTTATAACTCTATTCGTGAATACGCAATAACGAATTCACTACATCCGGAATATTTATGTTGTTTTTTGTTATTTTCTTTTACATATATAGGTGTATTACACAGTCTTAATTACGCCGTCCTGTGAGTGCTGAACACGTTTACTATGTTTCTGTTCTATTTTCGTAAAGCGTAATCATAATGAAGTAAAAAAAATGTTTAATGTTCACTGAACATTATCCCTAACATTAAGCAATAGTAAATTTATGGCGATAAAGAGGGGGGATTTAGTTAAGTTTTGAAACCAGTACAATTCCTCAGAATAACTTTAAAATTAGTGATAATGTTAAAAATTTATCAGTTTTAATTTATTTTAATGTAGTTTTCGAAAACCAAATGAACATCAAATGTAACGTTCAAAATTAACTTTAATGTCCAAACTTGCAGTCTGCGTATTATAATATACCTACATATATATTGTGTGTAAATAAATATATATTTACTTGTAACTTACAGGCTGAAGCGCTTTCACAATGAAGAATGTTTTTATACCAGCTAATTTTAGCGTTTCTTCCCGTTGTTCGCCATGCGCTGGCTCTACCTCAAATTCTCCGTTTAGGTAACTCAGTGTTTTTTCTGATATGTGTACTCGACTAAAATCAGTAAAAGTTAAATATTTTATCCAAACCGTTAAGGAAAAGTGGAAAATAATGTTAAAAATATAATCGGAATCTCCCTAGTTAAAATGATACATGTAGTAGTTCCAAAAAGCGTAATAAGGAAAAACATTTGTATAATTTAGTCACATTAACGTGATGCATCGCACGCGTGTTTTTATTGATAATAGACTGAAAGAACTTAGAAAAGGTCTAAACTTAAATAAATCTAAATCCGTTCTAGGTTTTTTCCTTTAACCCTGTAGCAGTATATTGAAAATTAAGTATGTAAGTAAAAATCCGCATTCGCACCATCGAGAGGTCCCATTTGACCAAGTTATTTCTAGTATTACTACATCCAGTTCGCAATCTATTCATCGTTTTCCATTGGCACCAACTTTTGTCCTAGTTTTATATGGTTTTATTCCAGTTCTGATCGATTCCTTCCATTTGGTCAGTCGGACCTTCTCTGGTTTACTACTAATAGCTGCGGTGTTATTTAGCAAGTTTCTCGGCGATTTTAATCTACGAGACGGGGGTTCATGGGCATATAAAGGGTGACGCGCGTCATTTGTCGCTTTTAATTTTTCTATTTCCGTAGCAACTTCTCTTCTTATGGGTGGAGGAGCGATGTCATATGTTAGATAAACTTTTTCTATCTTTGCTGGTTTGAGACACCACTCGCTTATTATTTTGCAAGTATCGTTCACTTCTATATCCACCTTCTTCTTAACTTGCACATGTGCATTCTCCCGCTGAGAAGCACAGGGCTAGGGATTGAAGCAGCCAACAGTTTGCGTAGGATTTATTACGCGTTGTAATTTTCATTTTCAGGTTATCACACTGTTTGTTGTGTGTTAAAGCGCGGTCTAGAAACACAGCAAGGTATTTGGGATGTTACGTTCAGGGCTAAGCCGTGTTATATTTAATTTACATTTGCCTTTTGTATTTTTCAGGTGGAATGCGCAGACCCGCGTTTTCCTGGATTTGGATTTAGGCCATTATTGTCATAATAACTGTCTAGCATATTTTGCAGTTTACCTTGCACCTCATCAATCATGTGTATCGCCCTGCGCAGTTAGAGCCAGGTTATCAGCAAACAAAAAGTGCTTTGTTTCAGTCCCAACTGAGGCTGGTCATTAGTAAATATATTAAATAGAATTAGTGCCAATACACTTCCGTGCGGTAGACCGTTGTCATTTCCAACGACTATTCTTCCCCCGGTGTGTGATACATAAAACGTTCTACCATTTAGTAGACCACGGAGTATGGTTACTAAGGTATAATATTTTTTCTCATCTTGTAAACTTCGTTTAGGAGAAGGAGGTCATTAAAAAGGAAAAGATATAATAAAACTGCGTCATGGAAACGATGAAGAAGTAAAAATCCAAAAGTGCTATTTAAAATTTTTTAAATTCTTATTATTTAAGTAATTCCTTTTTTGCTTTTCCTATAACAGGTTCAAATAGTTACTTCTATCATTCTGGATATTCACTTTTTACAGCTTAAGTTTCAAAATGTAACATACGGTCTTCACTAGTTTCCTACAGGCAGTCGTCAAGTTTAATACATTTACTATTTTTACTTTAATCATTTATTTATTTGATTCTGTTTACTCTTCATTTAATACTTTGAATTTGCTGTATTTTGTTTGCAATTATTTCTGATAAAATTTCTGTTTAATATTTGATAGATTCAGCGTCGATCAGTTCACATTTATTATCAGTACTCGTGTTTACATTGCGATGGATTCATCATAGGTCCGACGAACGGTTTAAAAGCGCTTAATTCTCAATATTTGTCGTTTTCTTCTAAAAAGTCTTTCTGACACTTTGCATCTTATTTTTACATGTTGTAATTTAGGTCGATAAAAAAAAAAAAAAAGTAAATGAATCTAAGATTGTTTAGGGAAAGAAACTAGGCTATCGGAAAACGCAGAAAAGAAAAAATTACAAAAATATATTAAATTGTAACAAATACACAGGTGTGTATAATGAATGAAAATGTATTAACAATTATTTTAACTTATAAACGTTTTCAGATGATCAGCTAAAATTTATAAAACAAGGCGAAATATGTGATCAGAACAAATTCTAAATCACACTCGATTTAGAATTTGTTCTGATGACATACTCTTTGTGTTGTTTTATAAATTTCCATTGATCATCTATGCCCGAAAATGTTTTTTCTAATTTGGAATAATCGTTTGTACATTTAAATTCGTTGTATACACTTGGGAATTTGTTACGATTTGATATATTTTTATACTTTAACAAACGGTATTTTAAAGGATTCTATACAAAAATTACAGGTGATATCAGTAAACACCGATATTGACGAAAGAGGTTATTAATGTTGAATCGATTAAGAAACTTCTAATATCGCGAAGGAAACGAAAAACGATCCTGAGAAAAACCGAAAGAAATGGAGATGAATATGAATCGACGTCATAAATGCTAGAAAAAAGGAAATCTGTCCAAATAACTTGCCGTTAGTCTGGACATCTGCGATGGTAAATACGGGTTTGGAGAAAGATGTAACTATTATGCGTTCTACGTTTGATAGTTCTATTAGGAATAGCGGTTACCCTGGCAGTCCGCTGCTTTCCATTTTGTTTGCCAGTTCGACATCCTTCGAGTAGACATCGAATTGCCATTGTCGTTGACCAAGGACTCCAGCCAGTACAGCCCCAGTATGAATTCCGACCCTCATGTCGACTGGCGAATTGGTTGTTTGTTGTACGTATCTATAAACAAAATCGTACAATATAAATATACACGCACAAATACACACATATATATATATATATATATATAAAAACTTGGCTATTTTGGTCTCGTAAGAGGCTGTCCCCCTTGACCCCTCTTGCTTACATTTCTATCTCTTTCTCTTCTATACTTTGTATAAAATGATCAAAATTTACAACGTAATTCTAAATCGGTCCATATGAATATAATAAAATAATCAAAGAAATCCTATAAAATATATCAAATGTTACATTCAATTTTTTGGGACATTTTTTCTAATGGGGGGGTAGCCTAATAATTACATTGTAATTAACATATATATATGTAACGTAATAAGTAATACTTCCTCTTTGGGTCCATAAATTAGTCAGTTTTCTCAAACAAAATAATTTATCGTACTGAATAAGTTTTATATGTTAATATTATGGATTTTTAAACATTGTTATAATTCCATATAATTGCCGTATAACGTCGGCTTGTTAATCAGTAGTCATTAATATAATTGTAGTATATAGTATTATATATATATTCAAATTACTTTTTTACATAATTCTTCCATTCTTGCATTCTTTTTAATCTACGAACCAGGATGCCAGATGTGTTCAAGGGGCCCTCCTGCTTTTTGCATTTTGGTGTATTTGAACTGATTATACGGAGTTTTTTTAACTGTTTCGGAGATGAACCCTGTCCTTGTCATATCATTGTTTAGTATAATCCTTTTGCGATTTTTCCGAGCATCGCAGTAATTTAGTATACTATTTTAGGTAGTATAATAATATTTTTCACAATTTATACTAAGATTATTGTATCCATGGTTTGTTTAACTTTTATATCTTAATCTGCTATTAAACTCCTCCGATAAATATTTTACGTCTGATTATTGGTGCTAGTTATCCGGAAGGGTTTAAGTAAGACAGTCAACGATGTGGTTTTCTTTTGTATAAATCCCCGCGAATTCGTCCTGAATACTGCTCTGCTATGATTTTCTTTTTTTAACCTGTCACGGGATATTTGATTAAATCTTGTTTATTCGTTCTGCTGTTAATTTTTCGGCTTGCTGATAACGAATAGGGGGTGTGTGTATGTTTTTTGTGCAAACGTTCTACGATATAGTTTTCTGGATTTCTAGCAGCTTGGTCGCGTAATCAGAATATAACGAAGCAATTCTAGATTTCCTATTAATATTAGGAGTTATGCTACACTAAAAGCCAGCAGAAAAGTGTCTTTCATTCGGATATGTGTTCTATATTCAGAGCCTGGAAGAAATCGCTAGTATCGTTCAAAATTGTTTTATTAATATTTAATGTGCCGTTTACACAACTTATACGGAAAAGTCGCTAGTATCTCATCGCTTATATATGCATAATATGCGTTATTGTAATGTTTTGCCCAATATTAAGTTCATTATATGATTTCACTAACTGACGGGCGTGTCTTCTCCTGTACCGGCCATATGAAATGTACTAATATAGTTACGGTGTAAGTTTATTTAAAGGATTGTATCGATCAGTTTTCTATATTTTAAGTAAAATTTATCGCTGATTCATTAAAAATGTAAAGATATTGAAAATTCGAATGACCTGATTATAATGCATTTAATACGACCTTTAGTAAAGTGTTTTGTAATAGTTATAATTTCTTAAGCAAAAGAAAAAAAAAACTGGCTAAATGGCGAAGGCTGATCCAAAGAAAAAGTTCTATTTTTTTAATTTTCGTTTTATTAACGTAATGACAGGATCCGATAATCTATTTGTGACTGATTAGTGCCCTATGCATTAGAATATTTGTTTTCCGTTAGTCGCCTCACCACTTTGAAAAATTTCGTAATATTCGTAAAGTGTCCCAGAGGTCTCTTTACATTCTATAGACTATGATTGTTTTCATATGTTCTCCGATTCGTAATCGTTTTCATTCGAAATTACTCCTTATGGGGAAACTTGGACGCTGCGAAAGATGAAAAACGATTACCCATAGCGGATCGGCTAGCTTGTTTATTTTCTTCTTCCGGCAAGTTTCTAGCACTTTTGAATCCAATAACATCGTATTGCTCTCTGCGGCTGCTCGTTCTAATTTACATAGTGTAATTCCTCTTTATTCTCAAATCATCTATGCATTTCAACCGGATTGGTTTCTCAACTTTCCTATCCTTTCTGCAATCTGTCGTCTACTTCCATTCCGGTTCGATTTTTCCTCTCCACCCTTCTACTTCTTATTTTATTCACCGCGCATGCTGATCACATATCTTTTTTGAATGTTCTTCTATCCTTGTTGATTCTGTGATGACGGCTCTTGTATCCTTTCTGTTCACTATCTTTGATCGCCTAAAGGTCTAATTATACTTTCCTTCCCTAGTTCTTGGGTTGAGGTCCAAGTTGACGAACCCACTAAAGAATAAAAAAAAATTCTTCTATTATATGTTTATTGGGCAGACGAAAAAAGGACACTGGTTATTTGTTTTCGGCTTTTTATTCATTCGGCAATAAAACAAAATTAATCGATCGAAACACTAAATCACTGTTTGCGCGAGCCGTCAATCGTGCAAATCCAGCCGTATGATGAGTTTTCACGATAAGTTGCAAACACGAAGAGAAAAAGCTCAAAACGAAAAAGGAGTTACTTTTAAATGCAGTGATATGTCTTATTATTTTTTACGGTTCGACGGAAAAAAAGTATTTACCAAGTAAAAGTATCGTAATAAGTATTAAATAACGGTAAGAAAGAAACGACATCTACGGCATCTAATTGAAGAACCTACGCGATGAATATTGAAGACCGTACCACTAAAATATTACGAACGGTGACGAATGTTGAAACCAGTGAACAAAATTATGTCTGAGGCAGCTCAGACGCGACTCGAGAACATGATTATTTGAAAAAGCTATTCGAACGAAACGCGACTATTAATTCTCGTAAATTATCCGAGGAAATATCGTCGACCGGTTTCGTGGGATATTACAAAATTCCTCACTTATGTGTATATGGGTACTCACAACTTATCAAACTACAGTTCCCCATACGCGAATAGTCTACTCTAAAGTCGAATACATATACTCGCTACCGCATATAGAACAGGGAGGAACGCACTTAAATATGTATAATTGTCGTTGTCAAATAATATATATGTTGAACTCTCTGCTTAATTTACTGATCACGGACTGCAACTGTCAACATTTTCTCAAGACAGAGAACATAAGCGCGATATGTACGGTAAAATAGGTGTCAATAAATACAGATGTACGATTTGATAAGGCACCGTTAAATGAACGAAACATACAGTGGATCAAAAAAAAACCAAAAACGCTGTAGAAAGTAAGTGGTAATAATGGGGACGAGGAAAGGGGATGTGTTAGAAATAGAATCACCCAAAACGCATACCTGCGCTATAGGTTTACTCGCAACGGTGCAAAAAAGTGGTACAAACAGAAAATGCGGGTAAAACCGGTAAAAAAAGGATATTTGCACACGCAAGACGACGGACATGCAATTTACTGAACGTAGGCTGTATGGCTCAGTGCAGCGGTTTGTATGCGTAATTAGCGATAAAAGTAATTTTAGTACCGTAAAGTGTGAAATATAACACCAAAAAGTACGCCGAGATCGCTGTAACGGTATCTGCGCGAATTATAACGGTCCGGGAAAGTGACCTCAGTTACCGCAAAACTGCCGAAGAAGTAAGTTTTAATTTTCTGCCATTCGGTATGTTATCAAACGGTTTCCCACGACGAGGAAAATCTATAATGAAGCGCGATATGGCAGACCTCCCAAGGTAGATCAGAGAATAAAACGAGCTATTATCTCCGTCAGTCACTAAAGACCCCGCAATCTCGTGATCTGAACGTTATTGAAAACCTATGAAGTCGGCTTGATGTCAGAGTGCGTACATGGAAAATTTTCAATGCTCAAGGTTTGAAACAGGTTTTGTAAGAATAGGATACATGGTGGATTCCGTGCCCTGACGATTACAATGGCACGCATACCAAGTATTAATATTTTTTCCTGTTTCGGAGAAGCGTATTTTGTTGGTGAAGTCGTGGGTGTGCAAATACTTTTACACGCGCTTTTTTAACCTAAATCTGTGATTTGTTTTGTCAGAATATATTTTCTTTTATCGTGGTAAGTTTCAGCGTCATACATTGTTCTCAATCCGTTCTACAACGTTTTTGGTTGGTGTGCAAAATACTTTTTTGATCCACTGTATATATCACTTCTGCTTCGAATTGGTTAATCGCGAGAATTCTTCATCGAAGCTAAATAGTAATGATAATAACATTAATAATAATGATAATTGCCCCGCGGGGTATGGTTGTGTCGCTAGAGTCATCTTCTCTAGTAAGTAGTCACTGTACGGTCATATAAGTGCTAGCCCCACTGACAGTACACACGAAACACAACTGCGTGAGTTCCATGCGTCCTAGTCGTGCGGGATGGTAATTTCCTGTTCGGAGGGCTTAGTGTTCTGATCAGGAAAGCTAAATTGGAACTCACATCGTCAACGGGAAAACGGTGGTGGGCACACACATTCCGAGTGTGTGCTTGCCGACAAAAGCCGTTAAGCATTCAACCGCAAGCCCAGCAAGCGGACCGTCGACAGCTCATCCCGGACCTTATACCCCAGGTCGAATTGACAAATGTTAATTCAGGATGAGAGGGCGAGTTCTCGGCACCTTAAAACCGGGACCCCCGGCTAAGGGAGCAAGCCCCAACAGAAAACCACTCTGAGACTAACAATCTCAGTTTTAAAAACGGATCGGCTTGCCGGTACCCCAAAAAAATTAAATACTTGGGAGAAATTTTCTTCTCTTCTTCGAGTCCCGACCGTTCTCGATCGTAGGTGACCTTATTAAAGAAATCGTTCGTATGCAAGGTGAACTAATTGTTCGGTATTCATCCCCGACCATGCCTTGATGTCGCACATCCATGAGCGCCTCCTTCGTCCGACCTCCCTCTTGCTCGATATTTTTCCTAATAATATTATTTGCAACAATGAGTATTTGGATCCACGTATAAAATGGCCAAAGTATTTCCTCTTCCTGTCTTTTATGATGCCTGTTAATTCCATATCCGTATTTCCCATCATCTGCAGCACTTCCAGATTCGTCTTCTTTGCTGTCCATGGGATTCTTAGGATTCTTCGATAGCACCACATTTCGAAAGCCGCCAAGCGATTCATATTGCTCTTCTTTAAGGTCCAACATTCGCATCCATATAACAATGTTCTCCACACGTAGCACTTAAGAATTCTTATACGCAGTTTTTGGGAGAAATAATACAACCTAATGGCTTAGACAAAGTAGCGAATAAGTTGAGAATGAGGAAGATGGAAACCGCATTCCAACTAACGAGAAACGTGTATAATAAGAAATCACTGTCCATCAATGCAAAAATCAAAAACTCTATAATTCGATCATAAAACCGGAAAGTTTCATCTGAATACTTGGCTCTAAACACAGCAAAACAAATGCAAGAAATTTAAATGAAATAAAGAAAGATTATTAGAAGAATTCTAGGACTAAAACAAGAAAACGGAATGTTGAAATTAAAGAGCAATAAAGAAGTTTATGAAAACATTGAAAAAATAGGTGACATCATGCGGAAAAGAAGAGTGAAACTGTATGGTCATTTGAAAAGAATGGATGGAAAAAGGATGACGAAGAAACTATTTAATTATTTCGATAAAAACACGAACACAAAGCTGACTGGGGTTTCGGGAGAAGTGACCTTGCAGAAATGGTAATAAACGAAGAAGAAATAAAAGATAGAAACGAATTTCGTAGAAAGGTACAGGATTGGAAGGGGTTCATGGCAAAGGAAGAACGGGAGCCATTTGGACAAGTGAAAGAAAGATCTGGCACGGAAAGCTGATGAAGATGTACTGGATGACAGGATGCATTATAATACGCGGTTCAAAGACGGCCGAAATCGCTGAAAGAAGAATAATGATAATTATATATGTAAATATGTACGAAACTTTGCCCTTCGCGCCTCACAAAGTAGCAAGACCCTTTGAGCACTAATTTTTTTTCTCCTAAACTTCATTTAGAAAAATCGTTTTCAATTAATTACGTCATTCTTATCCTTCTTTTATTAAAAACAAAAATCTTAACAATTGTACAGCATTCCACCTTTCTTGTTTCCCTGTCCATGATAGGAATGAAAATAAGAAAAGAAATTTTCCACTAAGAAAATAGTCTATTTCGTCGATCCGAATTGCAGGACAGCGTTAACCATCATTAAAACTATTTCAGACCGAGGGTGGCCAACCCAAATGATCTATTTTGCGGGCCACTTTGGAAATCCGTGTAATTATGCCGAGTTTCAATAATCCCTTCTGCTGCATACGAAGGAATATTTCAAAATCGCTTTAAAATTTACAAAATTGTTTTGCAATTACCGCCATCGGGTGGTATGTTTAGTAATGTTTTTTTTTTTTTTTTTCACAGTGCACAATTGTATTTTATAATAGAATGTTTTGAAAATATCGAATTATAGAGAATTCTTTTATTCCCAGCTGATGATGGGCTGGCCATTGGAAAACGTTTATGAAGTTTCCGGTAGATATTTGTAATTACATTTCAATATGCTACATTTAATATTTAATCTGTTAAATTTTAGATTTCTTTCTACCTTACTGAAACTCGATTTTGCGGTTTGCTATTTATCAGGGTCGTTTTATTTCCAACTTTTACTGCGTGTTTCGTAATTACCCCTTTTCTATTCGATCGCATTTCGTAGTTGTAACGTTACCCCTTTTTTATATCGGTAAATTTACCAGGTAAAAACTTTACGTGTACCCACATAAAAACGAACTCGGCAATCATTTAAAAATTTTCTTTTTTTTGTAAAATGCGCGTACTTCGAAAAGAACAGCCTTCACTTCTTATTTATTAATAAATAAAGACTATTATTGTTAACAGTTCGGACCGACGATAAAACTTTAACGAAACAGTTTCAGTTAAAGAAATTTTGCGGCAGGGCCCCGTATGCTTTTCATGAGTGCTTGGTTGGAAATTTATCTTTTTACATCGATGCGACTATTCGGGTGAAAGTTATTTTTTATTGGTAACTTTTAATATTCTTTCTCGCAAAAAAAGTTGGTAATTACGGAGAATACAGACCGGACAATTGAAGAGCATTCGGAGGTTATAACGAGATCAGAGTAGACTGGAACTAAATTAAGGAGGATGCGAGAAATACGGTAAATCTTGAAAACCGTTTTACACGCCGGGGCATTGTTGACGACACTGATTACAAATTGTTTTTAGTGGATCAGGTGATTTTTATCTAGTTGAAATGAATCGTATTCATTTTTTCTTAATTTCCCATAATGCCTTAATAATGTAATTTCGGCTACTCGTTAGAGAGGTTTAACCCGAAAACGAATTTAAATAATTCTACGATTAGGAAGAAGGTTATAGTTTTTTAAATGAAACTTTGAAGATTCTTTTTGTTCGAGGAATTCTCTATCGCTGATTATGGTTGCGCAAAGGAAATGTATTCCTTAAATGCAAAAACAGCCTCCCCCAATAGTTAGTATTAATAAACTTTTCTACTTATTTTTATACACTGGTATTCGTTAAGATTGCAAATATTAATGCTACGCCAAGGATTAAACAACAAATGAATAATTTGTTAGTTTCCGAACGTAGTTTTAACCGCGTGCGAATGTTACAAACGAATTTTAGATTTTATTTCCTACGTGCAATTCACAGTATGATTTTTTACCTGTTTTTATAGTAATACGAGCGAGTAGTTTTTTAACGTCGATATTATTTTTAAGCAAAATATACCTACGATTTACGATCGTAATTATTTCTATTCGTATGAAAGGAAAAACAGAGAGGAATAAATCAAACGGTAACGATTATTTTTCGATTACGAACATTTCTCGCGATAAACTATCTAGTGGACGAAATTTTCGAGATCTGTCGGACACTTACAATTTGCGATAGTAAAAATTTGCAAAAGTTTCCGTCAAGTGAGTACTCGCACTTCTTTCAATTATCGTCGTCCAGGACGTATATACACTAAATTCACCGTAATCTTCGATCTGGAAGGCTTGTTTAAATTCGCGAGTGGACATTATGTTCTGGTTTGTTGTAAAAAACTTCCCTTATTGTGTGAGCTTCACGCTTATGGATGAAATAACAAAAGGAGGTGACGTTGACCGTGTCGTCTACCTTCGGATTTTTGATTGTGCTCACGCTTGATATTGCTCGTTCAAGATTTTAAGCTTTCAGTGCGTATCTTCAGATAGGGACTATGATCGTGTACTATGACCGATAGGTGAGCTTTTTACAGTTTGGAAATTTCGTCAACTTTACGCCCTCATTTTGGGTAGTATTTTCAGCGTAACGTTAGTGATGTGAAGACTCTTTAAGTGGGACAACAATTGAGAACTATACCGAGCGATGTAGATTTACCCAATCTGAAATAATTCGGTACCGGAGAAATCTGAGAAAGTAAAGGTGGACGAGAAAAAGGAATTAGCCCCCCCCCCCCCTACTCTCATTTGGGCTTAGTACATTGTGAACCTTAACTTAACAATCCACGACACCCTATCAACGGTTGGTTCTCACTTTACCGAGCGATGTAAGCGTTTGTTCAATTCAGTGTAACGGAGGGTAAGTTTTACGACCTGACACTCGTCGACTTTTCTGACAATTTATTTTTACCCTTATTATCCGGATATTGTTTAGATGTTTCTGGCTTATTCCGGGTTTTTGCGAGTTTATTTTAAATTCATTTTTGGTCAGCCATTACTGTTGAAATTTTCACTAATTTCCCTACAACAGTCTAATTTTTTTCTTTTACGCTATTAGTCCCTCCCACGAGTAATATAAATAGTTTGAATTACATTTGAAGTAGTGATCAAGTGAATAAACTAAAAGATATATAATAAAGGAGGAGAAAAATACCGGTAAGAAGATGAAAGCTAAACGGAGTGACATAAGACAGTTTGAACTGTTTGCAATGCGCGCCTCCACTCAAGTACACGGTTACCATCTTTCGGTTTATGGGGTATCTACATTAGTCGCTACCATGTGCCTTAACCGCATAGCTACTATGTAATATTTCGGTACGAGCCAAAGCCAGGTCGCACAGTCGCCCGTCCATTCAGGTCAATTTCAGCTATTCGACGGGTCATCTCCAGACCTTCTGTGTCTGGTTAGGATATGATCTGTCATGCATTACTGAAGATCGCGAATTTTGTGAAGATAACTGTGAAGGGGCCCCGTGTTCTGTGATAGCTCAAGTAAAATGCTTGATCGGGACCACGACTTCCATTCGGGCCCGAATATCCGGAATGTACCGATATGTGCATCGTTCCCTACCGGACGTACGCAACTCATTGTTCCATTGCTTCGGTATTACCTCCATGACAGTTCCTTTTGTGGGGCGGAAAACGGTGTTCCCTACGATGTACTCCTTATTCTCTTTCAACCAGTACAGTGCCGCCCTTTCCCGTACTAGATGATCTAGCGAGAGCACTCCCGCAATAACTCACATGGTCTTGGTTGATGTCGACCGGTAGATTGTGAACAGCGCGGGTCTCGCTCGTATCGGACGACGAAGATGCTCGGCAATATCAAGCTGTCGTGCAAAAGAGCTAGCACAGAACATATTATGGTCTTGGCCATGCCCTTACACTTCGCCGTGGCGTAGCTAGGAGTTTCCTCCTTTGGCGCTATTATCGTGATGGAGAGGAAAACTTCGCCTCGGCAGCAGTATACCGGATACGTGGTCATTTGTTAATCGTAGCCGAGGTTTAAAGATAACACCGAGGTACTTGACCGTTTTCCCGAGACCAAACTCGCTGCCCTCTATCCTAAAGAAGGGATTCCAGTTGAGTTTTCCTTCGAGTAAGACCGCGGTGGACTTGGCGGCACTGAACGCCAAGCCGTTTCTGGTAATCCCTATCGATCAACTACCAACAAATGGTTTCACGGAACTAACTACGGTAGTTCACATCATCCGCTTACATATACTACTAGATGAGACCTTTAGACCAACGCAGTCTGAGAAACGTGTTGAATAAGAGAAGCTCCGCAGCAGGCCCGATACGAACCCTTTCGGTCTGTTAAATCACTTCACAACTGATCGTTCTTCTTCTAAAACGCGCTGCTCTCGTTGATCGCTGAAATAACTCGTGAATAACAACGTGAGTATATTCAGCTCGGCGTCACGAACCTCGTTCATTATCTCAGTCCAGCCGGCCATGCCGAATTATCGAGGGACACATCGATAACTTAGTTCTGTGCCGACCATTTAACGGCCGGGAACAGGTTGTTCACGGCATCTTCACCGCCTAGTCCAGCACAGAAAAACCTAACTACCTGCGGTAAAACCAGTTCCGACCATCCTGGACAACCTTCAGACGTTCGAGCATTAGTCCCTCGAACCATTTTCCCATTACCGGCTGATCCTTATTTAGCGAGTTTAAAATCGAACGCTCTTCGGCGACCTTCCAAATAGTGAGAAAGTGTCCTGATGTCAGGAAACTATTGAGCACATGTACAAAGCATTGCGAACTAACCTCCCCCGCACATCGTTAGCAGTTCTACCGGGATATTGTCGCATTCCGGTGTCTGGCCAGAGCGCATAGTGTACAATTACGCAGCAACACTTCGTGCTGACTGAACTCATCGGTGCCTACCGCCTAGGTTGCCAGCTAGTTTCCCAAATCCCAAGGCATTCGTTAGATTCCTCAGAACAGTGACAGAAGGTTACTGACGTTTGTAACAGTGCCCGCTTGTTCGCTTTTAAGTCGTCCGCTGACCTAATTAAAAGCACGAAGAAAAGAAGCAAATTAAACTAACGAGCTAAAGTGTGTTTAAGTAGACTTAAAAAAGAAGAGGAGCTGCCGTCGTTAACACAAAAACCTTTTTAGTATCAGTTACGGTTAAATAATTAAAACTTAGTGAACACATTTTCGGCCAAAGAATAAAAATAAAACAATCAGTTTCAGCTTTAGTCGAAAGGTAAAACATCTTTTTTGTCAGACACCGTCGGTGGTCTGATTTCAATTTTCATTTAGCTTGGTCACGATATATATTTCTAAACTGCTCGGGGCAGCTTTTCATTTTTATGGCGTGTTTTGATCAAATTAAAATGTGGAATATTATTATTATTATTATTTTTTTTTTTAAATGTAGAAAATGTAGTCGTTAGTTACGTGTAATATTATATAAGACGACTAAGGCTTTTTTTTTTTTTTTTTTTTAAGGGCAGCTACCCAGGACAAATGGAGTAGATTAAAGATTAAATTTTAATCCGGTCAGAGATCGATGACAGAAAAGAGACAAGAATAGGAACCACATTGGATGACGGCAAAGCTAAGATATAGGAAGCACTATATGGAGTAGGATAATTCAGCTTTAACAGCTGAACGTACAGGATATTACGCTCGGAGGAAAGACTGGAACATTCAAACAGCACGTGGTCAGGATCACAAACAAAGGAACAGTCGCCAGAGTGCAAAGGACAATAAGGGGATGGGAAAAGAGCAAAACGATGCCGAGAGGATGGGAGCAAAGTATGATTGAACCGCAGACGGCAGATGGTAATGATGAAAAAACGTTTAAGAGTAGGAAAATGATAGAACCAAGAACAAGAAGGAGGTTTAGGCTGAATAAAAAGGTAAAATGAGTTAGGATTGGAAAAGGAGCAAGGATACGCATCCGACCAAAGTCTGACATGCATTCTTTTGGAGAGGGGAAGTATGTTGTGACCAGGAATCTTTTTAACAAAATGTGGAGAGTGCAACGCTAAGCGTGCTAAGGAGTCCACCGTCTTGTTACCATCAATACCCGCATGACTTGGAACCCAAAGCAGGTCGATGGAAATGGAATGGGAAAGGGAAAGACTATAGATGAGAGAGCGTATACGGAAGACAATAAAATCGAGGGAATATGAGGGAAAGGGAGAGGATATAGCCTGAAGAGCACTTTTGGAGTCTGATATAATTAAGTATCTATCAGAAGAACGAGTTGAGGAAATAAATATAACGGCTCGAAGAATGGCATAAAGTTCTGCGGAGAAGATGGAGCAAAAAGCCGGGAGCCTGAAGGATTGAGCGGAATTATTGGCTGGAGAGAAAAAGGAAGCAGCTACTCCTCCTGAACTCTTGGAACCATCAGTAAATATTAAGGAATGAAAAGGAAACGGGGAATTAATAAGAAAATTAAATTCTTGATTGACAACTGCGGAGCCAGAAGTTTTGGATGATGAAGGAAGAGAAAAGAGTTTTGGAGGATGAAAAAACACGAAGAAGTTAAAAATAAAATAAGGAAGTTTACTGCGGGAAATAGTATAAGAATTTGTCTAAACGATGAGAAACAAGGGCTAAGATAGGACATTTATTAGGAGAGAAGCGCCATTTATGACAGATAGAGAGGTATGTGAGACGAATCTTAGAAAATGAGATGGAAAGTCTTTTTACAAAAGGAAACTGTATCCTAAATGTGATCGTCGGATGAACAACGGTTTTACATTCGATTCAGTAAGAAGAGCTGGATAGGAGTGGAATTAAGCGCCCTTAAGCAAAAACGAAGAACCAAATTTTGTGTTAAATCCAGTTTAGAGAGGAGAGATTTTGAGGCATTGCCATATATGAAGGAACAGTATAATCTAGTTTAGATAATATGATTGATTTGTACAGCAGGATTAGGATTTGAGGATCACCGCCCCATCTCGTATGTGACAGGGCCTTGAACAGGTTGAGTCGTTTGCGGCAAGAAATATTAAGGAAATTAATGTGCTCAAAGAAGGACAAGCGGCTATTTAGAAACACTCCAAGATAGCAAAAACAGTTGACTAGGGAAATAGGAAGATTATTCAGAGAAACATTGACCGTGGCTAAATTGTAAGGACGGAGAGAAAATATAACACAGGAGGATTTGGAAGAAGACACAGATAGATGAATAGAAGAAAGAGAAAGTTCCAAGACGGACAGTGATCTGTTAAGTATCTCGTTGGCGGTTGTAATATCCATAGCTGAGGAGTAAAGGAGAATATCGTCTGCATAGAACAGGGAAGAGGAAGAAATAGGAAGAGTGGCAACATTGAGCATATAGATATTAAACAAAGTGGGACTGAGACAAGAGCCCTGCGGAAGACCACGAAAAACCTTTCTTGAAGGAGAATCTGTTGCAGAAGACAAACGGATAGACCGATTCAGCATAAGGTTGAGAATAAGATCAACGAAAGTAGGAGGAATACTAATGGATAACATTTTTTCTTTAAGGCAGGGAAGATAAACATTGTCGAAAGCAGCAGAGATATCAATAAAGGCTGCCAAGGTGTATTTTTTGTCAATAAAGGATTTATATATATATATCGGATACAAAAAGACTTATACAATCAGCTGGACCAAGGCCCGGACGAAAACCAAACATATTGCTAGGAAGGATATTCAAGTTTCCCAACCACCAAACGAGACGCCTATTGAGAATACTCTCAAAGAGCTTTCTAAGACAGGAGGCGAGTGAGATAAAGGTATGTTGCGGTAACCGGACGTATTTTCTTTTTGGATTGTAAGAGAGATTATCATAAAAAAAAATGCTCGAGTATTTTTTTTTGCATTCTCTTTTTAAGTTTTATTAAGGCGTGTACTTTAACGATTACCGAATGAACAGAATAGGGGATCGTGCTACTAAGTTGCACAGTGTGCATAAATATAAAATGCGTACCAGCTCAAATGAGATTGAACCGCATTACATTAGTAATAAAAAAAAAAAAAAATAGAACATTTACTTATTATTAACGAAAATATAAACGCTATACAGAAAAATAAAGGGCAAAAAGTATAACACAAACCTCAAAATAATTAAAATTACAGCCAATTTATTCTATTAAAAACACTTAATAGTTTAGCCGTATCACTGACCGACTAAATTGTGTTTAATCCGACGATGCTTAAATGTACATCCGGGTTAGCTGCTTAGAATTATAATCGCCTATATTCCTGATAGGTACTTGGCTACCAAATCAGTGGTGTCATAGGTTATCGGGACTTGTCTCGTCCCGGATTCAAGTCGCTCCCAAGTTTACCCCGCCTTAAAATAATTAGGTACCAGAGAAATCAGGGAAAGTAAAGGCGGCCGAGAGAAAGCAACTGGCCCCAGTATTCTTATCAGATCCATTAGCCTTAGTACATTGTGCACCTTAACTTCACAATCCCGACGCCCTGTCAAAGGTATGGGACTTACTTTACTTTATATTCCTGATAAGCATATTGTTATGGTAGGAACATCGATGAAAAAACATTTTTTCGCTGAGTTAATTATAAAATCTTTTTCATAAGGCCACTATAACTAATTATGCGTATTATCAATTTTAGTTCAACGGGAACGTTTAAAACACCCCTATTATTTTGTGGTAACTGGAGTTTGTTAAAATCGGAGTTTGAAAACCAAACTGGAGCTGAGTAAGCCAATATTGGTCTAATGATGCTTTTAATAAGCTTGTTTATAATGTTTAAGTAAGATCTTCGATTAATAATTCGATACAAGGCTGCGATAGCTCTATTTGTTTTCGCTTCAGCGTGTTTTAAGTGTTTCTTGAAAGATAATCTCTAATCTAAAATTACACCTAGATATCGAATAGCCCAACTAATATCCTGGTACCTTTAATATTCAGTTGCCTCGAGGGATTGGGGTATCTACGAGTAAAAAGTGTTGCTTTTTTTTTTCAGTTTTTCCATTTTTCTTGAAATTTTAAAACACGAGAACTGTGCTGTTGCAGGCGATTATAAATAGCAGACGTTTTATATAAGCTACAATATATAAAGCAGTGTCGTCAACATATAAAGTCATACTCGTGTGTTGCAACTTATGGAAATCACACAAGTAAACTGAAAAGAAAAAGTGCCCAGGCACATCATCTTGAAGAACCCCCCCTCCCCCCGCGATGTTAGTTCTGGTCATTGATTTAGCCTCTTGTAGTGAAACGTAAAAGGTTCTATTGCGTAAATAACTTCTAATTAAATTAAGCATCTTGGAAAATTATATTTTAACATTTTGTAAATCATCCCGTCGTGCCAGGTCGTGTCGAATGCTTTTGCAATGCCAAATAGAATAAATCCTGTGTGGTTATTTACATTAAAATTTATGCGTGACATGATCAGCGAACCTAGGAACTTGATGCGTAGTCGAATAACCTGGTCTAAAACCAAATTGCTCTATTAGAAGTATGTTATTACCATCGGTGAATTTACGAAGCCTATGTAATATGAATTTTTCCGCTACATTTTGCTTAAGTTGCTAAGCAAACTAATTGGTCGTGTATTATTTATTTGGGAAGAGTCCTGGTTTAGGTAGTGAAATGATTTTGACTACTTTCCACGACTTTGGAAAATAGTCGGACCAAATTCTAGCATTGATTATGTGCGTTAACTACTAGAGTACCCCATTTCCGTGGAATTTTAATTAAGATTTTTGCCCGGGATATTATCATCACCACAAGAAATTTTTACTTCAGATTTCTTGAGGTACATTAATATTTCAGCAGACAAGGCAGGACAAAACTCTAAATAGGAAGTAGGAAAACAAGTAATGCTATAGAAAGCAGAACTGGTTAATAAACGTTTTACTAGTAACTAAATTATTTTAATATGTAGACGCGAGACGCGTGCTTGCTTTATGAATATTTGAGTAGTACTCGGCTGACAACTCCGCTTTTTCTTGATCCTTATAAACCCACGTGTTAAGATCAGAATCAAATAGCGGTGGAATCACTCCATGAAGCTCTTACTGTACGGCGGACAAACTTTCCACAGACTTTTATCCTGTGTATTAATTTCTGAAATTTATCATTTTTGGTTTTGCTAAGTAAAAACCCGACTATTTTTGTTAAAAATTTTATTACAGGTCTCAGATAATTAGAGTGAAAACGGTATTCTGCATAAATCCTGCGAACATAGTTTTTAAGTTTAATTATATTACGGAGAAAACTCGGAGCATAAACTTGCGGGAACATCTGACACGTCTTTTTCGGTATAAATACTGTCAATAATTAATTTAGTAAAGTAATTCAGCCTGCTATCAATATCAGAATTATTTTTAATTGGTTGATTTAAATGTTATCCGAGATATAATTGTATTTTTTTTTTTAAAATTATCCCAATCCGTATTATTAAAGTCTAGATAGGAGTGGTTTTGCATTATTAATAACCGTAAAAATTGGTTTATGATCAGAGATAAGGTGATCAAACGTAACGGGGAAATTTACACTATAACATTTTTTGCTACAATTAGATCTAAAACACACTGTGCATCAAAGCTGATTTGAAGAAGGAAAGTAAATAGGTTCTCGAGGAGTTTGAAAATTATTCGGAGTGGACATACTGAATAAATATATTACCCGTTAAATTGTTGTTGAAGCAGCCCCATATTCTACTTTTAGCATTTAGATCGCCAAGTAATGTGACCCATTCGGGTGTAAGTTAAGGAGTAATCTAATGTCGTCAACAAATTTATGTGTAAATTTAGGTGGCTTATATACGGCGCAAACAACAAACGAGTTTAAATTTTGATTAGCATAAAAATTCCGAATATATTTTCACAGCAATAGTGCATTGAATGTGCACTAAACGAGGTAAGCACAGTAAGACATATTTAATACTACCGTTTATAATTAATGCTACTTCACCACTTCTACGATTAACATCTTCTCGATATAATTTAAAACCAGGAAATTTCAAGTTAAATGAAGAGTGCAATTTGGTGTCGAAAAGGGCACTTAAGTGAATCTGGTTATTACAGAGATCTAATGAGTTGTATATTACGATTACCTAAAAATTCACTAATTTCGGAAAAAACATTCAAATAGAAAGTTTCTGGATTTTCAGTTCCAGCGTTTTTTTTTTTGGAGGGGCTTAAATATTAATCGAGATTCAAGTTCTCGGCATCGTTATCTCTTACGTACACTTGTGCACGTTCAATAAAATGTATCGATTAAGTTCTCAGCCATATCACCCAGGTTGTTGGAATCGTTTACGTCTTGAAATATATAATAAATTTTGAAGAAATTTCGGATTTATAAAGTTACGTAGTTCGTTATAATCGATAGACACACACATTTCATTTGGACCAATTTTTGTTTTTTCGGTTTTGATATTTTTAAAATTGACTGCGCCTTTTCATACTATAATTAAAAGTAACGAGTAAAACGGTTACTTGATTGCTTCCACCATGGATAAACCCATGTGTACGGATAAAATCGCGTGGTCTGGTCTTTGTTGCGGAGCTCCGCTAATACAGTAGTAACAATCGCCCAATATTTTAATTCGTAATTGATGATATTTCTGAAAAAATAACAATTAAATTAATTAGACATATAAATCGACGAAAGCAAAAAAAATTGAATGTATTTTTAAGTTATGAGTCCGTATCTGTAGTTATTATATGTATATCACAGTTATCTTGAAATTCGTGTTAAAGTTGTAATTAACTTTCGAGAAAAGTAACACCATCTCTTTAGCGATAGGAGCGTATTGCTTACGTCGCTACTTAGACACCTGACCTGCATAGATGACTAATCACTCTGGAATGTCACTTGTATATAATTCTGCCGATAGGACTGGAGAAGTACGCTGGCAATAAGTGACGGATGAGCGTTTCTTCACCAGATATAACTGCGCATCCGACTCCAAGGCATAATTTAGAGATACTAGTGAACTCCGTAGTGTGCATCTTTTGTTCTCTCCTTGCCATCACCCTCAGTCATTCCAGCATTTGAGTCTTTTCTGTCCTCCATATCTAATTGCATAAATATTTGATTCGCTTCTCATCCTTTTATTTTTTCTTGGACCAATGTTTTTTTCGACAAATCCAACAAAAAAAAAAAAAAAAAAAAAAAGCATTCGCTTGTCAAACTGCTCAAGTATGCTCGCTATATTTTTGCGATTTTCAGCAGGAAGTGCAGAACAGTTGATCTCTAAACAAATTGATCCCCACGGTCGTAAATCAGCCATATAATTCTGTTATATCAGATATGTATCCTTCGAACTGGTTATATGCAAATCGAGAAGGTATGATTAGTATTACGTTTCAACTCGTATCCATTGAAGGTTGTGAAATTTTTGGCACAAAACAGGTACCTACTTTAATTCGCGTGAATTGTAAGAGATTATCAAGAAACGGAGAATTCAGAAAAAAGTAATTATTTCGATTATTCGGATTTTTTTTTTTTCAAATTGAGAACGTTAAAGTATTCGATTTCGAGATGAAACCAAACGAAATTTTCCTAATTTATTTTGTATAATTTTTTCTACGATAGTAATATCAGTTTTTTATCATTCTCGTTAACTCCTTTGCTTAAAAAGAATCTGGAGACCTTTATAGTGCAACAACTTCAGTGCTACTATTTGCTATATACGAGACTGCGCTATCCCTGTTGGTATAATTTGTCACGAGGACGACCGACCGCCTTTTTTTTATCTTTATCTTCGTCTACGTCGTATTTAAATTATTATTTATTGCTTGGATATTTCGAATAGCTTCTGAAATTTAAATATCGCCCGGTGTAATTGTGTTTTTTAAAAACATTATAAAAAAGATCGATGAAAAATAATATTTCTCCTATTTAACTGTGTAAAAATTTGTTGTAATACTGGCGTACACCGGGAGCTTCATCACAATTTTGTAATGTCTAAGTAACCTTTAGTTAAAATGACTAAATTAAAAATTTCATTCATAGGATAAAAACCGACATCCACGGAGGTTATAAAAAAATATACTAAACCTATTCTTAATTTCGGAGTAATTTAAGTAATGATTTGCGTTTAATTTAAAAGGTATTATTAATTAATGAAATGTGTGCCATATTTTCATACGTTACTAGCTGTTTTCGCTCGCTTGGATAAATCTTCTTTGATCAGTACTACCGCCTTTTAATTTGCTCTTTAGAATTTCGTCAATCTCATACTATTTATTTATTCGATAAACTCTACTCACTTAATCATTCGTTTACTTGGACTTGAAATGTAAATGATTATTATTATTTTTCTGTTTTTAATTAAAACTTATATATAAACAAAATGCATGCATCCTATCTATGCATTTTACCTAATGAGGAACTACTATATCACGAATACATATTAATTCTAAATTCGTAATTAAAGTGAATATATATGTAAATCAATTTCCAGGGAAAAAAATTAAAATCAAACACACAAACGCGAAAATTAAAGTAAATAACAATTATTGAATGAACAGTTACAATAAATAAAAATGTAACACTTAATTTCAATAATTAATACATTTGCATTAGACATAAATTATTACCTGAATCGTTGAAAATAATACACATCGAATAATTCAAAAACGAAAAAAGAGAAAAGGTAACTCCATAGCCTTTGACAGTAGGTACAGAGGCAGTAGTGGCAGAAATAAATAAGAAATAGTAAAGAAAAAATAAAAAGTTAATTTAAAAAATTTCTTTAGTATTCATTTTTGTCTGTTTATTTATTTATTTTTTATTTGCTGGAAATATAGTTTATATATATATATTTTTCACTTTAATTATAAATTTGGAATCAATACGTATAATTGTACAATAGTTTTTCATTATATAAAATATATAGATGAGGATGGTAAATTGGATAAACGATTATATTAACGACACCAGTTCATTTTTTGGTTGTAATTTTAGTTCGTTCATTTTCGCTGTTAAATATGGTGTGTAAACTAACGCAAACTATGAACAAGAAAAAAATGAGCGAACTAAAATTACGACCAAAAATAAATATGGCACGAAAAGTTACTACCTTATTCAGTTTTTGATAATGGATTATTAGGGCATAAAACTGCAGAAAAATATTATACTATATTTCTGGTAAAACTGGAGAAGATTTATGCTATACACCATTACCTCTTAATGGGAAATTGTATAGAAATAAAATACGAGTAATTAACAGATGTATCAAATATTCGGGAGTTTGGAATGCTATATATTTAAATTAGTTTCGAAATGTGTACTTAATTTAAATATTATTGTAATAATAAAATAAAAAAATAAAACAACTTACAAATAAAAATTTTTGGGGAAAAAACTTCGTTATAAGCATAGGAAAAATTCCTAACTACGCCCATGTGCGCAATTATTGATCAATTTCCCGCTGAATTTCGAGTCTTACGTAAAATTAATGCTTGTTCCAATTTAATGATTTTCTGTTAAAGTGAAATTCCTAATAAAGCAACTGATGAAAATGTTTCCCAAATGTAACGAAAATAAGCCAATGCAATAATTCGAAGGTAAACATTTTCGAAACGGGATGGGACTTAAAATAATTGTGAAATTAATTTTACATTGTAAACGGAACATTATTATTTTTAACGGGTTATTTAAAACTTATTAAATCCTTTTTAAGTCGCTAGGAGAGGATAATCACTCCTTCTGACCAGGAACACTGATTAAGAGTTTTTGCCGTTATCGCCGTCATTTCATTTTTATTACTAACTAGCACTTTTTTGTAGAATTTTTTGCAAATTTCTATCGCCTGTCTCGATTCCGAACTAGATGATAACTAGTTAACTTTCAGCAACTTAGTTCGCGTTTTTGGGTTTTTCGATTGCTTTTGGATACCGGTACGTTACCATTCGTCATCGAAGTGTATAATTATTATTTCGTTGAACAACATTTCAAACAATAGCGTGCGTTTGTTAGCGAAATCTATTTAACTTTCCATCAATTTTTATTAATGAGCTGGCGACAGCGCGACGCTTCTTCTTTTTTGCCAGCATTTTACCCTTTCCTCGATCACTCTTCTTCATTCTCTTTATCATTCTTTTATTTTTCTGCATTTATGAAGTATAGTTTGTTGGAGAATGCTTTAATCATCGACAGGGGCTGATTAGAGGGGATAAGGATATATTTAGGTCGTTGATGAAAAGTTTGGCTGAAAAATATTGTTTTACATCGTTTATATATATAATATAAACAAGGTTGCACTTAAGGCAGAGCCATATTGTCGAATTTAATTATCTGATGGAAAGGTGCCTCTGAAAACTTTTTAAAACTAGACTGTGCATACGTTTTTCGCCTTGAGCTGAGAGAAGGAGGTTGTTTTTTTCTAGGAAAAAGAGAAGGTATCGTTGGAGGTTGAGTTTTGAAATTGTAAAGATGCAACTGTACGAATTTGAGGAATTTAAATCTTTAGTCATAAAGAGGAACAGAGAAGGAAAAGAACTCTGCCTAGTAATACCAAGAAAAAGCATTAGACTTGCGGATTGGAGATAGTCGTGCCGTTATTGATAAGGGGTGACCGAGTATGGGATTAGAACCAAGAAGACTGTTTATACTTTTTATGTTTAACCATGTTTTATAGTTAGAGAAGGATTGGCATAAATGGAAGATATAAAAGTACATCAAGATAATCATTTAAAAAAAAAAAAACGGATCAACGAACATGCAGCAGCTTGGCATCCTTTAAATTTGGTAAGATCCGGTGATAATTTAGTTAATATGTATTTTTTTAAGGCATGCTTACGTTGGCGGATAACAGCAGCAATTTTGTGGCACTATCACAGGTTGTTTCGGGAGCAGCTCTAAGAGGTACTAAATTTAGGAAGCTTAAACAGCCTAGCAAATATTCATTTTCTTCGTATAAAGAGTTTCCAGTTGGGCTTTTGAAATATTTAATTGTGAAAATCGTGTTAGAAGAGGGGACATAGTATGGGTACAAGTTGCAAAATAATCACGCGAATATGTGTTTTTGTAACGTAATTTTGGGGAAACATGTAATTATTATACCGATGAACTCTAATTCAACAGATTCTATATACATCCTGAATGCTGAACTGATGTTAATTTTTCAAAAAAAAAAAAATATTTCCGGAAATTCGACTTTTAGCGATTTAATAAAAGAAATAGAGATTCGCCCCAAATGATACGAATAACAGCTTTAAGTACTGCCCTTCAGAAGTACTTGTAAATTAAATATGGGAAATTGTATTCGTAAACTATAATAGAATGAGTCCAGTTGCGAAATCTAGACAAATTTTAAAGTGACCGAATGTGAATTATAAATTCATGGCAGGAATGACTAAAGATAATAAATACGTCTTACATCGCAGTAATAATATTTAAGCAGCAGATTTCGCGAATAGTAGGAATTAAAAGCAAAATTAATCATTATAAAATTTCATCGAGAAAAATGAATTAATGGTCAGAGTACGGATTAATTTATTAATTGTTTACGATATTAATTTAAAATTTAAATTAAAGAAATTACATTATGTGTAAATTTTTAGATCATCAATGCCATGTGTTTCGGTATATACTTGGAGCGTTTTAAAATTATTATTTCATCGAATATTTTTAATTTCTGCAAATACGTTTCTAACATGCTAATCGTGTAATTTATTATTTAACTTACGCAGAGCTTAGCTTTAAAACTAAGTCGGAACGTTCGAAATATTATTTAAGCGGTTTTAGTAGTAGCTACGCAGTTTCATCATTAATAGCGAAAATGGTTTTATCAAATTGTACAGTTTTCCTTAATTACGTTAATTACGTTAATGTAAGCGTACATTTAAATACTGTACACTAATTTTAAGGCGAATTTGTATAACTGCGAATAACGAGACTAAACCAACTAGCATCGCGAATAATATACATAAGAAAAAAAGGATAACGTTAAACATTAGTAAATCGCACCGTAAACTTAATAATTTTAATTTTTCATCGCGCGTGTGAAGTTTAGAAAAATTAAAAATTAATTTAGGAAAATTAAAAATTAATTTTTCAATACTCCTAATGTCTAATTTAGATTACTAAATGAAGCGTAACTAATTAATGGCAGCTTATTCATTTTTTAGTGTATCCTAATATAGAGAAGTGTACAATGTGTTCCGTATCTCTGTCTAAAGCGTTATTTCGATTAAAATCTGTTATAGCCGATTTATGAAAGATTTTCTTTACATCGAAGAAATATATTGCTGAATTTAAAAAACAACGTGAGGGGAGAGGGAATGACTTAAAATCCTGTAGAGGGTTGGAAGTAAAACTGATAAATAATGAAAATTCTGACATCGGAAAATTATAACGGGAAAATGGGGGAAATATTTAATCTACCTTAATCCAAACATGATCGTATTTCTGGTAATTTATATTTTTAAATGATTGTTCAGCGATTTTTTCTAATTTGTCAATGACATTAAAATAATTTGTTTGACAGTATCCATCACTGTCGCTGCAGCTGGCGAAATATTATTTTCAAAGTTGAAAATTACGTAAAATCATCATCGTTCTCTAGTATAATGGCAGAGGATATACCCGAAAATTTAACTCTTATGCTACTATAATTATTTGTCAAATGAAATTTATTTAATTTATTATTTGCCAACAGTTTTTTTCCCCTCTAAAATTTGTTTATTTGAACATTTAAATCAAAACTATCGCCGGTGGCCTACGCTACAAATTTTTCAACTGCTTCGAAAGCTATTTCGAACTTTATCACGCTATTATTCGAAACTTTCATAGGAAAACAATTGTTGTGATTATTTTTATCAGTTAGGCCATTGCGACGCATTTTTCTGAAATATCAATTTGGCGAGCAGGTATCTGCATAAAATTGCTTTATTATAAATTAGCGATTACGTGACTCGTATTTTAATTATGCAGCGATTGTATAATCCGTTAAAATTATTTATACAATTTCATAGTCTTTAAAAATTTCTAACAAATTGAACGTAAACGATTTTAATCGTGTAAATTAAATAAGAATGAACATAGAGTGCATTGCGCATTATGAATCGTAGTTTTAACTTAATTAAATTGTGTTTTTTTTTTTTTTTTTTTTTAGTTTTATAAACGAACAGTTGTACAATTTCGTTTGAGTAAAATTACTTATAGTATTCGCTTGGTGGAATGAGAACTGTCAAAACCAAATTTAACGAAAGGTCAGCTTTTTGAAGGTTTTTTAGTCTCAAGGAACTTTGGAATCTAATCTTGCATACAGAATGCACGAGGCTTCTTAAAAATACCGAGAAAATATCTCAAAGGGGCTTTTGCGCTATATTTTGATAGAAATATTTCTTTGAAGCAAATTTGGTTTTTATCCAAGCGATTTGAACCATTCACAGTGTGTTATAAAAACAGTGTCGATGTCTGGTTTCCCGAATTTATCAGTAACGTCTCGCGTCTCCCTCACTTCCGACGAATTGTCAGAGTTATTCCTCATTTTTCGGATGGACTTTCCTCACTTGAATCGATTACATACTCGGAACTCTTCAACCCAATCTATAAGAAAACAGACTTTTTTCCGGAAATTAATGGCGCATTCTATTCAGTTATTAAGGTCCCGAGCGAAAAACTCGATCCTAACTAATTTTAATAAATTTCTAAGAGGCGGGGTTTGGTTTTCAAAGATTGCATAATGGTTCCTATTCCTAAACCAGGCAAACCAGTTTCACAAGGCAGACTATCTAGACTGCGTCGTGTTTCAGTAAATGCTCCGAGTTGGTTATTAAAAACAGACTTACCTGATGGCTCGAGAATGGAAAAGTATTCCCACCACAGGGGAATGTTTGGGTTTCGACCGGGTATTAGCCTCTTCTGACTGCATCGCTCATTTCCTAAATGATATTTACCAGATTTATTGACAAAGAGATTCTTCTGGCGGCCTTCTTGGCTATTCAGAGGGCTTTTGACAATGTTAATGTATTCCTATATCGTATTTAACCGGTTGTTAAACACTGGTATTCGCATTCACATGTCCGAAAACTGCTATGTAAGTGATTCTTAAATAGGACTTTGCATTTTGTTAATCCCGTCACAAAATGAGTCGCTTATAAGTGATTGGTCCGGGGGGGGGGGTCAGTTCTGAGCCTTAGCCTTCTTAACATTTACGTTCTCTCTACTCTCAACAATTTATCACGCCTCGGCCTTTAGCCTATGCAAATGATTTTGTTGTGTTTATGTCTCACAATAACTTACCCGATTGTATTGAAGTATTTCAGTTGCACATTAGCAAATGTAATAATCTTATTAGACTGTCTATCTTGCCATTAAAATCAACCATGACACCGTATTTTCTCTTCAACTTTATAACCCCGCATACTGTACAATTGAAAATTGATAATCAAATAATTCTTTTTTTTTTTGAACGCGTTGAATACCCGTGGTTACACATTTAGGCTGCAAAGTAATTTGCAGCAGCATATATACAACCTTAATAATCGACTTCTTAAAATTTTTTAATCTCATTAAGGCCATTAGTAATCTTTCCCGGTGTGGGGGGACCCGGTGACTGTAGTTTTTTATAAACGTCTAATATAGTACAACAGTTGGACTATGGTTCGGCTTTTGAATCCTTCTTAAACAAATTAAATACTATTCAGAATATGGGCTTGCGGCTTATTACGGGAATTCTCCCCAACTTCCTGTCTCTATTGGATGAAGACTAATAAAATCCCGCCTTTAACCATTTGAAGAAGGTCCCTGGTGGACAAGTTTCACGATCGAATCATGTAATTATAACTTACCCCCGATATCCTAAACAAATCGGTAAAGATTTTTAACAGCTGGAGCGGAGATCGGCTACTAGCTAAAAGTGAAGTATTTCCGAAGTTATTTTGGCAGATCCAATTTAGAGTATAGAATTTCACAGAAATATTCCTCGAAGATGGTAGAATTGGAATGCCGTCTAATTAAGTACGTTAACAGTGAAAAGAGATGAGTTCATGTTCGTTACCGAACTGGACAAATTCTCCCATTGAGATAATAGACGAAAGTTTTTTTTTTTTTTTTGCCTTGGTCTTTCCTTTTAACCTTTTAGCCAGTTAATAATATGTTAGACGTGTCATACATATTTTTCAGATTTAAAAGTTCAATATTGCATTTCTTAAGGAGAATTGATAAAGTTGTTTACATGTCTGGCCTAATGGATTTGTAAGAATGGATGCTGTATTTATCGGTAGCGTGTGATATTCCTGAGTTAATTTATTTATAAGTTCTTCTCGCTGTGTTTGGAATCGAGTACAATAGGAGATGATTAATATTTTCCTCGTAGTCTTTATTACAGTATTGGCATTTATCCGATAATTCGATGATGCACAGTTTTTTTAATCGGTCTGCTGTTCTGATATGTCCTGTTCTAAGCCGTGTGATTTGCTTTATGTAATTGTCAGGTAGGTTCTCCTTGACTTGAAAGTACCACCATGGGGGTTCCTGATATGTTTCTCTTTTTGTATATTGAAATAATATTTTTCGCAGTTTACGCGTTTCTGTTCAAAATTAATTTTTTGTTTATTTGTTGCTACATATGTTTTTAACAGTATGTACGTAATCTGTCCAATGGTATTTGATTTGTTCACACTTCCGGTTTTCGGTGACTTTCCTTGTTAGTGTGTCAACGAATTCATATTTCTGTTCCACTATGTCCTGGTATCCATTTGAGTATTACATACGTAATTATTGTGATTTCCTTTTGCAGATTCGATTTTCCTTTTTATCTTCACGACTATATTATTGTCGGTTGTGTCATTTGATATTTTATATAGCTCAGTGAGTCGGTTAATATTGGAAAATCATGATTTCTATTTTTTATGAATTATTGCTTGATACAGTGCGTATAATTCTGTCGTACATGACGAGTGCATCATATCGGAATTCGGAACGTTCGATGTTTATTTGTAGTTTTATTATATATTGCACAAGAGCAGATTCTTTTTTCTATATGTTCTTTATTTATTTCAGTGGCCCTAGTAGACCGTCTATCAAAGGTCACGCCTAAATATTTACTTTTATTGATGAACTTAATGCTGTTTTCTGATAGTTTTATTAATGGGCTAGACAGTATTCGATGTCTTGTGAATATTGTGCGTTTCATTTTTCCCGGTATTATTTCAAGTTCCAGCCTATTTGTGATAGCTTGGAAATTTTTAATTTTCCTTTTAAGATTGTTGATAGCTACATTAAGCTTAGCGGTTACTGAGTAAATTACTACATCGTCTGCGTATTGCAATTCTTTTACTCTTTTGCTATCTAGCTGATCAATTTCTTTTGTGTACAGTGTATATAATAAAGGAGAGAGAATAGCACCTTGCAGCATTCCTCTAGCGGTGCATACGGTGTCATATAGTTGATTCTGGAATTTCACTGTGAGCTGACGGTTTGATAGGTACAAAATTAGTGGTCGCATACTGACGGTTCATCAGAGACACACCTTATTTTGCATTAGTCAATAATGATCTTTATCCGGAGAGAGACTGTTTTTTTTTTTTTTATTTACATATTCATTTTTTTAAAAGTATTTTAAATTACTTTAACACCGAGCTCTGTGCTTTAAGTGAAACTTCGTGTAGAAATATTTTTAATATTACCTACTTTAATACGACCGCATTTCTTGAAACTCGCGCAAGAGGAAAAAAAACAACAAATATTATATTTTCCTTATCTTTTTCCTCGTAATAAAGGTCGTTAAAAAATTATTAAGCACTGCGGAAATGGCGGAAGTAGTTACAAATTTTATTTCTTAAAAAGTGGCTGTTGTAAGGGTGTATCTTAGAGGTCGAAAAAGGTCAACGGAATTTATCGGTTTATTTTCGTGAGAACCTGATGTGTGTGCGACAGTGTGGTCAAGTACTTTATTGTTTAGTGATTTTTTAAAGGGCGTTATTTTGCAGGCCAGTTTGTAGCAATCTGTAAAATATATCGAATTACCTTATGGACTGAAGTGTTGTGTAAAAGTTGTGACCGCAATTTCCAAATTGCCAAAAGAAATTGCGGTACATTTTCGGTGGTAATAAAAGAATTTTTCAACAACTTCCTTGTAATTACGAAAGCGCGCTTCGGCTATTCCCACAAAGACGGAAGAAGTTTTGGAAGTTTTATTTTTTTCTGTCAAAGGAGCCTACTCGGGCAAAAATTTCGGAACCAAATTCGTAACCGCTGCGATCTAACCGAAACTCGATGAAATTCGGATTTAATCAGTTTTATTCAGGGTTCGAAATTTAATTTAGAATAAATCTATTAAAGTCTTTTTCATTTCTTGATTTTCTCCTTTATTGTTTCTGTATACATATATAATTATATACGTATATATATACGTATATTAAATAAATAAATGTCCTTGAGCTTTCAGATACTTCTACAATGCTTATGGAAGAGTTTTTCTAAACTTACTACATCAGTGTTTTTTTTTTTTTTACTACAGAACTTTAAAACGTAGAAAAAGTTACATATTTAGTAAAGGGTTTTTCTTTTTTTTCACATTACAAATGGCGAAAGAATGACGTTATATTTGTCGGTCTATCTGTATATTTTTACTCGTATATTTATAAATGAAAATCGAAAAATGTGTCTTTCTGTCTGTCTAATAACCCACAAACTGCCAAACCCCGATGTTGTTCCAGTTTTCATCAGTGGATGGAAGGTTTTTTTGGCGCATAAATTACAAGTTTCTGATATGATTTAGCTGAGCTATGGAGGTTTTTATCAATGAAATGGGAAAAATAAACAGATAAAATACATTCGATATAATAAAAGAAAAATTTGGTTTTAAAATAAAATGATTTTATCCTGGTAAATGTAAATTAAATGCAAAAATTTTATTTAAAAATATAAATGTAAGCTCTAATGTTTTATCAGTTTCTTGCGCAGGTGAGAACACCACATTCGGTCTCTGCTTGTGCTACGCTTTTAGTCTAGCTGCTGTACATAGCCGGAGATTAAAAAAAAGGTAGTGCCCTTTATTAGTTTTTATAACGATCCCTGCAACAGAATTCCTAATAGCTGCTACCGTAAATATTATTCACATTCAAATTTTGAATCTTTGCTCGACCACTGCGGTGTACTGTTGCGGTAATAAATTAATTTTCATAAAGTACTCAACGGAGAGGTCGGAAGAACCAAAATAAAATGATATATGGGTGAGGGAAAGATATTCTCTTAAGTCTATAATTATGGGAGATAACTGCGTGACCAACTAGTAACCGATTTGTAACGGAGTATTCTATGTGCGTAAGGTTTAAGATCGTTTTTTGTTGGAGGTTGATAAATATGTTTCTTAGAGAGAGAGAGAGAGAAAAAATAAAAATATTTATCCCTTTAAGAAACCAACATTATTCACATTTAAAGCCTAAGGAAGCAAGTTGGAAAACAGATAAACAGTTTATGGAATAAGAGAATGGTACAGGGAAAATGGAATGGTTATGAAAAACAAACGATTGCAGCAATTAAAGGCAATGGGATTTTCAGAAATGAAGTCAAATTAACTGTAATAAGTACTTCAGCAAAAAAGGCGAAGTCGCGGTATGCAGCTTCATAACGTACGTATAGCACTAACATTAGCAAGATTTAATTACTTAAACCGCTATGGTGCAAATAATTCTTCATAGTGATGTTTTTTAAATTTTTTTTAAATATTTGAATACACAATTTAGTAACGGTGCAGTGTATTAGTAATATTCTATGAAAAAATATATTTTATTGCGATATTTTAGAACATTAAATTGCAGAGGAATTAATAAAGTGAATCCTATAGCAATAGTTTGAACAGTTGTTACCGGAAATATGATTTACAATTAAATTTTCTCAAATAATTTCCTACGACAAGAAGCCAGGAAAATAATACGTTCGGAAGACTTTCCCTCAGGGACAAGGCAATAATAAAAAAGTTCCCGGAAGGAAGTGTAACACTTTTGGAAAGAATGTGGTTAGATATGTTAGGATCAGTTTGGATAGATTGTTTAGATAGATTTTCGAGGACAAGGAAGGATATACCACCAAAACCCGGATTGGGGCTTGATGATTTTTCAAATACGGATTTTTATTTATTTATTTATTTATTTTACGTGTCGTATACAGCAACTTAGGCTAGAGACACGGCAAGAAATTACAAAATTATGAAAGTTGAAAGGAAGGAAAAAAGGAAAATAAACAGAAATTAACAAGGATTAGCAAAATTATAACAACTTTAACAAATTAGAAGAATTTAGAAACTGAAATAATTGGTTAAGCACTGTTTCTTCGTCGCACAGCAAATCCTTTAAATTCGATGGTATTCGATGTTGTTTCCGACACTGGTCGTGTAGACTGAACATTGAATCAGTAGGTGTTCGACAGTTAGCTGACAATCACATGTCTGTTCATTAAAATTGAAAGTGGAAATAAGAAAATGATACGTAGGATTTTCACGAGCAAGGATATAATTCATCAACGTTGGAAATATAAAAGGGAGCGAAGGTTATCTATAGTAACAGATAGAAGCAAGTTCGGAATATGAAAATTAAAAAAGATCTGGCCACTTTTCAAATAAGGGGAAAGGGGGAAATTCTTGAAAACGAAAAGTGAAAAATTTTACAAAAGGACTTGTTGCAAAACTTTAGGTTTTATAATTTTTTTTTTAAATGATAGCTGTGTGCGCCCTTTAGTTGAGTGAAACTTTTTGTTGGATCACGACGGATATAGGATATATAAAGTCCGGAAACTTTCAGCTAAACGTGAGAATTTTTCTTCTTCGTTGGACGGTGATTAGACACAAGTAAAAGTACAATTTATAGAAAACAAGCAAATGGTTTAACGAAAGTGTAAAATAGTTGAAAAGGGGAATAAAAAACAGATAATTGCAGTGATGAAAGCGATGTGATTTTCAGAAATGAAGCTCAATTGACTCTAATAAGTATCAGCAAAGACTAGGTGAAGTCGCGGAATGCAACTTTATAACGAAGAAGACTTGCTGTTATTATTAAACTACTGCATAATCATAAGTATTAATTATTTATAATGTGGGTTACATTATAAATAATTAATTGTAATAATGTGCCTTTTAGTTATTTTTAAAATAGTTGTATGCGTAATTTAGCATTTACCTAATGTATTGGTAATGCGCTACATGATATTTTATTACAATATATTAGAAATTAATAAAGAAAAATCTGCAGTAGGCGTTTTAATAGTTGCTACGACAAAATATTATTTACACTCAAATCTTAAATTTTTGCCCAATTACTACGGTTTGCCGCTGTAGATTAAAGTTTGTTTTAATTATTATATTAATAGAAAACTGAATAGAGAAAATAAATATTTAGTGTAAACACAGAGATGACTGCCGAATTATTTCTCGATGGCTTAGAAAATATGTAACTTTCACGGATATTGCATTCACATAAAAAGTCTGGAACTCATTGATAAGGCACTAATGGCGCGATAGTGTTATATTTTCCATCTTACCCTGTATCTTCGATTACCTGATGTTTCGTATTCATACCAGAAAATATTATCAAGATTAGAAGATGCGGTTGCCCCGCTTTATTATTTTGGAAGGATCTTGTTGGTTACAACCATGTCAGATATACTATTAATACACTTATGGTAAAGGGATACTGTATATCTGACTTTTTATTAACATTCGTTTTTACAGAAGCTGATTTTATAGCTGCTGTTATTTTGTTCTTGCGAGATAATGGATATGTCTTTTGAGAGGATTGAAGAAATGTAACATAGAACCGGGTTGTTCATTTTGGTCCGTTTGCACGCATCGGCTAATACCGAATCTGTTCTATTAATCGGTCCAAAAAAGCTATCAGTAATGATAGTGATGGAATGAGGAACATGCGTATCGAGAAATTTCCGGGAATTTTGTAATAAAGAAAGAACAATACACTTTTGGAAGAGACGACACCGTAGCCTACTCTGTCTGAAGATTTTGGTCCGTTGGTAAGCAGACCAAAATCAGCGTGGTATTGTGCGATCAGATCGTGACGTACTTTGTCAGTAGAATGGAGGAAGATGTTTCTTTTTTGTAAAAGTTGAAGATCATTGAGAACTTTCAGGTTTGACTAAGATGGTGCCACTGTCACGGCGAATTGATAAAGCTTCATAAGTGAAAGATGCGTTGAGTTTTTTAATACTACGGAAGTAGTGTATAAATAGCGGAGCTGGGGCGTCTGACGTCACCAACCCCTATTTGTGCCCCCGGTGCTCAAAACTCACCCCAATTTGTCCCCCGGTGCTCAAAACTCACCCCAATTTGTGTCCAGCTGCTCAAAACTCACCCCAATTTATGTCCAGGTGTCCAAAATTCACCCCAATCTGTCCCCCTGGTGCTCAAAACTCACCCCAATTTCTGTCTTGGAGCCCAAAGTTACCCTAAGTTTCCCCCCAGTTCCTCCTAGTTCCCCACAATTTTCCTGGACGGTTGCTGAAATTTCACCCCAAATTCTCATCAGGGTGCTAAAAATTAACCCCATTTTCTCTTTTAGAGCCCAAAGTTACCCCAATTTATGTCCATGCGATCAAATTTAACCCAAGTCCCCCCCCCCCCCAATTTTCCTGGACAGTTCCGCTAATTCGATCCCTAATTCCCATCAAGGTAGACAAAATCCACCCCAATTAGCGTACAGGTGCTGAAAGTTCACCCCAATTTGTATCCATATAGTTAAAATTCACCCAAGTTTCCCCAAAATTTCTTCAAATTTTTCCGATTCCCCGTTCATACTGTTATCTATAAATGCGCTCGCACCGTTTCCACGCATATATTCAACATAGCCTTAGCCGCCATGAAAGTGTACTCGTTTTCCCATACCCGCGCCTTCTATCATCATGTGTATGTATTATATATGACTCTGTGTGTAATATATGTAGCATACTTTTTAATTTTAATTTTTCGAGGTTGGGAGGGGTAAAATTTTGCCGGAGTGATAAAAACGTTTGAATCTCAACACTTAGAACCCAAAATTTAAAGGAATTTTCCGAGTCGTGCTCCGTTCCGCCATTTTTTTTTAAAAAATTTTATTTTTTAAAGAAAATATTTGAACGATCCATCAGTCGAATGAGAGCGGGCGAGTGTGCTGCTACGGGATGTATTATGTAAGCGCGAGCGCGGCTGTAATGGAAATATTTAAATGTTCAAGCAACTAGTTGAAACTGTCACCAGGTGAGGTGAATTCCAGTCGTTCGTTCGAAATTAACTAGCCGATCATCTATGCACACTCTCACACACCACCGATAGAAACCTGTTCACGATCGCTACACGTTCACACACGCACACATATACACCGCCACCTGATACATATTTTTCGTTTTTTACGCTTCCGATCTTATACTTAATCCGTTGATATTTTTTTTATATTTTTACGTATTCTCCGTTCATTGCAAAAGCACACCGTCCATTCCTGCACTCATATCAATCATTGAGTTAACCTGTACAAAGGTACACTGTACTATTCCACACACGCTCCGGTCGCCGCCGAAATAAACGCCGCGATATCACTCCCACACACACACACACACACACCACCACCACTTCGTACATATTTTATTTTCGAGTCACAATATTAAAGAATTAGCCTAAGTATGTATATTTTTCTTTTATGCTTCTGTTTATTTCTTCCGAACGTTCATAATTTTTATATTTTTTTTGTTTCTCCGATTCTAAAAATTAATCTGTCAATGTATTAACCACTCTTTCATTCGCACTCATCTGCTACCAGTAGTTCTCTTGTCGTTCATAATAACTTTTTCAAGTCTAATATTATAGAATCAGCCTAATTATATTTTTTTTTGCTTCCAATCATTTCCTCCGTCCGTTGATAATTTTCTTATTTTATTTTTTCTCAGGTTCTAAAAATAAATCCATTGATATCTTCACTAGTATGATTGCGTAAACATCTTCTAACGGTATTCCTCATATTGTTCATAATAATTTTTCATGTCTATGTATTATGGAATTAGTCTAAAATATATTTTTTCCCCTCTAAAGTCTTTTTCCAATCGTAAGTATTCAAAAATTAATTCGAGTATATTTTTATTTAACGCTGTTTCATATTTTCCCTCTCCCCTATCCACCCTACACAAATTTAAATTCTTTTCTATTATTTTTCATGAGTACACCCCCCCCCCCCACCCACCCCTGAAACTACAGTGAAACCATACCATTCATTCCCACGCATCCATCTGCTAACAATGATTTTCTCATCATTCATAATAATTTTTTTCGAATCTGTTAGTTTAAGATTATTTCATTTTTTTCAAACTCTAAATATTTTTTTTTTTTTTTTCAATATCTTCCATATTTTCCCCCAATATGTCCGCATACGCTCATAATTCAAAGGTACTCTGCTTATTTCCTTGCATGAATGTTGCTATGTCGTTGATTTCGATCTTGTGTCAAGGTCATCGAGTCTGCCCGGATCTTCTCCTTCATATCTTTTGTAGAAAAACCGGTTGACATGTACACACCTACACACAAACACCCATAACCTAAAGATCACCTGTAAATTTCGTTCATTTGCGTATGCAACCAGCTTTCACCAAAAGAATGTGGTTTTTCTGGTGCAACCCGCCCTCTTCAAAGACATGCATCGAGCTAGAATCTCGAAAGGATCTGTTCAGGCAGTCAGTATTAGTGTTACATTAAACGTGTAGAATTTGTTGAAGCTGTGTTCTTCACGCATTAATAAAAGTTTGCTCTAAGATTAAAAGTAATAATTTTCTACATTCTTAGTAAAAAGTTAAAAATATTATTCAAACATGAATAACAATACCGATTCGATTGATATTAAAGTCGACGAATTTATTCAGAATTCATTTTCGAGTGATAGTGTCTCGCATACAACTTCATCACCTCAATCACAGCAATCAGATGATGGTTATACAGCAGAAGGATCAACATCTTCTGTACATAATATCATTGGTCCTGTATTATTATCAGAACAAGCAGATATAGCGGAATATTTTGTAGATATCAGCATCCATATAGATTGTGATTATGGTTTTCGAGTAACCGAACTAGCAATGATTGATATGTCTGGCGGAAAGTGTTTGCATACACTGTATAAGCCAAGCAGAGCATGGCATTCATCAAAAACGCCACATTTACAATGTTCTTCGATGAGTCATCACTTGAAAAATCCTTCATTATTTCCCTGTCGGGAAGAAACATTTATGGCACGCGATATATTCACGATAATATCTCAAAAACCGAGAGCTCGCATATATATTTTAACGGTATATGCTAAACTTACACTAATGGAACTTAACGAAAAGTCTGAATTGTTGAGTGATTTAGACTACGAAATCGTTAATATGGATAAAGTCTTTCGACTACATAGTATTGAGAATCTACATGAAGAGTATTTTGATATAAGCAATTTGATAACCTGTAAACATCATAATGAGAATGATAGTTTTCATTGTGCAGCGAAAAACGTTATGGTAATGAAGGCCTGGTACGATCATGTTATCCATCCGCTAAAGCTTATGAATAATCTCAATATAAATGATTTAAGTCAGTTGTTCATTACAGCCACCAAAGAAATGATAATTACATTATTTCCAAGTTGTGTTGGAGACATTTATGCATTTCTACAGATAGATTAAAACCGGATGATATGATAAAATCACTTCTACCATGTTACGAGCATGAGCATGATGAAGAATTCGTCTATGAGGTGTGTTGATCAATAGAGCAACAGGTAGAAAACCTAGTAGTTTACGAGACACAGCATGTTCAAAGAAAAAAAAACGAACTAGCACAAGCAGATCAGAGTTGCAACATACGAGTGGGAGATATATTCTCGAGAACAACAGCTTGATTATAAAAAACGTCGAAGATACATGTATCTATCTGTGAACAATTATCACATCAAACATAAAAAGGTTGACTAAAAGATTATTATTTTCTTTTTTCGTTCATTCTCGCCACTATTACCACTGGCGCCCCCACTGTCAAGACCTCTAAACATACATTACTAACCTCGCCAACACTATAATATTTTTTCTCTGTGTTACTAAATTAACCCAAGTATATTTTTATTCATTTGTTACACAAACATTTGTTCAAATCTTTTGTAATATATCGTACACACATTTATAGCCCACAGACACTACTTGCTTCATTACCACGAATACATCTCTTTCATGGTCACTTATTGTAACATAGTTTTTCCTGAAATTGTAAAAAAATTCTCTTCGTTCCATTCTTCCAAGTTTTCCAAATTTCAAATCATGCATAATTATTTAAGAATCAAATTAAGTATATTTTATCATTTCCAAAAAATTAATCATCTCTGTACAAGGCATTAACTCATTTTTCAAAACAAACATATTATTTTTTTAATCTATCATACATATCATTTTTATCATTCAAATTTTTTTCTGAATTCACAAATAGTTAACCTATAGAAAACATCTTATTGTAAACATACATGACGAAGTCACTCCTCATAATTACATCATGAATTCATTTTTTTTCATTTTTTTTTTTTTACCATCATGAAATTGTAGTAGTGTTTTTAATTTTTTTATTTTCCATACATGAAAAAAGCAATAAAATCACGACATCTATGAATACACACCATATGCTTCCAATAACCTATCATGCATTTTTTTAAATTAGTCCAAGCATACTATTTTTTCAATAACAAAGCCGATCATACATAATTTTTTCTTCTATATAATCACTAATCTATGAAAACACTTGATTCGTTTTACTCATACTGTAGCAACCACTCCTTTTCCCTCATGCTAACAAACTTCAAAATTTAATAATATAACACGAAATTAATCTAAATATCTGTTCATGCTATTAAAATTAATATATCAATCTTTACATTCCTTTTGTACATTTCTGAAAAAATCCTACAACATGTTTTAAAATTAATCGAAGTATACTATTTTATTACCTAAAATCAATTATTCTCTCATACAGTTTTTTCCAATCATCCATAATGTTTTTTCTGTATTGTCATTATTACAAAGTCATACAAAACAACAACACATTTTTAATCATAATGAATCCTTCATTCCATTCCGTTCATGCTATATACCATTATCATTCAATTCAACGTTATGAAATTAGTCTAAATATACATTCATGCTAGCAAAGTTATTATCTCACCCTTTGCATTGTTCCAAGATGATTTATTTGACATTTTTTCTTTAAATTTCCCTCATACTATTATTTTTGAAATGTAGGATGATGACTATGATTAGAATTCATGATTATGAAGAGAGAGATGCATGGTGAAATTGTATTGTCATTATATGCGAGATGATGTGTGTTTGTGGGTGAGTATGGATGCATGTAAAATATATGAGTGTGTTAGTAGAAAACATCCGTTCATGCGTGAACACAGGTACAGATACAGTTATAGAATGAGAGAGGTAAAAATATATATTTTGTTATGTTTGATATGTGCATGATAAAGAGGTTAACAAAGAATAATCACATTACCCTCACAACTTAGACATTGAGTTTTACCTTTGCAATATTTTAGATATAAAAGCAGTGACATTGACATGTGGTAAACGTTTTCATCACTTTTGACTAATTATAACCAATTTTCCAACATTTCTCTTCGTTTTTCCTACATTTTAATACTTTTACATCGTTTCAGTCAATTTTTGCTATTTAATGCCATTTTTCCAGTGTTTTTACCACCTTTCTCACAATTTTCATCATTCTTTCATCATCTTTGTTAGGTTTTTTCTTACAACTCTTTAACATTTCGATCGTTGCTAGTGATAACCATCATTATTTATGCTTTCAATCCTTCCACTTCAGCAATGCACACATACAGCTTAGCAATCGCTGCAGCCATTGAACGTTGTAGGTCTGCAATCGTGATCTCCATTTGATTATTGGGATTTAAAAGTCACATCTTTGAACGCTTGATCTAATGCATCAACATGATTTTTTTTGTATTCGCCCACCCGCTGCTGGAGGTTCCACTTAATATTCTCAACAGACTATCATACAGTCGTTTAATAAGAGAATCTGTAAGACCCGAGACATTTACTTAACGTTTTCCCAACACATTTACAGACATACCTTGTACACTAAGGAAATCTTTAAACATCTCTGTAACCATTCCTTTTAAGCTGGCGGGAGCAAGGAACTCCTATAAACGTTTATCAATCAGCACTTCATCGTTCATCGCCCTGGTTTCACTCGCCGTTGCACAGACATGTAATAAACATTTTCTTCTTTTACAATTTTCTTATGCTATAACACTATTACATCATTTTTCCTCGTTTCTAACTAATTGTAACCAGTTTTCCATTATTTCTTAGCATGTTCTTCTGTTTAGGACCTTTTGCGCTATTTTTTCATCAATTTATGTTATTTCACATCGTTTTTCTGGTGATTTTAGTGCCTTTCACACAATTTTACTAATTATTTTCGACTATTTCTTAACATGTTCTTCTGTTTTAGGTCCTTTTTGCACTATTTTTTCATCAATTTATGTTATTTCACATCGTTTTTCTGGTGATTTTAGCGCCTTTCACACAATTTTACTAATTATTTTCGACTATTTCTTAACATGTTCTTCTGTTTTAGGTCCTTTTTGCACTATTTTTTCATCAATTTATGTTATTTCACATCGTTTTTCTAGTGTTTTACTACCTTTCACACAATTTTACTCAATTTTTCCCCATCTTTGAAGATTTTTTTTTTCATTTATCTCATACATTATATCTCTGAATGTGACGATTAGCTATCCTTTTAAGTACATTTTTTTAATTCGATATAAGTGAGGAGTACTTTTCAGGTCGACATGTATACTTCGTGATATGACATTCAATTCATTATTAATCTATGTTTCAACAGGTTTGTGGTCGGTTGTTGGAGGTTTACAGAACTTTCTGTTGCATTGCTTATAGTATAATGGTTCTTGTGTGCTAGTGAGATGATGGTGTTTTGTGGGGAATAATAAACATGGGAAAGAGAAGGAGTGCGCCCCATCAAGCAGGGGGGAGTGATGCTTCGTAATTAACTTGGGTATTGCGCGCATTGCATGGCAGTTATAATATGCTCGAGCAAAAATTAGTCGCTGTACTCGCATGGTGTTCATGTTATTCATTAAATGTTCACACTGAGAGATGCAATGGGCTCATCGACAGATGGATCCATGCTATCATTTCGATTTTTATAATTGTAATCTGCACTGAGCATGTATGTATTACAACGAACCCATCAACTCTGTTACAGATGGTAATGTTTGAGGATAGATAGTGAAACGTTCATTAGAACATGAATGTGTATACAAAGTGTTGTTACATCACATGTATGTCATCAAATTAACTAAAATGTTGCGTCTATAGTAAAAAAAAGAAATGAGGGTTTTTCCCTAACAGGGCGACTATAATAAAATTGATGCGATTTTAGATGGAAATGGGAGTATTTTACAGTAAAAACGCTGTTTTGCACCTAAATAGTGAATATTCTGGAGGTTAAACGGCATTTTTCACACAAAATTTGATGTTTTTTATAAATGTGGCTATTTTACTCCTACATGGAGTAATTTCTGCATGAGGAGTACTTTTTGGACTGACATGTATACTTCTTGATGTGGTATTCAATTCATTCTGAAGCTATGTTTGAACAGCTTTGTAAATGGTTGGGGGGGAAGTTTACAGAACTTTTCTGCTGCATCAAGTGAGATGAAGGTATTTGGTTAGGAATAATAAATATGGGTAAGAGGTGGAGTGCATCCCAATCAAGCATGGGAGAGTATTGTTTGAGAATTAACTCCATTATTTGCACACATTGCAATACAATTATAATCAGTTTGGTCAAAATTACTTGTTATATATCGTTCATGTTATACATTATACATTCACACTGAGAAACGAACTGGACTCTTCGACATCAAGGTCCATGCGATCATTACACTTTTTTTCAACAATTTGTGACGTTTCATACTATTCTTTAATGTTTTGAACGGCTCTTATGATGTATTTCAGCACATTTTCACAGGTACAAAGTTCGTAATGCGAAATAATTTGAATTATTTCGACAGTCTTTACACACAAATAAAATACTATACCATTAACTCACTCAACATGAAACAAATCATTACAAATAGAAATAAACAACGAAATTGCTCAGAAATTTTAATGAAATTCAAGAAGCATAGTGTATATGAAAATGAATATATTCTTTAAATCAACACTCCAAACTTGCAGTTTCAGAATTATATCAGACCCTGACTAAGAACCCCGTTGTTCCTTTTGCTGCATATATATGTATATAATCATATAATATTAAATTATTCATATAACTACATATATACATATATATATATCTAAATATATACATATATATATGTATATATGTCGATATATATGTCTATATATGTAGATATATATATGTATACATGTAGATATATATATATATGTATATATGTAGATATATATATGTATTTATGTAGATATATATGTGTGTATATATGTAGATATATATATGTATTTATGTAGATATATAAGTGTATATATGTAGATATATGTATGTATATATGTAGATATATATATGTATTTATGTAGATATATATGTGTGTATATATGTAGATATATGTATGTATATATGTAGATATATATATGTATTTATGTAGATATATATGTGTATATATGTAGATATATATATGTATATATGTAGATATATATGTATTTATGTAGATATATATGCGTATATATGTAGATATATATGTGTATATATGTAGATATATATGTATATATGTAGATATATATGTATATATGTAGATATATATGTATATATGTAGATATATATGTATATATGTAGATATATATGTATATATGTAGATATATATGTGTATATATGTACAAATATATGTGTATATATGTAGATATATATATATGTATATATGTAGTTATATGAATAATTTAATATTATATGATTATATACATATATATGCAGCAAAAGGAACAACGGGGTTCTTAGTCAGGGTCTGATATAATTCTGAAACTGCAAGTTTGGAGTGTTGATTTAAAGAATATATTCATTTTCATATACACTATGCTTCTTGAATTTCATTAAAATTTCTGAGCAATTTCGTTGTTTATTTCTATTTGTAATGATTTGTTTCATGTTGAGTGTGTTAATGGTATAGTATTTTATTTGTGTGTAAAGACTGTCGAAATAATTCAAATTATTTCGCATTACGAACTTTGTACCTGTGAAAATGTGCTGAAATACATCATAAGAGCCGTTCAAAACATTAAAGAATAGTATGAAACGTCACAAATTGTTGAAAAAAAGTGTAATGATCGCATGGACCTTGATGTCGAAGAGTCCAGTTCGTTTCTCAGTGTGAATGTATAATGTATAACATGAACGATATATAACAAGTAATTTTGACCAAACTGATTATAATTGTATTGCAATGTGTGCAAATAATGGAGTTAATTCTCAAACAATACTCTCCCATGCTTGATTGGGATGCACTCCACCTCTTACCCATATTTATTATTCCTAACCAAATACCTTCATCTCACTTGATGCAGCAGAAAAGTTCTGTAAACTTCCCCCCCAACCATTTACAAAGCTGTTCAAACATAGCTTCAGAATGAATTGAATACCACATCAAGAAGTATACATGTCAGTCCAAAAAGTACTCCTCATGCAGAAATTACTCCATGTAGGAGTAAAATAGCCACATTTATAAAAAACATCAAATTTTGTGTGAAAAATGCCGTTTAACCTCCAGAATATTCACTATTTAGGTGCAAAACAGCGTTTTTACTGTAAAATACTCCCATTTCCATCTAAAATCGCATCAATTTTATTATAGTCGCCCTGTTAGGGAAAAACCCTCATTTCTTTTTTTTACTATAGACGCAACATTTTAGTTAATTTGATGACATACATGTGATGTAACAACACTTTGTATACACATTCATGTTCTAATGAACGTTTCACTATCTATCCTCAAACATTACCATCTGTAACAGAGTTGATGGGTTCGTTGTAATACATACATGCTCAGTGCAGATTACAATTATAAAAATCGAAATGATAGCATGGATCCATCTGTCGATGAGCCCATTGCATCTCTCAGTGTGAACATTTAATGAATAACATGAACACCATGCGAGTACAGCGACTAATTTTTGCTCGAGCATATTATAACTGCCATGCAATGCGCGCAATACCCAAGTTAATTACGAAGCATCACTCCCCCCTGCTTGATGGGGCGCACTCCTTCTCTTTCCCATGTTTATTATTCCCCACAAAACACCATCATCTCACTAGCACACAAGAACCATTATACTATAAGCAATGCAACAGAAAGTTCTGTAAACCTCCAACAACCGACCACAAACCTGTTGAAACATAGATTAATAATGAATTGAATGTCATATCACGAAGTATACATGTCGACCTGAAAAGTACTCCTCACTTATATCGAATTAAAAAAATGTACTTAAAAGGATAGCTAATCGTCACATTCAGAGATATAATGTATGAGATAAATGAAAAAAAAAATCTTCAAAGATGGGGAAAAATTGAGTAAAATTGTGTGAAAGGTAGTAAAACACTAGAAAAACGATGTGAAATAACATAAATTGATGAAAAAATAGTGCAAAAAGGACCTAAAACAGAAGAACATGTTAAGAAATAGTCGAAAATAATTAGTAAAATTGTGTGAAAGGCGCTAAAATCACCAGAAAAACGATGTGAAATAACATAAATTGATGAAAAAATAGTGCAAAAAGGACCTAAAACAGAAGAACATGTTAAGAAATAGTCGAAAATAATTAGTAAAATTGTGTGAAAGGCACTAAAATCACCAGAAAAACGATGTGAAATAACATAAATTGATGAAAAAATAGCGCAAAAGGTCCTAAACAGAAGAACATGCTAAGAAATAATGGAAAACTGGTTACAATTAGTTAGAAACGAGGAAAAATGATGTAATAGTGTTATAGCATAAGAAAATTGTAAAAGAAGAAAATGTTTATTACATGTCTGTGCAACGGCGAGTGAAACCAGGGCGATGAACGATGAAGTGCTGATTGATAAACGTTTATAGGAGTTCCTTGCTCCCGCCAGCTTAAAAGGAATGGTTACAGAGATGTTTAAAGATTTCCTTAGTGTACAAGGTATGTCTGTAAATGTGTTGGGAAAACGTTAAGTAAATGTCTCGGGTCTTACAGATTCTCTTATTAAACGACTGTATGATAGTCTGTTGAGAATATTAAGTGGAACCTCCAGCAGCGGGTGGGCGAATACAAAAAAAATCATGTTGATGCATTAGATCAAGCGTTCAAAGATGTGACTTTTAAATCCCAATAATCAAATGGAGATCACGATTGCAGACCTACAACGTTCAATGGCTGCAGCGATTGCTAAGCTGTATGTGTGCATTGCTGAAGTGGAAGGATTGAAAGCATAAATAATGATGGTTATCACTAGCAACGATCGAAATGTTAAAGAGTTGTAAGAAAAAACCTAACAAAGATGATGAAAGAATGATGAAAATTGTGAGAAAGGTGGTAAAAACACTGGAAAAATGGCATTAAATAGCAAAAATTGACTGAAACGATGTAAAAGTATTAAAATGTAGGAAAAACGAAGAGAAATGTTGGAAAATTGGTTATAATTAGTCAAAAGTGATGAAAACGTTTACCACATGTCAATGTCACTGCTTTTATATCTAAAATATTGCAAAGGTAAAACTCAATGTCTAAGTTGTGAGGGTAATGTGATTATTCTTTGTTAACCTCTTTATCATGCACATATCAAACATAACAAAATATATATTTTTACCTCTCTCATTCTATAACTGTATCTGTACCTGTGTTCACGCATGAACGGATGTTTTCTACTAACACACTCATATATTTTACATGCATCCATACTCACCCACAAACACACATCATCTCGCATATAATGACAATACAATTTCACCATGCATCTCTCTCTTCATAATCATGAATTCTAATCATAGTCATCATCCTACATTTCAAAAATAATAGTATGAGGGAAATTTAAAGAAAAAATGTCAAATAAATCATCTTGGAACAATGCAAAGGGTGAGATAATAACTTTGCTAGCATGAATGTATATTTAGACTAATTTCATAACGTTGAATTGAATGATAATGGTATATAGCATGAACGGAATGGAATGAAGGATTCATTATGATTAAAAATGTGTTGTTGTTTTGTATGACTTTGTAATAATGACAATACAGAAAAAACATTATGGATGATTGGAAAAAACTGTATGAGAGAATAATTGATTTTAGGTAATAAAATAGTATACTTCGATTAATTTTAAAACATGTTGTAGGATTTTTTCAGAAATGTACAAAAGGAATGTAAAGATTGATATATTAATTTTAATAGCATGAACAGATATTTAGATTAATTTCGTGTTATATTATTAAATTTTGAAGTTTGTTAGCATGAGGGAAAAGGAGTGGTTGCTACAGTATGAGTAAAACGAATCAAGTGTTTTCATAGATTAGTGATTATATAGAAGAAAAAATTATGTATGATCGGCTTTGTTATTGAAAAAATAGTATGCTTGGACTAATTTAAAAAAATGCATGATAGGTTATTGGAAGCATATGGTGTGTATTCATAGATGTCGTGATTTTATTGCTTTTTTCATGTATGGAAAATAAAAAAATTAAAAACACTACTACAATTTCATGATGGTAAAAAAAAAAAAATGAAAAAAAATGAATTCATGATGTAATTATGAGGAGTGACTTCGTCATGTATGTTTACAATAAGATGTTTTCTATAGGTTAACTATTTGTGAATTCAGAAAAAAATTTGAATGATAAAAATGATATGTATGATAGATTAAAAAAATAATATGTTTGTTTTGAAAAATGAGTTAATGCCTTGTACAGAGATGATTAATTTTTTGGAAATGATAAAATATACTTAATTTGATTCTTAAATAATTATGCATGATTTGAAATTTGGAAAACTTGGAAGAATGGAACGAAGAGAATTTTTTTACAATTTCAGGAAAAACTATGTTACAATAAGTGACCATGAAAGAGATGTATTCGTGGTAATGAAGCAAGTAGTGTCTGTGGGCTATAAATGTGTGTACGATATATTACAAAAGATTTGAACAAATGTTTGTGTAACAAATGAATAAAAATATACTTGGGTTAATTTAGTAACACAGAGAAAAAATATTATAGTGTTGGCGAGGTTAGTAATGTATGTTTAGAGGTCTTGACAGTGGGGGCGCCAGTGGTAATAGTGGCGAGAATGAACGAAAAAAGAAAATAATAATCTTTTAGTCAACCTTTTTATGTTTGATGTGATAATTGTTCACAGATAGATACATGTATCTTCGACGTTTTTTATAATCAAGCTGTTGTTCTCGAGAATATATCTCCCACTCGTATGTTGCAACTCTGATCTGCTTGTGCTAGTTCGTTTTTTTTTCTTTGAACATGCTGTGTCTCGTAAACTACTAGGTTTTCTACCTGTTGCTCTATTGATCAACACACCTCATAGACGAATTCTTCATCATGCTCATGCTCGTAACATGGTAGAAGTGATTTTATCATATCATCCGGTTTTAATCTATCTGTAGAAATGCATAAATGTCTCCAACACAACTTGGAAATAATGTAATTATCATTTCTTTGGTGGCTGTAATGAACAACTGACTTAAATCATTTATATTGAGATTATTCATAAGCTTTAGCGGATGGATAACATGATCGTACCAGGCCTTCATTACCATAACGTTTTTCGCTGCACAATGAAAACTATCATTCTCATTATGATGTTTACAGGTTATCAAATTGCTTATATCAAAATACTCTTCATGTAGATTCTCAATACTATGTAGTCGAAAGACTTTATCCATATTAACGATTTCGTAGTCTAAATCACTCAACAATTCAGACTTTTCGTTAAGTTCCATTAGTGTAAGTTTAGCATATACCGTTAAAATATATATGCGAGCTCTCGGTTTTTGAGATATTATCGTGAATATATCGCGTGCCATAAATGTTTCTTCCCGACAGGGAAATAATGAAGGATTTTTCAAGTGATGACTCATCGAAGAACATTGTAAATGTGGCGTTTTTGATGAATGCCATGCTCTGCTTGGCTTATACAGTGTATGCAAACACTTTCCGCCAGACATATCAATCATTGCTAGTTCGGTTACTCGAAAACCATAATCACAATCTATATGGATGCTGATATCTACAAAATATTCCGCTATATCTGCTTGTTCTGATAATAATACAGGACCAATGATATTATGTACAGAAGATGTTGATCCTTCTGCTGTATAACCATCATCTGATTGCTGTGATTGAGGTGATGAAGTTGTATGCGAGACACTATCACTCGAAAATGAATTCTGAATAAATTCGTCGACTTTAATATCAATCGAATCGGTATTGTTATTCATGTTTGAATAATATTTTTAACTTTTTACTAAGAATGTAGAAAATTATTACTTTTAATCTTAGAGCAAACTTTTATTAATGCGTGAAGAACACAGCTTCAACAAATTCTACACGTTTAATGTAACACTAATACTGACTGCCTGAACAGATCCTTTCGAGATTCTAGCTCGATGCATGTCTTTGAAGAGGGCGGGTTGCACCAGAAAAACCACATTCTTTTGGTGAAAGCTGGTTGCATACGCAAATGAACGAAATTTACAGGTGATCTTTAGGTTATGGGTGTTTGTGTGTAGGTGTGTACATGTCAACCGGTTTTTCTACAAAAGATATGAAGGAGAAGATCCGGGCAGACTCGATGACCTTGACACAAGATCGAAATCAACGACATAGCAACATTCATGCAAGGAAATAAGCAGAGTACCTTTGAATTATGAGCGTATGCGGACATATTGGGGGAAAATATGGAAGATATTGAAAAAAAAAAAAAAAATATTTAGAGTTTGAAAAAAATGAAATAATCTTAAACTAACAGATTCGAAAAAAATTATTATGAATGATGAGAAAATCATTGTTAGCAGATGGATGCGTGGGAATGAATGGTATGGTTTCACTGTAGTTTCAGGGGTGGGTGGGGGGGGGGTGTACTCATGAAAAATAATAGAAAAGAATTTAAATTTGTGTAGGGTGGATAGGGGAGAGGGAAAATATGAAACAGCGTTAAATAAAAATATACTCGAATTAATTTTTGAATACTTACGATTGGAAAAAGACTTTAGAGGGGAAAAAATATATTTTAGACTAATTCCATAATACATAGACATGAAAAATTATTATGAACAATATGAGGAATACCGTTAGAAGATGTTTACGCAATCATACTAGTGAAGATATCAATGGATTTATTTTTAGAACCTGAGAAAAAATAAAATAAGAAAATTATCAACGGACGGAGGAAATGATTGGAAGCAAAAAAAAATATAATTAGGCTGATTCTATAATATTAGACTTGAAAAAGTTATTATGAACGACAAGAGAACTACTGGTAGCAGATGAGTGCGAATGAAAGAGTGGTTAATACATTGACAGATTAATTTTTAGAATCGGAGAAACAAAAAAAATATAAAAATTATGAACGTTCGGAAGAAATAAACAGAAGCATAAAAGAAAAATATACATACTTAGGCTAATTCTTTAATATTGTGACTCGAAAATAAAATATGTACGAAGTGGTGGTGGTGTGTGTGTGTGTGTGTGTGGGAGTGATATCGCGGCGTTTATTTCGGCGGCGACCGGAGCGTGTGTGGAATAGTACAGTGTACCTTTGTACAGGTTAACTCAATGATTGATATGAGTGCAGGAATGGACGGTGTGCTTTTGCAATGAACGGAGAATACGTAAAAATATAAAAAAAATATCAACGGATTAAGTATAAGATCGGAAGCGTAAAAAACGAAAAATATGTATCAGGTGGCGGTGTATATGTGTGCGTGTGTGAACGTGTAGCGATCGTGAACAGGTTTCTATCGGTGGTGTGTGAGAGTGTGCATAGATGATCGGCTAGTTAATTTCGAACGAACGACTGGAATTCACCTCACCTGGTGACAGTTTCAACTAGTTGCTTGAACATTTAAATATTTCCATTACAGCCGCGCTCGCGCTTACATAATACATCCCGTAGCAGCACACTCGCCCGCTCTCATTCGACTGATGGATCGTTCAAATATTTTCTTTAAAAAATAAAATTTTTTAAAAAAAAATGGCGGAACGGAGCACGACTCGGAAAATTCCTTTAAATTTTGGGTTCTAAGTGTTGAGATTCAAACGTTTTTATCACTCCGGCAAAATTTTACCCCTCCCAACCTCGAAAAATTAAAATTAAAAAGTATGCTACATATATTACACACAGAGTCATATATAATACATACACATGATGATAGAAGGCGCGGGTATGGGAAAACGAGTACACTTTCATGGCGGCTAAGGCTATGTTGAATATATGCGTGGAAACGGTGCGAGCGCATTTATAGATAACAGTATGAACGGGGAATCGGAAAAATTTGAAGAAATTTTGGGGAAACTTGGGTGAATTTTAACTATATGGATACAAATTGGGGTGAACTTTCAGCACCTGTACGCTAATTGGGGTGGATTTTGTCTACCTTGATGGGAATTAGGGATCGAATTAGCGGAACTGTCCAGGAAAATTGGGGGGGGGGGGGACTTGGGTTAAATTTGATCGCATGGACATAAATTGGGGTAACTTTGGGCTCTAAAAGAGAAAATGGGGTTAATTTTTAGCACCCTGATGAGAATTTGGGGTGAAATTTCAGCAACCGTCCAGGAAAATTGTGGGGAACTAGGAGGAACTGGGGGGAAACTTAGGGTAACTTTGGGCTCCAAGACAGAAATTGGGGTGAGTTTTGAGCACCAGGGGGACAGATTGGGGTGAATTTTGGACACCTGGACATAAATTGGGGTGAGTTTTGAGCAGCTGGACACAAATTGGGGTGAGTTTTGAGCACCGGGGGACAAATTGGGGTGAGTTTTGAGCACCGGGGGCACAAATAGGGGTTGGTGACGTCAGACGCCCCAGCTCCGCTATTTATACACTACTTACGGACTTGTTTATGGAATGATGAATTGATCGGAAGCGAGGAGATTTATCAGGAATAAAGTCTGGTATTGATAAATTTGGGCTCGACCGGAATTGGTCCAAATGTTGAGAGAATTTTATTGATAGTGGAGCCAGAGAGGAAATTTCTGATTTGCACAAGACACTACCAGAAGGGGTGACGTTCCAAAAGCGCCGATGACTAGTCGGATTTTAGAAGTACGTTTAACCATAAGTTAAACGTCTACGATTTATTAATCATCTTATGTTACCGAGAAAGAATACCACCCTTCATCGTGCCTCACCGACGGCCGCTGGGATATTTGATTTTTATATTTTCAGTTTTATTTATTAATTTTAAGCCTAGAAACTATGAGAGATTATTTTTTTTTAATAAAGAATGCTCTGGAAATATGAATTTAGTTGTTGGAAATTCATTTTCTCTATTTAACGTTAAACCTTAACTGCTTCTTGCCTTAGAGGCCTCCTTCGTATAATATAATTATCTGTCAGTATTTGATTAATGTTTGATTTCAAAAGTTATTAGCGAGTGAGTTTTATTCGCGAATCAAGTGATCCGAATACGAGATGGCAACACTCGCGATGCAATAATTCGCTATGAGCGAAAAGTTGTATAATGCGAAATTAGACTAGTTCCGATTTTAGAATGCAGCTTTCAAACTGTAACAGCTGTTGACGGCCAAGTTCGACAAAAGCTTCTTGGCCTAATTTCTTTTTTCTTGCAATATTCCGAAATAAGGGAATAATTTTAAAAGTTCCTTTCTGTCAAATTACTTTTTTTTTTACACCACGTTCGCTTCAAAAATAGCTTTCTAACAAGAAAATCGAAATAAAACATCGTAACGCGAATTAAATACATTTTCTATACTACCTCGGACAGTCGATCAAATCTTGCGAATAATTCATTCAATATTTTCACTAGTTCGGAAGCGGAATACGTCGACGATATCGCTGTAAATCCGACAATATCTGCATATAGAATACTGTAAAGAAATATTAATTACTGAAAAATGTAAATATATATATATATATATATTTATATATATTTAGTCAACAATTCTTACATTGTAATCATATTAATTTTCCAGATTTTGTAACAATTGTATTCTACGAAATAACGGACGTTAATGAACGTAATGCAATCAATGTTAATACAATTTGTACGTCTGACAGAAGACATCGCTTTCTAGGGAACCGTGAATATCTCCTTTTTCAGATACATACAGTAGAATGTTAAGCAGTGGTATTTTTTACATTCGCATACGAGAAAATGCTGATACTGATTTCAAACCACAAACGTTTTCGATAAAATTCCGCTTATTGGTCCGGTTTGAACTTTTCGGTTGCAATAAAAACAGTAGCGACCTAAATTAATTAATTATAAATTCTCAATTAACCTATTCATTTAATTGTAACATCAGTCTTAAAAACAGCGGGCGCGCCAGAATTGCATACTTTTATTTATTTGTACTGACGGGCTAAAAGTTTAACCAATCTCCAAACCAGAATTGTGTGAATAAAAAAAAAAACAGACGAGATACTCAAATAATGCTGTTCTTTGCATTCCAAAACTGATGGCCAGTTTTTCGGACTAGATTTTTTATGTTCAATGGCTTTTACGATTTGCAGAAAGTTTATTTTTGAAAAGTATTTTTCACATCGGGTAACCAAAAATAATATCTATTTAAATTAAAAGTATGATTTATTTTCATTTAAGGATATTTGAGAATATGCCGAGTCAATTTTAAAAATATGAAATTAAACACATTCAGTTTCATTTTTCTTTTCAGAATAAATATTATGCTTTTGATAAACGACTATAATGTATACATGTATATTTACTTTTTAATGATTAAAAATTGACTCTGCTTTTTGACTTTGCTTTTTGACTTTGCCCGGTCAGCTTAGTATTCAACATACTAACTTCCTATTCAAATCTTTAATTAGCTTTTAGTTTAGTTTCAAAAAAATTATATTTCTGACGACTACCGCTGGAGATTTTCTTTATTACCGAAGTTAATATTTTTACTTTAATATATTAAACTTTCACATATATTATAATGTTAGTTCAATGTTGTTGTTGTTTTTTTTTGAAGTTCGATATTTTTTTTTTTTTTTTTTTTCTTGGGCGCGTCAAAACAGAACATTTAACCAACCCAAAGGATTAGCAGAATGATGAAACGTAGGAATTTTTAGGTTATATCAGGAAGCGATTAGAAGTAGAATAAATGAAGATAGCCAACACAGCAACAACAGAAAGAGATGGAAGAGCAAGAATGTGGGTGGGCACAGTAAGAAGTCGGAAGGCCAAGGCCAAGGCCAAGCAAATTGGAATAAAGGACTGCGCGTTCCGAGGAAATACAAGAGTATTCGAATAGAACGTGATAAAAAATAGAACGTGATTTGCATCACAGGTCAAATTTAAGATAGGAGGATCAAAGAAGGGTGACTGAACAATACCAAAACGAAAGAAAGAGGCAGGAAGCAGACTATGATTAAAGCGAAGGCAAATTATGGAAGAAATAACAGAACGGCTGATGCAGGGGAAATTATTAAACCATTAAGAAGGGGTTGTACAGCTAGGTAATTGGAAAAAAGAGACGGATAAAGATCAGTCCAAAAGTCATGGTGAAAACGATAACAGAGAGGGCAAAGACTTTGGGAGGGGAATCTGTCTATGAAACGTTCGATAACCGAGCTATCATTTACGAAAACATGTTTTTTTTTATTGCTTTTGACTAACGTGAAGGCAAGGGAAAATTAAATTGTTTATAGCAATTTTTTTTTGTTACAAACATTTTTTTGATTTTCATTATATATTTCAAATTTCGCGTAACCGAATGGGGAATTGTGTTTTTGGAGGGGGGTGATTTTTTAGGTAGTTTTTTAAATTCAAAATTCAGTATATTCTTGATAATTTTTTGTTCCGATTTCTCGGCTGTTCCAGAGTTAAATGTTCCTTAAAAGGCATTTTAATTGTGATACTTATGTGTACAGCTTCGATTCAATGTGTTTCACTGTTCCGGAATCAGTGAGTTTTAATTTTTCAGTGGTTTCTAAACGATCTTAGTAATTGTGTTCGCTAAAAATGCCATTATATCGGAAGCGAAAAGTAATGGAAATCACTGTTAAGAGGACTTTTATTCACTTTTAATTCCTTCACCGATTTTTTAAAACTCCAACAATTTTTTCTAAAGGTGGCGCGCAATTCTGGTGCGCTCAAAAGAAGCGACGCGCAGTTTTATTCGATGAATATATACACACACATGTATATATATATATATATATATATATATATATATATATGGAAAATTACTTTGAGAAATGTTTTTAGTTAATTTATATCATTAGTGTTGTAAGAACGCTCGCTGTATTCGAAATATGTTCTTTTTCTTTCGGAAAATTAATTTCGGATAATTCCGGTTAAATTAGTTGTGATGAAGGAAATTATTTTTTTCATCGTCTCGGTCTGGTTCACGGAAAAGTACGTTGGAACGTATTCGCATCACGAATGTTAAGGGTTTATATTCGTTTTATATCAAAAATCAGCCTGGTATCGCGCTCAAAAATGGAATTATAAACAGAGACCGAATAAAATCGAAAACCGAACAGGAAAACTAAAAGAATGCTCGGCAGCGTTAGTTGTTATTTAAAGGAGTCGAAATTTTCCTTCTATTCACCAGAGTGTCTCGCGTTCAATTCAAATTTACGAATTTTGAAAAGTTGTTCGCTTGAAATAGCTACTTGTTTGGCGCCTCCGCTAGTTCAACTTTTATTTCCTACGCTCGATTCGATTTCGCTGAGAAAGTTTTCATTCGGTTCGACATATACATCTGTATGCCCTATTCAAATCATTTCACATTTTGCAGTTTCAGCCATGATTTCTATTGCATATTCGATATTAACCGACGGCGACGATGACGTGTAAAAAAAGAAATTGCTCGCAAGCTTTAACGCGTTGTGGATTATTAATTATAAACATGGGAGTGCTGCTGAGTACTACCTCTCCACAAAACATTCTTTATCGTAATAAATTAATCACAAAATGACCACTAAAACTGGTCAGTTGTGATGGGGAAAAAAAAAAAAATATAAACATGTAGTCGAATATAGGGGAATCCCATGAATAGGCAGAGATCTTTGTTGCGGAACCTGAAGTTAAGGCTCGTAACTGACTAAGTCTTTTTTTACCTGTGCGCATTTCTCTGGTAGCCGCTTCAGACTAAATGCCTCTGAGATTTGATGACCGCAAGTTTTAACGGTTAAATTCTTTAACATCATATTATTATTATTATGCTCATGAGCTATCTGTGTGTTTTTTTGTTTCGTTTTTTTGTTTCGTTTTTTTATTGATTTTAGATTTGCACGTTAACTCGCTTTTCACGGATCCGAGGTTTACTTTCGTGGAATTAATTATTTTAACTGATTAATTACACATCTTTAAATGTACGTTTATATAATTATCATATAAACATGGTAGATGGAAAAAAAATGTTATCAGAAAAGATAATACTACAAATGAAGAAATGTAAAATACTTTCAATGCAGACACATTAATAGCGGAAATAATATTTAAGATGAGCGGTGGTTTCAATGTTGTTTTACTCGAACGAAACCACGCTGCCTAATCTAACGCTAACGTAGCTTATTGAGAACGTGGTAATTTTTTGTATTATTCATACTATGTATTTATACTTTTTCCTTGCTCGACTTTGCTTAATTTAAGTAGGTCACTTGTTACGTGTCACATATTTAAATGGTATAATTAACCAAGTAATGCAACTTAAACCTCAAAAAAAAAAAAAAAAGTGAATAAATAAAAATTTTAAAAATACTCTTAATACATATTTAGCGTTTTTCGAATACTATATCCCTCCCCCGAAAAATGCAAAATAAAATTGTTTGCGGTTTCTTTACAGCTTCGTACGTTTTCTTCATTTTCCGACATTTTTACCTTCCCCATCCAACTTCTTGTTCGTTCGTTTCATAATCTTTCTTTCTTTCCTCGGCATTAAATAATTCAAAACATCCCAGAGGCATACATTTGGCGGTACAACTACATTTAGCTTGTCTCTTCTGTTCAGTGAGTTTGACTGAAAAATCAGTTCATCTATTTGCGCACGTAAAATTAGAGATTGAAAGAATTACAATATATCTAGCCTTTTACTTTCGTGTCGCTTGCTATGCCTTTTTACGTAATCGAGCATCAGAGATATAATCGAGAGATCAAAAAAAGTATAAAAAAACATACACTTTCGGAAAACTCGGTAAAAATTAAACATCGATGAAAACATCTTTCTACAAAACCGTAGCGGTTAATAAAAAAAAACAAGTTCAGTCAAGCATGAGGTTTCATGCGCTGAGGATTCCGTATGAAAGTTAACAATAACTATAATTATTTAGTATGTAAGAAAATTTGTTTGAATAAATTTCTATTTTTATTTTACTATTTTAATTTAATATCTTAATAAATTTCAAAGATCTTTTCTAATAATAATTTAAAACAGTAAAGCAAAATACTAATTTGAATCGAAGACTTAGATTAATTTGAAGTGCAATGTAACGGTTATGAAGAAAAATTAATTAAATCCTTTTTTTATTTATTTTTTTAAATTATTGGTTTAGATTTAATAATACTAATATTAAGGTTTTATGATTTTTTTAAATGTGTAATTTTGTTAATTCCTACACCTATCTTTCTTGAATAGCCGACCGTCAAAGATATTTAATAAATATATAAACGAAAACACGCAAAAAATATTAATTAGAAATAATATTGATGCTACGTATCACTCTGCTGCGGCTGCTAGAATGTTGGTGTTCCCTGCTGGCAGGTTGGTGTACGTTGGTGATTGCATCCTGGATTCTCGGCGAATGGGAGGGAGAGACACGGTAATCGAAATTATAGTTTACGAATTTTGTAAATGTCACTAATTGGAAAACCGAATTTCGAGGCAATTTGGTTACTTTGTTATTAAACTTTTTTCGGTTGCAAGACGAACTGGTTACTTTACCAAAAAAGGTCGATATAGTTCCGCGATGTGAAAAAGACTGTCGTTCTACTGTGATGATTTTTTAACAATTCGGTATTTTCTTTCGACTCTCTCCATATGTTAGACCATTATTAAATATTTTTTTTTTATTTATTTACTAACATAGGTCGTTAAATTGTTTAACAAATCGAAATACTATTCGCATCTGTTTTTCATCAGGCGGACGTACCACCTAAACAATGATGCGGTGAGTCCGTTCCTTTCATTACAGTTCATAACAACACTAACACACCTCGTAATGAAAATAACCAAACCAAAACCTGCGATCCTATTTCGTTTCTTATCCCTCGTACTAACACTACTAACGAAAATTATTTCAATCCGAACCAAATTCTAAAAACCGCTGCAATCTCGTATTCCGATAAAGCCAAAAGAAAAATAACACCGATTAACAAACCTGTTTATTTCGTGCATTCAAAAAACCCACTTAAAACAAAACCAACATTTAAAACTAAAAAACTATAAAGTTCTCGAATCAAATCCGGTGCTTGCTAGTTGTGCGCGTGGTGGAATAATATTATCCGTTCGTGCGGATATTAACTTTCAACAGATAATGTTACCATCCGACATTCAACCAGTAACAGTCGAAATTCGTAAGCCAGTTGCACGGGAGTCTCTAAACATAATTCCGAACCGTATTTAGAAACTTTTAAAGTTGCCAAAAACTTCAAACAGTTCATCCCCTCTAGCGCCGCGAGTATTACGGCTAAAAATTTTGAACAGGGTTAAACATATGCGCTTCGACATATATTTCTCAAGTTTGGAACATCAAGGTTTGAAAGTTTCGTTAAGGAAATAACTTATGGTTTCGTTCTCGACAAATAACGATCTTTCCATCGATCATGACCGGAAAAAAAATATTATTTTTGAAACTTTCGAGCTTTCGGCGCTTAAGGTTCTGAATTTTAAGATGGAAACCTAGATGTTCCAAAGTAAATAAATAAACAGGGACTCACATTTTTTTAACCTTGTTCAAAATCTTGAACCAATACATAAATTACAAGCGGGGCTACACGTCATTTTTCAGAATTTTATGAACTTTTAGTAAATTTCAAACAGTTTTGTTAAGAAAACGAAATACGGTTCCGTTCCCAAAAAATAGCGCTCTTTCCAATAATAATACACTTGAAAAAATTTTTTTTTTTACAAAATTTCGAGCTTTCAGAGCCCCAAGTCACTAATTTTAAAATTGGAAACTTAGATGTTCCAAACCAGAGAAATATACATGGATGCCCATATTTACTACTTTCCTCAAAATTTTTAGCTATAATACTCGCGTCACAAATCAATTCTCTCGATTTTTTGAACTTTTCAGCAAACTTTGAAAGTTCAATTAAGAAAATGAAATACGGTTTCTTTCCCGACAGATAGCGATCCTTCAAACGGTATATAACATGCGTCAGAAAAATAAAAAATTTTCTTCAAAATTTCGAACTTTCGGCGCCTTAAGGGTCTAATTTTAAAACTGAAAATCCAAATGTTATAAACTCGAGAAATATAAGGGGATCAGCACGTTTTTAGCCGCGTTCAAAATTTTCAGCTGTAATATTCGTGGAGCTAGTGGAGAGACACATAATTATTTTTTTTTTTTCAACTTTTCAGAACTTTGAAAATTTCTTTAAAAAAATGAAATACGGTTTCGTTCCCGACGAATAGCGATATTTCTAATGATATATCACAAACCTAAACAAAAAAAATTTTTTTTCAAAATTTTGAATTTTCGGTGCCCCACAGGTCTCAGTCTAAAGTTGGGGTCCGATTGTCTTAAATCAGAGAAATATACGTAAAGTCGCGTTTTTTCTACCATGTTCCAAATTTATAGCTGTAATACTCGCGTCGCAAGAAGGGGGCCGCTAATTGGAGCTGACGCTTTTTTGAACTTTACGTCAACTTTGAAAGTTTGGTTAAGAAAATGAAATTCGTTTTCGTTCCCGACTACTAGAGATCTTTCTAATGATATATCACAAGCCCAAGAAAAAAAATATTTTTTTCCAAAATCTCGAGCTTTCGGTGCCCCGAGGGTCCAATTTTGACGCTGGAAACTCGGATGTTCCAAACTAGAGAAATATACGTGGAAGCGCATATTTTTAACCGTGTTCAAAATTTTTATCGGTAATATTCGCGGCGCTAGGGGGGGGGAACACGTCATTTTTCGCGCTTTTTTGAACTTTACGGCAACTTTGAATTTTTTGGTAAAGAAAATGATATAGGGTTTTGTTCTTGATAAATAGCGATCTTTCAAACGATATATTACATTACCGGGAAAAAAAATATTTTTTTACAAAATTTTGAGCTTTCGAAGCCCCGGAGTTTTATTTTTAAAGCTTGAGACCCGGACGCACCAAATTACAGAAATATACGTGGAAGTACATATTTTTAACCATGTTTTAAATATTTAGCTATAATACTCGCAGCGCTAGGGGACGCGCAATTTTTTGAGCTTTTTTGAGCTTTATCTCATCTTTGAAATTTTGGTTAAGAAAATGAAATTCGGTTTCGTTTCCGACTACTAGAGATCTTTCTAATGATATATCACAAGCCCAAGAAAAAAAATATTTTTTTCCAAAATCTCGAGCTTTCGGTGCCCCGAGGGTCCAATTTTGAAGCTGGAAACTCGGATGTTCCAAACTAGAGAAATATACGTGGAAGCGCATATTTTTAACCGTGTTCAAAATTTTTATCGGTAATATTCGCGGCGCTAGGGGGAGGGGACACGTCATTTTTCGCGCTTTTTTGAACTTTACGGCAACTTTGAATTTTTTGGTAAAGAAAATGATATAAGGCTTTGTTCCTGATAAATAGCGATCTTTCAAACGATATATTACATTACCGGGAAAAAAAATATTTTTTTACAAAATTTTGAGCTTTCGAAGCCCCGGAGTTTTATTTTTAAAGCTTGAGACCCGGACGCACCAAATTACAGAAATATACGTGGAAGTACATATTTTTAACCATGTTTTAAATTTTTAGCTATAATACTCGCAGCGCTAGGGGACGCGCAATTTTTTGAGCTTTTTTGAGCTTTATCTCAACTTTGAAAGTTTGGTTAAGAAAATGAAATTCGTTTTCGTTCCCGACTACTAGAGATCTTTCTAATGATATATCACAAGCCCAAGAAAAAAAATATTTTTTTCCAAAATCTCGAGCTTTCGGTGCCCCGAGGGTCCAATTTTGACGCTGGAAACTCGGATGTTCCAAACTAGAGAAATATACGTGGAAGCGCATATTTTTAACCGTGTTCAAAATTTTTATCGGTAATATTCGCGGCGCTAGGGGGGGGGGAACACGTCATTTTTCGCGCTTTTTTGAACTTTACGGCAACTTTGAATTTTTTGGTAAAGAAAATGATATAGGGTTTTGTTCTTGATAAATAGCGATCTTTCAAACGATATATTACATTACCGGGAAAAAAAATATTTTTTTACAAAATTTTGAGCTTTCGAAGCCCCGGAGTTTTATTTTTAAAGCTTGAGACCCGGACGCACCAAATTACAGAAATATACGTGGAAGTACATATTTTTAACCATGTTTTAAATATTTAGCTATAATACTCGCAGCGCTAGGGGACGCGCAATTTTTTGAGCTTTTTTGAGCTTTATCTCATCTTTGAAATTTTGGTTAAGAAAATGAAATTCGGTTTCGTTTCCGACTACTAGAGATCTTTCTAATGATATATCACAAGCCCAAGAAAAAAAATATTTTTTTCCAAAATCTCGAGCTTTCGGTGCCCCGAGGGTCCAATTTTGAAGCTGGAAACTCGGATGTTCCAAACTAGAGAAATATACGTGGAAGCGCATATTTTTAACCGTGTTCAAAATTTTTATCGGTAATATTCGCGGCGCTAGGGGGAGGGGACACGTCATTTTTCGCGCTTTTTTGAACTTTACGGCAACTTTGAATTTTTTGGTAAAGAAAATGATATAAGGTTTTGTTCCTGATAAATAGCGATCTTTCAAACGATATATTACATTACCGGGAAAAAAAATATTTTTTTACAAAATTTTGAGCTTTCGAAGCCCCGGAGTTTTATTTTTAAAGCTTGAGACCCGGACGCACCAAATTACAGAAATATACGTGGAAGTACATATTTTTAACCATGTTTTAAATTTTTAGCTATAATACTCGCAGCGCTAGGGGACGCGCAATTTTTTGAGCTTTTTTGAGCTTTATCTCAACTTTGAAAGTTTGGTTAAGAAAATGAAATTCGGTTTCGTTTCCGACTACTAGAGATCTTTCTAATGATATATCACAAGCCCAAGAAAAAAAATATTTTTTTCCAAAATCTCGAGCTTTCGGTGCCCCGAGGGTCCAATTTTGACGCTGGAAACTCGGATGTTCCAAACTAGAGAAATATACGTGGAAGCGCATATTTTTAACCGTGTTCAAAATTTTTATCGGTAATATTCGCCGTGCTAGGGGGGGGGGGACACGTCATTTTTCGCGCTTTTTTGAACTTTACGGCAACTTTGAATTTTTTGGTAAAGAAAATGATATAAGGTTTTGTTCCTGATAAATAGCGATCTTTCAAACGATATATTACATTACCGGGAAAAAAAATATTTTTTTACAAAATTTTGAGCTTTCGAAGCCCCGGAGTTTTATTTTTAAAGCTTGAGACCCGGACGCACCAAATTACAGAAATATACGTGGAAGTACATATTTTTAACCATGTTTTAAATTTTTAGCTATAATACTCGCAGCGCTAGGGGACGCGCAATTTTTTGAGCTTTTTTGAGCTTTATCTCAACTTTGAAAGTTTGGTTAAGAAAATGAAATTCGGTTTCGTTTCCGACTACTAGAGATCTTTCTAATGATATATCACAAGCCCAAGAAAAAAAATATTTTTTTCCAAAATCTCGAGCTTTCGGTGCCCCGAGGGTTCAATTTTGACGCTGGAAACTCGGATGTTCCAAACTAGAGAAATATACGTGGAAGCGCATATTTTTAACCGTGTTCAAAATTTTTATCGGTAATATTCGCGGCGCTAGGGGGAGGGGACACGTCATTTTTCGCGCTTTTTTGAACTTTACGGCAACTTTGAATTTTTTGGTAAAGAAAATGATATAGGGTTTTGTTCTTGATAAATAGCGATCTTTCAAACGATATATTACATTACCGGGAAAAAAAATATTTTTTTACAAAATTTTGAGCTTTCGAAGCCCCGGAGTTTTATTTTTAAAGCTTGAGACCCGGACGCACCAAATTACAGAAATATACGTGGAAGTACATATTTTTAACCATGTTTTAAATATTTAGCTATAATACTCGCAGCGCTAGGGGACGCGCAATTTTTTGAGCTTTTTTGAGCTTTATCTCATCTTTGAAATTTTGGTTAAGAAAATGAAATTCGGTTTCGTTTCCGACTACTAGAGATCTTTCTAATGATATATCACAAGCCCAAGAAAAAAAATATTTTTTTCCAAAATCTCGAGCTTTCGGTGCCCCGAGGGTCCAATTTTGAAGCTGGAAACTCGGATGTTCCAAACTAGAGAAATATACGTGGAAGCGCATATTTTTAACCGTGTTCAAAATTTTTATCGGTAATATTCGCGGCGCTAGGGGGAGGGGACACGTCATTTTTCGCGCTTTTTTGAACTTTACGGCAACTTTGAATTTTTTGGTAAAGAAAATGATATAAGGTTTTGTTCCTGATAAATAGCGATCTTTCAAACGATATATTACATTACCGGGAAAAAAAATATTTTTTTACAAAATTTTGAGCTTTCGAAGCCCCGGAGTTTTATTTTTAAAGCTTGAGACCCGGACGCACCAAATTACAGAAATATACGTGGAAGTACATATTTTTAACCATGTTTTAAATTTTTAGCTATAATACTCGCAGCGCTAGGGGACGCGCAATTTTTTGAGCTTTTTTGAGCTTTATCTCAACTTTGAAAGTTTGGTTAAGAAAATGAAATTCGTTTTCGTTCCCGACTACTAGAGATCTTTCTAATGATATATCACAAGCCCAAGAAAAAAAATATTTTTTTCCAAAATCTCGAGCTTTCGGTGCCCCGAGGGTCCAATTTTGACGCTGGAAACTCGGATGTTCCAAACTAGAGAAATATACGTGGAAGCGCATATTTTTAACCGTGTTCAAAATTTTTATCGGTAATATTCGCGGCGCTAGGGGGGGGGGACACGTCATTTTTCGCGCTTTTTTGAACTTTACGGCAACTTTGAAAGTTTCGTTAAGGAAATGAAATTCGGTTTCGTTCCCGACAAATAGCGATCTTTCCATCGATATATCGCATGCCTGTAAAAAAAAATATTTTTTTACAAAATTTTGAGCTTTCGTCGCCCCGAGGGTCCAGTTTTAAAGTTGGAAATCCGGATGTTCCAAACTAGAGAAATATACGGGTATGTGCGTATTTTTAGCCCCATTCAAAATTTTTAACTACAATACTCGCGGCGCTAAGGGGGGGGGACACGTAATTTTTTGCTGTTTTTTGAACTTTTGGGCAACTTTGCATAACTTTTGTAACGTAATTTTTTGATTTTATGAAAGTACTCCTGCATTGTAGTTTATATTTTGAATTTCAGCGTTATAAGTTTATCTAGTGACGAGTTATCATTTTTTAAGTGATTTTTGAGGTCGTTTTATGTACCATATTATATATTCTTGACGGTTTTTTGGGTTTTTTGCCGCCCAGGGTAATCGGTCATCTTCAAGTTATAGATCGTTTTAAAGATAATTTTAATTGTAATTTATGTTCCAAATTTGAAGTTTATAAGTCAAGCCGTTCGTGAATTATTTATTTTTATTTGATATTTTTGTCATTTGTGTACCATCTTATAAGGATTCCGTACATTATATGTATACGGAATCCTAAAAAGGTGTTGTTCTAATTATACGAAAACGGAAGTATGCAACGTTCCCTTAATACGAGAAAATTTAACATGTTCTACGGATAAAAAGAGATTCTACATTCATCGTGAAATTTGATTGATGACCTGACATTGTTAATAGCGTCTTGAGTGGGGAAACTTATTCTTTCGAATTTTTTTGGTAAACAGGTAAAAGCATACAACCGTTAATAATGTGACAATGGAAGTAAATGCCGAGGCGAAAGATGATCATTGTAATAGTGTGCGCATAGAATGCGTGCGATGCGAACAAGATGATTTGAGAATTGTAACTACCTATATGTTTTAATATGAAAAATATCTTTTGGTCTCTACACTTTTGTAAATACTTACGAGTAATCGTTTTATCACTGCTGCCCCTAGCTCTTCTTTCGGTTGCTATATCAATTGAGCAGGCATCACTCAACCATGGAACTATCTTGCGGCGCCATCTGCCACGGCGTGTAGCAGGTGAACTAGCAAGGTTGACTAGAGAATTTATGAAAGAACAGGCAATGGTATCTATGTTAGCTGCAAGATCGACATCTTGTAGTTCATCACGCAATGAGTTGTATTTGTTCCAGTTAAATTTTCTGTGGTTCCATCTAGGAGCAATGGGTTGAATGGGTCTTGTATCTGATTTTTCTGATATAATAATAGGGACATGGTCGCTGCCTTCTAAATCTGTGTGATAGAATGAATTCAGTTTGTTGGGGTTAGCTGTGGAGAGAAGTAACAACGAGATCCAGAGTGGATCACATTCGAATGTGTTGGTCCTTTGTTTATCAAATGAAACAAACTGCTGCGGGTAACGACGGTTTCCACATGACAATGTTGGTAAATTCCACTTCTAAAATACACGAAGAACTTCTAAATATTTTCAACAAGATCTGGAATTCTATAACTTTTCCTGACAGCTGCAGATTAGCGATAGTTTTATTCCTTTCCTAAAACCCATTACGAATTCAACATTACCAGACAGTTACCGCTTAATTGCGCTTACATCAGTTTTTGTAAGTTCTTACAGGCTACAGCTGGAACTTGAGGTGTGTTGCTGCAAAGCTGGTATCGAAAGATCTGAATTTGATGCAAAAAATGGACCGCATTAACATCGCGAAAGATATGATTTCCCAGTCCAAATCTGACCCAACATTCATCAGACGCATCATTACTGAAGACGAGGGGTGTGAGTGTATGAGTATGACATGCAATCCAGAAATCAAGCGAGCGAACGGCATACACTAAGTAAGCCTAGACTGAAAAAACCACGTCGTTTTCAGTCGAAAAAGAAGGCGATTCTTACGGTTTTCATTGATTACAACGGCGTTGTGCACCATGAATTCTTACCAGAATATCAGACAGTCAACGAGGATTATTATTTAGACGTTAAGAGACATTTGCGTGAAACAGTTTTCCAAAAAGAATTTGTGGGCAAACAATTCTTAGATTTTGTACGTCGATAACGCACCGTCGCACAATGCTGTCGCTATTCGTGATTTCTTGGCAAAGAACAGAACGAATACTATTCAACAGCTCCCGAATTTACCCGATTTAGTTTCCCGCGACTCCTTCCTGTTCGATTAAAACAAGAAAAATGCGTTTCAGCAGCATAGAGGAGATAATAGCAAAATCGAAAACGACTCTGATAGCCATACAAAAAACCGAGTATAACAAATATCTGGCGGGATGCGATTTGTGAGGCTGCAGTGAAAAGAACAATATTATGAAAATTCGAAGATACCAAAATATTACTCTAAGGTCAATCGTTGGCGCCCCATGGTACGTAAGGAACAAAGCCATACATGATGACCTTTGCATGGATTATGTAGCTGATGTTGTCAAGCGGATGGCAACAAAACATCAGGAGTGGTTATATAATCACACGAACTGGACTGTAACTGGCCTACTGGATAATTTGCCACAAACGCAAGTGTGCAGACTAAAAAGAACAAAACCTTTAGACCTTGGTTTAGTGTAAAAAAAACAAAACACCTTTGCGATAATTATTCAAACATACGAGTGAGTTACTAATGCAGGGATTAGTCACTGGACTACGAACCCTTCACGTCACAATTATTTACCATACCGGCTACCGATAGCCAATAGACCAGAAATGGCTTCTAAAGGAAAGAAAAAAAACAAAATCCTGAAACTTTTTGATCGAGTATATCGCTTTTGAATATAACTTTTTCCCGCCTAAATTTTAATACCTTTGTAATATTAAAAATTACGAGTTTTGAATGCTGCTGATCTCTGTGTGGTACCTTTGATTTTAGTTGCTTCTTTTTTGTTTGCAAACGATTTTATTATTATCTTCATTAAAGAAATCGAATTAATAACGTATTGTATTTATTGAGTTAATTTGTACTTTATTCTGTTTGAGCATATTCCGTTTTACCAGTTAGAACAGGGTTGTATAAAAGGTTTTTTTCCCCTTTTTTAGCTCGAAAGCAAGTTATTTCGCTAATTTCAATCTGCCAAATTAATTAAAAAAATAACCAAGTGTTCAGATTAAACAATTTTTCAAACTCTGTACGTTTAAATGAAAAAAAAAAAAAAAAAGGATTATTACTTTGATGTTGTTCTCAAAAGTGGTAGAAATTATAAAAATCGCATTTAACAGTAAACTTGAAAAGCATAGTCCACACTGCAGCCTCGCAACAAAAGAGGTTATGCAAATAATGTTTGAACAACGGACGATTATATCATCCGCAAAACACCGTTGCTGACATGGGTGTTCAAGAATTCACCGTATCCGATATTATTAAACTAATTCGAGGAGAGCGTCCAAATCGACAAATAATAATTGTAACAAATTTAAAAAAAAAACAAAAAAAAAAACAAATTTGCGTATTAAATTTCCGGAAGAGGAAATCTTAGCAAGTCTAAACAATGCTGCAGTATCTAGCTAAGAGCTGTTTCTTTTTTAAAAGGTTTACGCAGTCATCTTCTAGATCGTTGACGGAATATAAGGAAAAAAAAATATATTAACCTCAGCTCCTTTATATGTCTAGCTCTTCACTTAACACTACAGAGTTGATCATTATTATTACCCTTTTGAAATTCGTCAACTATAGTTTTTTCAGTTGTTTTTTTAGGATTCCGTACACATATTTTTTTTTGATATCTCGTTTTTTAACACTTTTTGTTGTTATTATTATTTTTTTATTCGGTTTAATTCTTGTTGTTAAGACAGCGGTTTAACTTTTTAACGCTGATCCCGTTATATATTATGTTCTTCGGTTCTTAATTTAATCGTACAAAGCCTTTGTCTTTTTGGGTTTCTGCCGCTACAAAGCACCGTGTTTTGAACTATTTCATTTTGAAAAGCTGCATACATTTTTCCATTTTCCACTTGTGTCGTTCTTCTTAGCCATAAAAGTTACTCCGATTTACGTCAAAGCGATCTCCCTTAATCCGAGATTTATATTCTTCTCTGGGTTCTTAACTTCCTTCATTTGCTGCTGAACATTTCAGGTGAGAAAATGCGTTATTCTGACGTGAACTCGAACCCAGTTTACAGATATATATATATATATATATATATTGGCTTTTGAAGTCAATACATCTATGTTATAGATCTGTTATTTAGTTTAAATAATGAATGAGACATAACGAGCCCATGTTTACTTTCTGTTTTCTGTAAGCATTTCGAAGTTATTACTATTGCATACATTTGTGTAGAATGAACTGGTGCACTGCCATCTGCAAACTCTTAATGCATATCTTTATTAGCATCGTAAAATTTACTCGCTGTCAGGGGCGGATCGTGAATTTTTGAGGCTTTGGGTTAATGCTACTTAGGGGCCTACCTAATTACTCAACTAATTGACAATAAAATATTTTATTTATTTAATATGACTTTGTGTATACAAAAACATCAACTGTACGACATTATTGCAAAAGAAATTGACAGGTTATGTGTAGTTATGTTATATAAATTATAAAGCAACCTTTCTGCATTTTTGTGTTGCAAATTCCTTTATTCGCTCATCACATTGTAAGTCCTTTGTTAAATCACAATTTATGGAAAGAACTGATAAATGATTTAGTCGATAGTTCGACATTGTTGTCCTATGTTTGTTTTCTATATACAACATCCTGGAGAAAGAGCGCTCCGCTTCACAGCTAGTGATTGGCAACGTTAAAAAAATCTTTAAAATGGTATTTGGGAAAACATCAACAAGTTTCTTTTCATAAATTAGCATACAAATTTCACTGCAAGAGGTGTAAGACTCTGGCTTAGACTATAGTAAATAAGATTTTAACTGAATGCACTTATTCGCTAAATGTTTGTATACGTCATCTGGATAATAATCAATAACATTACATACACTTTCCAGATCTATGTTTCCCATATTTTTGTCTTGCAAATTCGTTAAAAATTTGAATTTCTTTTCTATATGTCTCATAGACTTAGCTTCTTTTATTTAAATCCATAATCAGCTTATCAAACGCAATGTTTAGAGTGTCTCTTTTAAATTTTTCTGCGCTGTATACTGAGATTTTATCTGTAGACTTATCTGAAAATTTTGAAGTAATGCGTCTCTTATTTATGTCACTATAGTCTGTTTCCACACTAGTACTTAATTTTTTAGCTTTCTCTCTTCGTATTTCTTTATCTGATCTGATTCGTGCCGTATGGTGCTCACGAACTCTTTTAATGACACAATTAACTTGTTGCTTCACAAATATCTAAACCGCGGCTCTATACTTTTTTTATTAACTAAATTAAATCTCTCCAAAATTTCTTCCCAAAAAATAATCAAAATTGCAGTATCGAGTTTCGCCAGTTCATTAAATAAATTTCGTGCCTCTTTTCGGGAATCAACTTTCTCATTCTCATTTTCGCTGAAACTTTTGAAAATTTTCATAATGTCACCGTAATCATTTTTTAAAGCTTTGACAGCAGCATAGTGACAAGTCCATCTGGTCTGGCTTAAACTTTTTAACGTAAATTTTAGTTTTGTTTCACGATTTAACAGTTCCCACTTAAGGGTCGAAGCAGAAAAGAAAATGTATATTTTTTTCAATACTCCAAAAAAGATCACAATTTCGGTTACAACCTTAACAGATTCTTCACCAATTAGGTTAAGGGAATGCGCAGCACACGGCACATAATCCGCCGATTTATTTTTTTATTTTAGCAGTGCTTGTAAACCATTGTAATGACCCGCCATACTAGCAGCGTTGTCATAAAACTGCCCCTTACAACTATCCAGTAGTAGTCCATTTGTTTCTAAAAAGTCTTGTAGATTATTAAATAAATATAAGCTATAGTATGACTTTCCTCGAAAACAGTATTGTATTGCAATAGCAAGTTGGTCATTGTGAGACAGATCTGGGATTGAATCCATCACAGTTGAATAATACTTTGTGTTGTCGTTATTTATTTGAGTTATAATTTGTTTAACTATCTGTTTGCCCGTAATCTCAATTACTTCCTCATATACTGCTTTTGAGAAGTACGATATTATCAGTTTTGGTAGCAGCTCTCGTTGTTCAATGTGTTTACGAATTAATGGGTCGAACTCTGCCAATAGTTCCAGAGCACCCGTAAAATTACCATTATGTGGAGAACCAAATACTTCCTCGAAACCTCTAAATGCTAAGCCCGTTATATACAAAAATTTTACCACTGCAATAACCCATTTTAGAACATTGTGATAATATTCTGTTTCTTTCCTTAATTGCTCCTGAAGCTGCTTGTCTAAAACAGACTTATTTTCTTTTCGTGTCAACCATACTTACATTGAATTCTTATGTAGCCCATGTCAACATATTTCTCAAACTCAAACTTAAAATTTTCTAAATTTCTTTCCGCCTCGGTATCACTGTCTTCTTGCTGAATACCAATATCGTTCACAGAGGGTTGCTGGCAGTCGAGATCTTGCACATTTTCATCACTTGTATATGTTTCTTAGTTTTGAAGATTTTCCGCTTCCTTCGGTTAGATTCTGTTCAGATAAGATCCCTTCCTTTTCGCTTGTTAATGGATTTGTAGCTATTTCATTTTCATGTTCTAATTTTAAAAAAGTTTCAACTTTTGCACATTTCTTTCTTTCTTTTTCTCGATCTAACTGTAATTTTCGTTTTTCAGCTCCACTTTTATATTTTCTAGCAGAAATATTGTAAAATGAAATTTTGATATTTTTCTGAAAATAAACAAAGAACTTGATAGCTTTTTTATTTTGTTATTTTTTTACAGGTCGCTTCATTTTCTCCATCGGTTGATTCTATTTTCTCTTGATCCTTCTCGGAATACATGTATATACGTAATAGTATGTACTATACTGATTTTGAAAAATATTTTATCGCGGTTAGGTTAAATGTCAACTCTTTAAAGTAGATTCTGAAGCATGATCGGAAAAGTCCCCGAACTTCTTTTTTAGCACGCATACAAGTGACTGATCTATTAAACAATACCTGTACTGCATGGGCGTCGCCAGCGGGGGGCAGGGAGGGGCAGCTGCCCCCCCTGGAGCCTTGAAACTTTTTAATCAACTGGCATTGATGAGTATTCCTAGGCGCGTAATCATGGACAATTTAGAAAACTTATGTTTTAATTAGGATTTTATTCTTGTTTAATAAAATATTAAGCCTTTACAACTTATATATTTTATTTTTCCTATAACTCATATCCTCTTTCTATCATCTTATCCCCCCCCCTGGCGACTGGCAACTCATCTTGCTCCTCCCTGGCTCATCGGCTGGCGACGCCCTTGCCGTACTGTATTGCTACATCTTTCTAGAATGTGTGTATAAAATTTCAGCAGTTTTCGTTGATTTAATTTTGAAAAATTAGAGTTAAATATACTTCTGAATTTTAATTTTAGATATTATTTTTTTTACTTCGTAATATCGATCGTCTATTGTTTTCAGTGGGGGCTGGGGGCCCTTTGTATCCCCGGAGCCCTGGGCTGCAGCCTAAAAAGCCCTTAAGTAGATCCGTCCCTGCTCGCTGTACATTGCTAGTTCATTCCGTCCATCGAGCCGCATCATTATACCAAAAGTAAAAATTGAAATAAAAATCTTTAACCGAACCATTTACGAAGAGAAGGAGTGGGTCAAGTTGAAACGTCAGAGCTACCCCAATTGGGCATGTTAGTATCGTCGTTGTTCCGTTTTCTTTAGCACAGTGCCCGCTATTTCTTATCTTATACTAACATTCGTGTCTGGTCGTTGTAAATTTCAATAAAACATTCATTTTAGTGTCATTTTGTTTTTTATTTTAAACATCGATGCCGCTTGCTTGCGTCATAGAAGAGGCCGCTTATCAGAGCCGGCTCATAAAGACGAAAATAAAAAATTAGTAAAAACTTTTTCTCACAAAACCATTTTATCGGTTTTCTATTCATTCGTTTATTTTTTGGCGAATAATGGGCCAGTTCGAAGCCCACAATAATAACCTTTTGTGATAACTCATGAAACTAGAAAGTTTTTTCTTGTTCCTCATACGTGGTTGAAATCTGCAGCAATTTTGGGCCCTTACAATATACACTGATTATCCTAGTCGCAAGGAACTGTGAATGTTACCTAGGCAAAACCGGCCCGTAATAAATGATGCGTGAACTTTGTTCGATAGTTCATTAATAACTTTACGAAAACTACTTTTTACGTTGGATCGCTCTTCGAGGTGTGGCAAGTGGGTTTTTATTGTAAAAGTTAAAATTGCTTCTTTCGTCTAATTTATAGCACACCTGGTAAACTTCTGTATCCGGGACCGACACATTTTCAAGTACATTATGAACACGAGCTTTCTGAGATTCATCCGGTTTCAAGTTAAAAACATAGTGCAGCATCAAAAATAGCTGCGAGTAGAGTAACAAATTCGAGTGCTTCGTTACCGCATAAAAAGTGATACGACGAAATATTATCAGTGAGTAAAGTGGAGAATAAGAAAAAAAAATGCTAAGAGTGACGTATCGAAGAGAGTTTTGTTGGGATACAAAATGGAGTGAACGGGAAGAATCGATGAAAATCAACGGCTAATGAAGTCTCTTGGGGATAGCGGAAAGAAAGCCGTACAGTTATTTCATGCATTGCATACAGCGTATGTTAAATTCAAGATGGATGCCGTTTTGTTTTTGAAAATTTTGCACTAAAAATATATTACTTCATAAAATCATAGAAAAATGATCGGAAAATGTATATGAAAAAAATAACGTAGAAATGTACACTACCGTGTGAATTTCAGCATTTTTTTTTTTTTTTTTTGCAAAGGATTAAGAAGACATCTAAAAAAATATTATTCGTATTTTTGCATGAATATTTCAAAAATTGATAAATACACATTTGGAGTAAATTTTCCTATTCCGAATATAATTCGTTAAATTGTTAGAATATATACTCGAGAAATACTTACACGCAACTGTTTAAATCAAATTTTAATACACACACACACGCCACTTGCTTATTTATTTTATTTTGTTGGTTACTTGATCCGAAATTTTATCTAAAATAAAGCGATTATGATGATTATCGTAATCACAAAGTGTTTTTTTTTTTTTCTACTGAAAACGCATTTAATAAGTAATGTTTTATTCGTTGCCGTATGATTTTGAACAGAAATATTATAAAATTTAAAAATAATTTAGGATTCCGATACTCTCTACCTCTCATTCCCAAAATTCCCTTTCTTTGTTTAATTGTCATTACTGTTCAATACAAACACTAATCAAATTAAGTTTTCAGTTTTCCCTGTAATTCCGTTTTACAATCATAATGATAACATATTTTTGTAAACGTACTACAGACTACTCTAGTTTTTGCAATAGTTTACCTGCCTTATTAATTGAATTATTCTGACGATATGTAATTTCTTCCACAGCGAATAAATTAAATTCATCGAAAAAAAATTCTGTGGCATGTAAATTATTAAAAATATTTTATTACACTACGATTACACCGGTTTAGTATATGCCCAATATTTTATCCCTGAAGTTACACAGTTGCAATTTTCAGCATCTATAATTTAAACTTGTATGAATATACTCTAAAAATATTGTGACCGGACGTATAAATTGTATGTTAAAGAAATCTGGCACAAACTCTTTATTATTTGATTTTTTTTGATGCTAGAGAAATATTCTTTTTCTCAGCCTATTATTATAACTGTTCCATAATTTTGATATTTATTCATGTAGTGTTCATTTAAATTTAGATTGTTTTTTACCTTTACGGATTTATTTTTAAAAATGAGAAAAGGATAGACACTACCGAAGTGATGGCTGATCTCAACTTTATTTTTAATTAAAAACGGCGTGACAATTGTGTATTCGTAGAATTTTGCCTTGGAGGGCTTAAAAATAGGGGGAATCTAAACATTTTCACAATAGTCTGCTCCGAGGTCAGCGCATTGACGCCAACGTTCAACCCATTTTTGAAAGCACCTCGCAACCCCCCTCCCCACGAAGATAGGTCCATCAAGACGACCCTCGTCGTGACACTTTCGACTTTGGCAATGCCGTCGTATCGGTTTCCTTTCAAGTAACTTTTGAGTTGAGGGGGAACAAATGAAAGTCGCACGGAGCCAGGTCCAGGCTGTAGGGGGGAGTGGGAGCGTGGAGATGCTGCGAAGTGTCAAAAACTGGCGTACTGCAAAGGACCAGTATGCTGGAGCGTTATCATGATGCAGCACCCAATCATTTTCGGCCAATTCGTGCGCGCTACACGCGGGCTCGTAACCGTTTCAAAACTTCGAAGTAGAATGCTGCATTGACTGTCTGGCCTGCGGGAACGTATTCGTGATGAACAACGTCGTTGATGTCGAAGAAAGCGATCAGTAAAGACTTGACTCTTGATTTGGACATGCGAGCTTTTTTCGGACGCTGTGGCCTTTTTCCACCCACTGCATGCTCTGTCTCTCAGAGTCATATTCGAATATCCAAGACTCGCCCCCGTGATAATGTACAACATCCACTGGTTTCCTTCAGCGTCAATTCGATCAATCATGTCCTGACAGATGGGCATCTCCGGAGCTCTTTTTGTTCAGCTGTGAGCAGTTTTGGAACCATCTTGACGCACAGTTTGTGTATCCCCAGATCGTCATTTAAAATCTGCCGAATGGTCTCGCGGTTGATGTGTTTAACTCTTCTTCTAACATTCGACAATTCACTCGACGGTCTTGGGGAACGCGCAACACGTTCAATATTTGCCGGCGTTTTTGCGGGGGAGAAAGACCGCCTCAGCCGGATCGTCCTCGGATGATTCATGGCCGTCTTTTAGCCCACTTGAAAACAGTTGGTTGTTTCAAATAGCGTCTTCTTTAAATACGTCTTGTCTTTTGCTCCTCCTAATACTTTATCTGTTGAAATAAAGAGAATAAACTCTCTAGAATTTTCATGAGGATTTGGGAAATTGATCTGCGTGACAAAAAAATGTGCGTACGAGAAGTTTTGATTTTCTACGTTACGTTATAATAAAATATCGAACAAAAAAATTACTATGATAAAATGCTTTCTTCCGGGTACAGTTTGGCACACTGCGGCACAAGTTGACCATCGACTGATTGAAAAATTCTTAAATATCTGATAAGTGTAACTGTGTATATTCATCGAAGAAAGCATATTTATCACAGCCATTTTTATTCGATTTTCGCCTATGGCATAAATCTTATCCTAGATAGAAAAATTTATCTATATTAATTACGTGGGCATTAATTTCCTTTACTATCAAATACCCTTCGATAGCTCTAAAAAAATTCTGTAGAATTTATTCTTTATTGTTAAAGGATAAATCGATAGATGTTAAAATTATTTTCAAATTTTTTCAATCTGTTGTTGGCTATAATTACACGGAAATTAATAAAAAATTACTTATTAGTATAGTGTTTTGTTAGAAAACCTCTTTTTCGGAAATGACAATTACGCTTTATTTTTGTTACACTTGTGGATGAAGTAACACTAGTGAAATGAAATTAACAAGTAAGTGGGTGCACTGAAATTTTATTTAAACGATTGTGAAAATATTTTCTATAAAACAATATAACAAATAACATTCTAAATTGGAAAATTTACGCTAAATGGATTAGAAAGAATTTTTGAAATATGCAATATATATATATATATATATCATATATATATAGGAATAAAATTTTTTGGGCCATTTTTTAATCCTTTTTGCATAAATGGTGGAATTCACTGCTTACATTTCAGTTTTTATTTATTTCACGTACATTTTCTTACAATTTTTTTTACTTTTTACCAAATAATACAAATAATCGAACAAAGCGAAATCTTTTTTAATTTGCATCTGTCGGTCATATATCAGAGTATCGTATGAAACACTGCGTATAGTTTTTCCTTTTCTTTATTCTTGAGAGACTCCATACAATTTGTTGACGTTCTTTAATCGACGCTATACGTTTTTTTTCTATCTGTTTATTTATATTAAAACTCTCATTAACGCGCTATTTAACCTGAGCCAGAGTAACTCTAGGATTTAGTGTTGGGACCCACATTGAAACTATCATATATTATTGATTTTCCAGGAATAGAAAATTTACACGTGGCCATAATTTCTCCGGTTGTAGCACAGATTCGAATATCTCACATGCCGCTACAAATAGTCCTGGAGAAAAATAATACAACTGGACAGACTAGAAATGATGCAGAGAAATACATTGCGTCATTTTAGGCAAACGAAATGGTCGCTGCATATTTGTTGTCACCGAGATAAGATTTATTTTCCGCAATCAGACACAACTGGCCACTCGAATTTAAAGATTTCTTATGCAACACCGAAGAGGTAAATAAACATTTTAGACACAATATCAGAATTTACAATAATTTATTTGTAGTCGTCGCTTCACTTCCAGATATCTAAAATGTAAATGCAAATATTGGGGGGGGGCAATTTTCATAAACCACAATTTAATGTTACAACCGCTTACGAATCAAAACCGACGTGATATGCTTAAGCGCTTAAAGCATTAAGGTACTTCATACAAATTAGAATTAAAAAGTATGGTTAGAATTTTGCAAACCTTTCGAGGCTGGCCATCATCCACGAATTTACAAGTGCATATGAACTCACGGCAATAATGAACACAAAGTCGGGCAATTTAAATGATCGAATTCGATATACACATTCATCTAATTACTTAATACGAAACCGCTGATCCGTATGGATTCTTTACTGTTGCTAAAGCGATATAATGTTTTGGAAATAATAGGAAAAAAGGGAATAAATTATTCTGGCCAATGGGGTTAGGCGAATCATTTTCCATTAATATCAAAAGCATTTTTCAGATAAGTAACCGGTAATGCCACGTTGTTGAGTTTACGTGTAAAATTTGTTTATTTTTTAAATGATATCTCATTGTTAGTAATAAGATTACCTTATTAAAAGCCAAACTTTTTTTTGTTCGGAATACTATCCAATGGGAGAGAGGAGGTTCTCGACGATACTTGAACTTTTTAAAAATATGCAACGATTGAGAAATTACGAAAACTTTATGCAAATGAAATTTCGAAATGGAAATTCAGCGAATTTATTCGGATAAATTGTTCAAAAGTTGTACACTTACTGATTTAATATTGCTCAACAACGAAGTTGAACAGGGACGACGCCGCCTTTGTAATGCATTATTCAGAGGTGCAGTTAACGGTCTAAAATTGAAATGTCGAGAGCCAGCTTTTAATATTTAGCGCCTTAAAATAATTTTCTCCTCTACTATATTATATAACGACATTAAACGGAGCGAGATGATTTGGCGAAATCCGAATAGTTAATTGACAATTCACTGGTCTACAGTTTTCAGTGATAAAAATTTCGCCTCCTCTTGTCGAGTAAATTCCATTAGCCGAGTTCAAACGTCATTGGTAAGGTTGCCAAAACTTTACACCATAGTCGTCGCAGTTACACTATACTAATCTAGAATATTCTGAAGCGTACCGAGTAATTTGCTTCAAATTAAATTTAGAAATTTTTTTTCCAAAATATTGTGTACGCGGCGAAATGATGGAAAGAGAGTTTCAAAGTAAAAGCGTTGTCTGTTCTTTCCTCCCTTCTTTTTTATAGATAAAAAAATAATTAATAAGTTAAAGTGGTAATTCATAAAGAAAAAAATAATGATAAAAATAATAATGATAATTTATTTTTAATAAAAGCGAGAGTTCTTGTTCAATATTTTCAACACAATCGCGTATCGCTGGACAGTAATTGTTCCCTTGATAGGTTAGGAGTTGCATTTTACTCTTCAAACTTTATAAATTTAAAAATCGATTTTTTCCCCCCGATTGTTTATTCTATGCACTCTGCATTATGTCTGTTATTCTGTCTGGAAATTTTTGTACGCTTTCTAAATATTCTACATGTGTTGGTTCTATTTATTTTTCCTTTATTCGATGCCGTTATCATTCTCTTTTTTTTACCCTTTCAAAATGCGCTGATATTAAAAAACAGCAGCAATGTGTTGCATTGGCCGATCCGTCTCGCTGCCATGAAATATTAAATGTAGTTACTCAAGTTCGGAATGGCAATAAATATAAATAAAACGAAAATAATGTCGATTGGTAGAAAAGCAAGCCCTTTACATGTAATAATTGATGGGAAAGCAGTGGAACAAAAGAAACAATTCAAATACTTAGGGCAAATAATAAAAGAAGATTTGTATTGCGATCGGAAAATCAGTGCTCGTATTGGATTTGCAATACTTGCTTTCAGAAAGAAACGAAATTTTTGCATCAAAAGTCATTGGCACTGAGTTTAAGGAAACGATTAATGAAGGTTTATGTATGGTCCATAGATGGCGCAGAAACTTGGACCATAAACAAGCGAAATGCAGATAAACTGCAAGATTTTGAAATGTGGTGCTGGCGAAGGATGGAAAAAATAAGTTGGATATGGACAAAGTGAAAAATCAGGATATATTAAATAAAATTTCTGAAAAGAGGTCATTACTTGACCGGGTACGCAAGACACGGCTAAATTGGATGGGTCATGTCTTAGGGCATGACGGATTACTTCGAGTTGTACTGGACGGGAAAATACGTGGTAGACGAGGACACGGAAGGCCACGAAATTCGTTTGTCGCGACATTACTAAAAGATACAAGGGCTGAACAGCTACACGGATTTAAAGAGGGCTGCGGAAAGCCGAGAATACTGGAGAAGGATCATCATGGATGGAAACCAGTTTTAGGACTGAACCATGCAGATAGATAGACTCTATGTGAAACAATTGTTATCATTTAAAATTAAAACGGTTTATAATCTTAAATAATTACAATTGTTTCGTCTAGAGTAGCAACTTTATTTAATATTTCATAAATACAGTGTTACATATATCAATATAATAATGACGTTGTTACTAGGCCTTGATTGTTCAGCGTGACCGGTACATGCAACTGGTTGAACTAGCGTATAGAAGATTCTATTTTGTCTACTTTATAATACTTTTAGTACGGTAATTTGTTTTAGTGATTCAAAACGAGCGATCAAAATGTTAAAAAATGTCTTTATTTTTATTGATAAACGATGCTCGAATGGCTGAGAACGAATGCACTTTGATCGGTTTTCTGCTGTCTTTCGAATGCATTTATTCAACTACAGTCAGCTAGGTTAGTGTCAAAAATTCAGTAGCACATATATGACACGAAATCAAGACGAGGGTCATCAATCAAAAGTTTTTCTCCTCTGTGACAACGATCAACTGCTGAGCTTCGAGCTATTGCTAATCTGTCCTTAATACCCTTTGGAAAGCTTTTGTTTGTTTATTAACTAAATGCCTAAAAACATGCAAGATTGTTCTCCTGTTTTGTTTTTCATCATTTAGTTGATTTACTACCGTTGGTAATGTTTGAAGTTGTGCTTTTCGTTTGCCGTTTAATGCGGTATTTTCGCTTCTCTTTTTTAAAGCCCTGTCGCCAGTTACGTCTCGAAACGATAGGAGGGAGAAGTTAAGTCTTAAATCGATCGGAAGTAGTTAATAGACAGGATAGGAAATAGAACACGGGTGCAGAAAGCTCAGCTTTAAAAGAACGAAAGGTTCAATAGAAATAGAAAAGAGGATTCAAAGAAAATATGATATTATTAAGATTGCAAATAATTATATTTTATTAGTATGGCGAGTACGTAAAGCAAATAGTGATTCCAAGGCAATGCAGTATGATTGAGGCGTAAGCGAATGATAGAGGCAACAGTAGAACGGAGCCGTTAATAGACCCATATATGTGTGTGCATTATGTTTACATACATGTACACTGCTAAGAACTAAGTCATTCTTAGGTTGGAGGTGGGTTAATGCTGTAACAAAATCTGTAACGTTTGCGCGTTACGCACTATGTTCATTTTACCAAAAACTGACATAGTCAATTGAATCTAATCTTTCCACAAGAATTACAGCAGACGCTCATCTGGCGGTGCAACTCTTCACAGCGAGAGAGAATCCGGTTTATATATGTCTACGTAGATTTTCTTATTTCGACTATTTTTCGATTTATTTTTAATCTCCTTCTGTAACATTGGAGTCATTTTTCCCCGAGATCACTGTTGTCGTATTAAAAAGATTTAAGAAATATTTAAAGCTTTCACAGTGATTACTCATAATAAATATCTTTTAAAACACAGTTATTTCCGAAAATTATTTATTATAAGATTTAAGAAACTTCGGGCTAGGCTAAGAAAAATTGCACATTCGGAACAGTTCTTACGTGATTCGCGAATTGTCCTTCATAATAACGATTGCCTTCATGAGCTTCATGTAAATAACAATACCCATTTATGTTTCTGTCCACCATTAGAGAACGTTCATGACATTAAATATCTAGGTACATATATATTGATAAATCCTTGAACTGGAAAAAACACATTCAAAGTTTAAACTCGAAATTAAGACAGATAATTCCAGCTTTATATAAAATAAAGCGAGTACTATCGTATCGAACTCTACGTATATACTATAATTCGATAATAATGTCTAGAATTTTATATGGAATTCAAATATATTATGTGAGGCTAAGAAAACGGAAATAAATAAAATAAGCAAAATGCAGAAATGGGTCAAACTTGTTTTTTCTCTCTTTTTTTTTTTTTTTTTTGATTTTCTACTTTTGTTTGCTGCGCTGAGAATGATCCTTTTTTCAATCATCTTGAAGTCCATTGTCCTACGTAAGAACGTGGTAGCATCATATTCTACTTATTTCGATCCATTGCTACGTGGAATGCTTCTAACAACTTGTATATCCAGTTAGTGTATTTACTTGATCAGCCTATCGTAATGGGCATCTTCCTCTGGGACGTTTTCCTTGCACCTTCCCCTGCATAATGTTTCTTTCCATGGAATTTATGTAACGAAGTATCTGACCATATTCCGATTTATTATCTTCAGCTCCTCTAGAATTGATTTGTTGGTTCGGCGTGCCGTCCACGCTATCCGCAGAATTTTCCTGTATTTGCAAACTTTTGCTAAATATCGTTTGCTGTCTGATTTCGGGCCAGTTTAATTATTTTTGAAATTCGCCTGAAAAATTATCTTTTTTGAGGAGATCATCGTTAATCTAGCGAGGTCGCTATATCTTCTATTGTGTTTTACTTGGCGATTTTACACAATTGTTTTAGCAGCTGTTGATCCAACCATAATAAACGATGTTTCTGATTAATACATATAGGTGCATGGTTTCATCTAATTTGGAATATGTTCAAGTCAACGTGGTTTTTTGCGATCTTTTCAGCCGCATTGTATGCGAACACGATATCGACGACGATTAGCAGAAGAAGTTGTAAATTTCGACGCTCCGGTATCGACTCTCTTAACTCTACTACGGTGTCTGAGGAAGAGAAAAACCTGACCCTATTTATTTATATTGTTCACACGGTGCAATTTTTTCGGTATTCGCCTAGGTTCGTGCAGCTAGGGAGGAAACTATACAGTCTGCTTTCACTCATTATTTCAACTAATTGTAAGACGTCATATGATCTTTTCAAAAAAAAAAATCTTTTCAGTGAGTATATATGCAATCACAAAAGTTTTTACGTCATCATCTTATTTCCCCCGATGCTTGAAAAATACGGTAGTTATTTATTATTCTGAAAAAAATTGAAAATAACCTGCCGCACTATTTCGAATTGTTAAAAATATTAGTTACATACTATATTTTAGTTGTCCATTTCTGATGGTACACTTCCGAAATAACTATGAGGTTTTTATTTTCAGAAATATAATTGAATTTTAATATATCGTTAACATGATTCGGCATCACCGTTCTATACTAACCTTTTTTAAAATTGTATTATAAACGAACCCCACCTGGATTATTTAGCAATATATTTAAAAAGGGGAGTATTGAGCATGAATAGAGAAGTACCCAATGGAGTAAGTTCTTCTTACGCTAGGTCATGCGGTTTCTTACACTTCAGCTGCTTCACATCACTAACAGTATGTGGCAGTCCAGCAGAAAGTTTGTTCGGAAGCCTTATGCCCGTATGGTACGCTACAATAATACAAAAAGCTGCAATTTAAATGAATCGCTACAGTATGGCTTGATCCTAGAGGATTGGACTCAAATCGCGGTGCATTTCAACTATCATTCTATTTTAGGTCAGTTTTTCTTGCTTCGTATTTTAGGAGAACGTTCGAAAGGATTATTAAAAATAGGTTAATATGGTGGATTAAAAGGAAGAATATTTTTCCCACAGGGGTATGTTTGGATTCCGATCGGCTAGATGTACTTTAGATTGCATAGCCGCATTTCTGGGTGATGTCTACTCTTCCTTTATTCAGAAAGAGTTCTTAGTGAACTCTGTTTTTTTCGAATATAGTCATAGCTTTCGGTAATGTATCTATTCCTATCTTATTTAATGAAATCACTAAAATTGGAGTTCCCATTCGAATGGCTAAATTGTTGTGTAAACTTTTCATAAATGGAAAACTGGTCTTCTTACATTCGCTAACTAAAACTACAGTTGAACGTATAACTTTGCCCAGGAGTCAGTTTTAAGTCCAGTGCTTTAACATTTGTCATGTCAGTTGTTAATAGTCAAATTGAAGATTCAACTAGAATTTTATCGTATGACACATACTACAAACATTTACCAGATGATAAACCTTCAAACTTCTATCAACTCGGTTTGTAACTCGTTTCGAAATATCAGTCTCGTTATATCTCCTTCGAAGTCATCCTTTTGTATCTTTTCACTCCGTCCATTTAATGGTACCATTCCTCAAGTATCTATAATTAATATTTGGGATTATTCCTTGACTCTAGACTTACCTGGGGGTACCACATAAATGTACTCTATCCAATCAGCTCATGAATATGTATAATCCTTCAAAGGCGATTAGTAACTCATCTTGGGGAGGGCAGGATCCCGTGATCTCAAGTTTACTACATAAATCTATAGGGAGATCCAGGTTGAATTATGGTGCGGTTTTTTTACGTTTCGGCTTCAGCTTCTCTTCTTAAGAGGGGCTGGAGACTCTTCAAAATGTTGGATTGAGCCTTATATCAGGTAACTTCAGGTCTTGCCCTGTAGTGTGCCTCCAGATGAAGACGATGATGCCACCGTTACATATTAGAAGAATAGAGCTTTAGCCGTACAAATTTTTAATTAAACACTGTAATTTTTTTAATTACTCGCTAATAGTTAATGTTACGGATCTACATAAAAAATGGAGATTTGTCAATAAAAAAATGCCTTTTTTATTAAAATAATTAGCAAATATATTAAATATATAACGCTGCCTTAATTTCCGTTTTTCCTTCTATGTACTTCAATCTTCCGTATGATATTAACTTAATCGACATTGATATTAATATTCACTTTAATTTACTCCCCCGATGCAATTAACTATCATTTCTTAAGTATTATGGAACCGCATTATCTCGATTATATGCAGATCTTCACGGACGGTGCCAAATTTCCAAGTACCAATCAAGATGCGGGTGCTGCGTGCCTCATCCGGAATATTTTTACACAGAGGTTTAGGTTGCCTCCCAAGGCTTCGGTATTTACGGCGGAGCTCTTGGCTATTGAAAAGACCTGTGAGTATATTTTCAATGTCCTCCATTCCAATGGGAATTTTGTAACATGCTCGGGGATAGTCTTAACTCCCTTCTGGTTATTAATGGTTGTCATTTTAATCATAAAAGTTACCCTCTAGTATTAGAAATCAGGAATAAATGCTTGAGTATCGCACAGCTTGGTGGAATTATCAAGTTTAGGTGGTTAACACCGCGGTATTCTTTCTAATGATAGTGTTGATGCGGTAGCTAAAAGCGCTAGTATATATCTCGTCTACCGATTTAATGGAGAAAATTAAAAGGAATAATAGAGTGGACTGGCGAGATTTTATAGATTTTTGTCCCAGTATTGGTAAAACATATAAAGTTATTCAACCATCTTTGCCCTCTTTGGTTTGTCCACATCTTGTCTGTAGTTCCGCTCGGTACAATTCGTAAATTTGTTACGATTATTTGCAGGCTCGCTCGGGTGATTCTAGAGTGTCGTTAAACTTTTCTATAGTAGGTCTTCCGTACCGGAATTGTGACAATCATACGAGTCCCAGTTTTAGAGAGGACGTTAGTCATTGGTTTTTTAGTTGTGGTTGGTTTGAACATAGTAGAATCACCCTAATTGTGATGAAATAATGGCTATTGGAATATATCCGCCATACTGTATATATTTATTGCTCTATGTACCGATTTGTTCAAATTTGTAAATACGAACCGATAACTTATTTAGTTGATGCGCTTGCCGAAAATAGATTTGTTTCTCCGACTGGGCTGGAACAGTTGAATTGTTTCTTTTTAATTTCTTTCCTATTTCTTTTCTCGGCTTCACTCACCTTCTTAACTTTTGCTATTCAGTGGAACTCCAGTGTCTGCTGCACTTAGGATATGGTCAGTTTTTAATTTTCTACTCATTCTCTTTCAGCGTGTACGTGATGTATGTTAAATGTTTGTTAGAACTAGATTGTTAATATATAAAATTGCTTGACAGATCCGATTTCCCTTTAGATATAAACTAGCTGATCCGGTGAACTTCATACCGCCTTAGAAAGTAAATATTATGTTAACTTACTAGCTGAATTAAATTTAGTTTTTTATTAAGATAAAATTAATACTCCAAATGAATTAAGTTCAATAAATGTACAAAAATCAAAATGAAAAATATTTTAATTACATTGAAAAGTATTTTAATTATTCGCCTTAATAACAAAAATTAGTATAACCCAATAAGATGGTTCACAAACGACAAAAATATTCAATTATACAATAGAGCTCGGAAACGGTTTGACTTATCAGAATGGATCATAAATTATTAAAACTTCTACCTATGACAATTTACAACTTTAAAGCGATTACCCTGGGCGGCAAGACACCGTCTAGATTATATAATATGGAATTTAGAACGACTTGAAAAATCACCTTTAAGAAATTCTTAACTCATCACCAGGTAACCCCTTTTAAAAGCGAAATTCAAAATATAAAACAAAACACAGAAGTCCTTCCGTAAAATCCAAAAATTAAGGTTAAATAATTGTGTGAACCCCCTTTTGGGCCAAAAACAGCAAAAAAGAAATGAACTTTTTCATAAATATTGTTTTAAATTTTGTATTCTGCTGTTCGGGGTGGAGACAAATACAAGTCAAAGATCATGAAAATCGGTCCAGCCGTTCTTGAGTTATAAGTGGTGTAACTAATACGATTTTCTTTTATATATACCTATAGATTGGATCCAGCTTCTACTTACTCATAGAATTTCGTCAGTAGCCAAATAGTTTCTCGATAGGAAAAAAAAAAAAATATATATATATATATATATATAGTCATAATAATAACACGGAAAACGCAATGAAATTTAGGCGTTACTGTTATTTAAATTGTAATAATATAAACAATAAGCAATAAAAAAATATTTCAAAACTGTAAAATATGGTATTTTGTTAAAATAATGTAAAAATTAAATTTATTAAAAATTAAATATATCAAAAAGCTTGAGACAAAACTGCATCGCTCCGGAGAAACCAGCCGTATTAAGTGCGATATTTGTTTTGGGAGCGTACGGAATTTTCGCGTCTCGCAACAACCCCCCAGGTTTGAATCCAGCTCCAGCTATCGCAGCATAGTTGGATAGCTAATGGTGCTTCGTTCCAGTAGAACTCGATTCGAACGACACCATTGAAAAGTACACAATATTATCCATGCTCTGGGCTAATGTAATAATTTAACACACGTTTTCCGTCCGATAAAGCACTCGGCGGATCGCATGTCTTTTGAAAAAAACGGTTTTTCCAAAAAAAAAAAAAAAAAAAAAAAAATGATAATTAACTTCGCCGTTAGGCAGAATGGGGGTGTCAATAATGAATTTATTACAGTTAATTCTTTTCATTCGCGTTTACGCCCGTGCGATACAGTGGACGACAATTTTCACCCTCCGAAGCTATTATGAAAATTTATGTCGAATTTTTTGTGTAAAGCGTAATTGGCCCTTAACAAAAACCAATCCATTAGGTGATCGCGCTGTGCTTTTATTATTTCTAAATTTAATTTGAAAAAATGTCGTGAAATTCTACAAATTAAAAAAAATTACTTAATCTCGAGCGAAAAATGTACGCGTCAAAAACTGTCTGTTTGATTTTTTTTTTTTTTTAGTTGAAAATTTCGATAGCAAAAGTCGACGTGAAGCTGATCGATACAGAAGGATTGTCGCAAAAGTACTCGGAACGGGAAACTAGAGATAAATTGCGCGACTCCGGAATCAATCTTGAAAAGTAAAATGAATGATACCGTCGGGGATCTCAATGACTCAAATTTTTAAGGAAAAAATTAAACGCTGCTACAGCGTTACTTTTTTCTGGTTTTGGATTTTTTTTTTTTTTTTTTTGAACACCGAAAGCCGTTAAAAAGAGAACGATATTTTAATTCTCAGCAAAAATTAACATAACGGAATTTTCGTTTGAAGAGGGAAATTTTTAAGGTGTGGGTAATTTTTCTATTTAAAGAGTCCCTGCCGCTTAAGGGCTCCTTCGAAATGTAGTCTTAAAATACTTAAAAGTAATACGCTTTATCATTTTTGTTGCCTTTTAAGATTGAAACTGAATTGGTTATACCAGAGAATTATCTGGGGGTAAGTAAAGTTGGATTCCATGAGTAAGGAACTGGCCCCAGTATTCTCATCAGATCCATTAGGCTTAGTATGCTGTGAAAAGCTTAATTACACAATCCCCGACACGCCTTGCCAGAAGGGTGTAGGACTCACTTTATTTTACTTTACTTTCAAGATTGGCTTTTCATTATGTTCATTGCTGTCTTTGTTAATATTTTCGCTAAGATCGTGCATTATTTCTATGAATTCCCCGAAATTATACATAAATATATATTTTTGCACTATTATTTTCATGTGAAAGCTTAAATATTGTGCATTGATACATCCCGCTAGTTAAATAGTTTATAATAAAATTACATACAATAAATATCTTTAAGCGAATTATTTCGGAGGTATTTCCCCCATCTTCAGTACTCGGTAAATAGGAGAAAAATATAAAATATTAATAAAATTTACTATTACACTTCTGAAGGAACCTTAAATTACCTATGTTCAGTTTGTAGAAAAGAAATTCAAAGAACGTTAATGAAGCTCTCTCCATTAAGTGACATGAAACACCTATATAAGAATGCAGGGTTAATGAACAATTGTTCAAATTTCAAAATGTAGTAATCCGCGAAGAATTTTGCTGAAAAATAAAATTTTAAACACCGAATAAGTATTAACACGAAAATGCAAGTGGCTTTGCGATATTTTCCGGAAGTATATAATTTTATTTTCGTCGTGTTTTTCGCAAAAATTTGTATAATTAGTTTTTTTTTTAATGTTGAAAATTTCGTTTTTGGCCGTAGCGCGCACAATTTTCTTCGCTACTATATGTTTCCTGTGTTTTAATTCAGTTTGAAGTTTTAGCGGTTCATTTCATTTGGATTCTGATAATAAGGTAGAGAAAATTTTTTCGGTTATTTACTTTTATAATCGTAATAAATAGTACAAAATAGCATGTTAGCGAAAATACCAATGTCTTTCGTATCGGTTGTCAGATCAAATTAGAACGGGATCTTCTTAAATCTTCCGCCTTCCAGTGTTCTAATATTTTCGTAATTTCTTCCGTTTTATTTCTTTAAAACTCATGCAGCTCTCCCGAATTGTGCTGCTCATACCAGTTTGTAGATAGGGTATAATTACGTGATTAATTTCATTTTCACTTCCAGTTATGCTACTTTATTGTTTCTAATTCTTAAAGTGTTCTTTTAGCGTTATCTCCACCTTCCCTTTCTCCTATTCATTCTCTTCTCCATGATCTATACTCATCGACGTCCAACGAGATGGACCTTCTTTGGGTTCCCGGACATTTAGGCATTGATGGAAATGTAGCCATCGACCTCCCTGCTAGATCTGCAGCTCCCAATGGGAATTTTATTAGTAGGGTTCCGGCACACAATATTATTCTTCCAAATAAATCCCGCGACCTTAAGCTTTGGCACTCTGTTTACGTTTCTCTTTTCGCTAATCCAAATTACGTTTTATCTTCTCGTCTTTGCTTCTATTACTTCCCCGGTTTGCGTCGGTCCGTAATTACTTAAAACTATCTTGCCTCACAGTCTTCTTCCTTCTTCTCTAAACCTCTTTTCCTTGGATACATCTCTTAATTTTTAGTTTCGGAAAGCAGAAGTGACGGAAAATATTGCTTGGTAATTGTGAATAATTATGCGTAAGTTTCTCGATGCAGAGACAGAAATCGGCCTTAAATTGTGTCTAATGAATGCTTTTAAATTTAAATGTATTAAAACTTTTCGTCTCGTCCATCATCCAGGTTGCGAATTATTAATTAAACATTTTACGATACAATTTACTCTACCGGTAATTAATTCTGCGAATATTTGTCGATTTCACAACTATCTTGACAACTGTCAGCAGCATATAAAAATCCCTTCAAAATTTTCTCTCGAACCGATCTCTTCAAGTAATGCCTGACCAGTTGAAAATTATAATATAGAGTACGGACGACTTTTTGTTCTCTGCATCCTAACGGAGCAGTTGAATCACAATTTCTTTGAGTGTTTTGCTCTTTCTGCGGGACGCTTTCACTTTATTTACTCCTTTTAAAGTTACGGGTTCCTGCTCTCTCTTATGCTTTCTATGTCCTGTCCTTCTCGGTCTGTTGTTCCTGCCGTTGGTTCCTTTGTTCCTGCTATTTCCGATCGAATCAAGTTTTAATTAGTTAAGGCCACCAACCGCAGAGCATCTGCTGAAATGGTGCCGGCATACTTCCCGTACTTCTAGTCATACCTCACTTCCACCTTCTGTTGTCGAACTACCCGGATTGTGTTCGGGCAGTGTTGAATTTTGCAGCATCGAACAGACTGCACCGCCTTCTGTAATTTCCAGTGAGCCTAGGTGCCGTAATAGCCCAGGTAGTTACACACAGCGCCTAGATTTATATTTGTAAATTTATTAAAAAAAAAAAAAAAAAAAATTAGTTAACTCTTCTTCCTATTGTTTCTGAGTGAAGTCTCTGGTTGACGAGCCACCCAAAAAAAAACTTTAATTTTAAATTATCCAGAGTTCAGTTGTTTTTTTTTTCGTTTTACTATTTAAAACATACCTGACGTTTTCATGCCGGCTCATGTATATTTTTTTGAACTGCGTGTCCAGGGCAGTGCCTAGATCTTGTCTCATCTTCACCGCCACATGTTCCGGAAGGACCGAAAGTAGCAATCTCTCCTGTAAAGAAAAAAAAAAAATCGCTAATTTATTAATTTTTTTTGCTTAAAATTTTAAATTTAGAATATTATTCTAGAGGAATATCATTAGGTTCGAAATTTAGCTACATTTACAAATATGAAAATACAAGTTACTGAACACCATCGGGGTGACACACGTATGAAGAACATCTGATCTTTTCTTTTCCTGTTTTTTTTTTTTTGGGATTCGTCAAGGTTATCCAGAAACAATTAGATGAAAACGCAGTCGGTTATATTTCAATAAAATATCAAATATCGTTAATAAGAAGAAACAAATAGCGGGAATAATGTGTGTAGAAGAATAGGGTATAAGAAACGGGAACCCTGAGCCTCGGTATTACCGTGAATAGCATTCAAAACAAAAGAAATGAATACTTAAAAAACGCATGATAATGATTTCAGACAATTGTATCATTTGAAGGCGGTAAGAATGGCTAAAATGCAGACGTATAATGGAGATAACAACAAATTGGCGAAGTGAGCGAAATAAAAGGGTCCACGGATTAACAGGAGAACTAGGTTGAACGAATAAAAAAAAAAAGAGAGTAATTATTAGAAAAAGAGGAAATGTAAATATGTATATCCGATGAAAAAGCTGGGATGAAAAATTTTACATAATGAAAGGAAATTGAAGAGATTTAATTAAAAAAGAAGCAGGAGGAAGCAATATCTCGAGCCGACGAATTAGTCTCCTCATTACCGGAGATGGCCGAATGGCTAGGCATCCACAGCAAATTAAATGTGTATCAAATAGAAAGACGAAAGAATATGAATTAGTAGACTTATACGAGAATAATAGTCGCAAGTATGTTCGAGAAGGTAGGAACTGGTAGCCTGAAGGGGTCTCAAGTAGGCAGAAATAATTAAATAATTGAAAGAAAGGCGATTAAAGGCAATGAAACGGATCGTAGGATAGACATATTAATTCTATTATGAATAAAGGAAGACGAAAATATTTTGATAAAATCCGGAAAGATGAATGGAGCTCCGACAGAAGACCCCCTCAAACCATCGGTGAAAATGGTCACACGAGAAGGAAATAAGGAATTGAGAGTACAGCAGAATATATCTAATTACGGTTTAAGGTAGGGGCAATTAGAAAATGAGGGACTTTAGAAGCATGACAGAGATCAGTTGAAGGAAGAATAGGGAGAGATTAGTAAGGGAGATTATTTAAAATGAACTGAGATAAAAAGAAATAAACGTCCGATTCTAGAAATAGGTTAGATTGGATACGAGTTGAAGACGTGAGTGTAAAACGTTTAACAAGAAAACGACGGTCTGAATAAGTTCTACGAATGGAGAGGAGTGGCGAATTAGATTCAGTAAGAACTGCTGGAAATGAAAAGGTGGCTTTTAAAAGTAAAGAATGTTGAAATTTTACGGTAAAACTACCTGCGATGGTCGCCATCTTCAGGCTACAAACGTTGATGGTGAAATGATTTCTATAATGCGATCGCTGTTATTTTATAATGCGGGGTTACCTATTCGTACGATAACAAGTAGGCTTTGGTGGTCGCTATAATGTGTTAGGTAAAAATAAAATTATCGACTAGACCGTTCCAAGTCCTGATTAGGTGTTTGCTTTTTTTCTTGAAGAAATCCGCGGAATAAGCACACGCCTCTTGAGAAAAAAAAAGGAATTCGAAGGTGTTAGAAATTAAACAGTTGCAACACTTAAATCAGATTTACCGCTCCGTCTTTTATGAAATTCCACTTCCGATTTCGTAATCAACTCTGCGCCTTTCGCTTTTCTACAGCGAGCAGATTTCTTAGAATTTTTCGGAACATTTTGAGCGTAACAATTCACAATGAACGAAGACGTACTAATATCGATTTCTCTAGTTCCGTTTAGTTCCCGACTGAGGACACGAACGAAATACGCTGCCGGGAATTGGCGAATAAAAATTGTAGTGTTACATTTTAAAAGTGCATAGACAATGTTAAAGCTATTAGGGTTTCCGTTTGAATTTGAGACGATTTATTGCTTCAACTAGACATGTTTATTCGTGTAAGCCATTTGAGAAACCTCTACGAAGCGCTCGTTTATGCTTTTGTTTGTTCCCCGGTTTACTTTAAACAGTCGAAAACGATAAAATTACACAATAGAATTGTAAGGAAATTTCTCTTCTTTCTTAAATTTCGATAAATACTCCAGCAAAATCGTAAATAAATAAATAAATACATTTAGAAGTGAAAAATTATTGATTAAAAATTATCGAGGAGAGTGTTGAGGACGAAATTTAAAACGAAGAAAGTTTAAATGTTTAGAAGAATAGAGTACAATCGCACTTGGTAGAATGGTGTGTAGAATAATAATAAATAAATAAATGAATAAAAAGAAAACGTTTAAGAACATAAAGTAGACCAACTAAATTTTTTTTTCTTTTATTTTCTTCCTTCGGTTTTTTCCTGTTTTTACTTTTTCCGTTTATGTATCTTTCATAATTGGCGGCTGCATTATTTTAAGGAAGATACGAACTATTAATACGGGATAAGGAAAGTTTCAATTTAGAGAATTTCGCACATTTCCCAAAAATAAGCGATGATGCAATTGGTAGATAAGTATGTAGAAAATATTTCAAATAAATTATATAGTTATATTGGAAGCGGGCAGATTATTCCTTGTGAAAGTCGCAAATTATCTTAAAATAAATACAAGAAAATAATCATATTTTACAAATGACCGTTCTAGTGTTTTGAATTTGGATATACGCGTGTGTGCGTGCGTATTTTAACTCTTTTGTAAATATATTATTCTACGACTATTTCCAATCGCTGTCTTTTTTTTTTCTTTTTTTTTTGTTGGGTTCGTCAAAAAAAAACATTGGCCCAAGAAAAGAGAAAAGGATGAGAAGTGAATCAGATATTTATGCGGTTAGATATGGAGGATAAAAAGTCTAAGTGCTGGAATGACCGAGGGTGATGGCAAGGAGAGAACAAAAGATGCACAATACGGAAGTTCAATAGACGGAAGAGAAGCGTAAAAGGAAGAACATTCGGAAACGATACAGGTGCACTCAAACAAAATATTATTAACGTCACCTATAAAGTTGTGAGGGAAAGGGTGTAGGGAACAGAGAGAAGAGGGGACTAGAGAGAAGCGAAATAAAGAAGCAGGAAGCAAACTGTGCCCAAAGCGTAGGCGACAGATTGCAGAGAGAGTTGAACGTCGCACGGAGGGAAAATTGGAAAACCAAGGATAAGACGGTAGATTATGCTGGATAAAGAGATAAAAGGAATTCGGATTTGAGAATGAGGAGCAATACATAGTTTGGAATGAGCTAAAGTGGAGAGGAGATTAATATCACGAAATGAAAAAACGCTGAGAAATTCAGCGGTAGATAAGGATGAACGAGCTAGTGTGTATCGGCCGAGTCGTTACCTTCTATTCCAAACTGCCCAGGAATCTACACAGTAGGTCAATTTGTACGGAGTGAGAAAGGAAAATGTTATTGATAAGGGAGCGTATGAGAAGGATTACTTAATCAACAGAGGGAGAAGGAAAAGAAGAGGAGATAGCTTGAAGGACACTGTGGGAATTTGATATAATACTTACGGAGAAGTTAAGCGCATACTAGTAGGTATTTTTTTATTACAGGATGATTCCTCTACGATGATAAAGACAATACTTAATGATATACTACAGGGAAAAAAAATTGGTGTGTGGAAAAAGGAGGTGCAAGAATGGCTGAAGAAGTGGTGCAAAGATTGAAGATCAAGTTACGTTCTATATTTCGCTACTTTTTAATGCTTCTTTATTTATAAATTTTGGTTTTGACTTTATCGTGTCCTTCCTGGTTTTTAAGTTTCTATCAGAGGATCATATTTTTCGATCTGGAAATACTAAGCTGTCTGCACGTACCGGTATACAGATATGCATATTACGCGATATGTTATGTATTGTAATATGTATATATACTCTTAATAAAATATTATGTTAGGTTTATTAGTATTGTTATTTATGGAATACGTTAAAATAGTTGTAATTTTTGTAATTTATATCTTTGTTTAATAAACGTTGATAAGAGTGTTGGGCACTCACACAACGGACATTTTTGCCTTGTGAGACCCACAGCTTATTTTTAAAATAAAAAAAAAAAGAAAATCCAGCAGTGAAATTTCCCGTTTCACTTTACGGTATTTTTTTCCAGATGCACGTGTTTATTTATGTAGCAGAGGCATGTATAATATAAAAATAATAAATAAATAAATAAATAAATAAATAAATAAATAAATAAATAAATAAAGTTTATTTCGTAATCAACAAAACGAACTCCACTAAAGCGCATATTTTGCGCGCGAAAGAGGAAACAATTACAAGAAACAAAATATAACATTTAAAGTATACGATCAAAACAAAAACAAAGCTTCCAAACTAAGCTAAACTACAAGTATGTGTATAAGGGAACAAACATTAGGATAGCATAAACTGATGTATGTATACAACGGAACTAAAATAAGATAGGTGTAAATACATAAATGCTATTTTAATAAGTCGTATCAATTACAATTACGAGATACGAGAGGCGTATACAGACGCAGATAAATCAAAATAACTCCAAAACACTATAACTCAAACTATGTCCACAAGGACTGGGCGAGAGAGGGAAAAGTAAGAGATTAGGAAAATAAGAATTAGGCCGATTTTTAAGGGAAACGCAAGTTGACAGTAAGTGAGAGCACAGTAATGAAGGCAAACCGAAATAGGAGAATTAAACATTGTCCATAAAAAGCGACGAAGACGTATATTTTTTTCTCGGACATGTGATATATCGTTGGAAAGATCGCTATTTTTCGAGAACAAAATCGTATTTCATTTTCTTAACGAAACTTTCAAAGTTGGCAAAAAGTTCAAAAAAACATAAAAAATAACGTTTAGCCTCCACCCCTTGCGTTGTGAGTAGTATAATTAAAAATTTTGAACAAAGATAAAAATATGCGCATCTCCATATATTTCTCTGGTTTGGAACACCACCCGGGTTCCAATCTTAAAATTAGGCCCTCAAGTCGGTAAAATTTTGCAATTTTTGATTTTTTTTTTTTTTTTTTTTTCGGGCATGTAATATTTCGATGGAAAGATTACTTTCTATTTGTCAGGAACGAAATCGAATCACTTGTTACCATTAACCAGACTTTTGGAAAATAAGACTTTAAAGTAGATTTCATATAAAGGCAACTGTTTAAATATGACAACCGTGGGGCTGTTGCAAAACCAGGATTTAGTTAATTAGTGTGAACCGAATCACCTTTCAGGTAACGTAAGACTAAATTTTTACTTTTCAACAAATTCCATATTTCATTCGAGCAATATTTCTCCTTAATGGTCTCTCTCCTACCTATTACAAGAGTTTATCCAGTTATAGTTCTCTCGACTTAACTTTCTCACCAGCCACTATTGGTTTTGACTACAATTAATCGACTCTTAAGGCTCATGTGACAGTAATTATGTTTCTATTCAAATTATTTTCAAGAATCTGCCCCCTCCTTTCCATTTTAAACCATTTCATTACCCTTGATAGAATTTATCCAAAACCATTCCTCATTCTTTTTCTCAGTCGATTGTATGCTTTCTAACTTTTAGGATGGCTTTGATTCTATAAACCACTGTTATCCATTTCTAAATTCGATTGCAAATGTTCTTTCGTTTTCCTTTCTTCCCCATCAACCGTCATCGTCCAACTGTCGTAAAACAGCTTCATCCCTTTGATGGAACGAGGAGTGCAACGCTGCTTTTGATCGTAGTCGCGCTTTAACTTGTTTTTTTTTTTGTTTTTGCCCCCGATGATATTGAGGTTCTTTTTAATTCATCTATCATGTCCTCTGCATCATTTTCTGTTCTCATCTTTCTGTCTCTTCTGCTAAGTTTGTTACTATTTCTACATTTCGTTCTTACGAGTTTCTGCCATTAAAAGGTTAAACTTTCTGAAAGCTCTATCCCTCTAACTAGATGAGGTGGTGATCCTTACGTTCTAATTTACTTGTATAAACCATTCATAACTTCCAAATTCGACCACTATTCTTTTATCTGCGCCTACGCCTCAAAATTCCGTCTAAAATAAATATAACCTAAAATTGGTGCTTTTCACTCTGTCTCGATGATATTAAATCCACTTCAGTTCTATAAATTGGTTATGAATATAATATGCCTTCTCTGTCTCTTTGCAGTTCTTATTTAGGCTATCATTTCTCCACTGTGAACCTCGTTCACACGTGTCCTCTATTTTCATATTCATTTTTACCGCTCCATTTATAAGAACTGGCGTTTTGTGCCTAGAAATAGCCCTATTTCAGTTTTTATTTCTATTCGTTTTTTAGTTCATTTTGGGGTTTTTATGCAATCTGATGTAATAATCTCCCATATTTTTCTTCAACTTTGCTGATGGTACTTTTTCTATCTTCAGTTTTCAAATTCTTTCTTTAAACCGTAATTAAACGCCTTAAAACCATTTTTAACTATGGCTCCTGGGGAGGATCTAATAGTGTTTGAGCTTTTTTTTTGATCCTTTCATATTTTAGCCGTTTTCATAATCTTTTCTTCTCGCTTCATTCTGTTCTACTTTTATAAAGGAATTTCGACTTATTTTTATTTCTTCTATCGAATTATTCAATAATTTTTAACTCCATGACCTTCAAACGACTATCTCCGTCGCGATTTTATTATTCCCCGCATCGCTGCCTTATTCATTTTCTTTCTCTCTAATATTCCTTCTGTATTGATTTGCCACGTACACCTTATGAAAAAAAAAATTTATTCTAGATTCTGATATCACGTATTTACTCTTTCTCCTGTTACAACGATCGTTCTTTTTATCTATTTGCCCAGTGTCTATTCTTCCTAATTCTTCTGGTTGCTCTTCGAGTTTCATTCGCTTCGCCGTTCTGTTATCGTTTCTATTATGCATCTTTAACCATTTTCTTCGGCCTTCCTCTTGTTTTCGTTTGTATGATTTCCAAACTGTCCTCTCCATCTAAATCGATCAGTGGTTTCCATATTTTTCGCATGTTTATCCCTTTCTGTTGAGCGTTGCGTTCCGTATTCTCGTTTATTAAAAATTCAAGCTCTTACATATCTTGTCTGATGGTAGGTCCTTGGCTGACGTACACAAGAAAATAAAACAAAAAAAAAAAAAACATTAGCAGGAAATGGAGAAGAGCCGGATGGAAGTCAGAATCTAATCTTTCTCTAGCGAGGAACAATTGTCGATACATTTTAATTTGTAGATTAGATTATCCGATCAAATTTTAAGCATGAATCGTCGCATGCTGTTTAAGGAGCGTCAGGTATTAATAACATTAGGCAACAGAAAGTGCCGAATGAGCATAATAATAACATCATACATACGCACTCGAAATATACATATATATGTTCAGGCGCGCGTGGTGAATGAACTTCCAAATGGCATTAAAATTGAATTTATTAAGAAAGGCTTTTATCATTATATCCGTTAATTACACACGTTGTTTACGTTTACTGTACAGTAAGTAAATTTAAACACACCACTATAAGCATTTATTTAATTACGGGTATTTTATAAATACCCGACGCGTTTAGAAGACAAAGCTTCATGATCACAAGGCTTATATGTCAAACTGTACCTGCCATGAAGCCGCCACAATGATTTTGATATTTATAGTTTCTTTAAAGAATTTTTTTTCTCGAACTTCTGCCTGCACGATTTTTATTATTGAACTATACGACACGTATGGAGAAGACGGAAGAAATTGTGCCAGCAATATACTGGTATTTTAGGTGTTAATATATTAGTGAAATAATTCCGGATGGTAATTCTTGCCATATTGAGATTTATTTGCATTTAACTGTTTTATTGAACGTTCGAAGTAATTTACCGTTCCAACTGAAAATAATTTTTTCTTATTTACTGCCGATTGTCTGATTAGAATACATCCATATCTGGTACTTTCTTCCTTCTCTTTCACGTGTTCGCAGAAAACATCTTTTATCACCACCTCTCTCTGAAATGTACATATTCATGAAAAGTTTTATCGGAAAATTTATAAATCATTCGGCAGTAAATGGAGAATTTTCTTCTTGAAATCGCGAATGGCAGCGCTGCATTCTACAGTAGACTTAACGGTATTATTAAAATAAATATTCTATCAGAATTAAGTATGATAATTTATTTTCTTAGGTTTTCAGCGAAATATACCGCAGCATCCACTACGTCGCGAAACTGGAAACAAATCCGAAAATACAGATGAATGAAGTAATATATACGGAAGCCTGTCTGTGCGCGGTTTGCTCGAATTAGTTTGAATTAAATTTTTGAATTCATTTGTAAGCCGGAGAAATGCAATAAATTTACCATTTCTCTTATTGCGTTATCTGGCAAACTAATTTATCAATGTCTTGGAACGATGTAACTGGTTTGAAGGCGTGGACTATGAGATTTTAAATGTACATACGCGAAACCGACATAGTTGCTTTTCATACATTTAGTTTTAAAATAAATCACACGTAAAAAATTCATTTTAACAGAATTCTCGATGGTTCAACAAACTGAAAAATCGTACTAAATGGATTATTTTAAACGATTCAGTTTGTCTCAAAATTGGCTTCGAGACATAATTATTTTTTCCTTTTTTTCTATTATTATCGTTATGTATTTCCCTTTGCGCAGGCTGATTTTTCGATCGGCAGAACGCTATTATTTACCTATTTATTAGAAATATCCAACAGAATTTCTGAAATGGCTGCTAAAGTGTCTTCTCCGTCATATAATGAGCGAAATATTATGGAGTAATAGTATAAAACCGCGACAAGTTTGTCTGAGGAGACAGTTAATAAATATTTCAGTAACCCAATAGCTGTTATCGCTGAAATTATTAAGTCTGTGAAACTAAACATACCTATGAAACTCAACGGATACAATGTACTTTCGGCATAAAAAAAAAACATTACAAAAACTCGGATTCTGGGTGATGATAAAAATCAGTCAATCGCTTTCTTAGAAAAGTACATACCAGATAGTAGTAATTCCAAATAAACATTACTCATATACCGAAGATATAAGAAAGCTTCTTTTTAGAAATCACGAACTTTAAGGGGTTGAAATAAAAACTGCTTTTAAAAAAATTCGCAAATCAAACATAATCCTAGTCGCGCTTTACCTTCGATTGTTCGCTTGTCCGCAGTACAGAGAATAATAAGCCTCAAACAACAACAACTACAAAAAATTTCATCAATGAGAGATACCTTTGTGGTTGAAATGATGGCGATCTTTTGAAAAAAGAAATGAACATTTTTATAAAATGATTTTTCCGAAGCATGTTTCACTATTTAACAGATTAACTCGTAAAATTCATTAAAGAACAATTATATTAAAAAAAAAAAACGTTTTTTAATTATTATAAAATAATATAAATACAACGACATGTTCCGGAGACAACTGCTTCATAATCATGGTAAATGAGCATCCGAAACACATCGTTGTATTTGTTTTATTTCAGAATAATTAAAAAACGCTTTTTTTATATAGTAATTGCCTTTTAACTATGGACATTTTTGTAAAATATTTAAGACCCGCAAGAATACATATGAGTGTTTCTGGCAGTTAAAGCGATACCCAGCAGCACTCTGGACGGAGGGATCAAGGAATTATATAACCAAGTTATATATCAACAAGGTAACTCGACGATATATTCTTGCACATAATTCGCGGCAACGAGATAGTAGGTAACTTGTGCGCATCAGATAGAAAATTAAATTAAGCCGGTAAAAGTTTGCACTTCATATGAAAGAAAATTGAATTAAAAATTGTGAAGCAGATTTTAAGGTCATTAGCGGTACAAAGGGAAAACATATTACTCCCTCCCTACCAGTACTAGCTTAGATAAATAAAAAATAAAAATAAAAAATTGAAATGATCACACGAGATTTAAATAAGGATCCGCAGTGGGGCGTTTGAACAATTTCTGTGAAATTTTATGGCAACTATATATATACATATATATATATATATATATATATATATATATATATATATATATATATGTATATAGACGCCAGGAATTTCACATGAAATTATTATCATGTACAGTTTATTTCGAGACATACAAGTTATATTTAAAATATATCCATTGAAATTTAATATAGCAGAATCTAGAATTGTATAGTATGTGATTAGATCCGCATAATATTTATGTTGTATATTTCAAAGAAGTAATTGTAGAAATATTAAATCTAATTATTATCGTACAGACTAATTATTAAAATATAAATATTTCAATTAAATACCGGAAGAGTAATATGCATTTTTAGTAAAACTATTAAGTATTATGTTATTATATATTAATCTGATGATATATTTAAAATTGGGGATAGTGCAGTGTTATAAAGTTAATTAGACTGCTACATGTATATAAATATCAGTAGCGAATCATGATATTTTCCTCCAATACTTCTTTAAGACAGGAAATTGTTGGAGTGGAATTAATTTGACATAAAACCGCAGGCACCGCCGCACAAACATGAACAAATTAAAAAGCCGTTTTATTTTTTTAAATTTAAAAAAATAAAATTTATGTAAAAGAAAATTGATATATAAATTTCTACAAAGAAAATAATTTATGCGAACAACAAAAAGGACCAATGCAAAAGTGAATTCAATAAATAAATAAATAAACAAATAGGATCATTAAAATAACTTAAAAATTATGAAGTCAGATATGTACAGCGTGTCATTGTAATAAAAAGAGTTAAAATATATTATTTAATGGAAAATTACAACTGCATTAAGAAATCTGTTTAAAAGTGAAATCAATATGTTTTGCTTAATCAACAAACTTTCCTAAATTATATTTTTAATTTCGCTGGTCCCCTTCACTAGCGCTTCTGTACCGCTTTTCGTTTGTTGACAGATTTTCGCCAAGTGTATTTATAAATTAAGCACGTGTTAACATTATTTTGCTGCGATAAAATAACGGCAATAATCACAGTTTCATAATTAAAACACTACGTGTCGCTCAAAGTGGCAAAGTACCTGGTTCGTTAAACGTTTTGATCTGTTTGCCTGTGTAAGCTATGTATAAGTATGCTTTTCAGTGCACTCTTAGTGACTCGCTAACTTCGGAGAAAACACAACTGGATTTTTATGAGTTTTTTTTTTTTTTTAATTTTTTGTTTTATAAAATTGATATATTTTTTTTTGTACAAAATCTAATGGGTGCATAATTAAGAATGACATTTTCATTTAACATAAATTAGGACATTTTTTCGTTAAAAAATCTAACGGGGGCCGACCCCTGAGAATCACGTTGTAATTAATAAACAAGAATCAAGGTAATTAAAATTAAAATTACTAGTTAAATATTATGCAATTTTCCGTTATAAATTGTTAATTTGAAAAAAAATTATTTTTCAAATTTTTACAAAAAAATTTAATTTGACTCGAAATATTTTATAATCCGATTGTAGCGTTTTTTTTTAGCAGGGGACACATTTGCAAATAAAATTCTTCATCATGTATCAGCCTTGAGGTTCATATAAACGGAGTGACTGAAGAAAAAAAGTGATTTCCGAATAGTTGATTTTAAATTATAGCTCATGTTACTTTCCTTTTCGATAATTATTTTTAAGCGCTTTTTTCCGTTTTTTTCTTTCATGTAATATATATTTATGATGCGATCCGTCTAATGAAATCTAAGAATTTTCGTTAACCCTGTTTTACAATATGCAAGTATTGTAATACTTCATAATTCTAATTAGAACTATTTTTAACGCACACTATCTCATTTACTGTAAATTTATTAAACTTACTGAAAAATTTCTATTTATTAGTCCACCCACATTGCAATTGAATATTTTTTTATCAACAATACTTGTAAATATATCCTATACTATACATCTACATGAATTCGTGATTATGAATTTATGTAAGTAACGGTGATGAGTAGATCCGAAAGGATATGTATCCCACAGCGGAATTGAAGATGTAATTCTGACTAGAGTTCCGGACACGTATCCACACTGAATTGATGTAATATAGAATATAGATTACAGATCTGGGTTCACACGGTTCCGCTATAGAAGCTATAGACCCTGAACAGGGAAGGATAGATTGTCCGCGTTTCATACGGAATGAATATCTGAGCAGAACTGTGCCAGATCTGCTGGGAAAATGAAAAATGATGATAACATCGGAATTAAAAAGGAAATCCATCGATTTTTAGGATTCCGTACACATATAATGTTCGGAATTCTAATAAGATGGTTCAGAAACGACAGAGATATTCAATTAAAATATCCAATAACTCGGAAACGGTTTCATACGATTATTTTTTTTTTTACACCACTCCAGCCCTTAGCTATTGGCGACGCTACAGTTCTTTTTAAACAATACTTAAATATAAATTAATAACTCTATACTGATCACCCCCATATTGACAGTAGTAATTTTAATATTATTACTTTAACTATGTATAACTCTTAATCTAATCTTAATATCTATTTCTACCGTAAACGATCTCGCCGTTACCGATAATCCCACTCTACTCCACGCACATGGGTCAGATGAGGAGAGCGCAGGACCTGGTTCTTTTTTTTTTTTTCCCAGTTTACTATTTACGAACACGGCGCTTATTACTTACCTCCACTGCATTGTTCAGTATCATTGATACCCCTACCCTACACCATGTGCGTTGTTGAGGTAGGGAGAGCCTGCTTGCACTATTTCTGCAACAGCTCTGGTATATGTACTCCATCGTTAGCTATGATTTAATACATCCCGGCACCACTTCCTTCTTAGCCTTCTTTGTGGAACGCCTGGAAGATCCTGGTGATACATGCTGACCACGTTGATATTACCACTGTCTGGCAGCTTTTCAAAGAATTTTCTATACTGCTCAGCATAGTACTCATGAACATAAGGAACATGCAGATCATTATGTAATGTGTCATTAGAAACAAAGTATGGAGCTCCAACTAGTCTACGGAGAATCTTCGACTGCAGCTGTTGGATTTTATTGATGTTACTTCTAGCTGCCGATCCGTACACCTCAGTACCATACCTCCATATGGGAGCTATAACCGCCAAGTATATGAGACGCCTGCAGGACAGCCTCACAGTCGATCGTGCATCGAAAAATCTTTTTAGTATGGTCATTCTTGTTGCTATCCTATTTCTCACGTGTGTTATGTGAGGCTGCCATGTTAGTCGCTGGTCCATAATTATTCCTAAGTATTTAATACTCTGAACCGGAGGTAAGAAATGAGATCATTTATCTTCACGGGTGGACAGGTACCCTTGTTTAACGTAAAGGTAATTTGCTGACTTTTATCATGATTTATCTTAATTTTCCATTTATTTACCCATACAACTATTTTATCTAAGTGTTCTTGTATGAGCGCTGATGCATAAACTGGATTTTCATGCTTAGCCAATATGCAAGTATCATCAGCAAATGTTCCAAGTACCGTTGAATTCATTACCGGGATATCTGCGGTATATATAGTATACAAAAGCGGTCCTAATATACTTCTCTGCGGAACTGACGCTCGTACTTTAAACCTATCTGACAATGTAGTATTAATTTTAATTCGGAAGATTCTTTTTGCTAGATAAGACTGGAGTACTGAGTATACATCATTATTTATGTTCCCTCTGAGTTTGAATAGAAGGCCATCATGCCACACTCTATCGAATGCCTGCTCTACATCCAGGAGAACTGCGTTGTAGTACTGCTTCTTTTCGAATGCCGCCGATATACGATCAACTATTCGATGAATCTGTTGAATTGTTGAGTGTTTTGCCCGGAATCCAAACTGGTGGTTCGGAATTAATTTACTAGTAGTTATTGATGTGAGTATGCGGTCCTTCAATAGCATCTCGAATACTTTCGATAGAACAGACAGCAGATTTATTGGTCTGTAAGAAGAGGGCTTTGCTGGATCTTTGTTTGGTTTTGATATCATCAGAATAATGGATTCTTTCCATGCTTCCGGATAATACCCAAGTCGTAAAATCGAATTGTATATGTAGGTTAACAATAATACGCTTTTCGGTGGTAACCGTTTTACTATTTCACCCGTTATTTCATCCTTTCCTGGAGTTTTTCTTGGCCGTAGCTGGGCAATCTTTCTTTGAACTTCCCTTGGAGTTACATCTTCAAGATGACCGATTGCGTTGAGCGGCAAAAAACCCAAAAAAATCGTCATATATGGTATTTAAAACGACCTCAAAAAATCGTCCTTAAAAAATCATAACTCATCACCAGATAAACCTATAAAGGTGAAATTTAAAATATAAAAGTAAAATGTAGAAGTTCTTTCATAAAATCGAAAAATTACGGTAAAAAAATGATTTAAAATCCCCCTTTGGGGCCAAAAATAGCAAAAAAAAAACAACAAAACACGTAAGTTCCCATAAGTATTAGCCCGAGTAAAAACGTTGGAAAAACCAAAACATATTTTAAACATATGCGTACTGGATCGCTTCATAGCGAAAATATAGCCAAGCTTACACAACTTTATATTTAAACCGTTCGGGCACCAGAAGACCAACAGGGCATGTGATATATTGTTGGAAAGGTCGCTAATTTTCGGAAACCAAGTTATTTCCTTAACGAAATTTTTGAAGTTGACGAAAAGTTCAAAAAAGCCCGAAAGATGAATCATAGTTAAAAATGCCGAATACGGTTAAAAATATGTACCTACATCTCCGTAAATTTTTCTAATTTGGAGCCTCCGGGTTTCCAATGTTGAAATTAGGCCCCACCGGGTACGCGGAATACTCGATATTTTTGAAAAAAAAAAAATTTTCTCAGGCATGTGATATATCGGTTGAGAGATTGCGCTATTTGTCGACTAAAGGAAACTTTATTTCATTTTCTTAACGAAATTTTTGGAATGGCGATAATTTCAAAAAATCGCAAAAAATGACGTTCCTTTTCCTCTTTGCAGCATATAAATCAAATTTCTTTGAATTTAGTACATTATGTAAATATAAATATTACGATTATCGTTAACTTACATACTGAGTAACCCTGAGCCCATGAAATCTCATGCTTGACTGAACTTTGAACTTTTCTTTTTTTTTTTTTTTTTATAGACACAACTCACTGTACGATTATACTCCTACATTAACTATTTTGCAATTTCGTCTCTCTTTCCAACACACGTAATCCAATCCGAACACTGGTGTATAGAGTGCGTCGACAACCAGTGCAAACTAGAGTCAGCGTTCGGATCCATATATGGATATGTATGCAATTCTAAATCCGCATCCGAAGAAATAGCGAATGCATCTAGTAAACTCTTCGAAAATTTGCCAAACAGTACATCAAAAAATTTGATCCATAAATTTCTTTCTAACTTGCTTCTGCCGCTGCTATTCACGTTCTAAAACTAATTTGTAACTCTTTTTCGTTTTGCTTTTAATTATTCATTTATGTTTTTTAGCGGTTTTCTCTCATCAGTTTTTCGAATTTGAATCGTTTGTTCTTTTCATAATACTATTCAGTATCGTTGTGTTATACAATTTGAGTTTATAAAGTGTACTTTATCAAGTATTAACAATGTACTCGATTTCTTTTCTTTTTGTTTTTTGTTTTTATCGTTACTTTCCAAGAAACGCCATTTTTATCTCCTTATTATACATTTTAAAAGACGGCTGAAAAATCGTGAAGACGACTTGTGTAGCGCGTGTAAACTCTTTTAAACTGTTTCCTATTATTCCGCATCGATGGTTCACTTTAATCCGGCATACACTTATTTCGTAAACGAGTCTGTAATGTTACATTTTCTTTGTTTTTTGCCTTCTTCCGACGTTTGGTAGAAATGTTTTTGCTCGATGTTATTCTTACGCCGAGGATAATATGAAAAAAAATCATGTAACGTATTTGTATCGATTACGTGCAACGTTTGTGTACCGAATATCCTGTATACTTTTTTTTTTCTAAGATGCTTTTAAGGCATTTATTTCATTTTACGAAAAGTAACATAGTTAAAACGACCGTTCCGTAAGAATTATAGAACACTGTTCATATCCATCCAGCTGAACAATATATTGGTATAAAAGTGTCTACGTACGATACACACAGCATTGTTTCTCGAGATATAGTTGTCGTGTTTACCGCGTCACTGGATATTTAAATGTATTTATTAAACTAAATAATAAAAATTCTGCAGGTGATTAAAGTCAAACAAATTATCATTACGGAAATGGCCGAAAACTTACGGAGGCATTCTTTATTCACTTACCTTTATTATTTATGCAGTCTAAAAAATTATCTGTTTCAGTGAAGTGTAAGCCAATCTAAGGCGGCCTATTGAACAAAAAAAAAAAAGGTCGTCTAAGTCTCCCGAACGATAAAAAACATAAAATTTTCTCTATTTTTACATTAAAAAAAGTTTGTTGTTTTTAAGTAAATGCCAGCAAATCCGCGACAATTTATATATAATAAACGAGAAGGAAGAATTTTTTTGCGAATAACATCGTTTAAGTCTTATAGTTCTCGAATTCGTCGAAAGATCTTTGTCAACACTCGAAATAAATTTATCAACTTATTTGAGCGATACCCAAATCGAGTAAAGACTTTCAAATTTATAGTAGACGGTCGGGATCGGCTGCTCGTTTCGTATCAGTAACAGATATGTGTGACAAAACGCGGTGTTATAAAACTATTATTTAACGGTTATAAATCATTTTCTATTTATAAATTATCATGCAAGAAATACTTCTTAGCGAAATATCGGAACTATTGTATTTAAAGCGAAACTGATAAAAAATTCAGTGATCACTTTGATATTTTATCGCTGTTCTCGAAACATTCGTAAAAAGTAACTGTAATTTTAGTAGCGCTTTGATATGCTGTTAATTTTCTTTAAAGATTTCACAAATATGCCGCTGACATTGTGATGTTATCGGATAAGGAGCGCCGGAATGTAATTTTAACAATTAACAGTTAATAGTTGATTAAGCATAGAAAATGATGTGTAAGAATCTTTCAGCTCTAATCAAAGCTGAAAAAAACAAACAAAAAACCCCGAACATCCCGCCCATTGTTGATGAAAGAAAACTAATAATGCTGAAATACCGTAATACTCGTTGAAACAATATACATATTTATTACATAATTCCGACATGTTTCGAAGCTTAGATCGCGAAATATTACGAGGTACGTTCATAAAGTAAGGTTCCCTATTTTTTTTATTTTCGAAATTAATAAAGCTAGAAAAACTTTTATTTACTTTTCCACATATTCACCTTTTAAATTTAAGTATTTGCCGAGTCGAGAAATTAACTTATAAATATACTCTCTCCCCTCGTAGAAACTTGCCGCCAAATTTTCTAACCAGGTAACAACGAAATTTTTCAACTCCTCGTCGGTGTCGAAATTTTTTCCATGGTACCTCGTGGCACACTCGGAAACCGGTCAAGAAGATCGGAAATGGTTTAGCGGCGATCGAATCGCAGAGTTTTTTCGATTTTTCGCGCACCAGTTCGTCTGCGATTACGAATCGTCTGCCGTTCCCCGTTGTTCGTCCATTACATTCGTTCTACCTCCTCGGAATTCACAGCACCCCATTTACGAACATGTTGGGACCATAAACTTCCACTATTTATTGATCGATGAATTTCAGTTGGTGCAATTGTTTTTTATGGTTTAAAAAACGAATAACTCTCGTAGTCGGAGGCAACTTTCAGAATTTCACCCATGGTTAATTCACGTAACTCGAAAACGAAAAAACGTACACTATTGCGGCTTAGACAAGTTTATACTTGAATGTTGTAGCTACAAAATGGGATCACGCACACTCCTGCAAGTTTATTCTAATCGGTTTTACAGCGGTGGGAACCTTACTTTGTGAACGTGTCTCGTACAAAAGCAGCGTACTATTCCGTGATCATAAGCTTCGAAACGTGACCAGTATCTATTTATGATCATAATTTTATTTTTTTTCGAAATATAGGCCGTTTCTTTGTTCTCACGTTCCATCCCTTGCTAGAAGGGTTATCGGTTCTTCTTCACTTGCAGCTACGAGGGTCGTGTCGTCAGAATATTTAACACCGCTGGTGCATTTACCACCAAAATTGATACGTCACCGTTCCAATTATCTAAAGTTCTTCTCATAATATATTTCCTGTATATGTTGCATAATAACAGTGAAATAATAATGCAACCGTGCCGCTCCTACTAACAAACTGGACTAGAATGAAACCCAAAAATTCCAAGAAAAGACTCGCGATAAAAAATAAATACTATATTCAGAAAATCAACTATAACTTCTAAATGGTTTATAAAAAATAAAGTTGTCACGATGGCGCCTAGTTTTTGTCATGTAAGTCATGAATTCGATTCCAAGGAATGACTCTGCCACTATTGCAAATAAAATTAATTAATCGCTAGAAGTCACGTGGCAATGACAAACCACCACGTATACCAACATATACAATCGGATTGGTGCATAGATGAACACTCTTGGGATTGCATTTATTGATAAATCAGACATTTGCGCTCAGTTCCAAATGTGGTCTTGCGTGTACGTTAACGTTGCATATAAAAATTTCCACGTAAATAGGTAGTTACGACGTTGGAATCGAATCTATATCATATACTTATATATATGTATATATATATATATATGTATATATATATATATATATATATATATATATATATATTTTTTTTTTTTTTTTGGTTCGCTGCTTGCGCTGCACACTATAGGATGGAACTTTGTTGAGAGGTTAGTGTGCACGTGTGTGTGTGTGTTGTGAGAAGATATCTCCGTAGGCTCGAGTGCACTGCTCTTGGGGAAATGGGCTATGCGTATAGAGACGTAGACACATAGTACACACTAGATATGCGAGCACAAAAACCGAGGTAACAGAAAAAGTTCGACTTATCGCAATTTACGATCGGAACAGCGTCGATAAGGGATAGCGAGCGAACCAGAGTTGATTAAATATACGTCGGTTTTCGCGTCGTATTAAGATTTAATTTTAGCTTTAGCCGTCTTGAAAGATATAACGTATTGTTCGGTACACGTGGCTTTTGTCTATCGTATAATACGCGACACGATTTTATATAAAAAAACAGATTCTGCTATGTACGTTTGTCGCTTTTTTTTTTGTCTTTAATGAATTTATTATCAGATAAATAAATCTATTTCGTCAATTGGAATCGTTCAGTGTTTTAAGAAAGAGAAAAAATAGTTTTTCGCAGAATTTCTCACGTAGAAATTCATTAGATTTTAAAAAGTTATTTATTATTGCCATGAATATGTCGAGTATGTAACTCTGAAACATGTCGGGGCTATATTTTATATTTTTTATAACTATAATCTTCTGTACTACATGTGTGTTTATATATATTTAATAAAGTAAAAAGAAAATAACGTCGAGCTAACTTATTAGCCCTAGCGCCCAGGCACTTCAATAAACGTAACCAAACAATAGCGGACTGAAGAGAAACCTTAGGTCGAACTGCAACTAAAAGTAAGAGGTGTCCAGGAAACGCTGAAGTTCGAACCAGAGTTTTGTCGTTGTTTTGGATCATATGATGTCCGCTATGGAGGATAATAAGGAATTTTTAAAATACGCCCTATCGTAAGTCCGAAAACATTCGTATTAAATGGTGTCTTTTCGGAATAGGGACCGATAGTTTTCGTATTAATATATATATATATATATATATTTGTGTGTGGTGTGTATAACGAGCAGTCCCAGTCATGTGAAAAATATGATAATAGCATTGCGTAACGACAATCAGTGTGCGATAAAACGGTATGATTTCGCAACGAAGAAGCAGAGGGAAACGCGAGCTGACACTTTCAACTGGAAAGGGGCGACTGCCATTTTATTATTAATTGATTTAGAATAATTACTCTGACAACAGAAGGTTTAAGTCGCTCGCCACTCCGCACCCGCCTTGGATAATCCGAACAAAAGACTATCCGAGATGACAACCGGAATATCACCGGAAATTAATTTTGAGCTTGGACATCGTCATAAGATTAAAAGGAATACGAATGAAAATAATAAGATGGTTAGAAGCGGCAAAAATAAATTAAACGAAACTCGGCAGTTTAGATTCGTTTAATTCGCAACACCAGTCTAGCACGTTTGGAATTTTATTTCCACAAATCTTGAAGAACTTAGATGGCAGATGTAAAGAAGAAGTATTCGTTAGTGTACTGCTTAATTGTGTATCAAACATAGTGAGGATTCTTTTCCTGATGGCAGGGTACTAAAAATATGCGCCGTTGAAATGGCAAAGGTGGTTTTGGAGGTATTAGTATGGTGAAAAAATTAGGAGTGTTGATGTGGAAATGAGCAAAATTTAGTCAAACAATCTTTATATTTTTCAAAGCAATAAAAAGGAACAGGTATATAAGTCGAATTATAATACAATTTTACTAGACGAAGAATGAATTACTTGACGTGTGCTCTCTGCGTATGGAATTACAGAAGGCGAGGACACGTTTCTGACGTTAATTAAAACCCCGCTTGTTAACGTAGATAGATTTTTCATAAGTGTCTTCCGACAGCAACAAATTGGGCTCCTACTATGGTGAGATAAAAATCAGTACTTATCGATCTTTCCGCGAAAGAAGGAACAACTTATTCGGCGGGTTGCTGTTTTATTCATGAAAAAAAAAGAAAGAAACAATTCTGTAAAACAATATCGAGTTTGAAAATTCTAACGGGAGTTACCAATATATAGTAGGTGGAATCAATGGAATTTCGAAGACTGTTGGAGGAAATGGAAACGGGGTATCAAGTGTTAGATCAGTACGACAAGAAATAGCTGTCAAAACGATTTCCCTCGTTAAGAAATGAAATTCGAAAATTTTTAAACCAATTTGTAATATTATCCGATACTAATAAGTGGGAAGAAGAGTTGAAAAGTTTAAACTCTCTTAGGTTTTCTTAATTGATGTTAAGGTTCACTTTTTCAGTGAATGCGGGAGAAATCAAATTTAAAAGGGCATGCAAGAATTTTCAAACCTCCTTTGAAGCAAAATAATTTAACGCATCTGATAATATGTGTCAAGAATATTATGTCGAGAATATTAATGCCAAAAATAGTATTAGCGAAGAATTTTAAAGACAGCAGTAACCTTATAGAATTTTGTTTTACAAAATTGATAGTCGGACTATATGATAATTATAACAAAAAATTTGAGGAAAATTCGAAAATGTAATTTGTTACATTTATATTCACTTTGTGTTCGTGCTGTGATTTCTTTTTTTTCCAGTTCTGAATAGGGGGTGTTGCCCAAAAACGTTTCTGGAGATAAATATATTTCTATTCTTCAGATGGTTTGCTATTTGGTATATATGTTATTTCAAGTAATTAATCCTGTTGATGTTAACATCGACGAACGAGATTTTCCGAATTGATACGATTTATAAGAAAATACTTTTCGTAAGAATCGAAAATGAAGCGGAATTCTTTTGAACTGTTTTAAGATTTCTCAAATTTGAAAATTTTTTGATTTGCGAATAAAACTCTGTCAGTGTTTAAAAGCGCTCGATTGCATATGCGTGAATTTGCGTTTTCTAATTTGAACTACATCAAAAATAAATACCGGGGAATCACCGGGTGTATCGGTTTTGCATCTGCTCAGGTTAATAACATAACTAGTAAACATTTAAGTTTTGTTTGGATGTAGCGGTGAGACCTCACAACTGTCAACAATGGAAAAATGGCCATTTTTATTTAGAAAATAATACCGAACTGAAAGTGATACGAGAAAAAATTTGTGAGATAGAAACGTCGAACGAATTCAGTTATGATGGCGAACGCAGAATAGCTTTTCAGCGTTTGTATTTTAAAATATTACATAAAGCGTGATGCGCGGCCTGTCACAAAGGTGACATCTTAACTGTTGGTTGGTTATTACGCCTAAGCTGCAGATCATTGCTGCTTTAACGTTTAAAATTACGCACGTAAACACACACACACACACACATATATATATATATATATATATCAAACGACCTTTCAGAAAACCTGTGATTTAGGGACAGCCGATTAACCAACTGAAATTTCACAATTCGCAACTGAATAATTTATCAAAAGTGAAACTTATATAATAACCATGGAACGTCAGAAAAGAAAAATTTCGATAATTCGTTGTTTAACATCCCCTCCGACGAAACAAAAAAATTAAACCGCATTCACTGTCATTAGTGGTAGCTTAGCTACAGAAGTGGAAAAACGGAACAGAATACTTTTTAAACATGTTTACAAATTTATAGCGGAAAAAAATAGTCAATGTTACAATTTTAAATTTGCACCTTCCAGGCTCTGGGAACCCTCAGCTTCAGGAAGAAAGTAATAACCATCCAAGGCACCGTTGATGGAAAGCTCACAATTTCCGAAGTTTTCAAAAGGTTCAGAACGCACGAAAATATCTGTTCCAACCCTTCTTTGCACAGTAGTATTATCGGTAAAAACTTTAATGCAGCGTTTCTAAATGTGCGCATTATATAAAATTTCTTAATCAACAAAGGTCCCCTCAAGTTGGCTAAAAAGTGGAGGAATTTCAAAGGCAACGCAATCTATAAATATACACATTTATGGAAATATTGCCCGGAGTTTGTTCGGTAATTTGCAATAATTCATAACGAAATGTCACCAAAAATGCTTTATATTATTACAGTAAATTACTGAGTATGCTAAACTCGAAGATAGGCAGTTACCGACTAGAACAAGACCGTACAGGACTAGAAATTGCGATCAATTCCTGCTATGTACGATCTAGGGAGATTAACAGTAGACACAATGTAGAGGAAGAGGTATTAATAAAATTAATGGGGAACATACCACAAAGGAAATTCGAAATGAAAAAAATCTGGAGAGATGGAAAAACAAGATTAAAATTTGGTTGATGGCATGGTGTAAAGAGCAATAGAAATATTAACAAAAAAAAAAAAAAGTATTGTAATGCCAGTAATAACCACTTATAACATTGACTACGTTGACATGAGACTTATTATTTTCAGTTTTAAGCTGCTAATGAGAGAGTGGTAGTTGTATAAAAATTATATTGTATTATTGTAATATATAACTGTTAACATATTAAGGTATTGTAATAGGAAATATTATTATAGATGATGGTATAATTGTAATATAAATGATAAATAATGAGAGTGTGGATTTTATATTATATAGTAATATATAAGTTAACACTTTTTATACTGTAACAGAAAGTAGTATACTTTAAGTTAAGTTGATGTTATATTGTACAAATAAATGATATAATTATGTGGGAACCCACAGACGGGCTAGTGCCTTGTGGGACCCGCAAATTATTAAAAAAAAAATAAATTTATGATAATTCATGATGTAGGATTATTTGTAATTTACAGTAATTCGTAATTTATAGTAATCTGTCATTTACAGTAATTCTTCATTTATAGTAATTCTTCGTAAATGGTAATTTGTCATTTTTTGGTCATCCATCATTTATGTTAACTCGCAATTTACAGTAATTCGTAATTTACAGTAATTCGTAATTTACAGTAATTCGTAATTTACAGTAATTCGTAATTTACAGTAATTCGTAATTTACAGTAATTTTTAACTGAATATATAGGTCATTTACAGTAATTTGTAATTTATAGTAATTCGTCATTTACAGTAATTCGTAATTTACAGTAATTTTTAACTGAATATATAGGTGCCTCAGAAGAGTCACTTCTTATCTTAAATATTACCGTAAAATTCGTACTTTTTGTGCAGTTTATTTTTATTGTTTCGTTTAACTGTGCTGAAATTAGTAAGTTTGAAAAAAACACAACAGCTAGGAGCACTTATATTAAATTGCGGAGTCTTTTGGTTACATTTGGTATGAAACACAGACGAATTTAAAAAATAACGTTTATTTTAAAATCTAAAAGTATAGTCAATACCAGCAGGAATCTGTATATAAAATCAAAATCAAATCAAATGTATTTAAAACCTGTGTAACATTTATAAATAAATTAAAACATAATCATAAAGCCGCAAATGCGCTTAATTAGCGCGAATAGCGCAAGTAAAATGGAAAACCATTTTTTCAATCGATAAAATTGATATACGTTGCTCTTATTAGCTGATAGGACGTTAATCGGCAGATAATTATTCCGTGGCCAGGTAATTCCCTTAATTTCTTACCGTATTGTGTACTTTGTTCGAACAGTGAACCGCAGTAAAGGACTAAAACGTCGTGAATGACGTTAGAATAAGAGATTTCGCTAGCTCTGCTGAAAACAGGTATAAATTCGAAACTTTTTAAAAGAGAAAATGTTTTTTCTAACGTTCAACATCTTTACAAAGCCTTTATAGTTTAAATAAAATTAACGAAAAGTATGGCTGAAGGCGACGTTAAGGGGTGTCAAGCCCGAAAAATACGAATCTCGTCGGACACCGTGCCTCCTTTCTGCGACGTTAGATACGGTTTCCTGAATGCGCGATAACGAGAACATCTTCCCAAGTAATAAAAGTAAAATGCAAGCCGGAAATTAATAATAAAAACATGAAAATGAGATTAACGTAGATAAATTTCTCATTTTTAAAATCCACGAAGAATTTCCCTATACTGCCAAATTATTAGTCATCGTACCGATAAATTGCGCACATTAATATAAATCCCCCTTTGTCCTACGTGTATTCAACTTGTTGCTTCAGATATAAACTCCCCTTGGTATCGTTCTAATGTGGGCTTTCTACGCGTACAAGTGTAATTACCTCAGCAAACAACAGAATTTTGACTATTGTGCCGGGAGTGTTAAAGAGGACTTTGCCCATATTATGCACTTTCCGGTATTGCGCGAGTTTCTTGCAATTACAAATGAGATGGTCACAGTTGGTTTGTTTGGCAGCCTACATACGGGACAGTTCATTGGTGGCTGTTGGCATAAAGATAGTCGTGTGCCGCAGCAGTATGCCCCGTCTGGAGATGATTGAAGATTGAATATTCTTTCCTAATTATGCCACCAGAAGTTGGTGGTTAATTTAATGCTTCTTAAAAAAGTTTTTTTGCCATCCACGCTAACCTCCACACTTATTTTCACATGCTCGTAATATATGAGAGAGTGTCGGAGGGGGAGGCAGATTCTCTGTCTTCTTCTTTATAGTGCCATACTCAGCTTCTGAGCGTCGGCGACTACCTATTCGTACATTTCAGCTGTGCAGACATAGGCAGTGTACTAGGCAATTGTTATATGCAACGCAGGTGTACACACGCAAGACTACATTCGGAACTGATAGTGATCGTTTGATTTATCGATATACAAGTGCAGTCCCGCGTGTGTCTGCTGTGTACTGACCTAACGCGCATATGATGTTGTACGTGATGGTTTGCCATTGTCTTCCACGCGATTATTAGCGATTATTTATTTAATTCTTGTAATAAAGTTCTATCGTCGCTCGGGATCGAACCCGTAACCTCCGTAACGAAAGTCAAGCGCTCTAGCAATTAAGCTATCGCGACTCTGTCATGGGTGAGTATATTGCAGAGCGTGCTACGAGATAAACTTTGTCGCTCTTACGTATTCTGATATAACACTTGGAATCTGTAGGAAAAATACTTCGCATCCCCTTCTGTGCAGCTTATATAAATCATCCTGAATCCTTGCAATATTACCAGGCTTTTACTATTTCGGCGGCATATTAGGTGCAAATAGGCCAGTGAGCTTGTGATGAGCAGTATCGCAGGTAATGGTGTCTATTTAATTCGGCATGCTGCATTACATGATTCCGTATAATTTTGCATCCAGGGACATGTACAACCATCAGTTAATTGGATTACGCGCACTAAGTTTTCTATTTGATGGGAGCAGGCTGCTGGGTCTGCCGCCAGCTGTGATGGATTTTTCTCTGTCAGTGTATACATGTGTATAGTCTTTGTGTTTCTTGATGGTCTCTGATACGGTTTGCTGCATATTCTCACGCTGCGAATGCCTACTATACTCAAGGAGAGATAAATCAATATATATATATATGTAAAAAGGCTCCCAGGGTGGTATCAGTGTTGCATAACTCAGAGTGGATTTCGGAATATGGAACCTATGTTAGAGTCTGATAATGTTCTGAGAACTCCTAGCACAAGGTCACTGGGAAAAATAGGATTATGTGGTGAGTATTTCTTACTGTATGGAAAGGGTCAGTCACAACTCAGTAGACGGCTCAGATATAAAATAGTATTTTATTTGCTTGGTCGATGAACTTGTTAAAAGGAAAAAAGTACATGGCGGCGGTTCTAGTAAATTGCCAGCGATGCCGTTCAATGTTCAAATGAGCTAATTTGAAAATTTCGAGTAATTTAGAATAATCTGTTGAATTGAACCGTCTACTACAAAGGAAAAAGGTCAACAAAAAAGTTCCGTTGAAAAAGCAATTGTTCAGAAATGTTGACCGAAAAAAAAAAAAAAAAATTGAAACTTTCGAGCTTTCGGCGCTTTGAGGGTCTAGTTTTAAAGCTGGAAACCCTGATGTTGCATAATATTGTATCGTCATCTATAACAAGCATTTTTGCAAAAGGACACTTTTTTAATTCATCGGGAAGTAGGTGAAAAATCGTTCGCAAGATTCCCCGCAGATAGACAGACAGCATGACAAACCGAGTTAAGTAAAAGCCTATAAAAACTTGTAGAAACAGCAATGGAAAACTACAAAAAGTTATAAAAAAGTAAAAAGAGTAATCCAAACAGAGAAAGGGCCAATAAATAGCATTAAAAGATGAAAAAGAAACAATTATGGACAGATGCGGCTACTCACTAAAAAAGTGTGAACAATGCTACATTAAGCAGACCATTCAATTTCAGAATGCTCAGTTTCGATGATTTTGAAAGAAGAAATAGAAGATGCAGTAAAAGAAATGAAGAACTAACGATAGAGAAACAATAGAAGTTATAAAACTAGCAATATCCGAGACGTGCAGCACATTTAGCCAAGATGCATGTGACATCTTCCTACAGAAACGGAGTATTCCAGATTAATTACAGCAATTCAACAAAGAAGAGGTCAAAAATTACAGACCGATTTGATATACAAAATGTATATAAAAATTATACGCAACAGGATAAAACGCGTCCTAGGTGAAGCACAATTATGAGAACAAGTTTAAAAACAAAAATAACGCTAAATAAATTCACATACAGAAATTACATATTAAATTGGAAGATGAAATTCAATTTCTTGTATGTATGACATATATGTATATATTATATGTAGAGCAGAAAATTATAAATAGAATTAAACTTAGTTGGACAGCCAATGGTAGAAATTTAATTATTTTTAAATAAAGTATATTATCACGTTTTTCAAAAAAAAAAAAAAAAAAAAAAAAGAAGCATTATATCATTGTATTCTTCCACTGATGACATACGGCTGTGAAACCTGGACACTAAACAATAATTATGAAGATTACAAGTAGCCTAGAGGTCAATGAAAAGATGTTATTAATTACAAGAAAAGACCGGAAAACAATGGACTAGTGATGTACAACCGATATAATAGAAAGAATTTATAGAAATGGCAATGGACTGGCCACACAGCGAGAATAAAAGACTCAAGATGGACGACGAAAATTATACACCGGTACCCCCATGAGGTGTAAAAGACCCCTAAAAAACGGGTACATATTTATACGAAATCAAACGAAGATTAAGAGTTTTGTAGAATTGCGCTAAAGACGAGAAAAAATGTCGACACTCGAATTGCGTACCGTTGTTTACCTGGCCGACGGTTTAAAAAGGTTTAGTATAATCTAAACACACTCGAATTGCGTACCGGAAGTTTGCCGGTATGAAATATAAAAAAACGAACGAAAACGGCACCGGGACCATGATATTTGTTAAACTCCAAAACTGATGGCCGCTTTATAACATTTGAATGTTCAATGGCTTTCAACATTTTTAAGCATCATCGTATCCTTAAAAAATAGCCTATTTTTCGCAAACCCTTAAGGAGGTTTAGTTCCGTTATTCCAAATAGCAAATGTTCCTCATCGAGATATGATAAGACATTTTGGAAGGCACTGAAAGAACGACACTTTTACTGATTTTATTCCTTCGTCAATTTTATAAAATCCCGAGTTTTTTTTTTTTAGAGCGGTGCGCAATTTGAGTTCTCAGCAGGCGAGCTATTTCGGGTCGGTGCGCAATTCGAGTCCGACTTGTCACTGTGTGAAGTGTTGGTGCGCAATTCGGGTGTCCCCGAAAAAATAGCGAAAAACCAATAAACCATCAGGCCGCGTTTAATCTGACAAATTTAAAGAGAGGCTTCTCCTGATTCAACAGCTGACTACGATGATAATGATCTAAAGATGTAGTATGTGTATATGACGCCGAAATGAAGATTGTAAATATTTTTTAAAATAATTAAACTTATTTTAATAGAATAAAGGGCAAAAAAGGAGAAAAAACATAATTCAGAAGAAATATAAAATAATATACTATTGCTGTAATTTATGAAAATGAGCTTAATAATAAAAAATCTTTTTAGAATGTTCGTGGTTGTTGCTGATAGTAAGAAGAGAAAATTTAAAGGTCACATAGTTATACCGTCTCACAGTTGAAGTGAAAAATGGCAAATGCGAGATGGGAAAATTATAATGGGTTGTTTTGACTAGCCAGTGAAACGAGTTCGCTAAACTGTCGTAGTCGGGCGTATGCGGTTCATTTGTGGAACACAAGTTTAATCGATAGCCTGACATTAGATAAAAAAAGAAACATTTAAATCCGGCACGTCCTGTTTAACACGCTTGCTGATCAAAAACTGACCTTCGTTCAAAAACCATCGAAGAAGGACCGCATTTTTGTTATTTTTAAATCTGTTTCAAACCTTTTCCCCCTCCTTCTTTTGAACTAATCCCCGAATTGTTGCACAACCTACTCACATACTTTCTATTGAACATTTGGAATTGATGATCATGGAGTAGTATATGATTCCAGAATATGTCGGTTAATTTTTAATGTTATTTATTCGGTCAATTAGTGCTTTTTTCATTTTTCTGTTTATCTACATTGTCTATAACGGACATCGTGTTTTTATTAATACTGAAGCCGGTGTATATTTTTAATAAAAGTGTTTAGCTATAACTCTCCAGTATATTAATATTACGGTATCAGCAGGTAATGCATTCCCATTTTTTCGCTAACAACTTTACACTGTTATCAATATACGAGTAAAGTATCTTATTCGAAACAATTTGTTTAAAACTGAACTAGTTCTTTAAAAACATTCTTAGTTTCTCCTACATCTTTCTTCTTTAGTACTGTATTGTATAAACAGTCCAGACAGTTCACTTTGTTTACCTGTGGCCAAAACGAATGATGATGGCTGGAGCGTCATTACTATCGCAAATATTTTTTAAGTTGACAAATAACACGATTATGGTCATGTTGACGAATCGTCCGCTGACAAACACCAGCCCAGCTATAATATTATCGCCTATCGTCGATAGTTTTCACTGAATCCTTTCCGAAGATGTGTGTTCCACTTTAGAAGATTTCTTTTGTTATATATATGTATGTATATATTAGGTGTACAAGTATGAAGTGCGGACTTTTTTTTTTTTTTTTTTTGAAAAAAACTGTTAAATTTTCGGAAGAATAATAAAAAGGGGCTTACTCAAGGTATGCTCCATTGGTAGTTACATATTCTTTTCATCTTTCGGGCAATTTGCAAATACCACAAACCAGTAAAAATCTTCCGCTTTTGCACTGGTGCAAACAAGTGATAGTCGGAAGGAGCCAAATCTGGTGAGTAAGTCGCATGATCTAACACTTCCCAGTTAAGTGCTTGCAACGTGTTGCGAACCAATGATTTTGTTGTATATAATGGAGCATTATCATGAAGAAAAATGACCTTGTGTTGCCTTTTTTGATATTCTGGACATTTTTTGAGCAGTGAACGGCTTAAATCGATTAATTGCTGTTAGTAGCGTTTGGTATTAACCATTTTATCAGGCTTTAGCAGTTTCATAGTAGACCACACCCTTCTAGTCCCACCAAACGTTAAGCATCGTTTTTCTGTCAAAGCAATTCCGATTTGCGGTCATTGTGAATAGTGCGTCAGGCTCTACCCATAATCTTTTCCGCTCGGTATTTTCAAAATAAATCTACTTTTCATCCCCAGTAATGATAACTTTTCAAAAAATGATTTCCTTTTATATCATTGAAGCAAAATTTTACATGTATTTTTGCGCCTTTCCATCTGCCTCCCAGACAACTTATGTAGTACCCTTCCACCCACCTTCTGAATCTTTTCCATCTCTCATATGTGACGGTCGCTGAGAAAAGGTACATAGTGTCAGAAAACAAGTTTTCGAGAAAAACGCGTTTGGAGTTTCGCAGTATAATACACTTTAAGGTGGTAATTTTAAACATACAATTACGATTTACAACAGGAAAAAATTTGTTTTCACCGGTTTGACCCATTTCACATTAAAGAGCATGCTTTCAAGTTCTGAAACCGTTGTTAAGTCAAAATCGCATTTCTGACGCACTATGTACCTTTTTTCAGCGATGACCATCACATATAGAAACAGCTTATTGACTAACGCTTAATTGCTTTGCCAGTTGTTTTTGTGTGTGTGCCTCGTTTTCATTCCACAATGCTTGCAATTCTGCATTGTGTACCTTTTAGGTGATTTTCCACGTTCCTTGTCAACAATATCGAAATTACCACTTTTGAAATGCCGAAATCATCGTTCACACGTATCTTGTGATAAAGCTTGTTCACCATAAACTTCTCGAAGCAATCGGTATGATTCAGCAATAGTTTTTTTCGAATCCTTTTTATTCGGCAAAAAATTTAGACATAACACGACAAAACAATACGATACAAAAACTTTTTCACGTGTTGAAGGCGTAACAAAATGTCATATGTGTCAAATTTTTATACTGCACACTACACTGCCAAACATCTGGTTTATTAAATCCGCACTTCACACTTGTACACCTAATATATATATTTATATATATATATATATATATATATATATATATATATATGTATAGTAGTCTATAAATGGCGGACCTGGAGACTCCACCTAATCCGAACTGCAAAAGTCACTCAAGTGCTTTATTCAGGAAGCAAAACGTAACCCCAATTCTTGTTCTAGAGCTCAAAATTCACAAAAGTTTCTCTCGGTTCCCCCAAATTTCCCTGAAGTTCCTCTGTCCCGTTCCCCAGCAATTCTGCTAATCCGAACACTATGTCCCCCAGAAAGGGGTTCCCAAACCCAATTCTTGTCCTAAAGCTATAAAATAACCTATTTTTTAAGTTGTACATAATTAAATTATAACCCAGTTGTCCGTCAGGGGGTCCAAATTTCACCCAACCCCCATACGTTAAGCTGTTCCAGACTGATGATGCGAACACTCGCCCTGAGAAAGGCGCCCAACCCCTGAAACGTTATATGAACCTATCAGATATTCAGAACTGTATAAAAATTAACCAGTAATTTATAATTACAGTCCAAAACTAATCTTAATCCTCTTCGTCCATTCATTCCCCTTCTGGTGTCATATTATAATATATAATTTACACAATTTTGCGCGGGTGTTATATTTTTAAACAACTGCGATTTACTAGTATTCTAATTCAGGGGGTATTTTTTAATTTGTATTATAAGTTTACGATTATAAATTATTTTTAATATCAAGCGTATACCGCTAAACAAGATTTTAATCAGTGAATTAAATAATTAGATTACGTATGTACGTGTATAGACCTCATGATCTCTCCCGCTATTGATACAAATGTTTTCAGTCGCACATCTACGCTAGTATAATTTATCGATATATAATTTATAGATACATCTTGAAAATTATTTTATTACATTAAAATTTTCGCGCATGCTATAATGCCGCATTGAAATATATACATACAATTTTATATACGTATATTTTTCCAAGCATGATTATTTTTACTTCGACAGTGCTTTTAAATTTCTATAAAACTTTTATTCTCGGATAGGGAAAATCTCCGGGCAATAAAAAATCTTTATCGATGTCGTAATTATTTTTAATATCATACACATCTAAGTATAGTTACAACGAAGGGATGAATATTTCCGTTCCCTGCTGGGATAGATCGCAACATTGTTGCTGCAAACGTCAATCTTCCTTTTGCAGGAATCGTCAATTTCTTCAGGTATACAGCTCGTCATTGCATCAGCCTTTGTCTGCACAAGTCCCGCTATTTACCGTTATTCGGCAGACGAATATTTTTTAAACTTCGGGAAAGGTAAAAAGTTGAGCATAAAAAGAAAATTATCAGAGGCTTTAGTGCAAAAATTAAACACTTACTACGGTTTATTGACTAGAAGAAATGTAAATAGGGTTGAAGACATGAAAAAGGCAGTAACGGCAACTTATGATCATACAATAACGATCGAGGACAATCCAAAACATGACAATTGTCCAGCAGACAACTGGTGTAAACGGAAGCAACTGAAGCTCTTTGAACCAGGTCTGAAGTACATCCGACTCCATTGCATCGTGTTGTCCAAAAAAAAAATTCTTCCAGTGTCTTAGAGACTAAGGAAGCCGGGAGAGCTGGAAATAAAAAAGTTGCAAGCTCAGAAGAAGAAGGATTGCCATATAGTGCTGAAATCGTTGATTAACCAATAAGCAGTTTAAATAAATTAATGACTGCCCTGTTGTGTTCGGTAATCTATTTTTGAATTTGCGTTCACTCTGATGAAAATTGTCGCCTCCAGAGTGTACGCATTATGTCTAATGGCAATTTTCGATAGCTGATATCTCCCACATTTTTCGAGGAAATGCTTCAAAAAAATTACAATACTTATTTGAATGCGTATACAGATTGTTCTCAAAGTTTTAATAAATTACACACACTTCTTTGTCAAAAAATTTCATGAAAATCATACTAAAAAAAACAAAGTCTATTTCGAACCCTTCAGTTAATTCGTTCATTTTCAAATATAAATTTTTGTAACGATATATCTTAATTAAAGTCACGCCTCATATCGATATTGTTTTTAATTGTAAATAAAAGTTAGTATGTGAAATTTCTGTTAATAATTGATGGTAGCCCGTTGTTTTCTATCATTTTAATGGCAAAGATTCTTTGAAATAATTTTTTTTTTTTGGGGGGGCATCTCCAAAAGACCTTAGCCCAGCAATAAAATCAGCTAAATAGCCAGAATGAAGTGGAACCAAAAACTCAGATAATGGATTGACAGGGAAGTAATGGAACGCAGTAACCAGGAATCCCAAGCGACAACAGATTAGAATAAAGAATGGCACGTTCAATCGAGAGGAAAGGACATTCGAAGACGATATGGTTAGGAACGCAAACAGTTTCATGATTTGGACGAAGATGACAGTTAGGTAAATGAAAACGGATTAAGGCGAAAGCGAATAATAGAGATTACAACGAAATTTCATAGAATAGGAAAGTCATAAATCCTAGGATGGATAAGAAGATTTGGCTAAATGGATAGATATATAAGGGAAGATTGTTAGAAAAAGAAGAAGCATAAATATCTGACCTGAACTAGTGTATGAAATTTTAACGATAGGGGTCTGGAAGCGGAAATTTTATTGAAATAGAGGCAGAAGCAACTCTAGCTGAGGAATTCTCTGTCTCATTACCCTCAACGCCTACATGACTGGGAACCCAAAGAAAATCAACGTAGATGGAATGCAGAGTTGGAAGATAGTGAAAAAATCGCAGTAGTGAGTTAGAAAAGGAGATGAAATAGCTTAATGGAGTTGAACATAATCAAATAGTTTGAAAAAAAGCGACGAGGAGATATACATATATTAATTATAACGTAATTCTTAGGCTATCCTCCATTCAAAAAATGTCCCAGAAAAATGTCCCAATTTTATGTAACGTTTGTTATATTTTATAGAATTTTTGTAATTATTATTTTACAAATGTCACAATATTTTGTAACGAAAATGTAACGAAGAATATGACGAAAAAATGAATTAATTTTATATAATGAAAGTTAAATGTTAGGATAGGATTTTTGTAATTATGTTATTTTTTTTGTGTTGATGCCAGTAAGAATTACGTTGTAAATTTTGATCGTTTTATACAAAGTATAGAAGAGAAAGAGACAGAAATAAAAGCAAGAGGGGTCAAGGGGCGTAGCCCCTTACGAGACCAAAATGGCCGAGTTATATATATATATATATTGATGGAATGTAAAATGGCGATTAGTTTAGTGGTATTAATGCTATAAATCTTTTAACTTTTAACATTTCCACATAAATACTATAGTTACAAATTATATTCGGTATAATCTTGGAATTATAAAGTATTTTTTATTTTTATAATTTAATCTATTATTATTATTGTCTAGTTTATCAAAATATATTAATCGGTTCTTTATTTTGTTCACGATGATACTTTAAACGCTGGCTTTGTTAATATTTATAATGTGCTTATGACAAGCCCAACCTTTATTTTTCTAATATCTCTCACATTGCACAGATGTGCTCAGCGAAATATATTTCATATCGTTAACGTTATCTCCAATAGGTAGCGGTAGAATTGTAGTTTTTTCGTATCGCAATGGATTCAACAGTTAGTAAGTCGCTTCTACTGACTGTGGTCTCGATAGTGTAGGAATTTTTAAAAAGTTACTCGTTAAATGGTCTAAACGGTTGATGGAAGGAAAGTAAAAACAAACAAAAAATTAATAATAATAATAATAATAATAATAATAGAGAAAGAAAATAAAACCAACGGTGAAAATGAAAATGCAAGTTGTCATCGGGTTTGCTTTAAAATTGATCCGTCATGTGTCGTTTGTTTCGTTTAAAATCTGTATATCTATTTAGGGGAAAGCATTATGTAAACACAGCTTTTCACCGACGATTGCGAAGGTAAATGTTGAGATTTATTGGAGGATAGATAGATTCGGTAGAATAAATTGTGGCGGTCAAACGCGGTTTGGGACGCGATCGATAAAATTAATGATCGTCTGTGTGTAGTTTAGATATAAACCGATTAATCTCTGTCGGAACAAGAACTGGACCGGCGTTCTTTACACATCTTTTGCTAGGTCAAAATGACACACACGCACACGCACACACTTTGACTCGTACGAGAATACTCTTCATCGTCCGAAAAGAATATCTTTATTTCTGGACCGTTTCGTTTTCCTTTTTTCATTATCATTATTTATTACCATTACCCCGTTTTGGCGGGAAAATAACTACTTTGAAAAGAAAAATCTAAATTTTTTTTTCACGTCTCCGAATAATTTATACACTTTTCCCGTTACGAAAAAAAAAAAGAAAAAAAAAGACTACAAAGACGAGAGGGAACGGTTGGAAAAATGAAAAAAGGCTGGAAAATGCTAAACAAAAAAACACAGAACGAGGGATGATGAACTGAACACTTATCATTGCGGAACAGACGGGCCTTTCAGTAAATATTCAGAAAAGCGGTTGTTTTTGAAAAGCTAGTGTAAGCGACGCATGGTAGAGGCAGGCCTGGTGTTTTGTTCGATGTTGCCAACTCTGTTCTACACTAATAAACCGCGGAATAAGCCGGTATTCCTAAACGTTTCGATCTTACTTACCTGTCCAAGTGTCCCGTAATCTACCTGTACAGCGCACGCCGAATATAGAGTTGCTTCGCTTCGTTCTTTTGCCACCCCTAAGGGTCTCACCGCCGACTTCTTTGTTCGCGGTTCTCCCTTTAACTTATTTTCCCGCCAATCAGATCGCTTTGACGTTTTGCTGTTATTCCGTCGCCCTATTATTCGTCCTACACCCGTCAGATTTTCATAACGTATGCATCTGTTTGCTACTTTCTTTTCCCTTTCACGTTCATCGCTAATGAATGGAAATTCCCCTATCGAACCGATTATAATTTTTTTTTTTTGTCGACCTTTCCAGACTTTTCATTTAATTGATAGGGCTGACTGATCGTGAAAAAGCTTTCCCTTCGTTCTATTTGTTTTTGATAATTGCGTGTTCCTCCGATTATCGCACCCGTGTGTACAGTGACGAATGCCTGTATCGGAAAACGCACGATTTTCGTCACATCTGCGAATACATTTTAGTGGGTTTCGATACCATTTTCAATATTTCCTCTTTACTAATAAAAAAAATTTGGTCAACTATTTGATGGTTTTTATTTACTTTTTTTTTTTTTTTCTATTCTACGTCTTACTTGAAAATTGAAAAATTTTTCAATATTAATCAGATTTCCAGCAATAATTAACAAATGGACAACACCACCTCGATGGTATAGGAAAATCCCAGCTCGTTTAAACACCTTAAAGTGACACAACTAGGAATAATTTGTTTTATAGAGAAATGATTGCATAATCTGTATAGTTTTATCACAAATTATACAGCAGCGTTAATAATTTCAATATATTTTGATAGTTTAACAATTAAGAATGCTTCAGGGCACGTAACAGGGGAGAGGAGCCGTCTTGGCGGACGCAAAGCAAGCAGAAAACGAAGCTCTACACTTTGAATAAAATTACAAAATAAACTTTTAAACATAATTATAGACATTAGTAAATGAGATATTTTATGAAAAACGAGAGGAAAGTACTTTTTTAAAAAAATAAAAAAATAGCGACTTTAAGATTTACCCTAAAAAGTTAATTAAAGTACACTAGAAAGCAAAAAAAACAATTACACTTGCTATAAGGTAATCTTATACAGTGTAAAATGTACTACCCAACGGAGGGATATTACGATTATTCTTAAGCATTAATTTCATTAAAAGTGCACTAAGCGAAGATGGCGAATGAGAAGGAAAAATTGCGAAAAATTAAATTTAGCATTTCAACGTGAGAAGTCAGCTATTTTTTTTCTGCATTTCATTATAATACATATATGGAAATGATAGGAGGAGTTTAAAACAGCGTGATGATGGAACTGCTGACGATTCCATCGTGTAAGCTTTTCAGATGCGTGCGTAAATTTCGTATTATAAAAACACGCTAATGGGGTTCTAAGACGAAAGTGCGGGGACCCACCTTGGCCCCATTTCGGCAGCAACGATGCCTAATAAACTTTAAAAGCCATTACTCATCAGAATGTGAAATGAAAGGTTCTGGTAACCGGACCGAAACAGGGAACTTTAGAAAAAGGCTGATCTAGGGAAACTGGAAAATATCATACATAAATTACACACACAGCAACTATTGAATAGATATTATAGGGAAAAGATGGAAAAAAGTGAAATCAGATTAATTCAGTCATCGAAACGCTTGATTACACTCCGAGTTATTTCAAGCAACGGCACACAAGACGCGGAGAAGCATTCAAATATAAGGGGAACTACTCGAACCGTCCTCAAGCTTTACATATTTTTGCTAGCTTTTTTTTTTTTTCCCTAATATATTTATGTGTACATATCCAGTGCATGGACTAACTTCAAGAAATATTGGAAAACTTTTCAGTAAAATATTTAATATGCTTGGAAAAAAACAAAAACAAATACGAGTATTAAACAATAACACCAGTTTGCTTTTTGACGTTCTCGCTCGTCAGAACCGGTGTTGGGAAACTTTACGATATAATTGAACTAGTTCAAATTGAAAATTGATATAGTTTTGCAATTATTTTTGTTGTAAAAGGTGCATTTGACATGAACGTCCTTCAATAATTGAACTATGAAAAAAATTTAATTTGAACTCAATTAGAGTAATTAGCGATTAATTAATGAATTAAATTCTTATTATTAATACAAAATTGAATGTATTCCACCTCGCCTAACCATGGACATAGGCCTCCTCACTGCTAATCTCCAGCTCGTTTTACCTTCTGCACTAATCTCGATCATAATTTAATGCCCAATTTCTACTTTATCTCTTCAACTTGTTGATGGTCTTCTCTACCAGTATTCCTTCAGTAATCGGTATCCATTCTTTTGCTGTTTCGACACCTTCATTTGGTTTTTCTTTGCAATTATGATTGACATAATCAAATTTTTTTAATTTTTCGATTTGGTAAGGGTTATTTTTGGGCTAGTAATTTTGAAATTTTAATTTTGTTGTTTTTTTTTCATGTTCATTATATGCCACAACATTTTTTTTCGAGTGACAGTTGTAGTTTGGAAAACTGATTTTTATTCAAAACCCACGTTTGTGCTTGCAACGTTAAGAGATAGAGTAGACACACAATTCTTCAATTATCTGATATGAGACTTACTTTTCAAAAACACTTTTAAAAACCGAAAATTTATACATGAATTTTGTGTTCCGGGGGTTTATTTTATTTGTTTTTTGTCTCTGCTTGAATACCGATCGTGCCCCAAAAAATAATATGAAATCTAATATTTTCTTTTCTTGATAATAATTTTGCCTGCTTTGAAATTTAAAATTAATCCCACTTGTTTCCTTTCTACTTCAACAATACTAGTCGCTGTTTGTTAGATTGCTTAAACTGTTGCTAATCAGTAGTACAATTATATCGCTAGCAAAAAAACCAAGGCTGTTTAATCATATTCAAATTGATTTATAAACATTTTTTCCAGGGTAATTTATGGAACTCCTGTTCTAGAACAACAATATTCAGAGAGATTAGCCAGTTTTATCCCCCCCCCCCTTCTTTTTTTTCTTATTGGAAATTTATTTCGTTTTTGATTAAATTTCATCCACATTGCAGCGTTACAACACATGCTTTGAGTAGATAAGGAATGATGCAGCTGGTACATCTGACATCATGGCTAAAAAACCGTATACTTTGAACTAACTTCTCTTCTGGCAATTGAGTTCGAAACCTGATTTCTGTTTTTGAAATTTAACCCAAGTTCATTATTCTATCATCATAAACTAACTCCATTCCACTTTTGAGCCTTGCTAATCTGATGACTGTTTTTCTAAATATATTTTAAGTATACTATTTCAACCCAAAAAGTTATCCTGGTATGTGAGACTGGTTAGTCAATTTTTATTTTCAAAATTTACTAAAAGTATACTGCTGCAACGCAAAAAAAAAAACATTTTTTTTTCATTTTCATTTTTATTTTATAATTTTGACAACTAAACCTAATCCATTTTCTCAGTTTCACTTTCGAATACTTATCCTCCTCTCTTTGTAGTGAGATGGATACTTGCCACACAAATAATAAAAAATTTTTAATAATTTTTTTGTAATAAAAATAGAATTTAATAATATATATTTATATAAAATAAATATATATTAAGTTATTAGGTCTATGTCAATCACATGATCATCATTGTTTCCTCTGTGGCAATGATGATCAAAAAATATGGTTTGGAGAGAAGATAGTTTTAATTGATGATGAACGGTTAACAAAGAACGAGGTAGAAAAAAAGAAGAAAATAATTGTGCTGAATTTAATAATATTTTTAACAGTAAAAATAGTGAAAATTATGTATCACTAAAACACAGGAAGTGTGGTTGGATGTACCAAGGATGTTTCGAAGGAATCTAAAATTGAATTAATGGCGTGCAGGGCAAAATACAATGTATTAATATGATAATAAGGTAATCCTAAGTTTCTGTTAAAATAGAAGAATACAGTTTCCGTTATTTTATTATGTTTCTTTTATTTATTCACTTTTATACAAGTTTAGATATATTGTTTTAAATAATCGTTAGGCAACGAAGTTGATTTATGTGGTGCATATGCGTTATTGAATATAAATAAATTAACCCAAGGTGTGGTTATCTAAAATTAACATCAAACAAAAAATAAAATGGTAGCAGAGCGGGTTGTAAAAAGTTTAGAATGCATATACATTACATAATTTGGTAGCAGAGCGTGGTTACAATCACAAACATCCACGGGTTTATATACGAAAGAAAAATATATGTATATAATTTTTTTTTAATGTAAACATGTTTAAATAGTTAACGATGTAAGTATACCTAATTCGATTGGATAATTTTATTTTTTTTTAAGATTAAAACTTTGCAAAACTTAATTATCGATTTATACGCGACTTGACGCCGTGCATTTAATTTCTTTAAATTAATTTGTATATTTTCGGTTTTTGATTATTAATTACACCGTGATGTCGTATCATATTTTTGTCTTATATAAAAAAGATTTGATCATAATATGGTGTAATGTGTTACATCTAACAATTTAAAATGCCTGTATAGTTACGTTTTCTGGTGTTAATTCTTATTAGTGCACCAATAACAAATATTTAAAAACGTTTTATGTTTTTTGTTGTTTTTATTAAGTTTTGGTATTTATAAAATATTCGATCAATCTATTTTATAAGTCTTTCGTTTTAGATGTAATTTTCATTTGACATTGTAAAATGAAATTATAATATATGTTACATGAACGATAATAACTAAACAAATTTAATTCGTTATAAAATAGTGTTTTTAATTTTACTATACTAATCGAATGTTTCAAAATTTAAACACCGAAATTGATTATACATATGTATTATTGATATGATATTGAAATTATTTCGAAATTTGAAAATGTAAAATATACATAGTCAACAACAGGAACATCGATGTTAAACGGCGTTTTATTTTTGTCAATTTTAACGTAAACGCAACTATTAATTAGCTCTTGCGTTATAAATTATACATGTAAACTATATATATGTTCCAATAGAGATTAATATGCCGTTAGTTCATTTTCCTCAGTCAAGTTCTTTACACTAGTTCGTCCACTTTAATTCGAAAATTAATTTTTTTTTAAATTATTTATTGAAGAATGTTTAGAAACATTAGTTACTTATTTAGATTTAAAGTTTTTTTATTAATTTGTATGACAACTTACATTAAATCATATGAAACTTAAAATACTCGCATAAAGGGAATTAACATGGTGAACTAGAAATTCTTTGTTTCTATTTGTGTTTATTGATAAATTTAACAACAACTAAAGAATATAGCATATAAACTAGATATAGTTTGAGTATTAATAGACTTGAATCTAAACTATATTGAAACAATTGTAAATAAAATTATATTATCGGATTTATTCAAAAAAATTTTTAATTATTTTTTTTTTGTCAACAATGTTAGAATTAAAAATTTACATATACATTTCAAGAGTTCTTTTAAAAGTAACAGTAACTTAATGATACATGGGGAGTTTTGTTGGAAGTTTTTTTTTTAATTTTATTGTATTTTAATTTTGTTTTATTTTTTTTATATATATATGATGTAAAAACAGTATGCACCAAAATAAAATTTAAATGTTATAATTTACCATAATTTGTGTTTTGCCTTGCCAGTCACAGGTAAATGTTCCATATTTGGAAAATTATCCATATGGGGATGGGAAATCCTCTTATGTAAAGATTTTTTTTCTCTTTAATTTATTTATTTTTGTATTTATTTGAAATTTTTCTTCCTTCGAATATCCAATATACATGCAACCACACTACTCGATAAAAAGTAATGTAAAGTTTAGTTAGTGCATTATATTAAAGATTTATCCATCATGGAAACACAGATGACCACAAGTAAAAAACCAAAGGAGTCAGATTCAAATAGATTTTGACCAAAAGATGGTAACTATGTGTAAATCAAACAAGGAAGAAGGTCAATTAGTAATACCCTTTACAATGAAAAAATATAATTTAAATGCTATAGTTTTAACAAACAGTGATTTTTTATAAATAAAAGGGGGAGCAAAAAGGGGATGAATTAAACCTAACTTTAGAAATAAAAAAGCATGTTCAAGAAAATAGATTCACAACACAACAGCAAAATGAGATAAAAGAGTTACTTTATCGGTATAAGTTCATATTCTCAGGCCAACCAGGGAGGTGTAAATCATTTTTATATAAATTTCCAATAAACAGGAAAAGAGTTTTCAAAAAAGAAAAATTACTCTATACCTCTTAGTAAAAGGGAAATAGTAAAAAAAGAAATTACGAGAATGGAAGAGCAGGGTATTATTAAGGAAATGTATAGTAAATACATCTCTCCATTAGTAGCCATAGAAAAGAAAGGTGGAAGTATAAGATTGTGTTTAGACACAAGGGGACTTAGTAAGATGATTAAGTCTCCCATAGATGAATTATTGTATAAATTTAATAAAACACAATACATATCCAGTTTAGATTTCATTGCATCATTTAACCAAATTGTTTTACATCCAAACTCCAGAAAATACAGCCTTTACTTTTGAGGAACATGTATATGCATATCAGATACTTCCTTTTGGTATTTCTACATCATCTTCAGTATTTGTGAGATGTCTTTCAGGAGTTTTGGGAAGTGATACAGATAAATTTACATTTATATACATTGATGATGTAATAGTAATGTCAACATCATTTGAGAAGCATCTTCAGCATTTAGAAATAATTTTTACAAAAATTAACAAAGCAGGGATGACAATCAATTTGAAGAGAATGGCTTATTTTCAAAGGGAAGTGATTTTTTTGGGATATATAATTAATAATAAAGGGATATCGATGACTCCAGATAAAGTACAATGTATCAAGGAATATCCAAGCCCATGAAAAAAAAAATGAGATACAAAGTTTTCTCAGTCTAATTAATTTCTATAGAAAATTTATTCCAAATTTTTCAGACTTAACGTATAATATGGTACAGTTATTAAAAAAGGATAGCAAATTCATCTGGGATCATCAGCAACAGGAAATTTTCAGTAGAATAAAATTAGTATTTACAAAAGAAGTGATGTTAACTAGCCCAACTTCTCAATACCATTTTATATGGAAATAGATGCCCACTACTAGCTGTATCTGGACATTTATATCAAATAACTGAGAGAGGTCCAACGCCTATTTACTTTGTTAGTAGAGTTTTAAAAGAGGCAGAAAAGAATTGTACAACTACTGAATTAGAACTCTTAGGGATAGTAACAGCCTGTAAAAAGTTTCACTTTATGATATTGGAATATAAAATAATTTTATGAATGGATCATCAAGCATTAACTTTTTTAAATAGAGGGCTATTTTTAAATTCCAGGATGACCAGATGGCCGCTTTTCCTGCAGGAATACAAATTGGAAATAGAATATATCAAAGGAAAAGAGAATAGGGTAGCAGATGCATTATCTAGAAATATAGGAGGGGGTTTCAATATTGCAAGGCAATGTCCACAGATTTTATACTTTGACCATTATGTGTCAAAGGACCCATATCAAAGTATAAAAAGGAATCTAATGAATTTGCAAGACATTGATCCAAAACTTTCAGTAATAAAGACACAGCTGATAAATAAGGAAAAACGAATCGAAGAATTCTATTTACATAATAATATTCTCTTTGTGAAAAAAGAAAATGATATTATAAATCCTTATAAGATCATGATTCAAAGTCTTAAACAAATATCATATTCAGTTTGGTCACTCAGGAGTAAATAAGACATACTCACTCCTTAATTATTCCTGTTTTATCATAAGGGAATATAGGAAAATAAAGAACACAATTAGGAAGTGTTTAACATGTAAGACCACTAAAATAAGCAATGAGGTACAAAGGGGACAAATGAATAGTGTATTGATTACACAAAAACATGAATTAATATCCATAGATTTGTTTGGTCCATTGCCAGTGAGTGTAGGAGGGGTATCCCAGATAGTAGTAATGGTGGATGTATATACTAAATTTGTAGAATTGTACCCTGTGAAACATGCCATATCAAGAATAATGATCAGCAAACTTGAGAGATATATTGTAGAGCATGATAAAGTACACGCTGTTCTTACAGACAATGGTCCGCAGTTCAATTCAAAAGGATGGGTAGATTACATGAAAGAGAATAATATAAAGTTGAAACATACAACACCCTATACACCAAATGCAAATCCTGTAAAAAGGGTGATGAGAGAATTAGGTAGATATTTTAGAATGTTGTGTCATGAACGGCACTCTAAATGGGCCAAATATGTAGAAGAAATAAGAAATTGTATAAATGACATACCACATGACACCACGGGTTTAAGACCTAATTTATTGCAACATAAAAAGAATATAAAGGACTGGGTACAAAATTTAATAATCTTTCCAGCTTTAAGTGACATAGATTATCAAGAAATAGAGAAAAGAGCCAAAGAGAACATTAAAAAGAAAATTCAGGAAAGGAAAAGGTTAAACACAAAAAATAAATGTAAAGCTTTTAAAGTAGGAGATGAAGTATTGTTAAGGATACATACTATCTCAAATAAAATAAATAGGAGAATATCCAAATTCAATTTGATGTTTAATGGACCCTACATCATAAAAGAAGTATATGGAAACAATACATATTTGTTATATAATAGTAAATGTAAAAAATATATTGGAAAACATAACATAAAGAATTTAATCGCATATAGGTGGAATTAGCTTTTGATTTACACCACTCTGATTTTAAATAGATATATTAATTTTATGCAAATTTTGTCAGAAAAGAGATTAATTCATTGTCTTTCACTTACTTTATACTAACTTGTTTGAATTTCTAATTTATCTTCTAAACATTGTCATTATGTAAATATTTATTTTGAAGAAAATTTTCGTTGTACTGCGATTTTGCATTTATTTATTTATTTTATTATTTTTTTTGTAAATGTATTCAGGAATACGTTTTCTATATGAATGTAAATATACTTATAAAATAGTTCTATGTAGCCCATAGCATGTCATTAATTAAGTAGTCTTGGATCATGCCCAAATTAAAATTGTAAGACATGATCCAAGTAGAGGAGAATGTAACGAGATGGATACTTGCCACACAAATAATAAAAAATTTTTAATACAATTTTTATAATAAAAATAGAATTTAATAATATATATTTATATAAAATAAATATATATTAAGTTATTAGGTCTATGTCAATCACATGATTATTATTGTTTCCTCTGTGGCAATGATGATCAAAAAATATGGTTTGGAGAGAAGATAGTTTTAAATGATGATGAATGGTTAATGAAGAACGAAGTAGAAAAAAAGAAGAAAATAATTGTGCTGAATTTAATAATATTTTTAACAGTAAAAATAGTGAAAATTATGTATCACTAAAATACAGGAAGTGTGGTTGGATGTACCAAGGATGTTTCGAAGGAATCTAAAATTGAATTAATGGCGTGCAGGGCAAAATACAATGTATTAATATGATAATAAGGTAATCCTAAGTTTCTGTTAAAATAGAAGAATATACAGTTTCCGTTATTTTATTATGTTTCTTTTATTTATTCACTTTTATACAAGTTTAGATGTATTGTTTTAAATAATCGTTAGGCAACGAAGTTGATTTATGTGGTGCATATGCCTTATTGAATATAAATAAATTAATCCAAGGTGTGGTTATCTAAAAATAACATTACACAAAAATAAAATGATAGCAGGACGGGTTGTAAAAAATTTAGAGCGCATATACATTACGCCTTATCCTTCTTGGATAATTTTTATTTTCTACAGAACTAATAAAATAGATGTTTATTTACACTATTGCCTTCGTTTTGTTCTTTTATTTCACGGAATTACAATTAATTTTTAAATTCTTTTCGGTATATCGATAATAATGCCACAATACAAGCAGTTTGAAGTAAAATGTTACATTTTTAGTTACAAAAGTACGCAATGTGTACTTAAATTACAAGTGTCAGAGTATTTGTATGTTTTGGCTACATGCAAAGGCATATGCGGAAAGGTGAAAAATATTTTAATACTTACACATACGTGTGTGTGTGGGGGGGCTATTTTACTGTTGTGACGGATGCAGCTTTGATCATGCTAATGAACATGCTTTAGCAACAACATATTAATTATATGGAACGTTTGCACGCTTAAAACCCTAATTTGTTAACTTTGAGTATTTCTAAGGTTTCAGTGTATACGATGGTTTTGTTGCAAGCATATACATAGGAATAATGTGTTTGTGTGCACGCGATCTGCAAAAAGTATATGAACTTGCAAAGTGAACTATGTCAATCAGAGTGATATGACAATGCCGAAACAATTAAACAAAAACCAGCCCATCGGAGTACCAATTGAATGAACATGTTCAATAGACGGGTGATTTGGATGTTAACAATGATATCGTATGCTTATTTGTGTGAATGTGTATCTGTGACAGCTTTAAGATGCATGCACATTATGGTTAACTGTGCTGAACGATCGCTATCTTTAAAAAGTGAAATTTACGACATCCACGGATGAACAGCTAAATCGTCATTATCGGTATAGTGTGTATTTGCATAGAGGTTTCCTATATCTCTGCATATTTTTATGTTGCTGTGTATGGTGATTGTATATTTTATATAGCGTCAATACAGTTTATAACACATGCAGATGACAAAACGGATATTATTTAAACGGTATTCTATATATTAGTATAAGGAAATACAATAGCACGCTGTTATTTGCTATGATAGAAAGCTGGTAAATTAGTCGTTCTAAAACACCATATTTTGTTTGTTTCGAAACGTGAAATTTGAACAAAATTGCGCATTTTCAGGTAAAATCGCGAAATTTTTACCCGGAATTATCAATCACGCTTATTCGGTGCGAAGAGATTTCAGTCGCGCGATTATTGTTACACCAGAGAAAAATTTCAAAAGACAAAAAAAAAAATACCCTTGATAAGTGAATACGAGAAAGCCCGTTTGAACGGTTTCTGTAGATTTCGTTGGATGGACGTTTAAATAAGTTTTGTAACGAGCCGTTGCTTGAAATAATCGCTATTGACGATTGTGAAATCAAGAGATTTTCGAAAACATGATTACAGGTGTATGTGTGTAGCGGAAGGGTGGGTTACAAAACATTGTTCGGCGGCGGGGACGTTTTATTAACGCCAATCAATATCCGAGTTTCCGAATCTCATGCTGGCCTGAATGAAAATTGTTGATTCGAATGGAAAAGCACAGTCTACGTTATTATTTATGATCCGAATAATTTCATCGTTTATCGGATATGCTCGAGCAGTATTGGACCCCGAAAAATAAATTTATCCTTTTTGCAAAATATCGAGGGTGCTGGATGATCGGGCCGAAAAAAAAAAACAACCATAATAAAACAAAAGAACGTTTTTTTCTCGACAAACAAAAAAAGAAAAATTACCAATGACAACATTTTCACGTTCAAACGAAGCACGAGTTATAAAGACGAATATTGATGAAACCGTTAGAATTTTGAAAAAACTATATTTGATTAGGTAAAACGTTCGGATAATAGAATATCCTGGTGCCGCACATTGTAACTTCCAAAAATTTCACTTGTGCCGGATTAATGTCCTCTTCATCCTTCGGCGTTATAACCGGAGGAGCTCATTTGAGATAAATCGAAAAAATCATTCCATTCCAATAGTCAATTATTTTCGTTATCTGGAAACCATTTTATCCCCTCGCCTGTTTTGTTACATCAGCCATTTAAATGTTCCTCGCTTACAGCCTAAAACCATCTTAAAACTCCCTTACCTACAAGATGGAGAAATGATCTTTCCGTGCTAATAATGTTGTACAAATCTCTCATAAGCTCCAGATTGGATTATTGCAGTTCTTATACGGCAACTCTTCCAAATCCGTTCTCTACAAAAATTAAATCGCCTCCAAAAAATTGCCTTCGGCTTTGTCTCGGAGCTTTGAGTTCATCTCCTATTCCGGGCATTCTATCTGAATCCAACATCTGTCCTCTGTTCAGTCAAAGATCTTGCTTGGGTTATCGCTTTCTTATCAAACGTTTTTCCAATTTCTCGTCAAGTATCAGTGCCTCTTATTCTCTTTAATCTCCCGACACTAGCGTTTTTTCACCAATAAAATTTCTATTCTATCTCATACATATGTGCACCTTTCCAAATTTTTCCTTTTTGTTATTTCCTATAATATGCTTCCATTCTTTTCTTATGCCTATTCCAAATTGTTAAAGCCACCAAATATCATCTTCATGCCATGATTCTTTAAATCCGCTCCCTCTCATATCGTCAGTGTGATATTTAATAATACAATGAAGTCTCTATTTCGCGATCACTCTTTAATTTTTACTGACGGATCGAAGAGCTCTGGCGGAATTGGGGCCTTATTCTTGCGCCCTCAGTTCAGTTATTCTTAATCCTTTAGAGTACCGTCCTTTTGTTCTATCTTTACTGCTAAATCTGTTGCTATCTTACAAGCCATTATTTATATTTCCTCTTATGTAGGGCCTTCCAAATTTCTTATTGTTTTTGACTCTTTAAGCGTTCTAGCGTTATCTCCACCTTCCCTTTCTCCTTCCAATCATTCGTTCTATTCGTTTTCTTCTCCATGATCTATCCTCATCGACGTCTGATTGACTTTCTTTAGGTTCCCGGACATTCAGGCATTAATAGAAATGTAGCCGTCGACCTCCTTGCTAGAGCTACAGCTTCCAATGGAAGTTTTTTTCGTAGCATTCCAGCACACATTATTCTTCTTCCAACTAAATCCTGCCACCTTAAGCTTTGGCACTCTGTTTATGTTTGTCTTTTAGTTAATCCAAATTCATTTTATCTGTTGCTTAACCCTGTTCCTTCTTCTCGTTCTTGGTTCTATTATTTCCCCGGTTTGCGTCGGTCCATAATTACTTAAAACTATCTCGCACAGTCTCCTCTTCTCTAAATCGCTCTTTCTTTGGCTACATCTCCTAATTATCCATTAGATTCTGAAGGTTCCTATTAAGTTTCTGACACAGATCACGTGTTCTTCGAGTGTTCTGGTTTATCCCGCGAGCGTGAGTTACTTTATTCTCAACTTTGAAAGCTTGGTCTTCCCGCTCTTTTCAACGCTTCCAATGTTCTTTCTCTGCCTGATTTTCGCAGTTATTCCTGTTCTAGATGTGACCCCTTGGTTCCATTGACGATTTAAAGAAGAAATATAGTTTCTACTTTGTTTCATCCATTCCATTTGGCTGGGCTAATGCTCTCTCTGTTAGTAATCCTAAGAAGAAACAAAAAGAAGTAGTTTATGTACAAAAAAATAAAAGAAATATAACCAGAACATGAACCGCAACGATAAATTGTTTAGCGCGATTTATGACACACACAGATAAATAATGAACATTTCATAGCGGCGTATGGCGCATAATTTGCAAATAAATTTACCGAAAAATAAAGCAGATCGTTCGCGAATCTTTTTTTAATGAGAACATAATCGATATATCGTTTTAATTCGCTTACGTTGTTAATGGATCTAATCGTATCATTGGTTCCTGTGTGATAAGCATTAGCACTTCTGTTTAAAGTAGCCGTATTATAGTTCCCATCGCTGTTAGAATGATTAGCGAACCTGCGGGCTATATTCATATACTCTTTATAAAACGTGACGTTTGTCGCGAAAAAAAAAAAAAAGTATTTGCAACATTAGCGGTGAATTTCGCATACGGATCGTTACGTCGGCCAGTATTTTCATACTCCGGTTCACGGCCTTTTTTTATCATTTCCCTTTCGGGATTTTAGACTTAAAAAAAAAAATCAAACAAGTCACGGAATATTGTTATACTCGCCGCTTTATCGTTTAAGATTTGATAATACTTATCCGATTATTCGAACTAAAGTGAAAAAATGTAACGGATAAAATTAGCTAAAATATTTATAACGAGTCGCGAAACTCGACGATATACATACTAGTGGAAGTGTGAAATATTAAAGACCAATGTTTTGGCTAAAGTGATATCATTTATTTATTTATTTAAAGTCGCTCGGCAGTCAGGGCGATTTCGTTAAAGTAAAAAGTACTGGTTACTCTTAAAACATTTAAGGTAGATTTATTTAATTATTTGTCCAACATGCAGATTTTTTCAGAAAATTCGTTATTGTAATAACTTAAAATTTATTTAAATGTCGGGCCTCCCCTTGTATTTACGAGGCGAAGCTTTGTGTATGTGTTTTACATTGAATATGTGCCTCTTTGATACTTTTGTAAAATAAGAAAAAATTGGAATGAGCGCTGTTGATTGGCGTGCTTAGTGTTTTGTACGGAACGAACGATTGGCCACAGTCTGTATATCTACGCGTCGGGGAAATTCGCCCCTAATTTCTCACCACAGCCGTTTTTCGCGGCGGATAATTTTCGGCGGTTTTTCACTAATGATTCCAGTGAACTAATCAGTGTCTATGACGAGTTAAAGTATCCCTTTATACTAGAAAATCAGTGGTAAAACATTTCAATATAGAATCGATTATCATACTGTTAAGTAGTTTGGAATAAACATAAGATATACAAATAGAACGAGTTTGTTATATTTGTAATCTTATTCTTACGGCAGATTGCTACTGTAGGTAAAATATTTTGTTGATGCGGTTTTACAAAAGCTTTGTATCCTCGTTTGCTGGAAACCCGCCTTTTTACTAAGTGTTTCTGATAACCAAACACTTACATGATATCGTAAACATCTTCTCCTTACTGAACATAACTTTCGTTTTTTTGTTTTTTTTTTTGGCTTGGTTTTTACTTTTAACCTTTTAGCCACTTTATGTATTAAACGTGTCATCATATAGTATCAATATTACATTTCTTAAGGGATATTGATAAAGCTGTAATGGATTTGTAAGAACGGATACTGTATTTATCGGTAGAGCGTGTGATATTCCCGAGTTAATTTATTTACAAGTTGTTTTCGTTGTTTTTCGAATCGGGTACATTGCCATAGGAGATGATTAACATTTTCCTCATAGTCTTTATTACAGTACTGACATTTATTCAATTCGATAATGTTCAGTTTTTTTAATCGGTCTGCTGTTCCGGTATGTTCTGTTCTAAGCCGTAGGATTTGCTTTATGTTTAATTGCTAGATAAGATCACCTTGACTTGAAGATGAGGGCTCCCGATATGTTTCTCTTTTTGTATATTGAAATAATATTTTCCGCAGTTTATTCCGTTCAAAATTAATTTTTTGTTTATTTGTTGCTACATATATTTTCAATAGTACGTACGTAATCTGTCCAACGGTATTTGATTTGTTCATATTTCCGGTTTTCGGTCGCTTTAAAATAGCAATGAGAACGAGAAAAATTATGTTTTTCGATAAAACTAATAATATTTAATGAATAATTGAAATACAAATCGGAAAATAGAGGCCTAGTAGAAAGTTTCGTAGTTTCATTGTACAGACGAAGAAGAAGCGCGAAAGGGGCAGAATTGACGGGTCGACAAGGAGCGACCAGGTAACTTGAGAATCGAGTTTAATAAAACGGCTGGAAAAATCTTAGTGATGCGGCCGCTTCGGTTATTAAAAATGCTTATTGTAAATTCGACAGTAATGATGAAACTCTACGATGGCTGTTATTACTAAAGGACTGCTCCTTAAAAAAAAAGAACAGGAATCGGAAATTACAAATTTCTTTGAAAGTAAGAAAAAATTGTAGCGCGATCTTTTTTGCGATTTTCTCCTATTGTTATATTACGAGTTATTAGGTTTTATTTTTTCGTAAAAATTCGGTGTTTGCGCTTTTGAATTTATTTAAAAAATGTCCGCAGCGATTATAAAAAAAAAAAAAAAAAGAAACAGCGGAAAAGATAGTTATTCAGCAAATGATTTATTGCACGGTAGTTTTATATGACGGGAATAAAATTGTTGGACATTCAAAAATTGTAATACTTTGGCATAATACCTTTTGATGTCGGGTACAACAACGAACGAATTATTCAGTCCCTTCATTGTCGTTATAACCGATTTTCACTATAATATAGAGCTAAACGCAAAGAAACAAAAAAAAAAAAAAAAAACCAAAAAAGATAGAAAATTTTATCGGTAAAAATGGTTGTAAATATTTTCAGTTTCGCGAAGATTCTTTGATGCGTTGCGCCCGCACAAACTTACTGATCAATACAGATCTTTGTTCTACTCCTGAAATTTATTTCCATTCTGCTACTTTAAGTTCCAGGAATTCCCCGAAAACTGCGGCGCGCGTTTTTCAGATAAATTTCTGCAAAAAACTTGAAAATACTCTCGCGGGAAAGTTTTCAAAACTTTGGGACGAGGTTAGATGTTAAACTGGCCAAGATAAATGTGCGCTTTTCGATCTGCAGCCAAAAACGCTTTTAAACGTGAATGATACTAATGGACGAGTTGTAAAAGTACACCCTGGCCCGCCTAAACACAGCAGCACGTGGTGGAATAGGCTCGGTTCGTTGCTAAAAAGAAAGCTGCATTTTCGCGTTTTCAACTTTTTAATTACCCAACACTAGTTACCGAAAGAACGGACCGGGGGTTATCCATCACAGACTTCTTCAGCGAGTTCCAAGCGTTGCGTTTTTTAATTTTTCGATTAACCGGTCACTAGTAAATAATTGAAACACCCGGCAGGAGATTTTGAATAAACAAATAGGCTAGGTTATTATTATTATTATTTTTACTATTATTCTTATTATTATTATTATTATTATTTTTACTATTATTCTTATTATTATTATTATTATTATTTTTACTATTATTCTTATTATTATTATTATTATTATTTTTACTATTATTCTTATTATTATTATTATTATTATTTTTACTATTATTCTTATTATTATTATTATTATTTTTACTATTATTCTTATTATTATTATTATTATTATTTTTACTATTATTCTTATTATTATTATTATTATTATTTTTACTATTATTCTTATTATTATTATTATTATTATTATTATTTTAAACGGACCGACTTGAACGACGGAATTCAAAGGTTCTAATGTTGAATTCCGTGCAAATGGACCAACTTGCCACTATCTGCAAACTTTCAAACGTCCCTGCCGATGCCTACGACTGCAAAGTGCTTTATTTTAAAAATGCGCTCACTGCGCACCTTGCAGAAGAAGATGCGGCCCTCATGAATGTTATCGACTTTTTTCATTAGATGGATTTTTTGTCGAATATCGCGTTTGTTTTTTTTAAGCTAGCTGTTGGACAGATTTTTAATAACGGCATAAAAAAAAAAATGGATACCTGAGGTTACATCGAGCATTGTGCTACGGTGACGACTGGAATTGAATTTAAATTAATATTTCACCCTGACAGGATCTGCGTAGCCATAGTGATTACACCTTTACTTTTTAACAATTTAATCGACTGAAATATGAAAACCGAATGAAGATTTATCGCTCGATTACATTTTCTTATCCCTTCAACTCATTTCGAACAGCTTCGTTTGTAATCGGCTTTCGTTGATTTTTTTTTTGATTTTTTTGTAAAACTCTGTACCGTGTTTAATTGCTGTGGCTATTACAGTAATGCGTGGTTTGTTCTTATAGATAACTGTTTATTCCACTGATTCTGATAAACTGTGTGTCACAGATCAAATTGTACTGCGGCAATTCTCAAGAATGTTAGTGACTGTTTCGTTATTTATAAAGTGTTTTCTATTAGTTTTTACAAAGAAATATAGAATCCTACAATAAAATTTTTAATAATTGCTACTGAAAAGTATTAATTATATTCAAATTTTAAGTCGTTGTCCAACTATTGTGGTAATAGGTTAATTATTGAACATGTTCTCTTAAATATGTACTTTTGGGAGATAACTGTGTGACCAACTTATAAAGGATTTATAATGAAGGATTCTCTATGTACGTAAGGTAAGTTGTTGATGTTATACATATATTTTTAAACTAGTGGTTGTGTGTGATCTTTAGTTAGGCTAAATTTTTTGTTAGATCGCGACAGACACGGGTTACAGAAATATCGGGAATGTTCAGCTAAACATGAACTGTCTTTTTTCTTAGAGGAAGAAAAAATCTTTACATACATATATTAATTACCCCCCCCCCTCCCCAAATAAAAAAAAATTGTTTACATTTACAGTTCAAGGAAGGAAACGGGTAAACAGTTTATAGAATAAATGAATGATATGAGGAAAATGGAATGATCACGAAGGATGAAATAATATATGATTGAAGTAATCAAGGCAATGTGATTTTCGAAAATCAAGCTTAGTCGACTCTAATAAATTTCCAATGGCACCGATATATCTTACGCGCAAATACATTTACGTTACGTTGAGCACTACTTCTGAGAATAAAAAAAACTGTAGTGTACTCAACGCTATACTCATTTTTATTGCTGTATTTTTTTGTAGAACTCTTTAACAGATTGTTTTATTTGCACGTACAAATCGGAGTAAAACTCTGCCATCAGGTACTGTAAAAAAAATATAGTAGTAAACACTATATTGTTTTACTAGAAATCTCATGTATGTTGCTGAATGTCTGATAAAAGAACTTGTTCAAAAATGTGGAATCAAAAAGTGCAGACTATGAACAGAAACTCCAGCAGCAATATAGAAAGGAAAAAAAAGTACGAATGAAGGAGTAAGTATGATTATGTACACACTAAAATTCAAAAATTAACGGAAAACATACAAAAAATCTAATTTTACATCATGTAAGATGAACGGCGAGTGAATTAAACAGATTTTCTCATTTGCAAAAATACAAAAAAACACCTGATCGTTTCACGAAGATAGCAGAAAGGAATGAAACAATTGCAATTGATCTAAAAACGTTTTGAATGCAGAAGAATTTGAAAGAAAGGGAAAAATCAAAAAAAATGAACGGAAATGGTCGGCGTAGAGAGAGCGCATATTGCGGGGGTAAGTGCGAATTACAAAAAAAGTCACACGTTGTTTAAAATTGAAAAAGAGGAAATTTTACGGTAAAATTAATAAATTCACTACTTCGGAGAGTAAACTGTTTTTTATAATCACCGAATGTATTACATTGCATAAATTATATTAATGTTACGCGGATAATGGAAAACAGCGACGTACAAATAAATAAACTTGACATACAGGCAAGTTAAAAATTAGTGATACATACTAATATAGTAGCAGCAAAGGCCTAATTCTTGCGCACAATTGCGCTGAGCGAGCATTAATTTAAATATTAATTACGCTAATTTTAAACATAGTCACGCCCGTAATATAACGCTTTGTAGATATTTAAATGTTCTATAAGCGCAAAATGAAAGAAATTATTTGCAGAAAACGCTGTAGACGGTTAATAAGTGTTTCAACTGCCACCCGAGGTAATTGCTGATAATAATGAGGTCATTTTTTGCGATTTTTCAGCGCCCAACAACAAAAAATTACAGAATAAAATTACGATATACATTTTTTTTCACAGTGCAAGTAAGGTTTATGAGAAAAAAACTTCTTTATGGATGGTGTACTATAATTTTGATTATTGATTTCATGCAATAAAACGAACACTATTCGCCACTATTTAAGACTTGTTCGTTTAATTGAATTTTATAAACGGTACAACATTACCTAAAAACCCTGTGTTTTTCATCAAAATTGTTAGAGCAGTTTTAAAAACCCAACTGAATACACACACACACATATATATATATATATATATATATATATATATATATATATATATATATATATATATATATATGAGCTTCCGAGAATCAAGGTAAAATTAAATTAAAAAATAAATAAATTTGTTAATATATCAAAAAAAAATTGCCTGATTAACGTCATCCCGATAGTTTACAGAAATATGCGTAAAACAATTAGTGTTATTCTCATCTGCTCTAACCGGAATCTGTAGATTGTGATGACCGCGACCTCCGTATCATACGGTTCGGTATATGGCGCAGATCTAGAGCTTAATGTTAGCGGCTGTATCGTATTGTAAAAATCCCTGTGTGGCATTTACCAGATTAAGCCGATCATTATTTTCATTCCTTTTAGCTTTACCTAATAAGTCTGAAGAAGATAAAAACGGGATTGGATCCCATACACACCTGCCTTCTTGGGCGTACCACCCACCAACTCGTTCAGCTGGGTTACCCGGGAAACCAGCAAAATTTAACTGTAATGCTATTGCTGGTTAGTAACAATTATTTTTCTGTGTTTTGTTTAGGAGTTCTCGAAGTCGTCGAAATCGTATTTTATCGAAAAATGTACCTAAAGAAACTTGAATAACGGAGCGTGGTCATTCGTAGCGGAGGGCAGCATTGCACCGACAGTTAGATCTACCCGCTCATTCCGCGGCACTCCAACACGCACGGGGGAACCCATAAAAACACTACATTACAGCCTAAATGAAAAATCAGTCCAACAGTATGTTTTATTTTTACAGCTAGACAGTTAGTTTCTGAAGAGTTGAGGAGAGACTCGATGTAATCAAAAGAGGATTTTTCAATTTTAATCTGTTTTAAAATGGAGATTGGAAGTCTGGAAGAATTGGGAATGTCGTTTAAAGAAACCAAAATGTTCGATGAACTTATCGACGTTGCACAATCGGTTGCGTCGAAATTTTTTGCAAATTCAATAATAATAATGAAGCCGAAAGGAATATTTAATCTTACTAAAATGGAAGTTGGAAATTGTCGCACAGATAATAACCTGAGAGGACATTTAAAAAATGGTGTAACAAAAACTTCACAGAAAAATGAAGTGTTAGTCGGTCTGACACTTTACTAGCTGAACAGATTGCACATTAAAATACCAGGAAAAGTAAAGGATGTTATTGTTTATTCAAAAAAATAATTGCTGGTTTCCGTACCGCATTCTTCAGTGTGTCAGTTGATCATCTTTCTCTCTGGCTACATCCAGCTGACTATTCATTTTTTGTTTCAGGTATTACGTAAACTATTATATAACACAAATTTTCAACCGGGATGAAATCATTGAACTATTTTTATATGTTCCTGTGAAGCTGACGTATTACCAATCGCATTAAAGCCAGCTGGATTATTTTTTTGCTACGATATAATATTTAAAACGGCGAATAAGTTTTCAACTGGATTGGTTTGATTTTTTGTTTTTTTTTTCAACGTGTGTGGGAGGTTACTGTTACTCTACGGGCTACTGGGTCAGCGGCGTTCACGAGGTTTCATAATAATCTTTATATAACATCAACCGAATTAAAATATCCGACTGAAATCTGTCGCTAGCTCCCGGGCTATTATTAAATGTTCAGTTTTGTTATTGCTCCGTAAGTAAAAATGCGGTAAAAAACATTTACGAAATATAGGAACTTTTGCCAACGGTCGATACTACTACGCAGGTAGTCTAACGATTCACTGAAATAAGCTGCGTGTAACTGTTACATTTTATTAAAGAATTAACCGCGAAAGTTTGTAAAAATTTTCCTGTATACTGATTTTTTTTAAACGAAAGCTACATCACGTTTAGTGCCAAAAAAATCTCGAAAAAGAAACAATCTTTTAATTAAAATACGCGAGTGGAAGACCGGAGATGAAAGTCAAGAGCTATGAATTGACTGGATACACATTTGCAGACGTTAATTTAATTTGTTTCGTCGAGTATACTTCAAAAGTAGAATATTTTCAACCTTCTTTTAAAGACTAGTTAAATAGAAAATATTCTACCACGGCCATCGCTGGGGTAACATTTGAATACCGCTTTGATTATTACCATTATCATTATTATTATTATTATTATTATTAGAAGAAAAAAAAAAAAAAAAAAAAAAAAACTCGTACTGGGCTTATGTGCATTAGTTTATATTTTCGCTACTCGCGCTACTTTAGCGAGTAATCGATTTTTCTTTGTATTTACAGGTAATTTTAATCTCGACTGGCGATCCCAAAAAAAAAAAAAAAGAAAAAAAAAGACAAAAAAAAGGTAATTTTTTATTTTAAGAACAACTCGTATTGTGTATAACATTGTAAATACATTTGATATGATTTGATTATTATTATTATCGGTATACCTCCAAAACAACGTTTGGTGTATTTTTTTTTTTTTTGACTCGTCAACCAAGCCCTTTACCCAGAAACAAAAGGTAAGGAAAGAGGAAAGAAGTCGGTTATATTTTGATCCGGTCAGAAATTTTATCTAAAAAGGAACAAATAGCAGGAATAATTAGTGGGGAAGGAAAGGAAAGTTTATAGGAAGCACAATAAGATGTGTTTAAACTAGCACACTATTTAAATCCGTTACGTAAAGTGCAATTAAATATATTTCAACACGAAACAAAGGTATTATGCCGTTATCTATTTCCAATTACTACGGTAAGTAGATGTATTATTTTTTTTACCGCGGTAAATAAGCCGCTAACTTTTTAATAGACCTTAAAAATATGATGATCACTTAAACACTGATCATTTCCCTTTTACAGTTCGTAGAATTTTCTCGACCATATGACGTTGACCAGTCGATTTATCTAAGGACCTGAAAATTCCTAATTCGTGAATTTGATCAAAATCGTTAGATCAGTTTCCAAGAACTCTCTTACACACACACACACACACATATATATATATGTATATGTATATTATAGTGACATATTTTTAAATCTTTATTATACTTTATATATCACTTTTTTAAATTTGTACGCCTTATTTTTGGAAGTCATATAGCTTTCATCATTTTACTAATCTATTTTTTATTCTTTATTTACCATTTTCATCATACCATTCACATACTTACTAGTCGTTGCTCGCGGCTTTACTGGCGCCAATTAATACTTGCTTAAATATTTCAGTTTTTCTCTTTTTTTATATGGCGGATCTTGTATTTGCTCTAAAAATTTATTTCCCCTATTTGGATTTCCTTTCTTTTGGAAATACAACTATTACAATAATTAAAACAAACATTAAGTAAATTCCACAACAACAAAATCCTTATGATTTGAATTTAAATAATATTTTCGGTAGCAACTACTAAAACTTCTGTTGCAGTATTCTTTAATTAATTTCTCCGTCATTTTAATATGTTTTTTTTTATAGAATATTACTAATGTACTGCATAGTTACTAAATTTTATATTCAAACATTTACGGAAAAAAATGATTATAAAGAATTATTTATAAAGTAACGTTTTTGCATAATTAATACTTCTTATTATGTAGTAATTTACTATTATGTTTATGTTATAAAGTTCTTTCTTGGAGCTTTAGCTTTAATCTTGAAATATTTATTAGAGTAGACTAAGTTTGATTTTCAAAAATCACATTGCCTCGATTACTTTAATCATATATTATTTCATCCTTCGTGATCATTCCATTTTCCTCATATCATTCATTTATTCTATAAAGTGTTTACCCGTTTCCTTCCTTGAACTGTAAATGTAAACAATGTTTCTTTCTTTTTTGGTGGGGGGGGGGGGTTAATATATGTATGTAAAGATTTTTTCTTCCTCTAAGAAACATATTTACCATCTTCCAACAAAATGACAGTTCATGTTTAGCTGAACATTCCCGATATTTCTGTAACCCGTGTCTGTCGCGATCTAACAAAAAATTTAGCCTAACTAAAGATCACACACAACCACTAGTTTAAAAATATATAACATCAACAACTTACCTTACGTACATAGAGAATCCTTCATTATAAATCCTTTATAAGTTGGTCACACAATTATCTCCCAAAAGTACATATTTAAGAGAACATGTTCAATAATTAACCTATTACCACAATAGATGGACAACGACTTAAAATTTGAATATAAATAATACTTTTCAGTAGCAATTATTAAAAATTTTATTGTAGGTTTCTATATTTCTTTGTAAAAACTAATAGAACACACTATTTTAAAAAGAAAATCTTATATACATACATACATATATATATATATATATATATATATATATCATATCGTACAGCGTATAAAATAAAAATAAAAAATGTCCGACAAAGGCAGGATGCGTTGAGAGAATACATGCGTGTATGTTTCAGATCCTGTAGTCGGCTGTGGTAAGTAGACCATCGTTCATCGATGAAAAAAGAAGCGCTCCAGTAATGAATGAATGTTGGTGGATTTCGGTAACGGAAAAGGGGAAATTAAAAAATGATGAAGGAAAATAGGCGCGAAAAAACGAACTGGAGATCAGTCCCAGAAGTCGTAAAAGGAAAGATCGATGCTTACCTCTCCCTCTGAATAGTTACCGATAACCAAAATAACTGCCGAAGCAAAAATACTATTTTTCCTTTTGTTGTACAGTTTTAATTTTTGTTTAAAAAAGTTTCTGCCTGACAATATGTCGCTATCATTTTTTTTGGGGAATACAAATTACCAATTTTCGCAATATCAAGATTCGCTTCTTAGTCTTGGATCTAGAGGAAAATTAAACTGACCCGGTGATAGGCACAATTTTATTTACTTACTTGTTTATTTTTTTTTTTGGGCTCGTCAACCAAGGACCTTTACCCAGAAACAAAAGGTAAGGAGAGAAGTCAGTTATATTTTAATCCAATCAAAATTTTATCTAAAAAGGAACTAATAGCAGAAATAATTAGTGGGGAAGGGAAGGACAGGATATAGGAAGCACATTAAGTCCAAGCTTCAGCAAATAAAAATGCAAAGCAGACCGTTTCACGGAGAGAGATGAACACTGGGATCGGCGTCGCAGATAACTGCATCATCCGGATGGAGAAGACAAATTGATCATATGTCGTCGGTAATAATATTTATGTCGTTTATTCCTATAATAATTGTATTTTTAGTAGTCAGCCGTTACAGAAAAATCGATGTAAGGTACTATGAAATAAATAATTAAAAAATTAACTGAGAATTTTGTAATAATAATGATCGAAAATAATAATAATAACAATAAATAAATAAATAAATTTATGATAATCGAAAGATATCGTACTGGCATCACTGAGGACATAAAAATAAAAATATAACATTAACTTTGGCCTCCCTGGTGGGGATTTAAAATAAATAACATTGCGCGTCAACTATGAACATTTACCTAGCGTAAGTGAAATTATTCGAAGTTTCAATGTGCAGCAGCAGGATTTGAACCAGTCCCTACCCGAACGAAACACCACTGCCTAACCAATTCGCCACAGTAGCTGGTTTATCAATATCAATATACATATATATGTATGTGTAATACCTGAGGACCGATTTTTGCTTGTATTTATTCGAAACTCACCGATCAGTTAAAGTATTCATGAGTTTTACGAACATTCATTTATAGGGGAGGAGCATAAATCTGGGCATAAAAAAATGAACACCATTTATAATAGAAACCTCAAATTCATAGCAAAAAAAAAAAAGAATTTAAATCAACGGAATTGTAATATAAATTGGTGGTAGGAAATCGATGAACTACCGGCTAAACTAAGGTATTATCTGTATATTTTATACGATTATAAGCTTCATCGTTCGAACCTTCAAACCTGGAACATAGAGAAGATAGAGCTTCTTTTAAAATTTCATATATGAAGCCTAAAGGTATGAATAACTTTATTAATAGAACAGAGTATTCAGTACTGATTGACCTGTTAGAAAAAATTCCGATTGAAATTATGAAGACAAAAAACCAAAAAAACTGTTTGTTAGAAATTAAAAATTGACTACTAGAGGTAATTTTAATGACTACAATAGATAAATGAAACCGTCATTGATCAAGTGAATATAAGTTTTATTTATTTATTTTATTATTTACGTGGTACATATTGCCAGGGAGGGGGCTATCACCTCGGGTGAGGTTATTTACTTTTAAGGTTTGTAATATTTATAAATTTAATAAGTCTGTATAGGTTATTTATGTTTAAATTCGCGGAGTGATCGTCTGTAAGTGTGGATTGTTGGCGTTCGGCCATTATATTGACCTCTTACACGTTTGAGGCCGGTATATAAATTAAGTTGCTAGGTGGTTTTGTGTAGGAAAATTCTTTCTTTTCTTTTTTTTATTTTTGAAATTAGTAGTATTAGTATAAGTTCCAATTTTCTTTTGTTGTTCTTTCAATGGAAGATTTGTATTATAATTATGCTTTGTAGAAGAATTGTTGATACGATTTATATTCATTTCAGTTAATTATATGCGATAAATACTGTGAACTTAATTATAAATAAACGTTACAGCTGTGTTGAGAATCTACAGACGGCCGATTGTCTTGTGGGTTCTCCATGTATTATTCAAAAAAATAGGCTTAAAATCATAACAATAATACGCACGTAATATGAAAATTATAACTGCGTAAGTTACTCTATTTTTCAATTTTGAAAGTGTATTTTCGTTTGCGTAATATTCAAAATCACCCTGTAAAGTAAATTTTTAATTTTCTATTTAACATGGTAAATAAATTAATTATGTTTTATTTATTTTATATTAAGCTCGAATTGAAAATTTGGTTACTAACACGAAGTGCACAGCTTGCCTTAAAACAACAGATAGACCTCGAAACTATTCTCTATTAATTCGTGAATTTTGTCAAAATCGTTAGAGTAATTCCCAGAACCAGTTGCGTACATATATACAAGAATTGCTGATTCATTAACATACATATAAACCGAGTTTTATTCGGGTCTGAACTTACAAATGAATGAATGCGCATCAATGAGTTTCACAAGCAGTTAAACATTTAGCTGCAATACGTACATGAAAACTACACTTTTTGTACATTGCGTTATTCGTTTTTACGTTGAAGTCTTCTTATCACATTACAAAAATATTCATAAGCAAAGTTTATTATAAATTATCATCTGTATAAGCCTGTAATGATGTCCTGGATATTTGGGAATTGACATAATATTTAAGACTGTTGTTTGAAGCGTAAATATATGTAGATATATTTTATCACGAAACATAGATACGATGCCCAGTTACCATGGTAAATAAATGTATTATTTTTTTTACGATGGTAAATAAAAATTTTGCTTAAGTTTTTAACAAACCCTAAAACATGATGACCACTTAAGCATTGCTCGGGTCCCTTTTACTGTTGCTCGTTTTATCGAATTTCCTCGAACATAAAATCTTGTTCTAAAATTCTAAAAACCCCTAATTTGTTAATTTTATCAAAATCCTTAATATCTTTTACCTAGTTACATCAGGGGCGGATCCAGAAGGACATTTGGGGGGATTATACAATTACGTGAAATCTTCTACGGTAGGCAGTAGATTTGAGAAATACAAAGGAAATCAAATAGCGACCTTTATAGAAATTCATAAAAATGCGTTTTAAAAATACATAATTATTACAATTTTTAATTTAAATTTAGTTTCATATTTAGGGGTGAAAAATAAAACGAAATTATAAAATTCTAGCTAAAATGGTAGTTTAGAAATAGTAAGAAAGATAGTATTTTTATTAGACTTTACTTCTTTTTTATTTTTGTTAGTAATCTGATCCGAATTCTCTTTGTTCGCGAGAAAGTTGAAATATATATATTTCTCATTGAACTATTTTTAATTAAGATTACAAAATAAAAATTAAAAATTAATAAAAAAGGCAAAAGATCGACAACAGTTGTGTTTGAAATAGAATAAAAAAGGAACAATAATAGTTTTACTAGAAAATAGTATTAAATATTAATTATTAAAATCCATGGGTAAAATTTATACAAATCTTTTATAGCGTAAATTAAGTTTCTCTGTTATAACAAATTTTTTCATAGAGACTATGGCTCTTTGAGGGGGAGTATTTCCTATCCCCCCACGGATCCGCCACTGGCTGTATATATATATACATATATATATATATATATATATACATGTACAGTTTTTTATCATATTATAAGATAAAACTCATATTTACCATAAGAATTACTCTTTATAAGGAGAGAAATATTCGCGACTGCGGCGTACAAAATTAATTTTTCAAGCTAATGTAAAATTATTGAGTTTTCGTTTTTTACGTACAACGGGGTTGATTCATTTTAGTTTGGGGCTTTGCAGACACGTAATGTTTTTGCATTTTTGTTTGCTTCTTTTGGAGGAGAGGTTAACAAATGTCACGCCGTAGGTAATATATTTGGCGCGCGAAATAACTGTGTTGTATATCTTGTTTACACGTGGATGGTGTAACTGAAAAAAGTAATGAATAATAAATGAATTCGGGAGTTTACGCTTTTTTTGGCGATACTTAAAGATTTATTGTTACTTTTTTCCCCACAATATTCCATTTATTTGCTTCATTTTATCAGTTATTTTTTTAAAATCCTTTTTTCTTTTTTTGTTAACGAGTTACTTTGAAAGTAACGATTATATTAGAACGACCATACAAAAAGAAAGAAAAAGTCTAAAATAACACAGTCAGTGAGAAAAAGTTGTGAAATTATCGCGAACTATCGGAAAGAATGCGTCACTTAAAGGAACTTAATCGTTTAGAACGAATAGTAGTTGATTTCTTCCTTCGTCACTTAGCCTTGTTTCCTCGAAAAATATCACGGCTGAATTTTATTTGTTAGAATCGCTTTGCAAAACCGTTGAAGATCAATCCGGCTAAGTGCCGTGTAGTTGTTAAGCTCCTGTCACTTTACTTTTTCCGCCCTTTCGGTGATTCAGTTCGTTCACTCACTCATGCTGTTCACGGTATTTTGGTGAACCGTACACGAACGATATGTAATCGCCGACCGTAAAAATGAATTAGACCGTCAGTTCTGTAAATTTTTACTCAACTTTTTATTAAACGGCGCCATTTGAAGGCGAACACGTTCCTCCTCTGACTTTTATTTATTGAATTCCCGAGAAAAACATTTTCGATTAAACCCGTTCTTTTTTTTTTTTTTTTTTTTTTGTACATACATATATTCGTTTAAAATTATCAACTTTTCTACTCAAGAATGCACTGAGAGTATCAAAAAGAAAAAGTTTCTTTAAGCGATGGGTTCTTCGTATCTGAAAGGAATTTCGGTTGATGATATGTCCGCATCTGAGTCATTTAGGGAATGGACATTCCTTTCGGTCTCTACTTCCATTTCTTCGTTATCTGCTTTGTTTTTCTTCTTCGGTGGTTTCCCGAATTTATTTTTGCCGGGCTGTTCGGTGCATGTATCGGATGGTTGTGTAGAAAATGAGTTTTCGGAAAGTGCTCGTTTTTGTGAATCAATATTTAACTGCTGAAAATTTGAATTATAGTTTAGTTCAGAAAACATGGAAAAACATAAGGATAAATACGCCATATCCTTCGAAAACCTAAAATGTTACATAGACATGTGTAAAGAAAACAAGTATGCCGTCGAAATAGAAAAAGATTTTACACCCAACTTGGAAGGACTCCTTACAGCACTAAAATAAAACCATAAACTTATAATGCATCGAAAAACAAAAATTAAATTCACAAAAATCATTCGCATACTGGAAAAAGAACTCGCATCTTAATTCATTTACTTCTGCAAATAAACATGATAATGAACTATAACGTATTTTTATCATGGAACTGCAATGGCTACTACAGCCATTTGGAGGATCTTAAAATCCTTATCCACCAATACAATCCAATAATCATCGGTCTTCAAGAAACCCATCTCAAAAACAACCAGATCTGCAATCTATCCAACTACAGCACAATTCAGACTACTAGCGCGACCGGTAATACAGCTTATGGAGGAGTCCTTCTCGCTGTGCGATCAGACATTCATTTCGAAAAAGTAAACCTTCCGACAAATTTACAAGTACTGGCAGTAACTATTTTTTAAAAATATCCATTAACTATCTGCACAGCTTATTTCCCGCCTAATGAGGACATAACCGAAGATCATCTTGTCACCATCATAAAAAATGTACCGTCACCGTTTATTTTAATGGGCGACTTTAATGCTCACAGTCCTTCGTGGAATAGTTCACGGTACAATAGAAACGGTAAAATCCTAGAAAAAATACTAACTTTACTAGATTTGCCGCTACTAAACACAAACACACAAACCCATTACAGTTTCTCTTACCGCACATGGTACAACTTGGATTTAGTAGTATGCTCTCCCCAGCTACTTAACTCGTTACTAGTCTACACTCATACCGATTTAGCGGGAAGCGACCACAGCCCAGTGATTATTCATAAAGACAACTATAATCAAAAACCAATAGTTCTAAATAACAAAATTAACTACCAAAAAATTGATTGGAACAAGTATCAGCGCTCCTGCATATGTAATTATCAACAAATCCAAGAAACTGATGTTAATTCGGCAGTCAACTCATTTACCAATCAACTAGTTTCGCTAGCAAAATCATGCAGCCCAAATCCTAATGGAAACTCAATATCTATGAAATCACAACTAAAGTTTCTACCCTGGTGGACAAAAAAATGTTCAGAAGCCGTTAGAAACCGCCGAGCAGCATTGAAAAAACTAAAAATGACTCCCGATGAAAAAAATCACATCGAATTCAGGAGACAGCGAGCAAGAACTAGATGGACTCTAAAGCAAGCCAAACGTGATTCTTGGCTGAACTTTATTTCAACAATAAACTCATCAACTCCGATAAAGCTCGTTTGGCGGAAAATCAAATCGATCGAGAATAATCCGACTTTTCATGTACCCACTAGCATTCGCATAAGTACTAAGCTGATCGCAGAAGAAAGGTTAATAGCAAGTGCTTTCGCTGCGCACTATGCCGAATTCTCGAGTGATAAAAATTACACATCAGAATTCCGTAAAATAAAGATATCCAACGAGATTAATCACCCGGATTATTCCAGCGACAACCGAGAACCGTATAACTCACAAATCACTCTTCACGAAATAGAAACTGCGATAAGAGTCACAAAACCAGCCGCAGTGGGTCCAGACAATTTCCATGTCTCTTTACTCCAAAATGCGCTAAATGTAATCAAGAAGAGGTTACTTGATATCTACAACCAAATATGGATGTCTGGACAATTTCCTTCATCATGGAGAATTGCAACAATCGTCCCTGTCCTTAAGCCAAACAAAAACCCAATTCTCCTTGATAGCTACCGTCCAATCTCGCTAACATCCGTTCTGTGTAAAATCTTAGAAAGAATAATTTCCACGCGATTAACATGGGAAATTGAAAACAAAAAACTTTTGTCGGACCAGCAATGTGGTTTCCGTCCAGGCCGATCTACGACAGATCAACTGCTATTCCTACAAAACTCCATCCACGATTGTTTTGCCACTAAACGCCATATGTTAGCAGTCTTTTTTGACTGCTCTAAAGCATTCGATGTCATATGGCGCTACAAGGTTCTAATAACCTTACATAAACTTGGTCTTCGTGGAAGAATGCCTGTATTCATACGGAACTTCCTAGCTAACCGTTTTTTTACCGTACGTATTGGCCAGGATTTTTCAGATCTGCGAGAACAAGTTAATGGGTTACCTCAAGGCTCCGTACTGAGTCCAACATTATTTAACTTAGCCATTAATGACGTCATTGAACAAATAAAACTTCCAGTGAAATGCTCTTTATACGCGGACGATTTAACGATCTTCATGTCCTGTTCAGATATCATTACGGGCCAGCAAATCTTACAAAAATCTATCAACGCATTATACAGATGGTCCGTTTCAAATGGAGTCTCGTTCTCTACCAGCAAAACCACCGCTGTTCACTTTTGTAGAATTAGAAACTGTAATCACAATGTTCAACTCCATTTAAACAACAATTCGATCAAGCGAAGAGGTAAAATACTTGGGCCTTACATATGACCAAAATCTTACATGGAAATCTCACATAAACGGGCTCAAAAGGTCATGCCTAAACAAATTAAATGTTCTGCGAAAACTGTCGCATACTTCATATGGAGCAGACCGTAGATCCTTAGTACACATCTACAGAAGTTTAATCCGAACAAAGTGTGATTACGGCGCAGCAATTTACGCATCAGCGAAGCCCGCCATCCTGAGCAAACTGAACGTCATACATCACACCGCAATAAGATTGGCGCTAGGAGCTTTCAGAACTTCTCCAATAATTAGCATATTATACGAATGTCCAGAATGGCCCCTAGATGTCAGAAGACGGTACCTTAGCGCAAGACTATTAATACGTATTTTATCCTCTCCAAATACTCCAGCTTTTCTGTTGCTTTCCAATAAAAATCCCAAAACATATCACTTCCTATCCTATGCGACGAAATCACTAATGTCAGATATCATGAATTTACCAAAAATCTATGAGTCAACCTCCACCATACTCCCCCCATGGAAAACTACAGCTTTGAATATAGACCTCTCACTCTTAGAGCTGAACAAACATTCCCCTACTAATACTATTCTGAGCGCTTTCCATGGACTTCTCCTGATATACCCGTCCTCGTTAATTCTCTTTACCGACGGTGCCAAATCAAACTCTCTCGTAGGATGTGCCGTAATCTCTAAACAGATAGGTACTATCCGTTACGTTCTTCCACATCTTTACTCCGTACTCCCTGCCGAATTATTCGCAATTAAACTGGCAGTTGAAATCTGCGTACAGTCTAAACAAAACTGCCTCATCTGCACTGACTCTTTAAATTCTTTAACATGTCTGCTAAAGTCCCACGTTAAGTCGCAGCACCCGATAGCTAAAGAAATACTATCTACGATAGCTAATGTGGACATCAATATCATATTTGCTTGGATACCAGGACACAAAGGTATTCCACAGAACGAATCAGCAGACCGCGCCGCGAAAGAAGCAACGTCATGCTTTCCTGTAGCAAACAACCGAATACCTGCCAACGACGCTGTTCAAGAAATAACCAGTAGCCTATCAAAGGAATGGTTCGACTCGTGGTTCAACACCCCAACGTCGAATAAGCTTCGTTCCATCAAAGAGGACACTAACTTGTGGCAATCGTCGTTCCGGCCAAGCAGAAAGGAGGAAGTAGCACTGTGTCGAGTGCGCATTGGCCATACACGGATTACTCACCAATTCCTCTTGAACAAATCCTTACCATCTCTATGTGAAACCTGTTCCTCAGTTCTCTCCGTCCAACACATTCTATTAGACTGCAACAAATATAATCACACTCGCACCACGTTTTTCCTTCCGTCTACCTTGAAAGAACTCCTAAGTAACAATGAAGTAAATATAAAAAAATTATTCGCTTATCTCAACTCCACTAACCTTCTATCACAACTATAGAATCCTAACTTTCCGTGCCTCTGGCCTTTGTTGCAGTTCATGGCACATAAATGAAGAAGAAGAAGAAGAAGAAGAAGAAAAAGTTGGAAAAAAATTAAACGTCACATTTAATGATAAATCGAAATAAATAAATCCATAAATGGAGTTATTATTTTCCGAATAAGTTCACAGTATGATAGAAATGTATCTGTATAAGAATTATTCTTCTCAGACAAATTAATTTTATATATTTGACGATGTCATTTATTACTGAAAATGCTACAGATTCAGCACACTGAACTGATAATATTTTTAATTACAACTTCCGTCCACTTAAGTGTATAATTGAGTGTGTTATTTCCCCCCTTAATGTGATACTTAAACAGCAGTCGAAATAATTAAGATACTCGTTTACGATGTTGTCGCATTATTTAATCCGTGTTAATAAACGCTTTCGACGCATTAGACAAATCAGGTCTGTGTAGCGAAATGCGTTAGACGTTACGATTTTAATTTTTTAATAAAACTGTCCGTCAAACCAATGCCGAAATTCGAATTATTTTATTCTTGAAATTTAATGTTAAATGAATAAATAAAACGCGTCAAGTCCGCTCCAATTTGGCGTCGTGATTTATTCGGAAAAATGTTCAGCTTCTCGCACTACTCATCTTCTATCGGTCCAACAGAAAATAGTGTAAGTGGCCGAAAACAAAGGAAATGACAGGCTATACGCGCAGGTGTGGAAATCCCGATGCGAAGGCAAGAGAGAAGGAAGAAGCGGCGAAGAGGGGGATAAGAGAAAATCGAATTAGCGTAATGCAGCAGTCAGTCAAGCGGATTCCAACTGTTGTAATGGAAAATCTAGTTAGGAGAAGTGGGTCCGCAGGAAAAACAGAACGTCCGAGGTTCGCGGCACCGGTGTGAAGGGCCAAATTCCGGAAAATGCGAAGACTACCCCGTTTATAATCCGGCGGGGAAAAGACTAAAAGCCATCTTCGGCTGGCTGCTTCCGAGACTGGACAGGAAATAAATTATAGCGCGCCTGGTGCGAATGGTACGTGCGGAATTTAAGAGATGATTAAGTGCTTTTTATTAAGGACGCTCAGCGGTTCGCCGGAATTATTGTTACATCTTCGAACGAACCGGCATGCAAATGGATCATTTCATTTGCAGTTCTCTAATTTATTCCACCTAGTTCATTCGACATCCCGATTGGATCGCCTTTTCATAGACATCCATCACTCGCCCCGGTAAAAAATGAACGAAATTTCGATAAATCTTCAATTAGGTAAAGCAAATGTATGTTCAGCCGTAAAAAAATGGCATTCTATTAGGCACCGGATCGAACTGAATCATTTAATATTATATATACCTATATATATGTATATATATATATATATATAGGTATAGCTTAAGCGAACGTATAAATGACAAAAGAGACATTCAAAACTTTTTTGTAGCTCTACATAGTGTCAGCGCTCCTGAACGACGACAGGGAATTAATTCATTTTATTAGAGTTACTTATTTAAAATCGATGCATTAATACGGTTCATTTATTTTTTCTGTTGGAATTTCTAATGTACCCCGTGCTTATGCAGGAACGCATTAAAGGAAATAAAAAATAATACGAAAATTTTTTATCATTAGGACTTAAAAATGAAGGTAACCATTTCAACGAAAACCGTGTAGTGCAGATAGTAATAGCCTAATCCGGTGAAAAGAATCTCACCGTCTATATTTGCGATCGGTGTGTGTTTGTGTGATGTTTCACCTTTAGTAGTGTACCACGCGGCAAACATGAATTTGGAATCTGTAATGACGTTATCATTATTATTATTATTATTATTGTGTGTTTTTTTGTTTTTTTTAGAAACGCCTGCTAAATGACCCAACAACTAATAATTAAAGACAATAATATAATGGTGAAAATAAATTCAAGGAAGAAAGCGAATGTTATTGAGAAAAGAACTTTGTAAAAAATTCAACAAAAAACAACAAGTAACTCATGAACTGGTTGAAAATACTCTTTTAAAAACTTTTATATTCGCTTAAAATTTATAAATGTACTGTAGAAATTGTACAAAGTACGAATTAACGATAAAATTATTTTTGTAAACCTTTTCCAATTTTTCCATTAGAGCGTGTCTGACTATTTTTCTTGAAGTGAAAATTAATACTCGCTTCACATACACATACACGCGTATATATATATATATATATATATACACACATATATATACATATATATATACATATATGTATTTATGATTTATTTTAAAAAAGTATATTATTTCACAAGGAACTGGAGAGCCTGCTCACTTCGCTCGTCCACCCCAAGGGATCCTTCTTGCTTCAATAGCTCTTACGTCGCAATGTTACCTTTAAACCATCAGAGATCCTATTCAAGTGTTCAAAATTTTAATCATTTTTGGCTGTTTGAGTGATACTAAAATATTTTAAAACTTTTCTGCATTACATGAAATTGTTGAAAAAAAATACCGACTTTAAGATTTACTCTAACACTTTAATAAAAATGCAATAAATAAAAAAAAATAGTTAATACATCAGCGTAAAATTCAAATTGCAACAATTAAAAAACCATGTTAAATGAGCGTACAAACACAACCATTCGTAGTCTGTTGAAAAGATCAGGAATATTTAACTCAGTTTTTTAATTCTAATTTGAATTTTGGTGTACAAAGACTCTAACAAGTATTAATGTTGTTTAAGAATAATTATAATCTTCTGTATGTGCAAGCATATTCTTTGAAAAATATTCTTTTCACCTCTTTATGCGTTTTTATTAATTTTTAAAAAAAAATATTGAAGTAAATACTGTTTTTTTTTTTTGAAAAAATTGTTTTTAAACTTTTACCTGCGAAATTTCGAAGTCGGTATTTTGTAAAATTATTTCATTATTTAAAATACATTCGGGAATTATAAAAATGTTGAAATAATATATACGAAAGTGGAAAGCGATTTTCAATTGTCTTTTCTTAATTAGAAAAATCACATATTCTTGAATGACGTCATTGCAACTTCTTAGTTCCCACACTAAACTTAATAATTCTTCGGCAGCGTGAAGACCACTAAGTGTACTTCTTTCATCGCAAGAGCAACTAGCGTATAATATGTGCTACGTATTTTGTCAAAGGCTTGAAACGGTTATCAAACCGATTTTACACGTAAACCTAAAGAAAAGCTTGGAAAAACTTCGTTAGAAAATATAAAAATAATATACCACGGTTGAAAGGGTGTGCGCGCATTATCAGTCTCTGAAGCGTGCGTTCGTTCGCCTACATTTCTTTATTTTACAATTTGCCAGTGCAACAGCTCACGCCAATTACTGCACAGCGTAATATAATAAAAAAGAAAATGAAAGAAATCGTACGGTTAACAATACATAGCTAAACGTAATAAATATACACTCACATGCATGTGCGGAAAGAATTAATATAAAGTGGTATATAAAACACACATACGTGTATGTATATATATTAATTCCTACGTAATTCTTAGGCTACCCCCCATTAGAAAAAATGTCCCAATTTTATGTAACGTTTGTTATATTTTATAGAATTTTTGTAATTGTTATTTTACAAATGTCACAATTTTATGTAACGAAATATGTAACGAAAATGTAATGAAAAATATAGCGAAAAAATGTCTTAATTTTATACAATGAAAGTTAAATGTTAGGATAGGATTTTTGTGATTATATTACTTTTTTTTATGTGTTGATACCAGTAAGAATTACGTTGTAAATTTTGATCATTTTATACAAAGTATAGAAGAGAGAGAGAGAGAGAGAAATGTGAAATTAATAGGAAATCATAAAGGAGAGACCGATAGTGGAATAATTAAAAAAGAAAACGTAATGAGCATAAGAGGAATGTACATATTACTGAAGATATGGGAGTACATATCAGCAGAAAAGAAAATTGAATTGGAGGAAAGAATAAACACAGAATACGAGTTGAGGGAAAAACTTTCGTACCAATTGCCGTTAGCATTGGATGGGGGAGCAAACGGATAAATATATTATAACTCAGATATTGAATAAAATACCCAAAGAAATAATAGAGAAGGAAAAAATAGGGGAAAGAAAAAGGAAAATAAAGGAATGGCTTCAGGAAGAAGAAAATATAAAAAAAATAATAAACATAAAATAAAAAGACAAAGCGCAACAAAAAAGCTAGGAAAAAAAAACAAAACTGAATATAGGAAATAGAAATAGATTAGAAATTATTGATAAGTAAAATAGATAGATTAAGTAAATATTACACGATCATGTATATGTATAAGTTAATTTAAGATTTATTATACTATTTTTTAAAATTATCTTCGATTTTAGCCATCGGAAAATATCTTATATATATATATATATAAATTATGACATACTTATAATAATCCGATTAGACCTTCATCACATGCGCAGTACATAGACTGTGGTAATTTTAGATTCAATTTTCTGTTCGCTGGCGCTGTTTATAATGAAATGTAGTATCACTAACGATAATTTGTAATGATCTCGTACTGGAGATAAGGGGTTACTAGCTATGGTGAACCTATTTTTAATTGTGCTTCAATTTATCATACCTACTTGAATTGAGCTTCTTTTTTGACGGGCCGAAAATCAAACTAATGAGAAAGTTTATCATCTGTAAAGTCTAAGATTTTTCATATATCAAATTAAATTACCATTAAATTTTATTGAAAAAGTTTTCTTTGTTGCACGGAAAAAATCACTTTTATATATTAACTAGCTGGCTCGGCGAACTTCGTACCGCCTCAAAATCAATAAATGTTGGCTAACCTATTAGCTGAATTAAATTCAGTTTTTTTATTAAAATAAAATTAACACTCAAAATTAATTAAGTTCAATAAATGTACAAAAATCAAAGTGAAAAGTATTTTAATTACGCGTGGCAGCAAGGCATTATTCCCCTTAATAACGAAAATCAGTATAAATTTACTTTAAAAAATTAAAGTAATTTACACTTTGGAACCCCATGTTTGTTGTTCGGGCTATATATATCATCAGCTAACAACATAGAATACATACATAATTTATATACTTTTTAATAAAGCGTGTACTCTGTGCTGTTAGCTGATAATGGGCTGTACACGAAAAAACGTACTTTTAAAGTAATTTCAATTTCTTAAAATAAATTTACATATACCGATTTTTAGGATTTCGTACACCATATATAATGAACGGAAAATCTTAATAAGATGGTTCAGAAACGACAAAAATATTCAATTATACAATAGTTCGGAAATGGTTTGACTTATCAGAATTGGATCACAAATTACAATTAAATTTCTATCTGTGACAATTTACAACTTTAAGCTGAGCGATTACCCCGGGCGACAAGAAACCGTCTAGAATATATAATATGGAATTTAGAACAACCTCAAAAATCACCCTTAAAAAATTCATAACTCATCTCCAGATAACCCTTTAAAAGCGAAATTCAAAATATAAAACAAAACACAAAAGCCCTTTCATAAAATTCGAAAATTACGGTTAAAAAATTATTTAAGTCCTCCTTTTGCGCCAAAAACAGCAAAAAGTAATGAATTTTCTTCATAAATTTTTTTTAAATTTCGTATTCTGCTATTCGCGGCGGAGACAAACCCGACAAATCAAAGATCATAAAAATCGGTCCAGCCGTTTTTGAGTTATAAATGGTGTAACTAACCCGACTTTGTTTTTTATATATATATATATAGATTTCAGATGTTCTGTTTTTATTTGTTTTTTTATGGGTTTGTCTGGACATTAGTTCAAGAACAAAGGAAAAACGTCTCAAGAGGCTCAGAGATCTTTACACGATCAGAGATAGTCGACAAAAAAGAATTAAGAGTTTCCGTATTAGAAGCGGAAGTGAACGAAGTACTGCCACGAAGTGGGAATACCGATCTGTAAAAGGGAGGATTAGAAAGAAGCTTGTTCAGTTACAAGAGACGAACAACCGAACCTTATGTGATTGAGATCGCAAATAAACTGTATGTTAGAGGGGTGCAGTGGACAATAAGGAAACGGTATAATAGAGTAGCGGAAAAGCGAGGAAGGAAGCGAACTGTAGAGAATAAAAGTAGTTAATAGGATGAAGAAAAGAGGAAAAATTGTAGGAGAAATATGTGAGTATATCTTGAATGGTAGATGTATACGGAGAAAAGTGAACGAGACGGGCAGCGATAAGAGAAAGAATAGGCATTATGTTGGCAGAAAAGCGCCAGTTACGTAAAATGGAGGAATAAAAAGAAATAAAAGAGGAAGAGGAAATTGTCAACCGTTTGATGAGGAAACGATAGCCCAAGTAGGAACGTGGAAGAAAAAGAGGAGGAATGTAAGATTCGGCGTGCAGAACTCGGATAGGAGTAGATTTTCGGGTTCCATTGCAGCGGCGGAGACATGTATTTTGGGCCCGATCGAGCTTGGAGACAGAAGGGATCTAGAAGAATTTCCATAAATATAGGAATAGTAATCAAAACTAGAGCGGATAAAAGATTTGTAAAACATAAGCAGGATCACAGAATCACTTTTCCAAATCAGTGTGAGGAAGGGATTTAATGAGGTTGAGCCTCTTGCAGGCGGACACGAACAGACAGCTGATATGGTCATCGAACGAAGGACGACTATTTAGAAAAACCCTCGGTTACGATGTGAGGAATAAATGGGGATGTCGTCTGCAAAGTAAAGGGGAGAGGAATTTGATAAAATAGATGTTGAACAAAGTTGGGCTATTAACGCGAAAGATTAGTCTCGTGGCAGAATGAGAGGAAAGAATGACCGTTCGGCAGAGGAAACAATTATTAACAAAAGTAGAGAAATGGAGGCGGAATGTCAGAGGAAAGCATCAAATCAAAATGAGTAGGGAGATTGCCGAAGGTTGCCGAGATATTAAGAAAGGAAGCAATAGTGAAGCCAGGGCAATCCTTCATACTCTGGAATTAATAAGTGACAGACAAGATAACATGAACAGCACCATTTACTCAGACTCTATGTCCTGCCTAAATGCCATCGGAAACCGTTTCACTGCGAATCCTATCATACAAAGTGTTCACAAAATCCTAGAACAGCTAAGGACCTTCAATAAAACCGTCAACTTCGTCTGGATACCAGCCCATATTGGTATCGAAGGAAACGAATTAGCTGACCAGGCGGCCAAGTCTGCAATTCTCGCCAGACAATAGGCTAACACTTACTGAAGCTTCCAAGATGATCCGGAATGCGTCAATCGGCTACTGGAACTATATTTGGCTGCAAACTCCCAGTAAGCTTCACAACGTCAGAAATAATGTATCTAACACAGTACATCTGTCGCTCTACAGTAGGTGGGAACAACAAGTGATCACTCGAATACGTATTGGACATACGCAGCTCACTCACTCCTATCTAATCTCCAAGGAACCGCAAACTTTGTGCCAGCGGTGTGACAACCCAGTGACGATCAAACACCTCCTGTTCGATTGTAACGCCTACCAGCCTGACAGAGCCCGAGCAGGACTCAGTAATATTCATCCAGGATTGACAATGAACGATAATGTGTGTAAAAAAGTAATAGATTTTCTAAAAAACGCTTCTCTTTTTAAATTGATTTAAATTTTCATGTACAACTACGCTTGTCACACATCGCGTGACCCTTTTGTTTTCTTTTTGTTAAGTATTAGCAGATACTGAAATCACTTTTGTAAATGTAAAGAATGTATTATACGTAATCTTTCGAGGTCGCTGAAGTCCAAGATGTCATATAACGACCATAAATAAATTTAATAAAAAAAAAAAAAAGAAGAAATTATTTATCAATGAATGACTCGTAAACGTCTGCCAGGAATGCACTAATAAAGTCAGGAGAAAGCCGCGACTAGGGCGGAAACCAAACATATTACTAAGAAATAAGTTGCGATGTACTAATCATCAAACAAAACGTCTGTTGATTAAGTTTTCGAAAATCTTCCTGACGCAAAGAAGTAGGAAAAATTTGATAAAGTGAAGAAGAGTTGGGTTTAGGGATAGGGATAACCATGAAGGTATTCCAAAAAAAAGTAGTACAACTAAAGCGGAAAAAGGAATTAAACAAGCTTAAGAGAAACCGAAAAGGAAGATCAGAAAGATTTTTAAGAATAGAGCAGGAAATACCATCTACTGCGGGAGCAGAATCTGAAGAATTGCGTACGGATGTTTCTAATTCCGTGCAAAAGGAGTGAACAGAAAATGAAAGGAAGTGGAAGAAGACGAAATGCGACATGATTCATTAAAGTTAAGACGTAACGTAGAGTCAGTAAAAGAGATTAACTATTATTATCAGGGAGATTACAGACAAAAAAATGATGGGAAAGAGGTTAAAAAAAAAAAGAAGGGCTCTATTATTTAGTTGTTTTTATCTTTTAAAAGCACAAATGATAAAAAAAAAAAAAAAGGTTTTTATTACAATTGGGGAAAACTAAGGCGACTGAAATTTTGAAATACTTATAAAAGACCCCACACGTAATGATATGTATGAGTGCATATTTTTTTTTTTTTTTTGGATATGAATATGCATTGGTACATGAGTTTTTCTAGTCTGGTTTTTCTTATTTACATTAAAAGTAGTCAATATTGTAATCGAGTATGGTTGTCATTAGACGTATTCGATGTTTTAATTTCAATTCTGCCGTTGTCTCGTACGTAATATACAGTTTTTTTTGTAATTTTGAAATCAAAATTGATTAGCTTATTTTTAAATCATTTAAAATTCAATTAAGATTACGAAATCAAAGATTAAATTTCATTTAAAAATTTAAAACCGTTTATGTTTTTTTTACTTTTCTAAAATTCTCTGATTAAGGCGATCAACAATTTTCCGGTATTTTAATCGTGTGGGTGAGTATTTCCTTAAGGTTGAGGAAAAGAGCAAACTAGTTTTCTTTAAAGTATCAGTTGTGCAGAAAGAGAAATGGTTGCTTTTCCTTTGGCTTGCATGACTTTGAAAAACCCCCTTTTTCCATTCTAAACGTAGAATGGAATGTGCAATAATTAATTAAGAAAATTAAGATGTTCAATTTACCTAAATGATGGAAGGTAGCGCGGACTAAGTTTTTCCAGCTAAAATTTGAATTGTTTACAAGTTCGTTCTTTTCCTTTTTTTTTAATCTTTATTTTAATATCAGGATACGCGCTTACGACTTTTTCGGGGGTTCTAAATTCCATTTTAATTATACGCGGATTATAAGCAGCAGAGTTATGCACAAGTTCTAAATGAAACATTTCATTTAAATTAGGCTCGATCTTCCCCGTATAAACGATTTAAAACTGAAAAATTCCTTTCAGTTTCTTCGCATTTTTCTGACCTCTTGAACACGAGTTGGCTCGTTTCCCAAATGGAAAATGCCGTTAAAAAATTTACGCCGTGTAGTGTAGGTTAATTAAAGTGCAGAGAAACTACTGACTATTTTTTCCCCATTATGCACGTTTTTTTTTAAAACAACAAATTCAGGTAGTTGGAAAAAATTTTTTTCTAACTGCACAGCTTAAGTTTTTACTCGATAATCCGCAGAACTGAAGAGAGATTATTTCCCGTTTATAGAAATTTGTAATTTTTCGTGCAAAATTAACAATGTTAAGAAAACATAAGCGACCTATTCGATAAGTTATTCTAAAAGGTTTTTTTGGAATCTTCAGTGGCTTATAGAGATTCTTTTCATGAAAATACTATAGCAAAAAAAAAAAAAAATACTTAACAAATATATGTTAGCATTTAAGTGCATAAATATATAGATATATATATATATGTACGATTATATATTTATTTATTTAAAATTAAACATGAGTAAAGTACAAAAATTAAACTTTCAAACTTAAAATTTTTTTCTTTTTTTTAAATGGCAACTTCAGATTAAAACTATGTGGGTTCGGATAAATAATGATAAAACGAGGGGATGGCAGATGAAAAAAGAAGTATAAAAAAAATATAAGAAAGAGAGAGAGAGAGAAACTGAATTCAAGAATGCGGCCATAAAGGAGAAAATTTTTAAAAGAAAGAGAACTATAAAAAAACAAAATAAAAGTTTGACATTGCCGGGAAATATGCGGTCAACAGAATAAAGAGAACATTTAGAAAATGGTAACCGGAAAAACGATAAAAGGACGAAGGAAGGAAACTTTGAACGGAGCGAAATTCGGACATACGTGATCAAAAAAAAAAAGCAAACAATAAACAAATGGCTCAGTGAAGGAAATTCGTAGAATTAAAGGGATAGAAGATATTGGGGCTGAATAAGGATAGCTGCGATGGAAAAGTATGGAAATACTTTGAAATTAACCTATACTAATGCAATCTAGGCAAGAAAAAAAAAATGTCTAGTGTTAAATTTTTTCAATACGATATTACGCGAAGCGTAAAAAGCTTATTTAACTATAATAGTACAAATTTAAACGCTGACGAATTATTTGTAGGTGAATACATGCCTGTTTGTTATAAACTGTATAATAAAAACCAACTTCAATAACAAACATAAGGGTAAAAATAATTTATGACAATAAATTAAACAAATACCTTATTTAGGAACGTTTTCGGGTATAACCCATCATCAGCTAAAACTAACTTAATCAGAACTGGAAAGAATATAAGGAATACATGTATATATATATATATATATATATATATATATATATATATATATAGTAACTGCATAGGAGGAACAAACATAGACGGTATAAAAATCAGTAGTGTGAAATTATCAATACATTCAGTACAAAATATAAAATAAAATAGAACAACCTAAAATTAAACTTTTATATTAAAAAGTGGGTTATTATTATTAGGTAATTGATCGTTTAAAATATTATTTTTATATTTATTTATGTAATCATTTTCAGCAATATTCATAACATTTCCTTTTTTGCCATAAGTGGCCAAAACGGTTACAGTATTTTCTAATGAATTCGGTTTATGTTTATTATTAATCGAAAAATTAAATGTAGATATAAAGAACATATAAAATCATTTAATAATAATGAAAAAGAAAAATCAACAAATGCCGAATATTTGATTAAAAATAAACATAAACCTAATTCATTAGAAAATACTATAACCGTTTTGGCCACTTATGGCAAAAAAGGAAATGTTATGAATATTGTTGAAAATGATTACGTAAATAAATATAAAAATAATATTTTAAACGACCAATTACCTGATAATAATAACCCACTTTTTAATATAGAAGTTTAATTTTAGGTTGTTCTATTTTATTTTATATTTTGTACTGAATGTATTGGTAATTTCACACTACTGATTTTTATACCTCTTATGTGTGTTCCTCCTATGCAGTTACTAGATATATATATATATATATATATATATACATGTATTCCTTGTATTCTTTCCAGTTTTGATTAAGTTAGTTTTAGCTGATGATGGGTTATACCCGAAAACGTTCCTAAATAAGGTATTTATTTAATTTATCGTCATAAATTATTTTTACCCTTATGTTTGTTATTGAAGTTGGTTTTTATTGTAACGAATTATTACAATTAAAATACTGTAACGGGAGGAATAGTGTAAAGCAAGATGAAGTAGAATGGAGAACGGATATGACAAAAACCGTAATAAAGTGAAATAAAAAATAAATAAAACGGTAAGGAACAAAGAAAAGGTATTCGCTAAATGTGGACGGAAAAACATTTTTCTATCGAGAAAGAAGCATTGTAAACATTCCTAATAAAACGACAGCGACGACCGGAATGAAAATAAAAGTCACGTAAAAACAAGAAGAAAAAAAAAGCAACAAATAAAAATAAAAGGAGAACAATATCTAATTCACTTTTGGGCTCTATTTGCATTTCTTCACGAGGGAAATTGCCCCGGCATTAATGAGACAGCAGACATCATTTGACAACGGCTTGGGGAGCTTGCAAATGCCGTCTATTCAGCGGAGGAATTAGTAGCCGAAATAAAGTAGATGCCGCATCTTGCATTACATTTTGTATGTACCATTTGAAGTCTTTATTTCTCGACTCTGGGGAGGGGCTCCTCTTCGAGAATATACCGATTGAAAGCGAGCAAGAATTAATTACTGTAGCATGTATAGCACGCACTTGAAATAGCACGAAAATACGCAGGAACATACAAGTTTAAACTAGCGCACGCACGATTTGCAAAGTATTGAATGACACATCCGCCGGAACTATTCTTACCTCATAATCAACTATTCGTAGATACATTATACCGGCGAAGAGGAGTTTGCAAAGAATCCGGGTGAATTCGGAATTACCGTGTAGGCGTCTATCGGCAATATGCTGAATGAATCGGACGGGAGAAAGACACTTAATAGAACACGATGAAAACCGGGAAAACCGAAATAAAAAAAAAACCCAAAAGAAAATGCGAGGATTAAAGATAAAGGGTAATAAAACGGGAGTTTTATTAGAAGAAAGTCATAACTTATGATGACGACAGGAGTGACAAGCAACAAGCAGGAAATTTAAGCGAGCATTCACACACAAGGTACCAACATTAAACGTCGATGATGCCTTGCGGTCGGTGTTCAAACTCCGTCTCGATCAATTATTGTTTCAAAGGTTAATTTCCAGACTTGTTATACTCCTAACTAATTATTACCAACTCGATTAAATAATGGATTTATTTCTGCTGCGAAGACTAGCGGTATAAGCATTTGACACGGCCCTCGTTCGTTTTCTTCACTCCTTACTTTACCGAGAATTTTAATGGATGCCATTTGGGATGTATTCTACAAAAAAAATAGTAAACACTTTAGGCTATCTTTTTTTACCGACTTCAGAAATGGTAAAGACTATTATGTGTTCGTCGCGTATATATTTCTTCTAGACTTATTTTTAATGACTTTTTTGCTCATAGTGCACCAGTCAGGCTTAGTACCATATATAAAAGTACATATATGGTTAAACATCGGAGAACGCGTAGATTCGCAGTCTTCTTCTTCTAGTGCCATCTCCGTCAACGAAGGTTAGCCACAATTTGTGAAAGACTGGATCTGTTCCTGGCCGAATGAAGTAATTTGTTGGTTGACCAGCCCGTCCATTCTTCTAGTATTCATGACAGTCTTCTGCGTCCTTTTCGTCTACGGCCTTCCATTTTGCCTTGTATAACTCTAACTGCACCAGTTCATATCTATCGCGTCTCATAATGAGTCCTAAGTACGCTAGCTTCCTTTTTTTTTTGATGATAGTTACTAGCTCTCTGTTTTGCTCCATTCTTTCAAGAACCTTTTTATTTGATATGCGGCCAATCCACGATATTTTCAAAATTCTTCTGAAGACCCACATTTCGAACGCTTCTAGACTTTTGATGCTTGCACTTTTTAAAGTCCACGCCTCTATCCCATATAATAAAACTGAATACACATAGCATTTGACACCATCCTATATCTTAATTTGATGCTAAGATTTTTCATTGCTGAACAGAGATCTCATTTTAGTAAAGACTGATTCTCGGTAATTATTCAAATTTATTAACGTAAGTAAAACACAAAGTTTTTATAAACAAACTACTGGCATAAATGTATATATATATATTATTATAAAACATTTAATACAAAATAACAATAATATGTCAATTAAATACAATGCTAAGAATTAAAATTTCATTAAAAGTTCCGTAATTTTTTTTCAAATTTACACTTAAAAACAAGACACGTCTCTTTAGAAATTTTTTTAGTAGTATAATAGACGCGATTGACGCACTTAAAAGATTATCAATTTACCTTGATAACGTAAATTGTGAAAAAAAGTAATTTTCCAATTAGACAGACAAAAAACTTAAAATATTAGCATATATATTCGAATCGAGAAAACCGCCATAGCGCCATTTCTCATCACCAACGTTAACGTTTTACTGCGTGTAATATATTGACAATATGGATTTTTTTTTGATTTTTATTTTATAATGTTGTGTTGGTCAAAAAAGACATTGGCCCAAGCAGAAGAGCGAAAAGGATGAGAAGCGGAATCAGATATGTTTATGCGATCAGATATGGAAGATAAAAAAGACTCAAGTACCGGGGAATGACCGAAGGCGATGGTAAGAAGAGAGCAAACGATGCACAATACGTAGTTGGAAGACCAATTAACAGAAGAGAAGATTAGAAGGAAGAACGTTCGGAAGCGATACAGATGCATTCGAAGAAAATGCGATTAGTGTCACCTATACAGTTCGTTGAGGAAGGGTGAAGGGGACGGAGGGTAGAGGGTACTAGAAAGTAAAGAAGCAAAAAGCAAACTGTGCCCAAAGCGTAGGCGACAGATTGCACAGAGAGTATGTTCAAGTGATTTTATTTTTCATTAAAAATTGTACCGATTAGTTTTATGGTGGTCCCTTTACGAATTCCGGTTGAGTGTATTGAGCGAGTGGCCATTAAATTAACGTTAAAAAAATCAGCCTCCTTGTAGATATAATTTTATTACTTAACATAACTGGACAAAAATTAAGCAGGGAAGAAAACATAAGTAGCGAAAATTTTAAAAGTTAGAAGATACGAATAAAACTAACGATGCCTAGAGGCAATGAATTTGAAATTCTCCTTGGCGGGCAACGTTGACAGAATTTGAACATTTAACTTTTTAACCAATACGCAGCTTTATTCATATTCGCCTAAAACTTGAGAAATAAAACAAATTTTTTAAGGGAAAAAAATACCGAATTCAAGATAAGTATTTAATAAAAGTAATTAAAAAATGAAAAATAATCATATTTGATAAAATTGTACGGTAATATACTTTTTTTTTTTTTCTTTCTTTTTTTTGGGCTCGTCAACCAAAGACCTTTACCCAGAAACAAAAGGTAAGGAGAGAAGTCGGTTATATTTTAATTCGATCAGAAATTTTATCTAAAAAGGAACAAATAGCAGGAATAATTAATGGGGAAGGAAAGGACAGGATATAGGAAGCACATTAACGAGTAGGAAGTCCAAGCTTAATAAGAATAGAAGCCAGAACGCTCCACGGAGAGACATGAACACTGAAAAATATACTTTTTAAGATGATATTATGACAATTCTTAAACAAACATTATTACCTTATGAAGTGTTTCTTTTTTGTATTTTTTTACAAAATCATGTTTTTCAAATCAATAAAATTATATAAGCACCGACTAGAAAAACAATTAATATATTTAAATTATTACACCCCGACGTGTTTCGGAGACACCATTTTCCATGTGCGCACTAAAAGTGTGGACTGCTCACAGTGTCTATATACAAAAAGCATACATTGCTTTGAAATGGTGATATGTGATAGGAATAGCGAAAAAATCAAATACGTCGATGAAGACACTAATATTAAGAGGAGGCCAGCAGGCGCAGTGGCAGCTGGAATCATGAATATTTTGAGCCAGGTTACGCGGTTAGAAATTACCTTCAGCGATTAATAATAGAGCGAAGATGGATGGAAAGCGCCTCGATGGAAGAGTGTAAGATGGATGGATTACGCAAAGCAGCGGGAAAATCGTTCGCGGTTGTGTAAGACAAATTCGTGTTGGGAACCAGTGGCGGAAAATAGTGGAGTAACATAAACTGTGGTCACGACATCCCTTAGGGGTTATTACGACTATAGAACGATGAGTTTAGGTTTTTTTTAAATTGGTTGTTAGGGGTTATACAGTCGTGTCGTTGCGTCTACAACTTCCATTATGTTAAATAAAGCAACGAAAAAAATAATGGTTTAAAAAGAACAATACCACCTTAAATATTTTTACTTTTTAATGCATAATAAAAATACATTAAAAAGTAAAAAAAACAAAAAACAAAACAAAACATATTTGATAAATAATATATTTTACAGTAATATACATACTTTTAAAAGGGATTTATGATTATTCTTAAACAACATTAATACTTTAATTACAAATCCGAACAATTAAAAACTCATATTAAACGATTAATTAAAATTATTTTTTCACAAGACAAGTATTTCAAATATCGGGAATATTTAGTGCGATTTTTAATTATTATTGCAATATACGAATTTGGTGCACTGCCGAGACCTTAACTAAGCTATAAAAGTTGCTTAAGAATAATCGTGATTTAGTCTGAAATTTATTTATTTTTTTATCAAATTACTTTTACTTCTCACAGAGTAAGTATTATTGTTTATTTTTTTTAGACCTTTAAGTCGGTATTTTTATTAAATTACTTCATTGCACACGAATATTGGCTGAAATATTTTTCAGCGGCGAGAATAAGCCAGTCTAAATTGGTTACTACTTTCTGTATTGCATGAATCTGCATATCGACTAAAGGTTCAAAAATTCGGTCAGTGATCAACTTGTAAATCGCTCTTTTTAGAGGTTTTAAATATAGTGAAAATCGTCAGTCAATAAACACACACCGGTTACATGTCGATTATATATATCGCTATAACCGGCATATTTATTCATTTCTGTTGCTTATAGCGTTATAATATTCGGAATAGCGGCAAACCAGTTATTGCATCGAAAATTTTTTGGTATACAGATGAAAAATCATCGCTTTCGGCGACGTGATACAACACGTTATATATTAATAGTATATAAGTGTATTGATTATTTAAGTAGAAACTTCAGATTTCAATTAGATCACTCCGTTAAGGGGTGGTTTATTAAAAAAAAAATATTAATAAAAAAATAAAAAGAAATAACGACGTAGCGGTAAAGTACTCATTTTTGAAAGGTTTTTTGTAGACAAATTTGACAAAAAAAGATAACAAGATTTTTGCAGATCGTTTTTTATGAAAAAATAAAATTTGTATAAACGGAAAAATATATTGTTTTTTGCTTTTTTTTTTTTTTTTGTTCTATTTATATTGCTAATTAGTATGTTAAATGTCTGTTATGAACTTAAGGAAATTTATGAAAACCTACGAGGAGTATTACAACAAATATTAATTAATTAAAGTACTCATCTCGTTAGAATGGAAAATGACAAATTTCTCCAAAAAACTTTAACTTGGGTTTTTTTTTTTTTAATTTATAATTAAAACTTAAACTATATTAACGGGACAAAACCGGACAGATACTTTGACGAATAATTCAATTTTTGTCGAAGCTAAGGGACATTAAGTTAGATGTTTTACAGTCACGTTTAACACGACATTGCGCATGAGCGGTAGTTTATCATGTGCCTGTGCATCAGACTAGCGTGTCCTAAGCAAACGACTTGCTGACGCTTAACCGAATACGTAGCCCGATTTTGAGTGTGAGTTTACGGGGTTAGTAATCGAACTCAATTTGACAGCATACGTAAAGAAATTTTCCATTTTTCAAAACTTCTATTTAAACAAAACAACAACATGGAATCAAAATTTTTCAGCGCTATTTTATAACCATGGTTGGCATATCAAATTTCACTGAATATTTTTATCATTTTCGTGTGCGAGGAACTGTATTTTTGGGATCGTAATACTTTGAGAAATTAAATCGAAAAACAAGTTATTTTTGAATATAATATAATAAATAAACAAAAAAAAAATCAAAGATTATATCTAAACAATAGTTTTAATAGAAAATTTTCCGTTGTAATTTGTATTTTCAGTAATGTGTGTACATTTTTATTTTAAGCTATATTATAAATTTCATGTGTAATATTTTCAGAATATTTCTCTTTTCATAATACGATTTTTTATCATCGTAATAAAGAAGTCATTCAATTGCCGACTGATGGGACTATAATTGCACAATTGAAAATTTCCCGTGCGATTACCAACGCTGTAAACTTATACTCGAAATCGGGTTACATTCGGTTAAGCACTGCGTTGACCATCCCCGGTTGATAATTCCACGCTCTTGCATATTTTTTAGTGGTGTAAAGATGGTCCCAGGTTCTTACGGCTGATTCATCCAGTCGTGTTGCCGTAGTTCCGACGAAAGTTATCCAGCTTGTCATATCTTTAAAGGGGATTTTTATATTTTCGATGTCAGTTTCTGCTGTGTCACTAAGCTATTGCCAAAGATATTCACATGGAGCTAGGTATCCAAAGCAAAGACGTGGCCAGCAAAAGATAACGTAGTTTTTTGCGTCAACTGGAGCGGCTAAACCTTTTTGTATGCTTTGTAAGGCCATAAACGAGTCTATGTAGCTAACTGTATTATTTTCGTTCGCAGAAATTTAGCGTTCGGTTTTTGTCAATCTTATTCGATAAATAGTTCCGCGGATGTTGAAAACGTTACGGGAGGAAGCGAACAACTCGTTATCACATTGAAATTTTGTATTGCATTCCGTATAGTTCTTTGATTTTGAGGCTTCGGTGTAATAAATGGGAGGAGACTTTCTAAACGAAATTATCTTAGGTAGCGGGTGCGAACGATTTTCTTAACCGTGGTAAAGTCGAATTTATCTAGTCGGTAAGCTCATGGCGCCGAGAGAGGGCTTGTTTTTTCTTTCTTAATTGTTTTATATTGGTGTTTGTGATTTGGAATTTATTGAAAACATATGTGTAGCTATGATTTTATAAATGAAATTTGTATTTAATCAGTGAAATTTTTTTATTTCATAACGATGGGTTTCGATAATAATCTTGGACATTGAAAAATTACAATACCGTATTCGCAATCGGGATATGACGGCAGATCGGCCATAGCGGCCGCATTGTCCATCCTGATTTTCATCGTACATTTACCTTCATTCTAATTTACATTTCCGTTTGATAAAAACGTTAATAATGTGCTTTAAGTCATTTTTATTCGTCGCCCGTTCAATTTTAAAATTTCCCCTTAATACCCTAATGAAAATAATCCAGTAAAGAAAGAATATCTCCTTAAAGGGGGAGTCCCTTAATTAATGATTTCTCAATATTGAAACGAACCGGGTTCGTCGATGGTTAAAATTGGCTTGTAACGCGAAACCACACGGGGTAAATCTCGGAATTGGAATAGGTAATTCCGAAAGATTTTTCTTTCAATTTAACAAAAAAAAAATTTGTCGAACCGTAAGAAAGATGAATAAAAATGGACGCCAGTGACACACCTGTATAGTGTCCTCGCCCCGGTGTCAGGCTCTAATCGTGGCTATTTAAAAAGGAATCTCCGACCGCATTTGGCCAGTATAACAAATAAAATGAATATTTCTCACGGAGGATTCACCAAATCACCGAATTATAGACACAATCACGGTAGTAACGCGTATATTTCGTTAAATTAAGCGAGCAGATTTATCGACACGAAAGAAAAGTAAAATTCACGTACGTATAAAAATACAAGCTCGACTCAAATTTTGCAAAAAAGTAAATAAATTAACAAACACGGCATCCGTACTTTCGGAACAAAAACGACGACTTGGAAAAGCGAAAAGCGACAACCATCGTTGCGCGTTCATTAGCTAATCAAAACGGTAATATCGACTCAATTGTCTGGCCGGATTGGCTCAATGTAAACGGTATCAACTAACCGTGTAAATTAGCGAAAATAATACGACACAGACTACGTGCCTATCAGCCGATCTAACGTACACACATATTTTTATACACTATTTCTTATTAATTTTCACGACTTACGCTGCCGACCCTGTTGTCGCCGGTCGTCGACACACGCATCCTAAGACACTTTTACGCGTCCCGACCGAATTCTCTGCTGACAACGAACGCAATAGGGTGATGTCGAGAGATCGGCGATTTTAACCAGAGAGCAATTAGTAGTTCTACATCATCGTTGGCTAGTGCCGTAAATACCGAATCCGTATCAATAGGCAAGAACTTTACTGCGATGACGTCATCACCACGATCTCGTGGTCGACGATATTTTACTAAGAAATTTTATTTAATGGTTTACACTTATATTTACGCTGCAGTGTAAAAATTTCGTTTGATTGTTTCAGTTCATATTTTTACTAGAATGAAATGGTCGTATTAACCCACCAGCCGAAAGTGTCATATTCATGTCAAAATGTAATTCTGTACGCCAGATACGAAATGTACTTGTTTAAACCTTTTCATGGCTGTGTTGTTCAGTCGATATTGACCGATTCCCATCGGTACTCGTACGGGACTGTACAATTACTAATAAACAAGGAGGGTTCCATTAGAAATGGTCAATACACCATAATGCTATAATATTTTCGCCAAAGCGGTTGTTTTTATTCGAACATACATATATTTATTCAAGATTGATTATATTTTTTTCGCCCGGCTACATGAAAAATTAGTTCTCTTCCGATACATAATTCGATAATAAATTGACAATGTTCGTTATGCTACTAAAAACTTTTCTAAAGGGACGTGTTCTTTTTTTAAGTTTTTTTCTTCATTTTTTGACGCGTTAACTACATGACCAACTGAGCGCAAGTGAAATTTTTGAACTCGAATCCAACGCCTCGGTTGCTGGCTTGTTTTTCTTCCTTAAAATTTAAATGACTACATTCACCGATGCCCATATATTTATATGGTAGCAACACTGGTCGATGTGTTTAATCGAATTGCGCGGATTGAAGTTATGCGCGAATAAACGTAAAAAAAAGACCATATAACTTCGTATTCTTAAGAAAAATCATTTAACTTTCTAACCAAAATTATTACTCACCGTATATATGTGTTTTTGATTTTTCAAAAAAGAAAAAAAAAAACATGTCTGCTATGGATACTAAGATTCCGGAGCTTTCTTGAACGTTGTTAAATTATTATTTAATTTTTTCTAATACAATGCTAAAAGGACCAGGGAAAAGCGACGTGTATGAATTCTACATGAATTTTAAGTGCTCTAATCGCACCGATAGTTTTATAGACCTGTCGTTTTGTTCACCTTGATTAATAATTCGTGCAATCTATTCCTTTATTTATTCGGAGTGTACCTGTTGTCTGTTGTTATAAAAAAAAAAAAAAAAAAAAAGGAATATAATACATGTATCTTTGCGTAGTACCGACGGATGTACGAAAACGACAAAACTTGGAAGATTAATTCGGATAATAACGCGATAAATCGAGAATGTAAGTTCCATGTGGATTGGACGCTATTTAGGCCGGGGTACAGTGGTAAGGCGAATGACAAGAACAAAATCGTATATACCGAAGAGAAATGATATGAAAGAAAAACAAATGATATCATCGCGGAGAAGGGAGGAAGTAGAGGACAGCGGGGAAAAACAGACAGGCCAAGAAAAGTTGGGAGACGTAGAACATGTAAAAGACGTACATGCACAAACGGAACTTTGACGATAGGCGAAAGTTGGTAATGCGGGGGGCAAACATTTTACCGAAAAAATCATCCGTCGTAGAATTTCCTTGCCTGATTTTTCTAATTGTCGATTACTAACTTTTTTCTTTCGCCGTCCTTCGTCGGTATTAATCCGGGATGGAACGATCGATAGAGGGTAATTGTGGAGTGTCACAGCTTTTTTCTCTTCTTCTTCTTCTTCTTCGACGTGTCGTACGCAGTGTTCTGCGCGTAGACGATCATATATTATGGCTCCTTGCCGCCTGCATCAGTTGTCCTATCGATGATTTTTTGGTCCACTGTCGGACATTTCTGGTCCATGATATTCTTCTTCGACCTCTTCCTCGCTTCCCTTCTATTTTTCCTTGAATGATCAACCGTAATAGTTCATATTTTTGACCTCGTATAATATGACCAAAATAGACTAGGGTTTTTCTTGCTTTTATTTCTTCAATTATTCTCCTTTCCGTTCTAGCTCTCTTTAGCACCTCTTCATTAGACATTTTCTGTACCCAAGATATCTTCACTTATCGAAATATTAATTACCGAAATATTAATTACCATCTAAATGTATCGGACCAGAATAGATACAAATCAGCGGAGGAAAATTGCGTATAATTTGGCTTTATGTCGTAACAGTAATCATTCGTAATTTGATAGAAAACCAGTCTCAGTATCGTTCATGTAGACACTATCGATATTTTTGCAGCGCCTATAGACTTTCATACGACAATTTAATTTTATCGATACTTAAGTGAGTACAAGTATCGGTAATTTGGTTCAAATGTAGCTGTTTTATCAATCCGACATTTTATTTCGCTTAATATAACGCGTGCTGCATAGTGAATGACATTAGCGGACAAAACCGTCGTCAGAGGTTTCGTACTAAAATCAGTACGGATTAATTTCCGATTTAGAAGAGGTATACAATTTTCGCGATTGTTAAAGTTATACACGTATATTTTCAGTATAGGTGCCACATTGGACCAAGATAATCCTGTTCATCAGTGAAACGAAATAAATTACAAAGAACAATGAGCTTCCAGAACTCTAATTAATATTATTCGGCAATGTCGGTATCGGTCGTGGATCGACTGATTGTGGTCCATTCTATAGAGTGAACTACTGGGCGTAGGATTGTCCGGTCTTTTAAGTGGGCGTCTGTCGAAGACAGACATCTCGAAAATCTTCTAAGACTACCCACTGTTTTGTTCTACCTTCGCCGCATAAACGTGATTTTCATGTGTGTTAATGAGACATTCTTAAATTTTCTTTTGGATCGCTTTAAGCTCGGTGGAAATTCTTTTCATTAAAAAAAAAAAAAAGCACACAAAAAAAACCTATCTACAATCGATTTAACAGTTTGCAGCATTGTAATTGCATCAGACGAAGATAAGCTTACTTGCACCGCCATCTTTACGACTCCGTAAGCGAACAGTACACAGCATGTTAATGTAACGTGCTTCGGAAAACATAAAAGAATCAAATAAAATTTAATCATTCCGGAACGGTTTGACATGTAAACCTGAAACTGCGCACACAAATCGCGGATATAGTGCCCTTCTAAAAAACGTGTAACCCGTAAGTTACTCGATACCAGGGACGGTAAAAATCGCCAAAAAAGAAACACAGCCTAAAATAATTAAACGCATTAAACCAAATTTTCTATCTTCTAAGTTGGATTTCTGGCGAGGAGATTAAAATAAAAATTACCCCCCCCCCACACATTTGTGTTGTATAAAAGCTCACTGCTTTTAATAATAACTAAAATGTATTTTGATTTTTTATCAAACATTTACAACGAATTCAAAAAACTGCGAAGCATAGCGTCTCGTTAGCAGCGCGAGTACTTTACTTGGAAAATTTAGAACTTACAAATATGCTTTTTTTTCCAGAAATTTTTCAACTGGCCTGGGCTATCTATCAATTTTATTAACATTTAGCTGACAAAAAACGTTTTTTTAGCGGAAATACGTTAACAGATTGATTATAGGGCTGCTGCTAATAGTTAAAATTATCCTATACACACGCGGAATTCTATGAGAGCTTAAAGTCGGATATGGATTTTGGCTCTTCTCAGGAGGTCGTACCTTACTGTTGATAATTAATTTTCTTAAGTGGGCTTTTATTCTAATGATTTTGATGTTTGTATTTTGTAAGAAACATACTCTGTTGATAATGCTGTACATATTAACTCCCTACCGGCTTTATAGTATATATACATATATATATAAATAATAGGTCAGCATTTATCATTAAGAACCGTATTATTCAGATATTATTTAAACATACTATCGGTGTATATGGGTAAATTTCCTAATAACATCGTGTTATCTTGTTGCACCTAACAAACCTAGAAAAGTAGCAATAAAAAACCTTGATCACATTATTAAAATGTTTCCTAATCTCTCGGTAATACTTACGGGTGCTTTAAATATATCAGCCCGCCTATAATGAAGCCCTAAGTTAAAGATGTAATCGCTAATTCATTTTTCTTGCAAGATTTTGTGTATAATATAGTAATAATTTACTTATTACAAATAAGCGTTCATCTGCCTTTTGTAATTACGATGTAGCGAGTATTGTTGATGATAATCGGAGTCTGCTAATGTCACCCAATAAGTTAATTTTCAATGAAAACATTTTGATCTAGCTTTTCAATAAAACATGTTTATTTCCTGCATCTTATAAACTCGAAATGATAACTGGCAATGTTTTTTAATAAATTAGAAACATCATGAAGTTTTAGCAAAATTTGGAGACAGAAATTATATTATGACGAGATATTTCAAGAAAATTAAAAAAAATCTTTCTTTAGTTTCGCTTCGGACAGACTCGTAACCAAGTTTTAAATACAATAACTCCCGTGATCATGAAGCTTTGTCTTCGAAACGCGTCGGGGTATTTGATTAATTAAATAATTGTTTTAAATTAGTGTTTAAAATTAATTACTGTACAATTCTTCAAGCATTAAATCACCAATTGAGTAGTCTCCTCTTCTTACTTTGTCTTGGACATGTTCATACACACACACACGCACACACATACATACATACATATATATATATATATATATACATGTATGGTAAATGAATAAACACATTGATAATTTTACGATATTATTTAACGAGTTTGGAAACCACATATATATCGGTTTTATAAAAGTAAATAATTCTTTTAACGATGGCGAAATTAAAATTATAACAGAAAAGAAGAAAAAAATATTATAGAACTGCGGTGTGTTACGAAATTCTGCATGCATTACCGTTCGCGGTATTTATTACCTTCCCATTGCAGAGATTTGGCACTTGTGATACAGCATTCCGTGCGGGAACCGAATGTATGCAGGAGGACACTTCAGTATTGTAAATATTATCAATTTATCCAAGTGCAGTTTGGTTTTGCGTATGTGTTTGATATCCGCGCCCGTTTTGAACAGTTTTCAGTTTTATTCCGTAGTCATATCTGATGGTTTTAGCGCAATTCATTACGGCGAATATGATTCGAATTAAGGAAAAAGTAATAAGCGAAAAGTTTTCGGATAGAGACAAGGAAATTATGGTTTTTGCTGGTTAGCTCGTACGGTAAATACGGATATTTAAGAACGTTTTGAAAATGTATTAAATAAATCGTCCGGTTTTCGTGGGTACTTATTACCACCGCTGAACACGAAGAGGCCCACATCTAAAAGAGTTTCTCTCAAGCCTACTTCTCATGATGTTCGGGATGCAATTTTTAAAAATTTGTTTGGGTAAGCCAAAAGTCAATATTATTTAGCCGCGAGGCCAGTGAAGACGCATTTTCGACCTTCGTTATTTAGATTAAAATAGCTCTTCTGTTTGTTTTATCACGTGATGTAGCTGAAACTATCGGGGGTTAATAAAGGTGTCAACATGCTGCGGACGTTATTGATTTCATACTAGACGGGTCGACATTTATCCGTCAGTTTTGTACAAATCCGAGTTAGTCCGAGCAATTTCCTCCTCGAATGTAGCCCATCCGCGCGTACTTCCAACATTCTTCTTACTCGTTTAAGGAAAATCGCAGGAATACAAAAAAAAACAACAAAACATAAAGGATTACATAATGCAACTGCTTAAGGAGTTTTTCGATTAATTCTTAAATATTTTCTAGAAAATTTTCCGAGAAAAGACTATAAAAATGAATTACAATATTATCGTCCGCTCGTGCTTCTACAACGCACAATCAAAAAAAGGGGTCAAAGTCCAGATTAGAGTCATTAGGAACAATTACGAAAGTCTCTTGGGTATTTGTTTTTCAAAGCGGAAAAAAACTAAATCACAAAAATTGCATTAACAATGTTTACTTTTTTCTCGGTCCACGAGAAGCCTAGGTTAGAGTTGAAGAAAGTATTAAAATTCGGGGCAATTTTTCCAGCAATTAGACAAAAGTAGGTGAAATTTGGTTTTTTTGAAGATGCGATAGCCTAGAGTTGCTAGACTTGACTTCTGTTTCATAGGTCGTAAGTTCAATCTCAGGCGACGACAAAAATTACAAAATAAATTTAAAATAATCACGTTGCAGTCAATGGCAAAGCACTACATATGTACCAGCGTACCTGCGCTAATTGATGTGTAGCAGGCAGACATAAGTCGGACTGCATTTGTATCAATTAAACAATCACAATATCAGTTTCAAGTGGAGTTTTGCATCTATGCTAGCGTTGTATGTAACAATTGTGTCGTGAACACTACTACGCCTATGGGTCTGTATAACTAGAACGTACGAATAGGTAATCGCCTACGCTCAGAATTGAGTATGGCGCTACGAAGAAGAAGAAGGTTTATGTGCAATAAATTGCAGCGTGAAAAAGAGAATGAAGAGGCGAACGCTGGAAGAATATTTCGATATCGCAGATAAGATTATAGTCTGGGTTTAAAATGGGGAAGAGGATTGAGACGAGGATTTAGAATGAAAAGGTGGAAGTAATTGCTAGATATGGAAGGAATTAAAACATCTATTCGCAGAAGGAATATAAGGAAATCAAAGATTAACAATGTTCAATATAGCTTTTTAGGACAAATGTTTTTTTTTTCGTTCAAGGGTTAACTCCGGACAAAACTCTTTTTCTGACTTATCAAAGTTTCGTAATAGCGAAGTAGCTACGCGGATCATATAATTTTGTGCGGTTCGCTTTAGCCAAACACCGTGCTATTAGCGATACCTACTGAATATAAGCGACGAATAAATATTCGCGTCCGAATTACGACTTTTTTATTCTCAGCGGGCCTTTGCTACTACCCCCTAAAATAACTTTCACTAAATAATATTCGCAATCGGCCGGTTTCAAAGCGTTATATTAGATTTCCGTTTTATACTCGCGTTAATCAATCGAAAATCACATCTTAATATTCAATATGATTTTTTATTGTCCCGTTCATTATCCATCTGTGTAGAATTACGATTCCAAGCAGCTGGCAGCCGTATAAGCGCCCGAACGATTAAAACACTATTGTAAAAATATTTTCAGAGGTTCCTAGACGACACTTAAGAATTAATCTAGATTAAGTTAGTTTTTTTTGTAATTTATTTTTACAAGCGGATATATTTTTGTTTTGAATTAATACTTTTTTCTTCTCGGTTCTTTTAATGCGATAGCCGAGTGTTTATATGAATTAATACCGTAATCAACAAGTCGGCAGGCCAGTCGGTACGTGTACTAGGTAGTATAAATAAGGTCCAAATTATCTAGAGAGTGCATATTTAAAAAAGTGGAATAAACTTTTGCTTTTCATCCTATTTTGTTGTCTTCCATTAAATAGAATTCACATTAAAAATACGTTTAATTAAAAATTTGAATTTAAAAATTGTGTTACGTTCAACGATAAAATTTTTTTTTCGAAATTATCAACACGAAAATTATCTCGTATCATCTGTTAACACGTAGCTTTCAGTTTATGAAACGACCGCTTTGCATAAGCTCAACCGGTACATATTTAAATGCGGCCAATTCCTCCGGTGAATTATTAGTAATTTTATTTTCATCTGATGATTCAATCTTTTTGTTGCTATCTGCGATAAGCATAAAAATCCTAAAAGGATATATCCTAAAGGAAAATCCTAAAAGCATAAAAGGAAATTCTAAAAGGATATCCTAAAAGAAAATACTAAAAGGAAATCAAAAAAAAAAAAAAAAATCTTAAAAGACCCGAAATAATCCGTTCCAATTCGTTAGATTCATAAAGAATACAAGAAAGAAAGTCGTGAATTTCTTTTTTCTTTGTCGATAGGTGGTAGTCCGTCCGTATAGAGCTACAGCTATCGACGGTGGTTGCGTGGCCAATAAGGAAGAATTGTTCTTTTTTGTGGTTGTTTTTTTCCTTTAATAAACACGCTGCAAGAGATTATCGCCAAGCGAGTCGCGCAAAAAAAAAAAAAAAAGCGATAACCTTTTCAATCGTGTAAATTTTTTTGCATTTCGTACACGTTTTCAACAATTTCGAATATTTAGTTATGCATATGCGTGTGCGCGCCTAGATGTGTCTTCGTATATAATTATGAAGAGAATACGTAAAAACCCTCGAAATATGCATTTATATGCAACTAATTTAATATTCGTATGTTTCCAGCCTGCAACCTTCAAAACGCCCAGATGCGAAATTTCAAAACGTTAGCTGCAAGCAATAGAAAATGGTGTATAAAATCCGAACCCTATCAATAACGTATTTTTTCCCTCTTTCCTCCCTACTTCTTCAGCTAAGCACAAGCGTCCACCGGGAGCTCTAAGAAAACTTTTTTTATGCACGTGCAAATATGTATCTATTCGAATTATATTTATACGCCTGATGGTACTTATATTAATTCGTGCATGATAATTTACCGGTGCAACATTTTTCGTTGCAAATAGTAAACCGTATTTTTTTTATTTTTTTTTATTTCCAGAATTGATGTATAAAAAATTATAATTTTTTCGTTTTGATAATTTAAAGTTTTTTTTTGTACGATATCTTATCGATGGTTATGTTATTGTATAATTTTCTTCTTCTTCTTTTTAACTTCGATCTTCATGCGTATGATTTTTCCCTATTTCTATCGTTTGATTTCAAACCTGTTGTGTTTGTCTTTGTTTTGTTTATCTATCCATTGAGTGAGTTGTCGCTGGCGTTGCTTTTAAAAAGCCTTTTTTTTTCTTTTTCTCTTTTATTTTTTCTTTTTTTTTTGTGAAACGCCAGTCGAGGGCATTAGCCAAAAAGGAGGCCTCTTTTTCCTTTTGTATTTGTGCAACTAATAAAGTACACTTTTATCGCATATTCTCTTTCTTCCGCACGATATAATAAAATTTGAGAATTTTTTTTTTTTCGTAGGTAAGATAAAACTTTTAATCGATCTAAAATCGAGCTATTTGTTCTTTTCAATCTGCAAACCTTCATTGAACATTATCACCCCAGCGTGAAAAATGTTCCCCATGTTCTCAAGAGGAGGGGGGTGCTTTAACACATAATTCTTTAATAACTTCGGGAAAAAAAATATTAAACAATAAAACCAACGTGCTTTTCGGTTCATCGTGGCCATTAAAAATTGAAATTAGCGAGTGACCAATTTCAAGAAACTTGCTTGTTTCTTCCGCGAATTCGCGTGTATTTCAGCGAGTGTTTTTATTGTTTCTATTTTCTTCGCTTATATTCAACGCCTGCAATTTTTTTCCGCTTCGACGGCTGATGAAATTTCCCCCGGTTTAAGTGAAATCCGATTTATTAAATTCGTTCGCATTAGCACCCAATTTCAACGCTTTTCGTACGATTTCGTGCTCCATACACATTGCCACGTTTGCGAGCCAAGTTTTATTCGTTATTTTCGCCGGAATTTGTCTTTCGCTGTACTTCGTTCAATTAGGCCATCCCGATGGAAACGCTCGGCGCGCGTATTCCGACATCTAGTTGTACCGTGAACACTGTCGTAAGTTTAAATAATATCGATTTTTTATCGTCTACTTTCCCCGTCAGCTGATGCATTCCGTTTCCAACTCTTTTTTCATCTATCCTCGATGTTGAACGACCACCATTGTTTTGGGAACCCTACTCCCGATTCGTATTCTCGATCGGACTTGAACTTCTCTCCCAAATTACGCCGTTTTATTTCGACTGAGATCCATTGAACCGCACAGATGTAATGAGAACGGTGTGCAATTGTGCACTTTCAACAAATTGCTACAACTTCTGTAAACAACCGTGAGACGGCCGTGCTTATATCGGACATTCTGCTTGTTCGGATTCTGTTAACGGTTTGCCAAATCTAAATTGCGCTTTACAGTGTGTTAGGTATCAAAATCGTTCCCGCTTAATAAGATTTTTTCAAATTTTTCAGTCAATTTAATCTTTTTTCCCGTTTATTATTAAATTTTTACAGCGATTAATTAGTAATCTGTAATTTGGTTGCAGCGGAAATTGGATCTAGCTTGAAAGTCGGGGTAACTTCTTCAAAATATTTTCCTTTTTTCAGTAAATCTGTACAAAGATTTCGGCTGGATGCTCTATATGTTTCTTCGCCAATTCTCATCCTAGCTAGTAATTATTCGCGAGCCCTCATGCCAACATGTATTGACGTCCATACTCGTTTTTTTTTTCGTAAGAATTTTGTTAATAATACATTAATCGCTTTAATATTCAACGGCAATTGTACAATCTCTCGTGATACGTTTAGGTTTGTTTCTGTTTTTTTCTTTAAATTCGTTTCGACGACAGTCTAGCACGTACTTGTGAATATCGAATTATCATTCCGAGCCTAAAGTCGGAATTCGAAAATCCTGAAAGTCATCTTTTTTACCCGAATCGCGTCGTGTTTAAAGACTTCAGGGAGGAGGTACATTCTTGTTTTTAAACGTTGTTCTGGAAAAAGACGCACGTGACTTTTTTTCGTTTTCGCCTCAGTCTTTTTTACTGACTTTTATCCGAAAATGCCTCTTTTTTTCTTTTTTTTTTTGTGCTCTCTCTTTCTTCCCCCCACTCACCCCCACCCCTTTCCCCTTCTAAACCGGCACATAAATTCTACTTCGATTGTTGTTTGTTGGCCTTTCAACAGTATCGAATCCTTTTTTCGGTTTTTTCGGGCTTCGGAAAAAAATTTTCAGCACCATCGAAGAAAAATCTTTTGCAATCGAAGCTAGATGATTTTCGCGACTTCGGAAGAGGCTCTACTAACAATAAGTTACCTTCAGATTCTATATATTTCAGAGCATTTTCGTATTTACGTAAGGTTTTTTCACTTTCTCGTTGGTACAATCTGCGTCAATTGGACGAACAAGAATTAGACCTCGAGCGATCGATACCTGTTTCATTACCTGTTTAGAAATTCATAGCCTTTCGCTATCCGCGCGCTCCCTAAATCTCCTCTCTGCGATTATTCGCTCTTAAGAAAGCGGTTTCGGTGAAAATTGAAAAATTTTTCAATATTATCCAAACTGTTTTATCGCTATTTTTACCGACTCCAATAAAGAAAACGGTTATATATGCTTAACTTTTAATAACTGCTCAGTATTGTGTTCATCGATACTATGATCGGTACACTTTCGAACGAACAAAACTAACCATTAGAATCGTTCCACACACTTATGCGCAAATTAACATTAAAAATAAAAGTAGCTTTCTCAAATTTAAAGTTCGCTAAACTGCTATTTAAATTTTAAACTACTATTTATAAGGTTTGTTTTTTTTTTTTATCTTCGAGCGGTTTTATTTTGCCTTTCGCCGTAATTGTTTAATTCTGCCTGTGATTAACGTCTTACTTTTCGGATGTTACACATGTTCTTTTCTCTTTTTTACCTGTTCTTTTAAAATTACATATTATACGCGTAGAATGAGTTCCATTATACGACAATTGTATGCTAATTATTATTCCGATAATTATTATTCGTTAGTATTGCTGAGAGTGTATATTTATATGTTTTGGATTTTGACTCGCATTTCTGCAATTTATTATATCATAGTTAATAGTATCCGCATAACCCGATGATGGCTTTTCGAAGTGTTAAGTATTAGAATTAAAAATTTTTAAACGCGGTGTCTAAATTTTTTTTTCTAATATTCTTCTATGTAGTAAAGATTTCGAAGCCTATATGCTCAATCATGGGTATGTGAATAAACGAAATTATTCAAAACATTCCAAGATAAATCTCTATGACGAGTGCTTTCCACGGGTATGTAAAGAAAAGATCTCTTGAGACCAAAAAAAAAAAAAAAAATAAATAAATAAAATAAATACCGTAGGAAGGTTACAGAGCAAACACTTAAAGTAAGCTAAAATTGGTATTATATTAGTCAATAAAGCGCTTGTTAATATAATTACCATCGTTCCCGCTAGAAAGATAAATTAGCTAATTGAAATACAGAATTTATTTCTTAAGAAAAGGAAAAAAAGACGATTAAAAACCAAATTAGCTACCGTACGAAAACTTTTTGAATCTCGAAAGGAAAAAAGGTACGTAGCTGTCGCTGAAAATTTGTTTACGAAAAAAATTCCAAAATCAATTAGGAATTAAGTGAAAATACGAAAACCGGCGAAAATCGGTCAAAATATAAACTTCTTTCGTAAATATTTTTACACGTTCCTATTAATGATGATAATAAATTGTATAAAATTCGGATGACACGTTTTTTTCACTAATAATTACAAATAGAAAAAAAAAAGAAAATTATTAATTATACGGATCGTTCTTAGATATTTTTTACAAAATAATAATGAATATAAAATTAAAACAATGACGCGTTTAGCTTCACGAACATTGTGTGATCATGGTTAGCTTTGAAACGCGTCGGTGTTTTGATTTTAAATATTTCATTAAAAAAAAAAAAAAAAAAAAAAAGGATGTATATATGTAAACGTGTTTCATTTCAATAAGAAATTGAAATAATGTGTTCTTTAAATTTTAAAAGGAAATTATATCAATACTGGTAAAAGTGCATACACTTTATCGAAATAATAGCCCCCCCCCCCTCCACTGAGTACTAGAGAAGAGAACGTAAAAACATGGGTATTAGCGAGGACGTAAAATATGTGATTGTTTCAATCTTAATATGTTTACTAATTTTCATCATTTCTTTTAAATAAACCTACACACTGCACGCCAGTACAGACCGTGTACTTAAAAAACGGTCACGCAGTCGGAAAAATTGAATACAAAAAAAAACACGCGAATAACTAAGGAGAGACTTCAGAATATCGCAACGTTAGTACAGGCGCACGGTTCGAGTATTAATTTTTCTGAAAAGTAGGTAAAGGTGTTCACGGAGAAAGATGTCACGAGAAGAGAACAACAGAAAGAAGAATGAACGAATAATTTACTTCACTGAAATTGTAGCTCTGAATAATATTTTTCAGTAGCTCTTTTCCAATTTTCATCGAATCAGATAAAACCGGCGCGATTATTAAATATAGAACGAAAATAGAAAAAAAAAAGGGGCTGAAATTCAACGATTAGTTTAAACTCAAAAAAAAAAACTAACTTTTCGTTCATCTTTTGAATAAATCGATATAGTATCAGCAGAGAGTGCCGGTTCACCGATGACGCCATTACAAGATAGTGACAAAGAAGTCGTTCTCCTATCGCTGAATAGGATAACTCCGAATTCGGTTTCCGCAGTTTCATGGCACGTCGTACACCGGCGGCGCATTGCTATTATCCGTTAAAGATGAAGTCGGATTAAATTAATCGGGAAAGCGAATGGATACGTAAAACTGTTCGAGGATGAGAAGGAAAATGTAAAAGAGATAACGAGGTCCAGTCGCGGAAAGGTGTACGCTTCGTTCGGGGATTAACCTATTTTCCCAAGTAGCATCGTTGACGGCCGCTCCTCACTGCTAATGCCCGACTTAAAATATAGCAGCTTGCAGCGAGTAATGGCAAGAAAAAACTCTCTGGCCGCCTCGGAAGGGAATCGAAAAGATAAAAGAGGCTAACAAGCGGCAAAAGAAAACCGACGAAAACAGTAAATAAACCGCGATTGAGAAAAAATCAATTTTCTTCATTCCTTTTTATTTATTTTGAAATACGCCGCCCTCCTGCTCCGATGAATAAAACTTTAAAAAACACACAAAAAAAAAACAACCAAAACACAAAAATAAACGAAAAAAACTCCTCCGTTTATCGAAAGGCAATAATAAAAGTACGGAAAAGAGAGAGAAAAAAAAAGCAAAAAACGGCAGCAACGAAATCAATCGAAGAAAAAACAAGACACATTTACTACGAAATTAAACGATTTCAGTGGTTTCCCTAAATTGCTCTGCTTCGATGACCAGCCAGCAGCTTTTCTGGTTCGCTTATTTTAATTTTTAAATTATTTATTAACATTTTTTATTTCACTTCTTCTCTCAGCGCCTACTTTTTGAGCACGTTGTGAACAAAAACAAAAAAAGAGAAATTTCGACTAAAATATTTTGAAAATCGTAATACAATGAAAATTCGTTTTAAAATGAGATATTGACCATTTCATTAAATTTGCGTTGCAATGGCCAAACTCATTTCCCTTCTTGGAATCTAAACAATAATATTTTAAGTCACATCGATTAATCATTTCAAAATTTTTACTCGTGCTAGTTTTGTATTTTTTCCGCATTCCGATAATGTGTCAATTGAAAAAAAAAAAAACAAAAAACAACCGCTAAGTTGCTAGAAACTTTAATCGCAGTCTGCTTCCTGCCTCTCTCTTTCGTTTTGATATTGTTCAGAGTATCCTTGCGTCCCATTCATCCTCCTGTTTAAAATTTGACCTGTGATGCAAATCACGTTCTATTTCTTGTATCTCTTCGGAACGCGCAGTCCTTGTTTCAAATCTCCTTATTGTGCCTACTACATTCTTGCTCTTCCGTCTCCTTCTGTTGTTCCTCTATTGGCTATCTTCATTGCTTCCATTTCTAATTGCTATAACCTACAAATTCCTACGTTTTATTATTTTCTTAATAAAAATAAAATAGAAAACAGGCTCTGAACCTTTTTTCCAATAATGCACTTAAACGGGGAAGCGATGTTTGCTTCCCCTTTTTTTTTCTTTTTAACATTGTCGTGTTTTTATTTTTATTTTTATTCTATTTTTACTTCCTTCTACGAAGTAAAGGAAGTATATTAATCTCGAAAAATGTGTCTAACGCCATATTTCAACGGATATTTCGACCACCCCTGATTACTTCCCTTTATACAGAAGATAAACGGAAGTACTGCATTTGTGGAGTATTTTGATTCTCACATTTCGATGAAAATATCCATTGTAACTATCCCTGGATCCATTTTAAGTCGTTTTTTCGTGACGTCTGTACGTATGTATGTGTTCATCGCGCAGAACTCAGCTGATCGTTGAAAGGTTGTAGGTAGGGTCGTCTTGGTATCTAATTGCGCACCTCCTTTTTTTTTCTGTTAGAATCGGTTAAGCGGAAGGGATAATTCCCCTATAAGGCTGCAATCGTACCAGTTTGTCACGCATATATACTTTATACACTTTATGATTTACCCTTTAAAATATTCGTTGTTTATTTTAAATGTTTGTGATTTCATGGCTTGCTTTACATATTAGTACAAGGAGCTATTGTGATTGGCCACAACAGATATTTCATGTGAGGTATTCATCTGCGAGTGGTGCATAATTCTTGGAGCTCTAGAAGCAGCTGTGAACTTCTTTTTTTTTTTTTTGTTTTTTTTTTAATTTTTAAACTTATTGGTTTAGATCTATTATCCTTATCCTTCAAAATGTTTAGATTTTTCTATTTTTACGATATAAAATATGTCGTTTCAAAAAAAAAAAAAAAAGTCAATCCTATAGCTATTGTAGAATAGGTTGTGGAATTGATAAAAAAATTTTTTTCTTGTAGCCGGCTTTTCAAACTTTTCAATATTTGGACCCGTTCATTTTAAAATCTTAGGGTCCATATTTTTGCACTATTTTAGCGATAAATATACGTAATTTAAAAAACAATTGCCTCTCTAGCTTCCATGGAAACGGTTGTAGACTTTTTCTTTTTAATTTTTAGCCTTAATTTAAGTACTTATTTTTCCAAGCCCTTAAATTTCAAAATTTTTCGACTTTGTATTTTCACGCATTCTAGGGACAAAATACGCTGATTAAAAAAAAAAAAAATCAATCCCCTTATGGTATTTTCTAAAATTTGAATTTTACTTTTTTAAAAATTTTGATTATTTAATTTTATAATTTTTGAATTTCCGTTGTTTTTCTATAATCTGGTGAAAGAAATATGTCGATAAAAAAATAAGTTACAAAGTACCATAAAATGTACCGTACAATTAATGGCCTTGCTGCTTTATAGTTTAAACATATATATATTAATTACAACGTAATTCTTAGGCTTACCCCCCATTCGAAAAAATGTCCCAATTTTATGTAACGCTAAATGTCCCAAAAAAATGTCCCAAAAAAATGTCCCAATTTTATGTAACGTTTGTTATATTTTGTAGAATTTTTGTTATTGTTATTTAAAAAATGTCACAATTTTATGTAATGAAATATGTAACGAAAAATGTAACGAAACAATATTTTAATTTTATATAATGAAAGTTAAATGTTAGGATAGGATTTTTGTGATTATGTTATTTTTTTTGTGTTGACGCCAGTAAGAATTACGTTGTAAATTTTGATCATTTTATACAAAGTATAGAAGAGAAAGAGACAGGAATGAAAGCAAGAGGGGTCAATGGGCACAGCCCTTTGCGAGACCAAAATGACCGAGTTTATATATATATATATATATATTTATATATGTATATTTATATATATATATATATGTTATGTATATATGTTATGTATATATTTATATACGTATATTTATATATGTATAAAAAGGTGTAATACAAAACATTAAAAAATTATTAGAGTATTTTTTAAGGGGAGAGGAATGCCGATTAGGCGATTAAGAATTACAGTTATCTACGAGAAGTAAATTAAAATGATAATTTTACTTTTATAGTGAAAATTCCATTTAATGTAAGTAATAGAAAGTAACGGTTTGTCAGGCACAAAGGTTATAAATAGGTTAATAAGTAGATAGAAAATAGCGTAACACATCGAGGCATGTTAAACACCTACTGTTCATGCTGCGCAGACGGGCTTTGCGTCTGGTAAACTGTTTCTTTCTATTTATTTTATAAGTTTTGTAGTGTTATGAAATTTAATTTACCTTACGAACGCATTTATGTACTTTTTTTTAATTAATGAGAGAAAAATTCTAATAACAGTGCTAACGAATCAAAACAATGAATATAAAGTTCCAGGTATGTAAAGATAAATGATATTTTTGTTATCTTTTATTTTCCGTATAAACTAAAAACCAAACCTGACGAGCTACTTTGAAAATACATATTTAAATTTTAAAATAAACGTAGTTGCCCCTTCTGTATCCAACTTATTAAGATTGTTTTCAATAGAAATCAAGCTATATGTGTATGCATGTATGCATATAGTAATACAGAGATAATTCAGTAACACTTCTAAGTGGCTTAATACATTCACGTTGCATCCTCTATTTCTTATTTAAACTGCCAGTAACATTATACAAACTATACTTGTCTATATGTATTATTATTGTTATTCATTTTTAACTATTTTGTTTTTATTGATATTTTTAATCATTCTATTTTTTAATCTTCTGATTTCCGTTTTGAAGCACTGACGGAAATTCTTAAGTGCGTACATTATTTTATACATTTATTAAATTAAAAGAAAGAAAACGCAAAATATACAATTTTATTAATTACAAAATTCACCAAATAACTTCAGTTTTCACAAAAAAAAACCAACATTCAACTTAAATACAAAAGATAAACAAAGGCATAAAGATTTTTGAAGTGGTCAATCATCCGTCTAATTACAATATGCAATAAGTTGCTGTATAAATAATGCAATAATAATAAATAAATCAATTGTTAATTTATTAATTTATCGTTATAATTAATATATTCACTAAGATTACGCGAGTATTGATGTTTTTAAATTTTTAATGATTTTTGTAATTTTGAGATTGTTTCAATTTTTACCGACTTCAGAAATAGGAGCTTATGTGTTTTCGTGTCGTGTGTATTTCCGTTTTTAGTCGGAACCGAATTCAAATTGCAAGAATAATTAGGAATATTTAAATTAGCATAACAATCGTTCGTTTTCTCTAAGCTTAGTTACGAGACACGATCAGGAGAATATTTAATGTGACTTTTAATTATTATTGCAATCTCAACTTATTAATGTTGTTTAAGAATAATCATAATAATATCCTTGCGAATCTGGAATATACTGCTTTTTTATGAAATAATTGTTTTTAATTTCTGGTACATTTTTATTATATTTTTAGAGCAAAACCTTAAAGCCATTTTTTTTTTTTTTATTTTTATTTAAAAACTATTTTATTTTTCAAATTTTTGGTGTAAATATTCTTCTCTAATAATACGATCAGACCAACCTAAAATGCTACCCACTTTCTGCGTAAAACAGCGAATTGATTTAAGAGTATAATGATCATATTCCACCAGCGATGAACTGTAAATACTCGTCGGTACTCACACGGGGGGACTAATGCTGGCTGATAAAATTTCTAATAATCGACATCATTGGAGTCAGTCCACTGTGGGTCAAAAGTTATACTCAAATATATATTTATCCGTGGTTAAGATTTTTAAAAATTTATTTTTCCCGACTTAGTTTCCGATAACAATATTTTAAGCGTGTCAATCGCGTTTTCTTTAGAACCTTTATTTCTAACACGTTTATCTCAATGAATGTTCATGCTCATCGATATACTTATATGGTATTGCTGTAGCCGGCACATAAACAAATAAAAACTTTAAAACCGGTTCACATCTCCACGAGGTGTGCGCGAGCCAATTTCGAGAACAAATATGCGCCACGAATAGAAATTTAAATCAATCTCGAAATTACAAAATTCATTAAAAACGAAAAAAAATACTAATATTGGCGAAATATTATTAAAAGAAATATGAAGAAAAGTAGATAAGTATGTAAAACAGTCCATTATCTAATGTATGATTACGATGTATATATTTATTTATTTATTTATTTAATAATTTATTGCATCGGATCATTTACTTTACCATTTCAAAACTTTACACGCCTGTTTCTGCCGTTTGCATTTTTAATGTAATGCTATCGTTATGATTTTTCTGATACCAAAACTACTCGGAAATCGCATAAAATGGTGGAAATTAAGAATATTTTTTTTTCTTTTTAATTCAATTAATATTTACTTAACGTGAACTAGTATATACATTATTTTACATTAGTATAGATTTTTACGCTTTATTCAATATTAACTGTGTGAATATTAGTGTTAACTAACTCTTTTTTTTTTTTTTTATTAAAAATAAGTTGTGGGTCCCGCAAGGCATACTCTGCCCGTCTGCGGGTGCCCAACACGCTTATCATCGTTCATTCAAAAAATATGTTACATAAATAGTGAGAAAAAATAAAATAACAATAATAAAACAAAACTAAAAAAGATGTAAACAAAGAAGAACTATTTATTTATACAATTTTGTACTACATGTTCCCGTTATGATGTGCCTTGCTGCTCGTGCTTCCCAACGTGTTAGCGGGATTTATTTATTTATTTTTCTCTTATATTGATCTCCGTGACGCAAGTTTAATTCTTTTTTCTAGGCGTTATTATTTACAACCAATTTTCAATACAAATAAATTTGACTTGATCTGATTATTATTAATATTACCGCTTTCCTATCAATTTTATTATTATCTACTGCTTTTATTATTACTATTATTTTTCGCGGGTTGATTTTTCCCGTTACAAAAACTCATTTTGCAAACTTCCTATTTCAAGCTAAAAAATTTCAGAATAATCGAGAAAAATAATTAAATACCTGCCTGGCGAATAGCGTACGCGTCTGAGCAGCAAACTCTCAACAAACAATTCTGTTTATTAATTTTCACTGCTGTCATATTCACCGCTGTCTGCCGAATTAATGGCTTTTTCAAATTAAACTCTAGTCTCTATGTACCGAACTTTTATGTATCAGAAATCCCTCCCATATGATATCGATTCTTTTCAGTGCTGTAAAATTTTTGAAGAAAAAATGTTTCCGTTCAACATAAAAAGTATGTGTATACATATTATACGTGCATATATAAAAATGTGTATAAACCGTTATTTACCGTACAACATCTACTGTGCGAATGTAAAAAGTATGTGGAACATAGAAAAAACTGCAACCTCGAGGGGAAATCGCTCTGCGACATTTTGAGCGACGATGAATTGGTTTGTAAAAATCTCATGAAATATTTAAAGTCAACCTCTTTGTACTCTATAATATAAGATATAAATTAACTTAAATTTAAATTTGTTGTAAAATCGTATGAAATATTTAAAATCAACCGCTTTGTACTCTATTTATAAGATGTAAACTTTATGTATTCGTCGCAAATAGCCAGAGTTGCTGAGCGACAGTAAATAAACGTATTAAAAAATAAAAACTTACCCTCAAAAAAAAAAAAACATAAATTTTAATAATATCAAAAAAAATAAAATTAAATGAAGTAATTATATAATCGGTAAACAACAAATATTTAAAACAAAAAAAATATTAAATTATAAAAAATCAATAAACCAAAATTTTTTTTTAATAAAATTTAAGTTCATTTTTAAGGTAAAAAAAAAAAACATTTTATTAAGTGTATTATTTTATTTTTATTTTATATTTCACTGATACAAAAAAAGAGTTATGTAGAATTAAATTTTAACAGCTATATGTTAACCGTTGTATAATGCAGAGCGCTAGGCTTCGGCTCTTTTTCTATATATGTCACTGAGTTTGAGGTATAATAAAACAAAGCATAACGTTAAAAAAAAACAACAACAGAAACTGTTTACAGTGTAGAAATCTATTTTATATGATTGATTCACATGTAAGTGTTCTATTTTTTCCCCCTAAAGGTTAAGCGTCAGCTCGAAGACCAAATTTACGATAACAACTCAGGATTTGCGATACTTAGTTAAAAATTGTTGATGCGGCCCGGTTGGTTTTAACAGCAGCGCAGTCTAATGTTCAGAAATGTTAATAACGATCCTGAGTATTCCCCTTAATCTGAATACTTGAACATTTTTGATGATCAAATGTTATAAGTCTGCCGCCTTAGTTGATTTTTATTTGCTTTTTTTTTTTTTTTTTTTTTTTTTTTTTGAACTATTATCGTTTCCAGCTGAAATTGTGTGCAGTGTGCGCTGCTCTGTGAGAACTAAAAAAGAAACCACCATCTTTAAAAATAAGACAACTTCGGCATCTTCAATTTTTGTAGGGAAAATCTATTAATACGGAGTAGGAACAAGGAAGGAGTTAATATCTGGTGCGGAGAATGTTCACTTTAATTGTTTCCTAACTCAGTTCGCCGAAATTAAAACAATTTATTTTTGATAAAACATATTTCGTTAGACTGGAGAACTAGATTGTTGCAATCGTTCAAGAGGCAATTTAAGATGATAGGTGTGACAGGGACCTTAATTATCCTTTATAAATTGAAATTGCGAACTTAGGCTTTCATCTTAATTCGGAGACGGCAGACTGCATATTAGAAAATCTTGAACTTTGTCTGGAAAGACATTCTAATGGAGACCATTGTATAAGAATGCTTAGTAGATGCGGGGGCATCACTTGCGGGAACATCGCCCTCCAACAAGTCTGCGTGCAGTATTTAATTATTTCGATAAAATATTTCGAATCTTTAGCCAACTGTTTACTTCGCTGCTCTACTCTGTCAAGTTAATAAAAACTTTGATAATGTAAAAAGAAACAACGATAAAAATTTTAAATAATTCATTGCCTCTAAGTTTCTATAATTATAAGGGATAAATAAATAAATCAACGTTTCATTAAAGAAAATATATAACTGAATTTAAATTAAATAAGCGACATGTTTCAGAGGCGGACAGTCGTTGTTGTAGGTAATAATTTCAAATAATTGTTAATATTAAAGTTTGGCGTACCTGCATCACCGCACAATGGCTGGAATTTGGTTTTAAAGCCCCCTCAAAAACAAAAAAAACCCGCTGAATTATTGAAAACCTTGTACAAAATGCAAATTGCACTCCTGGGATTATATTTTATTACCCTTTGAAATTCTTACTCGTGTTTAAAACAAGTTTTCCAGTAATTTTGTTGAGAATATCGACCGACTTTATGAACGTTTCCCGGAACTTCTTCGGTTATTTAGGAATACTGCCGAAGTTGTAAACCGCAATAATGTATTTGCGATCTAAACAGCGAGGAGGCAGAACTTTACCCGCTGGTGGGGAGGATTATCCCGCTTTTTTATATAGGTTAAGTTTTCACATATGCAAACAAGGAGAACAATCGTATTAGAGTCCCCTTCATTTCCACTCTATTTCTAATTCAATTAAAATATCACCTTTTTCATCATTTTTAACAATATCTTTTGTTTCCGGAACGACGTTAAAAATGAATTTTCCATTCAAAGGGGTTCAGAAAGGTTACTAGTGTTCGTTTCAGTGGTTGTCATATTTTTACGGTTTACCAAAAAGTAATCAAAACGTTTATTTACATAAAAAACATAAAAAAAACTTTTTAAAAATAGCCTTTTATTTATGCACTATAAACTACTAAATAACTTCATTAGTGTGCGACTACCAAATACGCATATCTTAACATTTAAAAAATCTGAAACTAGAAAATATTCTGAAAAATAAAAGCGGGGGCCGCAGTTACAAAAATATTCGGTGTGTGTGTGGTATTGTGATGCACAACAGCGGAACAACATTAAATAGTGATTGTAGTGTTGGCTTAAGATGTATTATAATATTAATATTTAATTATTAATCTGCGGCCCCCGATTTTATTTTTCTGAATATTTTGTAGTTTCAGATTTTAATGTAAAGATGCGTATCTGGTAGTCGCACACTAATAAAGTTATTTTGTACTTTTTAGTCTATAATAAAAGGCTATTTTTAAAAAGTTTTTTTTATTTTTTTTATTTTTTAGCCTAGACTTTTTACTATGTATTTCAATAAAAAACAATAAATTTAGAATCGTGTTTTATTTTGCTTTATTTTATTCCATATCTTGATTATAGGACATTTACAGAAATTTGTGTTACATTTTATTATTAAATAATGGATCGTATTCTTTCAATATTGTCTTTCGTTTTTCATACAATACATACGGAATCCTCAGCACATGAAACACCATGTTTAACTAATAGCGATTTTTCCATTGATATATTACATAATTGAAAAAAAATATTTTTTTTGAAACTTTCGAGCTTCCAGCGCCAAAAGGGCCCGATTTTAAAGTTGGAAACCCAAATGTTCCAAAATGAAGAAATACACAAGGATGCGCATTTTTTTTTAACCCTGTTCAATATTCTGGGCCATGGCCGGGGGGGGGGGTGCTACACGTCGTTTTTTGTGCTTTTTTAAACTTTTGGTAAACTTCCAACGTTTCGTTAAAAAAATGAAATACGACTTTGCTACCGACAAATAGCAACCTTTCCAACAATATATCACATGACCGGAAAAAAAAAAATATTTTTTTCCAAAATTTCGAGCTTTCGAAGCCCCGAAGGGCTAATTTTAAAGTTGGGAACCTAGATGTTCCAAACCAAAGAAATATACGTGCATGTGCATATTCTCAACCTTTTTCAAAATTTTTAGCTATAAGACTCGCGCCGCAGGGAGGGACTATATATTAGATCTCGCGCTTTTTTGAACTTTTCGTAAACTTCGAAAGTTTCATTTAGGAAATAAAATATGGTTTTGTTATCGACAAATAGCGATCTTTCTAGCGATATATCACATGCCTGAAAAATATATATTTTTTTCCAAAATTTTGAGCTATCGGCGCCCCAAAGGTCTAATTTTAAAGATGGAAGCCCAGATGTTACATAATAATGTATTGTCATCTATAGCAAGCATTTCTGAAAAAGGACACTAATTGTTTCCAAAATTCCCTTCAGTTCGGCGCCCCGAGGGTCTAATTTTGAAGTTGGAAACCCGGATGTTGCGTATTATTGTAATGTGATTTCTGAAAATGGACACTTTTTTAATTCATCGGGAATTAGATGAAAAATCGTTCGCAGACAAACTGACAAAACAAGTTAAATAAAAGGCTATAAAAATAATAAATTTATTGACGTCGATTTTATTAAATATTAAACCAATTCTCATGCAACACCTTCTCATTATGCAGATAATACTTTGCCAGAGTATTTATGGCTTATGTTTGTTTTTATTTTTTGTAATTCGAGAGTAATTTTTAATATAAAAACGAATAATGCAATGTATTAAAAAAAAAAAAAAAAATTAGTTTTTCTTATACATATATAAATGTTTGACTACTTGCGGAACTTATTAATCCTTAATTGAATTACAAGTTCAGATCTAAGCAAATCTAATACGGATATTATTAAACGAGCAATTTGCGCAATAAGTTCTGAAAGCGGTTCTGACGATTAATTTAACACAAATTAGTAGCGAATTTTAAGGTCTAGCAATAATGTTCAAGGGAATAACGGAAGTTAATCGAGATCAAATTTGTATTTTCGATTTAATAAAGAGTAAATTTAGCCTCATTCGTTTATTTACCGCAATAAATAGAAAAATTTTAATTTTAAGTTTGTTCACGATATTTACGTGGCACGATTTCGAAATATTAAATTTTTAAAATATTGATAAAGAATTGGGTATTTTTTTTTTGCCTGGTTTTCTTTTAACCTTTTAGCCAGTATTTACGTATTAAAGGTGTAGTAATACCTTATTAAAAATGCACAAATAGGTTGCCCACCAACCAGGATAGATGAGGAGATAATAATGATGATTATCTCTGTATTCTAATGAAAATTTCTTAACTAAATTAGCAAACGAGTATTGTCTAAGGGGATTTTTTTCTTAATGCTTATTTTAATGACAATAATCTCGCTGATATTTATTTGTACTCCTCTGTGTAGAACTGTCACTTACCAGTATGCTTCCGAATAGTTAAGGAGTCATTGAAATCGTTACATTTACTCGAAAGTTATACGTGAACAAGCAACAAAAGAAAGAAAAAAACTCGACGAAGGTGCAATATACTTTTTTTTTTTTTAAATAATAGCGATAAAGCGAATGAAAATAATATAAAAAATAAATTAAATTTCATTTTAAGCTATAATTTTCAATTTCAATATATTAATGTTTAATTATCCGTAAGAGAAAGGTAATTAATTAATACGATTCTAAAGACTAATTTGATCCACGGCAGAATAATTAATAACACTTAAATGACGGTCATACCTGTTTTGTACCGTACTTTATTTAGTTTGTACATTAATGTTTTAAGCGGAAGTTTAATTTACCGTAAGACACGGTGTCTTAAGCGTCGTATGTATACTTAGGACAATATGAATAAATATACCATTTACTTAATATCAGCTTACAAGGGATTTATTTCTATCAAAATGCTCTGCGAAAATGTACCTGTTGCAATTTCAGGGAGGCGTTTCTGGGAACAAAAAGAATAAAATTCACTTTTGATTTTAGAAGGGAACATTTCAATGTTCTGACTTCGTTGACAAAAATTCTACACTGATTATTTACAACAAAGCATTCTAACTACCGGTTAACGAAAGCGAAGCGGAAGTTCTTTTCAATACCGGTTTCCAGATTGTAGTCGATCCTGCGTTAAAAGGTCTAGCCGAATAAAATGGATATCATTATGTTCGGCATCAATGGAAGCGCCGATTCCTAGATTTTTAGACCCTTGAACCCTCATAGGGCTCTATAAGATTTGATTTTGTGGTTTTTAGTTCTTTTTACAATATTTCGGTTATTTTTCAAGCTAGGAAAATTTTTTCCCCTCCCAAATTGTGACGGGTTTCAAGCTCTACAAAATGGTTCTACTTAAAAAAAATTTGGCGCGAAATTCAAATTTTTATAGCGTTTGAAAAATTTTAAAACTCGATTTATCGAAAACAAAAACACACTCATCTGTAAAAAAAAAAAATATTTTATGCATTTTTTCTCTAAAAATATGTATAAATTTTGTCAGATTTTTAAAAGTGGCGGAACGTACTCCAAAAACCTACAAACTGCATATTTTCGGTTTTTTGTCCATATTCAAGCCTCTAAGTCTTTCTTGGTAACCTGCTTGATACTCCAAATGCCATTTCTAACTTTATTAAATACTAACAAGATGGTTAAACTTGTTTCCGTAGAGGCGCTTCACCGTAAAGTATTATGAAACTAATAAAAACAACATTATCGAACAGCCATTAATAAGTTCTAACGGCTCTTCGTGTATTAATAGTGATTCTCAAGATCGATTATCGTATTTATATACATTTAGTACGTAATCGATCACCTTTTTATCGTTTATTTGTATGTCAGAAATGTGAATTTTAATTTCAAACCGCACACTTTCACCTAGAAACATTATTATAAGTCTCTTTTGATATAGCATTATAATCGTTTAATGGGATGTTTTTTCAATCGCATTGGTTATTTTTGTGGATTTATAAAATTGTTTAAAGATATTTTTATTAAATATATAGTTTTTTTTTAGTTTTTTGTGGGGGTGGGGGGGGTGTATAATTATAGGAGCAATCATAAAAATCACGAAGCTATATATTTTACTTGATACTGGCGCTATAGTTAATTTTGCGATCGCGAACGTGATCGAAACACGTACAATCAACGATTGAAACGTTTTGTCGCGTTGTGGCTGATTTTGAAAACACAATGGATGGCAATAACGAATGATGACATTAAATGCTATATCCCCACCGAAGGTGTTTCTAGACAAATGTTTATGACCGTGCTGATTACTAACATTCGTTAATCCCAGTCACCATGTCTACTACAAATGTTGGTAGTTGTGGTGTATCAAAAAAAAAAAGATAGTCGGATCGAAAGAAATTGTCAGTACAGACGATGAAGCCAGTACTCTCTCAGGATGTTTTGCTAAGACAATTACAATTAGTGACATTCTATGTCGCAATTGCAGTGGTATTGCTCGTCTTACAAAGTACAACGAAAACTTCAAGAAGCGCAAAACGTGACCATAACTCCTCAGTCAAAAAGTCAAGAGTCCAGTACATCTTCAGAACCACTATCACAGCCAGCTAAAAACGATCCCCACCTTATCAATCACTAAAAAAGAAAAAAGTTGAAGAAGATATTATTGAGTTGTCTTTTAGAAGAGTAGTTTGTACACACAATTATTGTTCTCTGTGCGAACATAGTTCTGTACTCGTCGTTTCTTTTGAAGCGCGTCAAGAAGTTTTTGTTGAGAAACAAATATTCATCCGAAAGGGTAATCGATGCTGTGAAAAGCATTTAACATAGAAACTATTTTATGCAGATGAAATAGAAAATTTAGGAATAGTTTCACATTCAAGTTTACTATAATGGCTGCAGATATAATCGAATTATCTAAAGCTTTAAGTGTAACTCCGGATCACGAATTACACCATGGAATCGGTGATTTTTCTATCTCTGAAAAGAGAATTCGTACGCTAGTTGCTGATGGAACTTACTTAAGATACCAAAAGAGTTTCAACAACGAATACCAAAGAAAATCTTATTCAAGTTATAAAAAAGTTCCTCTGTGTAAACCATTTACAATTTGTACTACTGATGGTTACATTGTTCATGTTTTGAGACCATTTTATGCCAAAGAAAACGACGCTAACATGTTGAAAAAATTTTTGAACGAAATTGAAATCGATTTGAAGAAACTGATGTGCGAAGAAATTGATGTTTTTTATGCAATAGAAGCTTCGCAGTTAGAAAAAGAAAAGTATAGCGTTCTCAAGGAGAAAGGACAAAATCAATTGTCAGCGAAACAAGCTAACTGGTCCCACTGTGTCACGATGATTCGAGGGGTCATGGAAGCTTTATATGGTGCTGCAGCTCAAAAATATAGGCTTCTCCATCATTAGTTGGATAATCGTTGCCTGGCTGAAGCTGTTCTTTACAGTAAGATTGTTTTCTTTTTAATAAATGAATTTGGAAAAAGACTAGTCTCGAAGGCTTCTTTAAATGAAGAGATATTGAATTACATTCTTTCAAAAGATAGTAAAGAAAACAGTTTAGCTAAACAAGTGCAATTAGGAAGATGGAGCGGAAGAAATAGTTTGTTTCAAAAAATTGAAGTCTTCCGATGTGCTCGATTTTCCTGAAATGACGGAAATCTAGTAAAGGTATTTACTGGAACTTGTCAATTGCAACAAGCAATATCTTACTTAGCTGACATGATGGATCAGAAAGGTGAAATAGATTTAATTCAAAGCATCAGTTGATATTCTCAAAATACAACTCAGATCTAGGCATATGGAAAGCACAACTTAAAACTGCTACGTTCATTATAAACCAGATACGACTGGTTGCGTCGGTATTGTACGTTATTATTGTGAATATGCTAACGGCTTGAGAACGATCGGTTGCTGCTCTCACATTGCCGCGTTATTTATTTTTTGTCATATGCTAAATACCTGTCCAAAATTGTGAAACCTGCCGAAAATCTCACAAAGATTTACGAGCGAGAGCACATGGTTCCTGTCATTGAAGAAGACAGTGACGACAACTGATAAACGGCCCGTGATCGTAGATAATACAATCCAATATAGTTTTTTTTTATTTTCGTAAAATTGTAATAAACCGTCATAGCTTTAAGGTCTTATTTTTCCTTCTTGTTGCTTCATTGTATATTATTCTTCGATTAAACGTAAAGTGAAATATGTATCACATAACATTACCTGTAATTACTGATTCTGATTAACCTTTGGAGGTAAGAGTACGTAGTTTAAAATTAAAATTCACTTCTGACATACAAATAAACGATAAAAAATGGTCGATCACGTACTACATGTATAGAAATACGATAATCAATCTTGAAAATCGGTATTAATACACGAAGAGCCGCTAGAACTTATTAATGGCTGTTCGATAATGTGGTTTTTATTGCTTTCACAATATTTTATAGCGAAGCGCCCCTACAGAAACAAGTTTTACCATCTTGTGAATATGGTCAAAAAACCGAAAATATGCGGTGTTTAGGTTTTTTGAGTATTTACGTCCCACCACTTTTAAAAATCTGAAAAAATTTATAAATATTTTTAGAGAAAAAATGCATAAAATTTTTTCTTTTACAGGTGAGTGTGTTCTTGTTTTTGATAAATCGAGTTTTAAAATTTTTCAAACGCTATAAAAATTTGAATTTCGCGCCAAATTTTTTTTTTTAGTAGAACCATTTTATAGAGCTTAAAACCCGGTACACTTTGAGAGGGAAAAAAACTTCCCTAGCTTGAAAACTGACCGAGATATTGTAAAAAGAACTAAAAACCACAAAATCAAATCTTACAGAGCCCTATGAGGGTTTAGGGGTCTAAAAATCTAGGAATCGGGGTTTTCATTGATGCCGAACATAATGATATAATTACTTTTCCAAATGACTTAACGGCCGATTTCACCACTTTATCCGACGAGATCCTTTAAATGGATCACCCGGAATGCTGAGTGCTAACAGAAAATATGACGGTGATGCAGAAAAAGGGGTACACCGACGCCACTAGAAATAAAAAAAAAAAAACGGTTCCAGGAAATGGAAACCGCAGGCTGCTGTGAAGTATTTAAATGTTTTTTAGAAGTTCCCTTTGCTGATCATCACGCAAAAGATTAGTTGTTAAATTGTACGATTGGCCACATTATTTCAATATCACAAATTTATTTCATCTTGAATTATTGTAGACTACCCCTGCTATTGAACAATAATTATTATTAGTTAAAAGTATTTTACGAATTAAAATTTTCTTAGATAAGGAAGAGCTACATAATTTAGGTCGATCGTGCTTCAGCATTGAACATTTATTTCAATTTAAATATTCCGTATTATACATAACTGCAGTAATTTATTAATTAAACATAGCGAATAAATTAAGGAAATTGTGAGGGCTCAATTTCTGTATATACGAGTAAACTTAACATTAAATCTCTTCCAATACGTCTATTTAATAAACTATGTTGTATCGAAATTAATTTCAAAGTATATTTCGTTTAAATGTCAAAGCGAATCAAAAAAATTGATTTATGTTTTAACTCGAAAATAGCGAACGAAATTTTAAAACCACCTTTGTGTTTAAATAAGAAAATTCTATTAATAAAATGTAATAATTATCCGCACTTAAAATCGAAAGAAGCTGATGGGGAGGGAAACGGGGCGCTTGTTAAATAAGTAAATAGTATGAAGAAAACGGAGTGGAAAGAAAAGAAAAAAGTTAATTACTCAGAGAATTTTCACAAGTAACATAAAGTTGACTTTAACTAATGTTTCAGCGAAAATAATATAAATCTTCCGACGAGCCGTTAATAACATCCGCTATGTACTCGTATATACACGAATTGAACTCGCAGCGCAATCTTTCTAAATTCAAAATTATTATTGTTTTGTTTCTAAACGAAGAGTTGGCTGATTTAAAAAAAATATATATATATACTTATCTCGCTCAATCCCCCATTAGAACTGAAATAGTTATTATAAATACACAAAAATCTGAAAAAAATCAAAAATTTAAAATAGATATTGAGATTATTTAGGGTGTTCTTACATTACAAAAAAAAAAAATAGAAAAAATATACTCTGTATTTGTAGGTAGTTTATTAATATTTTATGCAAAAAATTTTTATTGCGGGTATAATCAAAAACATACGAGTATATCATTTTTATTAATGTTCATATACGGGGTAATTCATTTATGTAAATTATTAATATATAAATCAAAATGATGGAAATTATTAATAGTATGAATATTAGTGAAAAATGTACCCTTATTTATAAAATAAATATGCGAAGAAAATTTTCAACTCCCCTCTCCCGTTTTCAAAATTCAGGGCACGGGTCATCTCGCTCTTATCTATAATCGTGTTGTCAAACCGCGCATCTGAACGTATTGATATATATTATTGTACGCTGATTTAAATTTGCTTCGTTTCCGGCGAAAATTTCCGTTTATCACCAGCGATCTGTGAGTATAATTTGATGTTCGATCTGAGAACGAAATTTATAAATCGAACTACAGTAACGCTACACAGAAATTACAGTTATGCAATGTTAATTGTTGTTTTTTTTTATAAATATTAATATATTATATAATTGTAATTTCCTTTTAGTGTTACTGTAGTTCGGTTTATATATGTAATGCAGAAGTGGAAAGTACTTTGATTAATCAACGAAATTTAAATGTGTATCTTTTTCTTTTCTCCGTGTCTTGTAGTGCATGAATACGTCCAGACTCGGCTTGTGCAACGTTTTGAGCTAATACGCCGGTTACAGTGTTTATTCTTTTATAATTTTCACGGACAACACGAATTATGAATTCAAAAAAGTTTCCCCCACCCGTGAAAAATATTTTAATAAACTGATCGAATTAAAGCTGAAATTATGTTAAACCGGTATTTCTACTTTTTTTTTTTTTTTTTTTTTTTTTTATTTATAAATTTTCTGTCCTCAGCTAATTTTATTTATGCATACTATTAATAATTTAAACTTTTAAGGTTTTGATGGTTTACGTGTATAGCGGTGAGTTAGAAAAGTTTTCACTGGACGGAGGAAGTCATAAATTACCTGAAACACGGTGGGAAAGAACGTTGGTAATAAAACAGGTAAGAAATTAGCGTGCTCTACGTATTGAAAATGTTATACCGGCGCGAGTGGCCCACGGTCCACTTCAGCGGCTTCTCCAGCTTTGAGTGGGCTAATGCGTATACTGGCGCGCATGGGGTATTGTAGTTTAGCATCCGGAGGAAGCTCCCATAAGTGGGAAGAATTTTCTAATTTTCCACAAAACTGGCCATCGATGTTATTTCGGATAATTTACGAGAAATAATGTTCAAGTTAGTCTCCTTTGAGTCGCGGTCCACTTAAGATATTTGTGTTTTAACGATCATTAATTTTCCGCCGTGCAACATGGCACGTTTTGCTAGGTCTCGCCGTTGTAATTTTGAGATTTTTTTTTTCTAATTTTATTAATCGCTTTAGTCTGAAATTTTGCTCAATTTGGTCAGCGAAAATATACAGTCAATCTCGATAAGTAACTTTTTTTATTTGTTATTTTTAACATTTTCAATACCGTATATTTCCTGTACGTTGCACGATGCGTTTGCTCGTAACATAGTAACATTTCCTTAAACATCTGCAAAAGACGCTGTGTCCCACGCCTGCCAAGTTGAAAAAGAAGTAAATAAAAAAAAAAAAAAAAAAAGAATTGTGATGATTGTAATTTAAAAGAAAAGCTTATCGCTTCCGTTCAAGTAAAATTTTTATAAAGCGACTTTTTTTATTGAAGAATTCGATAACATAGCTGACGCATTCAGTCGTCATTCTGGTAACTTGTTCGGAAACAATAGCTGTCACGAACAAGAACAAGATATGGATTTCGAAAATCTCTTAAATTTTAACATATATATATGATACATACATACATACATACATATATATATATATATATATATATATGTATATACCTAATACCATATATATCTATTTTATAAAGCTGCAAGAAAAAAATCGTACAGCCAGTTCTATAGTAGCTGGAGAATTTTTTTTTTTTTAATCGATGTATATTCTTCGAGAGATCATAAGAAAGTTCTAAAACACTCAAAATTTTAAAACTAAAAAGCCCAAATTTCGAAAATTGTAAAAATTAAGTTTTAAAAAAAAATTGTTTAGAAAATTCCACGGCTGGTTCTATATTAGTTACGGTATTGATTTCCTTTTTAACCTGCACACTAAGGAGACCTTAAATACCGGGAAAATATAGCATTCGAAAAATTTTGATATTTCAGGATCAACATTTGGCAAAAATGCACGCTTAAAGCGGTAAGACTGTAAATTTAAAAAAAATCCACAGCTCTTTCCATGGTAGCTAGAAAGTCAATTTTTTTTTTAAATGATGTACTTCAATCGTTTGAATATAGGAAAAATTAGAGACCTCCAAAATTTTAAAGTTAAACACCCCAAATTTTAAAAAATAATTTGAGCCTGCAAATTCTGAAATAATTGGAGTGATGGTCAACAGTGACTTAGTATATTATTGCTTAGATTCTAATAAAAAAAAAACAAATTTCATCGTTGTATTTAAAAAAAGAAACACTGTTAACGTCTTACTTTAAAAAGAATTTAATTTAACGTATGTTTCTCACATATTATATTACTCCACTGGCAGTCCCAGTTATTCAGATATTTTAATCTAAATTTCATTTTTTTGATTGACGTATTAAAAATACATGTGAACGCTACAGTCTTTATGAAAATTTACAAAGTAAAATAATTTAAAGTCCGAAAGAATGAGCCTCAAAATGGCTAGCGAGACCAATCCCTTAGTATATACATATATATATAAATATATATCTATCATATATTATTTACATATAAAAATACATATATAAACCAGATGTTGCCCACATATTAATATCTGTTTATATCCTTCTCCCTTTTCTTCTTTCTTTCAATTTACTACTTAAAGATGCCTTTTCCTTTTTCATTGCGTACTTAATCTATTTCCTCTGTTCAGGTTTCTTTTGTTTTGGGCATATTTTTAATTTAGCAATTAAAACAAATTTTAAGTACAGTGTACGACGGCAAACCACAGTAGTTGGCAAGGATTTAAGATTTGTATATAAATAAGCAATATTTCCGATAGAAAAATAATATGTATATTAAAACGTCTGTTGCACGATACATCAATAATTTCATTATTTATAATATAGCGCCCTTACGTGACATTTACAATTGCTGCCCAGTCTATGTTACACTGTTGCTTTTCGCGTCTTTGATTATGAAACTGTAGCCTCTTTGTTAAAAATGTTCATTACAGTTAATTTAGCATCATAACTGAGGCTTCTTTTGTTAGTGATCTCCTTTTATTACTTCTTCACTATTCCATTTCTATATAAACTGTTCATCCATTTACCCGTTTTCCTGGGCCGTAAATGGAAATTATTTTTCGAATCTTTCTTTTTTGTTTTGCAATAAGTATTTTCATGTAAACAAATAAGTTGTACGCTCCGTGTTAACATGTCGGCTTCTAAGAGACGGTCCAGTTCATGTTTTTTCTTACATATCTCTTCGAGAATGTAGTTTTGTTAAGCCGGAAATACAAGACGCGTAAACTGATTTGATTATTACCGACAAAAATTAATGAAGGAACGATTGCATTCGAACTAACGAACTAATAAACTGAACTAGCTGATCTTCGAACGACATTTTTGTTATTCAGTCGAAATTAACAACAATCTGTTTATAAATAGGCAAAAACGAAAAAACAGTTCAGTATCTTTTTCTCCTTTGTTTATTAACTGATTTTCCTTTTCTTTTGTTCAGTAGTTATTGACAATCTTTGGTGTTATCGGTAAAAAAATTTTGGAAACAGTTTTTTTTCCCTTATTTAAATAAAAAGTCCAATACATAAAATGAAAAAGGAAATCACTATAGTATATCTATTTTTAATAAAAAATTTTCATTTTTCTTAATAATCACCATCATTGGCATCTTTACAATGTACTAAATCTTAACGTGTCATTTAATATCACGATAAATGAGGGTTTTTAAATTGTGATTTACTGTTATTTTATTGAACTTATTTTTTATTCAATTGTAATGGTACTGAATTGTTTTGTATTGTAAGTACAAATATAAAAGTGTATGTTCTGAGATATACAATGAACGAATATATGTATAAGAGTAGAAAAAAATTTTTTGGAAATACGCAAATTTTTATATGTTTTCCTCAAATTTTTATTAATATTTATGGTCGAATTCCGACAAACGCTAGTATGTGTAAATTAACAAATTTTCTTATATCTACGGTCGCATCGCAATTTTGATATATAAAATACAATTTGTAACAAGTCCGGCTAAGTTAAAATTTCGAAGAAATAGGTTTTTAGGTCATTTTTAAGTAATCTTTACCGAATGCAAAAAGAGAAAATGTTATATGTTCCGCGTTTGTGTTTGTTTTCTTGTTTTATTTTTTATGTTTGTTTACGCATAAGTCCGTGCCGATTAATTTCTTGTTCATTCGAAAGTGTACCAACCGGTACGGTACGATAGAAGCATATCGATGGGCATCGGTTTTGTTCGGTGGTCATTAAAATAAACGTTAAAAAAGGAGGGAGTGGAGAATTCTTTAAGGTTGTTTTCAGTAATGTAACGTAATTGGCGCTTAAAAGATTTACCACGGAAACGTAAGTTGTAAAAAAAAATTAGTTTTTAACGTGACGAATAATTAAAACGTTTTCAATGTTACTGTTTATTATATATACGAATGGCTTATATAAGGAATTAAGTTACGGTGAGGTAGTCGCGTACGCGGATGATGTAGCAATAGTTACGTCACATAAAGATATGAAAGAGGCAGAAATAAGGATGCAAAAAGATCTAATAACAATAAGTAAATGGGCACACGATAAAAGTCTAAGAATAAATGTAAAAAAGACTAAAGATACTGCGGAAAAAAAGAGGCAGCTCTGATTTGTATTGTCCAAATATAATAATGCACTCAAATGAATGTGTACATTCAATGGGGGAAAGACGCGAATGCGAAATGAAAAACTGTCAAAAGTTAGACATAGTAACGCAGTATAAATATTTTGGAGTAATGATGGATCAACACTTAAGATGGGACATACATATGGAATACATTGCAAAGAAAATAAGAGCAGTTTTACCAGCTTTATATACATTAAAGAAATATGCAACAAATGAAACATTAAAAGTAGTTTATTATGCGCTAGTAGAGTCGAGAATATGATATGGAATTCAGGCGTGGGGAATGGCGAGAAAAGCATACTTGGGGAAAATAAATAAACTGCAAATTAAATGCTTGAAATTAATAGGAAATCATAAAGGAGAGACCGATAGTGAAATAATTAAAAAAGACAACGTAATGAGCATAAGAGGAATGTACATATTACTGAAGATATGGGAGTACATATCAGCAGAAAAGAAAATTGAATTGGAGGAAAGAATAAACACGGAATACGAGTTGAGGGAAAAACTTCCGTACCAATTCCCGTTAGCAAGAACAAAGATGGGGGAGCAAACGGATAAATATATTATAACTCAGATGTTGAATAAAATACCCAAAGAAATAATAGAGAAGGAAAAAATAGGGGAAAGAAAAAGGAAAATAAAGGAATGGCTTCAGGAAGAAGAAAATATAAAAAAAATAATTAACATAAAATAAAAAGACAAAGCGCAACAAAAAAAGCTAGGAAAAAAAAAACAAAAAAAAAACTGAATATAGAAAATAGAAATAGATTAGTAATTATTGATAAGTAAAATAGATAGATTAAGTAAATATTACACGATCATGTATATGTATAAGTTAATTTAAGATGGTAAAATGTCAAATAGGATAATTCGTCGACAAGCGTTTTAGCTTGACGAAAATTTTTGTATGTAAATTTTTTTTTTTTTTTTTTTTTTTTTTTATATTTATACACTATTACGAGCTGTCCATCAAGGACATTTAGTAATACGTGTGAATGAACTTAAACATGAAGGGAGGAGTACCCAATGGCACCTACCCGATTACCCCTACCTTAAATAAGGTCCTGCGGTTTCTGGCGTTTCAGTCTTCTTACATTATCAGTAACATCGAGCAATCCTCTAGCAAGAGTGTTCGGATGAGAATCGAGTCTGTCTGCGTGTCTTTTAGCATGAACTTTGATGACATCAGCCACATAATCTACACACAAATCTCGATGTAAGGTTAGATTAGTAACATACCAGATTATAAATACATATTTTTTCAAAAAAAAAAAAAAAAAAAAATTACTGCGGATAAAGGTAGATTCGAATAAGGAAAACGAACCTGAACTGCCCATCATTTACAAATCACTGAACGGAAATATCACATGTCTCTGGATTAATAATTGTTTGTTTTTTTAGAAATTACCCGATCATTGGTGGCCCTGTTATGAGTACCGGTGAATGCTGATAGTCGTCATTAAAATAAATGTTAAAAAAAAGAATCTGTATTTCGCTTTCTCGAATATGACGAGACAAAAATTAGCCGAAGATTTTCATTATTATGAGGTAAATGAGAACACCGAAAATTTTCAAATTAAAACGGCAACGAACGCGAGTGGCAAAGTATTATTAATGTTGAAAATGTAGATTTGAACAGAAGGAATTTGAAGTCCCTGAAGCACAATTTACAAGCTCGGCACTGATGAAATTTGAACATTCATAAAAACCAATGCATAGCGAAAGAGACGTCATTTTAGGTTGGTCTATTTGTATTATTTTTAAAAAATATTCACACTAAAAATCTTAAAATTAAATTGTTTAAAAAAAACATACCGACTTCAACATATTTGACCAAAAATTTAATAAAAATGCACTGAACAGTAAAAAATCATTATATTCGATAAAAGATATTGGATGTGTTTAAGAAAGATGATATATCATTTACAGTAAAAGATATTTTAAAAGAGGAAAATTATTAAACAACATTTATACCTTAATTAAAATCTATATCAAATTCTCAAGCTGCAACAATAATTAAAAACAGAATTTAAATATTCTCGATGTTTTGTTTCCAGTACTTGGCTTATAGAAAAAGAGTGATTGCGTTGTACTTACTAAATTATTACTAAATATTATTGTAATTTTTATTCAGTTCCGACTGTGCTAAGTATTAATGTTGTTTAAGAATAATATCATAAAAAAAAATGTTTACGTTTATCACTCTGAAATGTATTATTTTTTTTGTCGGTGTATCTTTAAGCGTGTTTTTAATAAATCTTCAGAGTGAATCTTCAAGTATCGGTATTTCCTTTTAAAACCTGTTTTACATATAAAACCAACTGAAATTCAGTGGTTTTATCGAAATTTCCGAAGTTAAACACAGAATTAACCAACGTCCATTTTAAAAGTAAATACTTACTTGTAATATATCCTACGAGACCTACCTAACAGTTTTCAAGTTTGTATATAACACGATTCGAAAAATGTGAAGTTTTTAACTTTTTTGAGGGGTCCTATTTTTTCACGATTCTCAAGTGAGACATAATTTCGTTTTTAATGAGAGCCTCACAGTTGAGGTGAAGCTGCGAAATTTAAGGTTTCATTAATTTTTTTCAGTCGCCAGTGGTCTTGACCAAACAACAGGAAAGACCGGATTATAAATTTAGATCGTAAAGCGATTGCAGACGGCGTAAAAGAGTGCAGAGCAAGAGAATTAGAGTTGAAGATGGAAAGGAAAGGATGAAAGAAGAATTATATAGAAAGATTTGGGAGTGTGAACGTTCGTTAGTAAATGCAGAGCATAGAAGGAAAACGTCGTTTGCGTCACGTATATGAGAGTGAAATCGGTTAAACAGAGCAACGAGGAAAAAAAGCCGGAGGATATCGGTAACGGGAAGAGAGGAAAGGAGGGTGATATTAAATCTTAATCTAATCAGAGAAACAATGATGAAACGATGATCAGATGGAATAAATTGAACCTAAAGCTGCAGACTGGTGATAGGCGATATAAGGAGAGATAAAGTGCATGATTAGAGTGAATAGAGAAGGATAAATATCCGATCAAAGTTTGGAATGATTGTTCGAGGATAAAAAAATCAGGTTTGAAACACGGAAATTGTTGGAGAGAAGACCACTGTCGGGCAGATGACGAGCTAAAAGCTCACCCGTATTGTAGATTCTAGTGTCGAAGTGATGGAAGACCAATAAAAGGTCTATAAAGAACGAGATGAGAGTAAATTGACAACGAGCGACCGAATTGAAAAAATGATATTATTAGAAGAATAAGAGTTTTTATGTATTGTATATACTTTTTTTTTTTTTTTTTTTTTTTTAGATACATCTGTATACATACTATACATACTTGTATAAAAGGCAAATCTAATCATCAAAATTCCCATAAGCGCAATAATGGACTCCCCATTAATAAGTGTTCTGCTAATAACTTACTTGCATTTACTAAAAAGTTCCATTATAGGTTTTGATCAGACTCATACCTTTCCTCCTTTTCTAACTCATTTTCCTTTTATCTTTCTCTTCAGCCGTATCTTCTAGTTAATTCTTGATTTCATAAATTTCCAGCGGCGCTATATTATTTCCTCTTTATGTCGGTCGCGCTTTGATCATAACTTCCTTCATCATGCTATCGCGTTTCACTTGCAAACTCTCCTTATTGTCCGCAAAATCCTTCCGATGATAATCGCGAATGTAATTCTAACCACATCTTTTTCGAATGTTTCGCTCTGTAGAGGACTTCCTATTTCTGCTCCTTATAGTTCTGCAACTGTCCTCTCCCTTCCTTCGTCATTCCCTGGTTCCTTCATTTTTACTATAGCTGACCGCATACGAATCTAAATAATAAGGGGGTATGATGGGTCTTACTTTATTTTAATGGTATATTTAAGTTTAGTTTAATGGAACCTATCGATTTATACGTACTTACTTAATTATTTCTTGCATAATAAAATACATTTTTGGCGTAATTATAAATGAAGAAGATACATTATTTTAATTGCTGAATTAGCGAATACTGATGGTGCGAAATCGTGCCCCGGCTCCGAATCGTCCCCTACTGCTTGTTCCTTTTACCCCTGACCATGACCATTGTTGTGTTCTTGATGCCGGAACTTTATGGCACATTCCTAGCCCTTGAATCTATAGGTAAATCTCCTCCACCCAGCAGTCGCATTTTGATCGTATCTGATTCGCGTACAGCTTTGGGTACCCTTTCCCAACAAACCCCAGTGAACTATATAACCACCTTAATCCAATCCCTAATCCTAAAGCTGATATTCTCCCACCAAATTACCTTCCTTTGGGTGTCAGGCCACACTGGACTTATGGGTAATTTGTTAGTTGACACTGCTGCTAAGTCTGTCTGTTGTGGCCCACGCCTTGTTCTCTCCTCCTCTCCGTCCTTCTGATATAATAAAGTCCATAAAAATTTTAGTGCAATCCCGACAGAAGTAAGATTGGCTCTCCAAATAAGCTTGCTTACTGAGTGAGATAAAACACCGTATCAATCCCTGGTTCTCTTCCTCTGACTGTCCTAGAACCCATTTTGTTAAGTTCCGCATCCGACATATTTCTCTGACGCATGCTCATCTTTTGCTCAACTGCGAACCTCTTTTTGAATGCCCCCTTTTATTCCCCATCCCCCTGTTTCTTTAATAAAACGCCTGCCCTGGAGTGCCCTTCTTTTGCTCTTCAGCGCTTTAATTACCGTATAGTGTCTCTGCAGTCATCTCTAGCTAACTCGTCCTCGAATATCGCAGACACATTCAGTTTCTTTTTGTTTCGAGTAATTTGGCGTTCCCACCGTAATAGCATTGTAACAGCTCTGGAAACTGCACCCGGCACTTAAAAAAAAATAAGAAAAAAAAATAATACTTATAGAAGAGTAAATTTTAATTGGCTACATCATTCTTAAAAAAAATAGTTTACGATTTATGTAGCGATTTCTATTATATAATTTACGTCACAAAACATATTTCATAATGTTTTTTTCACATTAACTTCGGTGTAAGAATGACGTTACAATTAATGTATATATACATATATATATATGTATTAATTACAACGTAATTCTTAGGCAACCTCCTATTAAAAAAAATGTTCCAATTTTATGTGACGTATGTTATATTTTAAATTAGATTTTTTTACCAAAAAATGTCCTAATTTTATGTAATGAAAGTGAAATATTAGGATAGGATTTTTGTGATTATGTTACTTTTTTTGTGTCGATGCTAGTAAGAATTACGTTGTAAATTTTGATCAGTATAGAAGAGAAAGATACAAAAATGTAAGTAAGAGTGGTCAAGGGCAGCCCCTGAAGAGGCCAAAATGGTCGAGTTTTTATATATATATATATATATATATATATATATATGTATGTATGTATGTATGTATATGTATGTACGATAAAACTATAATCGACCTTCGCTGACAAATCTAATAAAATAAAATAAAAAGCATTTACAATAATTGGGGGTTGGTAGTACAGTTAGCAGCGTTATAATTTTTTATTTTAAGTATGTCATTCATAAAAGTATGTTAAATCAGGAAAAAAAGATTATGAAATATAAATAGGCTTGAAAAGCCTTGAATAGAGCATTTCAATAAAGTGTATTTGCCATTGTGGGTCAGTTGAAAAGTAAACGAAAAAAAAGAGACCTTTGATTTGTTGATGCGGAAGTAAAGAATTGAAAACGGGAAAAATAAAATGGACAGTTGCAATAGTGGTGTATTTTTGAAGATGACAAACGATAAGACTAGTGAAAAAGAACACTTCATTTTGTAAGAAAGAAGGAATAAAAGAAGAGAAGAAAGTGTGACATTACAAACGGTTTGTAACGCGAATGGCAGGCCGGCCTTTGTAGAATTGACTGGTATGATGAAAATCGGACATTACCGTTCAATTTTATACAAACGAAAATGGTCACATTCTGTAGTTTGCTCACTTTTGAGAGTAGGCTAAATTAAACGACTAAAATAAAACATTCAAATCACTTTGTAGACAAAATCGTGTTTAATTAATTTATCGGCCGAAAAAATGTACCCAATGCATCATTTAATCACATATAAACGAACGTATCATTTTTTACCAATAAATTGTTCGTCTTGTTGACTAGAAGACTTATCATAATTATCGATTGTAAAGATTTCTCATTATAATTGTGGGCCAGGTGACAAATTAACGTTCCCTTTATAAAGTTTTTTTCATTATTGTGATATCATCATCCGTAACACTTGTTCGATCTATCACGAAACAAACACATTATTAAGACCGTAGTTCGAAAAATTAATTACCATTTTTGTGTCTTATTATGGTCATCATTAAAAACCAGGAATGAAGCGAAGGCTGTAGGAACAAAGTGTGATTGACGAAAAGACAGGGAATGAAGGAAAGAAAGAAGGGCTGCAAGGTTCTCGGGAAACTTTAGATGTACCCAGACTCGTTCGTAATGCAATGATTAATTTAGGACTATGGAAGTTTCTTATAATTCTTTGATAGTTATTCAATTTCTGAGGACAGAGAGTGGTATTTTACTGTAGCGTTACAATAAATTAATGTTGTCATGTGGTATTCATTCAGTTTAGGGGATGTGGTCGAATTGGTTCCCATGACGAACTGGAATTACTACATTAGCTGGTGGAATTTACTTCCATTTAAAATGGTCTCACTGATTCCTGTCGTCATTAGAATGAAGTACAATAATTGTGTGAAAAATTTTCTCATGAAAAATTAAAATGAAAAGTGTGGGGCGCTGAATATCGTACATTGATACTCTTTTTCTTGATAAACTTTTACAAAGTGTAGTCGCATGTTCATGCGTATTAATTGTATCATGTGCATTAATTGTATCGTATGCACTAATTATAACATGTGCATTAATTGTTTCATGTGCACTAATTGTACCGTGTGCACTAATTGTACCATGTGCATTAATTGTATCATGCGCACTAATTGTATCATGTGTACTAATTGTATCATGTGTAGTAAATTGTTTTGCGTGCTGCTGTAAATATAATATTTTTTTTCGATTGTGATTCTTGATTTACTCGGCAAACATATATAACATCTGTTTTTTTTTTTTGTTTTTTTTCGGAAGTCGGTAATAATAATAATGGAAAATGTTTGCCTACATATTTTGATGGTCTGAATAATTATTTACAATTACAGTATAGTTTTCCGGTATTTTATTTTATTGTTTCTGATAATTACAATAATTAATAGTAGTAATTTTCGTAGTATATTGTAAATTTTGACCTATTAGATCCTAATCGCGTAAATAAATTATATTACAATTATCTGTACTGTTAATGTAATATGCAGTACATTAACAAAGTTATAAAATATTACGGAAATACACACTGCTAATAATAATATTGAAACTGATTTGAATCAAAATTAAATATTAACGAGATGCACATAATTAAATATAGGTAGAGGCGGTAACGTGAATAGTCAAATATCGCCATCCGGTTCGTTACTTAACAGTCAAGAAAGTTCTAATTTTTCAAGTTTTAATTTTAATTTAATTTGAAGTATTAACTATATTAATAAAGCATTTCGACATCGAGTTGATTTACGTTTTATATTTTAATAATGTTATAGATGCAACATGTCTGAAGGGGTCAATTTGTTTGTTTGTTTTTTTTTTTTCTTTTTTTTTGCATTCACATTTCACGTCACACTCTCAGCGACCTGGAGTATAAACATTTAGTTAGGTGTAAAATGATTTACGTATTCCAGTATTATAATTCGACAAACTTAATTGCTTAAAAACGATTTTTAAGCCGATTTTGTGGACTAATTGAACATGGATGTGTTTTTGTGCTGGTGGTGATTTTAAGTTTTGCGTGACCATTTTCGTGTGAATAATATTTACGATATGCGAAGCAGTCAGTAATTATTATACTGATAATTGATGTTCGATTATGTACGAAGTTTGCTAATTAAATATCTCATTCTGCCTTTTCCGAGACTTAAAAACACATCTAGAATTCTATTAAAGTGTACTTTTTTTTGAAAGCAATTTTACCCGAATGTTTATTTTCGTATCCGATGTTGTAAGACACGCTACATGATGTTTTATCTGACTGCAGAATGAAAATTCCAAAAGCACTCTGGTACGCTACGATTATGAAACATAATATCTGAATTGTTTTTGTTATTAATTATAAATAATTATAAAAGATTCGCGTATTGATTATAGTGTTAAATGGTGAATTCATTTTCTCTCTTCTGTCGACTTTGCGGATTCCAATTTGCAGTTGTGACCAAGCTGTATTAGATAGTGCAACATTCTTCTTTCATCGAGTATTAGAAATATACCCTTCACAATGTACTATACCGATTTTTTTGGTGCTTGTTGAAGTTAAATTACGGGTTATAGTGGGAAATCGTAATTTTAACCTCTTATTAATGCCTGTTCTCATTTTCTCTTTTCTTTGTAAACCGTTTCTTTCTAGCCACCTTGTAAGCGATACTTTCTTTCGTACTACATTTATGCTCTTTCCGCCCTTTCTTAATATTCCCTCTTTTCCGTTCCTTCGAAGGTTTCCTTAATTATTTCATTTTCAATCTTTTGAAAGAAATTTTCTTCATAATGCCCAAAATAAAAACAAAAAAAAACAAAAACAATATAAATATATTAATTTATAATAAGTAACATTGATTTCCGTGTCAAGAAGTAAATATCGGTCGGTCTGAGTATCACTTTCTTGTCGTATTAAATTATTTTTCTTTTTACATCAAGTCAGCATTTCCAGATAGATCAAATCTGTAAATACGAATAAAAAAAAAAAAAAAAAAAAAGAAGGGGAAAAGAATGAATCGTCGATATAATACACGTAAGAGATAATTTTTACTAAAGTATTGTTAGAAAATAATATAAATGTCAACAAACGTTAGATGAGCTTCGCTTGAACAGATTTCTAACATACGCGCATGTATTCTATAAATACACATCATACTGAAGCTCAGTTCGGTTTATGTAATTTTTTTCCTTTTTCATTAGGGATGCCAGCCGAGAGCAGGAACCCGGAGACTAAGGGTAATGTTAAAAATAAGAAAATAAGGTTCTAATTTGAATGAAGGTAGAGGAAATGAAGGTGGCTAATGTATATAATACTAAAATTATTAATGTTTTATTAAATAATTATATATATATAATTTGGACGCCTTTCTCTTAAAGCTTTTTGCGACCACGGAATACTCTGTAACTTGCAAAATCATAATTTCAGGATTATTAACACCTGGGAAATTTCGTCAAAAATGTATGTTACACCGTAAGAAGCAAAAAGTCGCGTGGAATCCAAATTATGCTTTAAAGTGAACATGTGGTGATAAGAATATTGCGAGCTAATAATTTATTAATAAATCGGCCGTTAATAGAGGACGAACGTGCAGCCGCAGGTAGTTAATTTAATTAATATCTGGAGTGCCTTTATTGATACGGTGGATACTCGAAGAAAAGGAATTTAAAAGGATTGAATAAGCGGACGATGAAAGTGCGCGTCGGCAAAATAATACAATCAGATCAAGGTGGTGGGAAAATAGCCAGCGAAACGCCTCTAGAATGAGGAGAAATAATTTGTCGCCGAAATGAAAAAAATTTCTGGAATTCGAATATGAAACTGGAACGAAAGGAAGTTTAAAATTTTTTAGTAAGAGAGATGGCTGTAAATATGAAAGCAGCTTTGACGCTCCTCTCGCTATTTTTAAAAGCATCGGTAAAAATTACCTCATATACGATTAAATTCATTAATCGCAAACTGTCGAAGAAGGTATATGAGAGTATTTAACATATTTCGCATTTCATACATCTGTAATTTTTCCAGTTTTTTCTATTCATCTATTTTTTCAACTGTTGTTATAAATTTGAAAATACATCAGGTATTTTCAAAATTTAATTAAAACTACGGACGAAAAAGTAATTTACCTGTTCGGCGGATTCTTCTTCTATCGACAATTTCATTTTCAAACTATCCCAGCTTTCCAGAAAAGCAGTCCACTGTTGATTATCGAGCGTACTGTAAGCCAAGAAACCCAAAATATTTGTCCCAATTAGAGCTATTAAATCAGCCGCTATCTGTAAAAAATCCGTAATTATATTTTAATTACTAGTGTTTTAACCCAACGCGACGAAGAATTTTATCGCTTATAAATATGAAAAAAAAAAAAAAAATCGATTAATAAAATTACTATTGGTAGAATCAGAAGGAGCTCGTCGGTCGTGTTTCAATAATCTACCTTGCCGCACTCTATCAAGCATTGGTGTTACAGTTGAATAGTCATTTTCCCACCGAACCTTAAAATAGCTATCTTCGAGATACGATGTGATAATAAAACAATTAGAGGTGAACGTAGAACATTTTTCGGTTTACATAGCAACCCAGGGTGTTGCACGAAGAATGCTTTCCAGTGTACGCATTTCCTTCGATTATGGAAAATATATTATCGACTGCAGCAACAACATACGCGCATGTATTCTATAAATACACATCATACTGAAGCTCAGTTCGGTTTATGTAATTTTTTCTTTTTTCATTAGGGATGCCAGCCGAGAGTAGGAACCCGGAGACTAAGGGTAATGTTAAAAATAAGAAAATAAGGTTCTAATTTGAATGAAGGTAGAGGAAATGAAGGTGGCTAATGTATATAATACTAAAATTATTAATGTTTAATTAAATAATTATATATATATATATATATATATATATATATATATATATATATATAATTTGGACGCCTTTCTTTTAAAGCTTTTTGCGACCACGGAATACTCTAGCCCAAAAAAAAAAAAAAGACTGCAGCAACGGGGAGTAACATCTAAATTCAAATTATTAGTAGTCCGATACGAGATTGTAATGTGTGCGAAGGATCACACTTGGTTTGCGTAGTACTCTTATTATTAAGAATTTTCGAGGAATGTCATAATAATTAATTCGCAATACGGAGTTGAATGCTACGCATACGTTAGTTGCAGAATAGCTTTGTAAAACGGATATCAAAGAAAAACGGGTTGCAGCGAGGTTAAATCCACGGGAGGGCCCGCAGGGAACCTTCTTAGTTGATAATTTCCTTATCATTGTTTAACCGTAACGGGAATGAATAATTGGTTTTGGGGGGATTTACATAATGGTAGAAGATAGTCGAGACATTCGCAGTCATTTTTTGTTTTTATTATTTATTTATTTATTTTTTTCTTTACGTGACGGTGATAAAAAGTATCGTAATGCGGCTGAAAAATACCAGTAGATAGCAAATATTTCTGATTTTTGTCACAATCTATTTTAACCTAGTATTCCATCTGGTTTTTGAAATATTCCGATATCATCGGGCAATTATTATTACTTAGCCAAAAGTTTTAATAACGAGCCAATAAATTTAATTTAATTTTACTTCATAAATGTTTTCGATATACATACATATATTCTCGTTAGTACCTAGAAATAGAATACAACGAAAAGAGTTAGACTTTAGAGGTAAGTGTATTAAAAAGGGTGCACCACACGGAGTTATAAAAATACGAGTGAAAGGGGAAGTTAGAAAGTGATAATTAATCATATTTGCAATAACGCAATTATTTTCAATAATAATGAACATTAATATCTGGGGGATAAAAAAATATCCTAAGGGCGAGCATTACTACTACTCCTTTAATTCTTCCATTTTACTAATTGGTTAATATACTTAATTTATTCGTATTTTATAATAATAACTCATTAAGTGAAAATAAAGATTTTTTTTTTTTTATTTATTTATTTACTCCGCTGTACCTTGCGGTTTTTCAGCCAGAGTTTCTGATTGTTACTGTTATTATTTGTTGTTGATGTGTTTTGTTTTGTTATTCATTACATGGTTGACAAAGTTAATCAAATTAAAAAAGTTTTTTTTATGTATTTCGGTTATTGGTTTTTTTTATTATTTTCCGTTTTTCTCTTTCGTTTTTAAACTTATTGCATTCAAAGATCGAATGTTAATCATCTGTTTCCTCTTTACAGTTTATACAGATGTCTGTTTCAGCAATTTTAAATCGTTTCATATAGGCACCCCATTATATTTCCATGTCTGGATAAAAATTGAGTGAAGTTATGATGGGTATAAAAATGTTTCATTTGTAGTCTTTCTTCTAAGTTTGGAACTACTATTTCCCGTGTTACTTTTCCAGTTTTTGATTTATCACATCTGAGTTGCCAAAGTCGTATACTACTTGAATTAATTTTATTGATTTGTTTTCGTAACTTTTTTTTGTCCAAAATTTTTTCTTCTTGTTTCCATGATTTGATTGGTTTACAGTTTCTAACTTTAAGTCTATAGGTGTATTATTCATGCTATGATGTTGACTGAAGTATACGATATTGTGCGATAACCAGAGATTGTTCCTATTAATATTTTCCTTTGTAATTTTAACAGCTCATTCTCTTGTCTTTTTCTCGTAAAACTGGAAAATATAATGTAGTATTCTGTTATTGATCCAAAAATGGCATTGTACAGTACTATTCTATCTTTATATTTGAGACCGAACATATTTGAATATAGTGATCTTAATTTGAAATAAATTTTTTTAATCTTGTCTATTATGAATTCGATGTGTTTTCCAAAATTTAAATTTGTGTCTATGATTATTCCCGAGTATTTTATTTCTTTTACTATTTTTATTTTGTCGTTATTTATGCATAAGTGCTGTTCAATGCAATGTATCATTTCTTCCCTGTCTTGTTTTCTACTTATTAGTAGTGCTTGGGTTTTATTTATGTTGAATTGTAAGCCTAAGTTTTGAATGTTTTTACTCAATTTTTTTATTGTTTCATTTATATTGTAAACTTCGTCCTTTTTATTAACTCCTGCTATTAACATTATATCGTCTGCGTAGCTTATCATATTGCAATGTTGACTGAAATGCAAATTATGAACTTCGCTCATTGCTATGTTGAAGAGTACTGGCCCTAGAACCGAACCTTGTGGTACTCCTGAGTTGACACTCCTGTTCTATAGGATTTTGTTTTCTTGATTAAATAACCCAATTCTTCTATCTGTTAAGTAGTTACGAATTGTAATTTGTATTGTACCAGATATATTTTTTCTTTTCATTATTTTTAAGATTTCATCAATTTTTATTTGATCAAATGCTCCGGATATGTCAATGCTGATTAGTAACGTATGTCTTGTTCGTTTTTTATATTTTTCAATGTAATCGCATAACTTTTTTATTGCTAGCTCGGTTGATTTGTTTTTAAGATAGCCGAACTGATTTTCGTTTAAAATCGCTTTTTCTTTTATTTCTGTATCAAGAAATTTTTTTATGATTTTTTCATATATTTTACTTAAACTAGACAGACTGCGTTATAGGCCTATATGATTTCGGATTTGTAAAATCTTTTCCAGGTTTGTTTTATATCTATTTGAAAATTTCGATTTCCTTTTAATTTCTGAACTTAGCTTAAATATATTATTTTTAATAAGTATATCTAAACCCACTACGAAAAAAACGTGTAGCTATGAATAGAAGAACTTCATTACACATGTATTTTAAATTAATTTTCAAAGTATAAATGAAAAATTTTACGATATTTTTGTTGTTATTAAGTTACTTAAGTTTTCCGAGTACTCTACTACTCGATAAGAGATAAATAAAATATTAAAAATAACGAATTAATAAAAATAATTTCTATGTTCAATTTGCGAATTTTTAATACCGAAAATGAAATAACCTTTAATGAAAATAATAAAACAAGCGCGACTGACCTAACTGTACTTATTCCGAATATTGTAATTGAGAATATTTGAAATCTGTGAGACAAATTATCACGCGTAATAATCGTATACATACTAATGTATACTAGTGTTCGCCCATCGGTCGAAATTCGACCGTAATTATTATTAAAAATTTGAGGAAAACAACATATATATGAATTTGCATATTTCCAATTTTTTTTTTTTCTACTCTTATACATATATTCGTTCATTGTATATCTGAGAACATACACTTTTATATTTGTACTTACAATACAAAACAATTCAGTACCATTATAATTGAATAAAAAATAAGTTCAATAAAATAACAGTAAATCACAATTTAAAAACCCTCATTTATCGTGATATTAAATGACACCTTAAGATTTAGTACATTGTAAAGATGCCAATGATGGTGATTATTAAGAAAAATGAAAAATTTTTATTAAAAATAGATATACTATAGTGATTTCCTTTTTCATTTTATGTATTGGACTTTTTATTTAAATAAGGGAAAAAAAACTGTTTCCAAAATTTTTTTACCGATAACACCAAAGATTGTCAATAACTACTGAACAAAAGAAAAGGAAAATCAGTTAATAAACAAAGGAGAAAAAGATACTGAACTGTTTTTTCGTTTTTGCCTATTTATAAACAGATTGTTGTTAATTTCGACTGAATAACAAAAATGTCGTTCGAAGATCAGCTAGTTCAGTTTATTAGTTCGTTAGTTCGAATGTAATCGTTCCTTCATTAATTTTTGTCGGTTATAATCAAATCAGTTTACGTGTCTTAAACAGATACTGAACTGTTTTGTCTTTGCCTATTTATATACAGAAGAAGATTATAAATACACACTGAAAGTTTACTTTAGCGCATTTCTTTTTAACTTCTTTTAAAACCCTGATAAAATTAATTTTTACCATGAAACTTACTTTACTTTTTTTTTTGTTTTGATTTAATTTAAATGTAAATAATAAATATATAAAGTATATTAACTATTGTCATGAGCCTACCATTGAGTAACGTAAATAAAATTCTGGTTTTGACGTTTGGAATTCTGGTTTTACTATGCTGTGGGAAATGTTTATATTTTTATCTTATTTCTTTTAGATTTGCACACGGCGTAGTATTTCGTGTATATATATATATATATATATTTCTCGAGTAATATTCGAACCGGGTAAAGTAACGTAGTTGATATTAAATGGTTTCGCTCCCTTAATTTTTAATCTTTTCCAGAATAGATCAATACTCCTTCCTCCTCAGATTCTAGAGTGGTCTTTTGGGGCCTTCCGCAAGGCTCATGTCTTAGCCCTACTCTCTTTAAGACCTATTGCCACAGCCTAACCACTCTTCAGATATCGTCTACTTCTTTATTCTTTGCCAATGATATACTCATCTACTCTTTCTCGGTTAATTAACAACTCTCTTTTGTTATCCGATCTTCACCTTTTTACTTCTCCTGGGAAATGAGCCGTTATGGTTTTCACTTATCGTCCTTATAGTCGTTCCTCAGTCAACCTATCCGTATGTCACCTTCCTATTCCATTAGTTAGTTCCGTCTCCTACCTTGGCATTGTTCTTAACAGTAACTTATTCTTTCACGATCACATAAATTATCTGCATACGTCGGCCCTCAAAAGGGTTAATTGGTTGAAGGCTCTCTCCTCCCGTAATTGGGAATCCTTATATCCGTCTGATGCTATATAAGGCCAGTATCCTTTCCAAATTCGATTATTGCTCGTTCCTTTACGCTAGTGCTCCTAAATATCTTCTCCTTAAGCTTGATAAAATCCGTAACATGTGTCTCCGCCTTTGTATCGGTATTTTGAACTCCTCTCCCATTTCAGCCATTTTGACAGAAACTGGTTCTTATCCTTTATTCATGCGAAGATCTAAATAAAAGATTACTTATCAAACGTCTTCATATTTCCAATTCCTACTTGCTTACCTCCTACTGGTTTATATTCAACAGCTGGCGTCTCTCCCCCTCGTAAAACTCCAATCCTTTCCTTGATTTATTCACGTCTCAAAGTCTTCTCTCCTTTTGTTCTATTCTACACCAAATGCCCTTACTTTACCTATAGTTTCCCAGATTTTAATTACTCGCCAAGTTTGCTCTTTCTTCCTCCTTCACATGTCAAGTCTCTTCCCTCTCCCGCTGCTCATGACGAATTTAATTATGTTTTATCTTCGATCTTTCCTTCTTATACTGGAATTTTCACAGATGGCTCAAAGTCAGCTTTGAGGGTCGGAGCGGCTTTTACACTGCCGGATTTTGGCTACTCTGAGACGTTCAAACTTCCCTTCTTCTCCAGCATATTCCTAGCCGAATCTATTGCGATCCCATAAGCAATCATTTTTATAGCATCCACTAACAGTATATTTAAAGTTCTCTTATCTTCCAATTCGAAAGGCGTTTTACAAGCCATTGTTACTCCCTTTCCTAAATCATCCGCTGATCCTATCGTGCTTCATATACGCTCTTTAATTTCACATCTATTTCATTCCTACTTTGTTCGTATTGATCTATTATAGATTATCCTAGTCATTGTGAAATTTCGAGCAACGAGTTAGTTGACACTCGTTGGCACGTTCGGCTGCTTCAGACGGTCGCTGTATTAGTCATTTTTCAGCCCGAAGTCTTCTTCCTCTTTCCTTTCGTTGCCACTGCGACTATTGGTCTGATCTCGATCCTTCTTCATTTTCTAATCCTACTTCCTTTTATTTATCCATACAACCCATTCCCCCTCTATTTCCGTGGTTTCTTAATTTCCCCAACATGAGGAGATCAACTATCTCATCTATAATTAGACTTCGGTTTAATCACAACTTGCTTCTTTCTTCGCTCTTCCGTTTCTCAATTACTCAGTCTCCTCTCTGCCCGTTTAATCCAGCAGAAGCAAACTTCACTTGTGATGCAAATCACATTTTACTTGAATGTCCCTTTATTTCTTCGGAACGCGCGATACTGTATTCCGGTCTTTTACGTCTCCCTTGGTTATTCCTTTGTTAGCTTCATTCATATGTTCTATTTCTAATATTTTCCCTATATAATCATTAGTGTTGTCATACCTTGCATCGGGTAACATTCTTAGCTGACATGATCAAAAAAGTAAAAAAAAATAAAATAAATAAATAAATGGTTCGAACTGTTGGGAAGTTGGAATCTTATTCCGATGCTGCACCAACACGATCAAGAATATAACGTAAATTAACAAAGGTTAGGATACTGCCCGACTATAAGCGACGTAATTTTGGCAAAATTAGGTATGTGATAAGAATGATGTGTCTGTGCGACTGGTCGGACAGTACCGACAGCTGATCGACTACCGGGGTTTTAACGACTCTTTCGGTTTGTCGGAAATTAAATCAGTTATTAAAGCAGTTTATAATCAGTTCTGTGTTATACGGTTACCGTTGTCGAAGCGATTGTGTAAACGGCGGGCTCTTTCAAGATTCAAAGTATATTTACGTCCGTCGTCATAATAATTAATTCGCTTCGAAGAGTTTTTTTAATATTTTTATTTTTTCCCGTAGTTTATTAGATGTCTCGATCACCTGCTTTTTGTTCCGAAGTACTCTAGTCACCGAGTAACTACGCGTTGTCTAATTGTGCATGAATATACATATTTTATTTTATTAACAATTTGAATTTATTCGTGTCTATTAGGCGACCCATAATGCGAGCCTTTAGGCGAGGTTGATAGTTGGGAGGACATGGCGGCCCCGGGCGCCGTGAGATTGCTATTTCTTTAGCTTGAGTGTTTTCTCCGTCCTTTTCTTGATACAGTCGTGATACTGGAGGAGTTTGCAGAAGCCAGAGTCACAAGCTATTAGAATTGAGAACACGATACTATGTAAATAATCAAAAGAAAATATATTTTTTTGAAGTACCCTCCCCCCCCCATTCAATATAATTAAAGAATGCTATTTATCACTGACGCGTTAGACTATATCCTTATGATAAATTTGCAAAAGTTAAATATATATTATGATCACGAGGGCATAGTACTCGAAACGTGTACTTATAAAAGTGTTTATTATTATTTTGTACACATAGTATTTTCCATAAAACAGTCGTTTAAACTGTGTGGCTATTATATCTTTCAATTATTTCTAAATAAGTAATAAGATCGTTCTATTTAAAACGTTTATGGTGTTTTATATTTTGATTAGTGCGCAAAAGATCCAGCGCAGTCGGATTTTGAATGTAAAGTCTTTCTTCGTGACGGTAAGCGGATTCTACTTCGTCAGCCCACTTGATAAATTGCTCTTTCGTTACGTTGGAACTGTCGAACATTATCATACGTAGGAACTTTCTTTGCACTGCTGGAGTAATTTTTCTGTTTAATGCTTCGGTACATGTATGTTATGGATTTTGCGAGTTTGATGGTTGGTCTTTTTATTTTTTTTTTGTTAACTGTATTTTATAATGTCGCACGATTGACCAGTATATTTCACGTGTTCCTTCTCATATGAGCTTTTAGTGCATTTTCAAAGTTAGCTTCACTGTTGGTTGCCGAGTCAGTGGCTAGCGTTTGCTGTCTATTTTCGAGGATTACGTGAGAAAGATCTCGTTTACGGATAGTGAAAATTATGTGTATTTTTTCTCATAGAACTTGATGTTCTAGTTTGGCGTTTAATTCGTCAGATAGCTCAAAATATACCGTGCCTCGGTTTGCGGTTCGCTTTAACACTGCTGTATCATCAGCAAGTATTACAGTATTTGTAGTTTGTGTATTACTTGTAACTTACATTGTTAATAATTGAAGGGGTTGGCTCACTCGAAATATCGATGTAAATTATAAATATAACTAGCTGATTATACATTTTAACTATATATACGAGTATATATATATAATAAAATTAGTAAAAATAATTACAGAAATAAATAATATTCATTATTTTATTTATTCGAAAAAACGGTAACAATAAAAAAAATAATGATAACTGTGAATTTGTCGTTTAAAAATACAGTGTACTTAGGTGATATATATATACATATGATTTTTATGTTGTGATTTGAAAAAGGTCTTTAGACGATTTCAGAGCTGGCGACCGCTCTGTAACTACCTCGTTTAATAAAGGCTCCTAGCTCGCTGCTGACAAGATTCGTCACTGCAAAAAGAGGAAAAAACTGTGAAATCAGTTCGAAAATATGTATCAGGTATCACTGAGTGCCCTCTGAGTACCGGAAATTACCGACTAAGCTTCTAATCGAACTTTTATTTCAATTAATCATTAACCGGTTTTGTTAGTAATTTGAAACATGTGAAAGTCGAACCCATAACATGGCCATCGCGAAGCTAATCAGACTACGACGCCCGCTAACGAGGGGTTTTTCGGAACATTAATTATCCTGCCGTGACAATGGAGCGTTGGTACGAGGAAATAGTCCGCTAATTATGGGATAGTCTGAAAACATTTTTGCGTCAGCTTCTCCAACCGCTGTGCACACCGTGCGCTGTTTTGGAAGAAATGCTGTTGGGGCAAAGTCGAAGCAGCTGGCAAGGTCTTTTCCAGGAAAATTCCAGGCACGTGCTAAAAACTACCGAACTGTGTGCAAGGACAAATTCTTTCTTCGGCAGGAATTTAATTTATCCGACGCGAACACATTTATTACGCATATTAATACAAACGCACCGCGACGAGCGGAAATATGTATTTACGCTCGGCTCTAAGTATATGTTATAGCGTTGAAAAATAATCAATACTAAAATCGTCGTGCAATGTGTTCGGTCAACTTTTATTATCTGCGGTCTGTTGGCCTGAAAGCAGCTAATCTCATTTTCTCAATATCGCCGAAGCCTTAGACCTCCGTCATAGAGTCTCTTAGCCATTTCGGTTCCTCCTCTTAGGCCTGTATCGAGTGCATAGTGCGAGAAAACAACACCGATTACAAACGTCTTTCCTCTGAAATGATCCTTTAGCTTTTTTTCTCTTCGATTCTCGGGAAAATGTCTTTCACTTATTCTTTTTTGATATCCTCCCTTTTGTACTCTCTCTTTTTTTTTTTTATACTGCATGGAAAGATTTTTCGTCGCATTTGAAATGCCAGTGAACTCCCAATAAAATGCTTTTACCAAAAGCAAGAATATCTTTTTATTTTTACAGCCTGGACTCCATTTGACGGCTAAAGAAGAACACTAAGTGGCGAAAGCTCAGCCAGAAAAAAATCAAAGAAAAAATGAAATGGATCGTAATAAATTTTTCTAACGAACTAAGAACACGCCGAAAAACTGACAACTCTATTAATGTTTTTAACAGACAACTTTAAAGTGGCCAAATGGTTTAGATGCCGGGCCAAAAAAAAAAAAAAAAAAATAGACAACTTTAAAAAAGAAACAAGTGGCATTGGTACTGTTTAAATTCGATCTTCCGCAGTAGGAAACATCAACTTTAATTAAGGTAGCTGTTTTGTTTTGTTTTTTTTTTGTGTTTTTTTTCTTTTTTTTTTTATGCAAAACGCTTTCGACTAGGAAACATTATTTTGGGAAATGCCTCACCGTTGTGCTGCTATGAACCAGTTCCTTGAGAGACCTGTTGCGTGTGTTTATTGCGTGCTGCGAATTTGATTAGTGTATAACTTAGCGAGTGCTCCGGTTTATCTCGCGAGCGTGAGTTACTTTGTTATCATCTTTTAAAGCTTGGTCTTCCTTTTCCTTTCAACACCTCTTATGTTCTTTTTATACCTATTCTCTCTGTTGTTCCTGTCCTAGGCGTGTTCCTTGATTCCACTGTCGACAAAATAAAAATATAATTTCTATTCTATTCCATGCATCTATTCCTTTTTGCTGGGCTAATGCTCTTTGGTAGCAAACCCAAGGGGGGTAAAAAATAAAAAGAAAATACAAACGTAACCGACAAATCCTACTTAGAAACGTATTAATCGAACATAGGTAATCAGCTAAAAATTAATAATACAAATAAAACCACACAAATTGTGTAAACAGAACAAACTCCAAAATCGGCTATGCCGGAAAACGTTTTTTCTAAGTAACATATAACGTTTATACATTTGAATTTGTTCCAATTTACTATACACATTTACGTAATTAATGATTCTGAATTAAATTGTTATTGTTGCGTTGTCCTTAATAGTGAAGTTATGTTCGGAAATCAGCGAAAAAATAGCGTTATGAAATCTGATAGTCTATGTTTAAGCTTGATCATAAACTTCTGTACAAACTTCAAATTTGATATAAATTATAAACGCAAAAACAAAACAATTATCATTTGATAAAAATTCCGATCATCAGTTTCGGGTAACTTCTTCTTCTTCTTATATCCATTTGACTGTTCTCAATCGTTGGTAGCAACCATGGCGACGATTTTTTTATGTAATGCTCAGTCCCTTGCCGTGTGGAATAATTCTTCTACCTTCATAGACGTCCATTTCAGGATATTATCAAGCCAGGAAATCGCTCTTCTTCCAACTTTTCTTTTTCCTTCTACATTACCCATTATTATGGTCCGTGACAGTTTATATTTCGAACCTCTTAATATGTGTCCTAAGTATGCTGTTTTTCTTCGTTTGATTATATTCAGTAATTCTCTGTCCTTTTTCAATGTATTTAATATTTCTTTATTTTTCTTGTTTGCGGTCCACGGTATGCACAGTATACGGCGGTAGCACCACATTTCGAAGGCTTCTATAGCGTTTATTATTTTAGCACTTATCGTCCATGATTAACAACTGTATAACAACACTGACCATACGTAGCATTTTAAAGCTCTGATTCTTAATGCAAGAGATATTTCATGCGATGTGAACGTTTTCCTCATTTTCATAAATGCTACTCTGGCTAGTCTTATTCTACATTTAATTTCCTCCTTTGAGTATCCAGCGTTATTAAGCCACGCGCCTAAGTATTTGTATTTATTTACCACTTCTAATTCACCATTTCTGAGTATTATCTTTGGTTTACTTTGATCTGCTATTCCTATTACTTTAGTTTTCTTGGTATTAATTACAATACCGTATTTATCACATGTGTTCTCTATTGTTTTCAATAATATTTCTGGATGGATAATGAAAATATTTTAAATTTTCATTGCCGTAACCGTGAACCGAGTTAACCTAGTCGGCCTTTTTGAAATATAATTGTCTAATTTCGTAATTTCTATTTATATCGAATTGTATGAGTGTTAAAAATGCTGATGTCTCTTAAGTAAATATACATATAATTTTAATTGGAATGATATTTATATCATTTAATACGTGATTTTTAACGAGTAAACATAGCTGCAGAGGGAAAACGATAACACGTGAACAATTTATATCGTCGACTAATATTACCGCGCGTAATGACAGTCGGCCGGTTATTGCGAGTATTTAGAAAAATACGAAATAATTACGAAGGAATAGGAGAGGAACATCAACTGCATTGTCGCATAGGCAATCTGTAAAAGGACCGCATCTCGTCACTGGTGTCGCATGCACATCGGATGGAACCAAATGCCCTTTGCTATATCTACACATTTCCTTCTGTTAGTTTACCGCAAATGTAAGTTCAGAATTAAGTGCATCAGAAACACTGGTCAGTAATACATTAAAAATACACGCAGTGAGATGGGAAATGATATTTAGGCGTAGACTGATGACTGATGTGGCAAATAGCATGAAGATAGACATACTGATTAGCGAGAAGCTACCTATGCAGGCGTATCAGTTTTATCGCGGAAGAGAAATTTAATATCATATAAGACATATTTCTAAAGCTCTAGTTGAAAGTGTTCCGAGATATGAAATAATGAGTCCAGTCTCACAATCTAAAGGAAAAGCGTAAAATAAAATTCCCAATTCACGATATTAAGAAACGTAATTGCAACAAACCGTAAATTATTGAATCCAGTTGAAACCGTAACAGTTAGGTGCGATAAATGCACTCGGGCATTAACGTATAAAAACAAAGAAGAATTTTCAAGATTTTTAATCTCCAAGAGCTGATCTGATAATATGTATTAGTGTAGGCGAAACGGGAATGGTAGGAACTACATTGCCAAGAATTGGAAGAACTGGAGAAAAACGGGAGGCCAGATCTGCTTTACAGAAGAATACATAATGTGGAATACTAATGGCCGTATAAATATTGGAGGTTCAAGATTAAAAGTAATTAAGTTCACTGGTGACTTGGCTATGATGGCTAAATCTGCAAGGGACTTAAATAAAATGGTACAGAAGTTGAATCAGATAGGTAAAAAGTTCGGAATGACAATAAATATAAATAAAACGAAAATAATGTCGATCGGTAGAGAATAAAGAATAGCACATGTTCAGTCGAAAAGAGGATGGACGTTTCGAGAAGATACGGATTACATACATTAAGGTAAAGATGACAGGAGATGGTGTTAAATGAAAACGAAAAAGGTGACAAAGAGTATTGCGCGCCCTCATGACAATGATGAAATTCGAGTAATTTTTGCGGAATACGGCTGGGAAATGATACTACATGCACCCTATTCGCCGGATATGGCTCCTTGTGATCATGACCTGTTCTGCAAACTCAAGGAGCCGATGTGAGTCATCGGTTTTCCGGATTTAGAGACCTTAAATAGTGTTTTCGTGAACTAAACTTCAAAGGCCTCTTGAACGGCATCCAGAACCTCCCTCGTCGCTGGGAACGTATCATTGAGGAGGATGGTGATTATATTGAAAGATTATAATATTTATATGACTCTTTATCAAATAAATTTTGTTTTTTGTATGGACATGTGTGCATTACTTTTAAAATGCCCTACGTATATATATATATATATATATATTAACTACAACGTAATTCTTAGGCTATCCCCCGTTCGAAAAAATGTCCCAGAAAAATGTCCCAATTTTATGTAATGCAAAATGTCCCAAAAAAATGTCCCAATTTATGTAACGTTTGTTATATTTTATAGGATTTTTGTTATTGTTATTTAAAAAATGTCACAATTTTATGTAATGAAATATGTAACGAAAAATATAACGAAAAAATGTCTTAATTTTATATAATGAAAGTTAAATGTTAGAACTGGATTTTTGTGGTTATGTTACTTTTTTTTTGTGTTGATGCCGGTAAGAATTACGTTGTAAATTTTGATAATTTTATACATAGTATAGAAGAGAAAGAGACAAAAATGAAAGCAAGAGGGATCAAGGGGCACATCCCTTGGCGAGGCCAAATGGGTGAGTTATATATAAATATATATATATGTATGTATAAGAAAAAAGAAAAAAAAAGGTGTTTCAGATATTCCTAATATTGTGTTAAGCGCGTTAAGACGGTAAAGGTAAACCATTTTGAAAAATTTCCGAAAAAAGTGAGAACTCGAGCCTTTCTGCTGGTAGAGAACACTATAATAGATGGTACACAAATGGACATTAAAAAGTAGAAGTAAGATACTATTTGACAAATGAGCCAAATTACCCTCTCGCGGCGTTACAGAAAATAGTTTTGTTCTTATTTTTCAGCTAGGACAGATCTTCATTGAGATAGTTGAGATAATTTCCTATCTTTGTTAATTGATTCTTTCGCTACTGGTTTTCGTTCCACGAACTGCAAACAGAATAAGCCAATATATACTGCAGAAAGAATGTGCCCCTACCTCGCTCATTCTTACTTTGCATCCGGTAAGTCATTAGACGACTTTCGTTGTCATCAGTAGCACTCAGAATAGGTCGTTTTTCAGATTTCTCTGCAAACAGCCTTAGTTCTGACACTTATTGATGAGAAAAACGATCAGTTAAACACTTCTACATTAGTGTCCTTATCGGTGCCAAGCAGCACATCGGGGTTTGTGCAGACTTGTGGAAGTCGAAGAAGTGCGTCGAATATAGGGAAAGAGTATATATGCCAGAGGCTGAAATTTTCAATGTCTCTGACACTAACGGATATTACAAAGAGTAACGAAAGAAAACTCGGCAGGAATGGTACTTATGGAAGATCACCACCGGAACATTGCATTCTTGTATATCGGCCGGCACACGTAAGATGTACATTAATCTCAGGCGCATATTTCAGCGATGGCTGATTAAATCTACTATTCAATTAACGTTTTGCGCGGATCTCTAAATCTAGCATGAATATTTCAATTGTCACGTGCTAAAATAGCAAAAATAAGCTGGAGTGTCATTCAGTCGCATGTTTAAAGAATTCATTATAAGAATTTTCGCGAATTGACTACCTGCAGACTTTTCTCCTCGATAAAAAGTGATTAAGGTGATACATAGGAGTGAGTTGTGATTCTATTTTTCTCCTGCGGAGTTTTTACTTTACTTTCGCGGTGGTGCCTCTATATTCAGAGGCAACATTACGATTTTTACGAAATCGCTTTAAATGATTATCAAGAAAATTTTTATTTTTAAAGAAATCTTTCATATAACGTATCTCTTTTAAAGCGAACGTTAGAAATTTATTTACATATAAAAAAGTTTCGAAATTTTTCGTACACGATTTTTTAAATAACTCGATTCGCTTAATATTCAGAAATAGTAATTGGTTAAATTTTTATTTCGATTATTTATCAACAAATCTTTTCTGATCAGTTCGATATGTTGTTAAAGTCCCAATTTTGATTTATTCTCAGCTTTATTTGCAATACCATTTTTCATAGATATGGAGCAACATTTTTCTTTAAATAAATACTTCTGCAATTATGACACGCCATTATTATATTAACAAGCGTGTGGATGCCACTGGGCGAGCAAAGTGATCGGTGCTGCGCCTGTGGGTTAATGAGCAAAAAACTAATAAATATACGAGTACATAAAATGCGGTTTGCCGGTGTTTAAAAAAATTCAATCGCGGTTTTGCACGCCACATGTTTATGGTTAAAATTAATTGAAACTAATTTTAATAAATCGCGATTTTTCGATTCTTAAATGTTAATTATAGATCAAAATTTAAATTATAATAAACACGTTGAATATATTATTAATAAAATTTAAAAAAATTACAATAAAATGAGATCACTGTAAAACAACACATTTGGATTTGATACAAAGAAAAGAGAAATTTTGTATAACGCGCTGTTCCGCTTCATAACTGAATATGGATCTCTAGCTTATTATGAAAAGTTGAGGAAATCAAACATTAAAACACTCAGATCGTTACAGAAAATAATATTAATAGGAGTTATATCTGCTTATGCAATAGCAGGACAACCACCAGTTGATTTACAATTACAACAAATTAATCAAATTAAAAGAATTAATACAGAGAATGGGCGTAAGAAATTAAGTAAAACAAGCATACAGGAAAAAATTAAACAAGTAAAAGACAAGACAATAAAGATATGGCAAGAACAGTATGAAACACAAATAACAGGAAGACGAACAACACAGTTAATTCCAAGTATCAAGGAAAGAATGGAAAACAAAGAACGAACCACTAACTACTACCTAACACAGTATCTTGACATGGTAACTTTGCTTCTTATCTAAAAAAATTCCAGATAATAAGCAACAGTTTATGTGGAGAATGCAAAGAAGATGAAGATACACCCGACCACAAATTCAAAATATGCCAACAATTTAAGGATATAAGAAGAAACTACAACATAAAAGAAGAAGATCTTATGAATTGTTTCAAAGAAGAAAGAACCTATCTCAAGGTCAGCAACTTTGTAAGAGAAATACTGAAAGAGAAAAATGAAATATATTAATCTTAAGATATTGTATTATATATATATGTATATATATATATACACACTGTTAATGTCAAAAAAAAAAAAAATGTAGATATTTAAAATTGATCATACATTCTAATTTATATATTGTGCAATTTATATTAAGCGAAATTCAGCTGATCCCGGAACGAGAAGTGTTTTTGCAAAAGTTCTGGGACAACTGCAATGTAAAAGGTTAACCATATTATATGAATAAACTTGCCCCATCAGTTACATCTGGAATGGGGATCCATTAAAAAAAAATATATTAATTATATTAATTTAAAACGGTTTAATACAGTGGAATTTTTTCTTACACTTAGATTATTACTGGAACAGATAACAAGCTAGATACGGCTTTGAGCTACCAAAAACAGAAAATTACAGCTTCAAAATACACTTGTTTTTTGTTTCGGACTCGGGACAAAAAACGAATACTTGGTACTGGAGAAATCTGAAAAAATATAGGCAGATCAAGACCCCTAAAATTATCTTCAGATTTATTAGGTTTAGTACATATCATGTTTCGAGTCCATGGGATTCTTGTCATTTCGTAGCATACAAGTAGGTTTTTTTTTGTTTTTTTCGTTTTTTTAATTACATGAAAGGAGAATTTGTCAATGATTTTCTGAAAAACCAAAGAAAAAAAAAACAAACAAAATGAAATATAGATAATTTTCTTTTTTTTTTTTACAAAGACTTCGACAACGAGACATTAACGCCAAATGGTATTTAAAGCCAGGCTAAAAAAAAAAAAGCCTGGGAATTAGAAAGGATGGGGAAAAGTTGTACTTTTAAGAAGAGTTGAGAATGAAGTCAAGTGCAGCAATACTTATAAAGGGGTGGTAATACCGAGTTTTCATAAAAGGCCGGATTGATGAAAAGGCCGAACATTCGATCAAAGTCATACAGAAAATGAGCAGAAGATGAGAGAATAAGTAGATACGCAGATGAGAAGCGAGAAAAAATGATGCAGGAAGGGGACTAAAATCGAATGGAAAACGGTGGACCGGAAGGGATGATTGAATGTGAGTTTAAATATAGCTGAAATTGAAAAAATTAAGAAGAGTAGGAATTAAATTGTAGTCTGGATTGAGCCATTTAAGAAAACAGAGCAGTATTGTGAAATCGAGAGCCTAGAAATCTACAATCAGAAATAAAAGGCTATCCATGAATCCATTTGCTCCAATGTCTGGAAAAAACACAATTTTCCTATTGATTTTTACTATTTCGCGGAAATAACTGATAGGATCTTCAGTGTCTCGAGTATATTTTCCGTTTCAATCCATCCCACGGGAATGTCGCGTCTCGATTCCTATGGCTGAGCGCGTTTCTGTATAATACAACGATGGCGAATTCACCCGTTAAACAGGATTTCCTACTTTTCCAAATACCTGTCTACTAGCTCCAAAACAAATCTCTTTTCAAGTCTTTCTGGAGCCTAGGTTATGCGTAGGTTGCTGGTGATTTACATAATACAGTTTGTGTTTTCGTTTAAAATATTTACCAGAAAATGGCGTCTTAGACTTACGGTCTATACCAATTACCAACAGGGGAAGCTCTTCTCATTAGCTCTCTCATCAGTATCAAGATCGCTAATGCAAAAAATTTATCGTTGTAGTTCTGTTTACCAACTATCCGAAAGTATTAATTAAAGCATCGTTAAGACAAAAATCTACTAAAGAAAAAAGAAAATACTAATCGTCATTAGAATTATCGTTTTTAGGTTTTTTTAAGTTAATTAAAAATTTAAGATGTTTCTTAAAAACATTTTAGAACGGCGGGGCTCTTTGTTAGTAAACTTGCATGTAATTTATGTGAGCTCTCGTGCGAATTTAAATATGCTACATTAAGAGCACTTTAGCTGTTAGTAATTAAGCAGGTGAGGAATTTTCAATTCATTTTACTTTTAAATGGTACTTGCGTAGAGTAAAATTATCGACGCGACCGTCGCTGCATTTAATCTCGCAATGGGTTACTTGGTTTTCTAGGTAAATTATCTGTTTTAGCGAGAATGTATTAATTTCTAAAATCATTTCTCGAAAATGTTTTTGCTCAGTTTTAAAATCGCGAAAAAACACAGCTTTTAACTCCGTTTATCGAAACATAAATATGGAAATTGAAAATAATATTAATTACTGTACATTTAAATGTGAGCATATCGCGAAAATGAAAAATTGTCACACAAATGCGAAAAAGCAAATTTTTCAATAGAAGCGAAATAAATTGTTTTTTTTTCTCATTTCATCGTTATTTAATTTTTCTATTCGCGCTATTTACATTTTCGATGTTTTTCTCTCTTTTTTTTCTGCGATTTTCCTTAAAAAAAGATAAAAAAATCTACCGCAATTTTGACAGCTTTCAATTTTATAATGTGCCACTCGTGTCGTTTTTCCATTTGTTCAGACGCGTTCAAAATGTACCAACTACTTCATTTGTGTCAGTCTGAAAATCACAAATCATACAAATACAGTAGGGGTGCATACCTGCGAATGAAATGAGTCGTTTTTGAAAAAAAACCACCAAAAAAAACACGTATTAGGAAAGTGAAATGGTACGTTCCGACGTCACTAATACGAATAGAAATAGATTTTTTACGAAAAAATAATGCGATAATGAAAAAATTGAAGTACAATTATAAATAATTACTTCAGTTACTCAAAATACGCATAGAAGTATTTACTTTATCCCATTTAAACATCATTTTGTAATAAAAACAAAAAGAACGAGCTAAACATTGAACAAATAATAAAAACATTAATCACTCGAAAAGAAAAAATGTACAGAGAAAAAATACCGGTTGTGTGTTATGTAAATATATTATAAAAAGTGGGTAAATTTTATATATTTCAGCTTTAAAAAATGTAGAACTAGCGATATTAATATTTCATTTTGTACAAATATTAATTACTGTACAACAGAGTTATTTAATGTTCTAAATATAACAAATAAGTAAAATGTGACTCTTCAAGAGATAATTTTGCATTGGCCAAACCTGGGGAGATAATTTTGCATTGGACAAACCTGGGGAGATAATTTTGCATTGGACAAACCTGGGGAGATAATTTTGCATTGGACAAACCTGGGGAGATAATTTTGCATTGGACAAACCTGGGGAGATAATTTTGCATTGGACAAACCTGGGGAGATAATTTTGCATTGGACAAACCTGGGGAGATAATTTTGCATTGGAAAAACCTGGAGAGATAATTTTTATTTTGAAATTTAAACAGTATTCGCGTTTAATGAAAATATTCAGAAGTTTACGGAATATTTAGCATTAGAAATAAGATAATCCGCATTTGAAATTATTGTATTTTCGAAAATAGTTCGTATAAACAAAGAAACACCTGAGGTATTCCCACAAAAATAATCTCTTACTTTTCGTTCCGTTATTTAATGTAAAATTTATCCATACAACACAAAAGTTTGTAAAAAACATGGAGCCAGTTCAGTAGTCTATAAAGTATGCATACATATATAAATTAATTACCAACAAATCGTTCGTATTTCGATTTTTTTCGTTTATTTTTTCAAACAAATAGTCCACATTTTTATTTCTTTATGAATATTTAGTTAACAACAAAACTAAAGAATATGATAAAAATGCGGATATGTAAACACGTGTACTTTGTTACTGCTACAACAACTGTTGATGTTGATTGAAATTATTTTATTTATTGCGAAGGTTTTTTAAAGCCTCTTAAGTAATGATAATAATAAAAATCCAGCATCGCCAAATTATAGTCGAGTAATAAAGCGTGTAGAGGTGTTTACTTATCCGCGTTTTCATCGTATTCTTTACGATTACCGCTAACTGAATTGGTAGATTGTCTAAATAGATATAGGCACGATCGAGAAATATATAATTCGACTTACCTATTATAGTAATTTTCGATACATATAACGAATACAGCGTGCAATACAATCATAGTAAACTTTCACGGTTTTCTTATTAGTAAAAATATATCGAAACGAATGTTCCCATAGAAAGGGAAAAACAGGGGAGAAAACCACAATTAGCGGTAATAATTAATTTACGAATTGCATCGTACGTCGAGGGAATTTTCAACAGTCAATCGACCGTATCGATCATACGTCGTCAAGAGGTAACGGAAATTACATGTTTGCGGTAAAGGAATATCAATGTGTACTTGAATTTATCAATGTCCTCCAGCTGACTGAATGACGAGAGTGCATGTGACGAACTACACTAGTTCCATTCTGATATGTCCTTTGTCATGCTTAGCCGGATAAAACTGAATATACATATATGATAAATTTGACAAAAAATTTGTTTCCTTAACATCTCTTTGAAAAATTATTCGCTGTGGTGGTTTCTCGCGAAAATATGCGCGAATTATTTTTGTATCAGAGCTTGGTGTTTGTTCTTTCGTATCATTTTTGTATTCTTCCCTTTTTGAATTTTTTATTCATTTCTTTATAGTTTTTTTTTTTTTTGTTTTTTTGTTTTTTTTTTTCTATTTTGAAATCGTTTCGAGTAGGATTGCTTCATCAATTTTCTCGATTCTGCTAATGGGGTGTTCGTTTCATTAACAACGATATCTGTTGTAAATTCTAAAATGATATTTGCTATTCTCGTCTCGAGCTTGAGTGTTTGATGGTTTCCTCGAATAAAGTATCTGCGATCTGTAATTACGTTGAAATTCTGATACTACCATATATTCCAGAAGTTCCCTCTGTTGCACGATAAATATCGGCATTACATGCTGTCAAGTTTTATACCGAACAATCTCAAAGGCTCTCGCCTACCATCATATAAAACTGCTGCTCCAACATCGCACCGACTGCTGTATCACTGGCATCGGTAGTCAAGAATATGGTAATGTCTCTAGTGCTGGAAATCCAAGTTAAAACAACGCATTAGCCACACCAGCTTTTGCATCTTTAAAATATTCACAATAACTTTGCATTGTTTCATCACGCTTTGCTGCGCGATCACAAAGTATATCGATGGCTAATTTTTAAAGATAAAGTTTAGAACTGCAGCTAGACAGCGTAATTTTACGATATCTGAACTTCCGGTGAATCTTGCACATGCTGTGTCTCAAACATTTTACTTCTTCTCATGTATAACTTTTCCCTATCAGCACCATTCTGCACAAACCTTCGAAAAATCTCTTCTACATGTTCTAATTAGTTCGTTGTAGATATCTGATTACACAAGAATGTTATCTACCATACGGAAATGCGAAATCATAAACCGTTGAAATGTTTGGCGGTGTAACTTGAACGTTTGAACCCATATAATCCAAAAGAAAGCTCTAGCCGTTTTCTCAAAGTCCGTATTAACCGTAGGAATATTATGAAACGCTCAAGTCTATTGCAAAAAAAAGAAAAGTTTTCGAACCCGTAATATTACGAGAGGCATCATGCACTCCACGATCGGGTTATGTAAAAGTTCGATAGTCACCTATAATTCAAGGATTTCCATACGAAGAAGATGATTTTGATTTCTAACATCTATCATAAATTGTTCTACTTTCCCTACTATTCTTGCAGTTCTTTATGTATCCTTGATTTTAAACGTACAGGCGCTTCCGTGATTTCAGTGGCATGCTTGACTGTGTGCGCGAAGGTGTTAAGAAATTTTTAGCATGTACCATGGAAGGCAAATAAGTGTAATTTACACGTTGCTTTCCAATGAAGAGTCAGCACCCAATAACTTCAGTGAGGGACGAATGATTCCGCTACTACTAATAAAGCCTTTAGGAATGTGTTGACATCTAAAATCAAGCGTGAAGTGTCAGTTACATTTGCACCGATTATTATTATTAGCGTTTTAACACTGCATACAGAGCAAACGGCCACGTATACAGTTTCACTAGTACAAAATCGAATTCAACAGTGCACCCGCTGAATGTACTCATTTCCGCTCTGTTTGCAGCATACAGTGATGCGCTGCGTGAACTTTATTTTGGCCTCGATGTGCTTCTAGTAACACAGAGATGACTATTGCCGATTAAGGTGTACTCGAGAGTTCGCTGCTCCCTTAATAAATAACCTCGATCGAATAGTACGGTTACTAGGGGGGAAAGTAGTGTCGTCATCATCATGGTTATCTAGGCGGATTATTTTTTCCTCTTCTTTGAACCAAACGTGTGGTGAATTCGTCGGATTCCATTAAATAATCAGTAGAAGATCTTTTTCGACTACAAAGATTGAGAACGATTGGACTTGTTTTGCATAGCTCTAATTTGCAGGTTTAGATTTTTTATGACGGAAAGCAAAAGATTGAATTGGCTACGTGTTATATCGGTGACTCCGTTGTTTTTTTGCAGTTGCCAAAGTACCGTTACAAAGTAAATTGGCTTTTTCGGTTAGGCAGCTGAGATCTTGGTTCTTTGACGTTGCCAACAACAGTTGCGACTTTTCAGGGGTAACTTCCATCGTAACGCTTTAATTACACTAGCGGTGTAGCGGAACTTCCTACTTGACGACGAATTTCCGGTATTAGACTAGACAACCTTTAAAGGAACCCGCATCCATCGGTAGGACGACCAGCAATTCTTCTTGCTTTGTCTCATCACACTGACTTCGAGATCAGAAATGATACGTGTTTTGATGTTGACGTATACTAAATTGGCTATCATTACTTTGAATGACATAACTTGGCGATGTTAAAATGTTTCGCGGCGAGTACGATAAGATACGTGTCTATACTTCACACAATTATCGTCAGATGTGTACCTATAGCCGCCAGTTCACTAAGTAGTTTTATTCGTTTGTGCCGGTAACCGCTCCTTCGCCAAGCGGGAAATTCATTTTAATTATTCTGCAGGTGATTTACAACTGTATCCGATTAAAATGGACGGAACGAATCTTTTTAAAATAGAACTCTATTCGAATTTTGCGAGTAAGTATAAAATTGAAAGGCAGTAGTGTGAAATTATAAAACTTCCGTAAAAACTAAAATGATGGTATGCGGCAATTGAGTAACATCTTCTGGCATTTGTAGTGTTTACAACCGAAAATGCGAAAAACTCACAAATTTTTAAATGATCACGACGAGTTCGTTAACGATATTAACGAAAAAGTGTGAAATTGTAATGTTCGCGAACTACAAGGAAAAGTAGTAAATTACGGAAAAGAATGAGTTGATTTTGTTTTTCCGCCATCGAATCCGGTTACAGCACCATTTTGGCAAATGATAAGTGGATAGAAATTTGGGATTTATTTAAAATTATGTTTTTCAATAATTTTCAATTAATGTAACGGTTTTCTGATTCGAAAATATACAATTGAAACGAATGCCCAAACGGAAATAAAAGTGTCGTTATCAGAGATAAAGTTAGAAATTGGTGAGAGGGTTTCACTTATATTTCCATTGTCCTTTTTCTGTTTCTGTAGTCTTTAAATTAAATTTTACGTGCCATGTGCAGCAACTATGGCTAGAGACACGGGAGGAGAAGGAGGTTTAGATCAGTGAGTAGAGTCCCGACTTATGAAGGAAATTTAACGTCAATAATATTAAATTACCATCTAGGCAAAAAACTCGATTGACAAGAAACCAAAGTAATACATACTACATCTATCCTCGTGGGGTAAATCTGCGAATTGATAATACGGATGATTCGGTTTTAATTAAATTAATAAGTACAATCCCGAATCATATATTAGAGGAAAAAAGAATTGGTGTATGGAAAAAGGAGGTGGAAATTTGGTTAAAGGAATGGTGCAAAGATTGAATAACAAGCTACGTTCTGAATCTCCCTACCTTCTAATGCTCCTTTCTTTATACGTTTTTGTTTTTGATTTCCTGGTGTCTTTACCAGTCGTTAAGTGGTAAAAACGATAAGGTTTCCCATTTTAAATATTGAACTGTCGGCATGTGATAATGTACAGATACGTATTACGGGGCGTTGTACGTAGTTGCATGCGTTTATATATTTATACTTAATCTTAACGCTAGAGTTCTAATATTATAAGTATAAAATAAGTTAAGATAAATTATAATTTTTTGTATTGTATATATTTTTTGAATAAACGTTAATAAGAGTGTCGGGCACTCACACAACGGGCATATTTTCCCTGTGAGACCCACAACCGATTTAAAAAAAAAAGGATTAAACTGGATAATGAAGAGGAGTTGTCTTTAAGGACGAAGGGAAGAAGGTAGGTTGAAACATTTCTTTTCAAAGGAATCATTCGGTGAGGATATGGTGAATGGTGAGGGAAACTCTGTCTGTAGTCTTATTCTGATTAGCTAAGCTTTATTTCTATTTTATTTGTCGCGTCTTTAGATTAATTTACGTTTTTCATTTATTCGTGCCCTTGTTTTCTTTTTATTTATTTATTCGTTTCGTTTATAATATTTTTATTTATTTAGTTTTTGACATTTTGTATTTAACCTTTGTTCTTCTTATATAATAATAATAATAATTATTATTATTATTATAGTATCGATAAAAATAGCAATAATAAGGATAACAATAATAGTAGCAATATTAATAATGGTAATGATAATAATAGTAGGAAAATTATTTTAGTAGAAATTTATAGCAACTTTTTCTCAATGATCTTTAGGTTCTCGTACAAAGTATATCTGGAGGGTCTTGTTAACTGGAAAAATTTGGGTAATCTGCACCCTTTAGCTATTACCAAACTATTACATTTAGCTATTACACTGTGATGCGGTTCTTTCCCTTCGCACCTAGCATATCTTGGACTATTCTTGTATTCGTTCGATACAGGACTATACTTGGTGTACAATGGTACGATTGTCTAATTCTTCGTGCAAACGGTTTGCGCGAGACGTTCCAGATGAATAAGACAGAAAAGAACCCCCTCGAAAGATATTAACGTTGAAAAACTCGGTACGGACCCAACTTTATCATTTGGAGCTCTATAGGCGCCTATTAAGTCTTTTGATATCATTACTAATGTATAGGTTATTATCGATCATTTTTTGTAATTGTTGTTCGTCGTATTTAATATCAGCGCCCTTAATAATTCCCATCCTAAAATTAAGCGCGATGAAATGTGGTAACCGCGAGACGAAAAAGAGTTACTTCTGATCAAAATTATTTGCCGAAACGGGAGAGGAAAAATCATTTGTTACTTCATTTCAGCCAATTTTCTTAATTTTATTTTAGACTTTGTTAATATGTTGATCAGTTTAAGTGTACTACTGATAGACGAACGTAATTGCTCCTGATTATTAGTATTTATTAGGTAAAAACATTTACACTATAAACATATAAAATTTATTATTGAAATTAAAATTTCCGACTAGAGTGAAAGCGTATATTATATAAATATTTATAAGACATTAATTAGGGCGTATTTTTTTTTTTTTCGATTTCGTTCAATAAGTATGAATAATTTTGTAATGTGTATAAATTGAATAAACGATAAGAGTGTCGGGCATTGACACAACGTGCATACTTGCCCCGTGAGACCCACAACTTATTTAAATAAAAAAAAAAAAAGCAAAAAAAAAGAGTTTCGGATAGCCCGGTCCATAATCACGGTGATGTGAATAATTGAAAATTAAAATTAAAGTAAACGATGCAAATTAAAAGTCGATTTCAGTTGTTACAAATATCGATATAAAACGTAAATATAAATTCAATAACAAACAATAAATAATAAATATCAAATTATTTTATAAATTTAAAAACAATTTAAACAATGGCCATTAATATTCGGCTACTAATGTTATATTTTTGTTATACGAACGACATATACATTTAACAATTTGCAAAATATATGTATAACATAATCAAGATTTTTAAAAACTTTAAAAAACATTAAACATGAATCACATATATATATATATATATATATATAAACAATAAATATAATAAACTAGTCCGACCAGTTTCGTCAAATGTTTGACTTATGTTATGTGAATTGTTTAATGTATATGTCGTTCGTATAATAAAAATATAACATTAGTAACCGAATATTAATTGTTAAATTGTTTACATTTATCATATAGTGCGGTTTACGGAAGAAAAATACATGTAATCAAATTATTTATTTATTTATTTATTTATGTTTATGTTTATTATTCATTATTTATTATTTATTATTTAATTTATATTAACGTTTTATATCGATGTTTGTAAAAGACGCTGCAGATGATTTTTTCGTAATTCGATTTACTACCGAAAACGAAGGCATCAGAAAGGGGGGCGTAGGAGGACAATGAAATATTAACGAACCGAATAACGAGAGATAAATTAATGCGAAGACAATAATCCAAACATGTCTCGTACGTCGCCGATATTAGGTAAAGTTAACATATATTTACGTTAAATAATAGTTTTCTAAACGATAAAACGAAATCCGATTCTAATATAAGTTTCTAAGAAGAACTATTAGATAATAGTAAAAGTACCGAGATTTATTACACTCATTTGCTTGGTAATGAAAACTAATAATCAGTTACCGTAGCGTCCAATTAAGTAGTGTTATTTCGTTCAGGTAGGACCTGATATGAATATAATATACAAAAATTTCGCGATAAATAAAACTTTAAAATTCGAAACAAAAAATTTATATTATCAAGGAACGGTAGCGAGAATGGTACAAATTATGCGGAATAGTTTATAGTGTTGCCGAAATTGTTCCGATATTCATTTAAACTCGCTAATATCCTTTCGATATCAGCTGCTGATTTATTAATCGGTTCTAGAAATATATAAGTACTATTCATTTTTGAACTACGCCGAGTGAAAGGCACCGGGCTGCTAAGAAATTCTCAATCTACAAATCGAGATTTTTGATATTTTCGTTCAGACTTGAACCGAAAAAAATGTAACATTTTTATAACACTTTTTTAAATTATATTTAATACAGTCATTCAAAAATATAAACGCGTGCTTGTAAGTTTTCTCCGGTAATTGAGAGTTTCGTCCCCGTTATCCTTTTTCTATTACGCAGTTAGCTTTACTGATCTCTTTCCAAAGTTCATCCGAATCCGGTTAATCTCCGTTTCCTTGAAAAATATTGATTTTTTTAAACGCTTTTTTTTACAGAACATTAACTTCCAACATGTTCTCAAGTCTACGTGCAAACACTTTTAATTAAAATGTGCTTTCGAATTCAAATAAATACACGTAATTTTAACTATCTTTCAGATATGGTATATTTAATATCCTGCGCTGATTGTATTATAATGTCTATTACTATTTTCACTTTTACCTTGTACACTATATTTGTCGTGTGTTGTACAAAACCCGGTAATTATTCGCTAGATAACATAATATAGAGTTCCATTAAGTCCTTTTACAATTCGTATATCCTGCATATACATATATATGTAAAATTACTCGCTGCGAAAGGGTCCGTAAAGAAACACAAGTGATATTTTAAAAAAAGCGTCAAAATAAAATCAAGCCAAAAAAGGAAAAATAGCACGATTCAACTTTTGAAAAACAAATTAAATTCGAATACTGTTTTAATAATTTTTTATCAAATAAAAAATATAAATGAAATAAAAACCTCCTCGAAGTGATAATGTGATTTTTTTCATTTAATTATTTCGATCGTAATAATCATCAAGTGGGGAAACAAAAATTCCAGCTGGTGGCAGGTTGTGTTTAAAACTGAAAAGTTTTCATTTAAAGGAATCGGTAGAACAAACGTTCTTGTAGCTGCTCCCAATACAGCTGGGTAACACGAACCTGTTATTGAAAAAACTTTCAGTCATAATTCCGAAAATAGCAGAAAAAATCAATTTTGAACAATACGACCAAGTCTGCCAGACACGACTGTTATTGATTTTCCGTGGCGAAAATTTCGAAGCGATTCCGACGGACGATGGTATTAATTGGGACAACGGAATTCATTAAAAATGTAGAGAACATTTTCAAACGACAATGACATTCGCAGCTTTCGCAATTAAAGTGTACTCTCTTCCAGGGCCCGGGCTTTGTGTGGCGGGCCTCTTTGTTAATTAAATTTTCGGAATAATTTAATTGCGTTAGCGTGATAAATTTACTACGAAATATTTCTCCGTTTATTCCAGCTTAATTGACCTATTTTGTTGGCCGGCATCTTCGTGGAAATATCCGGTTTTTCGTGTGTAACTTTCACAATAAAAATAGGGATTGAAAAATGTCAGCCGGCTAATGAGGAAAAATCATCCAATTAACCGTCGCATTTAGTTTGCTTTAAACGGTTGTTCGAAATTGTCATTTTTCCTTGTTTACAATGTTCTTCAGCGGCATTGCGCGTCGCTTTGAACGTATTGTGTTTCCGGCATTATTCCGTGTCCATCAGGTCGCGAACAGTTTATTTCCTCTTCGTACATTCGTAATTCTGTTCTAAATGTTTTCCCGCGTCTTATGAGCTCGGAACTACGTTTTAATGACGTATGAAATTTCGTGAAATTTTTCCATTTCACGAACAATTCACGAAAGAACTTTCCGGTTAATTGCGGCACTCGTTTTTTAAATCCAGTTTTACTCCGCTGCGTTTCCTTTAAATATTTGAAATTTATTCTCTCGATATACAACTAATGAATTAATTCCGTTTTCCTTTCTAATTGTTTCGGAATAAAGATGCCTGGTTGACGAGCCTGATAACAAAAAAAAAAAAAAAAAACCAAGAGAAAAGAAAAACCTGCAACTGTATTTACACTACATCGAACTGTGCACTTGCTCAACTTTAATTTCATTCGTGAAAACAAATTTACCGAGCAAAAATGAACGAAACTCGTAATCTACTCTAAAACTGGACAAAGTTATGTTCAAAAACTTCGTTACATTTTATTTTAGTTTTTCAGTGTGTTACTAAAAAGCTTGTGCTCTTTTCAGGCGGTTTTTTCTACCTGTAATTCTCTGTAAAACTAATTATTACGGTTATTCTTGTTGATTTTCAAAAGTTTTCTAATGAAAAGCATGCGAAAATTTATTTTCGGATAATTAGTTGTAATAATCAGGAGAGTTGAAAAGTGAAAAAAAATCTATCCCGTTAAACACATCAAAACTTTATTGAGTCGTTTAATCAGAAGACCAATGTTTTAAGTTCGACTTTCATAGCGCATTTTAGTCTTAATTTTCCCGTTCAATTGTTTCTTAATTCCTTTCATTCGCGCCGAAGACAAAAACTAATTCGCAATTCTCTAATCCGAAAGTGTGTACTTTTTTCGTTTAATAAGCTTTTTGGTTAATATTTTATACGTTATTATTAAAACGATTTTTTCCCCTTTACAATCTTACGAATTATTGAAAAAATAAAAAAAAAAAAGGTCTTTAACGGTGCTCCAAAATACTGTTTCAATCCTACCGTTTTATACGTAAGATATACAAAAAAGATACATGTTCCGGTGCAGCTGAAATGTTACCCCGTTTACCTAAATCGGTCAACTATCTCATCTATAATTAGACTTCGGTTTAATTGCTTCCTTCTTCGCTCTTTCGTTTCTCCATTACTCAGCCTCCGCTCTGTCCGTTTGATCCAGCAGAAGCAAACTTCACTTGTGATGCAAATCGCATTTTACTTGAATGTCCTTTCATTTCTTTAGAACGCGCGATACTGTATTCCAGTCTTGGCCTTCCTACGCCTTACAGCGATCAATGCTTTCTTTTCCTTCTCCCTTGATTATTCCTTTGTTAGCTTCATTCATATATTCTATTTCGAATATTTTCCTATATAATGATTAGTGCTGTCATACCTGTTGGGTAACGTCTTTAGCTAACATGCTCAAATTTTCACCGGGGATGCCAAACGTAATGTTACTAGTTTACGCCCTCGGGGATGCTACTATAGTCTAGTAGTTACCGCGGACGACTAATTAAATGATTAAAATATTATTATTTTATAAAACATATATAATATAGTTGGCTTTTTTCAATTTTATATTACACAGTTTCTAAGTCAATCTTTTTAACGGCCCCGTTGGAAAGACGCAATTAATAAATCTGAAAATATATACAAGAATAAAAAGGATTATTTAAATATAAAAGGAAATTTTATATATCACTGGTCCGTTAAATTGGCAGTCCAGTGCCGCAAATTAGCGGGATCCTTTAATCCGATGTAAAAATTTCCGTGATGATTCAAATCGAATAATCGACTGCCCTAACTACGGGGGCATAATTTTACATGCGATTTCTGCCACGGTCAGATATAGACTAAAAAATGAATAATTACTTTGAAAAAAAAATAAATTACTCCAAAGAGAAAGGAAATTTTTTTCTTTTTTTTCAATATAAAATAATAATAATATTATTTTATATATTTTTTTTTGTAGTGCGCTAGCGGCTTTGATCCGATAACTACAGAAATTATAGAAAGGGTTAACTAGAAAGATAATTAGAAATAGAGTTTAGGAAAGATTGAAGTACAGGAATTTTATAGCTGGAGATGAGAAGGAAAGGAGAAAGTAAGAATTATAAACGGAGCACGAAGATCCAGTGTTAAGATTTTGGAGTACAAAGCAATCAAGGGCGTTAAAACAAGGTGTGGTTTGCAATATATAGTGGAGTAGAGATGGAACTATGAAGAGGCCAATCGGAAGAGGACGACAGGGAAAAACGAAAACGTGAAGAGGATAGAAGGAAGTGATTAAAACGCAGTCTGATTAAGGGAATGATCGCAGAGCATTCGATAAGAAGAGGATTGAAACCACGGCTGAGAACAGGGACTCGGCTGAATTTGAAGATAATGGGAGGCGGGATTAGAAAATAAAGAAGGATAAATGTCCATAGTCAGCAATGATTGCTCAAGGAAAGAAGGAGAATGTCCGAGGCAGGAAGGTTACAGAGTAACATCGCGGGCGGCTGAAAAATCTGCTAACTCGTTGCCCACGATGCCAGAAGGACTAGAAACCCACAAAAGGTCTAATAGAGCGGCATGAGAGTAGATCAGATATGAGAGAATAATAGAGATGAAGAAATGAGAAGGAGGAGAAGAAGAAATAGCTTCAAGAACACTTTTGGAATCGAAGACTATGAGACATTTATTGATCCCTCTTATGGATGGAATGTGAAGCAGATTGCGCGTAAAATGGAGATAAGAACAAAAGGAACGGAGCTTGAAGGATTCGATATAGTGAGAGGAAGGTAAACGTGTAGCCCATTCTAATTTTTAGAACCGGCAGTAAAGAATGTTAGATGAGAAGGAAAAGATCTATCAAGCACGCGGAGGAATTCGGCTTGGATTGTAGAATGTGCGACAGAGCTGGTCTGGAGAGGGAGAGAGAAGAGATTAATAGTCTGCCAAATGCTGGTAAAGTCATAGGAAAAGTAAGAAAGCTTGGAATAAGGAAAGACATGAGGCGAAAAATTAGAGACTCGAGCTGCTACAAGAGAAAGGATTGGGATTTTATAAGGAGCAAAGGGCCACTGGTTTTTAATACCGAGATAGAAGGAGATAGGATTAGATGAGGACACACAAAGACGTTTAATTAGAAAATTGTAACCAAGCTGCGATCTGTGAATAAAAAGTGGTTGTATCGCAGATTCAGAAAGGATAGCGGGAATAAGAGAGGATTTTAACGCTCCAATGCACAGCCAAGGCAGCAATATTGAACTTTGTCCAGTTTGGCGAGGAAGTATTGAGCGGAATTTCAATTGATGAAGAAGCGGTAATCAATCCTGATAGCTTTATAAAGGATTGGGAGAATAGAAGAGTCACCACCACCCCATTTGGATGAAGATAGGGCTTTCAATAGAAAGGTAAACAGCGACTGACTAGTTTAAAAACAAAAATGTCTATCTGACCTTTTGTATTTCTTCCTTTCTCTCCGCCTCCAGACCACCGGAATTGACTGTATAAGATGCTCGCTTCTCCTTGCGATGGTCCCGACTTAGGGCTATTCACCCCAAACCGACCACTGGAACTCACACGCACACGCACGTATTTTCTCTCTGACCGCATTTTCCGAAATTTTATATTTTTATTCTATCTTATTTATTTACAGTATGCATAATGTAGTGTCCACATTAGACAACTCAATATGCATTCAGATAAATGAGGACGAAAACGGAATGACAAGATAACTATAGAAAGTTAACTATTCGACAAATCCTATTGCTAACTTTTAAGTTGCTTGCCAATTCTAAGCCTCGGTAAAATGTATAAGAAAAAAATATAAAGTTGATAGCGTGGTATAAAAGACGCAATATATCATGGTAATCGGAAACGAAATCTAAAAAATCTAAAACACCGACTAGCTTTGAACTATAATATATTGTTCATGATGATGACATGATTATAACACACTGTGTGGTTCTAAACGATATAATTCGACGCTGGTTAGCGTTTTAGCTGTTGTACTTAGCGCGGAGAAAATAATACCTAACAATAATAACAATAATAAAAAAAGAAAAAAGCTAGACTAATTTATATGGAATTTAACGTTTCGGTAGTTTTCCGCGCTTGTTCAATAGTGTGCCGGTGGGCATGTGATGACGGATGACATGAACAGTCGCATATGATAATGTTTCTCGATTGTCGCATCTTGTCTCTCACTCATGATCATCCGAAGAATCTGAAATTTAGTTTAGTTTTTCTGCCGCAATTGTAATACCCAGAACTTTTTTCATTTCAGAGGACTTGAAACTTGAGGAAAATTCTCACTGATTACCGAGATCATACTGTGACATTGGAAGTAAAGTGAGCATAGCAGGGTGTCGCCATTTCACGAAGGTTCACAATTCGTAGCGGTACTGGTGGGAGTAGTCAATTCTATATAAAAAAATTATCGCAATCCCGACTAGCGAGAATATTAAGAACAAAAAAAATGTTTACTGCTATACAAAATTTTCGTTTTAGTTCTTTTTTTTGTTGCTCCAATCGATTCTTCGTGACCAATCGCTAAAATCTTACTAACAAGTTTACGATCTCCAAGTGCCAATCAGCACTTTTGTATGATCTATATTAAAAAAAGAAAGGTTTTCACTTTTCGTTTTCTTTTTGGTTCTTATAATTTACAGACACTCCGCTTATATTTCCGCTTGCACCACTGCTCATATTCTCTCATCCGTACTCTTTCGTCCCATCATTCATCCACGAGTTTTTAGCCATAGTATCGAGCTTGTTATTGTTTTTTCTCGTGTTTTTTTTCTTCTTTTCAATTCCATCTACTTCCTTCACCCTAGTAAAAAATCGTAAATCTGGTACTTTTTCCTTTCCTCCTTCTATTCAACTTTGTTCACTTAGTTTACCGATTAGTCTGGTTGTTTCGTTTATTTTCCATCGCTAATTTTATATAATTTAATTTGTTCTGTTGTCATTTCTATGATTCGCTTGGGTTTTGACCATTCTGCTCTTCCTTCCTCTCGTTTATTCCCTTGTCTCCTCTCCAAATTGCCCTCTCCACCGAAATAAAGCGACGCTTTGCAACGCCCATCTCACATCTTTTTTGAATGTCCATTCCTTTCTGTCGAACGTTGTATTCTATATTCTTGTCTGCTGAAACTCAACCTACTCCTTATTGTGCATCTTATATTTTGTCCTTCTCCTCGCCATCCATTATTTCATCCATTAGTAGATCCTTTGTATTGTCCATATTTGACCGAATCAAAATTTAACTGACGGCTCTTTTCTTTCTTATTGTTTCTGAGTGTAGGTCCTTAGCTGACGTGCCCAAAGGGAGGATCTAAAAAAAAAAAAAAAATCCTATTTTATACTTTTCTAGTATCTATAGCCCTATTTTTTACTTGGAAACTGATGCGAGTTTGTGTATGTATTTGTTCATGTGTGTTCGTTTCCGCTAAACAAACGTGTTTAGCATACCATTATTTGCTTAATAACCAAAATATCAAAAAAAAGCGACTTCTCCGCTGCTTTCTGTTTCTACTGTGAACTCGTATATTTTCACGGTAACTGTTAAAGTCGTTCAAACATTCTCGTATCTTTCCAGCCAAATTACGAATGTGTCATCAACGTATCGGTCCTAAAATTTTGGAGTCCACTTTTAGGCAACCTGTTGTTCCAATTTCTTTGTTAAAATATTTGAGAACATCGGAGAGCTAACCGGGATATATCATTCTTTTTGTAAAATTGATTACCAAACGTGAATTCGACTTAACTGTTTCGTTAATAAATTTAAGTGCTTGTTGTCCATCTCTCTTTCTTTAATAATCGTAACAGTATATTAGCCGTCGGAGCATCAGTGAAAAGAAAGAGATACAGCGTCCGAGCTGACTAACAGAGAGACCTTCGCCTTGAATAACAACGGACCGAAATTTTCAGTACACTTAGGAAAAATAATCAGGAAAGTACGAAAGAAGAAGAATTTAAAGTCAATTATTTTGAAATAAAACTAGGCTGAATTTTACATGATAAATTAAGACACGCTGATCTTTACCGGTAGTAAAAAAGCGGAAAAATCTTTTTTAGAAATAATAAGGAGATGCTAACGCTGAGTTTTTCTGTTCATCTGGTCAAAATTGTATTGGCCGAACAGGCTGAGCAGTAAAGGGGAGAAAAAAAGAGGAATACTATCGACGATACAAAGGCGTAGAAAAATCCGCGGTGTCAGCACCAAGAAAAAATGACGTGCTCAGTTTCGATAAGGCACAGCTTACAGCAAAGTCGGATAAGTTGGGAGTTATAGAAGCGATCGAAATTAAGAAACACGGAAATTTTGACCGCGATGGTACCACAAAATGGATGAAACGCCGTTATTGAGACAATTATAAAACAGCGAATGGAAGGACTCAGCAGCGTTAACCAATCAGAAGTCAGCAGCCCGTTGCTCGTTCAGTAGTTTTTATTATATATATGTGACCGTGATCATGCTTGGCTTCTATACAGTGTTTATCCGTTCTAAACGTTAACATGTAATCTGAAGTGGGTTTATCAAAAATAATGTCACGAAAGTTTTAAACCTTATTCTCGTTTGTACAAAATACTCCTCGTAATTGGCGTGGATGTCGTATGTTATTTCCTCAGCGTAATAATTTAAACATGGATTTTGCAGACCGACTTTGGTATACTATTTACACGCCTCGCTTGACTTTAACCGCAATTCCCCTCTCCCTCTTTTTTTGTTTAATCTTAGCTTCAACTACGATTTTTTTGAAGTAGTTAAAAATATTTCTCGATCGTTTGTTAACGAATTCCCTTTTGAGACAATTCAATATTCGAAGATGCTTTATCCATCAATTCCACAGTTGTAGTTATTTAAAGACGTTAATTTGTTTAATCGAACTTTTCATAACATCGTTTTTAATTTACCGTAACATACACACAGATGAATAAAAATAAAGTACGTTTACATAAAGTAAAAGTAAAGTACTTGTATGTCGCATACCCTTGATAGGGTCCGGGAGTATGAACTTAAGTTTTTCATAATGGTACTAACTCGGGCCAGTTCCGTTCTACTTTTAGATTATCCATTTTTACTTTCCCTCAGATAATTCTCTGGTATAACCAATATTCAATTTCAGATTAGGTTTAAAGCTGGGAGCGATTCGGATCCGGGACGAGACATATCGCGATAACCTACGACACCTCTGCTTTGGCAGCCGAGCACCTTAACCTTCTGTACTTAGGTATATTTGAACATGATTAATATGTAAAGTTTTTGTCGTCTGCCTATTTTCTTTGTTTTTATACGAAAAAATTTTGAGCTAAATTTTATACTTTTTGATTATGCCGCTGCTGTCGCAATAACAAACGTTTTCGGGCAAACGCTGTTTCGAAATGAAATAAAGGAAAGCGGAAAAGAATAATTTTAATGAAAACGTGTTCTATTGAAACAACGTCGATTTAAATATTTATATTTCCGTTTTCCATCGCGAACATTTCGATTAAAATGTGCGGAAGATTTGTTGAATTTCGCAAATGAGCACTTGTAATTCAGACATTTCTGCGTTTTTAATTAATATTTACCTATTAAATATCTGTTAAGTAGGCGTAAAAATGTTCGTTATGTTCTTGGCGGGAAGAAGGACATTGTCGGTTCTGCAATGCTGCAAACAATGGTAATCTCTTACCGCAAAAAGGCTAAATCCGCGCGGTTTCCTCTACCACACGTGTATTACACATTATAGGGGAGACTGTCAACATTTCGTTCGTTTGCTTTATTACTCTCAGCTTAACCAATTAAAACACAGCCGCACCATAAAATTAAAAAAAAAAAAAAAGAAAAGAAAAGAAAAAATAGTAATTTCAGTAGTTTTACAGTTTAAATTTTTTTTCCTAACACTGTTCGCTTTCTAGATAGGTTCATAGGCTAACGTTTTGTTCGTTGATAAGAGTGTTGGGCACTCACACAACGGGCATATTTGCCCTGTGAGACCCACAACTTATTCTTAAAAAAATAATTCAAATTCGTCACTCACACGTTTAGTAAATTTCGTGACTATCTCTACTCATACACTTTCGTCGGACATCCTGATGTGCGAATGGAAGAAACATGGGTCTCGTCCAAACCGAGTATTTTATTTCGGCGGTGATGGGACATGGCCCAGTTGCGAGTTACTTAAGAAGATTCTGTTCGGACAATTATCTGGGGGGGGGGAGGGCTTGCGCATGTGTGGCCTCGAGTTCTTTACTGCGGAGCATGTTGTTGATCACCATTTGGGGCTTGATGCGGCTTCAGGACAACTATTCACAGCAATAGCCGAAGAAAGGGCCGGCGGGCCGATAGCAGATTGGTCGAAGAGTGAACCGGTTTCCGGACTTTTCTGGAAGTAATGTCGAGCAGGTTCTCTCCAGCCGGGGAAATAGCTAGGGATTCGAACTTATATCAGGGCTACAAGCTCTCGCGAAGTTTATAACTCCGATACATTTTGACGACACGTATAGATTTATCTCGTCGGCTTGGTTGATGATGGACGACGCACGACGGTGCCTTTTAATCTTGCCCCGCGCGGCTGGGGTCACGTAAGACGGAGACAGTTATTCAGCGAAACAAGTGCAACCCCTAAAGATCGTAATATGGTCGCTCGGGTTTGGAGGATTACACTGTCAAGAGCAGTTTGAATGGCGTGTATTCATTATCTTTCTGTTGCTTTCCACTATGAAACATCTAATATTTGTTCTGATTCATCGTATGTACCGGAATTTTTCGAATTCGGAAGGAATTTTGAAGACTATTCTTAGTAAAGGCATACTCGGTGGGATGGGGGGGGGGTTACTACGAATACAGAATCAGTCGACCCTCCTGAAGCTATTTTTATTAATTTGTTAACTTTAGCTGTTTTTGGTATTTCTTGATTTGAAATCTTCGCTGTTGATCTTAATGTCTGTTCCGCGGTATTTCTCCATATGTGGATTCTGTAAGCGTGTTATCGATTATTTAATCCGTGTTTCAATAATGTACATCCTGAAATCCGCCCCGGATTTGATCTCTGCGAGTTTTCAGATAGCTTTTTTTTTTTTTTTTTCGTGTGTTTTTTTCCCTTTAATAAATTACACTAATAAAAATACTTTTCAAGTTTTGTGGTGATAACGAATTTAAATAATACAATTTTACAACCGGTATGGATGCATCTCTTAGAACGCCTTCGAAACAACCCCTTCCGGTTTAACTCATACATTTATCTATTTATATAATGAGGTGTTATAGTTGCAACTATTAAAAATTAGCTTACTACCGGAGAGCGTTGGTTGCGATTTTTTAGTAGAGCTCATTATTGTTTGGTTGTGCTCACTTATGATAACTAATAAAAAAAAAAATCAGCTTGCGTACTAGTCCGCAACATAGTGTGACATTTTCATGTTTTCCCGTAAAAGTAGGCTTTGTACTGCCATTCAGGCGTCCACCGACATTAGAATGTCGTTCGCTTCGCGGCCTCCGTCGACATGAGAATGTCGCCATACAACCTGAAAATGCCTTGTACATATTATATTGCAACGTATAAAGCGTTTCGAGGTTGAACCTACGTACTGCACCTGTGATTTCCTTTATACATATTATATTGCAACGCATGGGCAAAAATATGTATTTAACAACTAACTACCGCTAGTACAAGGTTTCTTATTTATAACATTATCGTTAGGGGTAGTGATAGTGAGCAATGGCCGATGGTGAGAAAAGTACGACACGTAAGCTAACGTTTGTATGTTCGATACGTTACGAGTAAAGATTCCGTCGATGCACATCATATTTCACGTTGTCGAGAGGTCCACCGAATTATTCAGCTCACAACCGAACGTTTCACTCATGAATTGACGGAATCGCAATCCCTCGTCCAAGCGGAAATCGATGTCGAAATCACCACAGACTACGATTGGTAAATCGTACAGCTTTATTTCATCGGTAAAGAGAAACAGACCTGATCTTATCGTTCAACGTCGTCCCATTTGAGAGGTACGTCGAAAAAAGTAACACACGCTATGTCTATCGATCGTCGTTTCGGCTTTGCATATATCACCGACGTCCATCGATATCATGTTACATTCTTACATTTAATTTATACTTACTACGGTAATTGTTTTGTGCGCTCAGTAAATGTAAACAAGGAAATGACGTGTGAAATACACAAACCTACGATCTTCAAAGGTCTCTTTACAAGTCATTATAGGAAACACTTTTATCCACTTCTGTTGAATGCATTCAGTCGTATGTGGGAAATCGGTCTCATTCAATGGTCTCTTATTCGTAATCAGTCGTATCTAAGTAAAGACATCAAATTTTCGTAACGCTTTTCGAGTTTATGTGCCAATGACGCGTGAAATACGCAAATCTACGATCTTCACAGGTGTCGCTATAGGAAACATTTTTATCTACTTCTGTTGAATGCATTCAGTCGTATATGGGAAATCGGTCTTATTCAATGCTCTCTTATTAGTGATCAGTCGTATCTAAGTAAAGACATTAAATTTTCGTAACGCTTTTCTGTAACGCTCCATTTTTTGACGCTTTTCGAGTTTATGTGCCAAAGGAAAGACATGAAAAGGTCAAACCGAATAAATTTGCAAAATTCATTTCTTAATAAGAATTTTTTCGCCAGAATATTTCAAAGTTGTTTGCCTTTCAGCATATTTATTGGATCCGGTTCATTATTTTAACTCTTCATCTTCTTCTTCAACAATACACACGAAACAATCGACGCTGTTACATTATGAAATTAACGATTATAGGGATTTTGGAGACCCCGGAGCCATGTAGCTTTTGCGTTGTGGTTTTGTTCCCTTAGTCGCATAATTACATCGAGGACCGATTTAAAAAAAATAAACGGCTCCGCCCGGTTTTCCGACTTTGGTACACTTCGAACTTTAACAACATTCATTTCTCGATAATGCCTAGGCACATTCGCTAATCGTATTACGACTGAAGAACCCTCCATTGAGGACTTCTATCTATTTTGTATTCGCCGCTTAACACCTGTTGACTGTAGAATAACTAAAATTTTACGGCTAGCATGCAAATGACGGCCATCAATAACATAAACATGTCTATTCGAAAACTTTCACGAGATATTCTAAATTTTAAATCTATTCGCGCTTGAAGGAACTTTAAAACGCAGCGGCGCAAACATTTTCGATATTACCCGTAGAGGACCCGAAATTCTAGCCAAAACCGCTTTGGTTAGTAGACGAAATCTGAAATTCGCCCCCGATGAGATTACCTTTAACCTAGAAAATTCCAATTAAATCCCGCACCAGAAGCAACCGAAAATGTTCAGGGAAAACATCGCGATATTTTCTTTCTAGTTCATCTAACGAGCGAAATAAGATTTTCCAGCTGCGAAGCTGGTTTCGAACGATGTTAAACTCTACACCATTAACGAACTTAAAGAAAAAAGAAAGATAGACCCTTTTGTACTTGAAGAGTTTTAGCGTGGGGAATGGAAGTTGCGCGAAAGTCACCGAACTTCTCACGAGCACCGACGCACCGCACAGAAAGGGAATGCGGAAGTTTCTTATCGTTAAAGAAGCAAAACAATCTAATAAACGTGTATCTACATAAAGAGTTGACGATCGCGCAGCCAGAGGAAAAAATTCATTAAATCGGACAAGTTTCACTATACAAATACGATAAAAGGGAAATAATTTAACTGCTCTGTGTGTGAAATTTTTAATCACTTAACCGAAATAATGAATAATTAAAAAAATAGCTAACGAATTAAAACATGATACACGTCTTTTCGATCTTTTCTATCTTCACCAGAGGAAAAAGATGAATGTAGTAAAGTTTTACATATCCTGGTGAGATATCATGGAGTGCGATATTTTTTCTTTCATAATAAGTCTAGTGGATCTGAAGAGAATATTGCGGGCCAGTTCCTTTCTAATGAGATCCGATAGCCAATGTTCAGTTTCAGATATTAGGTGTATATGCCACACTGGTACGACTCCTAGTAAAGACCCGAAGATTTAGGTTTCTCTTTTAGATTCAGACGCACTGTACATATCTACTTCATTCATTTTTCCTGATATAATATGGTTCTTTGGTTTTCGCTAAAAGATGCAGACCTGCGTATATGTTCAACAGACTGTATTTGTGTTTTATTGATATGTTTTTCGTTTCTTCTTTCTAGTGACGAATTACTTTGTCTAGAGCGTTTATTCTCGGACTTTTTTATTACCTGATTATTCGTTACATTTAAAGTTATTTTCGATTTTAATATTAAAAATGAACACCCAAAAAAATTAAAAATTTCCTTTAAAAGTGGGTAAACTTAAAATATATGTTTACGTATCATATCAGCTGTGTGTATTTAACAGCCTTAAGTCGATTATTGCAGCAGCATAATAATAAACCGTACATTTTAATTAATAGCTGGACATAATGCACGTGCATGTGCGTATATTGAATAAAAAAAAAGGGGGGAACACATGTGAAAAAAACCCTGATATTTAAATTAGCGTACAATTTTTATTAGGCGCGAAATCTCAGTACCGCGTGTTCTTCGTGCTAATCTTACCGGCAAAACGACCTTGATGAAGAATTAGCGAACCCCGTTAAATTAAAGGAATCTCTATTTTTGTTTCTTTTATTTTTGATTTTTCAAAAAAAAAACAAAAAAACAACAAATTAGTCAGAACTACTAATATACATTTAACCAGTTGAAGAGAGGTCGCGGGAAATATATTCTCAAAAGCTCGGTCTAAAATCTTTTATGAAGTGCAGAAGCGTTTTTTTTTTTTTTTAATTAGGCGAAAGCAAAGAGTTGGAAATGGTGTTGCAAGAAGAACGCTTACCGGTCTCTGCGTGGACGGCAACTGATGCGCGAACAAGAAACGATTGTAGATGTAAGAGGCGCACATGACTAGGTTGAAAATGACGGCGACAACTTGCGCGAACGGCGTGATTATGTAGACGAGGTAGGCGAATAGGGTCATCCAACATAGTTGTCCGGCCGGCAAGGCGGACCAGGATTCGCTGTGCAGTCGCGGCAGGTAGATGAGTTTGACGATGGCCGTTGCGGCGACCAAGGCGCAAATCAGTATGTGCAGCTTGCATTTGACGCGCGACAACAGAAACATCAGCAACGTGAGCAGCCAGTAGAAGATCAGCTCGTAGTCGAGTCGCGGCTCGTCCATCAGAGGCACCGCGTCCAGCAGACTCATGGCCAGCAGAAACCATCGCAGCGCCTCACGCTTCTGTTGCAGACAGTAATTCTGGTAGTCGCCGCTGGTCGGGAGCATTTTCGCGAGAAACCGCCACCGTGTAGCGCAACGATAGAACCGAACACGTGCCGGGCACGTCCACGTCGTCACAGCAACAACGTGGAACACATTGTTCGGCCGAGCTGCGACTCTCTACTGAGCGCCGCTTCAGCTGAAAGCTCTTTCGCGGCTGCAGCCAGCTTAGCCAGCTCCGAAAGCTCAACTCTGCCCCTTCCCGGTCCGGCCGATCTCTCCTTCCGGCTCTCTCTCTCTCTCTCTCTCTCTCCTTCCGGCTCTCGTCTGCACGCACGCGCGCTCGCAGATTCATTACCGCTCTCACGCGCCAACCGTGCCAGCCCTCGCTCCGTCACTCCTTTATCCGCGCCCATATTAACCATTATCGCTTGCACCTTTATCCCTTCTGCGGCTAATACGCCGACTACGAAAGCTTTCTATCATCGTTTTCCAGCGCATACGCGCGAGACCCCCTAACGCACACACCTTCTCTCCATTTCAATTGCCGGTCTATATTCTATTACCTGCCGCGCGCGTACCTTTACCGAGCTCTCCAACGAGACTGTCGGCTGCTCCGAGACATGGGGGGGACACGTCGACCGGAGTGGAAGAACGGTGAAAATAAGAAGTTAGTTGCGTGAACTCGCGAGCGATTTTACATTATCCGGGCCTTGTTTCGCGTTTGACTTTGTGCGTCAAACGGTACGCCGCTCGCGATGCTCCATATCGACGTTCTTCTTCTTCTTCTTCTTCTTCGCCAGCACAATGTACTAAACACAGATTAATTCGTCTAGCCCTCCTCGCCAATTCTCCGTACGTGACGGATTATCTTTCACTTTACTTCCGATAATATTCCGTCAGTTAGGCCGGTCATCGCCGATGCGTTATAAATTTATTTTACCGCCGTCGCCTGGCATTCTTCCGATACGGTCGCTTTCACGTAGACTTTTTTTCCTCTTTTGCCTCTCTCGTCTTTTGACGTTCACACTCTAGCAGACTATCAAAGAGCGCATTTTGTTGTTGTTGTTGTTGTTGTTACATCAGTCGCGCTATCGCCGCAACTGCAACAATTAAACTCTTCTCTCGTACGCGTTAAAAACAAATCCCTTTCTAACAAAACGGAGATTAACGACGTCATCAATTTTTCGGTTACAGCTAAGAACCGGTAAAAAGTTTACTTTTTTCCACCTCTTGGGGTTTTTTTTTTTGGTTTTTTCCCCCTCTTACAGACTAATTAGAACTTATATCTGTTGAAATGAAAGAACTAAAAGCAACACTAAGGACGATCCAATATAGGAAAAGCTGCCGAGCTTCAATAAATGCGAATACGAAGAAGTAGAAACGATGAAGGAAACAAGATATATCGAGATTGCCGATAATTCTATCGTTAGGTAACACTGGCGCAGGGAACGATAGAGTAGCGATGTTAATAGATTCGGAGACGAAGCAGAATGACGAAGAAAGGTAAACCCTAAAGGAAGCGGCTAAAATACGAAGTGGAATTGTTTACCCGTAGCGATGGAAGGCTGGGACTTTGACTTAAAGTAAAAACGGAAATAAACACAGTAAACGCTCCAAATTCCATTACCCATTGAACGCAACGACCAGAAAACCTGAATAAAGAGGTAAGGGTGAAACTCTGACCGAGTGGAAGATTAATAATCGGAAGATGTTATGATTCGGCATTTCTATAAAAGTTAGCAATACGCACTAGTGTAAACGTGATTCGTTCATTCGCGTTAATCAGATTACTTTTATCGTTTCTCCGTGTTGTTCGTTCGTTTGAGCGGTTCTTTTTTTTGTTCAATATTCGCCTATAATCGGCTCCCTAGATTGCTGATGGTTTTTCTTTTCAATGCCCACTATATGTTCTTAATAAAGGACTGAAAGTTCGATAAAAAAGTTGATTTCATCAATGGCTTTCCTTATCTATCGGGCTGTTCGGCAATTGCTAGGGCCATTTTCATCGTCTGTAATAGCGTTCGCCTATATATTTCAACTCGACTTCTAAAATGAACTTTGTCTTTCTTTATGTTACATCGAGTTATGCAAGAAAGAATATATTTCAGTATTATTCGATATTATAAATGGAATTTATTCTATAAAAAATCATCCTTCCCCTACCGAAAATTCATACAGATTCAAACTTTCCTCGATGAATGCAAAACTTTCACTAGCAGACTCGTATATGATTTCCTTACCCAGTTGCTGATCAAATAGCTCCAAATTCTGCAGTTTATCTACTTGCCATAAGTTCCGGCCACTCGAAAATTTGAATTTCGCTTAATAACTAATCAATTTACTTGGTCCGTTTTCCGATGATGTGAGTCATCGTGTTTTCCTTGATTTTACTCTATTCCCTAAACGTTTCGATACCCTCATTTTTTTTTAAAATTCAACTTCTTAATCTTCGCTACGGATCCCCACTTTTCTCTCTGTGATTATCTTCCTCTTATCACTGCCCCCCCCCCCCTCTATGTCGACACCTGATAATTCTGATTAGTTCTTTACGACACGACGGTCGAAGACGCATGCGTTAACGTTCTCATTAAAAGGAGACCGAAGCGGATAAAGCTTAGTTCCTCGGATTTAACATCAACCAAGATGAATTATAACATTTGCAAATTTCGTGAATGGATGTATGTAATCAACTGCTTTCGTCAACTATTCGGAACGTACATTTGAATGCAATAATTTTATTCATTTTTAATATTGCCTTAAACCGAATCTAGCCGATAAGCGCGACTTCCAATTACGAAATTTGAAAGCATACTGATATTGCAAATGCGTATCACATCTAACTTTAAATGAAGTGGAACGTAAAATTTGGACATCATTCGATTGAAAGTTAACATTTATTAATCTTTAATTACACGATTCGGACGTGATATTTTCCAATTGGCTGATTATATCGGCTCGAGTTGTACTTTGAGTATGTATGGTTATTTAGTTCCGCGTAAAAGACAGTAATCTAACAAATCTCGAATGATGTTAAGCACGGTGATCCGTTAATAACTTTTCTAGTTGATGAGTCGCAAATTGTTTCTACAACACGGAAACTAGTAAACAAAGAACGAAAAAAGGGGAACAGCATGACATTTTTGAAAAATCTGTCGATACCAAACGCGTGACAAAGAGGTTGACAGCGGTAAATTCGAAAGGCTTAGAAAATCGGAGGACCGTTCATTCTGACGAGTGAACCATTAAAGTTGTGTGCGACATAGCAACTTTTTCGAATTACCTAGACGCACTGAAACAGAACTTTTTTTATACAATTCCATTCAATCTGTCCGTTTTATACAGAATATCGGAGCTGGCCGAATTAATACAGAGAACGAGAATAGCGCGCGGAAACACTGACCGGGGAATTCTGATTTTTTTCCCAGTGCGGCTCGAGGGTAAAAAATGTAAAACGGCATTAGTCTTTACATGCGCGCGCACACTATAAAGAAAAATTAAGAGTGCCCGATTTTTTTAAATTTCAAAAAGTAAAAACAACTAATTCAGGAAAAAAATTGATAAAGAAAATCAATGTCAGTCGGAAAAAAAAAAGGTGTTCTAATTTAAATATAAATACAAGGAGGAAAAAAAACAATATATTATAAAGGGATAAATTGACATTTATGCGGCAAATTCGCTTTATTTAAAAAAATGTAATATTATTTAATGAAAGAAAATTACTATATCATTAAGTTAGATGTAATACACGAGTAGGGCAAACTGATAAGCATAATTCGCAGAGCTGCTGCAATCGTTCCGGCGTTAATTTGAATTTGCCAATAGCCTCGTGATATCAGTATTGCCTGAACTATAAATACGATTAATTCATTTTTTCAGCACACAAAGTCGAAAAATTTGTCAAATGAATGCATCAGGCTGTTAAAAAGTTCTTAATTTATGCACCGAGTCTCATAAATTTTTTTAAGAGTAAGCGAGTGGATTGTAAATGACGATAAAACTCTTTATACAGCAACATCAGGATATGACTTTGTACGGAATTTTTCCTTTTGAAAAATTTGACATTTTTATAAATCACGCTTCAACAACTTCAGCAGAATGCTCAAAATTCACCGTTTATTTTTCTATTTGAACTTCTTTGAACTTCTTGATAATCTAAATTAAGTAAGGAGAATGTAAAAGGGAAAATACAGTGACAGGTGAAAAAGACTGCCGATAAGCGTTATTAAATTTATTTCAACATTTTGCTCTATTTGATACGCGTTCTTTTGAAAATATTTTAGTACGAAAAAATTCTCGAGATTATTTATATTTTAATCATTTTTGTTTTTTTTTTTAAATTATTTTTAAAGGTTTTTTAAATTTTCGTTGACAAAAGTATAATTTCTTTTCCTTTTTTTTTTAAAACAGTCAGTTTGATTTCGATTATTTTTAAAGTGTTTATTTTAATTTTCTTGCGCTCAGTATCGCATAAAATGTATTATTCGAAACGATTCATTGTTCGTTTAGTTTTCCGCTGATTATTGGAATACGACGATGTTTTTATAATTTATATTAATGGATTTTTATCTTTTAGTTCTAAGCGGTTATTTCTCTTTTCTTTGCACAAGGGGCTCAGCCAGAATGCCCATAATAAATAATAATTTTACATTAATTTCAGTTTTAATTCTATTAAATACAGTACAGATAACCTGGTGTATAGGAGTTATCAGAGGACCAGAAAATGTAAGGATAGAAAATTAAAGAAGTTTACAATTACGGATGAATCTTGGGATAAGGAAAAATATTCGTTAAAAGTACACGGTTAGGACCGAAAATTATCCTGAAAATAAAGATAGAGAAAGAGAAATATGGTACCGCGAAGAAGCAGGAAGCATGACACAAGGATGCGGTAGAGTGTGGCGCGGAAAAAAGGTAAAGTTATAAAACCAAGGCCAAGAAGGAAGTGAAGGCTGAATAGAGTGATGGAAGTGTAAATTAATGAATGAAGATATGTAGGACCAACATGTAAAATTCGGTTTTTTGGAAAAAGGAACGATACTGGTGGCCAGATTAATGGAATCGCTATGTGCTAGCTGAATAAGTTTTTCATTTTTCTCAATCTCAACATGACTAGGTATTTAAAGGAAAACTACTTGAAAAGGTGAAGGTACAGATATGTTTTAGAAATACAACGGACTGAAAGCGAGGAGTTATAGAATCAAGAGACAGGAAACAGCGTGATAGATAATGCATTTAGGAAAATTATTAGGAAATTGTAACATCGTGAAAGAAGTGTATATATATATATATATATATATATGTATGTATGTATGTAACTCGGCCCTTCGGGACTCGGAAGAGCGCAAGCCCCCTTCACCTTCATTTCTAGTTCTTCTATAATTCTTATAGAAGAGTAAACTTTTTCATTGGCTACGCCGTTCGACAAAAACAAATCTTTACTTACAACAACGATACAAGTGACAGGACACTTTTCCTGACGATCCCTGGCGTAAAAATGGCGTAGCCATTATCCTATCCTAACATTTAACTTTCATTATATAAAATTAAGACATTCTTTCGTTACATTTTTAAAATTGTGACATTTTTTTGAGACAAATTTCATGATAGGATACTTTTCCTGATGACCCCTGGCGTAAAAATGGAATAGCCACTAATATGAGCGTAAAGGATTACGATTGATTAGACATAGGAAATGGTAATTTATAAGATTCTGACTCATAGAAAATATGAATGGGACTCCGACTTAACTTTTGAATGCATCACTATAAATGAGAATGAATAAATAAGCAATTGATAATATTATCAAATACACATATCTGGCAAAAATGTGGGAATGAGATGTAACACGTGGAGGGAAAAAAATTAAGGGCCCGAGGAAGTCAAAGAAACCAAGAGAAAAGCAGGAAAATTTATTGCAAGAGAGATAATGTAAACAATAAATTTTTCTGGAAAATAAAAATATGAAAATCAATGAATTTTGATTGCAGAACGAAGCGAAATTACATTATTAACTGATAGGTGAGATTTCTACATGACTTTGAAAGTGCGTGGATTGCAGAAATAGGATTTTAATGCTCAAATACGACAATGAAAGCAAGAGAAGATTAAACTTAATAACGTGAGGCTGGGATGCTTCGATGCATAAAAAAGAACAATAGTCAAATTCTGCGTTTTTTGTGGGTTCGTCGACAAGAGCATTAACGCGAGAAATGGAATAGAGGAGAAACAAGCTGTATTTTTAAACGCTTAAGAATGGAGAGTAAATATAATTCGAAGGCAGGGCCAACAGAAGTAGAATGGAAATAAGTAGCGCTGTAAAAAGTTGGAAGACCGATTTGGAAAAGAATGACATAAAATAACACGGGAAATAAAATATAATTGGCATCAGGCGAGAAAGTGAGGGGAAGCGAAGTGAAAAAGACAGAATGAACTAGATGCAGATGAGGAATTTCAAAATAAACATTTGATGGTCTGGAACGAGTTATTTAATGAAAGGAGAGCAATATTGTGAGTTGAAAACGCGATTAAAAATAGTATATCACTTGAAATTGTCTCCTTAATGACTGAATGAGCAGAAATTCACAGAAGATAATCTGGATCAAGGGAAAGAGGAGAGAAGTTCTTTGATGAGAAAGTGTATGAGAAGTACTATTACCTAATTGGGGAGAGTATTTTGCAAAACATTTTCAAAATCCGGAATTATTAGAATTCTACGAAAATCTAAAGAGGGAGAAAAAAAAAGAGAACCAATAGATATCGCATACAGACATCTAGGATATTTAGTCGAAGGTAGAACAAAAAAATAGGGAACCCAACTTGACTCGTTAAGGTTGTCAGGGAGGATAATGTTACGAGTAGAGAAAAGCGAGCTTAAAACATTGGAAAACTCAGTTTTGGAGGGCCAGGATGGTTAGATTATCTTAGCGCACTTTGATTGAGTTCTGAAATGAGAGACCCGGAACAATTATCACACGTGAAGCGATAATAGTCTAGGAATGCTGTGGCAGCGAATTTCTTAAATATTATAGTAAAACACAGAGGGATCAGATTAATTAAGGGAACCACACGGGAGGAGATAAGAGGAAATAGTCTTACAAAATCTTGTATTGACAATATTTTTATAAAATACACAGCTGATGTAGTAGTAGCTGGGATCATAAAGACAAAAATCTCAGACCACTACCCGGTTAACTGCGCGTTTAAGATTAACAGTAACAAATGTATGGCAGACACATTCACAAACTATAGTTATTTAAATGAAATTATGTTAAATGATAAACTAAAAAAATATGATTGGCACAGCATGCATGAGAATGCAGGTGCGGAGCAAATTTCAATAAACATAGCAAACGCTTTCAAAAATTGCTACGAGAAATGTAGGTACATAAAACAAACAACTGTGAAAACGAAAAATTGCCCCCTAGGGGAATGAATGGATGAACAGAAAAATATTAAATTACATTCATATAAGAGATTTATATTATAAAAGACGTAAAGGAAACAACTCAGATAGACGATATAAAGAATTATATAAGAAATACAGAAATCTATTTTAATTAGGAAATAAGACAAGCAAAAGAAACATATTACATACAGGAATTACAAAAAGCAGGCAACGACATGAAGAAAACTTGGGGAATAATAAATAAAATAGTCTGCAAAAAGAAAAAAGCAATAATAGACGAGGATATACTCAGGAATTTTGCTAGTTATGACAATGCAGTTTACGCATTCCTAAATTATTACTTGTCCATAACGGGGAAAATGAAACACTTCTGTGATAATAAATTCTTGAATACTGAAGTAGATGATGAAACTAGTATATCCTTATACATTCCAAAAGCTACAGAGGTCATAATAGAATCCATAATAAAAAAACTTAATCCGGATAAAGCCCAAGGATACGACGGAATAAGAGTGAAGGATATCAGGAAACACTCAAAACTACTAACCCCAATACTAACGAAAATGATTAATTACTCCTTGAAAGAAGGAATATTTCCCAGAGAGTTAAAAATCGGTATGGTACGGTCAATTTACAAAAGTGGAGATAGAAAACAGTGTGAAAACTACAGACCGGTCACATTAATTTCAGTTATAGCAAAAATAATTGAGCAGTAAGTGGGAAACTATTTGAAAAATTACTTGGAGGGAAATAAGTTGATAAATAGTAACCAATTTGGTTTTAGAGAGGGAAAATCGACGATATTACTACTTAGAACACTAATATCAGATGTAAATAAAGGATTAGCAATGGGTAAACAATTTCTGTTAGTTTTTTTAGACCTTAGTAAGGCTTTTGATCTAGTGGACCAAGAAATACTAATTGAGGATATAAGAAAAATGGGTGTAAAAGGGAGGTATCTAAAATGGTTTTGGAATTACATAAGAGAAAGAGAATTTTTAGTAAAGATCGGGAATGAACACAGTTGAAAAGAAATAATGAATTATGGAGTTGGACAAGGGACAATATTTTCACCTGTACTATTTTTAATATATACGAATTCGCTCTACCGATATGTAAAGTAAAGTGTATGTTTATGCAGATGATATCGCACTAGTTATTGAACATTCTGACATTGAAAGCGCTGAAAAAATGTTACAAGAAGATCTCAATAATGTATGCAAATGAGCGCATGACAGAAAACTATTAATTAATGCTAAAAAAACAAAAGTGATGCATATAAGAACGCCAAGCCGGTTTAGAACGTTCGTCCCCAAATTAATTTTACACAATACAAAGTGTTTACATAGAAAGGAAATATGTGGTTGTGAAAAGTTAGAAAATGTGAATGAATTTAAATATCTTGGGATAACATTAGATAAAGGTTTAACATGGAGAAACCATATTGACAATATTACAGGGAAAGTTAGACAAATTATTCCAGCACTATATAAATTAAAACAAGGTATGACATACAAAAGCTTAATATTTCGAAGCTGTAATAATGTCCAGAATTAAATACGGAATCGGAATTTTGGGTGAGGCGAAAATTACAGAAATGAGAAAAATCAACAAATTTCAAAAAAGAATGTTTAAAACTGGTCTTACACAACGAGAGAAAAACGCATTAGCTAACATCACTTGGTGGAACAAAAATAACGAAATGTCACCAAAAATGCTTTATATTATTACAGTAAATTACTGAGTATGCTAAACTCGAAGATAGACAGTTACCAACTAGAACAAGAACTACAGGACTAGAAATTGCGATTAATTCTTGCTATGTACGATCTAGGGGGATTAACAGTAAAATAGACACAATGTAGAGGAAGAGGTATTAATAAAATTAATGGAGAACATACCAAAGGAAATTCGAAATGAAAAAAATCTGGAGAGATGGAAAAACGAGGTTAAAATTTGGTTGATAGCATGGTGTAAAGAGCAATAAAAATAGTAACAAAAAAAAAGAAAGGGTATCGTAATACTAGTAATAACCACTTATAACATTGACTACGTTGACATGAGACTCGTTACTATCTCCAGTTTAAGCTGCTAATCAGAGAGTGGTAGTTGTATAAAAATTATATTATATTATTGTAATATATAAGTTATCATATTAAGGTATTGTAATAGGAAATATTATTTTAGATGATGGTATAATTGTAATATAAATGATAAATAATGAGAGTGTGGATTTTATAGTATAGTAATATATAAGTTAATACTTTTTATGCTATAACTATTGTACAAATAAATGATATAATTATGTTGGGAACCCACAGACGGGGCTATTGCCTTGTGGGACCCGCAAATTATTTAAAAAAAAAAAAAAAAAAAAAAAAAAAAAGATAAAGTATTTTGTAAAATTCAAGTAAGATAAGGTCATCTGCCCAAATTATAGTATAAGAGAAGTATTTTAACTGACCGAATTATTAAACAGAGAATAGGTAAATGTGATGGTGAAGAAAGAGACGGCTGTCGCGAAAAAGGCACCTAAATAATCAATTTACAAGAGGGATTATAGCATTATTTCGGGTAAGACTAATTAAAGGATTGAAGGAACGAAGAGTACAACAGACGAGGGTTTACCGGAGAGAAAATAGAGCGATGAACGTTAGAAAGTGCATTTTCGGATGATATTAAAGAGTTTTGGAGATGGTAATTAGCTAACGAGATTTATCGCATTCCGGTGAGTAGCGGAAGGGGAGCAAGAAGAAATGTATTAATTTCGGTAAAGTAAATATAAAATATCATAGGATTAAGACAAGAGACCGGAAGTGAACCTTGTTAGATTAACTTTGTAGCACGATAGAAGGGAGAGGAAAGAATTACGAATTACACACGGCATTGGAAGAGAGACTAATAATAAAAGAAGCTCGGTGGACGGGGATATCGCGGGAAAGCGTAACATCGAACAGTGTAGAAAGATGAATAATATCTGAGACAGCTGAAACAGAGCGGCAATTAAGAATTTTTTATTGATAGAAATAACACGTCAATGTTCGACAGAAACGTTACAGTCTGGCGGACCACTCTCTGGATGAAAATTAAACGTATTATTATTAGGGTACAGGCCACTAAACGAGAAGTTTGTTGACTAAATTTTTGAAAACTTTAGCGACAGAGCAAGCCAGATAGGGGAAACGAATAAGAGTAATCGGATGCGAATAATAATGAAGTTGTTTCAAGAAGAGAACCGGAGGTAAGAAAAAAAAATTGGACGTATTTAAAAGTATCTGAATTAGAAAGATTTTTAAAAAACAATACAGTGATTTCTATACTTGGGAGAAAAACGCGGGATTCATGAGCATAAAATTAATAACGAAATCTGCAGTTGGTAGAGAAAAGATTTAAGCGTATTTAAACTTAAATATTTAATAGGTTTCGAAAATGATAAGCGGCTATTTAGAAAATTCCGAGGTAGCAGTTATCGACTATAGGAATACAGAAATTCTGTAAAGACAGTGACTACAAATGCCGGAGAAAACAAAGCAGATTCTGCTAGAAAAATAAAATGACGGAGGTTCAAATTTTCTAAAATGCTTAATTAATAATTGGCTTTTCATTAGCGGTTAAATCATTGTTATTTCAAAAATATGTAGCAACCACAAAAAGAATAGAGAAACAAAACTACATTGTATGGATCGGGCCTCGTATAAAATCATATATCCAGATATTCGATTTAGACTCACTGTGGACATTTTTTTTATTGTGAAATATTGAAACATAACGACTGTTATTATTATTGTGTTTACTATTATTCTTACACGTAAACAGTGATAATATAATCAACTTGTATGATCCCATATGTTGATTTATAAAGCGCGAAATGTAAAATTTGGAGTTGTTTATGACTGAAAAACTGTTCCAGGTACTAAAATAAATAAAATTACCTGGAGGGTATTAAATATATCTGTTTTTTTAATTGTTAAATTAAAAATCATTTTCAATTTAAAAGGAATTATTATTATCTGGTTGTTATTTTTTTAAATATGTTGTTTTTTTTTTTTCTTATTTAAGAAGGGGTACTAAACCACACACTGCATGCAGGGAGTGGACCCACGTTTTAAATCAGATTCCTCAGCTCGTTAGACTGAACGAAAGTCATGAGATTGTTTAAAGCGGTAGGGGTATTTGAGAGAATTTCTGCAAATAATGTAGCCTGGCCGCGCTGCAAAGACGTGTGCATTTCAGCAAGGTGTGCAAAATTGATGGGTATTCATCGATAGAACAAAGTGGACAGGTATTTGGCTTTAGAGATTGTTTGAGGATGTAGTCGTGGGAAAAAAAGGTATGTCCCGTTCTCAGGAGATTGACTGTCGAGAACACTCTGCGTTCTGTTCCAACTGGAGGCCACCATGGCTCTGTCGTAGGTTTCAATTCTCTGAGAAAGGTCGATTGAGACATCCAGTCACGATTCCACACTGTGCGAAGACTGCATCCGATAGGAAACTTCTCAAGCACAATGGACCGAAAGCAAATAGCGGCATTGGTCACTTCACGGATGACCGAGCGACCAGGTCTACCCGATCATTCCCTGGAATTCCGGCGTGACAGGGGACCCACAAGAAAACAACTCGGCATCCTCTTCGGCTCGACCGGTATAAGGTAGCCAGAACTTCTAGGACCATTGGTGGTTCCAGGTGATCCGACTGCAAAGCACATATAGACTACAAGGAATCAGTTACCAGTAAGATTATGAGCGGTTGGAATCTCAGTTCTAAGTATGCCTGAAGACAAAGCAACACAGTGTACATTTCGGCTTCCGCAATCGATACAACGTTGTTCAACCGTATGCCCTCTGTGGTTCCGTCTATTTCGAAAGCGCGTGCACCTGGGCCAATCTCGGACTTATTAGCTTTGGATCCATCAGTGTATGCTTTCGAAAATGTGGTATATTTATTAATAATGCCTAGCGCCCTGTGCCCTCGCAGTGCTGGTGGGTAATTGTTATCGGTGAGGGTTGTAATAGCTTCTACCGGAAAAGAAGCCCAGGGCGGAGGTAGTTTTTTTTTAAAACTTTAATAGGGATTATAATTATCTGGTTATTATTATTTTAAATATGTTGTTGAAGTACCGGTACATTAAAATAATTATCCTTCAGTCACAGCACACAAAACGAAACGAAAAAGTAAATTTTCACTTGAAACTGACAGTCTGCTCGGCTATCAAAAATAAACTGTATGTATCTATGGATGGTCACTTAAGAGTGAAACATAAAATTTGTTATATTAAATGTTCCAACATGCACGCGCGTTATGAGTTAGCGGAACGTAATATTTTACTACTTTGGCTATCTCGCGGGCCGCAAAAATAAGATGGTAAATAGAGTGAGGCAGACCCACGATACCTTTCTTGAAGTAAAACAAGTTCGAGTGGAAAGAAACATAGAACGATTTTGGGGAAAAGAGAGTAACAAATTCTAAACGTCACTGCGTAAACTTGATAAAATAAAATCTGTTTATAATTCACCGACTAATGGAATATTCTTCGCGAATGCGTAAAAAATACGCCAAAAAGAAAAATTTTACTGGAAAAAAAAAGCGACAATGCGAAATATGTATAACAAAATTATGTCCAGCAAAATTTCCGAAGTTCGGAGACGAGCCATTTCGTTTGTTAAGGCGTCATTGATTATTATTTTTAATTAGTTTCTTTCCATTATCCTTCATCGTTCTTTTTATGTTCATGCTTCGTCACGTAGACTTTTGAAGTACTTTTTTGAAGAACATAATTCGCAGTTGGATTCATTTTCATTATTAAATTCTTTCACTGAGACTAATAAAAGCTTTTCAGGGCTAGAAATGCGCTAAAACAGAAGTTTGTCAGAATAGCATCGAATGATGAGCTTTTGTTTGGTAATTTTTATATCAGCCATATTAGCTATTTTCATTTACAGTGTTGCTTTTTTAAGATGCTCGTGTACTGCTGCTACGTTTGGAATGTTAGAAATGTAAGTATTAGATGAAAAAGGGTGCAGGAAAACAATACCAGAATACTATACATCAACTGTAATAAAAGAAGAAATGAGAAGCAGAGTTAAACAAATTTTACATTCTTTCCTTGATTAAACGTGGAAATTGTGAATGCGAAAAATGAAAAACAATGAAAAACAAAATCTGAATGAATCAAAAATAAAAAAACAACTAACCAGTTATAGAAAGTAAGGCTGTTTTTGAGATTAAGTATCCGAAGTTTCGAAAGAAAATTCATTTGAAATACATGTATCGGTAAATGATTTAAACATTTTAAAATCTGCCCCCCCCCCAGTATAAGTAAGTATGAATTGGAGTGCAAAAACATAAACGTGTTGCGCATTCGTTCCGTCAACGACGCCCTAATTTCTTCGAATTTATAACGAATGAACATTTTAATTTGACATTAAGAAAATACTGGAAATGCCAGTGTAATCGTGGACATGTTTACAGTAAAAATGCAATTTTCGGAGATTAAAGATTTGTACAAACCCTTCTTCGCTTTCTAGTTGAAGAATTACCGCGAACTGCAAATTAACCAGCATCGTTTGTTTAAAAATGGTTTTCAGCAGCGATTTAATTTCAGTACTGCCTGTGTTCTTTGCATTATTAAAAGGTACCAAAGCCTGTATCGATTAGAATTATGTGATATTTGAATATGTTTGTAATCGTTATTAAATTTTTTTAGTGCTTATCGAGGTCAACTTCGAATAAATAGTAGACCCCGATAGGCGCTAAGAATTATACATATTTTCTGTTTCTCTAAGTGCGCTCGAAATTAAAAAGAAAATATTTTCAAATTAACGAATCGTAGCATTTTCTATTAGTTATTTATTCATTTATTTATCCGAGTGCTGCGCACGAAATACTTACAAGGAAAGTACACGAGTTTTTAGACGCTGATTTTGATGAAATTTTGATGTAGAGTATAAAAAATAATTAGACACGTGCTCTTTTTTTTATCGACCCATATACAGTTTCAAGGGGTGACAACCACCCCTAAATTTCACCTCCAAAAATCATTTTTCCTAAATAACTCGTCTTCAACTTTATATTTTTTTATGAAACAAAATGGAAATTATTTCTCGTGCAAAGGACAAGTAATCCACAGTGATTTAAGTAGTGGAGTTTCATCCTCTATTTTCTAGGTGGTGAAAACACTTTTTTTTTGGTCATAATTATGGAATAAAATATTATAAAATAACATAAAAAAATAAGAAAAACATTTTTTACCATAATTTACTAGTTTATACCGAAAGGCTTCAGTCGCAAGAATAATTATTCCCCAATCAATTTCATTTATTTTTCAGATGACGCTTTTTAGAAAGTGCTCTTTAGGTACACACGGATTCTGTTAGGTGTTAGATTTGGTCTAGACTACGCCTCACAAAAATTACGTTAAAAGACACAAATGAGATTTGCAGTTTCCAAATTACTACTGCTCTATAGAATCTATTGATAGTGATTCCTTTTTTCTTAGACATGTCTGTCAGGTCTCCCACCGGGAACCCAAAAAAAGAGAAAAAGTGGTTAGTTTGATTTGGTCAGATTTTAACAACATGTATAAAGGAATTAATAACTAGAATGGTAGAAGGAGAGAAGAAAGACAGAATATAATATGCGCGCAATGGGATATAGAGTGCTCGAGTTTTAATAAGCGGGTATTATGTAGAACAAAAAGATGGACAGATAGGACTGAACATTCGAAAAAGATGCAATCAACATTACAAATACTTTTTTTTCATTCGGGTACGGAATTGCCAGAGGAAACAACAGGAAACCGAGATGGAGATGACAGAGCGCAGGCGAATAATAGAGAAATTTAGGATTTTTTGTCGCTAAAGTTGGGTAGTTCATTGAAGAGAATTTGAAAAATGTGTTAGACAAAAGTAAAGTATAGGGGAACACAAAATGAGAGTAGAGAGGGCTTAATCGAACTTTGCAACGAGAATAATATCGGCAATACAACATTCTAACAAGAGGTGTCGATACACATAAACCGCGCCCAATGATCATTTTAGGAATCAAATAGGCCCAAGAAGATGACGACGCTTAGCGATAAAAGATATGAAAATATATGCCACATGTAGCTGTCGATACGAAACCTGCGGTAGCAGGAATCAAGATTTCGCTTAAACAACCAAGAAGACAGTCAATAACGTGCCAAAAATAGTGAAACTCGATCACAATTAGGATCAAAAGTACTGCGAAGTTGTACAAAAACCCAAGTAATCTGTTAGATATAATATGATAAAAGAAATGACGTCGGAAGAAATACAACGAACATTGTGACGGTAGCTGCTAATAACCATGGATTATTGCTAAAACGGTCGAGTCTATCAACCAAAGGACTGAAAGGAATAACCCCACAAAAAGACAGAAAGGATTATATTAAGGTAGAGCAGTTAAGAAGCAAGCCCGCGTTGACAAAGAAAAGTACTTAACGGAAATTCGCGAAGAGATCGAAAAACGCAAATAAAAATATAACCGCGATACTTCTACCAAAAGATTAAGTAGATCACAAAGGATAAACTCGCTTTAGAAACATAGAGGATGGAAATGGAAAAATTACAATAGACAAAGGAGGAATTATAAACGGACGGAACATATACTGCAAAAACCTCATGCGCAAATCAGATCGGTCTTTACGAGCACATCAAACATATTAGTATCCGGAGGGAAAGGATGTTATCAAAATTCTTTGAAGAGGCAGAAAAATCGGCAAAATAAAACGCCGAAGAATAGGCATGCTAGACAATATTACGACAGAAGGAAAGTACTACGTGTGATATATGCGACATGATAGAGAAGATTGGATGACCTCCATATATGTATATTTTGTATTTTTTTAAAGAACGAACTTGAAAAACTTAAAAAACTACAGAACGGCTCCTTTAATTCCAGCAAAACTATACATGATTCTGGAATGCCTGAGGAATAAAGTATTGCCACCGGTCGCCGAAGAAGAAACGCGGATTTATATCCGACAACGAGTGAACAATGCCAAATCATAGAAAAAAGTCACGAATTTAACGCTGTTCTAGACTTCCAAAAAGCGTGCGACTCAGTACGATGGGATTATGGTACTCAATGAGATGGGCACTCTAAGACACATTTCTAATATCATTGCTGAAATCCTTGCATGACGACACAACTCCGCTAACGTACGTTTAGAAAATGATCAGTGAACGCCTAATTATAGCTGGAGATGGGAAGGAAAGGAGAAAGTAAGAATTATAAACGGAGCAGGAAGATCCAGTGTTAAGATTTTGGAGTACAAAGCAATCAAGGGCGTTAAAACAAGATGTGGTTTGCAATATATAGTGGAGTAGAGATGGAACTATGAAGAGGCCAATCGGAAGAGGACGACAGGGAAAAACGAAAATGTGAAGAGGATAGAAGGAAGTGATTAAAACGCAGTCTGATTAAGGGAATGATCGCAGAGCATTCGATAAGAAGAGGATTGAAACCACGGCTGAGAACAGGGACTCGGCTGAACTTGAAGATAATGGGAGGCGGGATTAGAAAATAAAGAAGGATAAATGTCCATAGTCAGCAATGATTGCTCAAGGAAAGAAGGAGAATGTCCGAGGCAGGAAGGTTACAGAGTAACATCGCGGGCGGCTGAAAAATCTGCTAACTCGTTGCCCTCGATGCCAGAATGACTAGGAAGCCACAAAAGGTCTAATAGAGCGGGGTGAGAGTAGATAGGATATGAGAGAACGAATTGAGAGAATAATAGAGATGAAGAAATGAGAAGGAGGAGAAGAAATTGAAGAACACTTTTGGAATCGAAGACTATGAAACATTTATTGATCCCTCTTATGGATGGAATGTGAAGCAGATTGCGCGTAAAATGGAGATAGACTCCGATGTGAAGATAGAACAGAAGGAATGGAGCTTGAAGGATTCGATACAGTGAGAGGAAGGTAAACGTGCAGCCCATTCTCATTTTTAGAACAGGCAGTAAAGAATGTTAGATGAGAAGGAAAAGATGTATCAAGCAAGTGGAGGAATTCGGCTTGGATTGTTGAATGTGAGATAGAGCTGGTCTTGGGAGGAAGAGAGAAAGGTGATTAATAGTCTGCCAAATGAAGTGCCAACTTAAATCGCTTGAGGTTTTTAGTTTTCATCGATAGAGAATTAAATGTACGAATGTATTCTTACGAACACTGTACATATATGACATTATATAAATGAAATTGCAACTGTGAAACGTTTAATAATTTAATATTTTCTGCGTAAAAGAGAATAGTTTGCGATTTTTTGACACAGCTCGGCGAAATACGAACTGTCCGCAGCCTATAGTATCAGTTTTAACCGGCTCCGGAAGAACTAGATCAAAGTTTATCGTCGCATAGCTACAGTATATAAATTTCAAAAACTTACCGGCATCTTTATGATGTAATTTCAAAAGATTTGTCGGCTATATCGGTGGTTAGCTATTGATACTGATATATTCGATATTTACCTGGCGCGATGATGTCGAGCTATAAATTATTCTCCGATTAAAATCATTAATTTTCGATCTCTCGGCATCAATTCTATTATTCATCGTCGTCAGAGAATACGGTCGGGATATTTACACGGTCGAATATGTAATTTCCGATTCTCGTCGAATTTCTCGGCACGCGTTAAGCGGTTGTGTAAGTGTCCTGGTGTGTGCGGTCTGCGACAACAGGATAGCGTCTGCCGGCCGCCTGAGCCGTGAGAGAAGATTAGCGCTGTAGCGGTTATGTGTGATTGATAAGGATTTCGGTAATATACCGTTTAATTATATCGAGCCGATAGTCATTAATCGTCCTATATGTTAATTGTTGGTCAGTCGATCTTTTTCAGTAAGCCGAAACAAAATCTCCGTGCTACGTCGTCCTTAAGCGTAGCAGCGTACTATCTAGTTGTCGTGTTTTGTTTTTTTTTTTTTCTTGTGAAATCTTAATTTTATGTTAATCTGTCGATTTTTTTTTATATACAATTTTCTATCTAGTCTATTTCGTTCTGTTTGTTGGTAATTTTTTTTTTGAAAATATACGCGATTCGAAACGTCAGAAATTTCTTACTGGACACGTGTTGCGTGACCATGATATCTCCGTCGCGAAGATATTACCGCCACTGTACGGTGGGTTCGCGAAGTTTTATAAAAAATTTTATTTGTTTGTTTTATCACGAAAGGTCTAATGCCCTGCGCGGCAGAGCGATTCCGGTTGCAACACACCGTAGGCAAGTGTTGCTGGCGCCCGTGATTTTTCCAGTCTACTATATTTGTTTATTATTACAAGTATTTTTCATCAAAGAACAGCGAAAGGATTAACTCGTAACAATACAGAGACCCGGTAAAAAAGGAAATTGAAATATAACCAATCGTAACGAAAAAAAGATGAGGAAACGAAAAAAAAAGTAACCAATCGCAACATTGGATCCCGTAAGCAGTGGCCCTAAATCGTAACAATATTAATTACCAGTTAGACAGTATCGCTTAGTTTTACCAGTAGGACAGTTTCTTTCGGTTACGCATTTTCGGATGTAGCAAATAGTAACAAGCTGACCTCCGCGCTCATTAAAACGATTAAGACATCAGCAGAATGGATGCGCAAATTGAATGGTACAAAAACAGCTTGATGCCGACACGACTTTGATGGAGTTACAAAGAAAACAATAAATTATCTAATAATTGTGTAAAGTGCTCAATTCGTCCAACTACAGCGGGCGAGTTTACAAGTGAAATGGCTATCGAGTGATGTCACCACGCCTAAACGGAATCCTAAGCTTTCACATATGCGCATATAATATATTGTATAATATATAAATCATTTGACTCTAGGTCGATTTTTGTGCGTACTAGTAATCGTTTTCATACGCGAATGTCTCGTTAATTCCTTCTCTACATATATTCAAGTTCGATAGTGTACACATATCCATGCAGTGCTGGATTATTTTTAAAAACTAAGTATTATTCTTTACGCCACAGAGTAAATTAATATTTTCTCATAGTTAACGCAGGTGATAAAGTATTCGCTTCGAGCGGTCAGGTTCTCAGAATGAAACTGTTTTCCTCATCAGCCGAGCTGAGACCTAAATTGGCCAGCATTTCCCTCTTCCCTCGAAATATCCCATAAGATGACGTGTAAAGGTGCAGTTGAGCAATCGTAAATATAGAGCGGAGAGAGCATTATTACCAGGTAAATCCGAAAAGCCGACCTTTAGCCGCGTTCTGCAGCAAATCCTGCACGTTTCCATATCCCAGCCGAATTATCGTTCCTATCTGGGAAGTAACTCTTTGCCGGGTTCGCTGTCCGTGCGCGCCGTCCTTTCGCTGATGAGAAGTAAGAGCTTCTCTACGGTTGTACTTTTTCTTTTTGCTCGTTTAAGGAGCTCTTGGAAAACAATATTTATCGCTCATGCCTTATTGCAGAGTTAATGCTACTTTCATTTCTCTCGAAAATTGCGGTGTGACAAATTGGCTTATTTCTCGATTCCTTTTTTCGTTCCCGCTTTTCGCCCAGTTCAGTTTAGAAATTAATCCGATTTTCTCCGATTTCCGTTTACACGTATAAATTTCTTAATAGCTATTAATGTGCCACTGAAAGTTTGTTTTTTACGCAGAGATCACGAAAAACATGTGATCGATGTTCAAAAAAATAAATTAAAAAAAAACAACCTTTCCCTACATAGTTTTATTTAGTAAGTTATAACAAATACAAATATAACAAAGAAATTTAAGAATAAAATGATGAACTCATCAAATCATTTTATCCTTAAATTTGTTTGTTATATTTAGTAAGTTATAACATACTATATTCTATAATTAACAAACATGATGTTAAAAGATTCTTTCACTATATATATATTATTTGAGCACATTGTTTAAGTATATTCACGACAATAATAACTGTTTTACACTTAATTAAACAATTATATATATAATTTTTATATCTTCGACGCGTTTCGAAGCTAACACTCCATGTCTAACGGGAGTAAAAAAAATGTATTACTGTCGTGAAAAGATTCGTTATTATAGTTTTATTTATTCGTTTCTTAAACTGCTTGTACCCATTACAGCGGTTTTAAACCCTGAATTTGCCGTAAAACACTATCACAATTTTTAGAAAACCGTTTTCTTCTCCATATATTTCTTCTCCATATATTTCTTCTCCATATATTTCTTCTCCATATATTTCTTCTCCATATATTTCTTCTCCATATATTTCTTCTCCATATATTTCTTCTCCATATATTTCTTCTCCATATATGTATTTCAATCGCCTAGTGGAAGTTTTCATCGCCGCATAAATTTGTTCATTTCTCACGAGAAACAAATTTCTTTCACTCTTGGAAGAGGTTACGAAATTAATGCTAACGCCTATGTCAAATTCTAAGATAATTAATATTTGAGTTTCTGATAAATTTTCAAAGTACAATGAAATTTCACCTAATAAACGTGACGAAATTCGAATACGCAACTATTTATAGAAGGAGCATAATTTTCAGTTGGTTTCTGTTCGTTTATTATCATTCGGAAATATTAATGCACTAAAAACTGTAAAATAAAATAGGTTTTTAAAACAACGATTTCAAGATCTACTGTAAAAATTCCAAAAAAAAAATCTTTTTTAAAAAATGAAAATTATATTTAATAAAATATGCATATAACAATTGTTCTTAAATATAGTACTAGTATTTGTCAGAGTCGACATTGAAAAAAATTGTAATAATAATTAAAAACTGCATTAAATATTTCTGATATTTTTCAGAAAAACGAATGATTTTAATGTAGTTTTTCATTATTGTTTGCGAATAATCGCAATATCTCCTTGAAGTTTAAATCATTATGGAGTACACTATTTTTTATCGGAAAATTATTTTTACTTTTTAGTGCATTTTCACTGAATTTTTGAAATAAATATTTAAGTATCTGTTTCTTTTTTTTCTTTTTTTTTTTTTTTTTTTTGTAATGTTTGCTTACTAATATTTAAATAACAATTAAATGAAAACTTTAAAAATTACCAATCGTCCCAATTGGTAAACATTCTTTTTGAATTTAACTTTTAAATATTTTTCATTCTATCGCGTTCAAATTATGACTCTGAGGTTTACAGTGTAGCCTCCCCATACTCTCCTTTTCCAAACGTGACATTTTACAAAATTTCTATCTCCCTATTATTATATCATTGGTAATGTGTGCGGTCCTCCACGAGTCTTGTCTCCAGCTGAAAAATAGGACTCCTCCTTCTTGTTTAGAAGAAGGAATATTCTCGCTGGTCGATATTTGCTTAAATGCGGTAACTAGTAGTGTCCTTCTTGATCGCAACACTTCCACAGCATCAACACCTATTGCAGATCTACTTTTTTTTAAAATGCCATTATAAAGAAGAGCCTTTTGATCTACCACAAATATGGTTTTGCTCTCAACCTAAATTTTCATCCTGTTTATTATTTTACAAAGATATTTCTCATCACCACGGTCAAGATATTAACACTGAACTAATACTAAAAATTAAAGATAAAAATCCATTTATATATATATATATATATATATATATCTGAATCGTGGTGAAATCATTTTATTAACAATATGTATTCAAATTCCAATAAACCGACTCTGCTTTCATTATGTCTGTTGAAAATTTTAAGTTCCCCCTCGAAGCATCTGGTTTTACTGCTGAACTGCTCTAGCTATTAATAAGGGGTTCGTGATTTGGTTCTGATTTAATCTTGAAAACAAATACAGCCCTACTGCCCTGGTTATAGTAGAATATAGAGCTATTCTAATTACAAATGTCATTTGCTGTAAACGAGATTAAAATCAAATATTTATTAAAAAAGAGGGTTATGTCAATTTCATCGCGAAGTTGGACTAAACGATGCTCTTTGCCTCTAAAAGCGCTCCTTCGAATAAACTTGTATTGCCGTACATACAATTGCGGACAAACGAAATGCAGCAATCATGTGGCGGACATGCAGTAATAATTGTTCGGCTACGTTCGCCAGTCTAGTTACTGCGGTTTATCAGGTCATCGCCACGGTTGTTGTTTTTATTACCATTATAGCTAAAAAAAAAACCTATATCGCTTCCAAATTTGAGCGTTCAATTACAGTAGTATATTTAACATTTTTTTCGCAAATAGAAATGAAACATATAATTATTCTTATTAATGTATTTTGCTCAATGTAGCAACCCCAGACCCCTGGGTTTATTAATTGTCTTATAATTCTTATTTTTCCAGATCATCTTCGCAAAATAATTAATCAAACAACGAATTAAAAAATTTGGGATAAAATCCCCTCGTACAAAGCACGAAATGTACTACTTCTTCAGGCAGGATACCTTTCCACGTGTTTTATTTCATTCTTTTTAACATACAAGTAAGAGCAATTTCTTCACATCCATTTCGAAATAAGTAACCGGCGTGGCTTTTTTCTAACTCCCTTGACGACTCAAGAAAAATGCAGTAGCCATAGCTACGGTCGTGTCACCATGGCTACCTCTACAATCTTTATCCCCAAACCTTGATATTTACCCATATATGTGTATATCCAGCCGGTCATACTCACTTTCCTTTGCAGACGTCGGCTTTCTGCCTGCAATTTTACTCTCCATAATATTTCCTACGCGCCGTAGTAATTTTATTTTACACTTTTGCAATCTTATTTATTAACCTTGTTTTTTCCATTTCATTCCTTTTCGAATTTCATTCTGTTCTCTTTCCAAAAGATTATTGTCATTTGTTGTTAGATGCACATTTTTATTGCCTTCACGTTTAAAATTTCCTCCCCTTTTTTATGAATCAACGTCACCGAAATACAATTCCGCTGATAATTAGCAAAAACATCGCAGTTATTTATTCGTAAAGGCTTCGCTACAAAATATCGAATTTGTTGCGTACAATCTGCACGTGATACTTGTAGTGCGCCATTATTTTAAAAACATTTAAAAGGAAACAAAATTCCTATTAAACCGAAAGTATCGTTAAAATAGGATAAATTTAGTCGCGTCATCTATCGGCCGATTGAAAAACTGCATTCGATTATTATTTTAAAGAAGTACAACGCGTGTTCACCGCATCTAAAAATATTCTATTTTTCCTTATTCTTAGACCAGCACAGCGCGTATTTCGAAAAAATTAGAAAATGTATTTTTTACTGTCAGGTGAAATTAATGAAAATACGATTTTATATTTTGAAAAAGGATCAAACAATATGTAAATATTGTAATATAAATGGGATTACAAACAAATATTCACTGCAAGCTGCCGATGGACTTGCAAGAAAGTCAGAAATTCAAATGTAATTAGACCTCTTACATTTGCAAAAAAATAAAATCTCATCTAACAAGTTTTTATGACTCCCCTCTTTCCAGTAAGAAAAAATTAGACATATTAGCTAACCTCCCCTGATTTTTTACATACTAGGGAATAGTTAAATTGTATTATATGTCATGAACTGTTGCTGCGCCATCTACATTTTATTCGTTTAACTAACTCAGAGCAAATTCACATAAAGAGATGTATGTGTGTTCTTCGACACTAAGCAGTTTAAAAAAGGTACCGCACCTCCATTTTTCTGTCAAATTGTGAAGAGGAACGTTGGTTTTTGTTGTTTTTTTTTTCACGTAATTTATTCGGCTCAAGTCCGATGTCTGTCTTCCATCTTAGATTCCATTAATGCGAAATCCCTATATCTTTCATCCTGTTCACCTGTCAAATCTTATACTCCGTATGTTAAATTCTATTAACGCGAAATGTACCAGTAGCAGAGCTTTTGTTCGCTTTAAATCCCGGAGGGATTTTCTTAGAATCCTGAAATTTCTACTTTTAATATGCAGATTAAGCTCGGTAATGTCTTTCACTCGGACTGGTTTTTTTTTCGTTTTTTTTTTCTTTTTTCTGTGGTTTCATTAAACACACTCGCTCCTCTGAATAATTATTCAGTAATTACATTTGGCCAAAGAAAATATTATTTCGCAACTCGTAAAAGCGAAATAACGTTAAGTGGTTTGCTTATAACGAGGGTAGTAAGTACTGCTCTCGTAATAAAGATCTCTACTATTTTTCTTTCGCGAGACATTATCTGCAAATATATTCCGCTATGGATATGTTTGAAACACACTAGAGGGCTGAGCTTGATTTCGCGACGGAACGCTTCAAACTTTCAATTGTTTTTAATCACGGATTTTTAAAATAAAAGCATACTGCATATCTCTTACTCGGTCCCTTCAATTTTTAACCTTTGCCGATTTCATCTTCTTCCGGTATTTTTGCGAGATTAAAAACAACATGTATAAACACTATCTATTGTAGGAGTAGCTGCGGAATTTCTTCAAATTATCCATTTCGCCGATTGATACATATATAGGTTTTTTTGAAATTTAGGTTCTTGATTTTTTAAAAATTCGTCGGTTTCATTTTAATAACGAAAATGCGCGTTCATTTGAAAAAAAAAAAATTAATTCTCTGGATGCTAACAATCGGGCCAAGGCCGTGTTGCAGTATGTGTGTGTGTGTGTGTGTGTTTTTTTTTCTTTCGCAATTTGGGTTACATTAATTTTCACTAGTACACTATTTCTGTTCTCTAGCTGAAGATGAGATATTCCCGAATTACGAGCATATTTTATTTAATATTTATTTTCAAAACGTTTGTTTAAGTAATGTGTTTATCATATAGTTTTATTTGTTATTTTATTTTATCGGGGAGCAATTAAGCATACTGTTTCTTTTTTATAAAAATTGTAAGCGTAATTGAAAATGGGTCCTAAATCGCCCAGAAACTTCCTTCGAAAGCGTCAGCTGGTGATTTTTAATCATGGAACGAACATGTCGGCTGATGAAATAATTGCAGCATTGTTAAACACAAAACGAAGTATTGTTTACAACATAATTCGAGACGCTTTAAACAAGAAAACAGGATAGAAAGTATGCCACGGTCTGGTCGACGTGAAAAATCGTCGTATCAAGACAAAAACGATTTATCTTGCGACAAATTCAGCGAAATCCGAAAATAAGTGCCGAACAATTAAGTAGAGAGGTCTCTAAAAGGCGTCAGAAGGAAATTACCGGTCAAACAATTCGGAACTTAATTAGAAATAAACCTTACATTAGTCAGGTCAATAGGAAAAAACGTTTACATTTTGCCAAAAACTATATTTCAATGGGCGAAATGTTTTGGCAAACTGTAATATTCAGTGACGAATCGAAATTTAACCTATTTGGCAACAACGAGAAGCAAAAAGTCTTGCGGAAGCTTAACACTGAATTGGAAGTAAAAAGTTATAAATGTGAATATGAAACATGATGGTGGACATGTCATATGGTCTGGGGCTGTTTCGCAACATCGGGGATGGGTTTACTGTAGTTTATCGATGGAACGATGACTGCAAATGGTTGCATCAACATTTTGAAAAAAAATCTCCGTTAAAGTGCTTCAAACTTTTTTTTTTCTTTTTTTTTTTTTTCTCCTTGCCACCCCGGTCTAACGACCACTATTGGCACGGCTGACACAAGGTACATGACTTTCTATGCTGACCATCTTCAGCAAGACAGACGACATCGATAGTTAGTTATAACAATACATTCTATTCCTTATTTACTACTGTTAAATTTCTTTGAATAAATTATACGATGGTTGCTTATTATATAGAGTTTTCAAGTTATTACGACATAAGCTGGAGCATGATGAAATATCTGCATCTCGGCTAGGTAAGGCCCAAAACGTCTCTTGGCTGCTTTCTCTTTAGCCTTATTATGGGATTTCCCGGAAGACTCGGTCTGTGCATTTCAGCCACGCTGATGTTGTCATTCCCTTTCATGCGGTTGAAAAAACGGATATAACGCTGCTTATAATATCCCTGAATATACTGGATGTGAAGATCGGTGTGTAGGGTCAGATTGGACATATAGTACGGAGCGTCAGTTATTTATACGGAGAATCTTTGACTGCAACTGCTGGATTCGCTTTAGGTTGCTGATCGATGCCGAACCGTATACCTCGATACCATACATCCGGATAGGAGCGAGTATCGTCTGATAAATTAATTTTTTGCAGCGAAGGTTTACTTTAGATTTTTTACCAATTAGAGGCTGCAGTTGATTGGCTCTTCCCATGATCTGCTGTCTTACGTACCCTATATGCAATCGTCATGTGAGCCGGCGGTCCAAAACTAATCCTAAATATTTCACCGAGTTAGACTGAGGAATTAGTTTATTTCCATACCTCATCTGGGGACAGGTACCAGAGTTTAAAGTAAATGTAACTTGCTGGCTTTTATTTTGATTAACTTTTATCTTCCATTCCGTGGCCCAGTTATAGATTTTATTTAGATGTTCCTGTACCATTGTTGAAGCATGTAAAGGATTTTCATGAGCTGCCAATATACACGTATCATCCGCGAAAGTAGCCATAACTGTAGTATTTAACACTGGAATGTCAGCCATGTACAACGAAAACAATATTGGCCCAAGTATGCTCCCTTGTGGAACGGACGCACGAATCAAATATTTTTCGGATACCGTTGAATTAATAACAACTTGAAAATACCTGCTGGTTATGTATGATTCAAGAAGTTTATATATATATCATTTGGCATGATTGACTTTAGTTTGTATAACAAACCCTGGTGCCATACGCGGTCAAAAGCCTGCTCAACGTCCAGAAAAACCGCATTACAATATTGGTGCCTCTCGAATGCTGAAAGTATACGATCCGTTATACGATGAACTTGGTGGACAGTCGAATGTTTTATTCGGAAACTAAACTGATGGTTAGGGACTAAATTGTTACTGGCTACGATCTTTTGGATTCTATCCTGTACCAACATTTCAAATATTTTAGACAGTACACTTAATAAACTAATTGGTCTATAAGATGCTAAATTCTGCGAGTTTTTATGAGGTTTAGTATCAACCGAACAATAGATTCCTTCCATGTTTCTGGGAAATATCCAGTTCTTATTATAGCATTGAAAATGTATGTTAGGTACAGTATCGATTTCTTTTTTAAATTTTTCATTATTTCAGCTGTTATTTGGTCCTTCCCTGGTGATTTTTTTGACTGTAATTTTTCAATTTTGATACACACCTCCCGCGGCGATACTGGCTTCGTAGGTAGCGTTAGTTGAGTTAGACTTTTTAAAAACTTTTCGACTTTTTTTTCATGCGTAGTATTCGCTAAATCAAAATGCGGTTGGAAGGTATTATGCAGATACAATGCAAAGGTGTCAGCTTTATCTCTATCGGTCATTGCCCATTCTCCGTTAGGTCTTTTAAAGTCGTATCATTTTTATCAAGACAACGATCCTAAACACAAAACACTTAAAACTCACGAATGCATGCTTTACAACTATCGAAAAGTGTTAAACACACCTCTAGATATAAATCCCATTAAGAATCTCTGGGACCAGTTAGACAGAAAAGTTCGTCAGCGCCTCGTTTCTAATAGACTGCAAATGAAAGAACGGCGCTCCTAGAAGAATTGAATAATTTTTCCGCCAATTACCTATAAATTTTGGTTGCATCAGTGCCCTCCCCCCCAGGTTGGCAGCAATAATTAAAGCAAAAGTTGTAAGAAATGGTATAATTTTAATTTACTTTTTTTTTTTTTGACCGTGCTTGTTCTCTTTTGTTTTCATGTCTAAATACTTATTTGGACCTTTTTTTTTTTTCATTTGAACATGACTGTGTTAAATTCTTTTTTTTTTTTTTTTTTTTTTAGTTTCGTTTTTAAATTTTTATTTAAGAATGATTTTAAAAAAATTAAAATAAAAACCGCATTTTTTCTCCTATTTTACGGCTTGAGTTAATTTTTTTCAGCGATGTCCAAATACGTTTTTTTGACTGCTGTATATTAATTGTATACGCTTTATTTTACGACTGTAAATTGTGGATTTTTGTGTCCCATAGCGGGCGATGTCTTTATGAATTAATTTATTTTAATTGCGTTTTTGTATATTTATACCTAGTTATCTATCGATATTCAGGATAGTATGAAGTATAATATCATTTAAAACATCATAGTTTTGCGTACCATACTAAAAAGAATTACATAAAAGTTAACGCATGGAGATGTTTTCCCCATTTCTTAGCGCTCGTCAGTAGCATAATTTTATGTTTAATACGTTCAGTTTAGGTTTTTACGTGAACACCAGTCTTAAAAAAAATAAAATGAATTATTAAAAAAAAAGAAAATGAAATATGAATCACAAATTTTTAGAGAAAGGTTCGTCATGTAATCTCGCGAGTGTAGCAGATTACACGAAACTGTTCCGGTTTAAGACTTGATCGTTGACAGAAAATGCAATGGCTACGACATTGACGAATAATTTTTCTGAAAATAAACCTTTAAAACAAATAAAATCTATCGCATTGAAATGCTCTGGGTCCCCAGTCATATGGGGATAGAGGGTAACGAAATGGCAGATTCCTTGGCTCAGATTACCGTATCCTCCCGCGTATTTTTTTCTCTAAAATTCCAGTTTCTAATTTACTCCCATTGTGCAAAAAGTTTCATGTTAGATTTTGGTCAGATTTTTACGTTTCTTCCTTTTCCAATCAACCTTCCTCTTAAATTTTTCCATCCAACCTAATCTTTCCACGCGGTATTGGTTTTACGATTTTCCTTCGCTTCACCGCTCCGCTACTGTCCCTATTATCCGTTTACGTCTCAATCATACTCTTCTTCCTTCCTCACGTTTTCGTTTTCATCTCGCTCTATCTCCTTAATTATCCTCTTTATTCTGACGACGAAGCCGTCTGTGATCCTGACCATATCCTCTTTGAAGGTCCATCCCTCGTGAACGAACGCACTTCTTTGTACTACAATCTGCTGTCACTCAAACTCCCTACTCCTTATTGTGCCTCGTATATCTTATCGTTTCCGTCAATCTCCGTTGTTCCGATCCTCAGTTCTTTTACCTTACCAATATTTGACACCGACTCTACATTTAACTGATCCTTCTCCTTACTTTCGTTTCTGGGCGAAGATCCTTTGTTGACATGCCCAAATGGGGGTTAAAAAAAAAAATATATATACATATATACCAGTGTTCACGCATTAGCCTGATCCCTTTCGATAAACTGCTATTAAAACGTGTGTTACTAAAACTGAACTACAAAAAAAAAAAAAACTGAACTAAAAATTTTACTAGACACCTTGCTAAACTAGTTTTACATAGATACCTGCAACCAACCCAGACAACAAGGGATAACCCCGGGCTTCTGAAATATTACATAAAAAATGTTTTTCAAAAAAAAAGATACCCACTACAGAGAAGAATAATAAGTAAAAAATAATTTGTATTTATTACATTTTCTTTTAAATTCAGCTGTTACTCTATCATTTACACACACACACACACACATATAGATATATGTGGATAAATGGAAGCATGCAGATATGCGCATATATATTTTACAGGTAACTAAATAACATTTTCTTAAACATAATAAATGTTTTTTCTTCGGTCTTTTTTTACCGATTAATTTAGTACAATATTCGTACGGAATTAAATCGACCTTTATTTTTATCGTAGAACAATTACGATCTGTAATATTCGCTTCCATTGAACTAAATTACGAAGAAAAAAACAAAGCAAATAAAACCCATTCGTCAAATTGTTTTGTGCTAAGCACAGATACTAGACAATCTGTGCACCAATTGGAGCGAGTGGATAACATTTTTGACTCGCAACTTGCCATTTTTCGATAGAATTAAATGGTGCGGATAACGAAATTTTACGAACTATAAATCTCATAATGTGCTGAACAAAAAAAATTTCAAAAATAATGTTTTTTGATTGAGCACACTTAATAGCAATGCGGAAAGATAGTCTTCGATTTCAGATTCGGCGCCAATATGGTTCATTTATTGCGGAAGGCCTTGTGAACTATAATTTTTACAGTCGATCGGTTATTTTTTTCTTACCCTTCGATGTTTAAATATAAATTTCGAATTCACGGTTCAGTAACATACGTCAGTTAATACAACTGAGAGATAGAAAAATACAATTGAAAAAATAACAAAATAGAATACGGTAGAATGTGTATTATTGACGATGTAACATATATCCGGAAATTACATAATCTAAAACAATCTTAATCTTAACCATCTCAGTATAATCGTATATATATATTAGTGCGGTTCAATGCTTAAATACGAGCATTCTATTCTGGTATATTTATATAACTTGTCCGCGTGAAAATCTCTTACATTGAGCTATATCGAGATGTTAAAACATCGATGTCGAAGATTTTTTGTTAACTCCATTATAAATTTTCCGTGAACTATTATGTAGAATTACCAATTAAACAAATATTACTTATCATATTTCTTAATAAAATCAAGTGTTCGATGATGAAAAAATAGAACTTAAATCAATAAAAAAGAGGAAAATAGCGGTGATGGTTCAATTTTTTTTTTATAATTTTTAATTTTTTATTGTGGTCTTCTAATTTTTTTTGTGATGACGTGTACGGCAGTTTTTCATAAATGGAAGGCATTTAATATGCTAATTAACAACATAAGCGACAATATTCTAAACGTTATTTTTTCATAGAAAAAGATCAACAGATAATTTTTTTTAGATAAATTCATTTGTAAAATTTTCCGCAATAAAATTCTACGCTATTCACACGGCGTGTCTCGTTACAAGCGACAATTTTCGTATTAGAATTTTAATGGCCTACATTTCTCATTATAATCAGCGTCGTTACGTAATATATGGTTTCATGGAATTCTGTCGATTCCGGTAATATTCATCTCTTTAAGTGACCCGATAACACTGACGTTCTTGTTCAGTGACGCTGTAAAGGATGGAACTGCGTAACGCGCTTGATGAATTAACCTTAGCAGCGATATTTCTTGGCGAGGCCCGGAACTTTTCAAACCACCCTCGTATTTACTTACAGTATGCAAGAAATTACACGGTACGATTCATACTGTTGTAACTACTAATAATAACTACAACCTGCTTCCCATTCTTCGTCTATTACGTACTAGGATAGTCACACGAGATGAACGGACGGATAGTTTTGGTGCGATTTCCCTATTATTAGTTAAGATGCGTTAAAACCTGGCTCCAAGCAGAAACGTCGTAGACTGCCAGATGGTAACTCACCTGTGATCGCCAAAGTGATTCAGATCAATTGACAGGAAAAGGGAATATGACCGACACGAAAATAAGAACTAAAGTAAATTTGAACGTAAATGTGTCTCTGCAGTTACCGAACGGTCAGGTGAAAAGTGAAGATGAAGGCGAATAAAAGACGATATAATTTTCAAAGCCGAAAAGTGCATAGACAAATATATTAGATTTAGTTTTGAAGGCTGAAACCTTCCCATCGTAATGAAACAAAGACGAATTCGTATATCAGACAAATTTTGATTGTCGCTGAAAAAGTATCTTAAATGGAAGATAAAAAAGCACACATATCTATCGGCTATCTGCAAATTATAGTATAAAATAAAACAATAATAAGAGACTGTATATACATATGTCGGTTCATATATGTAAATCTTTATGTTTTACGTTTCGTTTCAAAAGCCAGGCTATTTCACAAATAAAACGTGTGTTTGAGCAGAGAAAAAGACTTTATATGTTTCCGACAAATTAAAGAACGAATATGGAGTTTAGTAAGTTTAAAATGTGTGTACCTTAATCAGTTTGTTAGTCATACACCGAAGATAATAATAAAACATAATGCTTTCTATTTTGCTCGAAGGTAACATGATATTCCTGTTAAATGTTTGTATTACGAAAGTGCAGTGTTTTGGCTTAATTAGAAATGCTTTACGTTTTTGCATTACTGAAGTGTACAGAAAGTTGTAATTGCCGCGAAAACTGTAAATCATTACTACTCTTTTTTTCTTTTTTTCCCGAAGAGATGTTGTAGTTGATAAAAATTTATCTTTGTACAAATTTATCACCTGATAGATCAGACGATGTTTCCACGAAAAGGTTTGAAAGATTATATATATATACATATATGTGTATATACATATATATATATATATATATATATATATATATATATATGTGTGTATATATATATATAGGCTATTGCGAAGAAATTCTTTTTTATTAATGAGACATCAGTTTCTTTTTTCTTAATACTGCATGGCTAATTTCGTCGTTATATTTCACCGAAATTATACATAAGTAGGCTATATTAATTATTTTGTCGAGTGGTTTGAAATTGATCTCGAGAATCAGAAACGTAGTGAACTGATACCAAGTTAACCATCATCGCACTCCAGCCGATAACAGTGATACGTATTGTTTTAAATATTTCCTTCATACTATCCACAAAACTTTGTATATTATTATAATTGCGTTGTTCTTTAGCGGTCGACTGACAAGAAAGTGCTTTAAACTGTAATTAGAATATAATATTTCAGATAACGTATAGATATATTTCATTCTTTTTAACCTGCATACTAAAGTTTCCGAAAAGACTTAAATGTAATATATTCCTCTCACATATATTACACTGCTAGCGATTTCAGTTTTTTTGATATTTTAATCTAAATCCTACTTTTTTAATTGACGTATTGGTGTACACCTTTTTTCAAAAAAAAAATTAGTATACGTGAACGCTGCAGATTTTATGAAAATTTACAAAGTAATACAGTTTAAAGTTCGAAAGAACGGGCCGCCCAGCGAAACCGACCTCCTAGTATATATATATATATATATATATATATATATATATATATGTATATATATGTATATGTATATGTATATGTATATATATATATATATATATATATATATGTGTATGTATATATATATATATATATATATATATATATATATATATACATACACATATATATATATATATATGTATATGTATATATAAATATATATGTATACATATATAACATTCGTGAAATAAATTTCAGCAAGTAAATATGCAGTTTAATGGTTGTAGGACTATTACATTCAATATTACCGGATGTATAAGTGTTTTGGTTCGAATCTCGCTATAAGTAAAGTTTTTTAATATTAGGGTGATTACCATTACCGCAGGCACCTTTAGCTGCCGACAACATTATGCATTAGTAACCAAGGTTCGGTTTTTGCTGCTGGCGTTATAATAAACGAGGATTTGTTTTCAAAGTTGAGGTAAAATTTTCAATTTCATTAATGTAATAATTTCATTTACTTTCTCATTTATTTAATCGATTAAAAACTTATGGAATTCAAACAAATTATAAGCGCATTTTGTGACAAAATCATTACTAAAAAAGTCAAATTAGAATACAAATATTTCACAGCAGAAACAAATGACATATAAACATCTGACACGTTATTAAAATAAAGCGGAAAAATATTTTAAAGTTAAAAATACTTATCCATTTCCGTATTTTATCGTATCACAAATTGTTATTTCATATTTTAAAAAAAAACTTAATTCTTTTCTGCAATCTTGAATTTTCGATATAGTTTTTGAATGAACGCGACGTTTGCTTAGACGGAACATCTACACCTCATTGTTTGCTCAGGTATTCGTAATTTTAGCAAAGAAATATATGATAAGCACATTATTACAAAAAATAAAACAGCACAGTGTTATCGAGAAATGCTTAATGTAATAAACAAAATTCAACATTTGCCAGACCGAAATATTTCACTTACGCTTTCGGTTTAATATAGACAACAAATGGTATGGACTAGTGATGGGCAATATAGTTCTTTTTGATGAAATAGTTCTTTCGGTCTAGTTCTTCGAATGGAACTAGTACCAGGAACTAGATTTTGGAACTAGACAAGTAAATGTAGTGTGGGTAGTCCGTGAACGAACGATTAAGTAGAACGTATTTTCAAAGTTGTGTAGTGGTCCCGGGTGAATACGCGAGCACCGATTAATCCCTTTTCGGATGAAAAATAAACCAAAAACGTTCTGATTCGATTTCGAATTTATTTTACAAAAAAAAAAAAAAAATAAACGAAAGTGGTGATCGAATTACGCGGTAATAACAGATATATAAAGATTCATTAGCCTGCGAAGACATGATTAGTGCTACGAACGGCGAAAACTAATCGAAGAAAATTGAAGAAATTACGTTCTTAAATCATAATTTGTAGTTTTCTTTTAACGCATAATATCTTAACGTAATATTTTTTATGCCCCCTTATAAGTTCATTTTTCTGTTTATCATAGATACTTGTATACATTTCTATAAATCAATTTCATTATTTTAGTTATATAGTTTTAAAATCGTATAACGTTTCACTAACTGTAAATTGTAATGAATGGGAAAGAGATCCGTTTGTTTCATAGTTACGGTACGCAATGACTACACTCATTAATTCATTATAATCACGCTGCTTTGGATCGGAAGTCCTTAGCTTGTGGAACCGTTCCGACCAAATAGTTCAGTCGGTCAGATAAAATGAGTGAACGAGAACGATAAATACAGTTTAGTTCCTTCGAACCTATTTAGTATCTTCTAACACTAACAGCATATGATATGAATTGAAGAATAGTAGGTGATGTGCGTGAGTAAATAATAATGGTAGTAAAGTATTGGAAGAGTAGAACGCGCTAATACAATAATCCAAACAATGGTTTTGTTTTCAACGGTCAGAGGTCACTCTGAGGTCAGACAGTATGAATAAGTTGTGTATGTGCGAAGTGCGCGTACCTATATATGATTCTACCGCGTATGCCGTGCAACCATTCCTACACCAAATAGTTCGGTGTGGAAGTTAAATAAGTTCCACCGGAACTATTTAGTTCCATTGTCGGGAACTAGTTCTTATAGTTCCTTCAAAAGAATCATTCATTTTAATAGTTCGTTCGTGAACTACACATCTCTAGTACGGACAGAAAAGTTCCATTTCAAATTCAAATTTCAATTTAATTAATAGCATTTCGTAACCGGATCTGGATACCAGGTCAGTTTGATGCAACTGTAGGAAAAATTATATTGCATTCGTTGCCTTCCATGATATTGAGAAGACAAAATGACGTAGCCTTGTTGGATTACTTCGAAAACCCATGCACACTTATGTCATTAAGTAGCAAGCAAGAATAGCCAGCTCCCTTTGAACGTTAAATGTGGAATGCCGATTGAACATTAAATTGATGTAGATAGGACTAATAATAATGTCGAAGCTGCTTATGGACGAGTACAAATAGAATTTTGGATGTGCAATATTCATCGATATGGCTTTTTATCGATGTTCTGGTTCAAAAGGATAAGGAATAGCTTACGTTTTCTTACATACCGTACTTCACATTTCGGTAAAAATTATTTTAGAAGCAAAACCGTTATGATATGGAATGTTATTTTAGAAATTTTTAGCAGTAAAAATGATCAAGCGCAACTTCCGTAAATTAAAGGCTTATACTCAACGAAGCATGCGTATAAATAATCGTTATTCCAAAGTTTATAGTGAATATCATTACTTACAAATGGTACTGATTATACTTTTATAACGATTTTAGAAATTTAAATATTTTCTATCCCCCCCGAAATTATAAAATAGAGAACTACGTTACACCGATTCATCTTTTGTGTAACTATTTTTTTCAAATTCCATTCAACATTTTCACTTTATATTTTTTTTTTCTTTTTCTAAATTTTTCAAATTCGAAATTTAAACGCCGTATGTTAACTACCGAAGCTCTTAAGACAACAAGATTCAGTGTAGACGTTGCATTTACCGTTTACCATAAAATTCAAAAAAGTCTGAGCAAAATCTGATTTATTTTAGAAGAGTGCGTGCGACAGGGCTCGCAGAACTGCCAGAACAAGTGACAGTCACAAAGTTCGTAAATTTAAATTTTGTTTTGAGTCGTGAGGTTTTCATGAATCATCTGCTGCTGGCTGGTAATAACCCGTGCCTGTCCGAAAAAAGATATCCGAAAAGTAATAAAGAATAATAAAGATTTCGCTTTGGATTATGACAATCGCAATTCGGGCGAATTTCTTCTCGGAGGAATTACAATTTCTTAATTTTAATCATATTTTTAATTACGGTGTTTATTAGTTAAATATGTTTTATAAATATTTTGTTTTACAGTTGATCATAGATTATTATTAAATACGCTACTGTTTAAATTTAGTAATACGTTAATGAAACATTTTTAATTACAACTATATTTTCATTTTGGAATAATTGGGTATATTTTCCCCTAATGTGTTTAATATTACATTTCACTTTTTTTTTTAATAACTGACCTCCTAGTGGTTAAGGTGCTTGGCTACTAAATCAGAGGTGTTATAGAGGTTATCGAGACTTGCCCCGTTCTGGATCCAAGTCGCTACCAGGTATATACCTAATCTGAAATTGAATATCGGTTAAGTAGAAAGGAAATATTGGCCCCAGTATTCTCATCAGATCCATTAGGATACATTATGAAATGCATAATTATACAATCCTTGACACGCCCTGCTAAAAGGGTATGGGACCTACTTTACTTTACTTACATGACAGTCACAAAGATTTGTATACTCATTTTTGATGTTATCCCATCATTCAATACCGGCCGGACGACCAGCTACCGCGACACGCAGTTTATTAGTTAACTGTGTTTCGCTTGATTAGAACCGGGTTCAATTCCCGCTGCCGCACATTGACACTTTCAAAAATTTCACTCGCCCTGGGTCAACGTGTTCGTAGTTGACGAGCCCAAGAATAAAATTAAAAAAAAAAAAAAAAAAAAAAAAAATATACCGACGGCAAAACGTAGTTATGCTATACTCAGTCATTCAGCTCCTGAATATACGTCCACGTAACAGAACTGTTTTAATTCTCTACCCTTTCAAAAGGAATATTATGTGTTTTATGTATTACACAACCAAGAAGAAAATCGTATTTTCTAGATTCAAAATAAATTTTAGGTACGATAGATGAAAATTTTTGTTTGGCTGTTTTCTTCTCTGATTATCGAATATAATCAAATTTTAGTTATGCACACAACAAATAATAAACTATAAGTAATACATAAATAAATAAATAAATGCATAAAAATAATTAAAAATAAATAAAAAACAGAAAAGCGGTGATATTATCGCAAATATGGGAATTGACGAGAGAGCGTTTCCTCTCGATCGAACTGGACAATATGATCGGTGCAAAAATTTTTCAACATTCAACTCTGAACTTCCGTAATTATTATTATTATTATTATTACTTTTTTTTCGGCAATTAACTTAAAATGCAACGTGCAGAGAAGTAAGGGGGGAAATCATTGCTTAGTTCCAATTACTAGCGAATTAGTGTACGGATTTAGGAAAAAAACAAAAACAAAAACAATTTGCACTTTGAAACAGTGATAAAGACCAGCATAATAGTTCCAGTTGAATGAACGTCGAGTTTACAAATAATAGTGTCTATTATCGATTCTGGGAGGAAGTCTTTTACATTTTAATTGCTAATATAGAAAAAAATTAACTGCCCGCAACGTGGCAGGTTGTTAAAAATCGCTACAATAAAATGGGATGCTGCTAAAGGCGGAACAACGTAATCCAATGCAATATCATTGAAGGCTATAAGATCGCTAATATGTTAATTTTTTTTCGTTTTTTCAAACAGACAAAAAACAACAAATGATTAGACAGAGATCGCGATCGACGCAATTTTATTAATATTCAGTAATTATTTACATTTCTCAGTTTTTACCTAATTCGCAAAATATTTATAAGGGTTTGTTTAAAATTCGTTTGGACCGCCATTTTTCCAGTGTTCTAAAATGAATTGCGATTCTTCCAAACCCGCTTCTCGGGCCAGCAGTTGAATGGCTGAGAGCTATTTTTCGAAAAAATTCGCGCCGACTTGGAAATCAATCGGCGTGTCAATTATTACAGCCGGTTCGCGATTTCCTTCTCAAGCAACCGATCACATGCAATAATCGCACATCTAAAAATCACACCTTGTGTTCGATTCCAGGACTTTATCGTAGCCGTACGTCTCTATTTCTGGAAAAAGGAAAAATAAATTAATTCGCAAGCATGGGAAAAAAGGGGGGTTTGAAAATTAGTATGTTTGTATTAAGGAAGGAAGACGATCCCCTCCAAGCGCAACTACGAACATTCAAAAAGCGTATCTAAATGTACTTAAAACTTGAGCGGTATATTTGTCGCTTTAATATTAAATCTTATCGATAAATGAACAATTCTCGTACAATTTTTCGATGAAAATTACGCGATATTTTGATTTTTTTTTTCTTTTTTCTTTTTTTTTTTTTTTTCGGTATAGGGGGCTCGCCTATTGAGGGCATTAACTACAGTTTGAGAAATTATCGGTGTGGAAAGAAACTAGAATTTAATACGATTACAAATTAAGGAAATGGACAATCGTCAGGACTATGGGAGATAAATGGAATGGAAGAATGAAGCAAGCGTTATACAGGAAAAGAAAAGGAATGCTCGCGCTATGAGCATTTTGCCGTCCGCGGCCAAAAAATTCCTGTTATTTTGTGCACGATGCATTTTTCAAGGTAAAGCGTCCTAGCAGCTGGCCCCCGTACCTCACCACCATGTTTTATAAATTTGAAAAAATTCAATGATGACCGCAAAAGACAACGGTTGTTGTTGGTGTGTCGCGTTTGATTGCTTACTACGCGACTACTCACGTAAGTAAAATTCGTGTGTGTCTGGTTTTTTACTACAGTTGGAATATTACTCATTATGTATAATGTTGTTTTGATGTAAATATCGTAATCATATTGATATTTAGTTTTGATTAATTATTGGGAGTTTTTTATTTTTATTTTTGTTTTGCGTAGTTTATTTTATATCTTTTTAGGTAAGTGACGCGTGACGAAAAAAAAGTAAAAAGAAATACCGTCTTGCTTTTTAGCTACTCTAAGAGATGCGGTTAAGCCGAGTACAATGTTCGGATTTGGTGAGAAAAAGGTTTTAATATCCTATGTGCCTAATAAAAAGCAAAAAAAAGTGGTTCTACTATTGTCAACTTTACGCGATGATATAATAAGATCGATGAAACTACCGGTGCTGCTGCGAAACAAGAAATCATAACATATTACAATGGGATTAAAAGCGGAGTTGATGTAGTCGATCAAATGAAAGAAAAATATTGACTCGCAGATGGCCGATGAGATTATTTTTCTCAATTCCGAATATTGTCGGCATAAATAGTCAAATAATATACAAAGAAAATACTGACTAAATATAAAAATTTAATAAATGTTACTTTTTCTGATAGTTTACGTTTTATTCTATCCTTTTAAAATCGTTGTAAATTTATTTAACTATTATTTACAAAAAAAAAAAATCATTTTAAGTATGGTCGGCAAAATGCTTCACACGCGCGGTTACTCACGTTTCACGGAAAAGCGCGACTATTCTTGGGTTAAGAGTTCAGAAGTACGAGTGCTCGGCGGAAGGAGTGGAACAATCGAAAAAAATATGACTGGCACCATAGATTAAACTGTAATCAGCTGGCTAGAAAGGACGAAAAAAAAAAAACCCAGTGAAAATAAGAAAAAAATAGAAAAGAGAGAAGGGGATTAATGTGGAAAATCATGTTACCACCATGGTCGAGACGGCGGGCAGGGCTGCATCGATAGATAAAAAGACCGAGGACTTAAAAAAAGGGGAGGATATACACAGATCGTGTCATAGTTTATAGTGACAGTTTTTTGAAAGGAAATTTATGTTATATTAACTCGCCGGGGTTATTTGCGTCAGATCAAAGAGGTGCATTAGCTTCCTCATTGTCCTCGATCCGCGCATGGCCAGGAGGGACCTGGAAGAAATCAATATAAATAGTACGACAGGGAGACAGTTGGGAAATCATGAATAAGAAGAACAACGGGATCTGGACAAATTATAATGGCTAGTAGAACATTTTTAGCGTTAAAAACACAATCAGAAAATTATTATTAGTGTAATTGCAAGCGGAAGTATGAATCACGGAGAATAGAAATATAGTGGAAGTCAGGGAATTTAACGGATTCAAAATGATCAAGAGAAGGGATAGTAAAGACAACATCCCTTCTCCCTCCGGACTCTTAGAACGTCACACGAGAGTGAAGGAAAATTTTTGTAATCTGTCGATTGTAGGAATTTGGAAAAATTGAAGAAGCGTGTGAAATAAAAACTGAACTATACAGTAATTGTTCATTGTTTTTGACAAATTATGATTTCTTACTTTTCAGCGGTTTCTTAATGTTGTAGTAAAAAAAAAAAAAAGTTTTGAAAAAAGTTAAAATCCGGTGTAAACATTTTTCTTGATTGCAGCAAAATACAATGGGGGAGCATTCATTTTCGGGCAAAATTTGAAAATAGCGTAGTTGGTTCCCCTTCCCTCTAGGAAAATAAGAAAACTAAACTGATAACGTTTCCTCTTCAATTATTCCGGACTTTTGTTTTTTGTTAACGAATGTTTAAAGAATGTTCCCGAAGACTGTAATAAAATAATGAATACATGCGTTTTTTTTTTTTTTTTTTGTGAAACTAGTCGAAATTTTTTTTTTGTTCGTATATTTAACTCTTTCAAACACTAACATATACAGTAAAATATTTAAACGAATTTCACATTGATTTCTTCAAGGCTCCGCATTTCGAACGGTTCCATTTTTCTATATTCTTTTTTAGATTCTTATTCGAACATGATTAGGCTTTTGTTAAAACTGTTTTTTATTAATATATTAATTACTTAAATTTTTTTTAAAATAACAATTTTTTATACAAACAACAAAAAAAAAACAGAAAATTCACACTAACAGGATCACAAAAAATATTATTGTGACTATGTACAAATAACAACATACAAAATTAACCAAATTAAATAATACTGATTTTTTTTCTTCTCTTTTAAATTTTTTTTTCGTCATCATGAATGATTTCATATCTATCGTACTCCCTATCGTAGTATATAATAATATATATATATATATATATATATATATATATATAGCTTCGAATCCGATTGTAAAAACAGAACACCAAAGGAATGACCGGGAAAAGGTGAGTAGTTATGCACGCGCCCCAGCGTTAAATTATATTCTATATTATCTTCATGCACCTCTGGAGTAGCATCTATTTATGGTCTCATCTGGCTTGCATGCTAGTTTAGCTTCTGCGTAGCTCTGGGGTACCACAACTATGGTCTCATCTGGCTTGCATCACAGGATTGCCTTCTGCGCAGCTCTGGAGTACCAGGTCCCATGGGCTTACGCCATAGGATTTTCAGTTAACTATTATACGCCGGACCTGCACCCAAACACTCGGAAAGAATACTAAATTGAGGAATAAAAGGATACAAAATATATTTAAAAGAATTAGCACGATTAATTAACTAGAACAGAACACCTGGTTATGCCTAGTTTTTTTGTTGTTTTTTTTTATATACTCGACAAAACAAGACAATGATGATGTCATAAACCAAAAAAAGAAATATTAATAACGCACTCACATTCGCTGTCTCAGTAACTTCATTGGCACTAATACGAAATGTTAAATAAATAAATAAAATTGACCACTCACATAAAATCATGCTTAATTACAACATAAACAAATAGACCTATGCCGAAAAAGAACACCTATGTTCATTTTACAATTACGACGCTATAAGAAAATACGATTGCGTCAGGTTTTTTTTTTTTTTTTTTTTTTACGAAACGAAAACTAACTAGGCTTATTGCCTTCTATCTAGATGAATATAATTTAGAACGTATCGTCAGTGAATCGAGTGAGACGTGTGTCTTTTCTTATTTATTGTTGCCGTACATCAGACGATGACCATGGGAAGCGAGATTGCTTACATACGTTACCAGACAAATTTATATGCTTTAAATGTCGACGTGATCGGGAAATTCGGTTCATTTATTTTTGTTCATTAATTATTTCCGCCGATACTTCCACAACCGGAAATGACAACGGGAGCAGTGTCCCAATCGGCGAGAATTATTTATTTTAAAATATTTTACCCTTACGGGCATTAAGTTATCGAATTCGGATGCTCGATGTTCTAGATTTTCTTTTCCTATTCTTAATTCTAACTTGAAGTTTTCTTTTCTTTTTTCGATGGTCATATATCTTACAATATTTGATTTTTATGGGTTTTATATTCAGTTTATTTCGCTTACGTCTTATTTTCCTTTTAGGCCGTGCCTTACGAATTACTTTTTAAATTTCTAGTTTCGTCCGTGTGAGTTATTTTAACATAATTTACGTTATTATGATCATCGGTTACATTGTTATTATTTCTTTTATCATAAATACCATTATTACTACTACTAATACTACTATTATTATCGTTCGTGTCATTAATATATTAAAAATGTGGTACAAATTATGTACCCCCAAGTGTGTGCTTTAAAGCGTTAACTGACCTTCGCAAAAAGTAACACCTACGCTACCGTTGTTTTTGAAGCTAAGTATTTAACCGATGAATTCTTTTAAATATTGCGTATATCATTTCGCTTAGCCAAGTTTATATACGAGTTAACCATTAAAGTTAAAACCTATTCTTCGGAAATTACAATTTGTAACATAATTTCATAATCCAAAGTAGCTCTGCTAATTGCATATGCCGTATTTGTACATATATTGTTAATTATTTAACAAAATAACGTATAAAACGTAAATTCCAAATATTTAAAGTGACCATGACAGGCTATGGTAAAAACGGTTTCCGGAAACATATCTTATGAAGCACATATATATGTATATTGCTTAAATTAAGCTTCATCTGAAAAAAGAAATATTAGTAAAATTCCTTGTAGAAATGATCTGAACCTGGCTGAAGACTTCGATGACTTGAAAAAAAAAGTATGTATGTATGTATGTATGTATGTATGTATGTATGTATGTATGTATGTATGTATGTATGTATGTATGTATGTATGTATGTATGTATGTATGTATGTATGTATGTATGTATGTATGTATGTATGTATGTATGTATGTATGTATGTATGTATGTATGTATGTATGTATGTATGTATGTATGTATGTATGTATGTATGTATGTATGTATGTATGTATGTATGTATGTATGTATGTATGTATGTATGTATGTATGTATGTATGTATGTATGTATGTATGTATGTATGTATGTATGTATGTGTAAAAATAATAATGCTATCTAATAGAAATAAAAACATGAAAACCGCTAATTAATAAATAAAAAAAATCAATAAGAACATTAAATTTTAAAAAATACCCCCCTAGAAAGGAAATTGTGAAAAGGTTAGGTAAACGGGAAAAACAAATTTGAAAATGAGCATTTAGAATGATTTAAGCATATTGAAGAACTCTGGTAGCAATATTGAAAACATACTCTAAAAGGAAGCACTTGTTGAATATAGCCAATAAATAAATTAAAACGAAAATTACTACACGTAAGCGAATAAGAATAGTAACGCAATCATCTCTACAGCTTGAAATTTTAAACATTATTCGCGATTTATTAATTAAATAAATTTTTTCAACATTCATTTTCCCGCCACCGCACGAAGTATTTTTCATTATTAGTGTTCTCTCTTATTAATATATACGAGTATATATACATATATATATATATATGTATATATATGTATGTATATATATGTATGTACGTATATGTATGTATATATATGTATGTATATATCAAGAGGGATCCAGAGAGACATTTTGAGGGAACGATATGATTACGTAATATCTTCTACGATAGGCAGTAGATTTGAGAAATACCTTGCTTCATAAAGAAAATCAAATAGCGACCTCTTTAGAAATTTAAAAATGTTTTAAAAATACATAATTATTACAATTTAATTAAAATTTTGTTCTATTTTTAAAACGAAATTATAAAATTCTAGCTAAAATGGTAGTTAATAATTTTAATAGGGAGAAAGATAGTATTTTTATTAGACTTTACTTCTTTTCTGTTTTTGTTAGTAATCCGATCCCAACTTTTTATTCGCGAGCAAGTTTAAATATATACACGTATATGTATATTTCTCATTGAACTATTTTCATTTATAAAATAAAAATTAAAAATAAATAAGGAAAGCAAAAGACATCGATGTCAGTCGGGTTTAAAATAAAATAAAAACGTAACATTAATAGTTTTACTAGAAAACAGTATTAAATATTAGTTCTAATTAAATATCCATAGATGTAATATTTATACAAATCGTTTATAATATAAATTAAGTTTCTCTGTTATAACAAATTTTTTCATAGATGCTTTGGTTCTTGAGGGGATATGTCCCCTATTCCCCCGTGGATCCGCCACTGTACATATATATATATATATATATATATATGTATGTATATATATATAACTGAGATCATAACTGTTTCAAGAAGAACAGTTACAAAGTACGGTCGCACCCAAAACTTTCTAAGGTTCTACCTATGCGGGGATAGGAGTAATGTTCAATTGAAAAACTCTAAAAACTGATCAAAAAGAAGAAAAGCGTGGCGCAAACGTTTATTACTTAAAGAAAAAATGAAGAAATTAACGACAGAAACTCACTTAAAAAATTACAAGTACGAAAATTATTTGTCAATTTATCGGAATTGACCGAATAATAAAAACTTAAATGGAAGGCGATAGAATCAACGTGCACCGTTCCCTGTGTAGCGAAAAATATATATACAACATTCCGTGACGGCCTGATAGAAATTAACCACTCAGGGGACTAAAAAACATATGCAGCTTTCGTACAGTTTCAAAACCAGCAAAAAATTCTAGTTTTTCGACTTCGGTTTTGTAAGCAAAAAGTTTGCGTAGCATGTCTGGGCAGAAATTTTTTAAAGAAACATTTACCGTGACTTGAATTTTAACAAGCGTACTAGAGTAGCCACAACCAGCCCGAGCGAAGAAAAGAGAAAAAACGGGAAAAAAAACCATCGACAGAAGTATCGTGTGAAAAATATATTTTTGAATTGTCTGATTTTCATTAGCCCCTTTACTATATACATATATATATATATATATATAAATATATCTCTTCTTCCTGATATACCTGAAATTTCACGTGGAAATATAAATTAAGTAGGTAACGAATGTAGTTCCTTGAAAAGAGCTTTGAAATCACCGTTTAGAACGGTTTAATAAGTTTTGTGAACTGAATGTTCGCAATAACCCCGGCGACTCCGGTCAACCTTAAAGCTCAAAACATTGCTTTTCACAATGAAAATTGAAGTCAGATCAATGAAATTCGTCGTTCGAACTACTAAGTTGGTCTGGAAGTGAACCATCAAATCTAGCTCTACATTGAGATTTATTGTTTTTATTTCGTTTGTTTGTTTTTTTTTTTGTAGTCGTGTAAAATTTACGTCACTGCAACTTAACACATCGCGAAAGCATATTCAGTTCGTTGATATCCTACGTTTTACAATTGCCAATAAACGGAGTTAACCTTGAAAAACTTGTCCGCTTGATAAGAATCTAACTTGCCATTGCTTCGAATTGTTAGGTTCGTAGCCGCCGTATTCTGCCGGTAAAATATCACGGTTCACGTATTTGTGCAGAGCATCTATCTTCGATCCGTGAAAGTGTATCTGTAAAAATAACGGTAATAATCCGTTTTATCTTTCTATAACGAAATAATAAACGTGTAACTCTAACGTAGCTAATTACTTTCAAAATCGAAAATATATACACTGACGAGAATATGCGCGGATTCACTAAAAAAGAAAAAAAAAAAAACGCTTAAACACATCTTTCGCGTTTCTTGCGGTCGATCAAAAAAATCGTCATTTAGTATTTTGCGAATTGTAATTTATCTCGCAATAAAAGTATTTTAGATTTATATAATCTATAGTGGACGGTAAAATATTAGGTGTGTGACTAGATTTTTGCCGTTTAAAAATCCTTTGCTCAAAAAAAAAAAATTAATAAAAAAGCAAGTCAATTAAACTATTATTACTGGCCCCCACTTTATTTTATCTTTCTGGCTGCATTTGAGTTCCACGTCGAAAAAGTGACGCGTCTTTTAAGGCTAGCCACGAAGCGACCCATTTTTTGCTATCTTCGTAAGAAGTGAAGGCTGCTCAGATATTGTATCATTGTGTATATAAGTTAATATATTAAGCCATTATAATAAGAAGTAACAATACAGATGGTGGTATAATCGTAACATATATGATAAATAATGAGAGTGTGGGTTTTGTAATATAGTAAGGTATAAGCTAACAATTTCTATATTGTAACATAAAGTAGCATATAAGTTGATGTTATATTAAACAAATAAATAATATAATTATGTTGGGAACCCACAGACGGGCTAGTGCCTTGTGGGACCCGAAAATTATTTAAACACAAAAAAAAAAAAAAAATGTCCATGAGTCGTCGATCGGAATAGTTAGTGATCCGAAGAGTAGCAATGTCTGGAGAGTACGGCGGGTGGGGCAGAACTTCATATTTTAACGTTTCCAGGTAGGTTTTGACCGCTGATGCGACATACGGCCGAACGTGTTAGCATGCTGTAAGATTACCTTGTCGTGGTTTTTCTTTTAACGCTCGGCTTAAACGCTTCAATTACAGCCGACAGAGGTTTCCCGTGATGTGGTTTCAGTCTAGTTAGAGCAACTCATAATGCACTAAGACCAACTGATCCCACCAAATGCGGAGCAAGAGTTTGAAGCGGTGGATATTCCACTTCTGCGTCGATGCTACTGCTTGGCCGGGCGGCTTATTTACGCTTGGGATTATCTTAGGGCCATATCAACTTTTCATCGCCAGTCAGAATACATTTTTGCCGTTGGAGAGCTTTTCCGGCGCAAAAAGACGTCTTTCCACATCTCTCGACTTCAAGTCTCATGATGCATCTCCCTTTTGTATCATTCCCAATCTGCTGTCAGACGGTTCGAAATTGTTGCTCGATCAACTATTCCTAATGATTTAGCACAATCGTTCTGTGTCGGCTTTAGCCGAAGATTTCTTTTGAGTAGTGCAGTAAAATTCCCCCGCAAATATAACGGGTTTTATTTGGCATGAAATTCGACATGTTTTTCATGTCACGAAAAAGAAAAAAATGTCGTTTACACTTTAGCGGAACGACATGCACTGATTTTAAAGATAGGTTATGGTACACTTCAATATACATGCGTCACCCCATCTTAAACTATACACACGCAATTTCTATACCACTATTTGATGGTGAAACTGCGAGGACTTAACCATTAATCGAAGTGAGCTCCATATAGACGCGAACAAATTGATATATAGCATATACATATATATATTTTTTTTTTTTTGAAGCAATGTTTACCTTTTTGCAGAAGATAATAATCCCTGTTTACACGTTTATAATCTGATTAAAATTGTGTGCGCATGTTTCAACGGTACGTAATACGCGTCAAGGGCGTCGCCAAGTAGCGGCAGGGGAAGGCCGTTGCCCCCCCTGGAGCTTGAAACTTTTTAATCGACTAGCCATAATGGGCATTAGACGCGTAATTACGGATAATACATTTTAAATACTTACAATCTTTATTTAAATTCTTGATTATAATATATATCATGTCTTACCGTATCAAAAACTATGGAAAAATTTATAGACCTATAAATTTATCTCGAGATATTTATTACATTCGTAAAATCTATTCAGAGGAGAATTGTGGATGACTGATGTCCCGATGCTCGGGTTTATTAATTCATTGTCAAATAAATATTCACGTATTTCCTCACTATTTTACCGAAAGTAGTTCCTCCTGTGACTGACTTGTAATTCTAAACAAGTTTACATGATTCTCGGGATTTCCGCATTTCGTCTGAAATTCTCATTGATCCGTTTGTTGTTTACTTCTTCAAATTTATCGATACGGATGTGTCAAGCTTGGAATCGTTTCAGTTCGTACGACACCGTAAAATGCGTAGAAAAATAATAGTCGGTGTAACTATTATATTATTCAACTTATGATCAACGGTTTTAGTTCATGCTATTACCAGAACGAAATAGCCGTAAAAATCCACATCACAATGTAATTTCTGAACGAAAAGTACAGGATATGCTGAATTTTTGTTTAGTAAAAGTTTTAATAAAACATATAAAACGCAAATCAATGAATATATATATGTATATAAATATTTGCCGATTAGCTTCGGTTGCAAGAATCGTAATTGCATAGCGTCTAATTTAACGTTGAAAATAATAATAAATATGACGTAGTGCCGGTAAATCGATATTTTTTTGAACGGTATTCGATGCGTAAATAAAATCATTAAAATTACAAATTATACGTAGATAAAAATAATAATAAAAAATTATTAACTGAACACGATAAACGGCGCAACGAAAAATAAATAAAACGGATAAATACAATGTAAATTTTTAATAAATACTAAAAATAATGGATTTTGATTTGCACATTTATTAAATTATCTTTACATTCGATAATGTGATATAGCTTTTTTGTGAAGGCTAGAATTTTCAAATTTTTGATTGTCTTAATTATTTTTAAATCTCTCTATCTTATTATTGATGTTTATTTATAATTCATTTGTGTCGCGAATTTAGATTTTTCAATATCTACGGGCGCGTATCTTATTAATGATCTTTTAGTTTGCCCTATATAAAATCGTTTTAAATTATTACAGGTTAATTTGTATGTGCCGAGATTGTTATATTTATCTGTATCTTTTGGAACTGACGAGTTTTTAATATTTATTAATTTATTTGATAACATTTTGCGTAGTAATCTTCGCTTGTCCCCCCCCCCCCCCCGTAATTTATTTTCTTTTTCGCTCTTGCGTTTTTCACTTTCTTATATGGCTGATCGTATTTGGTTTCTGCGTTGCATTCTAAACTACGAGATTACCTGCACTTCATGTAAAAGTGCTGAATAAGACAGAGTATCACGCGATCTATTCTGATCAAAGAGTCCAATTAGCACACGACGCTGCACAATTACGACCGATCTGTAGACATAGTTGCATTATGTCAAATATGTAGGCTATAACCTCGGTATGTTTTAGTAATTAGTTACACTCGAAGGAAATAATATAAGATGATTTACTAATTTCGCTCTCCCGCTTAAGGTACATGACAATTCGTTTTTTTATAGTGAGCAAATACGATTACAGGAAACAAAAAAAAAAAAAAATTCCCTTCTTCAAGGAGTAAAAATATTTTTTAAATATCTCGAACATATTTTCGATTTCGTTTTTAATTAAATTAAAAAAAAAACAAACAATTAAACGTAGAATAATGCGACTGAATCAGTTTTTGTTCAGAGCGAGTGTAACGCGTAAAAAACTTCAGTGTAGTCGATTTCAGTGTAGTCGATTTCAGTGTTTCTTAAAAACCGAAATTATGTCTGACGGAAGCGGTTGCGGTGTAATAGATGTAACGGTTAAAAAGTACGAAATATTTTTTGGTTTCCAGATGTTCAGCATTATTTGCGAAAACACCGAGCGCGCACAGACGGTAGAAATGAAACGAACTTTTGGCGCGTAAATTCAATAATGCTCCGGACTGCGAGATGTTCTTTCGGGTTAAAAGTCACTTCTGCTGCTAAAAAAGCGGCCATCGGAGAATTTCAAACGGTGTCGAATATTTCACGAACGACCGAAAAAATCATCTGCAAATCTCTTCTCATTCTTGTTTAAGACGTTACCCCATTCTCCGAAGTTTCCTTATCGTTTTTGTGGAGACTCCGGTGCTACTAGCGGTTTGGGGTAGCAGTATGAAGTGATTGAGACTGGCTGTTTTTTAAATGAAGCATTTTATTCGGTTTTTAATTTTCTTTTCATTTTCTCCGATCGTCTTATTGCGAAAAATGTTTCGGGTTTTCGATCGTTAACAAAGGCGGACAGGAATCCCGAAATATATTTCATTCTCATTGCTTTTAGGCAGCGAATTTTCACTATGTTTCGAGTATTCATTCGCATAATATTTAATATGATTGAAATGGGGAACTTTTTAAAATTTCTCTGCGAGAAATAATTTTTGTAACGAGGCAAAAATTAATATTGCTACTGCGAAATAATGATTCGTTTTATAAAAATATTATCCCCCGCTGCAGAAAAAAATAAATAAACAAATAAATAAATAGAAAATAATAATAAATAAATAAAAAAAAGAAAATATGTCAGGAGAGTAAATACCTTATTCGTTATCGAATTTTTTTTTATCGGTATTCGTAGTACTTTTCTGATGTTAAAAAGTTTCGACATGTTAAAAAGTTTGGACAATTTTTTATCCAAAAAAAATTTAGAATGACGGCCATAAAACATGTTCTTGTATTAAAAGGAAGGAAAAAAAAAAGAAATCAATACATATATATATATATATATATATATATATATATATATATATATATATATATGTATATATATATATAAACAAAAAAAAAACAATGTTATATGTATATAGTATTACTTGTTCAATATTGAATATCATAAACTTATATCTGAACATAGGTTTATAAATTCAAACTTTCTACGTAAAAGTTTTCATAATATCGTTAATCTCGAATTCTCAACTGAGTAACTTTAGGATTTTTCATTTCAAAACGTTACGAATGGTAGCGGAATAAAAGTTTAAGAATATAAATAACCGAAATTTTTTCGTCGAAAAAAATGTCGCTAAAGATGAATACTTTCATTTGTAAATATAACATTCGCCGTATATTAAAAAGCAAGCGGTATTTAATATTTAAATAAAAAGAACGATAAAACTTATCGTTACGCAAAATATATTTGTTTTAGAGTTTTGGCACATTGCCGCTCATTGACGAAATTATCAATGATCTACCTCGCGTGTCTACTTTGATGAGACATTCGTGGATTGTTGCCCCGGCACAGACGACCAAGAAAATGAAAAAATTCGTCAAATTTCGATGTCCGAGATTTTTTCGAAATAAGAATTCACTAATAAACACCGTTTATGTTTCATTTGCATGGGTCACGATATTTCCAGCGTGAATCTTTCGGGCGGTAGCGAACGAGGGTTTCAATTATCGTATATATTTCTCGCCCAGCGTTAACATAAACGTGTTTATTTATGTGTTTAAAAATTTTTGTGCCTTTATTTGTCTTCTTCAATATTCTATTTGGAGCTTAGTCAAGGAATTAAATATATAATTAAAATTATAGATAACAGAAGAAATTTCAATAAAGCTATCCTCAAATAAACTTGCCAGATTCGAATGAAAACGAAAATATAACGAATATATGTATGTATATTAGAAGCAAATTGAATCTAGTTTTGTTACACTTTAAATGACGTAGAGTTGATGATTTGTAATTTTTTAAATATGGCTGACTATACATGAAAAAAAATAAAATAAAATAAATGAAAAGAACCGGTATTGCATTTGACCGATTATTAATATTAATCATCTCCATCCGTTTCGTATTACTTAAATTTAAATCGCAAAAGTCTGTTTATTTGTATTTCACACCGAAGTCGTTATTAAAAAAAAACCAACAAAATGCTATTCTGCACGCAGTATTGGTACTTTGTGGTAAAATTCAAAAGTTCGTGATTTTCCAGGACTTTTTTCAAATATTGAATTTAGCTTGCGTTTATATTATCAGTTTATATTTTACATTATTCTATACATGTCGTGGTAAAATCAGGATCTAATTACGTTGAAAAGTTCGATTAACCCCGTAGAATAAGATGTCAGAGGGCCTTTTCCTGTAGTAAAGAAAAGAAGTAAGTCGATTTCCGGATTGATAAAATTGATAGATATCCTCCTTGATAAATCAGTCGAAAAATTCGGTTACTCATCGTGCCGACAGTGTAATTAAAAATTCGGCAATCCGGTAGCTTACCTTCTGAACTCCTCCTTCGCAGTAGTGATCATTGACTGCTATCTCATTAGTAGACTGTAACAATAATAATAGCGATGTGACCCGACTAAGCTTAGCTTAAATTTTAGAACATTACCGGCCGAATTACACTTTGCTGAATGTTGAAAGATTATACACAATCTCAGCCAAATTAAACGATAAGGCTTATATAACGTATCCCAGATGATAACTCGGACAGTTCGTTAGTTTCACCTGTCGTTTCGGTAATTTTCTTTTGCTCCTGTCATCATTCTGCACATCCGGCGGTAGCCTACTTTTTCTTTAGTAATGCATAGAAAGCAATCCCGGAAATGAAATTGGCTACCGAGCTTAAACTCAAGTTTCTTACTTTGAAGCCTGTCTCGCTCCTTTCTCGAATTTTATTAGTAACCACTCCGATTTCGGATTACATATCCCTGAAAGCACTAGCTTTGTTTCGGTTTTTGCTCCAACAAAAATATTTTTTTTTTATGTGCGTGTGTGTATGGGAGGGGGGATTCATTATTAAAACTAACTTTCAAAGAGAAATTTCATTAATGCTTTAGCAAACTTTTTGAAATTTACCAAAAAAAAATTACGGTAACATTTTTTCTTGTATAAATTAAGTATATATACTTAAACTTATTACGCATAAATAAAATATCCTAAACTTCCCCTATGTTCATTTTACGTTTTTTTTTCCCCCGTTAGTTTGGTATTCCAGTCCTTAGCCGCTTTCTAATGATTTAACATCATTAAATTCTGATACAAAAGATAAATATTTATTTACTTTTTTTAACACGAGTAGATAACGTCTTAATACAGAATTAGCGTAATGAAGTTGTTTACATTTTGGTGAAAACTATTAACTTCAATTTTACTATTTAAGTACGAAAACGGCAACAAATTTCGAAGCGGTTTCCAAATTCTGTATAAAAAGTTAATTTTTTGTCTTACAAACTTCATGCATATATTAATCGAAGTTGGTTGGCTAAAATTCCTGTGTATTTGTTCGATAAATCGTTAAAAAAATAACTTTCATTGCCCGAATTTTTTTTCTTGCAGTTTTAATATGTACACACATATGTATATTATATGATAGAGCTAAAATTATTAGCAAGAGGTTTTATCAAAATCTGTTAAAACATCATTAGCTTTTTTAAAATACATTTTTATGTAGAAACTGGATTTTATGGAAATAGGACGACACGATAAATTACTGTGTTTCATTAACACAAATACGGGTATTTCACTCCAAGTTATTTTGCAGTGAAAAACAAAACTCCCTATTATGTTAATGTTAACATTTTTGCTGAATTTGCAGAATCAACGAAATTATTATTTTCGCATCTCATTCGTCGGGACCCAATTTTTGCAATTACTTCCGGCATTGGAGTAACACATGTAAGACACTGATAGAATTTCTGACGAATAAATGAATAACAAAATTGAAGGAGCGCCAAACAGTGTCATTGTACTCGTATGTGAATAGAAATAACCGAAGTTTTTTTTTTCCCGGTGTAAACTTTCAAGAACCAAAACGGAAATCTCGATTCCTTTTCAGCTTTTTTTTTTGTTCCGAGCCAAATTACGATTTTTTTCACTTTTTGGTTTTTGCTTCAATTCTGGTTTAAATTCGAAACACACTGGTTTAACGTAATGAAATAGTATTATAAACGGGAAAGATCGAGTTGATATATCGTGTAAAGTTGAAAAGCAAGAGTTACTTTTAACTCTATATATACACACACACAAATATATATATATATATATATACATATATATATATATATATATATATATATATATATATATATATATATATATATTTATATGTAACTAGAAAAATTAAAAATGATAATTACAGTGAAAGGTTTTTAATAACATAATTATCGGTTGTTCTTGTGATTATGTTGTTTACAATTCCGGGATATATTCTGTAATTAATTCCTTTATAAGAACAATTTTACGCTTATATCATACTAATTTGTGTTCTCTCAAATAATTAATTATTGCAATTAGGATGATTCATTTAATTGGTGAAGGACAATATGATTTTACGTTGTTGTAAAACTAACTTTAATAGCACCCTCACCGTATCACTTTTTTTAACGTGATACTTCCGAACAGCGCCTTCCCTCTCCATAACCAACATAGTTTTGTTTTTTCACAATCAAATTGACCGGAGCTATTTAATTTCTCAATTGGAAATCTTTCGCAGTTTTCCAAAGTCGATTTCGGGTCTTTTCTCTTATTCCCCCACATAGTTCACTCTTCGAACATGCTTATATAGTTCATATTCACTTATTCCGTTCATTTCAGTTAAGGCTAATCACCCAAAACTCACACACATATGTGTGCTTAACCTGCGCTACAACTTCTATTATGTGCAGTGCCGGATTAAGCAAGCGCGGGGCCCGTAGCAAATTCTATCGAGGGTCCCTTGATCTACTGAGTTCTTAAGTATAAAGTGGTGAAACAATAATTCAATACTAAATATGTTTATTTGCCATCTATAGGTTACAAATTATGTTAGTGTTTAATAGTAAAGTAGATTACAATAGGCCCTGTCGGCCTTTGACAAGTACAAAGAGTCAAAGTTGAGATTGCCCTGGCAATTTAGAATAATTTTGATAAGAAACTAACATTTTAAAACTGACGATTAATAACGACGTACTTTTATTGTTTTTTAAACTTTCACAAAGTAACTACTTTTCTAGATTTAGAGTGGGCGAATTTCGAGATAATACTATTCTTATCAATTTCTCTAAGCAAATCATATTCTATATTCATCAAAGAGAAATAATTCAGACGTTCTTAACTCATCGCGTTCTACCTTAAATCATTTTTTATACGTTTCAATGTCGAAAATGAACGTTCGCCACTGCAGTTAATCATCATGAGATACAAATAAATGGGCAAAGCAATTTCTAAATTGGGCAAATATGATTCTAATGAATTTTCCATTAGGAATTTATAATGTTGAATTTCCAGAGTTTCGTTTTTTGAACTGTCAATCGCACTAGCCTGCACTAATTCGTCGTCTAGACTGTCTTCCAAATCATTTGCATAAGGCACAGTGCCAAAATTGGAGTTTTTTTTCAAAAGCTCTTCTACTGTAATCGATTTTGGCTGTTAAAATATTCCGAAAACACTACTAAGTTTTTGGTATGTTTCCATGCGTTTATCTAAAGTAGATAGTGTGTTATCAATAATGACAACAAACACCTCAATTTCAAATTATAAATTCGTCAAGTAGAACCGCTAAAATAGTCATGCATTGCGTTTCGCTTGCGTCGTCTTGAAGTCTGTTGCTGATATTCATAACTGCCTGTCAGATCTTTGGCTTCTGCTTTAATATCTGAAAATGTGGATCGCATTGTTTGGACATATCCATATAATGTGATTCATAAATGGCGTACCCTGTATTAAGGTCTATATTAGACGATTACAGCGACGCACTAGTCGCTTGCACGCGTTCTAGGATACCATTTCATCATGATTGCCATTATTCCCGTTTTCAATTTATTCATCCTTGAAACTAGTCCGTAGGCTTGATTACGAGACTCTGCATTTTGATCTATATCATTGCAAATGTCATCCAACACTTGCTTGATAGTGGTAAAATCACATAAAAGTACCTTCGTAGCATTAACTCTGGCGGAATTCTAGTAGTCTGTATTAGTAACAGTACATCTTGGGGGACATTTCATCGTTTTCCTTCCACCATGTTGTCCCAGAATCGTTTTGCTTCCAGTAGAGGAGTATAAGTTTCAAACACCACTTTTGTATTTTACTTATTTTATTTATTTCTGTTTTCTTAGCCTCACATAATATATTTGAATTCCATATAATATTCTAGACATTATTATTGAGTTATAGTATATACGTAGTGTTCGATGTGCTAGTACCTGTCTTATTTTATATAAAGCTGGAATTGTCTGTCTTATTTTTGAATTTAAACTTTCGATATGTTTTTTTCAGTTCAAGGATTTATCGATATATATACCTAGATATTTAAAGTCATTTACGTTCTCTAACGGTGGATAAGAACATAAATGGTTATTGATAGTTACATGAAGCTCATGGAGGCAATCGTTATTATGAAGGACAATTCGCGGATCGCGTATTTTCTGTTTAGAACTGTTCCGAATGTATAATACCTTGGATTTGTTTATATTTATACAAAATCTCCTATCATGTGCCCATTTACTGAAATTATCTATATCTTCTTGTAATAATTTTTCTGCCATCTCTAAATTTTTGTGCTCCATTAAAAAGGCAATATCATCAGCAAAAACATATACCTTCGCATTTTTAATATGCTTATGTCACGAGTTAGTGTAAACGAGAAAAAGGATAGGGGCCAATACAGTACCCTGACCTACTCCGTATTGAATAGTTTTTTCATTACTTCTATTCCCTGAGATGTTGACTTTACTTTTCTTATCTGTTATATAATTCTTAAACCACTTAAATTGATTATTTTTAATGCCTAAATTTTCTAAGTCCTTGATCAATAATTCATGATCAATTAAGTGTCAAACGCTTTCGATAGGTCAATAAATGTAATTAAAAATTGATCCCCTTTTAAAAATCCTGTATTTATCTTATTTACAATCGTTCTCAATAATGTTATCGTGGATCTTTTTTCTCTAAAACCGTGTTGATTTTCATTGAGTAAGTTATTTTTTTCCATATAATTTCTTAAATGTTTATCAATGTAGCGTTCTAAAATTTTAGCTATTACAGATGTTATTGTTATTGGTCGGTAATTTTCAAATTGATTTTGCACTCCATTTCTATATATATATATATATATCGGTCTAAAACAATACCTCTTGTAAGCCCATCTGGAGTGTTAGCCACCTTTATAGAATAGTTGACCATGTCAGTCAAAATAGGAATAAAAATATTTGAATTTTGTTTAATATCTTTAACCCTAATTTCATCTAATCCGGGGATGCCTTATAAACTTTTAGGTCGTTAATTATTGTTTCTGTTTGGGATTTATTTGCAGGTGTAATAAAAAAGAAAGACGAAATGAAATTATCAAAATTTATATTCAATAACTGAATATGATATTTGTCTGTCTATGTTATTCAACTAAACATATAAAGTATTCACTAAACTGTTCAGCTACTATTGCAATATTTCCAAAATGTTTGATAATAAAATTATCTATTGTTTTGTTTTTTTTATTAACAATACTTTGCATTCCACACTTTTTTACTATCATTATTTGCCTTCACTATTTGACCATGGTAGAACTTCTGTTTAGCATTCCTTATTTCAGTTTGTAACCATATTTCGATATTTTCTAAATAAGTTTTTATATCGAATATTGGTTCTATTTTCTTTACTAAATTTGAGGCATTGATCTCTGGTTTTCATAAAATTGATTACTTTTTGACTCATCCGCTCATTTTTAGGATTATATTTAGCCAACATTTTACTCTCTGTACTTCTAACTTGCATTCATTGTAAAAGCCCTTGCAAACTAAATATATCTGGTCATACATGTTTCCTGCCGTTGTGGAGATACTTATTTCCTTCCAGTTATAATTAATTATCTTATTCTGCAATCTTTTTTCATCAAAAACATATTTAAGGGAGTTTTTAATAGGTTGGAATTTCAAATTCAAGATACTGAAAGCACAACAGATGATGCAATGGTCCGATATTTTTGAGTTAATAATTCCCGAAGTAATTTCATTTGTATTATACTTAAAAAATACGTTATCTATACATGATTCAGTACTTCTATCTATCCGTTCTTCTTCTCTCGTAATTCCATTTATTAACTGTACTCCTCCTGACCCATAAATTACGTTTAGAAACTTCTCAACTTGCGTATCATGAAGAAATAAATCGATATTAAAATCACCGCAAATCAGGAAATTATCTTTATTACTTAATTTTTTTAGGAGTGTATTCGTTTATAAATTCGCCTATGTTTTTGCTCGGTGATCTATATACCGCAATTAAGTGTAAAGAATTATTTTCGCATATATCTATATCTATCATCACAAGGTCCATACTTGGCTTATTATTAACTTCCCGAATGTGACATTTAAACTTATTATTTATGAGTATTCCTCCTCTGTTATACCCAATAGGTCTTTGTAATCCAATATTCGTGAATCCAGTTATATTTAGATAAATTTAATTCATCCTTACTTATATTAGTTTCGGTTAATACGATGACACTTAAAGATGACCTGTGAGTGTAAGTTATAAATTCATCCCGGTTACGTCTCACCGTTCTTATATTTAAGTGCAGCACGTGAAATAATTCCCCGTGTTAATTTGTAGTGTATTATTTACATTCAATACGCTGTTTATATTATTAGTCCATTTTTTGATATTACTACAATTCTTACAATTTTGTTTACTGCGATACTGAATTAGAGAAGTCATATTTGAGAGGAGAAACAAAAACTATTATTAGCGATAATGATAAATCCTCTATTACAATCGTTTGTTTTTTTGTTTTTTATTATTCTCCCGATTACCTATTGCTGTATACTCGACACAAATAATTTTTTTGCAAGATTGAATTGGAGACGGCATTAGTGTAACGTTAAAGGATGGCACAGAGGGAGCGAATTGATCACATTTCGATAAATATTGAGCTATCGCAGATTGTATTCGAAAAACGATTATATCACACTATTAATCGCCGAGCTTATCAGTAATTGAACTGATATATAAATATAACGATATCTACACATATATGCAACTGAATATCTAATATACACACATAAACACACCCGCATTTTATCAACACAATCGCACTTCTGCACACTCGCAAACGCTTTGCACTGTACACTATACACACATAAAACACCGATTTAACTTTATCGCAATGGAGTACATTTAAAACAAAAGAGATGAACAAAATAGCGAATAGCAACAGATCACCCGCCAGCACACACGGCCCCTTACAATAAAGATACGACCTCGGCATAAGTTTGCACTTTCTTCCAGTGCACACTCACGCTTTTCTCTCTCTTCAAAAACATTCCGCTTCAAATGCCTGAACTTTATTCCCGTACCTGCAACATACAACATTGTCCACAAACACACTATCTCACATCCACCAACTAACAGACATACCTCACCGACTCTTGAGTACCGCCAAACTGTACTACACCACCTGACAAGTCTAAATGAAGCACAAGCAAACTTACGAACATCAGCGCACACTACACACACTTTCCATCGCACACATACAATCTCACATTGAACTCCCCTAGAGATCAAGGTACCCCTCTTACCACCACATCATGTAACCACTACCTGCTCCGACTTAACCTTCTTGCCCAGCCGGTGCCGTAAGACGATGCGACGCACGTACACTACATTCGTTCCTCCACACACGAAACCAACATTTACTGTATATGTACACATATTGATATATTCGCTAAAATATTCTTCTATTAATAATGAAAAATGTATTATGTTCCGTGTTAGTATCACATTAAATCTCACGATATCATTCCCACTACCACACCTCATGAGCCATTTCACATACTGACTACGACGAGAATTTAATATTCGATGTATATAAAATTTGAAAAAGCCTATGTATACAGATAAAGGTCGAAAAACGTTATAAAAGTAGAAATGAAGATAATAAATATAAATAAATAAAGTAGAACGAAGGAGATAAAGTGATACTATTTCTATTATTAACCTAAACGCAGCAAGTCCTCATTACTTTGTATGTTTGTAACACGCTCATTTTCTTCCTTCCTGATGTAAATCTTACCTCCATTGACCCAAACAAATTTATAATCAAGTATTGTTGCTTTCTGTTTCGTTTCGTATAGGAGATTTTTATAAAATCTTGATAGATTTTCATTGACGTAAATTTTTAAGCCACTATTTTGGTTATTTGTTATATCTTTATCATACATTGTCGTTTTTTTTTTCTCATTTCTAAAAATCGATCTGCTTAAAATACACCCTACTTTAACTATAATCGGTTTCGGTAATTTGGTGCTACGTGTCGGTAATCGATGCACTGCCACGATGTTATCACGTGTGATGTTAACATTCAATTTTTCGCTAATTGCTGTAATAATATTCGGCAGCTGTTCACCGGGGTATTCTGAAACACCGTACAATTCGATGTTATCTCGGCGACCGTATTGTTCAAGTTGGTGTACAATACTGTACAACTCCGTAATCTGCCCATCTTTCTTTATCAGCTGATCTTTTAAGCTTCTTATTCTGTCTCGCAATGATTTGTTGATGTTTATAATTTCCTCATACTGATTGCCAATGAAATTCATCGAGACTTTTAATTCCCGTATATCCTTACGCAACACATCTATGCCATGTGCAAAGGACATGGAGGACGACTCCCCGTCTGAATCCGTTTGCAAATTATCCATCTTTGATACAGGAGTGTCGACATTCGGTTTTTTCTTTTTCTTTTTAGTAGGTGGCCGATCACTTCATATCACTTGACTCATGCCGACTCTTCTCTTTTAGGTTTAATATGAGCGGAGGAACCGATTTTTTGTTGTTTGGCATATTATTGCTTACGCGTCGTCGCTAAAATAGTATATAAAACTACGAACGATAACAATATTATCAGTACTGATCAGTTTAATCTTACCTTAACCTATACTAAATTAACGTAAAATTACACAATTTCACTCGTTACTAATTACGATATTTTTATCCCAGTTTAAAAAATATTTATCTTATTTCAATATCATGATGGAACATGTCACAATCCTTTCTAAAAGTTTGAACCGGGCACGCTGCAAACTATTTGTGAACGAAATTGGTAAAGATCTTACTATGTCAGGATTACGAAATGGTTATGAGAAATTTAATTGCAGGAAACCTCTTTGCATAGTATTAGAAAATAATTTGTTGGTATATGATTGCTAAATTATAATAAAAATAAAGTGAACTGTAAGTCTTACAAATGAATAGACAATTTCAACATTTTGAATCGGGCTATTTTAATTCTACTACGCATCCACACTGATTGTCGAGTGAGAGTGCCCGCATACGTCAGACTTTTTGTAGAGACAATTATCAGGCCGATTAAAATTCTGTACATTTACACGAGCGACTTTTTGTAAAACTTGTGTGTTTATTTTATGAAATTATGTGTTTTATTTTTTCCAACGAAATAATCGGTTACCGATTGTCTGCAATGGGTTTGTCTTGGTTATTTGGAAAAAGTATAACGTTTCACGTTTTAGTGAAATCAAGTAAATTCAATATACCACGACATAATCAGTTTCAGTCAACAAATTATGCGGCAGGTCTGGTGACGTGGGGCCCCCTTTTGCGCAGGACCCGTAGCAATTACTACTCTTGCTACGTGGTTAATCCGGCTCTGATTAAGTGTTCAAAATACCAAATTAACCCACTATGGAAAATTATAATACACGATATTTAAGTTATTATCACTATTTTATATTGTTTTATTAACACAATTTAAAATTTAATTTATTGGGTAATTTATAATTTCATATTTACCGGTATTAGTTTTTGTTAATGTCGATTTTAATAATATTTGTATTTCATATTTGCATTGTAAATTATGTAATGTTTTAATTTATTATATTAATTTCATATTCTGTAATTGTTCATACTAACAATGGATTCTTTTCAGTTCGTTAATAGGCACAACGCTAGCAGAGTATTCAATGCAATAATTTCAGACCATTGGCCGAATTTCCAACCGGTTTTTACTGATGGTTCTAAATCTTCGAATTCCGCGGGTGCTGCTTTTTTTATACCGTGTCTTAACTTAACTAAAAAATTCTCTTTTCCTCGTTTTACTTCTGTGTTTAGTTCCGAATGTGTTGCGATTTTCAAGGCTTTGTCTTTTTTAAATTCACATATCTGCTCTGAAAATATCATTATCATGTCTGATTCTATGATTTGTTTATCAGCTTTGAAACTCTTATCGTTCAACACAAAATCCCATCCATATCTCTATAAAATCGGAAGCCTAGTAGTGTCCCTTTCTGAATCTGGCGTAGTGGTTAACTTTATTTAGATACCAGGACATGCGGATATCTTTGGTAACGAAGTGGCGGACATGGCTGTCAAAGATACATGGATGAATGGTTGTTTAGTTCCATACTTTCCAAACAGAGACCTATTTGAGCTGATAAAGAATATTGGGAAGCTACATGGGCAAATACATTTTGCGCGCAATAGTACAAAAGAGTTCAACCCATTATTCCTAACGTGCCTTGGTTCAACTACATTACGACTGTTTCGATAAGTACCAGATCGTTCATCGTTACCCCTTATGTCGCCTCCGGCTGGGGGTAAGCCGCCTCCCTGCTTCTTTGTACAACACGGGTTTAATCTCTTCCTTCTAGTGCCAACATCCACTAGACTCGGGCAAAGTAGCAGACGCTGATCACCTCATTTTCGAATGCAATTTGCACACGGCGCAAAGAATTATTTTGTATAACTTGATAATAAATTTCCAGATCCCTCTGCCTTGTATTGTCAATTCTCTCCTGGCCATCGAGAGTGCTGCAATATACAAGTTATTATTTAATTATATAGTTCAATGCAATATTATTGCGTAGCGTTAATTAGTTAATTAATTATATTACACTGTCGATGGGTTGAATTTTCGACGCCCCAAAAAAAAAAAAAAAAAAAAAAAAAAAAGGTAAGATTCAATGCAACATTTTTTAATTAAAAAAATCCTTTTTGTTTAACATTAATGTTTTTCATATATTTTTTTTAGTAGATAATAATATCGTCGCTTATTAATTTAGTTCGAGAAATTAATAGAAAAGAAAAAGCAGTTAAATTTTTTCAAGAAAAGGGAATTTTACATAAAAAAAAAGTGTGCAAGAATGATCATAAAATAACACTTTTTTTAAAGAAATAAAAATGATCGATTTTTTTAAAAATATTTTTATAATCAATACTTTTATAATACACTGTTTAATAGAATTTTTGTAAATTGTTTTAATATGCAAATTACTTTTATAGCTAATACTATTTATAAGTAACGCTTTCTTTCATGAGTGCGAAAATGAACTCAACTAAAAATGAACTACAAAAAATGAGCTATGCGGGGGGGGGGGCTAAGAGAAAAGACTCTCGATTTCTTATTTCTCCTTTTAAATTATTCAATTTAACGTTTTATTCGTTTCTCTTTATCATCAATCGTTTATTCCTTATAATGAAACAGCGATTATTATCCTTTTTGCTCTTAGTTCAGCATCCCTACGTGTTTTGAAACTTTTGTATTTGCCCTATCTGTCGAAAAATTTTATCTTCGTCAGTTTTTATTTTACTCTAAATTCCTTTTTCATTCACTAGCTATCTTCGCTTCGGTAGCAGGCCCTGACTGATCCGATAAATCTCTCACTCCGAATCGACTGCCTCAGTTGGATTGTTACTTACTGAACTACGGGTAAAAAAAAAAACTTAAAACATCAGGTTTATTTCGAGTTGTTCGAAGAGTACCCCTTAACTAATTAATCTTACTGTAAAATTGAAATGGTCGGATAGGAAATGTCCCCAACAACTTCTCTTTTTAATCACTGATTTTCTCTCCGTTCAATAGTTCAGAAGCTACCTGATTTTTGCTGAAAGTCGAGGTTTAACTAGTTCATTTGATCTGTCTCAGTTTTAACACGCAATGTCCGCAACCACGATTCTCATACATCTCCAGCGCTAAACGTTGTCTTGCTATCTTGACGGCATTTGAAGTTACGCAATACTAGAAGGGAGTTTCAATTTTAAGCGTTTATACTAATAATGGTTGTAATAATAGTTTTCAAAAAGACTAATGTTGGCAAAAAATTACTGGAGTAGAGCGTGAAACTTATTACAACACATTGCAAGTACGGGGTATTATTGATGGACGAAAGTGGATGCGTTGCTTTTATACACTTTGTAGGAAACATCCGACTGCCGATCACTGACTAGAGTTAATAATTATCTAAGATTGTCGTCACGAAACACTGTAACATACACTAGTAAATTTACAACTTTCTCAATTAAAAACAAACCCTTCGCACAGGTTAATTACCTAATATAGCTTTATAATATACCTGCTTCCAAGCGCCGGATTATTTTTAACCGTTTTTTGGACTGCTCCGAAAAAAAGAAAAAGATAAGGGGTTCTTAAATCCATTACTCGCGTTTTATTTTATTTTTTTTCTGAGAGTCTCGGCTTATCCTACGTTTTTGATCCGCAATAGTTGAACATATAATTTTATGCTTACCCGCTTTCGCATTTTCGGCTTCAGGAACGGCTTGATGGCAGCGTACAATGTTTGAAAGTAGAACGGTTCATTAATAACGTGAAACGATCGAAACCTTAGCGGAAATGACTCCTGCGCGCACAAAAAAAACAAAATTACGTAAACGATTAGGGTCACATGGAATTCCGCAAAGTTGTGGTACAGTTTCATCGCAAATATTTTTATGACGTAATTTTAATTAAATGACCTCGTGCTATATCATATCTACATGTTCTGGAACGGGGCATTCGCAGCTTTTCTCTCGACTGCTCAGACAACGTCAGGCTTTGTAAACGTGTGCACCGCAGAATTTCGCTTTCAACATCAGAGTTGTTGCTCTAGTAACGACAAGATGACAATGCGAACAACTGAAAATCATTAACGGATCATCATTTCATTGTTTTTAAAAGATTCTGTCGGCAATATTTTTTAATTTGCCATGTGTCCTGTCAAATCCTCGATATATAGTCATCAGGCGATTTAGCAGCGTGAGATTAACAGCTTGTAAAAATAAATATACCCTTCTTAGGCAAAAATGTTCATACTGTTTCATGATTAACTTCTCATCGTGACCAGATTAGTCTTAATATAATCGCTTCTTTACGTTTCTAGTTTATCAGATCTGAATATCATGTGTTAGTTGTTTTGTTTTGTTTTTTTTTTTGTATTTACCGGATTTAATAAACACGATGCGATAACTCAGCGATATTTATGCGGAAAATGCAGATTCTTACGAAAAAAATTTCGATCAGACACCAGCTGCTCGGCCAGTTTAACGATGAAATTCTCGATTTTATATTTAAAAACACCACATTATTCGAATTTTTTACGTTCTTTCAAAATACCAACGGCTATTTCCAAATTATCCATTACTGAATATTTGCTTTTTGGGAGATTTTTATAGGAGGGGGGTGGGGGGAATAAATAAAATAAAACGCATTAAAATTTCAACCGGTTAATGATAGTAATATTCTAAATAATAAATAACGTTTAATTAAACGCATATTACGGGGTACTGCGAAAAAAATGATTAAATCTGTTTCAATTTTAATACTGGCACTTGTTTAGTAAACACTTTCGGACATAAAGCAGTTATTTCTCGCACGGCGAGAATAAATTTCAGTTTAAAATTTCACGTAAACTACTAAACAGGAAGTTTGAGTGGTCAACGTTGTTTTTAATCTAATCAATTTCGGCTTTACTCTCGGGGACTGTCCTCTATTTTAACTGGTCGCGCGAATACGAGTAGTTTGGTGTCGAGGCTTCGGCAATATACCCTTTTTTCTCGTCTAAACTATTCTTTAGTAGGATCGGCTTAATATATGCTTTTGTTGTTTTCTATTGTACAATTAAAAATTACCTGAACCGCCTCAGCTGAATACTTGACGTAGTACGGTGAAAGTAGACTGTAGTGCTGCTTCATACTGAAAGATTTCATATCGATTATTATTACCACACCGGATATTTGTGTCTCCGGTTCCGTCGATATTAATTCCATCGTCATTAAGTTAATCCTGAATATATCGTCTATGGTGATTATGTTCATATCGCAATTTTCTGCAAAGAAAAAGTAACCCTGGTTTAAGTTAGATGTGCTGCGATGCAAAAGTAGCGTACGCTGATATTCATAACCCCGGGTGTAATCTGAGAGATTTAATAGGAGGAAAGCAATTTAAAGAAAAACCGAAAATACGAAAAAGTACATCATGGACGCTGGAAAGAAAGAAAAACCATAGGGAATGAACGAATAAAATTGGGCGAAAATAAAGAACAAAGGAAAGAACGACAACTGAAATTACGTGGTCCATAGTTGGCCGAAACGAGAAGAAGAAGAAGAAGAAGTAACACGTCAATGTGAAGCAGAACTAGAAATTATTATTTTGATTGCGCTTTGCTTATAGGTATAATGCATTATCATAATTAAGACGGATATCATTAGATTACTTTTCTTTTTAATTACACAATTATGTAATAAACGATATCCTCTAATGTGTTCGTCTTTTTCGTTGCTTTTTTTTATACCGCCTCGGTTCATTGACCTCTGTTTATTATTAATTTATTTTTACCTCCTAATTTATACTGCCCACCTCCATCGGAGTATGGTAGCATTTAGATACTTATAATAATTTATCCGCCTACTCGTATATACTTAAATTATTCTTAAGGCGTATTACTTATCTCCGCTAAAGCAATGGCAACATCATTGATACCCCTACCCTACACCACCCACGTAGGTCAGGTGAGGAGAGCCTACTTCTACTGTTACTAAACAACAGCTCTGATGTATACACCATCGTTAGCTATAATTTAACGCATCTCGACACCATGTTCTTCTTAATCTTCTCTGTGATTTTCCTGAAAGATATTGGTGGTACATGCTAGACACGTTAATATTATCATTAACAACTTCTCGAAAAATTTTCTGTACTGCATAGCGTGATATTCTTGAACATACGGAATATGAGGATCGTTGTGCAGCGTGCTATTTGAAACGAACTAAGGAGCTCCAACTATTCCACGGAGGATCGTAGATTGCAACTATTGAATTTTATTAATATTACTTTTCTATACCGTACTTCCATATAGGTTTTAATGTAGCCACTCATATAAGGTTCTTTTTCCTCACGTGTGTTATATGAGGCTTCCATGTGAGGAAATGATCAATCCTAAGTACTTAATGCTTTGAAGTTGAAGTAAAGAATGATCATTTAACTTCGCAAGTGTTTTTATTTAACGTAAAAGTTATTTGTTAGCTTTTAGTATGATTGATCTCGATTTCCCATTTTTTTGCCCATTTAGAGATTTTAAGTGTTCTTGTATGAGCGCAGACGCGTATACTGGGTTTTCATGTGTAGCTAAAATACAGGTATCATCTGCAAATTTTCTAACAACCGTTGAGTTCATAGTAGGTATGTCTGCAGTGGAATATAGGAGCGGCCCCAATAATATACTTCCTTGCGGAACAGACGCTCGTATTATAAATTTATAACGTTGGTGTAATTTTAATTCGACAGAATCTATTTATCAGATAAGACTCGAGTACTGAATAGGCATCATTGTTACTGCTACCTTTAAGTTTAAATAGGAGACCATCATGCCACACTCTATTAAATGCTTACTCTACGTCCAGGAGAACCGCATTACAATACTGCTTCCTTTCGAATGTCACTGATATACGATATAATATTCAGGAATCTGCTGGATCGTAGAGTGTTTCGTACGGAATCCAAACTCATGGTTCGGAATTAATTTATCGTTTGTTACCGATCTCAGTATGCGAACCTGTAGTAATATTTCGAATATTTTAGATAGAACGCTCAGCAAGCTTATGCGCCTATAAGAAGAGAGCTTGGCTAATTCTTTATTGGGTTTAGATATCATCAGAATAATAGATTCTTTTCGTGCATCAGGATAATAACTAAGTCGTAATATCGGGTTATATATATATATATATATGTATATATATAGGTTAACATTAAAATACCTTTAGGTTGTAACCTCCTTATTATTTCATCTTTGCCAGGAGATTTTCTTAGCTGTAACTGGGCAATTTTCCTTTATACCTCCCTTGGAGTTATATGTTTTGTGGGTAGTGTTAGTTGTTCAGCGCCTTTAAGAGCCGTTTAAGTCGATATATATATATATATATATATATATGTGTGTGTGTGTGTGTGAATGAATACCACAGGAACGATGGTCAGAAACTTAGTAAATAGCGTCGGTTAGTTTAAAAATATACGATAATCACATTTATCACTTACGCAAACGAAATAAGTACACCCTGGCACCACTGTCATCTCGTCGTTCCAGTATTGCTTGTATGTTCGCTTCTATAAACTTTGAGTAATGGCATGGATTCAAGTTTCCGAACAACTGAGGTTTGTCTTTCTTCACTTGATAATACCGTTTTATCTAAAATTACCAATCAACAAGTTTGATTACGAACTGTGTTATTAATAACGTTGGGGACGAAGCTTATTTGGTTGATAACTTCTAAGATACACGTTTTCACGTTATGCCTAATTTGATCCCCTACGGGATTGAGTAACATAAGGTGCATTTCAAATGGCGAAAATAGGAAATCATTATTGTCGTTCGATAGAGGAAGAGGAAACGAATATCACGGTAAATCATTAAAAGAAATATTGAACCGTAAATATTATTCACTGAATTGGACAATTCTGATTGTGACGAAAATTGAGGTATCAACATTAGTTTTAATAAAAACAGAAAAAAATTAAATCTAGTAAAAGAAACCATAAAATGGATCGAAACCCACACAAAAAAAAAAAAGAAGTTATGGACAGTATTTAAAAAAAAAAAATAAAAGGTTGGTGCCAAAAAAAGAATAATTAACTATAATAATAGCTTTGAAAAAGTAAATTTGTTAAAAATAAAATTATTTATATACAATCAATCCAAAAATGTTACACGTAATGTTTTTTTTAGATTTTTAATAATCATACAGAATAGATGTATTTTATATTTTCAATTTTTGTAGAAATGTGACTTCTTTTTTTAGTTTTTAATAAATATATTTTGCAATGATTTTCGAATGTTGAAATTACATATTATATCATATTTTTTTACATTTTAAGTAATTAAAATTACATATAATAGAGATACATTTTACATTTTTGATTTTTATTAATACTTGATTTTTTTTTTAATAAATATATTTTTTGATATGTTTAAAATAATTATTCATAATAAATATATATAGCTATTTTTAGCGGAACTATATTTTTTGAAAACCATATAAGATTGATCATATTATATACTACAAAATTGAACATATTATTTTCAATATATATATGTATTTCATCTTATATCGTAAACTGCAGATATTTAATTGTTTTGTTAAGTTTAAATCTCATATTTATTATTGCGATAAACGACAGACGTTTTTGTTTTCTGTTCTACATTGGAACAGAATTTATTGTTAAATATAATAAAGCTACTAATCAGTAAAAATAAATATTTTAATATTTTCTTCCTAATAATAGAAGATTTGATTAAATGAATGATTTATTTCACATTATAATTTATGTTGTTATTAATAGTCTAATTATTTTTACCGTAAGTACTTACATTTCGTTATTTTTACCGTAACACTATTTCAAAACGGAGGTAATTTCTACTTAATGATACACACACACACACACACACACATGCATATATACATATATGAGTGCGCGCGCGCGCGCGCGTGTGTGTGTGTATGTATACACACTAGGGCAGTATTTTTAAACGTGTGGGTCGCGGTTACTTTGAAATTTAAAGTAACTGCGACCCCCTTTAAAAAGGCTTTTATAGTTTAAAAAATAAAACCATTCTCGTTCAAAAATAATATTTATTAAGCAAACGTTAATTAATGGTTAGGTCTTAGGATGTAGATTAACGCAGATTAACTTTTCCCATTGCGGATTCGTTTTTTCTACACATGGAATTAAATCGTGTTCTAAATTTAAGCGATTTCTCTGTTTGCCTTTTATTTAAGCCATCGACGAAAACGTCAACTCGCACAAGTAGAAGGTGGCAAATGGAGTCAAACACTTCAAAGCTTCTGTGGTTAATTGTGAGTATTAACTAAACGGTATCGAAAGTAACAGACTTGAATTCCAAGTGCAACATTCCATCAGCAGATAATTCCAGCAAATTTTCTTTAAGGTTGGTTTTCAAACGTGCCTCATTTATAGCTGCATTTAAAAATGGATTTATAATTCACCTTTAGTGTTTTCTGAAAATTTCTGCACCGAGAAATAATGACACAATTCTTCTTTCAAATTCTGCAAGATGATTTGATATTTATCTGAAACTCCACTTCTCCGATATAAGACTGAGTCGAAGAGAATGAATCAAAGGTGTTTGCTTTACGGATGATGATCACAAGTTTATGTTTTTCATGAAGCGATGGATTTTTTCTTTGGGAGTAATAACATTTTCATCCTGTCCTTGAAGGCTTTTATTCAAGGTATTAAAATGCTCAAATAGTTCAGAAAGAAAAGCCAGTTTTAAAGCACTCGCAGTATGCCTTATGGGTCCTGCAACTTATTTTTAATGAAAAAAAAAAATCTGGATCACAAATATATTTAACATATTCCGATTTGACCTAATGTAAGTACTGCAAAAATTCAATTCAAATTCTATAATTCTTGACAATACTTTGCCTTTCGATAACCACCTAACCTCTGTGGGGTAAATCAAATTTTGGTGCAGCGAACCCATGTCTTCATAAATTTCTCGAAACAAACGTGTCTATAACGCTTTACCTTTAATAGAATTCACCATGTTTATAATTATGGCGAGAATTTTATGGTTTAACTGTGGTAAAATTTTGGCTGCGAAAGCTTGGTGATGAAAGAAGCAATGCCCCAACAAGCGTTTGGCATTAGTGCTTTCAGTTTGTTAATAAAAGCTGCTTTTCGAACCAGCCGTCACTTTTGCTCCATCACTGCAAATAGCTATGCATTTCTTCGTTCAATCGATATGGAAGTCTTGTGTAGCTTCAAGAAACACGCTATATAGGCACTGACCCGCTATATTCGTGTGAAGAACTTTACAAAACAATATTTCTTCTATCGATTTCTCATTAGACTGAAAATGCACAAAACCTACAAACTGTGCACAACCCGCAATATCCGTGGATTCATCAAACTGCAAGGATGCGAAAGTACTTTCTTTTATTTTTTCCATGACTCAATGACGAATGTCAATCGTCATATCAAATATCCTACGCTGAATGGTATTGTCAGAGAGAGGTACACTTTTGAGTTTTTAAACTTCTTGTTTGCCAAAAATTCATTTCTTTCCACAGTTCTTTTTTGAACAGTTTTCATCGCATTTATAATTACGAAAAAGTTGTCACTTATATAAATATTTAATAATGTTCATGCCTCACTAACAGCATTAAAAACTTTATCCTAGTTGATTAAATAAGAATAAAAGTTGAATTTATTCAGTTATTTTGAGATGTCGAACGCTAATGCAGCTGTCAAAAACACAATTAATGGTTGCGCTAGGTATACAGTAAATAGGGCTACAATAAATTGTAGACTAGTATCACTAAGTTTGCTATCATTTACGTATTTATCGTGATTATTTTCAGATTTTATAAAAGTTTGACGATTAACGTAGAATGCGTTAGCTTAATAATGAGCTACAAAAAAGGATATAGATGCTGCGATAACTATTAAAATGGTGAGAAATAAATAAGGCTAATGTTTTCACATTTGGTGTCAATCGTGTGCTTACACTTAGTTAATTGTAAGTATTTTGGCGGTTAATTAGGGGCGTGCGAGATCAGTTAAAGGTTGTGCCAGGGTGCGCTAGGTATGTAAATGCTACGTTGGTTGTTTTAACGATATTGCACTAATGGCGAAGGAAATAGCATTAAGTTGTACCCTCCCATCAGTGGCGTAGCGTGGGGGGTGCCGAGGGGGCCATGGCCCCGGGCGGCATACGAAAAGGGGCGGCGGCGAGCACCGTGATTTTTTAATTCAAAAATCAAAAAAAATCGATATATGCATATATATATATATAAAAATGAAACGGCGTATGTTTATGGCCGCAAAACCTGAAAAGTAGTGGATGGATTGACTTAAAATTTTTACACAACATTGAATTTCTATATATGTGAGAGTGTTTGTATAATTTCTTTATCCCTAAATTTCTCCGGAAACGAAAAATTCTAAGCGTTTTAAGGGACGCGATCTATGATTTGTTTTCGGCATTATAGTGAATAATTTCAGAAAAACGTATTGTGGCTGTATATGCGGGAGACTCTGTAATTGCATAAGCGTGTGTAAATTAAGTACGCGGCGACAATTTACAATCAGTGATGAGATGAGTGACGGAGAATATATATGGATGGGAGACAGAGAAAGTGTGCAAGAACAGTTTCGTTGAAAGGAACTGATCATCATCGATGAGCTGCTAGAAGAAAAAAAAAAAATGTTTTTTATGACACTGTTCGTGATTTTGATGCGTAGAGTGCAGACAGGCAGGGTAATCACCGCTCTGAATAACATTAAGATTTTTCTAGAAACATCGATGGCGCTATTTTTTATTAATTGTTACAAGTGTACTCGGTATTCGGTTAGAAATAGTCGTGACAGACATGATTTTATAAAGACCGGCAGTGCTTCGAGAAAATCGACGAGATGACGAATGTAATAAACTGAAGTTAGATTTACGATACCACGTGTTTGATTACGAGATTTTATTTTACACACATACTCATTTCGTCTAATATTATAGAATTTAACGGGTGTAAAGTACCGAAGTTTCTCTTGTGTAGATATTATAGAAATTGTTACTATTTCATCTTTCACCGTTCTTCATTTTCCTTTCGTTCGCCTAATAGGTAAGTAACTAAGTTCAATTAAATTTATTTAAATAGATAAGTAAGTGCTTCCTTGTCAAATTTTATTTGTAAAGGTGATATTTCTGTACAAATGCACAAAAATAGTTGCTCAAATATTATACAAGTTGTAACTATTCATTTTCCAATATGTATAGTAGTTTTTATGTACAAAAATGAACAATAAATAACAATTTGTAACATTGTCAAACATGGCTTCTATGTGACGATGATCCCAACTCGACGCCATTTTAGAAACAGGGCTGAGACTTGGTCGTTGAAAGTCAGGTCTATGAATCGTCTGGAGGCTTGCGAAATATGGTTAATGTGGAGAATGCTGCGTATACCATGGATAGAAAAGGTCTCGAACGTAGAAGTAATGAAACGTGCCGGAGTAGAAAGAGAAATCATGGAGACCATTAAATCCAGGAAAGCTGCCTATCTGGGACATATTTTGCGAGGACAGAAATATGTAATTCCAAAACTAGTGATAACTGGCAGAATGGAAGGAAAACGGGGAATTGGGCAGAAGCGGCACTCATGGCTCAGAAATCTGCGTCAATGGACTGGAATTGAAGACGCGGAGACCATTTTCCGACTGGCGGTGACCGGCGGACTACGTGGACAAATGGGATAGTGATCGCCAACGCGCTATGTAGCGTACGGCACCCGAAGAAGAAGAAGAACCTAATTCTATACAAATTGCATCTCTATCGCACAAGCTTATGCGTTAGAACTGGACCACAGCCGTCTAGCTTTACCAAGCTGCATTTACTGGTTTCGAGACGATTTAATTAGAATATTTTTGCAAAAACCATAAACAGGTGGGTTTTTATGTATTAGGAGTGAAAACTATTTGTTTTATGTGCTTACGCTTTAATCTTTTCTTTATGATGTGATAAAAGTTTTCTATTTTTGAACGTACAATGGCGACTAGGAATTATAAGATTGTATTAAGTGAAATTAAAAGTATTTTTGTACACAAAAAGAAAACAAATGCTGTAATTTTAATGATTAGTTATTGCTTACGATTTTTTTTTGCTTTACTTTTAAGTTGCAGTACATTCTGAAGGTTTAGAATTATATTTTACGTATTTTGTTTATATTTCCAATGATCATGTTGTAAAAATCATAGTATTCTTATTGCTTTAAATTCTGCTATAAACTGAAATATAACATTTTTTAAAGTTATGCGATATTTTTGAGTCATGTTACATTTAACATATTCAAACCACAGGCGCGGATTAAGGATTTACAGGGCGCGGGACTAATCTTGAATAAGGGGGGCCCCCTTCGAAGAAAAAATAGTAAAAAAAGCTCATTATCATACATGTGCAATACATCGGCAGTAAAAGTTTGCCATAAAATTGTTTTTTTTTTATATATATATATATATAAACAATTTTTTTTTTTCTTTTATAGCACATCTCTAACTAAATATGAAAAGGACAAAAGAAAGTGGAGCATATTATCGGAATAAGAAGAAAGAAAAGGAGGAGTATATCAAGAAGAATGAAGGAGCTATATTGAAGTTTGTGAAACTTTTGGAGACGCCAGAGTCTACGCCAAGACCTTCAAGTGTGAGTTCTTCAGAGATTAGTGTTGTTCGAACTCAAGAAGTAGCTCAAATAGAACAAATAGCCGATACTGACGACTTGCAACCTTTGATTGATAGTACGAATTTGTCAGATTCAAATAGTTCTGCTGTGATTGCTGAAATTCCGACACCCAAACAAAATATTAATTTCAGCGACATTGGGAAATGTCCTGAAAGTATAGATTCAAATATAAGGTTGCTATTGATACAGAGAGGTCCTGAAATTGTTCAACACATGAATACAGATTTCTCTGAAGAGCCAACAGTATCACCCACGGTTCAGTCAGACATGGACTCTACAACATCAAAAGTATTATCAAGGAGACGGTTGACTAGAGATTGGTTTTACCGGATATTGCCAAACGGCGAAAAAGTTTTACGCTCTTGGATGGCATATTCTCCTTCGAAAGCTTCATTGTTTTGCTTCTGTTGTCGTTTATTTGAAAATTCCAATCCATCAAATGTGTCGAAATTTTACTCCACCGACGGATTTAATACTTGGTGGAAATTAAATCCCAAGGCGGCTAATCATGAATTAAGTGTTCAACATAACGGAAACTTTTGCAAATGGAAGGAGTTGGAAAAGAGGCTTCGAAAAGAACAAACAATTGATAAAAAGGAACAAGAAATATTGGCAAAGGAAACCAAAAAATGGCATGAAATTCTGACAAGAATGTTTGATATTATACAATTTCTGGCAAAACAAAATTTGGCGTTACGTGGCCACAGGGAAGATGACATAAGTACTAACAGAGGAAACTTTTTAGAATTGGTGCATCTTCTAGCAAAGTACGATCCTCAGAGAGCATTTAGTAAGGATAAAAATAGGCCAAAACATTTCTCTCACTTATATGTCACCTCAAATTCAAAATGAGTTCATAGAAATTTTAGGAAAAAAAGTTCGCCAAGTAATTATAGTCGTGTCCAAAAGGCTAAATATTATTCCGTGATCTTTGACAGAACCCCGGATATTTCCCACAAAGATCAAACAAGCCAAAAGCATTACGATATGTGATAATTGAAAACCAGGAGGTTAGAGTAGAGGAATCTTTTATAGATTTCATCGAAACGAAAACCAAAACTGCGGAAGGTATAAGTGACACGATAGTAAGCAAACTTAAGGCTGATGGGCTCGACATCATGAACTGTAGAGGGCAAGCTTACGATAATGCTGCCACGATGGCTGGATGCCACACAGGTGTGCAACAGTGGATAAAGGATATCAATCCCAATGCCGAATTTGTTCCTTGCTCAAACCATTCACTAAACCTAGTTTGCCTACATGCAGCTTCAGAGGAGATAAATTCGATGACTTTCTTTGGTACGCTAAGAACGCTGCTACGCTTTTTTTTCTACGTCGACACATCGGTGGGAAGTTCTTCTTTCAGCCACAAGAAAAAGTTTGAAGAGGGTTCAGGACACACGTTGGAGCGCTAGAGGGGATGCTGTAAATTCCATTAGACATCATTACAAAGAAACTTTAACTGCACTGGAAAAACTGATGGAAATGAAAGAAAGCTTGAACACACGGACAGATGCAGGAAGCTTATTAGTCGCTATGCAATCATATTCGTTTTTATGTTACTTAGGCTTCTGGCAACCGGTACTGTGTGAAGTAAATGATGCTCAAAATAATTTTCAAACAGAGGGACTAAATATACATCAATGTGCTCAGAAAATAAGTGCTTTACAGACTGCATTGGAAGAAAAGCGAGAGGAATTCGTGGATGACGCTTTAAGATATGCCAAAAGTTTATGTGAAAAGCTTGAAATTTCTTTTGAACCCTCAAGACGAATCAGTAGGAAGCATATATTTGACGACGGAAGTAAAGGTGTTGAGATATTGTTCAAAGAGGCGAACAATGTTTTCTTCAATAGACGGAGTAATTGCTGAAATTCGAGAAAGATTCCAACAGCTGCAGAATCTAGCGCAAAAATATGATTTTTTAAGACCTGTATTGATATTGAGCGTGGACGAACTTAACTTAAATCAAGCTCCTCAAGACATTAATAAAGAACAATTTCAACTTGAGCGCATACGTTTACGAGCTTTCGTAGCTACAACAGACCCAGATTGTAAAAAAAGAGCCCATTAAGTCCGGCTCTCTAGGTTTATTAAAATATATTATCGAGTCCAAACTTGAAGATAGCTTACCAAACATTGTCATAATGCTGAGAATTTTTTTAACATCTGCCATCAGTAATGCCAGTTGCGAGAGAAGCTTCTCTAAACTAAAGTTAATCAAAAATTATCTCAGATTGACTATGTCCACGTTGAGGCTATCAAATTTAGCTATTCTGGCAATTGAATATGACATTCATATTGATATTGATAATTGTATAAAAGATTTTGCTATGAAAAAAACACGCAACATACATTTTTAATTAATAAAAAAATTTAAAGCTGCTTTATTTGACTTACTCATTTTTGTGACTAATAATTAATATAGAGGGGGCGGCAAATTTCCGGTCGGCCCCAGGCGGCGAAAGCCTACGCTACGCCACTGCCTCCCATTCATTTTCGGTATAACACTGTTCCTATGGGTTTACTAGCTTTCGTAATGGTCGCGCTGAGTTGCGCTAGGTCTAAGGTAACTGGCTTTTTTACAATTCTAAAACAAATTGAAGGACTAGCTTAATGAATCCCCCGGGGTTTTGACGGTTACTGAAGGGTAGGCTAGCTCAATTACAGATTGCGCTCGACTGCCCTAGGTATGTAAATGCTGCGCTGGCCGTTTCGACGATCTACCCGAAAAGGGGAGGAAGCTAGCGTTAAGTTAGCTCCCCCAGTCACTTTTAGGCATAATATATAGATTCTATGGATGCGCTAGCTTTCGTAATAGTTGTGCCAGGTTGCGCTAGGTCTAAGATAAGTGATTTAGCATTTTAAAGATTTAAAAAAAAAAAAACAAAAACAAATAGGTTAGCTGGCTTAACGGAGCCCCCGTAGCGCTCGTCATGTCTCGCTCATCCACCCAACTTTCATGCTTAACACACTCATGAGGCAGAACTGGCGACTCGCGCACACACACGTGTTGTTAGCTACTATTGCCACTATTGTGTCTTTCCATGGAGGAGTTTGGTGGCGCAGTCCATGTTAAAATATGCCCGTTTTAGAGAAAATGAATGTACGGATTCTATATTTGTAATACAAAAAAAGTAGAAATTAAAAACAGCGAAAGGTGGGATGTCAGGAAACACTTTTTCCATGCTAAGGAGGCTGCGTCTTGAAAAAGGTTGAAAAACACTGCACTAAGGGACTGGGCTCGCTTGTGTTTTGAAACCAGAACCTTCGGATTTCTAGTTGTTTTACTTTGTAAATTTTCAGAAGGACTGTAGCGTTCACATATAATTGATTTTTTTAAAAAAAAAAGGGATGTGAATACGCCAATTAAAAAAGTGAAATTAATCGTTGGCACCGTAATATATGGAAGAGGGATATGTTACATTTAATAATTTTTTTAAAAAAATGAGACATTTGACAATATTTATTTAGTTAAATTTATTTTGTAACGATCAAATTATATATATTTTTTTTTTTTTTTAGAATCGAAGCAGTGATACTTTAAGTAACCGGTGACAGGCTAAAATGATATTTTTTAGATGCTATTCCGTTACTTTAACCTTCGGCGTTATATTAAAATCGAAATCGTTCGGTAAGGAATATTTACCGAATGTTGGTATGTAACGCGTATGAAATAAAAACATTTCACGTTGCAAATATACGGCGAGTCCTCCTCCGGTACTTCTAGACATGCAGCGAAGTATCGAAGCAGACTGAAAAAGAAAGAAATCTGCCACTAATGTTTAGCCAGCACAAATTAACCATCCGGCTAAAGATACCGTTTTTTAGCTAGTCAGTAGAAATCGTAGAAATCGATGCGAAAAAAAAAAGATACTTAATATCTGTAAAACGCCAATTGCCCGCCAGTGTCGAGTAGTGATGAATTCCGATTTGATCTGTTCGCTTTCATGTTTTGTTTGACAAGCGCTGTGAGTACTTCTCCGAGTTAGCGAGAGAATACATCGAGATACACCTACAACAACAGCTTACATAGGCAAACAAATCAACGCATTAGTGCCACTTTGAGCGAATTACATGATGCACATTTTTCCTTGTGAAACTGCGACTAGGCTACCGTTATTTTATCGTAGCGAAATGACGTTCGCAAGCCTAATCCATATACCGCTAGCAAAAATCTATCGTCTGCGACAAATGAAAAGCGGTATAGAAAAGCTGTAGCGAAGCAGCAGTTATTAGATGCGCAACTAGAATAATACGAGTCACCTGACGGTACGGACTTCACTATTCTGTTAGGACAGGCCAACTAATAGTAGCGTACTGCGTGTAGAGAAAATATGCTGTACACGGTGAAAGTGTTTATGTGCTGGAAATTATAGCCACAAGTCTGGTTAATGTAACAGATTAAAATGTGCGAAATATGTAAGAGAGCTCTAGCAACGCTCAGAGGATGTAACTGGTCTAGGTGAAAACCGTGGAACTGTTGATTTCCTTGCAGCGATTATAGAGGGAGCAATTAGCGCCATCTAATGTATCGACTATCTCCGATCACATAACCTCGTCGTTTATGTAGCATCACTGAAGTTAAAATCTAGGTCTCTGTACAGAGAAGCGTGCAAATTAACTCCGCTGAAACAGAGTTGGATGTATCTTTTCCGACCGTATGGATATTTCCGTTCACTTATCAATTCCGGTTCTGATGGAGTTATATATATCTGTAACATGAATACTGCTCTGCTGGTGGTCATCTTGAAGGTGACATTCTCGATTATGCAGTAGCTGTTACCGAATAATATCGTTTATACCTTCATATGTTGGAAACAGCACTCAATCCATCGCAGTGTTGCCAATAATATGCATCATCTAGCGATGTAAATAATCGCACTATTAAGGTGCTTGATTACGTTCGTTCCAAAAGATCTTCGCATTAAGGCATACGTACAAATTCATTTGGATTCTTCCGATTGAAATTAATTGAATCATATGCGAATACGACTATGTTATTTTACATTAAAGAAATTAATTTTTAATTTTAAATCGCGTTTTTAAACATTCATTTACTTTTATTTATACCTGAAATATGTAAAGGATAATTCTCTGAGATAGATGTCAACTGCAAATAAACGATTGTTTTTTTTTTTTTTTTAATTTAGATTTTTAAAAAATTGTCAATTATTTTCAAAAATTAAAAAAAAAAACATATATATATAACATTTAAATTGTCGTATCGTCTGTATTTTACGATTCGGGCACTTTATTGGTTGCATTCATCCGGGGGGTTGTTTACTCGCATTATGCGAGAATCGAAAAATCTACCTCTAGACCAACTGTATACATATACTGGAGAAGTAAGTTTGCGACAGAACACGGTCCCTGTGGTTTTTTATAAAATATTATAATAGCATGTAGGAGTTAAAAAAAAATTTGTACATTCTCATAGAATGGTTACAGGTTTAGTATATTTTTTTAATTACCACCTGATTGAGATTATAAGCGAAGCTGAATTTTTTGATCAAGTCACTTTTCAATTGAATACGTTGTTATGCACTTTACGTGTAAGAAAACTTGCGGAAAATTGTCTTTTGCAATATTGAAAAATTGGCAGAAATGTAGGCTAAATGGCATTTAATTTGACGTCGAAAATAATTATTCGTTTTCGCTGTCATTGTCGAATTAAATTTTTTAAACTCGCTACGGTATAATTACGGTGATATGAAACTCTGGTCGCTTAGTGCCCCAAAGGCGCAATAACACTCGCGTCGTAAATTTTATTTCGGCCGATTTTTCTCTGAATTCATTTATCCGTTCTGCCATTACAAAATTAAGCAAATTCACAACTTTAAACAAAATTCGAGCGGATTCAGGTGCGCGATGTAATGCGTGCACCCGGCAACGGTGACGAGTTAATTTCATTATTTTGTCTTTGCCGCTGTCATTATATAGACCGCATTAATGGCCTATTATCACGTATTTTACACTTTATGTTGGCCACAAATCCTCAGACCAATTTATTAGGAATCTCGCTATCTATCGTTTGATGATTTGTTTTTCCTAATCCATCGATGTGCAGGAAGTCACGTTTTTCCAGCTGAATTATTTAACAGGCGAATTAAAACCCCCTAGTAGAAGCTTTTTTCTTTTTTCATATGTGTAGAAATCCGATAAGAGTGACATCTTGGAGGCTGCAGAAGTACGTAAAACAAGTTGTCCACAGCCGTACAAAGGGAATGAATAGAAATGATTATCTAAACAAGAGGTTTATAATACAGTCCCGTGCGGACTTATCAGAAATGTGCGACACGTATTCCAAAATACATAGCCCGGGCATAACTCGGTTTATAACATCAAAAGAGAATTCGGACCCGCCAAAATTATCGGGAGCGTTTATATAAACAGACAAGCCAAACCTAAGTATCTAAAAATCGATGTCGGGAGCAAAATTTAACCCATCAGTGGAAATATCAGTGATCGAAATAACATTATTCGTGTCTGTACACGCGATAAAAGTGTCGAAAATGAATCATCAGATTGTGATACGCACGGATAATTATTTCCGCTCAAAAGAAAAAAGCAGTTTTCAGCTAAATCTGCAACAACAGACATTTATACATTTTCGCAAGCGACATCAGAAAACATGGCGAACAAATTCTTCAATAAAAAAAAAAAAGAAAAGCGAAATAAAAAAAGCCTACAAACCGATTATTTCCTTGCATTATTCTTTTTAATAATAAAGAAATCGGGGGAAATACGTTATTAAAAAACCATGTTCGATACGGAAAAAATAGAAAAAATTATCATATACGGTGTATTGAGGGTATTATCTCTCTGGCTGCCTAATATTTTCCGCGTATACGCGTAATGAGGATAATAATAATTTTAACTAAGAACCAGTTTATAATATATAATAAATACGGACAAAATGTGAAAAAAAAAAAAAAATCGATCTTTTTCCATGACACTGAAATAATATCTAGCGATAAAGATAAATTAAAATCTTCCTTTTGAATGTTCTGTTCTGCTGCAGGGGCGTTCCCTTCTGTACACTAAGCTGTTACATATTGAACTGCCTACTCCTTTTTGTGCTTCCTACATACTTTCCTTTTCTTCACCAGATGTTGTTAGAGCTTTAGCAGAGTTCATTTCTTCTATTTCTCTATTTAATAAAATCTAACCCTTTTATTCGTAATTCCTGGATAATGGGTCGTCAGTGCCCTTGGTTAGCGTTCCCAAAAAATCAAAAATAAAATAAATAAATAAAATAAAATATAGAAAAAAAAACCAAAAAACAAAGCGGCCGAAAGTGACAACTATAATGAAACTGAAATAATTGATAATTAACAGGCGATGCAGCAACCTGATAATATCGGTTGATATGAAATCGTCCGGGTCAATTTGTTTATTTCGGGGCTCTATATCGTCAATGGAAATTCGAGCGAAGCGTGCAAAATTTTCAAATTACGGCGTAATAAACAAATTTGATGATACTCTTGTATTCGTAGTCGTCCGAATCAACGCTTGACAAAATAAAACCGATCGAAAGATGCGCACAACGGATGTATATTGAAGTTCTACAGAGGCCGGTATTTGCAGACGAAGAACAAATGGTTGTAGGAAGACTTTCAACGAGGTGATAATAATTGAGACTGAATATGATCGTCGTGATAGTCTAGTAGAGCATTTGTCACGGAGGTTCTGAAAACTAGCGGTGACGAGTCAAAGATTATTAAAGATAATAAATAAATAGTCACGTAAATCGACCATCCGAATGTTGTAGCGCAAAATTCATTCCGGAACATTAACGTAACAAACGACTGAAATAGGCGGCTGTGCGGGACCCTCTTAATTATAAATTTTATTAGGCGAGAAAAAGGGATTTTAAAAGGCTTTCGGTTGTAATTTTTGAAAAAAACATACCGAATGAATTGATTTTGCAATAAATAATTAACGATGAAAAAAAAAAAAGGAAAGAAAGAAAAACAACAAAAAAGTAATAAAATCAAACGGAAAAATAAAAAAAAAAACACGGCTCGTTAATAAAAAATGACTAGAAGGGGCGTTAAATTTCGAAATTAATGTCGCCTTTAAACTCCCGATACTTTCAACGAGGAAAGAAAAAAATCGATTTGTTTTTACATTTCACCTCTGTTCCGCAATTCATGTGTCGAATAGACAGATGCTTTGTAATCGAGGCTAAAACATGGACGACGACTACTAGTTTATTACTTTCGGCTGTAATTTAATTCTTCACCGGTGGAAACAAGGTATCTGGTTGAATTAAATGGAGACGATTATCACTATTCAAACGGATTTGTGGACGCACAGCGAAATGTATAATGTAGCGATAGATCGACGAGATCGGTGCGCCCAGTCAATAATTCAGATATTACCGGAGTAAACTTCTCTAATAAAATGTGATAACTTTATTATTATTTTTTTTTTTTCGTTTTTATTATTTTTTTGGTGCGTCATTTATGAACATTATAATCCAGTATAAGTGAAGCTTTTAGAAGCTTCAATAAGCGGCAACGCGATATTCTCTACCCGAGTGAAACATAAAATTAATTAAACAAGTATGCCAGGGTAACTGGTTGAAAATGTGATTACTTCTCAGTTGGAAAAGATATTTATGAACAGTGCCTAGTAAGACGGGACATATCATTATTATTTAATTAATTTTCGCTACCTCTGATATTTCCATTTCGACAAAGCAGGTGGATTGATGCAAAGCTACGGCTCGATTTCAAAAAATTTTCCAACTATTATCGTTGTATTTAAAATTGCGGTTGTCTGCGATTATATTTTCACTCGGTATGAGATCTAATTTCATGCTTTCCACGAGACTTTTCGGCATTACTCCCGTTGTAGATAATACGATTGAAACAATCTCAACAGCGGTTTGTTTATAATTCTTTCTCATCTCTTGGGATATTTGAATATATTTATTTACTTTTGTACGATATAGATTAGGCGTGTTCGGAATAGTAGTGTCAACAATGGATGTACGCTTAATAGTGTGTTTATGCATTATTATTGTATATGGTCTATTATGAATTGCTTATTATTATTAATATATGTATATTAGTTTATAAATTTATGTCAAGTAAATAAATAAATTAATTGATCATTACGTATTACGTTTAAAATAACATTATTTGTGAACCTTAGTTGTTGAATGAAGTCATACGGGATCAAACTCACTGTTTGGTAAGATTAAGGAGACATGATCTCTGATTCGCTCCCAAGCTTACTCAGCCTGAAATAATTGGGAACCAGCGATATCTGGGAAAGTGAGGGCGGCCGAGAGAAAGGAACTGGCCCCCCTATTCAACATTAGTGCTGTTGGGCTTAGTACACTGTGAATCTTAACTACACAACCCTCGACATCCTTCTAAAGGGTATGGGACTTTGTTTATTTACTTTATGGGTGGCGAACGTTAAAAAAAGCTCGGAATAATGGATTTAGATTTGTACAGATGTGGAGAACGCTGCTGAGAGTGGGGGAAAACGAGCGAAATTTTCACTTAGCACATTTCGTATTTGCACTATACGGCGCTGTTGTGTAATCGCTTTTCAAGGCTAAGCAAGTTTTTAGGTACAGTAGGGGGGGGGGTATTTGATTTTTAACGATACAATGATTTATGGTAAAACAGTCCACAACTGCAATATTCATATCGCATTAAACGCGTGTTTCCCACGTTTTTTCCATCAGGGTGTTCAAATTTTTTTCTAAAAGAATTTCTCAATAAATCAATCATAAACACAAAACGAACAAATATTGCCGTAGTCACGACATCAAGTTATCCGGAACTAGTCGGCATTTATCAAATATTGCAACGCGTACAAAAATAATAAATTTAATAAATAAGACAAAAGTTGAACACGTATGTCCTATTGTCGGTGAGAGAAAAGTTCGAGAAAAAAGACACACCTAAAGACTCTTCTTCCGCGGTCAGTTAGTTGATTCCCCTTCGGTAAACGAATAGGTTGACTGTTCACCTGGTTCCAACTAGCCTTTGACTACCCGTGCAGTCAGGAACGAATAGTCTCGAATCAGCCAGTCATCGCGTTTAAATTTTTTTTTCTGACTGAAATTTTACGGGCAATTTATTAAATGAGACAAAATGTTCGCCAGACTAGCCGAGTAGAGTCGCCGATTATTTATCAGAACGGTCGCCTTCTTTGTTTCCTCTTCTTTTGGCCTGGGTCAAGAAACCATTTAGCCATTATTAAGTATAAACGCGAAACTAAACAAGATCGTTTACTCTTATTATCACGGGATAGTAAAAATTAGTGAATACGCATGAGTAGGATCTATCCGCCACACTATCTATCCGAGTTATTCAATTAAAATTAATATTACTCCTTACAAAGTACAAAATGTCAAGCAAACATGGCTGTAAACGTGTTAGCATCACCCACGAATGCCAGCACAGAATAATTAGGAGAAAAAATTGAACACAGCGAGCCCGAAGCGGACTATATTCTCGGGTTCGACTGAGCGGCAAAACACGGAATACAAATTAATACCTTGAATGATAATGTTCAGTACTTTAAAACATTCGTTGCATATACTTGCGTTTATGGCTGGAATCAATGTATCCAAGGTAAAATTCTTATATATCTTCTTTTTTTTTATTTACTATTATTATTATTATTATTATTATTATATATACATATGTATCAGTATTTTATATGTGTATGATTAGCATTGTTCAACGTAAGGAAGGAATTACTTTAACTTAAATTGAAATCTGATCTTTATTAATAAATTCAAACGAAGCAGGAGGTCCCATGTTGCAGCAAAGTATATTATGTGTACAATATGGTGGATAGATCTGTGCCAACGTTAAATCGTTAACAAGAACTGATCTTAGAGCTTCAAATGATTCAGAGTTAAATAATAGATGGTTAATGTCCTTTCTGAAACTGACAGATGTATCGTTGTTACAATGTTGGTTGGATCGATTTGCAGGACGGTCGCGTTCGAATCGCTTTGCCAACGCAGTAATGTATACAAATTTATTTCTATATTAATTGTTTATCATCCGAGGCTATGCTGGTGTATAGAACTTTTCAGCGGTCGGCCGTCAAAGAGATGGTTAGGCTCCTATTAAATATGTAGATAGAGATCAACCTGCAGATTTAATATCGGTAAAAGAAGATTAAATTTCCACGGAATTCTAAATTCTACGCTGATATCGCTAAGGGTTAAATGAGCTAGCGTCGAACAATGAAACTATTTTGTCGTTTTGGGTTTGTAAATTACCAATTTTAAAGTTCACAGGTAGATTTATTATTTAGTTTCGTGATGGAATATCGGCCAATCAAATTTTATTCGTAAAACAAAATTCTAACTAAAACTTGGCTAAGCACAATAAAATCTTAATAAAAACCATTTCTCTGGTCAAAATTACGGAATATGTAAACTTACAAAAAAAAAAAAAAAAAAAAAAAAAAAAAAAAGTTCATTCTGTAAATATAACAAAATATTTTCTTTAAGTAATAAATTGTCTACAAAAGTAATGTAGTTATGTAAAAGTACCGAGATTTATTTTCGGACGTAATAAAAAATGTAATAAACTAAAACATTTTTACAATGGTACAATATGTCTTTTAACATAAATGCATTTTCTCCGATAAACGCAAAATACGGTAAATTGTTTAGCCTTTATTTTTCTTTTTTGTTATTTTATCTTAAAGTGCTTAATATGGTAAGTTGCGAATGGGTATTTTTCACGCGAGGTAGTCGTTAATGCTCTGTTTGTAATTTTTATCAGATTCCTAATTTCAGCTGATTACTTCATTCTGGTACAGACTAAAAGAATTACAGATCATTTAACGCACGGGCAAAGGTGCATAACAGTGCTGGCGGATAATAAACGACTGTCGAAAAGTCGATTCTGGCAGTTACTGCGGAATATTAATGAGACGTTCAACGAATGGGCTGAAATTTACAGGTACTGCTGTACTAATTAATATTCTTCCGAGGTTAGAAGTCGACCAAATTTTCGGCGGGCTTAATTCCGTGCGTTCGCTCGAAGAAAATCTCCGAACGCTTAGTCAGGCTTTTCTGTTGTCGAGCTAATTTGCGGCAGTCCTAAAACTTTATTAAAATCATCATTAAACCAAAGTCGCAACGCCTCATCTAGAATTCTAAAAGAGTTTTTCAAAAAAAAAACAAACAAACAAAAACACCGGATGAATAATTTTTCCTTCGGACGAAGTTCGTCGAAAATTAACCGGATGTCAAAGGTTCAGCGGGAAAATTACGAATTTTTCGAACTGCGGGATAGAGCTCCTCCGTGTTGCCAGTTTGCTTTACGATATAATTGCGACAGTTGTTTCGACTATCATTAAAAGTATATCGATATAATCGAAAAATCTTCTATTAAAAATTGGCCGATTCGATAAAATAACACGATGCTTGAGAAAGTAATTATTTCTAGCAATTTTTCAACAATGGTACATAAAACGCCGTTTGTTCGAGTTGGAAATATGGCTGTTCGAAAGATGCTCTAGCGCATTTTTGTTCGGCCGAATTATGTGCTATATTTTGTTCGGCCGAATTCACGATTATAATTGGAAACAGGTTTCAGGTAAGTGATCTTTACAGGTTCCTTGTATGTTGTAACGGGAATATTGTAATCATGAAAAATGTTTCATAATTCAAAAGATATATACATTTTCATCATTCCCGATTACTTCTCCTTATAGGGATGATGATAAAACGAAGTACTGTACTCGCGTGATATTTTGAAGCTTCCATTTCAATGGATATATCCATTTCAAGTCGTTTTTTCGTGGTGATTTTGACTGGCCTCCGCGTTCACCTGATTTGACACCGCCAGACTTTTTCCTCTGGGCCTACTTGAAGTCAAAGGTTTATATCAACAAGCCAAGAGGACGCTAGACGAACCCAAGGCCACAATCCGCTAGGAAATAGCCACTATATCGGCCAGAGCATTGACAAATACGATGGAAATACGTCATTCGAGCTCAGGATGACCATTTGCGCGATTTGGTCTTCATAAAGTGATGTAATGAAATCTCCTTAAACCAAATTAAATGATTTTTCACTTAAACAGCACAAAAAATGTTTCTTTTCTCGTGTTTTTTTTTGTTAAATAAATGGGTTCACCTAATATGGGGCCAGCCCTATACATTCTACTTAAAATTCCACTAATTTTGTACAGTGAAAATTCGTACTCTTATATTTCATTTTAAATTACGTTTAGTTCGATTTAATCATCCTATCATTTATATATCCATTAAATTAATCCCGAATTTCCAATAATCAAAAGTGAATTTAGACATCGTTTGGCTAGTGAGGATGTATTTTACATTCTCGGCCGAACAAAATTTAGATTGAGATGACGACGTGATGATACGCATATTCGTTCAAAATGTGATTATAATAAACACGGGGTCGTATGCGAACGTGGTTGTTAATGCGACACACGTATAAGTACACTAAATATTAGGGTGCTTTTTTTTTTTTTGTTGCTTTTTTTACCCCACTTTCGCCCTTTGATCAGTTTTATCCCTTATCTTTATATATTTCGTCTTTTAATTATGATTATATATTAATATTATTTCTTTTTAATGTACCGATATAAATATTTCGCTTCGTCAGATAATGTGGTGTTTTTATACTATTTGTATTGTAGATATAGGAAAACTGTTATATCTCTCCAACAGAAAAACTGTGAATTTTTTCTCCCATTCTCATTTTTCGGACATTACCACACCGAGTGTTCAATCTCGTTCCTTCTGTGTCGCAATTCTAGCATCGTCCGCGTCCGATATTATTTTCATTCGAGCTAAATGTTGAGGAGTACAATAATGGCTTAACGTCACAATCTTATTGATTTTACTACGTAGTCTCTGTTTATACTGGGAGGGTATACCAAGGAGTTCTCTTGTAAAACTTAATTTTATATAAAGATATACATCTTTTATCCTTGTTCTCTTCCTGGTATCTTTTTGGCTAAGCGACCTAATTTTAAATGTGGGATGCATCAAACGGCATCCTATCATTTCATTAAGTGACGGCTGAGATACTACCTGAATGTTTGTTAATCGAAGCTTTTTTCAATATATCAAGGTATAATTAAAGACTTGTCGCATATGAGACTTGTTGTAAATGAGAACAACCCCTCTTCGCTTCCAGAGAATATTCTTCAGTCAATGCGTCGTCCGTTTCTACTCTAGATGTTTCTGTGCGGAAATTATTCTGCTTGCCTGAATGTCATGGTGGCAGGCTATAAAAGCCTACTTTTCGGGAGAAACTATCATATGTATATGTTTAGGGAACCGATTTTATTTTTTCCCTTTTCCCTACTCTTATAAGAATCGTCTGCGGGTCCCACGCAGACCGTTCTTAATTACACGAGCTTTGAAACATTCGGATTATGAAATATAACATCAAGCAATAGCGCCAATTTAATAATTTTTCTGCATTATATTTCGGTTTTTTTTTTTTTTTTAGTAAGGTCTTTGTTTCGTTTTTAAATTTGATACGTGCTACAAATTCTACCACCGAGTGATATCCGATGCACAATCAACGCTACTCATGGTACGACGTGTGATGAATATGTAAAATGCGGTCTATGTGAACGTTTAGACAATTTACCTTTTCCTCTATGTAGGTGTTTCTTGATACGTATTTCCGGTTTGTTATTGTTCGATTAAAGATTTTGCAAGTGTCGTTTGCCGGCCTACGATAACCGACCGTAATCGTACTATTTGCCAACATGAAAAATATTTTAATGATAATTCATCCACATTCGTTCTGGTTACAGAAAAAAAAATTGATCTACCTGATTTTTTTTTTTTTTTTTTTTTTTTTGTGTTATCTTGGTTGGTTTTTATTTAATTTTGTCGTTATTGTGGACCGATGTTTACGTTCGAGTGTCTCAGTTCACTTCTGATGATGGTCAGTATAAGCTGACCGAAACGTTAAGCGTTGCATTATTGAATTAAATAACATTAAATTTTCTACGCAGTTGTCCATAAATTTATTTCACTACGATTAATTACTGCGTAAGTTTTAAACATTTCAAATTCGGGATAAATTAAAGAAATAAGCAGCATCTGATGTTTATACAGGTTGGCTAATTTTAAGAAAATCCTTATCGGTACAAGTTTGCCTACTGTTTTTAATGATAGTGTCCGAATAGTGAAGTTGTTGCCAAAAATAGAATCGTACAAACTAACGTAGTGGTGTTAGAAATAAACATTTCTTAATAAAATATACCGGTATAAGTATTTGAAGACAAAATCCTTCATAGAAATTAAATTATAAATACAAGGAAATGAACTAGTTCGCGAAATAAATAAAATTAAAAATTAACCGACGTGTTTTCGAATCACATTCAGTCCCAAACGTGCAGAAAAAAAACGCGATGGAATGTTAAAAACACAGTTGAAACTAGTAGTTCAAAAAGAAGAAAAAAAAAAAAAAGAGTTTGACCGCATCAAAAATGCATTTACGTTGGCAAATGATTTGGGTCGTCGTACTAGCGACTCGCAGACAATTACACTTTTTTTCACGGTCACGCTCATTCTTACCATACACGTACAGACATTTGTTTAAAAAGTGTTTTTTTTTTGTTGTTGTTCTTTTTGGGGGGGATTCTCCTCATTTAAAAACGTAAACGTATCGAAAAATTTTCTATTTTAATGACAATAACTTCAAAATTGCGAAATTTGGAAAGCAAAGCAACTGTTTTTAGTGGTTCAAAATTTTCGCCGCAAAATTTCTTAGTACACATATGGCAAAAAAAAAAGAAACATTTCGATCATGCTTACAATAAAAAAAGAAATGTTTAATTACATAATTTGGCGTTAACGACCTGCTCGCCGAATATTTTTGTCTTATCATGTCCAAATGAAGAGGAAAATTTATTGCTGATAAGACATTGCTTTCTCCATTGGTTCTCAATGAAATAGCCTTCAGATTAAAATAACATAAAGTAGCTACAATGCTACATATAGCGAATTTTGAAACTGAACCCATCAGCTTCGGCTGAAATAGAAAGTTAAAAGATGGTCTCTATTAATAAAGTATAAATACGTAATGAGAACGTTTAGGCGAACAGCCATTTACTCGACTACGCCTTATATACTGTGTGATAGAGTAGTTTCTTGAAGGGTTTTTATTATTAATATTTTTATTATTATTATTATTATTATTATTATCATTATTATTATTATTATTATTATTATTACCATTATTATTATTATTATTACCATTATTATTATTTTTTTTTTTTTTTTTTTTTTATATGAGCCATGTGCTGTGTGTAATTGCTAATATCATTACAACACATGGATCAATGCAAGTTTAGAGGTATTTCAGTAACTTGAGCCACTCTCGTGCAGCGTAGAATATCCTAGACTTGTTTTGGCTCGTTCGATAACGCAACGGTCGGTAAGTTAGAGGGTGCTTAAATGCTTACACGAGGAATACCAAGATGTGTTTAGTAGTTGAGACGAGACGGGCGAACTACACAAGGAGCAGGTGAAAGATGTTCCCTCCAACAAATAGTTTTGGAGAACATTGATGTGTGTCCTACGCGAAGTCTGGCCAGTGTTGCGAATTCTCTGCGGCACATGGATATTAGTGGCTACGATAGTTTAGTACTTCCTTTTTCAGGGTTTTCACTGTTCTATAAATTCAGAAGTTAACGAGTATTGGTTACATAACAATAGCGAGTTCTGTAATTGACGGCAGAAATCAGCTAACAAGCAAACCAGACAATTTATTGTTCCGACCATTCGTATCATTATAGTTACACGATTACGATTATTCAGTTCTTTGCTAATAAAATGATAACAGGACTAGTCTTTATTTTTCACATATCAATGCTCGAGCGCAATTAATGCGATAAATTATTCGTTCCCGAAATTTCGAAAAACAAACATGAGTAACAGGCGCTATTTTTTATTTCTTATTATTTAAATTTTTAAAACTAATTATAGATATTAAATTCCGCAAAGTATTCTAAAAGTAAACTTTAAGAAATCTTTAACGCGCTGCAGATACATTTTTATCGGTAATCATAACTTGGGCAAGTTCTTCCATCAGTTTTACTATCAGAAACGTTATCGATGATATTATTTTTTTTCCTTTAAATAATAATATGTTTTTTTTTAAATTTTTGATTACAAGGCAACCGGCTGTATACATCTCTATTGTACTTTTACAATTAATCATTTTTTTCTTTTATTGATAGTTTTTACTTTCTTGAATGTGGTAAAGGAAGTATCCATCGTAATCACGAAAAATGTTTCCATATATATCAAAGGATATATTCATTTTGAACATTCTTGATTTATAGGGATGATAAAACGAAATACTGTCTATTCACTGAGTATTTTGAATCTCGCATTTCAATAGATATATCCATTTTGTTCATTATTTGAAGTCGTTTTTTTTCGCGACGTGTGCGTACGTAGGCATGCATGTATCACGCATAACTCGAAAACGACAAGCCGCGGAAAGTTAAAATTTTGAATTTAGAATTCTTTCAATATCTAGAGTTGTGCACTTCTCTTTCTGGTTACCATCGGCTGGGTCAAAGGGACACTTCTCTGTTAGGGTTTTATGGACTTTTCTTTATAACTCAAAAATCGAAATTTTGTACATTGCATAGTATACTTCCGATTTTGCTTACAATTAGTTGGACAAAGAGGCACTTCTCTTTTCCTGGAATTTTTCGCTTAACTTAAAAACGGAAAAACGTAGAAAGTTTAAATTTTGGACTACTGGGGATTGAACATTTATTTACTACTCGCTCGTTTTAATGTTAATAGTTTTACAAAGAATTTCCCACATCAGATTTTTAGAATTGCAAGGGAATTTCCTCTTGTCATTCGCACAATTCTTACAGTAAATTTGTTATAGACTTAAATTCAAAGATCGAATTTTTTTTAATAATTTTTTTTCTTTAAACCGATTTGTTCTCATTTATGCGGTAATGCGTTGCGAGAATTCCGTTTCCACATTTTTCACATTAGAAAAATAGCGAGAAATAAATCAAAATTCACCGCTGATACATGTTAGTGAGTATGCAGTGTGTTGGAGACACTTTTAGAATTATTATGAAGACAAAAAGTACAATGTCTTTTTCATCGGCCTAACATCCCAATATTGCTTAACAAAACGCCGGGACACCATACATACAGTCTGATCAGAGGAGTAGGCTTAAAAAGCGGTGAAAATTTTCATTTTCCATAAATTTTCTTTTCGTATCGCAGACGAGAAGTAAAATTGTTTCCGAATACGTAACGAGAGAAATATGTTAAGCGGGACTCAATGAGACATACTCTGTTTTTCTTTCCCTCCACTCGGAAAAACTTTGATCCAGTGATCAGCAACAGAGTCGGGGTTTGCTCTCCGCTGCTGGCTTCCTCTAGTTCCGAACTTTTTTTTTTTGAAACAGTAATCTCTACTTTTGCTTACTTAGTGTTCTATGTTTTACTTTTCGTTATTCATGTTGAGAAAGAAAGAAAAAAAAAAGTTCCCAATAAACATTTGCAGAAGAAATAAATCCGCAATCACATCGATACGTTTGATGTACAAGGGCTTTCAAAAAAGAAAATTTTATAAAATTATAATTTCCTCGTAACCGAAAAGTGCATTTTACACCGGTTGGTTTGGCATTTTTAGCTACGAAAAGCTTTTCCATTTCACCGAATTTTGGACAAAAGTTGGAAATAAAAGTTGAAACATGAAGAAAAAAAAAAACAGCAGCGGAGAGAATAAAAATCGTCAAGGTCGCGTTTTATCGGGTGAAATTTTTGACTTCGACCTTTCCCCGTTATTTGCGGTTTTCATCTACAAAACAATTCCCAATCGTTCGTGTCTGACGATTGTGTTAAGTTTTACGCTAAAAACTACGGCCGATTATATTTCAACGCGTTCTGAGGCGAAAAAAGGCCTATACGAAAAAACCTTAAAATTCACCAGGGATACGTTCGAAATTCTCGAATGTGTCACAAGTCTTCTACAGGTCATGTATAAAAGAATCTGACTTTCTACTTGCTAACTAATTCGTAAGAATTTTCATTGTTTCTTTTTTTTTTTTTTTTAAAGAAAAGACGAAAAAACATTAACAAAATAATTTTTTGTAAAAATATAAGGCTACTTGAAGATTTATTTCAAAAATTTAATGAAAATAACAAGAGTACTTAAAAAATAATCGTATTGGATAAAAAATTGTACAGTGAAATATACCCCGTTTAAGGAAGGAATATTACGATCATTCAAAAGCAACATGGGCACACAGTTTAATTAGATTAATATGAGACCTCCATAATAAACTCATCATTTAAATTTTCCGGGTTTTCCAACACTTATTTTCGTGAATGCTAATAAAGTTCGTCTTCTATTTCGAATTTGAGATAAAATACGGTTCTACCGGACGAACTACCACACTGGTTGTTGATACGGGTATACGCAGTATAATTTTTCACATCGTATGATTACATTACCTAATATAACTAAATATCCGTTTTGTATATCTGTGCGTGTGATCAATTTAAAAGACTCAACAAATCTGTCTGTAAATATTGCATAACCGGGTAATACGATTTCGTTCAATATCCAAAAATGTTTCAAAATTTTCAAAATATGAAATTAACGATTACAGAGAGCTTTTGTTAAATCCGCGTTATTAGTATCTAAAAATGAAAAGAGTTCTTTTAGAGGACCACCATTTTAGTTGCTAACTTTTTTCTCCAGTGAAACTTTTTTTATGTGTTTTCGGTCATTTACTGAATTTCTTTATTAGCTATCTTCAATATCGTTTTGAAGTGTTTTTTTGAATATTTTCAATAAGCTTCACTGCAGTACTTGGTAACATAGGAGAAGGATTGATAAGTTTTTGTATCGGCAGTTTTTTTTTTTTAATTTTCTGTTGTGGAAACTGTGTCATCACAAGTAAAGTACAATTTCAGAGTGAACTTTACTATCTAGCAGTGCGGAATATTTTTCTGTTACACTAAGAAGCAAATTTTAAAAAAAAGACAACAAAAAACGAAGCATATTTATTCTTTTACACCCTGTCAATAAAGTATCGGGAATTGTTAAATAAAACGAACAATTTTTAATTTTCATCCAAATTTATTTTGTCACCTTCAAAATAACATTCATTCGAAGTGATGCACATATGCCAACGCTTTTTCCACTCGGCAAAGCACTTCTGATAGGCGGTTTCCGGGATGGCCTTTAGCTCTCGCGTCGCATTCGTCTTGATGTCATCAATCGATTCGAAGCGCATTCCCCGTAGCGGAAATTTGAGTTTTGAGAATAGGAAGAAGTCGCAGGGTGCTAAATCTGGTGAATACGGCGGTTGTTCGATGATATTTACCGAGTGTTTGGCCAAAAACTCATTCACAATTATGGCTTTGTGAGACGGCGCATTATCGTGATGGAGAATCCAAGAATTGTCGACCCACAAATCGTTACGTTTACGACGGATAGCCTCTCTCAAACGTCTCAAAACACTTAAGTAAAACTCTTTGGTGACTGTCTGTCCGGCTGGCACATATTCATAGTGTACCACGCCTCGAATATCGAAGAAAACAATCAACATGATCTTCACTTTCGATCGGCTTTGGCGAGGTTTTTTCGGCTTTGGCGCGCCAATTGGCCGCCATTCGGACGATTGCTGGTTCGTAAGCGTGTCGTACTCGTACACCCATGTCTCGTCACCAGTAATTATCTTTTCCAAGAAGGTAGGATCCAAATTGGCTCGATCCAGCATGTCTGCAGCTACCTGTTCTCGGTACTTTTTTTGAAAGAAATTCAGGTCTTTCGGAACAAGCCGAGCCGCAACGCGTTGCATACCCAATTTTTCGTGCACAATCGTACGTACGCTCTCGTGTGACATGCCCAATCCATGAGCCATCTCTCTCAAGCTCACATGACAATTTTCAGCAACGATTTCCTTGATTTTATCGACGTTATCATCGGTCACACTCGTTGAAGGCCGTCCAGAGCGAGGCATGTCTTCGACCGTCTCCCGACCATCCTTGAACGCTCTGTACCACTCGTAAACCCGCGTTTTTGATAAAGCAGATTCATCAAAAGCCTTCTGTAACATTTTCAGTGTATCGGCACAAGAAATTTCGTTCGAAACACAGAATTTAACACAAGTACGTTGTTCAATATTTTCACTCATTGTAAAACTTCGACAAAACACTTCAAGGTCGACTGATTTTAACAGCTGCTGTAAACACACTGGTTGACAGATCGCGCTAAAAATAGGCATCATAATACAAAACAGTTGTACCAACCTGGAAAAAAAAAATTATTTGCCTAGCTATTACCCGGGAGATTTAAATTGACAATTCCCGATACTTTCTTGACAGGGTGTATTTCGTTTTCGGTTTATTCGTTACGGTTTGTTTTTTTTTGTTTTTGTTTTTTAGTAATTTTTTTTCTTTTCTGTTTTTGTTCTCGTTCTATTTTGTTTGCCTCCTCATCCCCCCCCCCAACACACACACACGCACACCCCACTGCTTTTTTATTTTTCGCTTTTTGTTTTATGAACATAGAGATGTGTAACGTTATAGCTGCTTAAGTTACATTTTAAACTAATTCTTAATCGGTTAATGACCATTGTTGCGTTTTCAAGAATAGAAAAAAAGAACTTACGAACCTTTCATTAGTTTCACCTTGTCCACCATTCGACAGCAGTCTAAAAAGACGAAAAATATCGTGAGAGCTTATGCGAAAGCCGGTGAGTTTGTATAGTCATACTATCAGTGTGAGCTATTTTTGGGGCAAACTTATTAAAACATTGTAGATGTGTAGAGCGGTTTCTCGCGCAGATGGGGAAGTATTTAAAACAAGAAAATAAAAAAGACAAAAACAGCGAAAATTATTAACTTGAACAATCGTTCGAGAACATTTTATCCAAATTCGCAACGAGACTATTGTAGCAAAACCATATGTTAAATATTTAGGATTGTATTTGGATTCAAAACTTACTCGGGCAAAGCACATTCAAATATTACATAATAATTGTGCTATGATCATAAATTCCTTTAAGTCGGTGTGTAATACAACTTGGGATAGTGACCCGACAATTTTGTGTTTACTCTATAAATCTTTAATTCGTTCAAAGTTGGATTATGGGTCCATCTTCTATGGGTCGGCTTCTAGAACGAATTTAAATAAACTGGAGAAGCTTCAAAACTTGATTATGAGACTTATATCTGGTAATGTCCGAACAGCTCCGATACCATGTCTACATGTGGAAACCCAACTTACTCCTTTATTTATTAGGAGAAATGTTTTAGCGGATAGGTTCATAGTGAAATTATGTAATTACCAATTTTTATATTTACCGACTATTATTTTTAAAGTTAATACTCAGTGGAGATTTGTTGATTCCAAAAATTGTAGCTTGCTGGCCAAATGAACGGTATTTGTTCAGGCCAAAAAAAAAAAAAAAAAAAAAACAATCGTTAAATCGAGTAAAAACTCGCATTCTGGTCACGGAATCGACGACATGTTTGCTACTACACCGACAAGCGAATTTTGCAGGCAGGTAAAAAAGATGTGCACCCGTTTGCTCGTAGGAAATTTTCGAGATTTCAAAAGAATGAGGTGAAGGTATACTTAAATAATTAATTATAAAGGCCGCCCGGGAAAACTGGATGCGGAAAAATTAAAATCGTTAACGACTGCTCTGTAAAAAAATCAATAATTGCTAAAGGTTATCGCCATGATTATCTTGACCTCGCGTGTTTGTTTGAATTCCGTCAGAAAATGTGTAGACAATATCGAAATAAAATCGAGTTTTTCGACCATCATTATTGTTGCATGGTAGCACGTCACAAACATTATAAATTCCTGCATCTGGCTAATTTTGTTAGTAGGAAGAAATCTTTAAGAATTAGTTTTGAAAAAATTTCATCAGGGAATAATTTAAAACAGTGCAAAATTGTAAAATCTTTTTAACCGCAAATAATTATTTTATATTCCGTTTTACGATGAAGATTGATTCTTACTAAAAAAAAAAAAAGAACAATAAAATAATCTGAAGTATCTTTAATAATCTGAAATCTCTTTACTGAAATTATTGTAAAAAATTCGGTTCTTTATAAAAATACAATACAAAATCTACTCGAGGAAAGCTTAAGCTTTTTTCGTGACCATTACACTTCTTGCCTCAAACTTTGTCTCCTTTATTACGTTGTCTTCTCGATAAGTCGGAAGTTGTACCATGGAGTGCTTCTTGCAATTCCGCAGTTTTATGGAGTCATTATTAATTAATGATACGCGCACCGTTGTTGCGTAGTTAATTATTGCTTTTCCCACTTCTCCTTAAATGCTACAAGATTATTGATAATGCCTGTTAGACCGTGATAGATAAGCACTGCCGGGCTTTATCGGACTCCATTCTCACGATCTTGTTTTTAACGGAAAACTCAACAGTTCTCTATTAGCATTATCTCCTCGTCGTCCAAATCCGGCTGAATTAATTTTCTCTACTCGTACTTCTCTAGTAAGTTCATCTTTAAATAACATTCCTGTTCCTTTAATTAATAATTTCTGTTATCTCAGCCTGTTTCTGAATAATCTGTCTATTTCAGAAAACATATCAACTATCTTCATTAGTCGGTTCTTAAAAAGAACAAAAATCCATTCAAATCTATTTCATCAACAAAGTGAAGCGGAGATCCCTAATACCTTAATTATCTTTCAGAAGTCTATAATACGTTCTAGACTGAACTCCTTTTAACTGCTCCAGATCTCCCCTTTGGAAACTAGACAGTATTCAGAATCGCTGCCTTCGTTTGTGTCTAGAACCCTTTAAATTACTACTCCAGCGATCAAACGTGCTTCCTTTCTATCTTCAAATTGACTTGGCCAAATTTTTTTTCATAATTTGCATCTCGCAATATGTTTCTTTATTTTACTTTTAATTTTAAAAAAAACTTTCTTCTTCCTTCTAATTTATTTCCTCGTTATACCCTTCTCACTCGAAAAAACTCTTCCTCACCGTTCCATTAATCAGAAATTCCTTAATACTACGAATTATTTTCGTTCTCTCTTTTTTCCTGACGAATCAAAGAACCCTCTCATGGTGTTGGAGTATTTTTCTTATGTCCCGTTAAAATCTAGAAGTTTTAGACATTTTTTTTAATTTGTTAAATTTTCCTTTAACGCGGTTCGTTGCACGAACTATTCTTTTCATATCCTCATTTGGAGACAACGATAAATTTTTAATCATTTCTGATGCTAAACAACTTGTTTTGCAAACAATCTCATCTTCATTTCTCCATTCTTTCTATGATCCCATGTCGTTTTTCGTATTTGTTCAGTTATAGCCTTTTCCAAACTCTCCCCACATTCAGATGGATTCCCTCTGAATATTCCCTAATGCTATATTGGTATAGAGGGAAATAAAAGGGCTGACGATTTGTCTTCTGATGCGTTTTTTTAATAGATTGTCCGTTGACAAATGCATCGCCAATAATTTACTTCTAATGCCGTAAGAAATTCCATTTTAAGTTTTGGCCAGAATCTCTTCACCCTTTTCCAATCAACTTTCCTTTTATCTATTCACCCCTTACTTCCACTTTATTCTTGGTTTCGTAAAACTTTCTCATTATTAATCGAAGTCGTTATTTTCACTTAAGGCTCGATTAGATTAAGCGAGTTTATTAGCTACTAACTATCTGATAGGAAACTCGCCCAGTCAAATCATGTTGGCTAGCCTAAGTAGCAGATTGTAAACAATCTGCAAGGAAAGTTGGAAGGAGAGCGACTTTACTCACTATTCGTTGGCGTGTGGGCTTGTCAGCTAGCAAACTAGCCGTGTGTCATCATAGTTGAACTAGCTGCGAGTATCTATTTTGTTCAGTGTGCCTAAAAAATTTCGGTGGAAGTAGTTCATGCTAGAGTTGTTATTTTAGCTGCTGCTATCAAGAAAGAGTTAAAAAGAAAAACTGCAGGTTGTTCCTGCAGGGCAGATTGTTCTGTGATGAGCATTCGAACATTATATGATCAGAATCACATACAAAGTGACTGTTAGGAGGATGCAAAGGATAATATGGGGATGGCGCGAGAGATAATTGGAAAAGCGACGAAGGAAGCAAGCTGTGCCCAAAGCGGAGGCGGCATATCGCCGAGATGCTAGAGCGACGCATAAAAGGGAAGTCAAGAAACCAGGAGCAAAGAGGAAGAGAAGGCTGGATAGACAAGTAAGAAGAATCCGGGTTAGAGAATGAGGAGTAGTAGGAGTTGAACCATAATTGGTAATGTGCTGCAGAGTACAAAAACTTAATGTTGGTGGATGGAAATGTAGTAAGAAACCTGCCGGAAGAAGAATCTCGTCGGGCTAATGAGTCAACTAACTCATTTTCTTCTATTGCGGAATGACTAGGGATCCAAAGGAAATCAATCTGGATTGCACAAAAAAGGAAGAGGTCATGGACCAAGGAACGTATAAAAAGGATTACGTAATCGGTCGAGTGGGAAGGCAGAGGAGATGCAACAGCCTGTAGCACGCTTTGAGAGTCTGATAGAATAAGGATATTACGAGAGACCTTCGAAGATCTGATGAAAAAATGTGCACGGAGGATAGCTATAGACTCGGCACAGAAAGTTGAACAGAAGGGGGAAAGTTTAAAGAACTCAGAGTGATTTAAAGAAGGACAAAGAAAGGCTGCACCAACTCCACTTGCAGACGTTTAATGAGGAAGCGGTAACCTAAATAGTAACGCTGAATAAAGAGTGGAGGAACGTGGGTTTCAGCTTGAACAGCAGGGATAGGAGAAGACCTGGAAGAGTTGCCATAAATAAAACAGCAATAATCCAGAATGGAGCTCATACAGGATTTGTAGAACATGAGCAAGATGCACGGATCAGCTCCTCAGTTCGTATATGAAAGGGACTTAAAAGGGTTGAGCCTTTTTAGTGATGACACGTACATATGGTTAATACGTTTATAGAACGAAAGACGACTATCCAAAAATACTCCCAAGTAACGGAAATGGTTATCAAGGGGGATCGGACTACTATTTAAGGAGAGGCTAACTAAGGAAGGACCAAAAGTACGAAGAGTAAAGACAACAGTAGAGAATTTGGTTGGAGAGATAGAAAGATGAATATTGGATAAAGAGTGTTGCAGCTGGGAATTAGCGGCGGAGATACTACGATGGGTCGGAATTATTACCAGCAGGCTATTACTATCTACTAAATTGATTTTTTGTTCTGAAAAGTGAACTTTTCACTCTATATTCCAGTATTTCCTTTTTTGGTTTATATTTTTACGATCAATTTCAGCGACAATTCGATATACTGTACTTATAAACTGGTCTGATAGCAAAGGCCGAGCTGAGAAGAAAAAGAACGATTTGGTACATTTAACTGAAGTAAATCAATAGAATTGAATGAACAGGCAGTGATTAATTGTTTCCGATAATTTTTAAGAACCTAATTATTGATAATCTTTTGACTCTTAAGTCATTAATGAGGACAATTTTGACGAATATTATACATAGAACAAACAGTTAATTTGCTGTAGCAACTAAAAATATACGAAAGCGTAGATGTCAAACGTGATTACGAGAAAAACGATGTTTTATGAACGGCTGATATGCTTTTGACCGCGCTAATTATGAAATTAATTAATAATATGAATTCATATTAGGTTTAGTTGTATCATATCTATTTATAACATAATTAAATTTGATAAAAATGTATACTGTTAATTAACTATATATTACCGAAATTTAATTATATTGAATAAATTAATATGGGAGATATGTACATATACACCATGATTACGGAACCAGTCTCGTAATCATTATTACTGTATTATATATTGGACATAAAAAATTCCACGTGTTTAATTAATGATCAAGAATTGTTTTTTTAAATAAGTATTAAAACTATTAGTTCAATTTACTCTTATATCTCTACACGCGCAGAAATTTGTTTTTTCAATTTCCAATTTGACGTACACGGCGTGTCTTATACATTTATTTTCATTTACTATTTTTTTCTCATCATTAGGATGTTCTCTTCCGTTATTTTATTTCAGTTATTAATTAATTAATGTATTTGTTTATTTTTCAGAGTTTCATTTATTTTCGTACTTCATCGTTCGCGCAATGTTGCGCATGAATAAAAAATGTACAATAATTAAATAATAAAGATTTGATTTGAATGTTTGTTATCATTATTATTTTATGTTTTGTGATGAAATAGACTGTTTTCGAACGTGATTTTTGAAATTATGCTAGAAAAGAGGTTATGGACAATTGTCAGTTACCTCAGTGAAATTTTTTTGTCGAAATTCGTGTAATTCTTAATAATGGAAGTGAGTGAAACAGATAAAGGAGGGAAAGGTGAAAATAGAGTAAAGAAACTAAGTTCAAACTTAGCCAACTGGACCATCACTTATTGAAGACAACTTGATGGCGTTTCACTGCAAGTAAGTTACAGCTGAAGCGCTAATTCAAGACACCCCAAGGTAGCTCTTGCAAAGACTACTACAATGATACAATGAAATTCGGCAAGCAAACTAGTGCAAGTCCATAAAAGAAGACCTGTTAGCGTTTAAGAAGTACAGTTTTTGCGCTCGATTTCTCTTTCACAAAAAAAAAAATACGAGACTCAGTTTTTCTTTCTAGCTTCTATTAATTACTGCATATCTTCGACATGACGATCAAGTCGCTTAATGGAACTTCCTATCCCTTACGCTCTTTTCATTGAAAAATGAAAACAGTACGATTACGGACGATGTTGCGGTAGCAACTGCTTTTGAAAAACATTTTGCTGATGAGTCATTTTCCTGCTCTTACTCCGAAACTTTCCTGATACATATAAACGTTTTAAATAATCGATTTATTCCAGGGAAGGTGCAGGATCTTTCTTTTTATTCCCAAGCTGAATTTTTCTCCTAACAACAAATTGAAAGCGAGTACACCTGGTGCCAATCTGATTTACCTGTTTATGCCGAAATCATCTCTCTAATGATTCTAAATTGAGTTTTATCCGCATTTACAATTAAATTTTGAGAATACGGTATCCTTTCATCAGTAGTTTTTACTTATAAAACTTAAGGTCTTTTAAAGCTTTCATCCAATGACAACGTTACGCCATAAGCACACTGGTGAAAGACTCAATTACGGTAAAATATGTCTGAGCCTCGCGCAGTGTAGCGATGGCCGCTGCAGCATCAATACATTCGATAGTTAGAATAAAATTTACTGCGACCGCGCCTCTAGGAATATCATCCGGATGTTTAAGAATCCCCAGTCCAAAGGAGAGGTTAAATTAAATATACGAGAAAAAAGAAAGTAATAATAATCAACGAGAAGAGAAACTAATTTAAAAAGAAATAGAAACGGAAAAGAAACAGAATGAAATGAATAAAGGAAATACTTTAACACAGGCAATAAGAGTAAGTAATAAAGGTAATTATTTAAAATGAATGGAGGGATAAGGAGTTAGTGAAGGGAGAAGAAGGTGCAATATCGTTAACAACAAGTTACACGATAGCAATAGTGGAAGAGAGGAGTTAAGATTAGCTAAGGGAATAAGATTGGACCTATTAAGTACTGAGGAGCTATTGATATGGAAGGTCGAGTTGTCAGAGGAGAAGCAAAACTTATTGAGAGCCCATCGATTAGAGGGAAATGGTAAACGATTGAATGGGGGAAATTGCGGAGAAAGATTGAAATAAGTGCATTCGAATGTTTGTGGAAAGTCGGTGATTTAAGGCGAGCAGCAGACTAACCGAGTGGACGAGCTGAAGACAATGAAGCCAAAGAGGATTTGGAGGGAAAATTAAAGGGAAAAACAGATACCGAAGCACAGTTGGCAAATGCTTGTGAGACTAATTTATTTTTAAATTTGGATGCCTCGTGGAACATAATATTTTCATTATACGTTAAATGCCTTTTCGCCTAATTCATTCGGGACAACACGATCATGGGCGGTGCGGTGGGAACCTTCGCAACTATGGCAGTGAAGGGGCTTTTGAAGATTGCCACAATCAGAGATAAGATGTGTAGAAGAGCAGTGGGACCTACGTATACATTAAGAAGTACTACGACAGTGTTTGAAAGCTTGCTCAAAAAGGTAGCATTTCGAGCACTGCATAGGTGTACAAATGTTAAGAAAGACAGGGAAGGGGAGTTTCAAAATGGACACAAAATCAAAAATAATAGTTTTATAGAATCTTACTTCTGTCGATTTTTTAGGGATTTTGACGTTTTCGGAGATGCGATAGATTCGGCGGATGTAATATATCTGATGAGTCAATCTCATCCAAAATATCGCCTTCTGAGAATTTATATTCTGTAGTAGGCACTATTAGGAGTACAAAATGAGAAAAAAATCCGATATTTCAATTCAAAGGAATTATCGCAGGGAGCAAAAGGAAAATAACAGAAATTCAGCTTTCGCCTTAAGGAACAACGCTAATAAAGGAAGGAGATTTTATATCTGTCTCGCGCAAGGCTTAAAGAATGGTTATTGCTTATATTTTTATTGACGGAGGTATTTTCGACACGTGAACAATGTAAGGCCCTGTGGGCGGATGATTAGAGAATAAAGTGGTACAGTTATTACTATTATTATTATTATTAAGTGTTTAAAGCTTTCATAGTGATCATTACTCATCATAAATAACTTGCAGACACAACTGTATTGGAAAGAAATTATATTTGCTTAATTTACATCGGCTCGGGTTCTCTGTGGCGTATATTTTTTCCATATTTCTCGCTATATTCGACCGTAATTTCCATTCTGTCGGTTTAGTTCACCACTTATCTGATGATGGTCAATGTAAACTGTCCGAAACGTTAAGCAAATATAATTTCTAATTTCTTTCCAACACAGTTGTGTCCGTAATTTATTTATGATTATTGTTGTTACGGTTATTTTTTATCGTTATTAATTGGAATTAGTATTATTTATACTAATGTTTCTATCGTTATAATTATAATTATCATTAACGTTATGAACTATTGATGTTATTTAATAATAACTTCAATAGCATTTCTATTAGTGTTGATATAATGTGACTTTTTTTTACGGGAGGGTGATTGCGATAGGCCTCTGTGCTGTGGATTGACGTGACCGACGAAATGGGATTGAGCGGTTTAGATTTAACGTTAACCTGCATCAGGCGGAGGATTACACGGGTTTTTATCCTTTGTGAAGGTCGCTGAACGATCCTACTAGACGAGTCATCGATTAAGTTAAAATGACAAACAAAAACAAAAAAAAAGTAAATCTAAGACTACAAAGAATCAAACTGGAGAAAGAAGAAATTTATTAAACTGCTGGAAATTTGAAAAAAGTTAAACTATATGCAATGTGTATATGCATGCATACTATATATATATTAATTACAACGTAATTCTTAGGCTACCCCCCATTCGAAAAAATGTCCCAAAAAAATGTCTCAGAAAAATGTCCCAGTTTTATGTAACGTTTGTTATATTTTGTAGGATTTTTGTTATTGTTATTTAAAAAATGTCACAATTTTATGTAATGAAATATGTAACGAAAAATGTAACGAAAAAATGTCTTAATTTTGTATAACGGAAGTTAAATGTTAGAATAGGATTTTTGTGGTTATGTTATTTTTTGTGTGTTGATGCCAGTAAGAATTACGTTGTAAATTTTGATCATTTTATACAAAGTATAGAAGAGAAAGAGACAGAAATGAAAGCAAGAGGGGTCAAGGAGCACAGCCCCTTGCGAGGCCAAAATGGCCGAGTTATATATATATATATATATATATATATATATATGTATATATAAATGGCGAAAGTTATAAATGCGGTTCTTCTCTAGCGTTATGCGAATAATTTTCATTCGTTTCAATTTATATATATAGCTGTTGGTTTTGGCGCTTTCGAAATAACTTTAAAATGTTTAAAAAGCAAAAGGCTTTTTATACAGCATCGAACTAACAGTAGACCCAGTGAGAAAGCTGAACTTTAAAAGGCGACTTTTTAATTTTATATTCGCTGATGGAAGCGCTTTTCAAAATTTTACGTATCCGGCATTTATTGATTAGAGTTGGAAAGAAACTAACAAGCGTGTTCGGAACTTTAACATCGTTCGAGGAAAATTATTAAAAGTAAAATAATTCTTACCGCATTGTAAATAAAAGTAATAACTAATCGCTTATTAATTCATACCATAGAAAACGTCCGCTGTACGTCAAATTTTTTTGCTCGGAGGAATCTTAATAAATGAGCGCTGTCCGTCGAACAGTATAAATGTTTTTCACCTGTAAATTATTAATTTCAGTTATACGGTGCGTGAACTGGAACGAGTTAATATATAATTAACAAAATGTGTACCATTATATAATAATTGGACTAAAATTAACATAAATGAACGGTGTCTGAAGAGGTTGTGACAGGAAACATCGTTAGGAACTAGTGAAACGACGATTTTCATTCACTGCGAAATAGAGTACTGCTATATACGTCACTAAACGTGTAGCTCCACTTCGAAATTACTGACTTTCGTTCATTTGCCGCGTTCGTACTATTTAATACTTGTGTCAATTTCCGACAAAAATCGCAATATCGATATGTATTTTGTAATGTTTCCTGCACGATACTCGTAAATTACAAATCGAATTATTAAAGCGAACATTCTTCTAGAAGTCCTAAATTTAACGGTATACGCGGGCGTGCACAGACCAAAGGAAAAGCCAAAAAAATTTAATTAAATAATAGCGAATGGTACCCCCGATATTCATTGATGAATAGCATTAACAGTGTGTATTGAGACATCGTGATTCTTTAAATTAACTCGCTCGAATTAACGTTTTTAGAATTTATTAACGATTTTCCGTTAATGTTATTATTAATTATTTATTATTAATATTTTTAATTTATCGACGAATAGAATTAACAGTGTATTGATACGCGTCCATGATCGATCAGTACTGAGAACAACTTACATGCGATATGACATGACGATTTTAGCTGTTTAATGACGTTTTCCCAGAAGTAAAACGATCTTAATCGACGCGGCGGATCTTCCGAAAGGGAGTTGGGTGTTCAACTTCCTACCGGATAAAGCAGGTGAAATATAACTCGAAATGTACGGTTATCCTGATTGATTTTTTCTAAATTTTCGATAGTTGCTGGAAAGAACAATAAACAAGTTGTTATTAATGCTGCAAATTGAATAAAATGCGTTTTTCTCAAATTATTTCATCTTTACCGTCAGATAATACTCTGTGCGATAGCCGAGTTGCTAAAAGTATCACCAATACGGGGAGCGAATCTTGGCTTAAGCAACTAGAAGCGACAAGTAAAAATTATTAAAAATAGATAATCGATAATATGTCTTCCAATTCGTCGGTGACTTGAGTAGCGATAAAAGAAATGATTATCAAAATTTCATATGTAAAAGTAGATGAATAGACGAATGAATGAATTTACTTTTTTTTTTACTTCCGAACAGAGTGTCCTAAGATATAAACGAGAATGAAAATAGTGTAAGCTGGAAGAGATAGCTAGGAAAAAAGGCGAAATGTACTTAAAATAATGTAAAACGAGCACTTTTATTAAATTTCGAAATTTTGTAAAAAGCCTTTTCGGTTAATGGTTTAAATAATTTATGGTCCGAAGATTATTTTAGGTTAACGAAAAATATGTATAAAAATTAAACAGCAAATGGTTGCGCGTTCGTGGAAAAGGGTTAAGTAACCAGAGAATTTAAATAATAACAAATAATTAATAATAAAATTAACGGAACTTTGCAAGAGAATAAGTTCCAAAAACGTTAAATTCGAGCGAGTTAATTTAAGAAACCACGATGTTGGTTTTATTTTATTTCGTAATTTCGATAAATGAATAACGTACATAAACGGAAAATATATTATTTAAATTACCGACGTGTTCCTCGATAACGTGCTGTCGTATCCATCATTCGCAGTAATTAATATATTAGCGTTTTCAGGTTTGCGCATACATTTGGTAAATTTTACCGGGCGTAATTTTTTTTACAGAAAAATTTTTCATCAAAGCCAATTCCCCCCCCCCCCCTCCTGTTTATATGCAGCCAGTAGGATTTAATTTCCGATAATATCTGTAATCAGGGGCGGATTCAGAAGGACATTTGAGGGGATTATATAATTACGTAAACTCTTCTACGGTGGACAGTAGATTTGAGAAATACCCCTTGTTTCATAAAGAAAATCAAATAGCGACCTTTATAGAAATGTTTACAAAATGTTTTACATAATTATTACAATTTTTAATTTAACTTTTGTCTTATTTTTAGTTATGAAAAAAATAAAACGAAATTATAAAATTATACCTTAAATATGGTAGTTTAGAAATAGTAAGAAAGATAGTGTATTTCTTATTAGACACTTTACTGCTTTTTTGTATTTTTGTTAGTAATCCGATCTGAATTCTCTTTGCTCGTGAACAAGTTTAAATAGGTATATATATATTTCTCATTGAACTACTATTTTTAATTAAAATTACAAAATAAAAATTAAAAATAAATAAAAATGGCAAAAGATCGACGACAGTTGTGTTTTTTAAAAATAGAATAAAAAAAGGGAACATTAATAGTTTTACTAGAAAATAGTATTAAATATTAATTATTAAAATCCATAGGTGTAACACATTTATACAAATCTTTTATAGCGTAAATTAAGTTTCTCTGTTATAACAGATTTTTTCATAGAGGCTTTGGTTCTTGAGTAGGGATGCCCCCCCCCCCCCCCCCGTGGATCCGCCACTGCTGTAATGTGCGCGATAGTAATTATTTGAATGTGCTCCGCAAAGAAATCTCGTTTCCTTTGAAAAGTCGATGCACACAAAACATTAAAAGCAAAAGAGAAGAGAATTCTGACTGAAAAAAGCATAAAAGGCTTTTATTTAATCTAATTTTGACAAGCGTAGGCTTTTAACCAATTTTATTTTCGATTATTCGCCAATATATTTGCAAAACCAAAATGCCACCCCACACAGACCTGTAATATAGTATTATATACATATATATTTTTAATATATATATATATATATACATGGTGTGTCCAGAAAGTCATGAAATATGCTTTTTTGTCGCGCCCCTCTTGCCCGCAGCGCGATCGAACCGGCTTAGTTAGATAAAGCTGACTCTCAGTTTCACAACGCACCGCAGTTCAGTCTGTTTCGAGTATCGGTAGCGTCAGTATCGGTGAATTAGTGGGGACCTCTGTTTGGAGACCTCATCGTATTACATTTGGGTTTATGATATATCGATTTATTAAGAAATAAATATTATCACTATTAAGTTATTTAATCTGAATACTAGCTATATAAACCGTAAATTTTTGGTACTTATTTGAAGTGTTACTACGCGAGTGCGGTACATTTCTTTGCATTCTATAGCTACTTCGTTCTTATGATGCGAAAAACAGTAAAATTAGTATAAATGTAGTTTTAAAACGTAAAATAAGAAAGTTATCTAATAGACATTCTGTGAAATTAGGCATTCTGTGAAATATTTCTTAACAAGACAAACGGAGCGATTTACAGTATTAACAAGTTTCGTTCGAACAAGTATTATACTTTTTTGTTTCACGAAAGAAAAAACATAATCGTTATCTAAAGATACGGACGAGGGAAGAACAAAACAATTAATAATCCAGTCGTACAGGTGTAATTTATATCGCGCAAAATGGTATATACTTCATCTTTTCAACTGTTTTTCTTTTTTTTTCTTTATAACGTGCATATTGTGTTATCTGCGATTATAAATTTTATATTTAGATACCTTTTTATGGTGCTTACTTTTGTACCTTTTACGCTCATTCTGTTATCAGTCTTGTTACTCTTCTATTCCTAAAGTCTCTCCTTCAATGCAGTGTTCAGAATACTTACTTTTTATTGGTTAATATTTTATTGCGTTTTCGGAAATATCGAAAATTTCTTTGCAATAAAATATGTGAAAGTATAGGACGAATAAGCACGAAGAAAATTCTTTTGTTACATGCAGCAACATTTATATGGGGTTTGCGAATTTCAGCCGAATCAAGAACAGCTAAGAAAGCTTCGTTTGATGTGTTTTTTTTTTTTTTTTTTTACCAGGCAAATGTCTAATCTTTTTTGTTTTTACTACGTGCATCTTCATGACGGTACACGATGGTTTATTTCTTCAATCGTTATTTCCTAGGAAACCATATACCAAACCATACTGACACTAGTTGTCATACTGTAATTTTTTCTTTACGTGGATATAGAAAGAGTTTGCCTTTTTTTTTTTTTTTGCAACGGCGGTGGGGCGCAAAAACTAACATAAGACTAATATTATAAGTCATGTCGAGGTAAAGTAAGGGTGGATCGTAAGAAACTGGTCCGCCATATGTGATTTATTAGGCACACCCTCAGGGTAAATTGTGAAAATCCCAATTACGCTATATAGGTAGTATGTATATGCACTTAAATGAAGGTTACTTCCTGACGTGCCGTTATAGTCTCAAGATAGAGGCATGTTACCGTAACATTTAAGAGAGACAAGTGACCCCCGTAGAATTTTATAGATGCAACTGAAATCGTTTAAAATTTAAAGTGAACCTCGATGCTATTCTTTTTTTTGGTGATAAATTAACGATAAAAGTGTAGCGCTCGTTTTGATATTTGGCAACATTTTGGACTTTTAATTAATGCCGCCTACCGCTTATTAAGCTACTATTTAAAGATCTTATTCGGAACTTTTGTCTGCTTATCCGTCTCGTAAATCTTGTCGATAGTAATAAAACTTACAAAAGCTTATTTCATGTCTATATGAAAGCTTTACTTTTTGACGAGCCCAACAAGAACAAAAACGAAGACGGAAAAAAAAAACTTTTTTTCTTTTTGCAAAAAATTTGCTCCTGTTATGGAACTTCCATTTGTGTTGTTGTTTTTTTTCATAAGCTTCAATCTCGAAAAGTGCACTTATTTCTGTCTTAAAAATAACAAATAAAATGAAAAAAAAAAAAAAAAAGAAAAAAAAGCAAAAAAAAGTATTTCTCTCGAGATCTATTCCTATATACGAGACAATCAATTCGTTGATTTAAAATATAAAATAAATTATTTTTGAATAATTTTTAATCGGATTTGCTTTATGTTATGCGTAATTTTTTAAATTTTTTGTTTAAAATGTGCAGCAGACGTTAGAAGGGCGTGATACATTTTTCGCAGATCTATTATTTTTATCTATTTTAGTTATTTATTAAAGTTCAATAAATTAATAAATAAACAAAATAAAAAAAACAATAGACTTAGAAGTGCAATCATTCCGTGATTAAGCATACGACATAAATATTATAACCCGGATTAATTCGTAAAAACCGAAAAAGGCGACATTGAATTACTGCTACAGAATGAGATTAGAACTTTATGTATAAAAGAAAGTAACAAAGAAATTAAAATTTGTCCAAGTTCTATTAACGGCAGACTTTCCTGGCTTTACCGAGCAGTACGCTGAAATAATTCAAAAATAAAATTCGAATTTATCGTGCATCATGTGCTATTTGAATCTTAAATTTCAGTATTCTTGCAAATTGCTCAGGCGAAATATTAAAAACGGAAGACAAATCGCCTAATTCCTTCTCTCCGCTTTATTTAATAATAAAACAAACATAATTTTTTGATTTTTTCGACTTTTTGATTTTTTGACTTTTTGATTTTTTGACTTTTTGATTTTTAGATTTGATGAAAGTTTTCTGACTGAAAGTCAACAGAAAAACTTCGTATCTGGTTAAAGAAGGTTTTATATAATATGCGTGTATTTAAAAACAAAAATTTCAGAATGTTGGTAGTCTGCTACGCGTTACACCAACTTTTAGCATTTCCTTTTGTTCCAAGTTTAAAAGCAACAGCACGAACGGGCTGTATAATAATTGCTTGTAGACACATACATATTTCTTAAAACAACTGGCTCCGCGTACAATCAAGGCAAAGTGAATGTAATGCGTCCGTCATCGCTCTTCGTACCTCAATGCTTTTGAAGAGTAGAACGGGTCTTTCTCGAATGGTTATGCAATACCGGTCCACAGCAGAAACACAAACACTGTACTAACGATAACAGTAAAATGTGTCATCACCGTGCTTTGTTAGGATATTGAAAAGGACAGTTCATTTTTACAGTTACTTATTACGCAGCGCAACTCGTTAAGATTAGTTCATTTTTATTACGCTTAACGAAATTTATAAATTAATACTCTTGCCCTATGTTATAGGATGATATTATAATTATTAGCCCCGTTGGAGTAATATATACCAATATGTATACCCCGATTAAACTAGGTTCGAGCCGGTTTTCGTATCGTGCTTTTCCCTTCCCCTTGCTGTAATGATCAGTCTGCAGTGCTTTCATAAAACGTCGGTAAACAGGTGTGTTCTTTTGAACGGTGTTAAAATAGACGTCCATTTTTGAGCTGTAGTTTTTCGCAAGAATTGGAATTAATACCTGCGTATTTTTTTTTGGGGGGGGGAGGCACGTAAGCCAGGATCTGCCTCATTGATGGACTAATATTAATCACGATACTCTACCTAGAGTGACGACTACTGATGGTGATGATAGCCAGGACTTACACCGAGAAATGTAAGGAAAGAAAAGAGTCGTCAGTTGAATTTTGATTAAATGAGATATTAAAAACATTCGGAACCAGCGAATGATGGATGGTGAGGGGAAAGACAAAATATAAGATGCACAACGACAGATATAAGGATCTTGAGTTTTCGCAGATGAAAATATATAGAACATATTATATTTTTGCTACATCAGATGGGAGGGAAATTTAGAGAAAAGAACAGCGATAGCAAGAGAACGGCCAAAGAGAATATTTAAAACGCGGGTGCATAATGTAAATGATAACAGAACGGGAAAGCAAAGAAAACCATCTGGAAGAATTAGAAAGGAAAATTAGATTGGGCGGATAAGTAAAAAGAACAATCTAAGAGAGGAAAAAGAGTGTAAATACCTGATACCGAAATGGACATTTTTATGCATTATGGACCTTTTTTTTAAAGAAAAAAAACTAAAAAGACGAGAGGATGCAGCACCTGGAGCCAAAGAATCAGCCACCTCATTACTATTAATGCACATAAGGTTGAGATTTCACGGCAAAAATCAACACAGTTGGAGTAGGGAGAAGGATTAGACACCGTGTGAGAAAAATGATAAAACGGAAAGTGATCAGTAGGGGAGCAAATAATTCGAAGAAGGGCACTCACATGGCGTCAGAAATAATTAAATAATTCGGTAAACAATTCGATTAGAGGAAATGAAAACAATGGAACGTGCGATAATTTTTAATTCGTTTATCAAAGTAGAATACGAAAAAGGAAGACAAAATGATTCCGAAAGGGACTAAAATCCGAAAGAATAAAATGAGTTCCAACACCATCAGCCTAGAATCGTGAAAATAGTTACATATGGAGAAAATTTCGAATTGATTGACTGCAGTGTAAAATTCCATTTTAATTATGTTTGAGCAAGCAGTTTGAAAAGTGAATGTATAAAAAGGATTTTAGGGGGGGGGGGTATTCGGCAAACTTAAAGGAAAAATATGGAAGATTTTTCATAAAATTGACCAAGAGGAAGAGAAAAAAAACACCTAAGACAGGATTAACGCCAACTCTTAAAAATGAAAAGGTAAGAATGAACAGGAATGTAGGATAGGAATGAATGACGTTTAGTGCGGAAATGGTAGCCTAAATAAGATTTGCGAAGAGACACAGGTATTTGGCAAAGAATTTCCAAAATTATTAAGGATTTAAGAGGAATAAGAGCAAAACGGAAGACACGAATTTTAGATTACATCTAATTTAGGCGAACTTGACTTGAAGGCGCAACTATACATTAAAAAAGCGGTAGCCGAATTTAGAACGAGTGATGAATTTTGAATAATCAGTAGGTAAGAAGCACCGCTTAATTTAGTCGGTGATAGAGCTTTAACAATAGCAGAAGAGGAAAGACATTCAACGTGTTCTGAAAATATTAATTCACCGTTTAAGGAAAAGGCCGCAAGATAGCAAAAGAACTAACCGAAAGAAGCAGTGTATAAATGTGCAGAATTCTGCGTTGATTTATTTAATGGAATAATTTGTTCCGTTTATTTAACCACGGTCTTTCAGAATTATATCAGTAAGATCTAATTAAAGACACACTGATATTTACTTCTGCGAGAATATCGATACAGTAAGCAGTTTCCCCCGTCAAACTGTTATTGACGACGATAGCGTCAATGTGCTCTTTAATTGCACCATCAATAAAGCGATAGCTTTTATGAAGAACCGACTACTACCGATTATCCTCTTGCTAACTGAACATATCAGTATGCCCGGTCACTTGAATAGTGATCTATTGTTATTATTATTATTATTATTATTATTATTGTTATTATTATTATTATTATTATTATTATTATTATTATTATTATCCTTAAGAGGAAAATAACAACAAAGAAATAAAAAATAAAAACACTTTTTAAACATTTCTCTTCTCGCGGTGCTAATGCAAGCAACACATTATTTGTCTCCAGATCCTACACGTGTCGTACAATGTTGCCTTTGTTCTTTCTCCTCTCTTTCTGTATTCCCCGGTTTTCCTATTGTTTAAGCAGCGCTGAGTCAGTGTTTTCGAGTGATAAGCTCTACTGAAAAAAAGAAAGAAAAAGGTATAAACAGTATTAGATGAAACTGATAAAAAGCCGTGTTAGACTGGAAGCCCGTAAAAAAAAGCTCATTATTCAGGTGAAACGGATAGAAATCTACTTAACAGTAAAAATAAAAAAGAAATACAAAAAAAAAAATAACAAAAACGATTCCATTAAGTTGCCACAGAAGGAAAGGAAACAAAGTGATTTTTTTACAAGCGGCGTTTAATTAGAAAACAGCCGATAAGAACAGCGGATTACCAACAATGTGAGAGCGTACGTTTACTGAAACTTTCTTTGTGAACGAAATTGCCCAAAATCACGAATTCCTCGTTCAAAGGTAGCCCGTCCGCCCATTTCTTCCGTTTTAATCGTGGTTATCAGCGGTTTTGCGAAAAAAGTACGATTCTATATTTGTGACGCGTGAAATAAAAAAAAAAAAAAAAAAAAAAAAAAATAATTGTATAAAACGAGCAACTTTGAATAAACAACTTTGGTCTGATAAGAAATTTTACACGCGTAACTACGAAATAAACTCTATTTGGAATTATACTCAAACCCCAAGTGATCTCTCGGAAATATGAAAAAGCATAGTGAGTCACTCCAAACAGGGTCATTCTATATATGAAACTGCTATGCTATGGTGACGCAGTTGGGTAGTCAGTGCTGTTTCGATCGGGTAAAATATGAAACTTACGAAAATTTCATTAATAGTTGACGCGCCAAAAAAAAAAAAAAAAAAAAAGGTAAGTACGACGCTAAAATTCACTTCATAATAAATTGATTGCGATTTCATATTTATGCTGATAGCTGCGTGAACTCGAAATAAATCGTAAGAGAAATCAGAGAAATATTAAACGACACCGATGTTATTCTTTTACTCTACCACCCTTTATGAAATACGATTAAAAAAAGATTTTTTTTTTCTTCCAAAAGAAATAAATGCAGCATCTTACGGGTTTTCGAGATTTTTTTTTTCAAAATCTCCAGCAAATTACTGTTGGAGTGGGTTAACGATCTTTCCTAAAAAGCCCGTCTGGCACATTTAATATTCTCCAGATTCGTATGCAGACTTATTTAAAAATCTAAATACTATCGGTATTACTTTCTTTTCCAGTTTCGTGTGTCGATGAAATATTCGGTTTGCAATGTTTTTCGACGCTATTCACGTATTTAGACTGTAGTCGTGAGTGTACTTCATCACGATTTAATATAGAATACGTGCTACCCACATTTATACCTTTCATCGCGATTTAATGTGGAATATGTGCTACCCACATTTATACTTTTCATCGCGATTTAATGTGGAATATGTGTTACCCACTTTATTATGCTGCGTATTTCTGGAATTACATTAGAAATAAGTAAAGCTGACGCAGTCTGAACAGGGAAAAAGGTATTTGAAATTGTCGTTTAACACTAAATTCTGAGAATTATGGCTCGAATTTTTTGTTTTTTCGTTTGTTCCGAATTATAAATCGCACTTACCGAATAAACCGGTTTAAACCAGTAAATTTTCACAAAACTCCTTAAATTTTCTGCACGGTTCGCTTGTCAAATCTGAAAATATTACGCACATCGCTTAATTATACCCATGGCCCAGGAAAGATCGAAAAAGATGGGCTGTTTTCAGTTGGTTAAACTCAACGTACAGAAATGATTACCCGAGTTTTACAAACAGATTCGTAACGTGCCTTCCACTAAACGTTAATAGCACATCACGTATACGGACAGTTGATTTACTTGATTACGTCACTTTGTACGTTCAAGAATGGCCATTCGCAACAAAATGCTGTTTACTCTTCGTTAAACCGGAAATCTTCATTACCCTTATTACTTATAGCGGCAAATTTATCTAACAATCGCCATTGGAATCGAATTGTATCGAAATTCTAGCAATTCAAAAAAATACAGTCGCAGCTCGAAAATTCATATTCGATGACACGTTATACCTAGAACTTGTTCTCGTCGAAGGTGTAATCCTTCAACGATATAGGTGATTTCCGTGTCCGAATCGGAATCTAGGCAGTTTGCATCACTTACTCGATAACCCAGTCGGAAGATTTAAAAGGAGCTGCTGTCGGGTTACTTTGAAACCAACACGAATATTAAATACTCATAATTTACACAAAACTGTAGTCTTTAGCGCACGAGCTTTTTGTACTATTTATAATTTTGATATGTGTCACTCATTATCCGTTAATCTAATAATTCCAAGTGCGACTTTTCTAGTGAGAGCTTGATGTCTTAAATTTTACTATTAAAAGTGAGCCATAATTCAGATCCAGGACCCTCAGCGAAGAGTCCTTCCGGATATTTTAATTATTTCGTTTCTGTTTTTCCTATCAAATCGTCACTGTTTGTATATATATATATATATATATGTCTGTGTGTGTAAAATGTATTATGTAAAAATATACATATATGCAGGTAAATGGGCAAGTGTGATAATTTTCAAAAAAAAACTTAAATCAATTAAAACAAACTATCTACTTGATTACAAAGAAAATAAAACAAATGCGAAGTTCTTACGTATTTCGTTCTTTGATGGTCAGACGTAATTAGTGAAATCATTGTTGAAATCTAATCATTTTACGATAATATGTAAGAGACATAACAAAAACAAAATTTTTTCTCTGAAAAGGATGATGACAACTATTTCTGAAAATTCTTATCTGGCAACCGTTCTCATTTTTTTGACAAATACCATGAAACCCCGAACAAATAGTTACTGCAAGTAAACAGAAAACTCGAATTTTGTTAAGCATGCGCGCTAAAAATGACAACTACAAACGAGAATTGTCCAATGAATAATCAAAGTACTGCAAAGGTAAATAAAATGGCACTTTTTTCATCACTTAATCATTTTTGTGAAACGCTTACAATTCGTTTAGAAAATATTTCGTTTTGTAGTATAAGCGCTGAGCTAAACGATGTCCCAACAACCGTCGTAGTAACAACGGCTCGATTGCTAAAGCAACACTCCGTCGAATCTATCTTTGCGGGCTAAAATATCTCGCATTTAAAAGTAGGTCAGACGTCGCGGCTCCTAGTTCACATACTAATCGACTTCCGTTATAATTACGAGTAATTTTTAATGAGCGAATTTTCTTTTACACGCCAGAAAATCCGATTCAATCTAAAACAATATTTTTACCTATTTTCAATCGTTATTTCGATGACGTAATATCTTTACGACTTATTCAAGTTGTGCGCTTCATAATTGCTCGAAATTACGAACGTCATTTTCGCGTTTCTTTCCAGAGTTTCTTCTTTTCGACTTTTAATGCTGCAGCAGGAAATCATGTTGAATATTAACTTTTCATACACCGCCACCCCTCTGGTTCCGTTACTAATTAAAATGAATAAAAGCGTTTTAAAAAAAAGTAATGTTAATTTGTCTTTAGACCAGCCACTGAGATGGATGCTATCGATAGCATCGGAGAAATCTCATTAACGGTTAACAGAATAAATTAATGGAAATTTCGCGACACAAAAACCCCGCAGGTACCTAGGTACTTTGCTTTGATCTCATCATCAGGCGAGCAACACACGTGAATGCAACCGAGGTCTCGGAACGAATAATTAGACCGATCGTCGTAAAAGGAAACTTTAAAATAGTCATTAATAGTCAGAGGTTTGTGGCTCTATTCGAGATATTAACGGCGATTTTAAAATTTTATAATTTCATTTTAATCTAGACGATTAGTTCGCTGTTTGATATAATTTACTGGTTCGATTATATAATAGTTTTCTGCAACATCGGAACTTTGTAATAAGAAAATCGGAAATTTTCTACCAGCCCCGCGAACTCATTAATATTTCACTTATGTAGATTTTTTTGGTTGCTCTTTTTGTGGTAAATCTTTTTTTTTTTTTTTTTTTTTTTGGCGGGTGGGGGGATGTCTACTAGAAAATTGGCCCAAGAAAAAAGGAAAAAAGGACACAAGAGACTCAGATCTTTACACGATCAAAGATAGCTGACAAAAACGAATCAAGAACTTGGACAACAGAAGGGGAAGGAAAGAAGCACTGTATGGAGTGGGAATATGCAAAAGGGAGTCATTCGGACTTTTATTACGCTGCGTGTATTCTTTGGCTGATGAGATATTACCAAAAAGAAGTTTTGGGTATTCATCGATGTATACGTAGGGTCTCCATCGTTTTGGTCTCGTCCTATTTCGAAGTAGATTTAATTTTAATTTTAATTTTAAGGATAGGCAACTTTTTACGAGATATATGAACAAGAAATGAATTAAAACCCGTCGATTCACTTTGTAAGAAGTTTACTGATTTCGCGGGTATTTTTTTTTTCTTTTTGATTCAATGATTATTTTACACCTTAAATATAATATTAATTAAAGAAAAAGAAAATTAGAAACTCATAAAACTAAGTCTACTTCGAAATTGAGGCCGGAACCCTTACGAGGTCGAATCTTCGAGGCTACAGTGATATACACCCTGTCAAGAAAGTATCGGGAATTGTCAATTTAAATCTCCCGGGTAATAGCTAGGCAGATAATTTTTTTTTTCCAGGTTGGTACAACTGTTTTGTATTATGATGCCTATTTTTAGCGCGATCTGTCAACCAGTGTGTTTACAGCAGCTGTTAAAATCAGTCGACCTTGAAGTGTTTTGTCGAAGTTTTACAATGAGTGAAAATATTGAACAACGTACTTGTGTTAAATTCTGTGTTTCGAACGAAATTTCTTGTGCCGATACACTGAAAATGTTACAGAAGGCTTTTGGTGAATCTGCTTTATCAAAAACGCGGGTTTACGAGTGGTACAGAGCGTTCAAGGATGGTCGGGAGACGGTCGAAGACATGCCTCGCTCTGGACGGCCTTCAACGAGTGTGACCGATGATAACGTCGATAAAATCAAGGAAATCGTTGCTGAAAATTGTCATGTGAGCTTGAGAGAGATGGCTCATGGATTGGGCATGTCACACGAGAGCGTACGTACGATTGTGCACGAAAAATTGGGTATGCAACGCGTTGCGGCTCGGCTTGTTCCGAAAGACCTGAATTTCTTTCAAAAAAAGTACCGAGAACAGGTAGCTGCAGACATGCTGGATCGAGCCAATTTGGATCCTACCTTCTTGGAAAAGATAATTACTGGTGACGAGACATGGGTGTACGAGTACGACACGCTTACGAACCAGCAATCGTCCGAATGGCGGCCAATTGGCGCGCCAAAGCCGAAAAAACCTCGCCAAAGCCGATCGAAAGTGAAGATCATGTTGATTGTTTTCTTCGATATTCGAGGCGTGGTACACTATGAATATGTGCCAGCCGGACAGACAGTCACCAAAGAGTTTTACTTAAGTGTTTTGAGACGTTTGAGAGAGGCTATCCGTCGTAAACGTAACGATTTGTGGGTCGACAATTCTTGGATTCTCCATCACGATAATGCGCCGTCTCACAAAGCCATAATTGTGAATGAGTTTTTGGCCAAACACTCGGTAAATATCATCGAACAACCGCCGTATTCACCAGATTTAGCACCCTGCGACTTCTTCCTATTCTCAAAACTCAAATTTCCGCTACGGGGAATGCGCTTCGAATCGATTGATGACATCAAGACGAATGCGACGCGAGAGCTAAAGGCCATCCCGGAAACCGCCTATCAGAAGTGCTTTGCCGAGTGGAAAAAGCGTTGGCATATGTGCATCGCTTCGAATGGATGTTATTTTGAAGGTGACAAAATAAATTTGGATGAAAATTAAAAATTGTTCGTTTTATTTAACAATTCCCGATACTTTCTTGACAGGGTGTATATATATATATATATATATATATTTATTAGCGGATTCATGGGGGGATAGGGGACCCCCCCTCCCAAAGAACCAAAGCCTCTATGAAAAAAATTTGTTATAACAGAGAAACTTAATTTATCATATAAAATATTTGTATGAATTTTACCTACAGATTTTAATAATTAATATTTAATACTATTTTCTAGTAAAACTATTATTGTTTCTTTTTAATTCTATTTGAAATACAACTGTTGTCGATCTTTTGTCATTTTTATTTATTTTTAATTTTTATTTTGTAATTTTAATTAAAAATAGTAGTTCAATGAGAAATATATATATACCTATTTAAACTTGTTCACGAGCAAAGAGAATTCAGATCGGATTACTAACAAAAATACAAAAAAGCAGTAAAGTGTCTAATAAGAAATACACTATCTTTCTTACTATTTCTAAACTACCATATTTAAGGTATAATTTTATAATTTCGTTTTATTTTTTTCATAACTAAAAATAAGACAAAAGTTAAATTAAAAATTGTAATAATTATGTAAAACATTTTGTAAACATTTCTATAAAGGTCGCTATTTGATTTTCTTTATGAAACAAGGGGTATTTCTCAAATCTACTGTCCACCGTAGAAGAGTTTACGTAATTATATAATTCCCCCTCTGAAATGTCCTTCTGGATCCGCCCCTTCGTACGGAGTATAGACGGTATCTAGCGGGCAAGAAATGAGTGAAACATGAAGTTTCCGACAGTAGGACAAGCACAGAACAAGCGCCATTATAGCGATACGAATCGAGATACAGATGTTTGAACGAAGTGCAGTTAAAAATTCGCATACAGCCTACAATGTATGGGTATTGCTCGATAACGCGGATATCAAAAAACTTAATAGAGATGTGCAATTCGTTATTGTGTTGTTCGACGGAAATTATCGCCGATGGACACCGTTCGAGAAATCTTAACTGCATGTACGGTACGGAAAGTTTAAACAAGGTCACAATTCTGCGATGACATTAAAAAGTTCACCAATGGTGGTCGTGAAATACTTGTATTGATCCGAAAAGTGGCCCGAAAGGATACGCGAGTGCATTGCGAAGAACGATACTTCGAGAAGGAGCCTGAAGATGACGAATCAGACAATAGACAATTTTTTGTACGAAATTTCTCAGTCTGCAAGGGAAACTCTAACTATACTTCGTTTACACAGCTGTATGTTCGTATTGCTATGATGGCACTCGTATTGCTATATGTTCTGCTATCGGAAAAACAATGAACTTCATGTGTTTTTTGACCGCTGGATAACGTTTATATTCCGTGCACGGAGGCTAGTTGCAGTTGTTTTGGTTCACCGTTTGTATACATATGTATTATTTCAGTTGTACGCTATTAGGTTACATTTATTAATGTGATTGTATAATGTTTAATATTGGAGTAAAAAATTAAAAGAATAAGGAATGTAAACGAGGAAGGAGAGAACAGCTTTGATAGTTCTTTAGTGTTTCACCATTTTTAAAGATCGACACTTTCACCTACAGTTAACACTGGTATATTATTGTAAAACTATTTATAGTACAGAAATCGATAATTTTTATGCTGACGGGACTGTATACAATCAATAACTTACAAGTTTCATGAATACACAGCTTACGCACAACGCTTATTTAAATTATGTCCGTGAACTTGTAGAGAATTTTGAAATTGTCAAGTAGCGAACGTTTGCGTTTGTTTATCGAGGAAAAAAAGTCGGAACTTCTATAGTCGTTAATATACGATTTTGAGCGACTTATTACGATTAAGATAGTAAAGTTTATTAATTCAACAATCGCGCTAATCTAAGTTGGAATTTCGTTAATTTTTACAAATGCATTCTTCGTTTGCAGTTTAATGTATGACCGTCCCCCCCATTTTAATGGCGACTCGTCAACCATTGACTCTGTAAATTGGCGAAAATGAACGACTACTGATGAGCGAAACTATGAAACTATGTTCGGTCGCTTAATTAGGCAAATTCGTTATCTAAATTAATATTATTCTTAAAACCTCGTATAGATTCTAAATATTACATAATGCCGACGGTTTATTAAAGAACACCTGTGCTCCGTGAACAAATACGAATCTTCTATTTAATTAAATTATTAAACATTTAATTATGCGCGAAAAGCAGTTTCCGGTAAGAGACGAATCTGAAGTGCACAGTTCTGTTAATTTAGATTAGTGAAATAATCTAATTAAGCAAAAAAATTAAATCTAGCCGCAATTAAACAAGAGAATCATTCCAATACACAGGTATATATTGAAAAACATCTGTCTGTCGAAAGCTAATCTCGAGAACCATTGGATTGCACGCGATTTTCACGACTAATTAGGAAGTTTTTCAGCGCACAGGTAAAATAAGAAAGGCGAGCAGTGCGGTGATCTTGGTAATTACAACTTTTTTTTAACTGAAATGTTAAACAATCTGTTCTATATATAATATTGCGAGACTACTTATAAAAACTTTCAAGTACATTTGAATTACATGGAATATGACGAATTAACGCGCTATATTGCAGTGTACTTTGGCTTCTTCTGTATTTGAACACTTTTATGAGATTTACTGTGACTTTACGAAAGACATTATTGACAAATCGGTCAGTTCCACAAATCCGCCAACCCCAACGAATCTCGCGTTTACCGCTATGCAAGACAAGCTCAATATGTATGATATTTCCTTTCACAATTGATGCAAGTGATCGATATCTCTGTTCATTCTATAGATTTCCCACATTCTTGATTCGGCGACTATTCTTAGAGTTCTCTGCTGAACACTTCGATTTTCCAACGATCTTCGTAGCGGTGAAATGATACCGCGGCGCCACGACCAGACTAGTATTCGAGCTCGAGTCTAGTTCGATAGATATTAAGGATTATTCATTCAGAATTTCGTTACGCGAGTAATTTTTAAAATAAACGAGGTAATTTGCGCCGTTCACGGTAGGCGATAAAATTCAAGCGGTCACTTACTGCGATCACTGTGATTTCGATAATCGTACACTGTTTTTAGATGAGGGTACAGATTTTTCAATTTGGAGGAGTGTTCACGTCATCCATACGCGAAGAATTCGTCAAATCGATCGGATTGAGCGGTATTCAGTCGGTACAATATCGTCGTATAAATTAGGCATTTAAACACCGGTAACGATGTAAAAACGATGTAAACGGAAAAAGGGTATAGCCGGGTTTATATAGGAAATTTGGCCTTGCGGCTTTTTCGACTCGCACTTGAGGGATCATTTTGGTGTCGAATAAAAAAAATTTAGCCAAATTTTCAGCTCTTTATCTCAAACGGCCTTCGAGTTTTTCGAAAAAACCTGTTTTTTCGATTTTATTTTATTTTTTTTTCATAGTAAAATTCAAAATTAACGAATGGTGATTTTTTTCCCTTATTCTTAGGAATAAAATACATGAAAAAATATTATGGTCATAATTTTTAAACGAAAAGCCGATTTTCGGCGACGGAAATAAAATTTAAATTTTTCTTTTCAATGCATTTCTGGAGAATGTCACTCACCAAATTTTGTCAGAAAATGTCTTTTATACTCCTCTATATTCAGGAATTTTTTCGAAATTTTTGAAGTGGTAGAACAATACGAAAAAAATTAAAAAGTAATTTTTTTCATAATTTTGCGTTTAAACAAATTTAAATATTTTTTATTGCTAAAAAATTCATAAAAAATCGTTTTTTTAATGAAAATTAAGAATTACATTGCTTAAAAAAAAATTCCTACATTTTACTGCAAAGTGATTGCATGAAGACCTTTAGGAATTATATAAAATATAGGCTAGCGCATTACATTGCCATCTACGGAGATTTTTTCATTGTTTATTTAGATTTACACAGGCGAAAAAAAAGTTTTTATTTTTGTTTATTTTTAATATTTGTTTAAATTCCGTATTACAATTCCGCTTTTAGTGTTATTTCTTATAATGGCACAATTTTTAGTGGTTTTCGGCTATGGCCAGTAATTTTTATTTACCGCCGCGTAACAAAAAAGGAAAGATGGCCGCTCGTCAACCGTTTGCGATCGAGTCTTTTCGCCTGTGTGTTCTTGTTGTTGTTCGCTCGTTGTTGAAGTAACTCCGTTTTGTTGTTGTTCATTTATCGCATGTATCGCTTGTATTTTTTCCCGTTGTCAACTCTGTTAAGTATCCCGTGTTTTATCCTTTTTTTTTCAAACCCGAATTTTCGTAATTATTTTTTGAAATAGACCTTTTCAGGGCTCCGTCGTCGTTTTCGCAAAAGTTAATGAAAAAGTCAATGTCGTTGTAATTGAAGACAACGACAAAGACTTTAACCTTACTTAAAACATCATTATAAATTGTTGAAAATTATTACATCAAATGTCAGTTATTTAAAATAATCATGTTAAACGGTGTCTAAATTATAATAAAGTTACACTTTAATAATCGAAATTTTTGTCTTTATTGGATCGAGACTGAAAAGTTATTCCCAATAGCATGGAAATATTATTATTTATTTAAAAACTTCAATCATTTTTTACACTCCTAATAACTTTATGCAGGATATGTCTTAGTTTTTTATGGTTTCTTTATGATTTTTTTCTCTGCTAAGATTGTATTTTCGTAAAAAAAAATGATTTTTTATGAATTTTTTAGCAATAAAAAATATTTAAATTTGTTTAAACGAAAAATTATGAAAAAAATTACTTTTTAATTTTTTTCGTACTGTTCCACCAGTTCAAAAATTTCGAAAAAATTTCTGAATATAGAGGAATATAAAAGACATTTCCTGACAAAATTTGGTGAGCGACACTAGCCAGAAAAGCGCTGAAAAAAAAGGTTTTTAATTTTATTTCCGTCGCCGAAAATCGGCTTTTCGCTTAAAAATTATGACCATAATATTTTTTCATGTATTTTATTCCTAAGAATAAGGGAAAAAATCACCATTCGTTAATTTTGAATTTTACTATGAAAAAAAAAAAATAAAATCGAAAAAACAGGTTTTTTCGAAAAACTCGAAGGTCGTTTGAGATAAAGAGCTGAAAATTTGGCTAAATTTTTTTTATTCGACACCAAAATGATCCCTCAAGTGCGAGTCGAAAAAGCCGCAAGGACAGATTTCTTATATAAACCCGGCTATAATACCTTCTTTATAAATCTCTTTCAGCGATGAATTTTTTGTCGCCTCAACGGCTCGCAGTAGTTTCACTCGCCACGCTGAAATGCTAAGAGAAGATTTTATCAAAATTAAACTTATTGTAAACTGTTTCATAGCTGAAAGTCCAGAATTATGAAAATTTTCTTCGCATATTTATTTTATAAATAATACATTTTTCACTAATATTCAATTTCCATCATTTTGATTTGTATATTAATAATTTACATAAATGAATTACCCCGTATATAAACACGTTAATAAAAATTACATGTGTTATTGATTATACTCACAATCTAAAAATTTTGCGTAAAATATTAATGAACTACCTAAAAATATGGGGCATATATATATATATATATTTTTTTTTTTTTTTTTTTTCAATGTAAGAACAGCCTAAAAAATCACCAATATTCATTTTAAATTTTTGATTTTTTTTTAGGTTTTTGTGTATTTATAATAACTATTTCATAATGGGAGGGGTTTAAACTCTTCTTCGTGGACACGACCTTAGCAATGTGCATCACAAATGGAACCTCAACCCTCGTAATCGGATTGTTTTTAGTTATGGAATGCTTCGTTCGATGTTTACTTCCACTGGAAATATACAAATTTCCTTTTAGACATAAAAAAAATTATCTGTAATGTGTGAAAGCTCGACCTTGACCATCTAAAATAGCATTACGCTAACGAAACGCCCCTTATTGTTATACGGGATTAATTTCGTTCAATTCCGCATTTTCCATGGTTGCCAGCATAAAACGCGATTCATGCCAATCGATAAATTACTATGAATAGATGAGTTGAGAAGGCAGCACACTTTAATTACGTTGCCGGCTACATTGTTTAAAGCATCGGTACGGATCACCGGTGTAAATAACAAAAAATTCGATGCTATTGAATGAATGAAAACAACGCGATAGGCTGCATGCCGTCCACTGCGCGTTCATCTTATCTATTTTTGTTTTCTTATCACTAAAAAATTATTTGCGTTATTTAATTTTATCTACCCTTGTGAAGACGAAGCAGCACATCTACCTTCCAAAATTTATAACGTATACGCAACATACGTCTGATTTTCGGCGCAGCGCCGTTCGCTATTTATTTACTTTTCTTCTAAATACGTTTACTGCCGATTTCGCGCTAAATTCGATTTCATTCGACGTTATTACAAATGAGAATTTTGTCAGTCAAAGTCACTTGCTCGAATTACATTGCTGCTTTAAATATACCAAACTTATAGATAACATTAGTAGCGATGACTTTAATAATAGTAGTAATTCGCATTATTCCGGTCACGATGCAAGCAATAGTGCAATTGATAATATCGATAGTATGAATAATTCATATTTACAGTAGTGTGATTCGCCAATCTTAAAAACCGATTCGGCTATACAGCAAAATTCTGTCTTCAAAAATTACTCAAATAAATATTTATAGAACGAATTTCTTACGAGTATTCAGCAGTGCATTGTAATTAATCCGAGGAAAATTTAATTCTGCATAAATATATTAAAAAGATCGCGGTCGAAGTTATTTCACAATTTTCCCGGTCGTTATCTGCAAATAACCTAATTGACAATGCTTCACATTTTTATTAGAACATTGAATGTCGTATTTTATATCGAGACTGGGCTTTATTAAAGGAGCTGCCTTAGAATACAGCGATCAAAAGCTCTCTAACACGATGGTCCTTTCAAAACGAAATATGTTAAATGTTTGTACGGCTTATCATCGGTGATGAAGTTGGATTTGTTCCGAGCACATCGGTGCTCATTTATTTTGAAAGTTGAAGGCAAATGTGGTTTTATGGAATTGTGATCCCGAGTTCGTCAGTATTACCCGCGTTATGAACACACTGCGGGGCATTGCAAGAGCAAACTGTACGTGGAACCAGCAATCGCGCAGAGGAAATGCGCAAAACTCGCATGGAACTATGTGTATTCTGCACGGTTCATCACTTAAACCGATCTTTTCAAGAAGAAACAGATTGTCATTAATGAATGGCTTAGCGTAATTAAAATTTTCTGGAGGAATTTTTAGAGATCCCAAATTTTTAAGACAAAAACATCAATGAGGACAACAACAATTAAAAGGTTGCATTAAGTATCCTCCAACAATACACCCCCTGATATTTTCCCGATTCACCTAAGATTCCGTCGTCCTTTAATCCGCTAAGAAAAAAAAAAACAAAAAAACTATGTTTTTATAGGAATTAATTTCTCTTTACTTTGAAGAGATCAGTATCGTTCTTCTCTTCCGACGAAGATGTTAAACAATCGAAAATCCAAGTTTGAAAAAGGCTGTGATGAAAAATCCTCATGCCAGTTGATTGAATCTTCGATGACCGATATTTAAGTCGGATAAACCTTTTTCCGTGTCGAGCGTAAATAAAAAAATTACGAATTATGAAATAAAAAGCAAGACCAAAAGAAAGATATTAAATCCTCTTCAAAGTAAAATACCGAATTTGTCGTGTTTTCGCTTATTTGGAATATTTTTTGTTACCCTTTATGCGCCTTGTTCATAGCACCTCAATAGAATTGGATGAGTGTTCTCTCATATAAATGCGATTTAAAAATTGTTCTGTCCACTTAAGAATCATTTGATATTTACAATTACTATCGCAATGACAGGTGCGGTGGGACAGCAATATAATTAAAAACGGTATTTATAGATCAAACAGAACTCAATAGAGCGGTATAATTCACATTAGTGCGAAAAATTTAAAGGGATTTTTATTTCATTTTACTTTCCCCTAGCACACCGCGTTGATTCGATTTTTTTATTTAACGTATTAGAGAGGTAACTTTGACAATCAATAGCACACAATATTCTTCTTCCAACTAAATCCTGCCATCTTAGACTTTGGCATTCTGTTTATGTATCTCTTTTCGCTAATCCTAATTCCTTTTATCTCTTGATTAATCCTGTTCCTCCTCCGCGTCTTTGGTTCTATGAGTTTCCCAGTTTGCGGTCGGTCCGTAATTACTAAATTATCTCGCCTCCGTTTTTCGCATAGTCTCCTTCCTTCTTCACTAAATCGCTTTTCTTTGGCTGCATCTCATTTTTGTCCATTGAATCCTGAAGGTTCCCAGTATATTTGTGATGCGAATCACGTGCTCTTCGAGTGCTCCGGTTTATCTCGCGAGCGTGAGTTACTTTATTATCATCTTTTAAAGCTTGGTCTTCCTGCTCCTTTCAACGCCTCTTATGTTCTTTCTCTACCTATTCTCTCTGTTGTTCCTGTCCTAGGGGTGTTCCTTGATTCCATTGTCGATAGAATAAAAATATAATTTCTATTCTTTTCTATGTATCTATTCCTTTTTGCTGGGCTAATGCTCTTTGGTAGCAAACCCAAGGGGGGGGTAAAAAAAAAAAAAAGTAGCTAGACTGGTAATTTAATTGCCTTAAATTTCTTTTCTTATGCGGTTGCTACAACCGAGACAACGGAAAATGTTTAAAATCATTATCAGTTCCTAATTGCGCCTTTCTAGTTTAACAAACTGTTTCTCTCACATTTTAACAACCCTGCCGGATTTGATCTCATCTGATATTTATTTCGATTGCACATGGTTGCCGATTCCCCACTCACTGGAGAGCGACCATTTCTCAATAAAAATTGAAATATTTTGTGGCGAGTTGTATACTCTCAATAGCGTGCCGACAAACCAAAGGTCTAGAGATTTAGGGATGTAGATTAAACTAAATTTAGGCATTATTTTTTGGCAGAGCGCGATATTACCAGTATTGAGGGCATTTTTGTGATATTCTGGTATTTAATGGGGACCTATAACCGGCAGAAAGGAAAAAAACTATTTGTCTCTCTCCTTATTAAACCGAAGACTGTGTAGAATCAGTATTAATGAGCGTAATTTTTCTCTGCGTACTGCACAGTTCTCGGGTTTTAAAATTTTTGGAAAAATGGAAAATCGAAATTAATCCGACTAAAACGGAAGCTATACTTTTTACTCGTAGATACCCCGTACCCCCAAGGCAACTGAATACTATAAAGGCACCGCAGGATTAAGTGAGCTACTCGATATCTAGGTGTAATTCTAGATAAGAGATTATCTTTTAAGGTAAAACAAAATAGAGCTATTGCAGCCTCGTACCCAATTATTAATCGAAGAGCTTACACTTAAACCTTACGAACAAGCTTATTATTAGTCCAATATATTGGCTTATTCAGCTCCAATTTGGTGCTTGATTTCAAATTCCCATTTTAATCAATTTAAATTACTACAAAATAGGTGTTGTCGCTGTATTTTAAACGTTCCCCGCTGGACTAAAATAGATAATATGCATAATTAGTTACAATTGCCTTATGTAAAAGATTTTATAATTAACACAGCAGAAAAATGTTTTTTCATCGCTGTTCTTACCATAACAATTATCGGGAACATAAGCGATTACAATTCCGAGCAGCTAGCCTGGATGAACATTTAAACATCGTCGGATTAAACACAATTTAATTAGTGATACCGCTAAAGTCTAAACTATTAAGTAACGTTTTTAACGGTATAAATTGGCTGTAAAATTACTTTGGTTTTTTTTGTTATACTTTTTGCCCTTTGTTGTTTGTTTTTTTTATGGTATTTATATTTTCGTTAACAATAAGTGAGCATTCTCCTTTTTCTTTATCACTAATGTAATTCGGTTTCGTCTGTTTCGAGCTGCTACGTATTTTATATTTATGTATACTGTGCAACTTTGTACTTCGCTAAATAGACGTTCTGTTCTGTTCTGTTCTCTGCGTAGATTCCGAGTGGATGGTACAGTGGATACTTATTTAAATTATAAAAGGATTGCTGCCAAGACTTATGGATTTTTGACGCTAAGACTCTCGATGGAGTTTAATACTGGGAGACTTACAGACAATAATCCGTAAAGACTTCAAGGGCAGCTCTTGGTTCAGAAACTTCACATAGATACCCTTCCTCATGAGCCCGTTTTTAATGGAATACCCGAGACCATATATATATGTATCAAATTTTATTTGCACTTCCTGTCTGGTGATATAAAAGCAGATATTTCTGCTGTTAAAGAATTTTCTTGCATGGTCTTGTTTGTCCAAAACTGTATTCAAGATTCCCCTCATAGCTGCGGCGATGGACCCCTTAGCAAAAAGCTTTCCCATGTAGACTCCTGGCTTCCGATTTTTGAAAATGTTTCCAAAGGCTTCAAGAACGGAAATTCACTTGGTGGACTGGGCAATAATGTTTTTCCTCACGGAGTTTTTGATTTACCCATTTATTCAACGATATCTGCGCATCCTTTATAAACAGAGAATTTTTGTTGCATCTTTTTTGCACATAGAGTTTTCACGTCGATTCCTGTGTTCTAACAAAAGAGTTAAGAGAATCTGATATTCTCTTCGAATTTGCCGAATTGACTGTTCTCTTCAAAGAGAGTGTTGTTTTTTTTCTATTTTGGGCAATAACGAATTTACCATCAACTATGATTATATATAGAACACTCGCGCAGGAATTTATTCTGAACCCGGTTCAATTTTTACAGCTTGTCCATATTTAATATTCAAATATTTCTCCAAACTCGCGAATTTTTTCTATTTACTAACGATTTTGTCGTATATAATATAAATAAGAACGTAGCTGATTGTAAACAGCCGGCGCGATATGACACTCCATGAAAATAATTGAATTAAATGCATTTGCCGCAAAGGCAACATTTTCTATATGCTCTGCTAGACCAATTTCTTCTTACGATTTTTCTATTGGCTAGACCTGCATTGAAAATATTTTGGGATGCATCTGAGTGTGAAGCTTACTCACATCGTGTTAAACAAACTTTAAAAATGATCAGCTCCCTAAAAGTTTTTGATAACAATTGCTGAGGCGCAGATCCTATTTTTCTGAATTTAATTTTTACATCTTTAATTCTATTACGTCTTGGTTTCATAGCAAATGTCCTCTTTACCAGTTTACGAAATAGTTGTCCCCGTATCACCGTCGGTAATGTACGGTATTCTCCCCCATATTTTCCAAACGGAGAATAGAACTCTCCCCTTGTTCATAAGAAGGAGTTTCGGCTTATACTTGTTTTTCTTCTTCTTCTTTTTTGCCCGTATTACATCATTGTACTAATGCTTTAACATTTTCCATCCTCTTTTATCTTGTGTTTTCCGAAACCACTGAGTCATTCCCGCTGTGTTAACAACATCATCTGTCCATCTCCTGTTTGGCCTCTCTCGCTTTCGTTTTCCGCCGTATGCTCTCCATACCACCAGTCTGTTCATCTTCCATCAGAACGTCTTCAAATATGCCCAGTACCCATTTATTTATTTTCAACGCTTAAATATTGCAAATAACAATTCCGCAACAAGATTTATGTCTTCTGAAACAGCTCTGTTAGCAGAAAGAGTCAAAATCAGCGTTGCTCTCGTGCCTACCTTTCCATTTGTTTATTTCGCAGAATAATTTTCTTTCAATACGGTCAAGATATCTATATATATATATTCATCGATAGTAAGTAAATTACAAATATCAATTTTAGCATATTCGAATATACACGATAATTTCATTAAAAAAACGTATTTGTAGTCAAATATTCGTAGTCGGTGATGCTAAGTTTTCGGGTCCGATAAAAAATATCTGTACCGGATGTTCTTTCACCGTTTTAGGCAAGTCGAAAAATTCAAGTTCGCATCGAAGGCTCTTTTTATTGTTGCACTGCTGCCCTCGTTGACCTCAATTTTATTTTGAATGCCTTTAATATCCGCAAAAAAATAAATACAAAATTTTTCCCAATAGCTTCAGTGCTCTAATTACACTATAGCTCGTTCAATTTTAAATATTATTCGTTATCGCAAACGTGGCACAATACACGGAGGTTCACTCATAATTATCGGTCTCCTGAGTAAACAAATGCAGGTAGCGACCTGAAACTTTCACCGTCTCTTCTCACAACATTGAAGTATAAGTATCTCGTGAATTTCAAACAAATCACACCACTAGTACGGATTTTATAGCGGTAGCCCGGGAACTTTTTGTACAGACCTTGTAAATACCTTCAAATTATTGACAGGGAGGTTTTTGTTTATATTTATGTTAGAACCCTAGTCATCGCGCAATTGCTCTGAATGATAATGTTGACCGTATATATATATATATGCCTGTTTATAAATACTGTATTACTGTACTTAGCCAAATATACGTTCTGTTCTGTTCTATATATATGCCGAGAGCGCGGCTACCGATAAAATTGTATTTCCGTACATTTCTTCAGACTTGTATCTGAAAATTCCTCCGTACTATTTTGAGCGATTGAGACGTTTTCAGAATTAGTCACGTTACTGGAAAATATATCACAATTTGATCTGTCCTTCCATCTTATTTCCTCACAGCTGACTTGTTTGCAGGTATGCAGTGATTTGCGGACTCCGTACGACGGGGCATTCATTAAATTTCCTGTATTTTTCCGGATGCGTGTTTGTTGGCAATATTAATCATTTGCTGTTCAATAGCGATAAATTTAAACTGAGGCGAAAAACGTTTTGAATTTTCATGCCGATTCAAAATTAACATAGAGAACTCATATCGATCACAAAAATACGAGAAAAACCACGTCTAATGTAAAAGAAGCTGCAGAACAAACTTCTAATATATAAAATACCGTTATACGTCCGATATTAGACACATACGGAATACAAAAATATAGGGATGTGCCAACGAATCGGAAAGTAATCTAAACGGCTGAGGATGAGTTCAGCTAATTACTAATCCTCATTAGTTTCAACGAAAACTCCATGCGGCCTTATCAAATGGGCCAATGAAGTAATACATGATTACGCTCGACAACATCAAAAACAGATTCATTATCATTCGAATCCGGGGAGGCTTTGGCACTTTTTTATACAGATTAGGACACTTAAGAAGACTTAATAAGCGCTTCAAACCTCGTGACCTGGTTGTTATCGAGTGTAATATAATTGACGGAACTTAGCCATTCTGAACAAGTTAATTACGAGTACCGCTTATTTAGATTAGATCTAAGTTCGCAGAAATAAGGTATCTGTGTCCTTATTAGGAACCGCAATAATAATAGATAAGAGCCAACCGATAGCTGAACAAGTAACATACTACCGAGACCCAGCATTTTCGAATAGTTCTTAAAATTCCGCCAAAAAAAAAAATCGAATCATTCAAAGTGACTAAATTAGAAATGTTTAATTGTTGTAAAACCTTTCTGCGATGAACCGTTAACTATTGTCCGAAGAATAAACGAGCGGAACATAATTCCGGTGTTTTTTTTATTTCCTAAACAGTGATCTCATTCATCCGAAGAGCGGAATTAAGAAAATAATTTCAGGTATAATTAGTAATCAACACAGCTTCTGTGTGTGTTAGTTATAGAAGAGGTGATCAAGACTGCAACATCGATCATTTTTACAATTTGCACTTTATATCGTCCATACAATAAAAAAAAAAAAAAAGGAACTTAGCTAAGCTACTCTTTTAAAGCTCATATAATAGTAACAATTGTCGTAATATTCAAATTAGAAAAAAATTTACGATTTTTTTATTTACAATTTTTTTATTTACGATTTCTTTACGTGACGAAAACGATGCAAAAAAGTTAAGAATCTTTAAATTACCATGTAAATATTTTACTCGCTCCAAGCTACTTTGCTAAAATCGATGTGATTAATATTGCCGATATAGAATTGGCGAACATTTAACATTTTTCCGCAAAATCTCAAAATTACGATAGGCACTTTATTATATTTTTTACCGCGAAATTTCAAATTAGCCAGTTTCAGCATGCCCAATTGAAGGAGATTCGTGAATCATTAATATATTTTCAGCCGATGAGAAAAAGTATACATACATACATACATACAAACTTAACATATATTATGAAGTAAAATTAAATAATTAGAATTGCTTAGATTTATTTTAATAATAACCCCCTCACCCTTGGAGATCAGGTACCATTTGATGACGAGGACATTCTGTAGCAGGCAAATTTTATTCTTTTTTTTAGAAAACGATGTTACAGTTGTTATAAACAACGATTATAGTTGTTTTTCAAAAATAAATTTGCCTCCTATGAACTGCGAAGCCCTGGTCAAGTGTATCTCGTCAAATAGTAAATAATTAAATAAATAAATGCGAATATTCGGTTTATTAATCTGAGAACAATTTTAAAAATATTTCGGCTGATAAAAGTGTAGAAATCACGGTTCTAAAGAATTTCGAACGATCCGAGACTACGATAAGTGTCTGGACATTGCTAAAAAAAACAAAAAAACCCTATTTAATAGCGCCGATTACAGCAGCTAAAGAATTAAGGTAAAAACAACGGGGGTTACACTTACCGATTAATAAACTCTTCAGGTGATCTACCCTTTCCGATGCGGTTTCAGGTGTTTCGTTTAGTTCCTCTTTAGCCCGCTGCAGATAGCATTGCGGAAGTTGGCAATAGTACGGTTGCTTTACCGAAAATAATTTGTTCTCGCATCCGTTCTGCTTACGATTATCATCATGGGCGTCGATGATGTTTTCCGTATCGACTTTGGTCATCGTAAAGGTGCCGAAAAGAGAAAAATAAAAAAATTTGAAATAAAGATACTGAAAAAAAAAAACTAATTACATTCGCGAATAGTTTTTTTTTTTGTTTTTTTTTTCGAAGCACGAATTCGTCTGGCGATCGCCGATGCTGACGGATTATTAACACGCGGTATATAACACAACTGAATACGGTATAATTTCACGACTGATAACGGTAACGACAGCGTCGTCGTCAGTGGAAGACCGACACTGATTCTCGTTGATGCGGTGCGTGAAATCAGGTGCATCGAAAGTACTTAAGGTCATCATTCTAATTAGCGGGTGACAGTTGTGTTAACCATGAGAAGAAATTCTGAAAACCTATAATTTTAAAATTTCGCAACATCATTAAAAATTCCGCGACATCATTAGAGATTTTCATTGTTTGCCTTGTTATTGTTAATTTCCGATAGATTAGGCCGGTAATATTCGCAGGATTTTTTTTGACAATTATCTTCTTTGTTGTTTCATTGTTGATTGTAATCGAAAAAGCTCGATTAATAATTTGTTTGTATTTCTTTATTATCAGTCGTAATAGACTACGACAATCGAAGGAACCAATTTTCCTTTCCTATAAATCGAAGCGGGAAAAATAATATTAACGGGTCAGTTTCATTTTATTTCTTTATTACATTGATTCAGGCGCATAATTGCCGACATTATTACCGGGCAAGGATCAGTACTGGTTCAGAGGCATTTCAATAGCTCGGTCGCTCTAGAATATTCTGGACTTGTTTTGGCCAACAGCCAGTAAGAATACATAATGAATTTAACCAGACTCTATCACTAATCGTTCCAGCTCACAGCACGCTTTTTACGGATGGCTCAAAATCTGCTTCAAGTATTGGAGATGGTTTTATTAACTATTCTGAGTCGTTTCAACTGCCTTCGTTTCCTTCTATCTTCGAAAATCGTTTCAGTAGCCATTTCGTCGCCCTTCCCTAAACTCTTAGTCAGATCCTATTATTCTTCATATTCGATGCTTAATTTATAAAATTTATTAACATCCCGTTCTTCCCTAATTGACCTACTCTGGATTCCGAGTCACTATGTCATCGTTGGTAACGATCTTGCTGATTCCTTGACAAGTCTAAGTAAATGGCCGTGTTTCATATTCCCCTCCCAATGTCTTTGCCCTCTCTCTTATTGTTTTCACCATGACTTTTGGACTGATCTCTGTATCCGTCTCTTTTCTCCAATCCTAACTCCTTTTACCTTGCTATACAACCCCTTCCCACCCGCTTCTTCCTGGTTTAATAATTTTCCCTGCATCAGCCGTTTTGTTATTTCTTCCATAATTCGTTTTAATCACAATCTGCTTTCTGCCTTTCTCTTTCGTTTTGATATTTTTCAGTCTCCCTTGTGTCGTCCCCTTTCATCCTTCTATCTTAAATTTGACCTGTGATGCAAATCACGTTCTATTCGAATGCACTTGTATTTACTCGAAGCGCGCAGTCCTTTATTCAAATTTTCTTAGCCTTGGCATTCCGACTCTTTACTGTGCCCGCTACATTCTTGTTCTTCCATCTCCTTCTACATATCATTATTCTGTTAGTTCTTTGCGTTGCGTAAATGTCCTGTGTTGACGCGCCCAAGGGAAAAAAATAGTTAGAAGATACCTAAAGGGGGGAGATGTTCCTTCTAAAAAATAGTTACGGGATATTGATGTGTGTCCTATTCTGGTCAGTGCTGCAGACTCTGCGCAGGTTATTCGGTGGTCACCCCGTGGTACTCACCTTGATCGATCGCAGTCACGATGTTTTAGCCGACCACATAATTTCCTATATCTTTGCCTTGTGTTCCTGGAAGAAGGATGTGATCCTCTAGCTGTGGAAGAGGAGCGTTTTCGGGGGCATCGGGTTATTTAACCGCTAAATTCGCGCGTTCGTTTTCCAGCACGACAGCATGACGTTACTTATGAGCCAGACCGGGAAAGCAGACTAATAATGCGCTTTATTTCTCGGGACATCTGAAGGATCGTAACAGATTGCAAAGAATCTATGAGCAGACCAAAAATGCATTTCAGCGTTGCGGGTAAGATTGCAGATATTCCCTCAAGCAGGAGACAGCTCTCCAACGCTGAACAGAAGTCGTGGAGCCGAGAACTGCATAAATCTCTCCCTCCATCTGGTAGGCGCAAGCCACTGGCGAGGATAACCTGCTTTAGCACCGTCCGTGTGTAACAATGACTTAGTTGGGAAAAAGTTGCATCTTTTCCGCCATGTATTATGTGTGCCATCCTGGTCGTCAAAATAATACTTTATCAGATTAGTAACAATTGACGCATCTTCCCCCCGAGGGAATTCATTATACCGATAATTCCAGTTAATCCCCTTCTTCTTAAAGAGGAATAATACGCTAGGAGATCGTTTACGCTAATGGAGCTATTATCGCTGCGATCTAGATTAGCTTGATACCAATGAAGGAGATCACCGAATTCGTGCAAGTCTCGGGTGAAATACCCGTTAGTGAACTGATTTCCAACGATGGCGACAGCCTATGCGCCCCCCAAGGTAATGCGACTGGATTTTCTTTAATTTCCTTCGTAATTATATCACATTATTACGATTCGAATTTATATGCTCCAAAAAAGTTTCATAAAAATACGTGATAGGTTGGAATCTTTATATTTGGTTATTACCAACTATTAAAGAACATCCTAGTTATTAACACGTTCCTTAAATCCGTGATCCGCGAAAATGATTTTTAAATGCTGTCCTCTTTAAAATTGATTTATTTTTAAGGTTCTTATAAACCGTCTGCACACTTCTGCTCTTTGTTGAAAACTTATTTTAGTATGATTTTTTCGATCGCACTTAAAGCGACGAATAATAATATATTCGGTTGATTTTTTTTGGGGGGTGGTGGGGGGGGGGGGGTGGTGGGGGGGGGGGATATTAAATGATGTTTGCTAATATATTCGTGGTTAGCTTCGGAATTTCTATAAACTTTCAAAGAATACAACTTTTTATTGTTTTTGTATCACAGTAAATTAATCCGACGCTTATGTAAATGAGAATACTCGATGATACAAAATTTAAGTATATATATTTATAATTGGCATGAAAATATTTTAAAATAACATTGGTTATTTCCTAATTTTTTAACCGACTTCAAAAAAGGAGGAGGTATTCAGTTCGACTGTATTTTTATTTATTTTTTTTATGTGTGTTACTTCAGAACTTTCTTCTAGGTGAACCGATTTTGATGATTCTTCTTTTATTTAAAAGGTGGTGCTTTTCACGCGATCCCATTTAAATTTGATCAAGATCTGATCGGTAGTTTTTGAGTTATCCTTAATAATGCGGGAGATTGGAGCTTTTTGGATGCTTTTCATTCATGATTAGTTTCAACGTCAAGTTAGATTTATTGATTCAAAATATTATAAATTGGCCAAATTACCATATAAATATAGCTTTTAATGTTTTTACCGTAGAAATGCAGTTCAAAACAAAGAAATCGATTTTTTTAAACGGTATAGAGAATAATGTGAAAAAAAATTGATTTTTAACAGGAAATTCAAGCATAACGCTAAAAATTCTAAAATAAGATGCTCTTTTACAAAAAATAAATACCGATACTTGAAGGTTTATTATAAAAATTTAAAAATACACTATAAAGTAAAAAATAATTACTCCCCAAAAAAAGTATATATATCAGAGTGATATACCCTTAAAGGTGATATAGTAATTCTTATGCAACATTAATACTTATTAGAGTCGGCATCAAATTCTTGTTACAATACCTAGGAACAATTTAATAAACATTTAACGCAGTTTTTAATTATTATTATTATATGAATTTGATGCCAACTCCAAAAAGTTAATGCTGTATAAGAATTACGATATCACCTTTAAGGGTATATCACTCTGATATATACTTTTTTACTTTTTAGTGCATTTTTAAATTTTTATAATAAACCTTGAAGTCGGTATTTATTTTTTGTAAAAAGCATTTTATAAATTCTAGTTTGTATGGTTTCTTGAAAAGAAAAAATGTAACGGATGCGAGAAATAATTTTAATTCTGTAAAAATTACGACATTTTATCGATTTTTAGCCAACACATGCCAAGAAAGGATCGTGAATTCGTCGTAAACGTTTTTAAAGATTTTTTTTAGAAAAATCGAATAATCGAAGAAACAAAAAGGATCTGTCGATAAAAGTCTGAGTCGTGACAAGCAATAAAATATTTAAATTCGGCACGGATTGTCTAAATTTGCTGCTGCAATTCTTATATACTGTGACCTTTTTTAAATATTCGGAATTTAGCGGGAGTCTGTCGAGTACTGCTACAATGTCGATTTTAATCTCAATATTTTACAATGTAAAAAAGTAGGACGAGATTTTACGAGAACTATCGAGAAGATAGAACTAAACGGGCTATTGAAATGGAAACGGATATCTATGATGGGACAAATGGCCCCGATGACGGCGTCAACGACTTCGAACTCTTTATTCGGTCATTTATCGTTCGCTGCAAACGGTTCTTTATTATTAAACGTATTCGCAGCGAGCAATTTTCTCTGTTTATTTTATCGATAATTCGAAAGTGTTATGATGTTCGAATTCGATGAAAGTGTAATAAAAAAATTCCTTCCAAATACAGTTTTTTAGATATTTTCTTCTTCCTCCACATTCAAATTTTTCCGATGCTTGTGAACAAAATTCGATACATCATCGTATAAAACTTTGAAATAATATTTTCGACTGCAGACTTTTTTTCTAGACATTGAACGATATAGCCCAGAAAATGAGCGAACTTAAAAATCATTTGCACCCGTGCCAGAAGTTATTTATTCTTCTTAATTTTAAATCCTATTCCGATCAATAAATAAATTCAAATTTTAGAAATGGCAACGTGTTTCCTGGTATTATTATAGCGTACCTCGTAAGTTAAGATAGTTGCCATTTTTGTATTTTGTTTCTTTTTTTAATAAACGCTAATAAGAGTGTCGGGCACTCACACAACAGCCATATTTGCCCTGTGAGACTTACAACTTATTTTTAAAATTAAAAAAATAAAAATTAATCTATTTAAATGGTCACCGGTGTAGCTGCTTTCAAAATTTAATGTATCGTGAAATTACAACGTACATTACAAATTTTTAATACTTGTAACTAATGTTCTAGAGATTACTCTTCTTTTTATCATTTCACAGGCTCCCGTATCATTTTTGTCAGCTTACTTCATCTTCCAGCCTTCGACCGCTTCAAAACCCTTTTCCGATTCCTAATGAGCGACTTTCTTTTTTTTTTATATATATATGCATGTATTTTTTATTTATTTTTTATTATTTCCGACGCGGGATAAGGTTTAAAGGATGTAAGCAAGGTTATTTTCATTTGAAAAGTCCAGAGTGTTGACATTATCCCCTCGCGTGAACTTGGAGCGGCATTTTAGTTGGATATCCAGTGCTTAATTGCACACTCGAGGAAAAAGGTGTTGAATGAATTACCTAAGTTCTACACAAAAATGACAATTGATTAACTCCGTTTGAAAAAGTTGCGAGACAACCTCGTGTGCCCCAGCAGTAGAGACGGTTTATTTCTTTATATATCGCATCATTTACTCTGACTTTCTTCGTTCCATTCAACCTATTGACCCTCTATTATTTTTCTCTCAGTCACGACTATTATTTTTTAGCGTTCGATGCTCGCGAGGTGACCACCGAAATATTACGTGCCAGTCGAAGGGACCGTTATTAATCTCTCGTTACGCAAACCCGGTTTATTCAATTCGACCAACAAATCGCTTCGCATCGTTATTAAGCCGAATTTACATATCTGATTATTCCGTTACAGAGTTGTTGTGCACATTGCCCCCGGTTCGGTCGGGATTTATATTATCAGCTTTATACCGCTCGTCTGCAGGGAACGTGAAATCTGGATTTACATTAAATCCCCGCAGCTGCACCGATTTCATGACGCTTTTATTTCCCGATGAAAAAAAAAGACAAATAAATAATGGCGGTATAGACTATACTAATCGACTTCAATAGGGTACACAGAAGCAAGCAGCTTAGGTCGATTCGTCTGTCAGAAGACTGCGCTTCGGGCGAATTTTATCGCACTCGTTGAATTTAAGTAAACAAGTGAACAATCCTTCCTGCGCTTCAAAGGCCGCTCTGTGCACGGCAGCCTAACGCTAGCTCCAAAAAAAGGCATCCTACCTGGGCAATGACTAATACAATCCCATCACATTTTTGTGTCCTACTACAAACACGCATACCCCCCTCCCTGGTTAAATGTTCCGGCAAATAAATCTGTCCACTCCTTACAGTGGGGTTTTATATTACTAATATCTGACACGTTTTGCTCGAATCGCATCGCGTGAAATTTTTTATTTCACCTCATTTTTGACCGAGTTACGAAATTGCGAGAAACTCCATGCTATAATATTCCAGCTTTGCAATACAGAAATTATACAATTCCGATATATGTAGATTCTTTACCACGTTGTTGTTGTAATGTATAATTTTACCTCGCGGATGGTACTCACCTAATTTTGAATTTATAATTTAATTAAAATAGATAACGGAGCAAAATCATAAGAAACGTAACAGCCGCAAAATAAACTAATTTTACCAATATCACACGCCGAAAAAAAAAAAAATAAGAAAAAAAAGTGAACCTAATTTCGAAAAACAAAACATTCGCTTTTCGTAATTCTCGAGATTTAAAGCTGAGGAATGAACGTTTTCAGATGGTAACGGAGGAAACTGTTAATGTTTTAATTCTTCACAAAACACGTTTTAGTCACGATTCTAACTTAGGACTGTTTAGCAGCTCATTGTCGCAGTTATTATTTGATTATCATGATACTATTGAAATCGAACATATCCTCCGTAAGACCATGTCTTCCTAAACTTTGGTAGCTGCAATAAAGCGTGCCATAATCAATGTAACAACGTACAAAATTTATAAGATACTAATTTACTTATTTCCGTACTAGTGAAGTAAAGTAAAGTGAAGTCCCACACCCTTGATAAGGTATCATGGATTGTGAAGTTAAAGTTTAAATGTACTAAGCCCAACGACACTAATCCGAGTAGGGGATCCAGTTCCTTTCTACTTGAGATCCGCCTTTAGTTTCACAGATTTCTCCGGTACTCAATTATTTCAAGCAGCGTAAACCTGGGAAGTATGAGGTACCAGCGGTAAATTATAAGATGGTTTAACTTGTGTATACTGTTTTTTACTGGATGGGACAGATTAAGAGTATGTCTTTATCTATATTTCCCTTTCTACGGGAGCCATTTTTATTTAAACTTGCTCTAATATAATTTTTTTTGTACGAAATTTCTGTTGTCAGCAGTCTCTTTAAAAAAAAAAAAATAATTTCCTGTTTATTAACTTTTAAAAAATGGAAGTCATCGCGGACACAGCAAAAATTGAAGGCGTATATTTTATGATATACTTAGTTATTCGAGTATGGAGGAAAATACCTCTTTAGAACAATCTACAACTTCACTATAACCGGTTACCCTGGACGGCACCCCCCCCAAGCCGTCAAAAATATATATGAAATTTACAACGACCTCAAAAATCACCATTAAAAAATTCATAACTCATCACCGGATAACCCTTTAAAAATGAAATTCAAAATATTAAAAAGCAGAAAGTCTTTCATAAAATCAGAAAATTACGATTAAAAAATTATTTAAACTCCCCTTCCGAAAATTTTGAAAATAATATTTTTTCTCCAGGTATGTGATATATCGATGGAAAGATCGTTATTTGCCCGGAACGAAACCGTATTTTATTTCCTTAGGGAAACTTTCAAAGTTGCCGAAAAGTTCAAAAAAGCGCGAATGATAATGTGTGTCCCACCTTTGCGGCGCGAGTATTATACTTAAAATGTTGAACAAGGTTAAAAATATGTGTACCCGGGTATATTTTTCAAGTTTGGAACATCCGAGTTTTCAACATTAAAGTTAGGTCTTGGGGTCACCGAAAACTCAACATTTTTTTAAAAAATATTTTTCTTCCCGGGTATGTGACATATCGATGGAAAGATCGCTTTTGTCGGGAACGAACCCGTATTTCATTTTCTTAACGAAATTTTCGAAGACGGCAACAATTTCGAAAAAGTACGTCTCTCCCGCTTTGCAGTGCGAAAAGTCAAATTAGTATTATGTAAATATAAATATTATGGGTATCGTTGACTTAACATACGGAATTCTCAGCGTAGGAAATATCATGCTTGACTGAAATTGTTTTTTGTTGGCGCGACACTCTGGCCATTGGCCAATTTTCTTCCACTTTCTTATACTTGGACATTTAGCATTATTTTCATTAGGTGAGCAATGATATCGAATATTTACAGGCAGAAAAATTATTAAGCGAACTAAGATAGTAGAATTTAGAAAGAAACTGATATAAAATATAGTGAATACTTAGAAGTTCTACGTATATATAGATGTACAAACTTGGGGCACTTTAGCATTTGATTTAAGCGTATGACTCTGATTTCCTTTCTGTTATATGCGAGATTATCGAACTCCAAAATTTTACCTGTAGTTTCAAGCGAATTCCAGACAATAATTTTTAGCTGTAATAATTTATTAATCCGAGAATAACGATTTTGATCATTTCGACTGCTTTAGCAAATGCATTTCCGTATCGGTTGTTTTTTTTATAAGAATTTTTTAAACACAAACGTAATCCATATATAACGCGCTAATCTCACCAACTACCGATCCGATTTTGTTGCGATTTTCACTAGCGGAACGACTGTTATCAATATTAGTTTAAGTTAAAGTACATATAATTCCTTCTTGATTTGGACATGCGAGCTTTTTTCGGACGCTCCGCGCCCTTCGACACCCTCTGCATGCTCTGTCTCTTGGTCTCAGGGTCATGTTCGAACACACAAGACTCGTCCTCCATGATAATGGACGACATCCGCTGGTTTCCTTCAGCGTCAATTCGATCAATCATGTCCTGCAGATGGATCTCCGGAGCTCTTTTTGCTCAGCTGTGAGCAGTTTTGGAACCATCTTGGCGCACAGTTTGCGCATCCTTAGATCATCATTTAAACTTTGCCGAATGGTCTCGCGGTTGATGTTTAACTCTTCTTCTAACATTCGACAATTCATTCAACGGTCTTGGATTCAACATTTGCCGCTGTTTTTGCCGTCGTCCTCGACTGATTCACGGTCGTCTTTAAACCGCATAGCCCACTTGAAAACAGTCAGTTGTTTCATAACGTCTTCCTTAAACATGTCTTGTAAGTGTACGATAATTTCCGACGGCGGTTTTACTCCGCGTTTCACCAAGAATTTGATCACGATACGTTGCTCAGTATTTACATCGCACATTTTCACGACACGTGTAAAAATCCTTACTTTGCTTAAACGACCACAGAACGCGAAATATACGTGCTACCGTTATGAAAGCTGGATATACCGACTCGGAAATAGTGATGTGTAGTTCGTGAACGAACTGATTGAAAGAACTAATTCATGGAAAAGAACTGAAAAAACTGATTCACAAAACTAAAAAGAACTGGTTCTGTATGAACTGTTTCGGGTGAAACGCGAATAAACAGAATGAGCCGGAGCGAATAGCCCGGACAGACAAAATATAGATGATTACACAGTCGCTTGATATAGCAAGATTTGTTTACATGTAGATCTACAAGATTTTCGAAAACAATCAGTTCTTTATAGAGTGAACTGATCCGGAAAAAGAACAGTAAAACCCATCACTACTCGGAAATATCCCCTCTTTCCGACGGAGACCGTCAGCACCATCGCAGCGTTGCCACAAGTCGCGCTATGAAACAATTCTACGAATACAATTGTCAAACCTCGTATTTTAATTTCTTTTAAATATTCGCATATACATACAACTTAGTAACTACGCAGTGTATTTCCACAGAAAAATATACGTATTTTATTAAGATATTTTAGAAATTAATAAAAAGAATCCATCAAACGGTAATTCTAATAGTGGCTGCTGGAAATATTATTTACTCTCAAATTTTAAATTTTTGCCGGACTACTGCTCATTACCCACAAGAAAGAGGAATAAAGGAAAGGTGGAATTTTCATTATACAGGGAAAAGTAAAGATTTAAACGGAGATTTGAAGCGGCAGGCAATTACTAGCGAGTAAGTAAATAAGCCGTTTATAAAATGTTGAAAATGACGAATAAGTAATAAAAAGCAGTTGATGACAATGATGAATGCTTTGAGATCAGAAATGGCAGTTGGTTGACTCTAATAAATATTTTGCAAAAACGACGTACAAAGGTTAGAAAGCGTGATTGGAACACAGATTAAAAAGAAAAATGTTCACTAAAATATATGCAAATTCTAGATAGAAGAATGTTTTTTTTTTTTTCATTAATTTCTAGACACGGATTTAAACGGGTATTAACATAGGGTCGAAGCCGCACATCTAGTTTATTTACATTTAGACATTTCTTCGACACGAGAAATATTAAAAACTAATATTAGAATTCGCAGCTGCATTTTCCCGGATCTATAAATAATTTCGCAATTTTCAATGTAAGTATTTTTTCGTGATATTACGGATAGGTCACTTCTCAAGGCATCGCGACTACGATCGATCAAGGTGAGTACTGAGCCATGGTGGCCATCGACATGGCCCCGCGCAGAGAATTTGCAACACTGACCAGAATAGGACACACATAAATGCCCGGTAATTATTTTTTAGAAGCAACATCCCTCCCCTCCGTCTGCTTCTTATGTAATTCGCGCATTTCGCCAACTGCTGAATACACATCTTGGTCGTCCTCGTGCAGGCATTTATTTAGGTACCCTCTACTTTACTGGCTGTTGCATTGACAAACGAGCCAAAACAAGCCCAGAATATTCTACGCCATACGAGAGCGACCAAGCTATTAAAATATCTCTGAACCTGCACACCGATCCATGTGCGTTAATAATCTAGGCAATTACACACAGCACATGAATCATATACAGGGTGGTCCAAAAATCATTGCATAATTTTCGAAGAGGTGTATAATAAACTAGCGCGTCTATGAAAAACGTGTGGTTGTTGCCCTCTTCACTTTGACGACGAAGCCTCTGTGATCCTGACCATATCCTTTTTGAATGTCTATCTCTCGTGAACGAACGCACTTCTTTGTACTCCAATTTGCTATCACTCAAACTTCCTACTCCTTATTGTGCCTCGTATATCGTATCGTTTCCGTCGATCTCCGTTGTTCCTATCCTCAGTTCTTTTATTCTATCAATATTTGACACCGACTCTACATTTAACTGATCCTTTTCCCTCGTTTCGTTTCTGGGCGAAGATCCTTTGCTGACATGCTTAAAGGGGGATTAAAAAAAAAAAAAAAAAAAAATGAAAAACGTGCTATATTATACGGGTTATAGCGATAAGTAACACAAAAAAAAAAACTTGTGAAAACGGTCATTAGGACTTTTTTTAAAACTTGTAACGTTTGTACCATTCTTTTCTAATAAACGATTTGTGAACAGTAATTAATTTTGTGATGTGCAAATGACTTTTGGACCAGCCTGTATAATTTAAAAAAACGAACTTAAAATGTTGCTGCTTTATCAGACTGTTCATTTTTACGAATACTGTCATAAGTGATATCTTTATTTCTGCACAAAAAAAAAATGTATAAATAGGTATCACAGTACCCGCTAACCAAAGAAATGCTTATTAATATTTGAATTTCGTTATGCCAATGAAGTAGAATTCAGACCATCTCCACGTGTATTGCATGAATGTTTTATAAATATTATTCAAATTCCGTCCGTGATGGGTTTGTAAATCGCATTGCGGGGCTTTTTTTAATTCACCTTTTTTTGAAATCTACATTTTCCTATGGTAAGTAACATTAATGTCACTAATGTTCGTCATTTAATTTTAAAATTTTGGCTGTTCGTATTTTCCCTATATGCTACTGAAAATGTTTATTATTAATCGGCTAAGGAAACTCATTTTTTTGGGGTTCTTTTTTTTTCTTTATCACTGGTACACTCATATTTATCACTAACGGGTATAATTTTTAATAAACAAAGGATACCACTGAGATCACTCCACATTGTCAAAAATTATGCGTAGTGATGTTAACGTTATATTTCCAACAGAATATTCGAATTTATATTTATCCGTGGTGAAGATTGATAATATTTTAAGTTTTTCACCTGACTACATTAAAAATTAGTCGTTAATTTTTTTTTAAGTTTACCTTTTCAATGGTAAATAACATTATCACTGCCATTTGTCGTGTTAATAAAAGTTTCCTTAAAGAGACCTCCTTTCCAGCTTTTGTTTTAACGTGTTCACTGCAACCACCAGGTAACTCTATTGATGTAATTAGTACATTTTCGAATAATGAAAGGAAATCATTAAAATCGATCTAACAAAAGCGATGCGTAAACAGACATAAATGAAAAACAAAAAAATAAAACATACGCGACAAACATTTAACTTCAATTTTTTCCGAAGTCGATAAAAGATAAATATCTATTTTCGAAATTACAGTTCGAAAATATAATTACGGCTAATAAATAATGGAGCCGGTTAAATAACAAGCGTGGGATTATGCGTATACACGCAAGCAAAACAACCGAAATCTATCTACGACAGATGCAATCAGTGTGAAGATTGTCAAGGCCACTTTTAAAACACGTTTTCAGCGAATACACTATCTCGGTGTACGTATAATGATCAAAAGATAATTGGCAAACAAATGACGAAGCAGACAGCGTACGGTGGCCACAGAGGTTTTCCTCTATGAGGATAATTTATTATTTAAAATCAATCTGGCAGAACATCATCCGAAGAAGAGTCTACTAATGGTTTAATATTTCATACGGAATACCATCTAAGGAAGCTTTCATTTTGAATGATAGCGAAAGGTGAAGTTACCGCAGAATGTTCTCGTGTTGTGATACCTCTGAAAAAACCGACAACAAGATCGGTCGAAGAAGACAGACAATTTACACAGATTCGCGATCTTGACGTGAACATGTATTTTGTGCAACTCTAAATTAAGGGAAAAGAACCGAAATATTCTTCGCTACTTTAATTCTTTGCCGCTAAATATCGAAACGAATGTCACCTGCGCATTTGAAGAGGCGAAATCGGATATGCAACCCTTTTGATTTTCAAACTTTTCGATGGCATATTTCAATCTTGATCGAATCGGTAAACTGGATTGGTCACGATGTGTCCGACTTTTCTTATGAAATAACATCGCCTGCTATTAGAGTTTTTGAAAAAGTTTGATCGACAAAGTAATAGAGTTGACGAGTTTAATTCAAATGGTCGCTAAATTTGTAGATAAATAGCACAGCTCTTATCCTACGGGTTTTTTTTTGTTTTTTTTTTTAATAATAATTTGCGGATCCCGCAAGGCACTAGCCCGTCTGTGGGTTCCCAACATAATTATATCATTAATTTGTACAATATCAACTTAACTTTTTTTTTTTTTTTTTGGGCGCGCCAGCGGCATTTACCCAACAACAACAGAAATTAAGGAAGGGGTTAAATAAAGGGACGATTAGAAATAGAGCTTAGGAAAGATTGGATACTTTCTGTTACAGCATAAAAAGTGTTAACTTATATATTACTATACTACAAAATCCACACTCTCATTATTTATCTCATTTATATTACAATTATACCATCATCTAAAATAATATTTCCTATTACAATACCTTAATATGATAACACCCATATATTACAATAATACGAGTACAATATCATTTTTATACAACTACCACTCTCTCATTAGCAGCTTAAAACTGGAGATAGTAACGAATCTCATATCAATGTAGTCAATGTTATAAGTGGTTATTACTAGTATTACAATACTTTTTTTTTTTTTTTTTTTTTTTTTTGTTACTATTTCTATTGCTCTTTACCACCATGCTATCAACCAAATTTTAACCTTGTTTTTCCATCTCTCCAGATTTTTTTCATTTCGAATTTCCTTTGGTATGTTCCCCATTAATTTTATTAATACCTCTTCCTCTACAATGTGTCTATTTTACTGTTAATCCCCCTAGATCGTACATAGCAAGAATTAATCGCAATTTCTAGTCCTGTAGGTTCTTGTTCTAGTCGGTAACTGCCTATCTTCGAGTTTAGCACTGAGTAATTTGCTGTAATAATATAACATTTTTGGTGACATTTCGTTATTTTTGTTCCACCAAGTGATGTTGGCTAATACGTTTTTCTCTCGTTGTGGAAGACCAGTTTTAAACATTTTTTTTGCAATTTGTTGATTTTCCTTATTTCTGTAATTTTCGCCTCGCCCCAAATTCCGATTCCGTATTTAATTCTGGACATTATCACAGATTCGAAATATTAAGCTTTTGTATGTCGTACCTTGTTTTAATTTATATAGTGCTGGAATAATTTGTCTAATTTTCCCTGTAATATTGTCAATATGATTTCTCCATGTTAGACCTAAAGTTATCCCAAGATATTTAAATTCATTCACATTTTTTAACTTTTCACAACCACATATTTCCTTTCTATGTAAACACTTTGTATTTGTAAAATTAATTTGAGGGCGAACGTTCTAAATCGGCTTGGCGTTCCTATAATTTACTTTCTAGCTCACAGATATTACTATCGTCGAAGGATAATAATAATTATATCGAAAACTCTCGTATCCGACTATAGTTGTCTGCGTAATAGGAAAAACAAAGAAAGGAGTATCAATTATGAGCGTGGAGATGTGATATTAGTCCAATTCGCGCTTGGCAAGTATGTCCACAAACGGGACAGCTACAGGGGACGGACATTTTCGTAACTCTTAGTGTATTCTGTTTTTTTTGGTCTTTAAGGATGGAAACACGGTTATTTTGCGCACATTGTTCTCCACTGTTGTCAGTTGCCACCTGTTTCCGGGTGTTTTCCATTTTAATTAATCTTACTAGCTCCATTATCGTACCTTCTGCGAGGTCTTGCTTGCTTTCGTTTACCATGCAAAATAATTCACCGTATAGTATTCTTTTCGGAAGCCTATTGTCTTTCATCCGTATAGCATGCCCAATCCAACGCAACAGCGTCGTGGCTAATAATATTTCTATGGGTTTACATACACTACAACGAAGGATTTCACAATTTGATATATAAGTTGTCCCAACTAATATTCATTAAACACCGTAAGAAACGTCGCTGAAAACGTTCTAAATATATTATTTGATTCCTATATAACACCCGTGCGTGCCACTACCATATAGAAGAGTTGTAAGTATAACCGCTTTGCTCTCGTTAGAACTGAATGGTAATTATAAATACATAAAAATCTGAAAAAAATCAAAAATTTAAAATAAATACCGATATATTATTGAGGGTGTTGTAACATTGAAAAAAATAAAGAAAAAAAACTCTGTTCCATATTTTCAGGTAGTTCATTAATATTTTATGCAAATTTCTTATTTATACGGTAATTCATTTATGTAAGTTATTAATATATAAATCAAAAAGAGAAGAAAACAACTACTAAGAGCACTAATATTAATAAAAAATGTATTATTACTTATAAAATAAATATGCGAAGAAAATTGTCATTCCCCTTTCATAGTTCTGCGCGCGCGGCCCCGGACAAAACTGTAAAAAATTTAGAATTGGACTTGCTGGTCAATGTAAATATCCGCGACATATAAAGCACCGAATAATTAGTATCTGGCACTAATGCCGAAATTATATATAGCCTCATCTAACTTCGTTGTCGCATTAGAAAAAACTGTTTACGAATAGTAATAAAGAAAATCAGTACGGTAAAAATAAAACAATTTCAACAGTTGTAAATATAAATAAGCAATGATATTACTGCGAATTTTCGAATAACGCGTTGGAAGAAAAATGGGAAATGTTCTCCGGAAGAATATAGAAATACAAAAACTGGAAAATTCTATTTCGCTATATACTCGTAAATAGAATTAAAAAAAAAAAAAAAAAACACCCGTTGGGATGACAGCGGAGATCACAGCACACCGTAGCAATATGCTGGAATTGGTCGGGACATGTTTTTGAGCTTTCTCGCAACGATTCGGAATTTTAAAAAGAATGATGCGGCAGACCGAAAACCTTGAAGCATTTGATAGGTGAATGTCAAAAGGATAATGAACCGCGAAACAAATTACGTAAGGCACGTATAAAAAATAGTATGGTGTAGAACCCTTTCAGTTTCCATCAGCGTAATGGTATCTGAGTTTTGCGTCAGTACGTTACATCAGCTTATTAAAAATACAGGTGAAACATTGTAACGATAAGTCTGCGAAACTGTTGTCGTAATTGAGCATTATTGGAATACAACTGAGCCGCAGAAAAGAACCTAAAAAAAAAAACAAAAAAAACAAGAAGGATACGTCTAAAGGAAATACAGGAAAGAAGTTAGCTAAACTGTGAGTAATTGAATAGGAAGGAGGAAAGCAAAGCGACAAAGTTAGAAGACGAAGATACATTATGATAGGAAAGCAAATCCATAATTGCTGCTGATAGATTCTCGATGGCAGGAAAAGTGGCAATAGTGGAGGTAGTGTAGGAGTTGTCACAGGAAGAACTAGAAGCAGAAGCATTTCAAATTAGGGCAATCGGAGTTGTTGCTTTCAGTAATTGGATGGTTAAGAGCCGAGCCGTTGGAAGGAGCTGGAAGTTTACTGAAAGGATGAGGGGAAAAGTGAGTAAGAGGTTTACATGAAAGTTCAGTTTTGTTGGAAAGTAGTATACCTAAGCGGGACATTTGACGCTAAAGTGGAAGTATTAGGAGGAACCGTAATAGTAAAGGAGGGAATGGAGCGCAGTTGACGTATGAAAATGCCTGAGTTGCATAGGAATTGTTTTTTATGGATGAGGCGTTATGGAAAAAAATGATCTCGTAAGACATGTTTTTTTTTTTTTTAATATCCTTTTGTTTAGATCACTCAGGGCAACTTCGGTCATTGGAGCAATGGGAATCTTTGCAGTTTCGACATGTAGGCGGATTTCGAAGATTATTGCATTCTGAATAAGAATGCTTTAATGAACAGTGGGAGCAAATAGAACTAGAGTTACGCCAGTGTCTCGCAATCTGACTGAAAAGAAAACACTTGGAACACTGAGTAGGAGGTTTGATACTAGGTGAGACGGGAAAACAGAAATCGAAAATAGATGTAAATTCAAGAAAAATGGTATTCGCGAACTCAAGTTCCACTGCTTCTGTGAGAATTTTCTGACTTTCGGCAGTGTAAAGGATTTTTCTAATGGAGATTACAAGGGCAATTTACCATTTTTCATCTTAGCCTTTCTACAAAACCGATATTTCAAAATACCGCCTAGGCACAACGTACTCCAGCGCACGAATATAAGAAACAGGTACCCCGCAGGGGTCTGTAGCTAGTCTGATTACATTTATTCTGGCACTGAACGATATTCGTACACAAATCAAGAAGCGAGTAAAGTACTCTTTATTTGCTGATGATCTTGCCGTTTACATCCGAGGCAAATCTGTAAGAAAAATACAGAACATACTACAGAACACGATAAATAATCTACAAACATGGATAACGAACAAAGGACTCAGATTTTCACCAGAAAAAACAGTCGTACTAAATTTTCATCGAAAACGTTGTCCAACACCGGACATTAATCTCAAAATCTACGAAACCTCCATCGCAAACACGCAATCACACAAATTCCTAGGCCTATATTTCGATACACGGATGAATTGGAAAATCCACATAAATCATGTCAAGCGAAGGGCAACTACCGGACTAAGCCTACTAAAAAAGCTGAGCCATTCAAAATGGGGAGCTGACAGATGGGCAATGCTGCGGATCTATACTAGCCACCTTCAATCAGTAATCGATTACGGTTCAATAATCTACGACACAGCAGCAAAAGCAGACCTTGATAAACTAAATGTGGTTGGAAACCACGCTCTACGCCTATGCATTGGAGCCTTTCGTACAAGTCCGATCACAAAACTTTATGAAGAAATAGGTACTATCACACAACAAAATAGAAGAAACCAATTATCTATAAAATACTACATCAAGGTCGCGGAAAATGAACACCACCCAAATCATTTTAAATTGTTTCACTCTTATCTAGAAAAGCAGTACACACGATACAAACCATTTGGAACTCGAATAAGAGAACGCATAGCTGAGACTGGAACCGATCCATCAAACCTAGCTACACTCAAAGAAATGGCGCATCGATTCAAATTGATTAAATCGCAAAATGCCACAGCATACCGGATAAATAGAAGGGAGGAAGTGATTCTGGCCAGAATACGTATAGGGCATACTTTATATACGCATGGCCCCCTATTCACGAACAAAGCTCTGAGGAAATGCCCACGGTGTAATACGAACATCACTATCATGCACATCATCGAATCGTGTATAATATACAAATCGATAAAGGATAAAATTCTCGGGCACGACTTAAAATATGAAGATCTAAAGAAAGATAATGAATCCATATGCCGTAAACTATTCAGATTTTTAGAGACTATAGACTTATATCAATTAATTTAAACTAAAATATTTTTGAGTTATTGAATTTTGTTATTTTTAATTGTTATATTTAAAAGTTAAAAAATTATGTATTTTGTTATATTATTGTGAAGTTCGAAGACGCTAAAGGCCCAAGATGCCGGACGTCTTTAAATAAAAACTTTTGAATTGAATTGAAGATAAGATAATGAAATGTAGGTGAATACATCCTGTTTGTTAAAATGGTATAATAAAACAAACTTTAATAACAAACAATATAGAACAATAAATTAGATAAATACCTATTTAGAAACGTTTTCGGGCATAACCCATCATCAGCTAACACTAACTTAAAGGAAACTTAAAACATACTGAAGTGAATATAGGGAATACATGTGTATATATAGTAGATGTAAAGAGGAATAAATATGGCAATCTATAGGTTGAAAATGCTAATAATTAATATAAAATATAAAATAAAACAAGAAGACAAAAAGTTAAATTTTTATATTAAACAGTGGATTATTATTATTAAGTGTGTGGTCATTTAAAATATTATTTTTATATTTATTTATATAATAATTTTCTGCAATGTTCGTATTATTACCTTTGTGATAAGTAGCCAGGATGGTTACAGTATTTTCTATTGAATTTGGTTTATGTTTATTTTTAATTAGATGTTCTGCATAGGTTGATTTTTCTATTTCATTATTATTAAATGCTTTTATATGTTCTTTATATGTGCAATTAATTTTTCGCCCTGTTTGACCAATGTATGATTTCTCACAATCAGTACAATTTATTTTATATATACCGCTATTTTCGTAAATATTATTATTTTTTAAATTTAAGGTGTTTATTTTATATCTTAAATTATTTTTAGTTTTGAATGCTACATTTAAACCTTGTTTTTTGAATAAATTGGTTAATTTGTATATGTTATTGTTTATAAATGTGAATATTATCCATCCTTTATTGTTAGTAGCATTATTGACTCTTAATTTTTGTATCTTCAGTATGTTTTAAGTTTCCTTTAAGTTAGTGTTAGCTGATGATGGGTTATGCCCGAAAACGTTTCTAAATAGGTATTTATCTAATTTATTGTTCTATATTGTTTGTTATTAAAGTTTGTTTTATTATAAGATAATGAAATAAGAAAGATCTCACCAAGTTAGCTGATATAGAAAACAATAAAATCATGGATTGCTGATAAAACCATTGTCTCCGTTCTGCATCATTTTCTCGGTTTGCATCTGCATCTACCCCATTTTGTTCAATTTTGCCCCTTTTAATCCTCTTCTGATTATTTTCTTTATGGCCATCAGGAGGGTCATGTTTTATTTGAATGTTCGATCTTTTCTGCTGAACAGTCAGCAACTTTCTTCTCTTCCCTACTAAAACTATCCTTATTTCCCTTGTCGGAGTGTCTTATCTTATTTCCTTCTACTTCAGTTATTCCTACTCTCAACTAATTTTTTATCATTTATCGTTAAACGTTTAAGAATATAACTTTATATTCTCTTTCTTCCTATTTCTTGAGCTAATGTCCTCGTTGACAAACCCGTAGAAAAAAAAGAAAAACATAAAAGTGTTTTCTCCCGATAAAAGTTAATCGTTGAATAATAATACTGCGTGAAAAAAAATAAAAACAGAGGAACAGAAATATGTTAAATTTGGCAAGTACAGAAAATAAAAAAATCTTCATGACTTCTTTTAACAATATTCATATTAACCATAATTATGAATCAAGTCTGTTTTTTGGTTTTTTCCTTTCTAAATTTTCATAAATTCTTGTTCGTTTGTTTTTAATTATTCACACCTAATTATATACTCAAAGCAGATCACTCCAATGTTAATGTTAATTAAAAAACTTACATCGGTAATATTCGAACAATATTTTTTAATCGTTTTTTACAGGCCAAATTACGTTACCTTCTGGTGCGTTGTCCTTTACGCGCGGTTTTCTATTGGATGCCGTTCGTTATCTACAAAGATTTTTTGTTACCTACTAAGATGAGACGGATAAGTATTTATTTATTATCGCGACCATTTCATCTTTGTCGTAGTAATTAACATTTTATCATTCGCCGTATTCAATATGCTTTGTCGAAAGCGTGTCATCCGTATGTTGCACTCTGCCTATCCACTCATCAAGCGAGGCCACCAGAATGTCTCATGTTTTTCAGATGTCTAGAGTCCGAATAACAACGATTCCGATAGCATTACAAATAACCCAGGTAACGTAAGTTCTGATCTAACAACTTGTGAAACTGTTCCGGTTAAATTGAAATCGAATTCTTCCCAATTTAGCGCAGATTAAAAGAAACCTCGGCAATGCATGGAAAATACAAAACATACTGATTTTAACGCTAATAAAACGGCTGTATTCGGTAGCATTTACCAGCAAAAATATGTAAACATAAACAACCGTATAAATATACACTTCTATATAATAATATAACACATTTAGATTTATCCGCACGGAAAGCGAAGGTGTTTCTTACCGGATAGGAGCGTGTTGTTATACATTTACTTATTATTAGTCGTACATAATTAATGTTTTGAGGGAAAAACAATAAAAAAAAGCCTGCATACATGCGTAAAGCCTTCCAGAAAATATAGGGAAATTTATACTAATTTAATTTATAACGGATATTACGTACGCGCGAAATTGCTTAACACTAATACGAGATACAGGAATGTATAACTTAGATGGAATCGTCAGACGCAAGAGTTTTATAAAATTATTCATTTAACTGTCAGTAGTATGTGCTTTATCCTTCTATGTTTGTGTTTTTTGTACCTGAGCTTTGTGGTTTGATAATCATAGGAACAACCTACATTATTGATTAATATTGAGTGTACTGCAGGCTTCAAAAAATTTCAGCGTGTTCTCTGTAATTACTATTTCCTGTATGTTCGGTATTTTTACATATTTGCGCTTAGTGTTGATGTTAGTGTATCGTGGTTTATTCAGTATACTCTATATTCGTAGACAATGATTTTGAATTCTTTGCAGTTCCTGAAAAATATTATTACTGCATATAATATTTTGGGAAAGATGATTTGTTTATAGGTAATAAGTTTGTTTTCAGGTGTTAAATGCGACTTTCTATTAAAGTGTACAGGTATAGACAACAGAGCTCTTTCTGAGCTTTTATAACTTTATTTTTGATAAGTTTCACGAAATTTGATTTTTTATCAAGTGTTAAACTTAGATATATTGGATTTCATCGTTCCATTCCACCTGTCTGTCTTGGGTATTTACTTCTTTTCGTATACACAGTCGTCTTCTAGTAAATAAAATGGCTTCCGTTTTATTGCTGTTTATTTTAACCTGCCACTTTTTAAAATATTTTATTATTGTGTTAGCTGCTTTTTCTAATCTATTTAGTTATTGTGTCTGTTCTATAAGATGATGCTACTATTGCAGTGTCATCGGCGCATATATAGGTACATTTCAGACTCTTTGATTTTAGGAATGTCATTTAAATATATGGTATAAACAAATACGGTCCTAAAATGCTTCCTTGCCGTACACCAGTAGTTATGTGCTATTTGGGTGACTCATAATTATTTAGTTTAACATAAAATTTTCCGTTTAACAGATACGATTTCAATATACATATTAAAGAATAAGGATACTTAAGCTGAATTGGTTTAAATATTATACCTTCTGTCTATGCGGTGTTACAAGCTTTTTCCATATCTAGCAGTAATACTCCTGTATGTTTGTTCAGATTGAAATTGTCGGTAATTTTACCACAGATTTTAGTTGGTTGTATAGTTATACCAAGTTTAGATTGGAAACCAAATTTTCCCCTTCCTCGCTATGCCTAGTTTTCGCCATCTAGCCATTCAACTATTTTTTTTTTTTTTTTAAGTTTAGTTATTATTACTTATAAATTATTAAAATAAATTATATTCTATACAATTATGTTACTAAGTTTTATGTATTGGTACAAAATTTAAGCAGGTTTCTGATCTGGTTCTCGCACTATCTGCAATAAGGTTATTGGCATGGTCTTATAGAATAGTAATATTCTTTTCAAAAAATTTGTTCTATGATCATCATGTATTTCACATTGCCAAATAGTGTGTCCAATTGAGCCGATCTCCCCACATTCGCATAAATTATTCATTATTATGCCCAGCTTATGTAATATTTCCGGAGTTCTTGTGTGACCCGTACGTATTCAGCATATATAACGTACGAGTATATGAATTCTCGGTTCATTTTATTTGTAAACCACATCTTCTTCTGTGTAGTTTTTTTTGTATTTCGAAGTATTTCTTCCCAACAATCCCTCTAATTTTTTCATATTGTCCTTGCCACTCATCATTTATCATCTGTTCAATATGATGGGATATATATTCTATCCACGGTATTTTAACCTTTTCCATTTTATTATTTCGATTTATTTTTCTAGCTGCTTTGTCCACTATTTCGTTTCCCTCGTTACCGCTGTGGCCAGGTATCCGTTTGAAACATATTATATTTTTATTTTTGTAAAGTTCACCAATAATATTTAATACATTGTATATTATGTTGTTATCGGTGATACATTTTTTTTTTAAATTATTTTTTGTATTGCTGATATGGAATCTGTCAATATTAAAATTTTTTTTGTTTTGTACCCTCCCGATTGTTCTTAATGCTCTCTGAATAGCCATTATTTCCCCTGTATATGATAAATAAAGTTTCGGAAGTCGAAATGATTTTAAGTTATTTTTAGTAATATATACCGTTGCGGCACACACTTGTCTGTCTTCTTTTATTGACCGCTCTGTGTAAATAATTTCGAATTCGCTGTATTTGCTTTGTATTGTGCTGTTTAATATTTATTCGTTTATATTATTATTGTTATGAGATGTTCCTAAATTAACATCCGCATATATTGGTGTTATCCATTTGAATACGGTATATTAATCGGCTGAAGCTTTAATATTTGTTGATATGTTAACATTATTTATTCTTTAATAGCTTTTAAGTAATAATGGGGATCTTTTTATTCTCCTAATATTTATTCTGCATCGAAATATTTTCCAGTGTTGTTATTTGTCTATTAATAGGGATATTGTCTCTGTGTTTTATATTTTAAGAATTTTTTGTCCGAACTTTTTTGTAAGAAAAAACTAAATGGTAGCTCAACTCCTTCAACCTGATTTACATGGTTAGGTGAAGATGACATTGTTCCTAAGGCCAATTTGAGCGCTTTGTTCTGTATCACCTCTATTACTTTAAATTTTGCTTTTGCTATTGTAGCACACATAATTCCTGAATATTCAATATGTGTTTTTATTAGTGATCTATAGATCATCACGTTAGTTAGTGGAAGACTGACAGATTTTAATTCATTAACTGTCCTTAGTATGTTAAGTCCTTTGTAGCATTTTTTTATTATTTTATCTTTCTCATATTTCCACGTTAATTTAGTATCAAATTAAATTTCTAAATATTTCTAAAATTCTGTTATTTCTATCGTTTTATGGTTTATTCTTAAATATGGGCTGGCATTAATTCCGTGTCTAGTAAATATTACACTAATTTTGTTTTATCAACTGACAGAGTTAAATTTAAAGAATTCATTATATTCATTACTTGATTCAGTGCTTTTTGGCTTTGTATTATAGCCGTTTTTAATGTGGGGCAGCTGTGGTATAGAGAATAATATCGTCTGCAAATTGTAAAATTTTTGTTTTCTTCTGGAAGTTAATTTTATTCAGGTATATGGTGTATATTGTACACAGAATTGGACTTAATATCGATGTCTGCGGTATCCCTTCATTGCATATAACTGCTGTATCCCCTTATATATTTTTTTTCCTGATGTTTAACGACAATTTTCCTGTTACTGTAATAGTTAAATATCCAGTTACATAATGTGGAGCTAATGCCGATTTCTCTCATTATTCTATATAATGTTTTTACATTTACTTTGCCATATGCGGATTTTACGTCTAAAAAACTGCTATTGTATAATAGTACTTTTGACATATCAATTTATAGATCTGTATTAAATAGGTTTAGGATGTTCCTTGCAGATAGTTTTTTTTTTTAAAACCATATTGAGCTTTTGGAAATATACTTCTATTTACCGCCACTTCATTCGATTTTTAATTAGTAGTTCCATAGTTGTGCCTACGTATGATAATAGTTTTACTGGCCCATATGATGTATATACATTTTTTTCTTTACTGTTACGTTTTAGAATAGAGCCAATTAATTTATCTTTCTATAATTCTGGGATAAAATTTTGTTGTAATGAATGATTACATATTTCTAGTAATAATGTTAGTCCCACTCTGCGGCGGATTCACTGGAGGGGGGGAGTAGACCGAAGCCTCTCTGAAAAAATGTGTTATATATATTTTTTTTACTTGCTCGTGAACAAAGAATTCGGATCGGATTACTAACAAAAACGAAAACGAAGTAAAGTGTCTAATAAAAATACTATCTTTTTCGCTATTTCTAAACTACCATATTTAAGGTATAATTTTATAATTTCGTTTCATTTTTCACTTAAAAATAAAACTAAGATTAAATTAAAAATTGTAACAATTACGTATTTTTAAAACATTTTTAAATTTCTAAAGAGGTCGCTATTTGATTTTCTTTATGAAACAAGAGGTATTTCTTAAATCTACTGCCTACCGTAGAAGATTTTACGTAATTATATAATAATGTCCTTCTGGATCCACTCCTGACTACTATCTATGAATATTTCATTTAAAGATGTTTTGTTTTTTTAAAAGTTTTAAACATAAAACAGAAGATATTTAATACGTAAAACATTTCGAAATACAAAAAAAAAATTATTTAACAAAGTTATGAAAATATTATAATCTTTCAATATAATCCCCTCCTCTTCAATGATACGTTCCCAGCGTCGGGACTGATTCTGGATGCTGTCCAGGAGGCCTTTGAAGTTAAGTTCACGAATACGTCGGGTCATAGCATTATTCAAGGTCTCTAAATCCGGAAAACGGATTCCTCGCATCGGCTCTTGAGTTTGCAAAACAGGTTATAATCACAAGGAACCATATCCGGCGAATAGGGTGGATGTGATAACAATGCCCAGTCGAATTTCATCATTGTCATGAGGGTGTGCATTATCATGCAAGATGAGAACGCCGCAATCAAGTAGTGATGGACGCAATTTTCGGGAGAATAAGTTTTGCGCAGTTTAGAAATCCTATTTCTTTGCATATTGAGAGTATATACGGTAAGTTTATAGGTTGGCTATTTGCTTTTTTGATTTTTAACTATGTCAGCGTAGCTTAATCTGTTTTCATTTGTCTTTTTATTATTAATATTTATGTTACTTTTTGATCGAAGATTGATTTATTACGAAACTCTATCGATGACTATTTAATGTGAAATTTTATCGAAAGCCCCGTTCGAAGCGCTATTTAATACGAATCTTTTCGAAGATTTGTTTCTCTTTGTGGTGATCTAAAAGGCTGTGAGAGTCCTGTCTGTATATACCTCTGTCGGCTACTTTCAGCTACACTTCAACCTTAGGTTTCCTGCTTAGGCTGCTATCGTTCTGATAAAAGTGCCCAAATTGAGCGCAAGTTTTTCCGTGAAAACTCCCCGAAATTTCAAACACTCAACGATCGTAAATAGAAATGTATTTTTTAAAAAATGTTTATTAAATCCGAAAAATTATATAAAACTCGGCCATTTTGGCCTCGCAAGAGGCTCTGCCCGTTGACCCACCCCTCTTGCTTACATTTCTATCTCTTTCTCTTCTATACTTTGTGTAAAACGATCAATTCTTACCGACATCGACAAAAAAATAAATAAAAAAATTACATTATCACAAAAATCCTGTATCTAATGAATGCATGATCAAGAATTAATATTTAACCTTCGTTACATAAAACTGGGATATATTTTCGTTACATAAAATCGGAACATTTGTTTCGTTACAAAATCTAATGGGGACCGGGGTAAGAATTACGTTGTAATTAATATATATGCGGAATTCGTATTTTTAAATAAGAACTACGTCACGTGTCTTAAGATGGACCAGGCAAAAAGTGTACCAACTAATGCATTACACTGTATCTTGCAAAATCGCTAGCCAATAAAATTCTAAATCTTAATGCAACACAAAACCAGACGTATACTTAAACTCTGTTCGCTCGCCTTCTCTGTTATCGGCGTTGTTGTTCGGAAGTCGCGAAGTACGCTTTATTTATTTTTGTCGCTTATTTAAAAAAAAAAAACAGATAACGCCGCAAACCCTGATTCGTATCAATATGCACGAAGTAATAGTTGACCGGACAATGTTCTCTCCAGCAAGACCACTGTAATCGTGAGATCGCTTCTGATTTCATAAATGAAGTGATGCCGATAATAATGACGTTTCTCCGACTAATTTACAAGGACACGCGCGCAGCGGCGTAACAGACCTATCTTTCAAAAATTTCCTCAGTTACTGAAATAATAATACTACACAATGCTATATTTCTTGTTCGAGAGATAGTTCTGCATCATACAAAAATTCGATTTTTTTTTTGGTTTTCTACTGATGCGGTGATTCATTTTAAAAGGTTTCCTTTACTGAATTTTGCACCCACGAAATAAATAATAGTCGAATATCAAAGGAAACGGTATAATTATTTTGCTTGCATTTCGAAAATATTAATCGCGTCTTCTCAATGCGACGATGATGTAAAATAATGAAAGCGTACGTGCAAATTCGGAAACGTATTTGTAAAATGAGTTGTTCGCACCTCCTTTATTATTATTATTATTGCATTTTTTAGAGCTCTTTTAGACCATTTACTTACCAGTTTCCTTTTTCTTTCCTATACATTAATGTATAGGACGTCTAATATGTAAGCGCCCCCTGCGCCCCCTACTCTCATTAGTGCCGTTGGGCTTAGTACATTGTGAACCTTAACTTCACAATCCCAACGCCCTCTCAAGGGTATGGAACTCACTTTACTTTTTTATATATATATATATATATATATATTTGCGTCGATTGACATATTTTTATTTTTTGGTTTAATATGTTCGATGCAGGTAGTAAGAATGATTAACTGCAATTTTGTTAACTAGAATAAACGATAATAAGAGTGTTGGGTACTCACGTAACGGGCAAAATTAACCATGTGAGACCCACAACTTATTTATTAATATTAAAAAAAAAAAAAAAAAAAAAAATTGGTTAGTTATACCGCACGGGTACGATAAATGAATACAAATAACTTTATTTTAACGTAAATAATATTCAGTTCGTCAATTAATTATTATAATTACAAAATGGTATTTTACGGGGTAATGATTTTACAAAATCTGTCGCGTGAATCTTTGATTTTATACGGTAAGGTGTGTAACGGATGCCGGCGCCCTCTCCGCTATCGAAGGAAAGTTACCTAAATCTGAAATAATCTTAAAGAAAATAACACTTTTTTAGATATTTCTTTACTGCGAAAATATCAGATGAAAACGCAAAATCGAAAGCAGATACTGATCACTGCACGTCGTGAGGTAGTACTATATTCATACTTTATTTACACGCAATACCGCTAAGTTAATAAGATCAAGCAGACGATTTGGCCGTTGCTGTATAATGAGAATTAAAATTTTGCTGTGCGTAATTGGGTACCAGAGAAATCTGGGGGAAAGTAAAGGCGGATAATCCAAAAGTAGAAAGGAACTGGCCCCAGTATTCTTATCAGATCCATTAGAACCTTAAGTACATTATGAAAAGCTTAATTACACAATATCCGTTATACCTTATCAAGGATATATGGGACTTGCTTTACTTTACTAGCCGCGCACGTGAATACTTTCCGTTGAAAATAATGAGGTAAATATCGGCTATAAATTTATTTTAGATACTCGTAAAAAAAAGTCAAAACTGTACTACCGGTCGTTGACGGCGAACACGTTTATTCATTTTTAATAAATTCGAAATCAAGGTGCCTGTGTTTGCGTTGGGAGGAGAGGGGATTATCGCCCATGTTGCGGATTATATATAGATTTTTATTCGATGTAAGTAAAATCAAACGGATTCGGTTTACTTAATCTTACACGAATCTAGTGTAAAAGTATGGCAAAAGTAAAGTAAGTCCCTGACCCCCTTAACAGGAGGCATCGGGTATTGTGAAGTTAAGCTTTTCATATTGTACTAAGTCTAATGGGTATCTGATGAGAATACTGGGGCCAGTTCCTTTCTCATGGGATCTGCCTTTACTTTCCCACATATATAATACCTGAGAACGACTTGGACCCGGAACGAGGCAAGTCTGGAACCCATGTTCTCTGACTCAGTAGCCAAGCACCTTAACCATTAGGCTACCGCGCTACCATGTACATTACATAGGTTATATATATAAAATAAAAAAATAATAAATAAAAATGTTTAAAGGTGGAGCGTGTTGTTGGGAGAGTGATAGTGTCAGGAAATGGAAACTAGTTACTGGCTAGAAGTTGTCGGGTCCAGATCGAGTTCGCCTTCGAGGAATGCGTACGGTGATTGGGCAACAAATGAACTGATTCGCACATCATAACACGAAAAAGAAAACTTAATTAGAAATTGTCCCAGTTGAAAAACAGTTAAAGTCGCGAAAAAGTATTGTGACTACTTTTGGTAAGAATTACGAGACCGTTTCGCAACCGAAAGAAGCTCGCGATCTCGAACAAGGTACCAGAGATAGATTGTCTGAAACTCGATTTTGTAATTAAGAAAGTTCGTAAACTTGTTTATACTGTTCCCTGAATTCATCGGGAATCACCAACGCACACCCACGTATCAGCAAGGTGACACAATCCCCGCGTACGTGTACAATTTATATTATTTTCAATTAATCGATGATGCTCGTTTCCGTTTGCGTATATATTTAAGCGTTTATTTCGTTTAAGAAATATAAGTATAGGAAGTTAGTAAAAATATACATTTAAAAACCGAAACCCCGATATTTAATAGTTTAATAATAATAATAATAATAAAATGATAATTTAACCCTTGTGTTCGCACCCAACTTTACCTACGTTGTTACGCACCCGGGTACCCGGATATTCACCTCTTATTTTTCTCCGCTTTTCGAATATTACGATCATGAAAAAGCTTTTTAAACATTTATTTCTATAAACAGACGTCACTATTGATTAAAAATGCCCGTTCTTACACTTTTGGCTGACTTCACATCTTTTGCCGGAGAATGCTGAATATGCACGCTGTTCAAGGAAGCCCGAAAAATAAAAACGATGCCTGGGAAAAATTGTCAAAAAACGTTAACAGGAAATCATTATAATCATCACTATCAATACTATTGCATATCTAACTGTTCTAACTCGGCCAGCGTCATAAAAGATGTCACAGCTTCCGAATCCGTCTTACTATATAGTCTCGTAGGACCTTTCAACTCAATTCCTTTTTTATAGTTAAAAAAAGTAGGGGTATGGAAGGGTCAGCATAGAGCATAGTGAGTGTTTCGTGTTTGAAGACTTTCTGGCGACCAACCAGGCGTGCTGTCCAATATCATTTAGAACCATTACTTCCCATTTTAGAATATTTTGTACAGATGAATGGAACCTGGCAACACTGGCAGGCTGAATGTGTGCGTCGTATAAGCTTGGATTTCAAGAGCTAAACGGTAGTGTTTTGAAGTTCTAAAAGCGAAGACGTAATTCTTGCTACTAAAAAAATAAATAAAACTTAATTGGATACCGAAAAATCCAAAACTTTGAAGCTATGGAACAACTATCGAGAGCAGAATTAGACAAAGCAGCTGCTTGATGAATAACTTTATTCTTTCCATGGTCGCACAAAATTTACACAATATATTCCTTCTAAGCCGGCTAGATATGGCATTAAGATTTGGTGGATTTGCGACACTGAAAATGCTTATCCATTGCGCGGTATCATTTATGTATCAAGGAGAACGAGTCGTAAAAGAGCACGCAGCTCCGTACCGAGTCAGTGGTAGAAATATTACCATGGATAATTTTTTTACAACGTTACCCCTTGCCAAACACACGCTTTCGTGGAATTTAACTATCGTTGACACTTTGAGACCGAATAAATCTTATGTTCTAAGTGTGATGACTCCACATAAGTCGAGATAAGTATACTCTTACTGAATTTGCTTTTAGTGAGAGGGTACCAATGTGTTCATACGTGCCAAAGAAAAATAAAGCTGTAATTATGTTGTCGACTATGCATGCTGACACTGCAGTAAATAATGACAGTAAAAAATCTCACATTGTAACATACTACAATAAGTATAAAGCTGGCGTTGATACACCATGGATCAAATGTGCCCTCGATACACTACACAACGCCGTACTCTGAGATGGCCGATAGCTATGTTTTTCAACATGCTGGACATTAGTTCACTTGCGTCCTATTTGATTTATTACGAAAACAACAAAATGCTTCCGAAGAGAACAAACCAACGACGACTATTCATGCGCCAATTAAGTGAAGAACTCTCAAAACCAAAAATTGAAAATCGGTCGCAAAACGTTCAAATAATGCGAAATTACAGCACAAAAATCGCCACTGAAAGTGTGATAGGGGCAGGCATTAAACCCCGTCGAAATCATTCCAGATCCTGCTAATGAACGACATAAGTCAGGGAGGATCAAAGTCACTGGCTCCTGTCATATTTGCTGCAAAGCAACAATAATGAGAAGGAGAAAAACACGAAACGCATGCTGCGATTGCAACAAACCTGTTTGCAATGAACATGCTACAATATTCGAGAAATATCACAAATGCAGGGGATAATTAATTTTCCACATTTTTTTTTTTTTGTATTCCGTACCATCCCAAAACATATTCGATATATAAAAATTAAATAAAACTATCCCAAATCAATAATCCAGTCAAAAAGTTGTTTTTTTTTAGATGGGTACCCGGGTACCCGGGTGCGTCCGTGATGTATCTATACTTTACACTCGATTTTTTCTTAGTAATTTTCGTTATTTTTTATTCCAAATAAATTATCCGCTTACAATTAAGTTAAATAACGACGATCCAGAGGTGTTTGCCGAAATTCCTACTTTTGACCAAGTTGCATTCAAAAGTGCACCGTATGGGTACCCGGGTGCGAACACAAGGGTTAATTCTACGTCTACGGCAATTAGGAGACCGCGGTAGCATCCCCCCTGAAGGAATAGACACCGTATCGACGAATAAGTGTTATCGAACACTGTGTTTATATGAATTTTACAGATACGCCCATAAAATAACAAAGCAGAATGTAAGCTTTTCAATATCTGAAACCGACGTCCATTAATTGTGTTATCGGTATTAAGAGTAAGCAATAATTTTCATATTAAATTGAACAATGTCGTGGTCTTTTGCTAATGAATGATCGATTTAATGCCAGTTTTTATTTCGGCAATGCCAGCTACACCACATTAAATGAATTGCCGGAACAGAACATTTTTTTGAGCAGATGCGGGGAACGCGCTATTATAAATTACTTTAAAAAAAAAAAATATAATATAAAACGTGATATTTCAATATTTTAATTTCGACTAATGCGACATGCATTTAAATATTAATTAAAATGCAAATAATAATTGCGTCTAAGTTCAAGTGGCGCTTAATTTTATTATCATACGGTAGTTAATGACATTTTATTTTTTTAAAAGATGGAACACTGCCCCTCCACATCCTGCTAAAACCATCGCTGATCCGGGGCCATTTACTTTTTTTTCTTCTCTATTAAATAAAATATTACGTGCGCAAATGTATACCATATAAATATATATATATATATATATACATATATATATATACCTTATGTATACAAGCTGATGTTTTTTAAAACTTTTATTGAAAAGAGAAAAAAAGAATGTTAATGATTACACAAATATTTTACGTCCAATCGATCGACGTTAAAGATAAGAAAAATTATATGCACATTATAATTTATATAATACAAACAAATATAATGATAACCGAATTACTAATAAAACTAAAGAAAATCGTAACAATGGTCGTAAAAAATGTAAACAACTGAATAACGAGCTAGCATTTATTTTACGTGTATACATAGAATCAACTGGAATTTATACTGTTGTTGGCTTATGAATAAATAACGGAACAATACCGCGAATGTAAGTTTAATCGAATGGAAGGGTAATGAGGGAAGGGAGAGAGCGATTTTATCAAAAAATTAAAGTAAAAAGAATTAAAGGCGCATGGAAATAATATTAAACTTTAATGCGTACAGATTCTAGAAAATTAAATTACACAAACTTAACTGAAATCAAAAAGGACGTTATTTTTCTAAAATCTTATCGCGTTATAACGAATATTAAAGCAATTTAGGAAAACAAACGATTATTTTAGGATAGGCTCTACGTGTCGGTTTTTTAACCGTTATCGGTAAGCTATTCTCTTTTACATTCGATTTACAATATTGCAGCTTCCTGATTGCAAAAAGTTTATCATCATTGAATGGTACTTTTTATGTAAATACTTTTCTTTCTTAAGTATAATATCGTGCACCGATTAGAACAAATAAAAATCCGTTTTTACCGAAAATTGCGAGTGAAAAACTATATAATTCAGAGTGGACGTATTCGCATTCAAAGAAATAACGAATAAACGGGAGAAACTGAATAAATTATAATTTCGTCGTCGCATTGTGATAGGAAAATTAAACGTAAATTATTTTTTCTAACATTAATTCCCGGTAATATGTAAGAAATTTACAACGTAATATACATATTTCTATAAATAATTTGCTTGCTTAAACAGGTATAAAATAATATTTTGATTAATCGAATGTTCCTGATGCTCTTTTACGTCATTTCTCTTCGTCGTCTTGAGGTCGGGATTTATTTACTCCGTATTTTTTCCATTCTGTGAAAAAAAAAAAAAAAAACAATACTAAAAATTTAATAAATTCAAATACAAATCTTCTCAATAATAACGTAACCAGCAAGAAATTACTTGAGACCGCTGAACCGATTTGAAGCACTTTTGCCCACACCCTTAACCCCTTTACCGAATATAAAACAATAAGCGCTACCTGCGAATAATAATGTAGAATTTATTTTAGAATATAATAGAAAATGTCGACCTAATCGGGAAATAAAATAACAACCGGTATTAATGGAATTTCCAAAGTGAGATTATAACTAAACGGAGGTAATCGTGGCATATGTTCTGACCAATGTTATTTATTAAACTAAGTTGAGATTTATACATAATTCCGCTACACCGGCAACATATCATATCACTCGGGTGCTTATTGCTAGAGAGCTAATAATTTTTCTAGGTTAATAGAATATTAACTTGTTTGCTAGAATTATAAAGTATTAAAATAAATGTTGAACCTTTTTCGCATTTAGCCTAGGGGGGGACCAGTTGAAAGTGAAAACCTATTAAAAGATGTATACTGAAATATCCGAAATTACTTATTTAAAAGTCCGCGTAAAATATTTCTCATTTTTTTGTGCTGAACGATGATAGCGGGGTTAATTATGATTTTCAATTTCAGCACGATCAGTGCTAGTTTGCTCATTGTTATTGTTAGTTGACCTTTCAAAAATGACACATACGAGTCTGATGTGCGAAAATAAGTCAACGAGTCCAAATCATAAAAAAAAGTAAAAAGTATCAAAGAAACACTCCAAAATCGTTCTAAACTAAAGGCTAATGTTAACTGCTTTTCCCGCCAAAAAGACAGTTAACAAAGAATACTCAGATTGAGCGCTATGAAGTTTTTGGATAAAAATATCCGTCGCCATAGGCGTACCCAGGCAAGTTTTTCGGGGTGGGGTGTGGTGGGGGGATCGGTTTATGTAAAAAAAAAAACACTTGACAGAAAAAAGGATTTTACTTAGTAATTATATTTTATTAATAATCTCTTATATAATAGTTCTAAATGCGTAAGACTTCTGTTCGTTTTCATTTTGAGAATAATTTACACTAATACATAGTTAGTTGTATTGTCAAAATACCTGGTACCAAGACATCTTTTGACCCTAAAGCGACAATACAGCAACGTAAAAATCCATTTCGGGAGGGGTTTGAACCCCCTCCCCCCCCGGGGTACGCCTATGTCCGTCGTGACTTCTTCTTTTATTCCTCAATCTTTCAATTGGTGGTCAATCATCTGGAGGGTACATTACTTAGAATCGCTTTGCCTTTAAGCATCTAATTGTCGGGCCTTCTCTTTCACTAGCTGGTATTTGTTCACCTTTGTACCTCACATTATTTGTGAAATGAATTTTTGCCACCGCGGCTTGTTCTTTTACCATTTACTGATACTTCGATTATTGATGTTAAATATCTGTTATTTCTTATTACATGTCCTATTGTACATCTTCTTTTACTTATGATCTTTATTAAGCAGCGTTCTCCATTAATATTTTTCGAGCACTTCTGTATTTTTAATTTTGTCTAATTACTTAACTTTTTGCATCTTCCTCAAACACCTAATTTCAAACGCTTCTAATTGTTTGTGTTCTTTCTTTATTTATAGTCCAAGATTCTGCACCGTACAGAAGCACACTCTAAACGTATATTTTTATTAATCTTTTTCGCAGTCCTACATTTATGTTATTGGCTGTCGGCAATAATTTCAATGAAGGCAGCTTTCACCTGCATTATCCTAGACCTTATTTCCTGATCACACCTTCCATCTTCTGTTACTATTGAACCAAGGTATCTGTGCTTTTTTACATGCTGTTGTATTTCATTGTGTAATTTTATTTTTACTTCTTCATTATTTCCCATTTTGTTGCATCTCATTACCACTGTTTTCTTCTTATTTATTGTCATGTTATAGCGTTTAAGAATTGATCTTAGTTTAATCAGTGCTTCTTTTCACTTCCTGCTATTACAGCTATGTCATCCGCAAATCTAGAGGATTTTAACTTCATTCCAACCTATATTTTCCCACTATTAATAGTTTTTGTCCAATGTTTAAAATGTGGAAGAATATTTTATCATGAATTATTATGCACCACTATAACGCTTATTATTAAACGATTATTGTAACTGAATTTTTGTTGAAAAATTTAACGAATGTTCTTAATCAAGCTCCCCTTATTCATCTGGCGCGGACTCGATTCTTCCCTATTCTCAAAATTCAAATTACCACACTTCGTGGAACTGATTTAGATCGAATTCGTAAAACAAAATCGGTAGACGAGACTAATAACGGCTAAATACCGAAAAATGCCTACAAAAAAAGTTTTGTTGATCGGGTTAATCGTCGGTATATATGTATTGCTTGGAGTCTATCTTGAAGGCGACAAAATAAATTTTGATCATCGAGTATATTTCATGTAACAATTCCGAATACTTAACAGAAGAAGCAGATACAGGAATATAGAAATTCCTAACATACGGAACTTTTTTAAGGGCGAAGAAAATTAATTTGAAAACATAGGTTTGGGAATTTCTGAGAGATTTTAAAATCGATGGAGGGGGGATTTCGCTAACATTAATCTTACTTTGATGTTTTATTGTTTATTATTATTTTTTGTTTACTATTGTTTTTTTTATTTATTTTCTTATTATTTCTTATTTTTTATTAGTATAGTTTTATTACTTAAACTAATCTAGATTTTTCATTGTTTAAAGCAATTACATAGAAGAAATATATGGCGCTTGGAATCAGAAATTGAGGAGGGGAGCGATAATTTTTATGACACACATTTTGAATTTAAAAGGATCGTAAATGATCGCCGGACACTATGACCGAAATTTCTACACGAATAGGTGCCCAATGGATTGAATATAATGTTAAGCAAATCTAGGGAAATAATGGCGAATTATTCCAAGGAGAAAGCAACTGGTCCATAATATTCTTTTTAGATTCGTTAGGCTTAATACATTGCGAAGCTTAATTTCACAATCCTCGATACCCCATGAGTATGAGACTCACATAGATAAATAGATAGATGGGTGGAATCTGTGTTTGAGTAATATATGTCGGTGGATAAGCGTTATGCGTGCCTATTATAGTTTTTATGATACGGTAGCCCGAACGTTAATTTTGGTGGTAAGATACTTAAAAAAAAAAAAAAAAAAAAAAAAAAAATTAAAAAACCTGCTGTTAAAAAAGGAAAGTAAAATATCTACCGTTAGAGACATATTTATTTTATTCTATCCTTTAATGAATTATCGTCGCAAAGTGTAAATACATGTTAATTAAGTAACAATAATTAACAAAAAAATAAAATGAAAGTCCTAAACTAAACGATTGATACAAATATAATAATAAGAGGGGAAAAAAGTGAAAAAATCTCTAGCTCCGCTTGAATTTAAGCATAAAATAGCGTCAAAGTTGGGAAATGTATAATCAATTAATTTTGAATTTCAAAAGACAGATAGCGCTGCAGGCATAATATAATTCGTAGGAATATATACGCTTATAAACTCTTCATTTTGTTTAACTTTAAAATTTAAAAACGCATTAAAAAAATTTGGCGTATATTGATTAATTTTTAAATCTATTTATTATACTTGGGAAAAATTGATACGTTGTTCCACTATAATTATTCCATATTTCTTGAAATTTATTTATATAAAATTTATCCACAAGTTTTTTCATTTGTTTTAAACTTTTAAGTAGTTTTTGTAAAGAATGGTGTCTTATATATTACGTTATTGAAAGTATTATTTTTAATTGCGACCAAGCTTATATGTTTTTGTATTTTATATTCAATTGGGATTAAATACCAGCTATAACGATGACCGACAAATAACTGATTGTGTTCTATATGATTTAATCATTTTTATAGCTATAAGCCTTTGAAAGTTTTTTAACATATTTTGAAATTTTTTAGTTTTTAACATTTCTACATATATTATGTACTATTATGAAGTATGTTAGATAAAATTACACTTTTATACAACGTAACTCCTTTTATGATTTATTGCATAGTTAATTCGTTGGACGTAACTACTAACATTGCAAAATAGCTTCCGTCTCAACCTTCTAGTTGCTTTATTCGCTATTCTCCATGGTATTCTGTAAACCGTGAGGGGTGTTGTTTTTTTTTAGAGGTTTTTCGAAAATTGTAGTGCTTTTGACGACAGACTTTTATATCCATATGCACGCACTCGAATCTTAACGGATTATAATTTCGTTACTAACATAAAATATGCTAAGGTTATTTTTAACAATTTAGACTGGAATTGCTAGTTTTTACAGAATAGTTTCACAGCTAGACAACACAGAGTTGCGTATTTATTTATGCTATTGAATTGGAAAATTTTTTGTTTATATTTTTTTTATTTTCGGACTCCAAATTATTAGAAGGTTTTTTCCCCCCTGTATTGCAGTAGTTAGGGAATTTATTAATTTCATTATGCGCTTTTGCGAGACACTATTATCATGGCAATAAACTGATTCATCTAACCAACAACGATGTATTATTTACAATGCAACAAGGAAACACTATAATTTTGGATGTAATGAATAAGATAACTCTGTATGGAATCTTTTCGAAATATTCTAGAAGTGAGCGATTCCCCATTCCTGGAACATTTTATTCTTGGTATTGCACGCTAGTTCTGCAAAAACTGCAACATGATATTCAGATGGTTAAAACAATCGGAAATTGTTATTCAGGTGATTATAATATGTGTAAACCAAAAACATGAACACCGGAAGCTTAAGATATATTAATGTAAAAATAATGAGTGTTTGCGTCAAAGTGTGAATAGTTGAACCTAAATGAATGGGCCCTACTTCTGAAACCAGTTCTTTGTGTAACTTATTTTTTTTGCAGTTGAATATTTATATTTTAGATTTTAGGACATGTTTACGATGGGACACGTACGGTCAGTACGCAAAATATATGTATATGTATAATTTTATGTTAATTAGTAGGCGAAATATAATTCTCGATACTGACGGACCACCCTAAACGAGCCATTAATATTTTACAAACGTATTTGTGGAAATATTATTTACGTGAACTTATTTTAATACTAATCATTAGACCTGACTTACTGTTAGACTAAACGGCTACTTCGGTACTTTTTTTCTATTTTTTTTGTAGTAACCGTTTCATTAATTAAATGTTAAAATTAACACCGCCCGTATGAATTTAATGTAATTCCTGTAATAATTGTTTTTATTTATGTGAAAGAACGGTGTACTTAAAATTAAATTTTCGTTTATATTGCGCTGAGGAACAACGCGTATAAAATTCATTATCAAAAATGTGGGAATTACGACCAAATTATAGTCGGGAATTAATAATTATGCGAGCAGATCAGCGTAATAAAATGACCGCCTGGTTATTTAGTTATAACTGTTAATTTTTCATGTTGTTGGGTCAAGGCCGCTGGCGCGCCCAGGGTAGGAAAAAAAAAAAAAAAAAAAAATTAAATTAAATTTAACTAATAGTTTTGAAAACAAGCCCAGTGTTATCGATCTGTAACTGATTTAATCGTTTCGCTGAAATAACTCTCTTGCAAATGAGTAATAGTAGTCTTTTATAGATCGTATTTTGAAATTCAAGTTTTTTTTTTCGGTTAAAAGAAACTATTGTGTATCTAATCGGTTTAACAAGCAGATTTATACATTCAAAATAATTCTATAAAAATATAAGCGGAATGGTTCAATTTCAAATAGTGAAAATTTAGCAACAATAAATAGTACACTTTTTTAAACTGATATTCTCAATTATTGTCCGCGATGTTATACAATCATCGCACCGGACGACAACTTTTTATAAAACTTTCACATACTTTTAATAACACAAGCGATCGAAATTTACTAATAAGACCTGAAAGAGAAACTTTATAATCACATTATTCGGCCGCTCGTATTTTACGACGCAAATTCTTTTCAACCATCTTAACGTCGAACAAATAAAATTTTTATTTATTTTTTAATTCCACAATTTCAGTAAAAAATCAAACTGTCATGTTGCATAAAATGGATTGTTGGAGTTTTCGTCTAGAACAATTTTAATAATCGGACTTTCGGCTGTCTTTGTCTTTTTGATTTTTCCTCGCTGGTGTACGAAAATGTTCGAAAACAAATAAAAAGAAAAGAAATAAATAACGTACCGACAAGATTTGCTTCATTATTTCTAACCACTCTGGTAATGGCTTTAGCGCTATATTCAGGACCTTCTCCGCCCCATTCGGGTGGAAGATATTTTGGTGATATAAACTGGTGCAGTGAATTCATATCAGATCCATGAAAATGTATCTGCAATAAGAATAATTCGTCAAAGAAAAAATTAAAAATTAGTTTTATAAACATTAAAGATAAGCACGTTTATGTAAATGTAGATGCGCAACCTATGCGATGAAATTAATAAAAGAAAGAATAAAGCAGATTAAAAGATACGATCGGTATAAAAGCATAATTTAAAAATATGTGAAAATCTTCATCATAGATCGCTGATATCTACGTACAAAAGTGAAATAGAAATTAACGAAGATACATTGAGGGCAATGGGAAATCGAAACATATTTAAAGTAATGGAAAAATTACATGAAAATTTGTTATATATAAATAAAAGTAAAATTTTAAAGATAAGTCAGAATTACCATATGCTAAATTAACAAAACAATGTTTTTATAATTTTTTACTTTGTGTATAAAATAATTTTTAAAATTGGGCAATTGTTATAATAATCTATGAATATAATAATAATAATAATAATAATAATAATAATAATAATAATAATAATAATAATAATAATAATAATAATAATAATAATGACAGTAATAATAGTAATATTAATAGTAATAATAATAATAATAAATAATCAGATCAAATCAAATCATGTTTATTATTAATCGATAATAATAATAATAATAATAATAATAATAAACGGTATATTAACAAAATATCAAAACTATGCTCAAAAACACTATGCTAAAAATCCACGCTCCATTCATATAAACAATCTGTAAGTTATAATCTTCTTGATAATACTTCAGTGTTTCTTCCGAATAAACGTATAACCCCAGTTAATTAAATAAAATTCAATAATTCTTAAACAGTTTGACAAGGAAACTGAACAAAACGATGTTTCAAAAAATATGTAACTTCGGAATCATTTAAAAAAAAAAAATAAATAACGTCAAGGGTACGTAATACAAAATTTAGAACGGCCTGACAAACAACTTAAAAATTCAAAACCCATTAAACGTTAAGTTTAAAGTTTATAACCACTATTAAACGCCGTTTCATAAACAATTATATCAGCAGTAATTAGTTCAATCCCCTTCCCTTACTTCTTAGGGGAAAAAACCGAACGATAGTTCAACTATATTCATTTAAAAAGAAGAACTTTGGAAAAAAAAAACTATAGTCAGTAGTTTAAATTTAAAAATTAACTTTTTGGAACTGCAAGGTTCTCAAGTTTTAAAAAAATGGGTAGTTCATTAATTGCTGCCAGCGTAACTGTATTTCGAATGGAACTTTACACGAAAAATATATCTGATATTATAACTGCAAAAGCTCTGCCAAAATTCAGCTTACTTTTATTTTGTTGCCTTAATCATTTAAAAAGTTTAAAATCGCGTCAATTAATAATGTTGGAATTGAAGTTTCTAGACAGTTCGTTAAAGGTTTAAACTAGAATATTGCGGCGCAAAAACCATAGCCGATACTACCAATTTACCTTTCGGAACTATGGACTTTCAAGATCGCAAGAAGAAAAAAAGAAAGAGAAAAAATTGCTTTCTTTATCGACGCCTCTCACTATTCGGAAATATCGAATTATATGTCGGTTCCTTAAGAAATCTTAAGAAGTTTGCGAGAAGTTTGAAAAATATCAAAGAAACAATTCGTCTCTCGATGGCGGGACTATTGTAGCAAAACAAATTTTTAAGGAGTTTAACATATTTGTTGTAGGAGCCTTGCATAAAAACTATAGCGAGATTGCAACTTCGACGTAGGAAATATTTATTTTCAGTATCAGAGAAATATAAATTTTACCAATTCTTAACGGAATGAACGAAATTTTGACGCACGACTCTTATTTTCCTTAGGACCGTCTATTTAATTTTTCCGGAAAACTACAAAGCCAAGTATAATTCTTCCCTTTCAAATCAGCCGTATTATTGTTTCCGGGTTTCTTATTCGCTTCAAAACTATCTGAACATCCTCGCTTGCGTAAGATTAGGTGTGTCAGTTTCTTAGATTTATCACTGAAGTATGTAATAAATTAACGTGGCTACATGATCAGTGATATTTTTCACTGTCTTCCTTTTCATCATGTAGTAAAGTTTACAGGTGTTTTTTCTCTGAAATACACAAAATTTCCATATTACTGTTCTAAAGTCAAGCGATGTCAACACTTTCAGCAAAGTAATCTGATTTAAGCGCTTTAATCCGACTACTTTTGTAATAGATTACAATAAAACACATACAGTGTGGGTATCGGTTGCATTAAGTGTTCGATTTATTTCATTAATATGTACGTTTAATATGAAAGTGCTCAAAATTTTTCACGAAGAAAACGTTTTAAAACTTAAGAGGTGAGCCATTTTCATTTTTCACTGGAAAAGCATAAAAAATATAATGATAATAATAATTAAAAGAACGCGGAAAATAGTAGAACGAACGTAGAGAATATTGAACAGCGAAATGGGTTTAATGAGGAAGAATTTTACGTAAAAAGGAAAGAATTAATAAAAGACTTTTCCCGGAGTGAATTTGAAAGTTGAGAATCAATCAATTGGGAAGGTTCAAAATGTGCGCAGAGTGCGTGTCAAAAAAATAGATAGGGCAATAGCTATAGAAAAATCTTTAATCAGGAACATATTAAAAGAAATTGCAAAAAAGTGTGTATTAAATTAAATAAGAAAATACTGTATAAAGCAGAAACGCAGAAACGAGAAAATTTAATGACGATGTTCAAATCGAATAGAAATTTTTTTTCTTTATAGTGCGAAAATGTTTTAAAAATATTTTTGTGATTTAAGGCAAATCTTACCGGGCATGCAAGCAGACTTTAGTCTCTAGGCCACCCTGAAAAGAGGACAAAAATGTTTTTATTTAGTTGTTTTTTTTTTATAACTTTCCGAACAAGATTACGAAAAGATATAAGTATCGGATCGATTCGTATCTTTTTTTAAAGATTTTGCGTCGGTGTGGAGTTTGCAATTTTTAGGCTGCACTCCGAAGTACTACCAAATGAGATTCGATTTTCCAAAGCCAAAAGGGTTTCAATCTGAATTTTGGTAAAAGTATTCGAATTTGTAAAATTTCAAGACTGAAATTATTTAGCTGTAAAGGGTTACAGCTGGCGCGACTACTAACCCCATTACTAACGAAAATGATTAACTACTCTTTGAAAGAAGGAATATTTCCCAGAGAGTTAAAAATTGGTATGGTGCGACCAATTTACAAAAGTGGAGATAGAAAACAGTGTGAATACTACAGACCGATCACATTAATCTCAGTCATAGCAAAAATAATAGAGCAGTACGTTTTTTTTTTTTTTTTTTTTTTTTTACACGTATATTTCAGTACAATCTTATTATAGTAAATAAATTAGCACTACTTTTAAAACAGTGTTACAACTTAATCTAACTAATTTGTAACATGAGCAGAGTAGAAACTATGTACAATTACATAACTCCTAATATACAGATATATACATAATCATACGCGCATATAAATACTCACACGCTCGCACACCAAGTATATGCCCATATCCACAAAATACATACATACGAATATATTACAGAATAAATTAGGTGACTAGTTCATAAGGCTTTGTGCGCTTAAGGCGCCTTAAGTCATCATCGGAAAGTAGCAGTTCTAAAGCCTCTAGATTTGGGTGACTGTGAAGTCGGTATTCGTGCGCTTCTGCAATATAACGTATGACTTCATCGATCCATGGAATATTTAAATCGGAATGTATTTCTTCGTTTCGTTGATACCAAAAAGCTCCAGTGATGTTTCGGAGACACTTATTTTGAGCGCGCTGAATAATCAACCGATTGGATGTCTTTGCACAGCCCCAGAGTTGAATACCATACATCCATATCGGTCTGATGATTTGACAATAAATCAAACGCTTATTGGACAGATTGAGTTTAGAATAACGCCCAATCAGCCAACAAATCTGTCTTAATTTATGCATGGTTTGTTCCTTTTTCATTTTGACATGCGTCTTCCAATTCAGCCTGGAATCTAAATGCATACCCAGGTATTTAGCAGAGTCCGATCTCGGAATAGGAAGACGATCAAGATATATAGGACAGGTCTTAGATTTACGAAGCGTAAACATAACATGCACTGATTTTTCTTGATTAATCTTGATCTTCCAATCACATGTCCATTTGCTAATTTTTTCTACTGCATGTTGCAAGTTAGTCGTAGCCAATTCTGGGGAATTGCCAACTGACAAGATGGCTGTGTCATCTGCAAAGGTAGCAGTAGTCGTCTTGGCTGTTGTTGGAATGTCAGCTGTATACAATAAATACAGAGAAGGTCCTAAGACACTACCTTGTGGAACACCAGCCTGTATTGGATGAAATTTGGACTTTGCTTCTTCATAAGAAACTCTGAAGGATCTATCAGAGATATATGATTCAAGAAGTTGGCACATATTTTCCGATAGCAGGTTGCTCATTTTATAGATCAGCCCTTCGTGCCAGACTCGATCAAAAGCTTGCGATATGTCTAGAAAAACCGCCGGACAGTATTTTTTTTCTTCAAAGGCTGTTTCAATTAGCTTAGTTATACGATGCACTTGGTCAATCGTAGAGTGCTGATTGCGGAAGCCAAACTGATGATCTGGTATCTTTAATAAGGGCTATAGAGCAGTACGTGGGAAAATATTTGAAAAATTACTTGGAGGGAAATAAGTTGATAAATAGTAATCAATTTGGTTTTAGAGGGGGAAAATCAACGATATTATTACTTAAAACACTAATATCAGATATAAATAAAGGATTAGCAGTGGGTAAACAATTTCTGTTAGTTTTTTTAGACCTCACTAAGGCTTTTGACCTAGTGGACCAAGATATACTAATTGAGGACTTTTAAGAAAAATGGGTGTAAAAGGGAGGTTTCTAAAATGGTTTTGGAGTTACATAAGAGGAAGAGAATTTTTAGTAAAGATCGGGAATGAACGCAGTAGAAAAGAAATAATGAATTACGGAGTTGGACAAGGGACAATACTGGCACCAATACTATTTTTAATATACACGAATTCGCTCTACCGATATGTCGAGAATTCTAAAGTGTATGTTTATACGCAGATGATATTGCACTGGTTATTGAACACTCTAATATAGAGAGTGCTGAAAAAATGTTACAAGAAGATCTCAATAATGTATGTAAATGGGCGCACGACAAAAAGTTATTAATTAATGCTAAAAAAACTAAAGTGATGCATATAAGAACGCCAAGCCGGTTTAGAACGTTCATTCCTAAATTAATTTTACATAATACAAAGTGTTTACATAGTAAGGAAATATGTGGTTGTGACAAGTTAGAAAATGCAAATGAATTTAAATACCTTGGGATAACATTAGACAAAGGTCTAACATGGAGAAATCATATTGACAATATTACAGGGAAAGTTAGACAAATTATTCCGGCACTATATAAATTAAAACAAGGTATGACATACAAAAGCTTAATATTTCGAAGCTGTAATAATGTCCAGAATTAAATACGGAATCGGAATTTGGGATGAGGCGAAAATTACAGAAATGAGGAAAATCAACAAACTGTAAAAAAAATGTTTAAAACTGGTCTTACACAACGAGAGAAAAACGTATTAGCCAACATCACTTGGTGGAACAAAAATAACGAAATGTCACCAAAAATGCTTTATATTATTACAGTAAATTACTGAGTATGCTAAACTCGAAGATAGGCAGTTACCAACTAGAACAAGAACGTACAGGACTAGAAATTGCGATTAATTCTTGCTATGTACGATCTAGGGGGATTAACAGTAAAATAGACACAATGTAGAGGAAGAGGTATTAATTAAATTAATGGGGAACATACCAAAAGAAATTCGAAATGAAAAAAATCTAGAGAGATGGAAAAACAAGGTTAGAATTTGGTTGATAGCATGGTGTAAAGAGTAATAGAAATATAGAAGTAATAATAATAATAATAATAAATAAATATAAAAAAAAAAAAAAATTGTACCGTAATAATAGTAATAATCACATATATATTGATAACATTGATATGAGACTCGCTACGATCTCCATCTTTAAGCTGCTAATGAGAGAGTGTTAGTTTTATGAAAATTATATTGTAGCATTGTATATATAAGTTAATATTTAAGACATTATAATAAGAAGTAACATTTCAGATGGTGGTATAATTGTAACATATAATATGATAAATAATGAGAGTGTGGGTTTTGTAATGTAAGATATAAGATAACAATTTCTATATTGTAACATAAAGTAGTACATAAGTTGATGTTATATTAAACAAATAAATTATATAATTATGTTGGGAACCCACAGACGGGCTAGTGCCCCCTTGTGGGACCCGCAAATTATTTAAAAAAAAAAAAAAAAAAAATCTACATTCCGGTGAAATTATTAAATTTAAACAAAATTATTGCCTAATAAATCAATGTTGTAACTTACACGTTTCCTTAATTTTCGTTTAAGGAAAGGCTTGAAAATAGCGTACAAAGCGTTATAATATATCGGCTGATTCAGTATGTGGATTCCTCTGATACGAACTGGAATTTTTTCCTAAAATCAAGATCAACAATAGATTCCGTATTAGTATTCAAACATTGCCGAACCACCTACGTTATTACTGAGGTAAAATTTAACTTACAAGTTAAAAATTAATTTTTTTTAAAAAAAAAAGCGTTAACGAAATTTCGTTCACAGTAGCCTAAAAATCCTTTAATGTAATAATCACTATTTCGGCCGGAAATGAATCGGTATTGTTAAAAAGTTTTTAACATGCATATGTCTTACGGCCGGTAAGGTCACACACTCCGCAAAATGCGTACGTAACGCTAATTACCTCGATGACGTCATTATCGCGGTGATTGACTAAGAAATCGGATTTGAATTTTTACGTGGTAAACGTTTTATTCGTTTCGCTATCAAAAATTTGAAGTTTTTACTGAAAACGAAATAGTCATATCATAATACACCAACGAGAGGAGACACACGTGCATCAAAACGTAGTTCTATACGGAAGATTCAATACTGTTTTATTTGGAAGTGTTAGCTTAGGTAATGCTTTCTATTCCACTTTACTTCGACTCGGTCTTCCGACTCTGTATTGCGCCTCTCGTATCTTGTCTTTTCCTTCTGTTTGTTCTTTCTTACTAACATAATTTGACCGTGTATCAAGGTATCTTTCCTCTCTAATTGTTTTTCGGTATAGGTCCCTGGTTGACAAGCCCAAAAAAATAAAAAAAGGAGAGAGACAGACTGTCGTTTTAACTATATGATCCTTTACTGTTGTCAGACACACTAGAGCTTTTCGTAACGTCTATCTCTTAGCCGAAAAAAAAAACGAGCAATGCGGGTTAGGGGTTTATTCGTTTGCCGGTCATATCATTTTAGATGACAACAAGCTTCCGTTCATGCTTTTCCCGTTCTACTCCTTTCTATAACTTACCATCTACAAATGCAAATTATTGACTGGGCCGCAGATAGCGCAAAATGCTAGTCGCAGCACAACGGTATTTTTGAACATTTAGGAGCGTTAAAGTTGTTTCACAAATTGGGTAAAAAATAATTGTTAAACATTTTTCTCAGCAATAATTCCTTTGGCATATTATTTTTCAAATTTTTTTATACCGTTTAAGCTAAAAAAAATTAATTTTTTTTTTTTTTTCAGAGAGACCCTTAATTTCGGTGAAAATATGTTTTCTTACATATACCGTAATCAACTACACGTCATAAAGTGGAAACAATAACTTATTGCGTCATTGACGGTTTCAATAAAATTACAGTTCCGCGAGACAATTCCAAGTATACCCAAAACCGGAATGCATAGCACCCTGCTCTCATTCCTCGGCCTATATTTCAATTTCGCGTAATAACAAACTTCCTGAAATGCATTTTCATCCATCGGCTGGCATCCTTCCTCGAAATAGTCGATAACACTTAATCAGGTCAACGGCCGGCCACACAGATTATTCACTATTATTAAGTTCGTGCGCTCCATCGGTTTCGTTGATTTCCAGAATGCTTTTAATAAATAACAGCAAGGGCCCAAATGAACTACAAAGTTTTTCTTATAAACTATTTAGAGCCAGTGTGCCAGTTTAGAATGATGAATCTTCTTCCTTCGTATTTATCAGGGATGTTTCAGGTATCCAGTTTGGACTCTATTTTTTTTTTTTTTTTTTTTTTTCTATTTTCACTTTAAATAATTTACCGCATACCGGAATATTTAAAGAGAAATCAGGAATGTTGAAGATATCTAAAAATAGTATATCGATAAGGTTGCACGCTGAAACTTCAATACCGTGTAAACGATATTTTATAAATATGTTACCGTTAAAAAAGCTCTACGATACGGAAGCGATTATTTAAATTTCATTCGAGTTGAAATATTATTATCTTGCAACATTTAATTTTACTGATTAACGAAGCGAAGAAGAACGATTTTATATTTAAAATTTGCAATGTGCAGTTATGCGTTGAACGTTTTTGTCGACAAAAATTTATAGTCGGAATTTCAAAATATTACAAGTAAATGCTTGCTGAAGAGTCTGTTTAAAATCTGAACGTTTCTCTGATGCTTGTAGTGTAGGAGGAGTTTGTATGGAGCTGGCTGGCATTCGTACAATTCTACATAGGCAAGTAACGTTTGCAACTTTATTTGCTGAAGAATTGTAATACAAAAGTATCTTCTCTAATTGTCCTACAGCAGACGTTTTCTTGAAAGCAGTATGAATAATGTGAGTATAATGCGAGCACATTTCATAAATTTATATAAAATAAATAGCATGCTTATTTTTACGGACACATCTAGGATAAAAAAAGATTGCGGGGAGGTGCTTTCGTAATTCGTAACGTACCACCGGTACAGAAATTTTACACAGCTGAGAACTCGATAGTTTATGCATTTTGGCTGCGTTGCTACGTAATTCGCTTGATTTCCGGCATCACCCAATAATATACGAAATAAAGGAAAAATTTCTATAACGGACAGAAGAAAAGTTACTCAGCAGTTCTGTGTCGGGTGCCCAATGAATTAGTAATGATGACGCTGACACGGGGCGTTATTTTGATCGGATGCAACTTTAATTAAATGGCATCCGGTATACTTTTATCGAAGCGGAAGATTTACCATCTAGAATTTAAATAATCTGAAAGATTGGCTAGCCTTTCTCAAAGCAAAGTCACAGAAATAAGGGAAATTTTATAACCTAATATTTCATCAAAATTTCAACACGCGAACCGCGATACTACAAAATCCGCATACTTCCTCTGATAAAACATACCCGGGTGTAAAAATGATTTTTTTTTTTTTTTTTTTTTTTTTTTTTTGGACAATCTTCTGGGACATCTTGCAGTCGGTTACGGTGGCGCAGTTAGTTAGGCAGTGGTGTTTCGTCCGGATAAAACCGGGGTTTGACTCTTGCTGTCGCACATTGATACTTTCAAAAAATTCACTTGCTCTAAGTTAATGTCCGTAATTGATGCGCACAAAAATATAAAATAAAATAAAATAAACACGCGTAGTCGGGATTATTAACCATCTGTTATGAGCGTTTGTCTTTTTATTATTATTATTTTTTTATTTTGAGCGCGTCGAGCGATAGGCATTATTGACCGAACACGCGAGTGAAATTTTTATTCTCCATGTTTTTTTCGAATGTTCAGCTCGTATTAGCGAACGTTACCTTTTATAGTTGAAAATATTGACTCTTGGCCTTCTGGCTTCTTACAGTGCTTCCCTTATCTTTTACTTCGTGTCCCTATCAATAATTTTTTTACTTCAATCCTTCTTGTTCTTTCATATCGCCTTGGAATCTTATTTCCTAGCGTAATACATTCAAATTCGTTGGGTCAAAGCCGACAGCGAGCCCACTTTAATAAAAGGGAAAAAAACTTAATGTTAATGGGCGACAGCGAGGTACTAGGTCCAATCTGAACGGAACACTACTGCCTAATCAACTACGCTGAAATAGTTGGCTTGAAATTTTTCGATTTCTGAAAGTCACATTACCGTGCAGCGGGGAACATTACGTAAGGGGGAAGTATTTCTGTTTGTATCTTAGTGTAATTATATAGGTAGGTATCAGAACTCGTAACGTCGGTTTGGTAGTGAGAATAATTAGCCATAAGATCTTGCAATCGGACCATAAAAACAAAACAAATTAACAGTAATTCTGATTAAGAATTGAATATGGAGAGATGTATGAAATATGAGTGCGGAACACACTTGTGTAGGTATCGCGATTTTGTACGTAAACAGGTAAACATTGACGCAGAATTATTTGTTTTGTTTTGCCGCTGTTTTTCTTTTATCTTTGTTTCAGTTATTGCGTGTTTAATTTTAATTCATTGTTCGTATTGTTTTTTTTCTCTGTGCATATCGCTTTCTTCTTTCGTAACTCATTGTGGTGTAAATTATAATTAGCTAAACTAGGAGTTTTTTTTTTTGGAGGAAAAGAATAATATTAAAAAATACTTCTTTTCTCGTTTTCAATTTTTTCTTTTCATCAATTTCGTGCATGTGTACATTTTCTGACGATTATTTAAATCCGAATTAATAACCGAAATATGTTAGCTCGGCCAGTTTCGCACCGATATTATATTCTCGGTAAATAATCGAAAAACTTAAAAATGCGAATTTCTTCGTAATATGTATTGTTTATCGAAAGACGTTGTAGTTCGCGGTCGATGAAACAAATTAAGTGTCGTTTAAGCGGTTTGTCGGATTTTTTTTTTTGTCTAAAAGTTTTCCTATCGTTCTTCTTCGTACGCAATTTAGGTAACTCCACAAAGTTGGTTTAAATTTTTAGCGGAAACGTACAAGAATAACCGCTACACATATCGGTAAAGATAAGAATAAGAAACAAAAAGGAAAAATTGAAAACGATCAGTTAATTTTTACCTGTATGCAATTGGTAATCTGCCAAGCAAATCTGGGGTTTATTAATCTGGCTTGCTGGTACAAAGTCATTTCGTTTAAATCCACTATAACGCTAATACCGCCGATTTGAATCTCCGGGTTCAGTAGCGCCGATTCGAATACGCTGGCTCCTAATTGGAAGATCTCCTCTAGTCTCAAATTCGTAAAGTCCATTTTAGCTAACAGAACATCGATATTTTCATTACTATTTATTATAGACACGGCGATTTCGCTTACAAATTATTTGATGAAAATTGAACTCGATCGACCGACTTATAAAAAGATACATAGCTCTGTAAAGAGACTTATATTCTAGTTTCAGATTTTCATTGCATTCTATCGGAAATATATTATCTCTGAATCTTCAAGTTACTTTAAGTAATGATCTTTTAACACATTTCAAGGTTATTGTTTTTCTAATCTTTGAACGTTAGTTATCGGCGGGGAAAAAAAAAAACAATATTCCAATTTAAGTCAAAAAGCTAGAAGTCGAAACTATATAAAAAAGGCCACAAAAACATGAAATTGTAAAATCACTCTTCCGGATCTTGGTTATACTCTAAAAACTAAACAACTGGTTAAAACCTTTTTTCCTGAAGTGATGTGTATAAGTATTTCAAACTAATGACAGTTCATCCCTCAGGGATTTTCGCTATTTGCCGCCTACGTCGTGACACTCTTTATTCCGCTCTTCACAGATTCGCAATACCTCTCCTGATTGTCCATTACACCCGTATATGAATAGCCTATTTGAATGTTCTTCCCTTTTACCTGGCCGTTTATATTTGTTTACTCCGAACTGTTTAAACTAAGAATTCACGTACAATGTGCTTCTTTCATACTCTCGCCATTCTCGTTTCTGGTCCTTGCTCTTGCCAGCTCTTTATCTTCCTGCTATCCAACCGAATTACGATATACTTCTCTACTTCCTTTTATAATCTTCCAAGTCTGCTAGACTGACGTCATTTTTTGGCAAATCCGAAAATTAAGTAAAAAAAAACTAATGTCAGTTGTAGAAAAGTTTATTCTGAAAAACAATTTAACCGTGCGCGGACAACTAACGTTTCTTTTTTAATATGCCCGTTAGAATTTGTTACAAAACAAATAGGTTAAAAAACTAGTAGTATTGCAGCCATAAAAAAATCTTTACCACTAACATTAGTCGATATTAGCGAATAAATGCGAAATGGAATATAATTTTCTTATAAGCCTGTCTCCATCGAGGATGACAGTATTTTTTCCGAGTAAACTTTCAGCGAAATCTGCGAACAAAATCCTTTAAATAATCTCGGTAGACAAATGTAATGAAACAATCAGATTGTTAAAATCGATTGAAATACGAAATATAAAACGTCGCCAGCGTATATGTAAATATCAGAGTGATCACTCCGATAATAATACGTATTTGAAACAAAAAAGAAAAAAAAAGGTAATTATTCGATTCTGTGAAAAGTCTTTAGACCGTGTTTGTTTATTCTTCAGTACAAAATATAAAACAAATTTCCGATGATTTTCGAAATCTAAAAATTGATCACATACATTTGTAACACTTCAGATTATAAAACGTTGCTATATAGAAAAATTCAAAACGATTGCAGGGGTATCAATATTAGAATAGAGAATTATCATTAATCGATTTTTTGAATGTTTATTATTCAAGTACGTATCCGGGATGCAGTTGACCTGCGATTCAGTTCCGGATCCGTATCCGAAAAAAATACGAACCTTATCCGATCTCCATTATGTATAGCGGGGTAAGATATGTAACCTTTTCGCTTAAATATATATACAATAACATATGGGCATATGTGTGCACGCCAGAGGAAGCGGGAGAGAAGAAAAATTATTTCTACCCCGTCAATTTTTTCATTAATATTAAGAGCAAACATATTGTGACACATTTGTTGTACATTAGATAAAAGTATCTTATACGTTATCCACAAATTAATCATCGGAAATGGATAAATAATGCGTACGAAATTCAATACATACCTACAACGCAAGCGGCAATATGCGAACCGGCTTTATCTTCACCCGGTATAAGACTTAAAAATCCCATTTCGTATATGTGCCCCTTTTCCGACGGTAGACATTCTTTGTAGAATTCCGGATACGAGTTTTTCATTTCATAATACGATTTAATCTGAAATTATAAGCGAGTTCTACAGCGTTTTTATAAGGAGAAAACCTTAAGTAATTTTAGCGCGTTTACCGATTTTTAATTTTTTAATTTTTTTCTTTTTTTTTTTTTGGCCTTGTCAATGGTGCACTTTAAAGCAGCGAAAAAGGAATTTTTCTAAAATTTTAAACGAGATCGGAATATCCCTCCTGAACTTTACGCTTTGCTTCACATTTTATATTGCGAAAGAACTATAAAATTCAAAGGAATGAAAAGCGCAATTTTTTTTCGGTCCAGGGCAATAATTAGATTTTATGTAATCAACACATGCATTTTGGTAGTTTTTAAAATTAAAATGAAATTTCATAGGGAAATTTTTAGTTAGCGAAGCAGAGGAATGAAAAAAATGAAATGTAGATGTTTTTTATAGTTGGCAGCTTAATGGCTCGTAATCAGGGCCCTAATGGGGGGGAGGAGCAGAATTGACCCCCTCCCCCCAAAAGACTGCGAAATAATAAATAGACCGAAATTCAAAATAAATTTATTTCTCTTCAGTTTTTGAAAAAAGAAAATAAAATTGAAATTTTTATGAATTCTATGGCAACGACTATTTTTTATTGGCTTTTATTGCAGTGTTCACATATTGCATATACAATAATTGACTATAAAAAAGGCTTTAGTGTACTATTTGTAAATAAATATATTGCATGATAATATACACACACATGTATATATACATATATATATATATATATATATATATATATATATATAAATTACAACGTAATTTTTTACGCCGACCCCTATTAAAAAAAATGCCCCAATTTTATGTAACGAAAAATATTCAAAAAAATTCCAAAAAATGTTCTAATCTATGTAACGTTTGTGATATTTTATTTTTTACCGACTCGGTTGTTTGTTCCTCGCGTTTTTTTTTGTTTTTTTTTATGTTTTTTCGCGCGTAATTCATATTTATATAGACCGATTTTACTGATTCCTTTATCCATCAGAAAGAGTATCATTCAACTTAGTTACCACGTGAGTAATGATGAAAATCGGTGAACATAAATTGAGTATTCGTCAAGAGACGTGAAGAAATTTTGGGTAAGTTTTTTTTTTTTTATTATTTTTTATTAGTATAACAGAGACGGCTGATATAAAATGCTATCAATCTTCAAAATACCATGGAAATGTGGCTTTGTTACCGACTTCCGAAACGGTTTGTCGCGTTTTTAGAATTGCGTTGTAAATTTTAATCATTTTATACATAGTATAGAAGAGAAAACGATAGAAATGTAAGCAAGAGAGGCCAAGGAGCACAGCCCCTTGCGAGGCCAAAATGGCCGAGTTTATAATTCATATACGGGTGTAATGGACAATCAGGAGAGGTATTGCGAATCTGTGAAGAGTGGAATAAAGAGTGTCACGACGTAGGCGGCAAATAGCGAAAATCCCTGAGGGATGAACTGTCATTAGTTTGAAATACTCATACACATCGCTTCAGGAAAAAAGGTTTTAACCAGTTGTTTCGTTTTTAGAGTATAACCAAGATCCGGAATAGTTCATTAGAATCAAATTGGTCTAAAATTCTTTTTTTTTGCCCTACCCTGAGCGCACCAGCAGCCTTGACCCAACAACATGAAAAATTATGAGTTATAACTAAATAGCCAAGCGGTCAGAAATGGAAAAGACAAAGGACAGCAGCAATGGAATAACTGAAGGCAATGGGAAGGAAAGAATATAGGTAGCGTTAAAGGGAGTAGGAAGACCCAAAAATAAAAGTTGGGCGTAAAGAAAAGAGCGTTCGCTGGAGAGTGCAGAACATTCGAAAAGGATGCTAATTTGAATCACAAATACAAGAAGGCTTAGAAGCGTGAAGGGAGCAGAAAGGCGAAAGAGCTAAAGAAAAACGAAAGCGAGAAGAAGGGAGTAGAGAATGATCGATTCTGAGCCTAATTAAGGAAACAACAATGGAACGACGACAGATAGGAACAGATTGAAACCAAGGCAGGAAACTAGGAACCGGTTGAATAAAACGGTATTATGGATAATGATTAGAGAATAAAGATGGATACATGTCAGACCAAAGTCTGGAATGATTAGAGCATGATAGAGACGGAATGTCTGAGGAAGGGAAAGAGTCGAGGAAAGGACCATTGTGGGCGGCTGAGCGAGCTAAAGAGTCAGCTGCGTCATTGCCCTCAATATTGGAATGACTAGGGACCCATAGAAAATCTATGAGAATGGATCGGAACGAGAACAAAGACGAGACAAGAGATCGAATAGAGAGGATGATACCGTCAGAAGTATGAGAAGGAGGAGAGGAGATGGTTTGAAGAACGCCTTTGGAATCAGAAACAATCAGGAATTTGTGAACCCCACTCGTAGAGCATATGAATTGGATTGCACGAAGAATTGAGATCGACTCGGCCGAGAAGATAGAGCAGAAAGAAGGAAGTCTGAAAGACTCAGAATGTAGGAACATAGGAGACGTATACGCACCACCCACGCCCCCATCACTCTTAGAGCCATCCGAGAAGATTAAGGCATGGGAAGGAAAAGAAGAGTTCAGCAGCTGAAGGAATTCGAAGTTGACTACATTGTGAGAGGAAGAATTAGCTCGGACTGGAAGAGAGGAGAAATTGATGGGGTGCCATATGCTATTAAAATCGAGAGAAAAGTAAGAAAGACTGTTATAAGAGGAAACGTAGGGAGAAAAATTGGAAACACGAGCAGCTTTTGGTATCATCCCATTTATCTTAATTTTTTCATCTCGACCTTTATTTTTTGTCGTTCACTTGCAAAAGTAAAGGTTGTAAAACAAAAAGAAAACGTAAACCTTTTAAAGTATTTTCAAAAGTGAGAACCAAAAAAGAAGTAATTTTTAATCATCTCTCCTCCCCATTACATCTGGTTCAGTGAAGCTTTCATTTCGTTGTAAAGTTTTCTTCCTCATCACTTGGTTTTTATTTTTGGCCCGGCATGTAAACCATGTGGCCGCTTTCAACATAGATGAACTCTGAACTGAAACTGGATTTTTTATGGCATCCCAGTCGAGAAAACAAAAAAAAAAACAAAACAACTCTGAACTACTACCATTTAAACCGTAATGTTACAATGGACTACGAATAAGTTTATGAAAAATATATCACTGCGGCTGAAAAATAATTTACGACAAAATAATAAATGATTAGGATACTCCGAGTAACTGATAATATCGTGACTACTGCATATCAGATTGGACGTTTGACTTTAAAAATTCTGTGAAATTCGCGTATGTCCCATACGAAGGCAACAGATTAGCAAATTTCCCTCAATAAGCCTCTCCGAGATAGTTGGCGACACCTTGACAGATGATTGGACTTTATTATAGTGGTTTGAGTTATTCTTTATATTTATCTAATTTTTTCGATGGCAATCTTCCCTAAACAAATCAGTAGAAGGAAGAATATAGGACACCTTCGGAAGCAGCTTTCTTGACGCCGATTTATTGATTAGCGATTAATTTTTTCGCTGCCTAAAGTTATAATATCCTGGAAAATTCCGCGGGTCTTTCTTTTTTTTTTTTTTTTTTTTTTTTTTTTTTTCGTGTGTTTTTGTTACTTTTCTTCCACCATTTCCATTGTTATTATCCGATGTGTTCATGTTTCTGAAACGTTCAAACATTCTGTACTGCTTTTCTAATAATTCGCAATTTTTCTTCGTCACATTTCTTTCTCGGATGATTTTTTTACTCACCTACGAAGTGTCTTCGTTACATAACAAATACACCGCAGTTACGATCAGTTCGTATATTTCTTTAACGTCCAACTCTGCACTTTACAGTAACAATCGAATTTGTAATTTAAAATAACCTTTCACAGTCTCTTTCATAAATTACTACTATAGAATTGTTACCGTCAGAGTAGCTGCGAAAAAGCCTCTTCGGTATTACTTTTTAGATATTTTTTATTCTAGCATTTTGAACGACTGTTATCGGCCACTACGAGTATTGAAATAATAACTGGATAGAATTTCCGCTTCGGATAAACGAGTTATTGTATAGGCTTTTGTAAGTCTGAATAGTATCGAATATTTACGTTCAGGAGTGAGTGGTTTTCGAGCGTTAATCTGGCGAGTTTATTTAATTATAGAACGGTATTAAAAAAAAAAAAGTATCATTGTTAAACTTCGTAATTGCTCTCATTTTGATAAAATCCTTCGCCTATGATCATTTCGAGAGTATCCAGTTCCGAAAAATATTAACTCTGTCCAACATGAAAGCTTCGAACTCGGTACTTTTATCAACTGCGACCGGATGATAAATGTAAGTGTAATTGATGAAATAACAGTGTATACAATAAGCTTTAAAGTCTACCGGTAACGTAATACCGATATGGTACAGATACTGCCATATCTAGTTGGACCTAGTTTTATTCATTTTCTTCTCGTAATTCCAAATCGAAGCAATTTTAAGTCAGTTTAAAAATTTTCTTCTTCCACTATACCTAATAGTCGTCGCTGTTTCGATATTAACTTTCAACGAAACTGGTAAGAAAGAAAAACAAGGAAGGAACTTTCAACTGATTTTTTTCCACGCTGTCCGTATGTTTCTTTTTTTATTTACCGACCAAGTTCAGCATCTTTGGCTAGAATTGCGGAAAATTGGGCATTATATTTTTGTAATTAGTCCAGACTCTTTAAGAAAGCATGGAAGGGATGCGATCGTTATAGGATTGTCTTAGAGTTGGAATTTAAGGTTAGGAGGTAGTTTTTGAGCTGCAGGATTTGAATTAATGAGCATAGGACACGAAAAAATGAGTTACAGAGATAGGGATGTTGCAGGAGAAGCATAACGGAGCAGAGAGTACAGACAAAATGTGGCCATGGGAGAATGCCCGATGCGAAGGCGACACAGAGCGGTCCGGTTCTTACGACGCGAGGGAAAGTGATTCCATGGACAGAGACGTTTATGTTTGGTTTTCTTCGGATTGCCAGTTTCACGGGCATTAACTTTTCTATCTCTCTGTATTGCTTTCTCCATTCGTTCAGTAGTTTCTGTAGTTTCCGTCCGTTACAAGTAATTGGAGATTTTTTTTTTTTACTATTACTGTTTTTTTGAATTGTCCGCCGCTAAGGCATAAGCGGGAAAACAACTCTTTACAGGATCACGCAACCACCTCATCACGCTGAGAAGATTTAAGCATTAAAAATAGAGCACTTGCTCAAAGCGGGTAAACTTTTATTCGAACTATCTCTGCAACGCAGAATTTTCCTACTCCAAACTAACCCCCCTGCTTACTTCGTTGAAAATTCGAATTTTCACTTTAACGCATCAGATTTAAAAAATTCTTTTAAGCCAACTCCTATTCACACTTGGTACTTAATTCAGACCCTATTGCTATTTTTATTAGTAATTAACGACGAATTTACCGAACAAAAATATTTATTTATGAATTCCATAAAAGTAAAATGGGCTTACATAAATTTTCATAGCTACTCAAATTTCCTCATTTGTCGCTGAATATTTCAAAAAGAAATGTTAATTTAATTACCGGGTAGGACATTGCTAATGAAAATTTAAAACCCGCGCCAGACTTTGTTGCAAAGAAGCAGAAGAGCAATTACAAAAACCTTACAGCGCTTCTGTCAACCGATATTAAACTTTTTCTGACGAAGCGATTTGAAATATATATTATCAGTATAATTTACATCACGGTAGGAACATAAATTTTAGGAAAAAAACTAATTTCTCAATAGTAGTCCGAGATGAAAAATGGAAATATTATCAATGTTAACCAATACTGATAAAAGAATAGATCAAATAAACTAAAATTCCGCCATTTGCAAGTTCATTGCCAGCGGAATGCGAAGGTCACGCTTTTTAATCCAACTTTTCTTTCTAGAATATACAAAATTTATGATTGTTCTGTCGGTGTGATAACTCGGAAAGTATTTACACCTTAAATTTCGGAATAAAATTGTTCTGTTAGAAGGAGAAAGACCGTCTTTAATATTTATTCCGAAAATGTAATAAAAACGTACTAAAAAATAAGAAATATTCGATAAAAAATAATACGTCTCACAAGTTAAAATATTCCATGAAAATATTAAGTAACACATTCGTAAATTAGAGTTAACTTCAAATTTCAACCATTAAAAACTGCGGTCAATGTTCCCCTCGAATTTTCAACAGTTGGAGCTTATAGAAAAGATTGTATCGTTTAGTATGATTTTTAATTATCGTTGGAATTTAAATTCGATGTAAACCAAAATGTGCCCAATGTTGTTCGAGAATAATCATAATATTCCCCTTCTTTTAAGGGTATACTGTACTGGAAAATGTCTGTTATTAAATATAATTGTTTTTTCACTCTTTAGCGCATTTTTATTACCTGTTTCAAGTGAATCTTAAAGTCGATTGTTTTAATAATAATAATAATAATAATAATAATAATAATAAAACAATTCTCGTGTTGTCTCGTTAGTGAGTCGTAGAATTCAAATGCGTAACATTTAGCCGTTACGGAAATGAAATTTACAAAAAAAAAAAAAAAAAGAATTGTCCTTATTTCAGATATAATAGAACCATTTTAGTTTTGTATATGATTTCATCTGTAAAAGCATTGCTCCGAGCGAATGATCATCTTAAATGACGGAACGTTTTCGAAGATTTTCAAAAAGGCCCGTCCGGCCGACATCTTGATGGCGTTTATTATCCTTATGTTTAAACGCTATTTATAACGTGATCGGATAATAACAAATTTACATACTAATTTATAAGCAGCGTCAACGTTATGCTTCCTCCCTCTCAAGAACGCCATTAGGAACGCTTCGTCAGTTCGCGAATACATCGACTTATCCGCTGTGTGAACAGAATTAAAACATCGAAATATCATTTGCATTATTATAATCGATAAGTATATCGGTCGAGCTGCAAAAACAACTGTGCCCATATTCGAATGCTAAGTAATAATGTAACGACCCGCCCCCCTGTCATGTTGTTATTGTTATTAATTACTAGTGTCCTAGTTGGAGAGGGTTTTTTTTTTCTTCGTGTTTTTTTTTTTTTCTAGACGGGCTGTTCATCATTCGCTCCGATGTTATACGAGAACTAGAAATTAACTTCCCATTAAGTTCTGTTCTCGTAAAAAAACAATGACGAAATCTATCGTATAACGGATAAACAACGAAAGCATGTCCCATTATGTGAATATATTAAATAACAATTTTTTTTTATTTTTAATTTATATAATATACTTTAACATTTCATCGTTTGTTTGCATAATATTTTTTGATTTTGACCATTACGATATATATCGAAATACATATTGTTTAGATTTTAACGTTAGTGTGTATATATTTACCATGATTTTATGGAGCGGCGGTGTCTTCGATACATGTTGGTGTTTTAATTTTTAATATATCGAATATTTTCTAGTCGGTTTATATGATTAAAGAAGCATTTTTCGTTCGTGTAAAATGTATAGATAAATAAAAGTATAAAAATAAAGGAAATAGACCGCGATATTTTTATGCATCGCAGATGGTGTAAGCGGAGGCGTTCTAAGAAGTTTATTTATTTTTCTTTTTGTTAGCTGTAAAATTTATAAAAGCCCTTTACAAAGACATATATATATATATATATTTTAATTTCACTGTATTTATTATTAAGACACATTGTTAAATATATATTCACGGTAAAATTCATTAAACAATTAAATGTATAAATTTTATATCCCCGACGCGTTTCGAAGCAAACACTTCATGCTCACGGGAGTAATTATAAATATAAATAATGAAGACGATAATTACATTTAAAATGAACTGAAAAAGGTCGATATTAAATGTCGATTATTGAATAAATATAAAATGTATAAAATTTAAAAATGAAATGTAAAAATATAAAAAAATACAAAAAAAGACTAATAAAATTTAACAATGAAAATGGTAACAATTTAAATGAAAAATGAAGTTTTAAAAAATTTAAAAATTTAAAATTTCAAAATAAATATCAAAAATAAATAAATTATAAATATGAAAAATTATGTAAAATGGTCGTTGTATAGTAATTATATATTAAAATTTATTTAAAAGTTAAATAGTGGGTTATCTATGTTTGGAAAGTTATGGTTTATGCAAATTATTCTTGAATTTATTAATATAATAATTTTCAGCGAAATTAGGCATATTATGATTATTTATGTATTTTAAAATTTCCAAGTCTATTTCGATGTTATTTGTTAATAACTTGTGTTTATTAATGCTAATATGCTCAGCTATTGTTGATTTATTTATGTGTTCGTATTTTATAGCGTGCCGGAATTTATAAAATAACCTGCAATACTTGCCAAAAATATATATGTATACATATATATAGGACAAACTAGAATAAATTTCAAAATAAGATACAAACAACATTTATACGCTATAAATTTAATATATCGACCTTTTTCAGTTAATTTTAAATGTAATTATCGTCTTCATTATTTATATTTATAATTACTCTCGTGAACATGAAGTGTTTGCTTCGAAACGCGCCGGGGATATAAAAATTATACATTTAAAATTGTTTAATGAAGTGCTAAAAATTTATTTTACCGTGAATTTTTTAATTTGTCAACACTATTATAAGTTTTCTTTTTGAACTGTAAGAGCAGAGTTTTAAAATCTTATTATGGCCGAAACAGAAATCAAAAAATTAAACCTGCTACCGAACTTGATAGTAAATTCGTTGTTTAAGATTTTCTGAAATTTCCAATTAAAAAAGTCATTCGTTTTATCGGCAGCAGGACACCGGTCTCCATATTAAACATATCAATGCGTACGTCTGGCGGAAATAAATTGAGCTGGTAGACATCGCGAATCTCACTTTGAGTTTTTTCAGAATATTCATTGTATAATTTCTGAAACAAGTGCGCATTATCCGTATCGACTGCGACAATTAAGAAGTTAATAATGTAAAGAACTGGGAAGGAATTGGATCTGTTCGGAATAATATTGTTTTTCTTTGCGATACAAGGTCTGACAAAATTAAGCAACGAGACCAATTAAAAAAAAAAAAGACAAAAAAAACAGCGGGAAAATTAAAAATTAAGATACATTAATGTGATCATTTTCCGAGATACTGATCATACTTGTAGCTGCACTGATTCCAGCGCATTTTACAATTTTCGTAACGCTTCTGGAAAACTTCAACTGGCACGTCTCCTCTGACTATCCTCGTCTACTGACTACTGTTGGGTGTCAGCTACCGACTTAAAATGCGTTCGTTTCACGACTTGTTTGACCCGTGGCAACCGAAGAAAGTAGCACGGTGACATATCCGAGAAGAATACGACGGTTGGGGTTGCACTGACTCTTCGAAGTCAAAAACCGCGTCACACTGAAGGCGCGATAGCGTATAAATTCGCGTCTTCGCAACCTTTGAATGGACACTAACGACCCTTTTTCGCAACCGCTCAAGTACTTCGAGGAAGAAATGTTAATTCATAGTCTACCCCCGAGTGCCGTCAATTTTATGTGCACCATGTCTTTTTGCTATCAAAGAAGCAAATGATCGTTGTTTTTTGCCTTTCGACTTGCCCATTTTTTTTTCTTTTTCTTTTGGTCTTGCTGAGCCAGGAGACAGCCAAGGTTGTGGCTTTTTTGTTTCCAGATCATACTGAAAAAGCCAAAATTCGTCGCCAGTAATTACACGATCTGGAAGAGTTGAATCATTTTCAACCTGTTCGAGACAATTTTGCGCGACGGACTTTTTGTTGTTCCGGAAGGTTCTTTCACGTATAAATTTTCAAATCGTTCTAATCATTATTTCGCGGTCAATTCTTAGTTCGTCTGTCAATAGTCGAACAGTTGTTAGCCTTTAGTTCTGAGCCGCCAGCATTCTCATATGTGTTGCATATTGTTGTCAGTTCGAACTTCAATCGTCCTTCCGGTTCGCTGCTCATCTTCGATACACTTTCTCGATCGTTTCTTTATGCCACACCGGAATAAACCTGAGTACAACTTGACGCATCACCACTCTTTAACCGCTTTATCGAAATCTTCGTAGACTTGCCGAGTTTTACGGAAAACACTTTATTACACAGTGCTGCTCTGAATTACGCCGTTCCATAATCGCGGCACAAGCAGAAAGGAAAACAGACACTTGGACAATATATAGGAGAAGAAGTAACGATCTACAAGGCTGGCAAAATTGTCTATCGATAGAGTAAAATGGTAGAAGATTAACCTCGCGGAGATTCAGTTTCGCAGTGTTACCACACGCGTGGGTTAAAAGATCAGTTTCATTACTTCATTGTTAGACCTTGTATTTTATTAGAAGAATATTAAAAATTCATCGGAAACTGTAGCACACCAACAGTGCTATAGCACAAAAATCGGCAGAGAGGTGGTTCTCTATACCATTTTTTAAGTTGCTTCTGTCAATAATCCGTGGATAACCCAGTTGCTGGGATTTTTTTCTTTTTCTGACAATTCTAGGTTCGTGTAATTATCATTTTTTAACTGCGCCCTGAACATGTTTTTCTAGGACTTTCCCCGTACCTTTTTTTTCCTCTAATTATCCATCGGTTAATTGAATTTATCATTATGTCGATATATAGTAGTTGGCATATCCATTTTATCTTTCGTTTTATTAAGATTCGTTGCTTTTTTTGTCCAACTAATTTTTCGCATTTTAACATTAAGTTAAGTAAAGCTGCTTAAATCTTTTATACATTTCGCCGCTAATCGCCCGTATCAAAGATAGTATGCGTAGGACTTCAAAAACTGTTCTCTTGTTTCTTTCTTGACGTTTTTCAGCTAATAGCGTTTTTTTTCTTTTTTGTTGTTTTTTTATATTAAAATCAGTTTTCGCCGGGCACTAGTTTTTCATCGTCGTCCGTCAGAAGTTACTGTGTTTCTTAAATTTTTGATAGATTGTCGTAAAGGTGATAATTAAAGCTGCAGGGGTGAATTTGAACGCTAATTTTGTCATTATTCCCTATTATAAGTGTGAAAAAGTGACCAGCTGTAAGGCCAAAAATCGTACAGCTCGTTTTGTAGTAGCTAGAGTTAATTTTTTTTTTTTTTTTTTTTAATTTCACAGCTGCTACAATAGCTAAGGGATTTATTTTTTCTAATCGGCATTCTTTTGTCTATACAATGTCGCAAAAACGCAAAAGTCCAAAACTTTTATGATTTAAAGGCTCTAATTTGGGGAAATACGCATCTGAAGTGGTAGAACCGAAAAGTAAAAAAGGCTGGTCCACAGCCTTTTTTCCATGGGATTTATTCTTCACCGTTTGATAATGTTGAAAAGAAGAAGAAAAAGTTACTCTTCTTTATCTGCGAATACGTTATCGGAAAGTCTAAATTTTATATCAGCTTGAGGGTTAATTTTGTTTTTTTTTTTCAATTGACACCTTTTCTTTATTAGAATACAGCAAAAATATAAAAAACACTGAAATTGCGTAATATTTGTGAGTAGAAATTTTGGATTGATTGCGCCGATTCGGTGACTTGGTTTCGAAGATAGTGAATACGACCGTTATAAAGTAAAAATGAATTGAGATCAATACTTTGTTTGAAAAAAAGATTAAACGCAACATATAGCTCTCACATATATTACCGTATTAGCGGTTTAAGTTTATTTATTTTTTCTTTTTATGATGTTTTAATCCAAATTTTACTGGTATGTAAATAAAAAAACAGAAGATGACACACGCACCTGTATACACAATCACTGCCATGACATTACGTCAAAATTGAATTTCTCCAGTAATTGTATACGAGTAGGCGCGATATGCTTTTCTTTTAGTACTACATAGGTAAGCACACATTGTTTAAAATGTAAAAACTCTGAGAAAAGAGTACTTTTTTTCAGAAAAGCATATTTAAAAAAAAAACAATAAAATCTATCTAGTCTTTATTTTTTAAAAAATTTTTTAACTAAAGCAAAAGAAGAAACCATACTTAACAATAGTTGATTCCGTTAATCATATCAGTCCAAACGGAGAGTGCTTTAGAAAAGCAAATATTTTACTCTTTTTACTTTCAATATTACATTATCAATAACGCTAGTAGTAATAAGGCAAAAATGAAATTGGAAAATAATACTTCAAAATTTAAACTTACCGAGTAATTTTTTGGTTAATAATTTCATGTTTTCTTTAGCTTTCTCGGACGTTTCATTCAGTTCCGTTTCAGCTCGTAGTCTCCAGTTCTTATCTAAATCCAACTGCGGTTTCGGTATGCAAAATTTATCTTCGTCATCTGCGGCTCCCATTATGCGTTATTGTTCAATCTAAACGAGCAAAAATCTTCGCATTAGTATGTGTGTTCAATGTAATTTTCTTTTTTCTAAATTATTAAGCGTTTCTATTTCGAAACTTGGAGGATCGCGAACTAGCGCAAGGAATTAGAATCGAAGAAACTCCACGGTTTATCCGCACAAAACTCTAGAATACTGATTTATTCTTTTCGTCCATAGATACACAATCTTGTATCGAATGTCTTAATATTTTGGGATTACAAATTTTCGATAAGCCTATATCTCGGAATAAAAGCGAATACACAGCACTCTCTCTGCGATATCAATGGTTAGTCTTAAAAGTGTTTAGTAGTTGCTCGTTACAGGCATCCACAATTTTTGGTTCTATACCACAACTATGATAATCGATTACAAACAGATGTTTTAATTATGCGTGAAACGTTAAACTTGATTTAATAGTTTTACTTTTAAATTCTACGACGTGTAATCGATTTAATAGATCACCAGCGACTAGGTAAAAATTTCATATACCCTTCTTGACGCGATAGCGCGGTTTTTTTATTCTTTTAATATATAATTATTCGACATCCTGTTTGTACAATATAAAATATAGTAAGATTTAATAAATACAGGTATAACAAAAAAAAAGTTTAAATATAAAACGAATAAAATTACTCGGGAACATTTCGCTGGCATAACCCCTCTATTGACCTCAGTGTGATTTAGAAGTTGTTTCTGATCACACCTATTACGTTATAATTTCAGCTGATGATGGGTTATGCCCGTGAAACGTTCCCGAGTAATTAATCGTTTTATATTTTAAATTTGTTCGTTATACTTGTATTTATTAAATCTTACTATATTTTTATTCTTTTATTGGACGATTTTTTTAAAATAATTAACCAGTTCGACTATTTCTTGTTTAGGTTATTGCTTCGTGGATTTTCTAAAATTTAACAATTTAGTTAATATCATCTCACCCGGTGTAATCAAAGACGTCTCATTTTAGTTTTTTCTTCGTGGCGGGGGATTTTTCTAGAGTTAACGACTAGAATTATTTGCCTGAAATAAACAATGTGTGAACGTTTTATTACACGCTTTATAAGCACAATTTCTATAATCTACATTACATATTTGCGTATATACTCTCGTAATTCTGCGTATTTCAGTTTAATACGGAATTTTAAAAATAAGCACGAGAAGAAAAAAAAATTATGTAAAAATAAAAAGATTTCAATCGCAGTTAAGAAATTTCACAGAAAATTTGGAATTACAACGGACCTAATTGATAATTTTATTCTAAATGTTAAACTCTCGGAGGGCGGTAATTAACATTAAAAAATATCGACGAAAAAACGAAAAATTTTCTACACATAATTCGTATCATGCTACGATATACACCGGGTTTTCCCATAATTTTATAACACGTCTAAACTACAGAAAGCATTTGTCTAGTGAAATTAAAAATACCATACTTATGACGCGTTTCAAAACAACATATACTTTTATATGTTTATTAATTTATTTATTTTTTTGTTTTGTTTTAATAAGCGCGGCAGCTATGGACATATTATTAACCCAGCGCAACAGGATATTCTGCCCGATCGAAACACAATTAACTGACCGATTACACCACGGTAGCTAGCTTATCGCGTTATTTAATTAACACTGAAAACCGCACTATGGAAACTGTTTTTACTAAAACACTTTGCTTAACCTTCGGATATAAAAACAGGAAGAAAAAAAAAGGCGTCGAAACACTACGTCCCATTCTAAAACTGCATGCCAATTCCAGGATTGCAGGCGAATAATAAACTATATATCGAATATTACTTAAATTCCTGTTTCCTTTACTTAATTTTTGCACAGTGTGCCCAGCTCACTAATACCTTACTCCCTCGGTAGGGGTCATCTATTCTTTTTTCCTACCGATCTATGTTGCTTCGGAACTTACTGAAATTTTGCGCAACAAATACTCGCGATATGTATACTGCTCTGCACGCAGGCACCATCAAGTTTTCAAACTGATTTTGACACGTGTATTGATGATAACGTATATCATTCGTCATCTGCGATACATTTTTATCGTTCCGACTTGAACACCATAATGTGCTTCTTTAATAATGGGCTTCTTTTAAAGTATCGTCGGATGATAGTCCGAACTGACTACGTAAAAGGTACTGTGCTGTTGAATATCTTTTTTTTTTTTTTTTTTTTCAGACGGTACGCCAAAACATTCACGGTACGATTTGTTTAGGTCGCTTCTTAGAGTGCACACAATCCGAAAACTATTTCAAAGTTTTTCAATCTCGAAATGGAGTAGTAAAAGTTTAAAATGCAGAAAATAAAAAGATTCATTTCGTCACACGGTTCAACACAAGAAACGCACGAAAAACGTAATACGACATGAACAACGTTAAAAATTATCGAATAAGTTTACCAGACGCGCGTGTTAAGTAATGAAATACCTGCCTCATCGGAACCGATTTATTTTTGCGAACAATCGAAATGATTGAGCAACACGGCCTGACAGTATGGACGATGATACGAATAAACGACTAACACAGTAAAACCATGCGAGGGAACCAGAGAGAATAAATTAATTACAAATTCCAACGGTCGACCTTGAAACCTACATTTCCGATGGTAAAGTGATTTTTAAAAAATCCTCGAACCCACGTGGTTTATTGATTTCTCCTTAATTGGAGCCGCGTAATCGACTGTTGTTAGACTTCAGATTTTCGAAATTTCACTTTCAAACAGTCTCTCGCTGATGATGGGCGATTAAAATTATTCGTTTTGCTGACAGAAACGAATTTTTCCAATAACCGTTTCAATCCAAAGCCACAAAAACGATGATCAAATCAACTAGACACTCGTAATACTTACACGATAAATCTGGCGAAAAACTATTTAAATTTACGGGTCCGCATCGAACAGGTAAATAGATCGGGAACAGGTCGCGGATTTAGACGAAATATTAATAATAATAATAATAAAAAAAAAACGAAAAAAAAACGAAATGATAAAAAGTAAAAAAAAAGTTATCACTGTATTTATTATTAAGACACATTGTTAAATATATTTACGGTAAAATAAAATTTGAACACTTCATTAAACAATTAAATGTATAATTTTTATCGAAACGCGTCGGGGATATAAAAATTATACATTTAATTGTTTAATGAAGTGTTCAAATTTTATTTTACCGTGGAGAAGAAGTTAGTCGAAGTAAGTAGAAAAAAAAGAAAAAGAGAAAAAGTTTTAAGATGCTCGATCCTCCCTTTACTGAATTCTTAGATAATACGTAAAGCAAAAAACGACTCAGACGCAGGTTGATTACGAAGCTAAACATGTAGACAATCACCCACATTTATACCGATAAACGAATTAATCAACTATTAATGCTTGTATATTAACAGAAATAATATACAATACAAATGAGCTGCATTTTGCATTTATCCGGGTAAATTAATAATTAATATTACCATACAATCTGTCAGGTATCCACGCCGGGTTTTTTGGGTTTTTTTTTTTTAAATTGTTACTTCATCAAATCATCAAAGGATTTTCTCACAGATGACTAAACTGGCTAATAAAATTTATCAGTCAGAAATCATTAGTGCATTAAAACTACAGTTTCGAAAATGATAATGTCAATCTAGCTACTTAGATACAACATCCAATAATGCTCATAATAATATCAATTAAATTAATATAAACGGCGGCTGTACGCAATAATAAACGCTATTAGTACATTCGTGTAAAGAAATTAAAAAATACAAAAAAAAAACGAAAAAAATTAGATTAAAGTAATTTATGGTACCAAAACAAAAACTTTAACTGAGTTGCTAATAGGTACGAAAACTAAACTGATTTAATATCGCCGGTAAATCTTTAATGTGTTATTTCATCGGATACACAAACAAACGGCATAGAGGAAGTCAAATGAAAATAGTTATAATTGGAATGTGCATAAGATCGAACCACTTTTTTGAAGAGAAGGTAGCAGACGACATTACGGTGGTGAAAGATTTACTTTGGAAAAAATATTCATAAATCTTTGGCCCGATGTTTTTGTAAATTAGAAAGAAATATCGTGCACAACGTTGAAAAAATGCGATAGAAAAATTTGGAACTATGGAAAATGCAGAGATTTATTAAAATCCCTAAAAGACAAAACGGACATGAAATATTAGCGATAAAGAACTTGATTAAACATCGTTATTAACATCAAAGGGTTATACAGACAATTTATATTGCTACGAAAGTGTGACGTAGAAAAAGAAAAATTAGAAAAAAAAAAAAAAGGCGGTACTCTACAACCAATTACCTTTTAGAATCATTGTAAATTAAACAGAAAACCCGAAGCTAACCGGATTCCGGTCGTTAGACAAAAAACCAATAATAAACGGGTTTAGAAATTGCACTGTTTGTAGTAGGTACGAAATAGCGTGCGCTCGAAGGTTAAACTAGAATACAAAATTCTAACAGCAGCATTACGATATCTTTCAAACGATTTGTGCCACAACTTAAACGCAGTGCTGGTTCAGAAGCAAAATATGGTTAATTAAAAATGTTCCAACACGTTAAAACCGAGCAGGATATTTTCTTAATTATTATATAAACAAGTTCAGTCAAGCATGATGTTTCATGCGCTGAACATTCCGAATGTTAATAATTACTATTATTTATATTTACGTAATATTAAACCCAAAAGAAATATGATTTTCGCGCAGCAAAAAGGGGGGTATACGTTATTTCTCGCGCTTTTTTGAACTTTTCGCCAACTTTGAAAGTTTCCTTACACCGATAAATCGCATGCCCGGGCGAGAAAAAAAAATACTTTTTTTCAAAAATTTTCGGCGCCCGAGGGTCTGAATATAAAGTAGCTCTGGAAGTTCGGCTATATTTTTTTCCTATAAAGCGATTCTTTATGCATATGTATTTGAGATACGTTTTGGTTTCCCCAGACATTTTACTCGGTCAATTTTTTTCTTTTTTTGATCCCGGAAATGGCGGGTTAAATAATTTTTTAATCGTAGTCTTTTTTTTTTTTGATTTTATGGAAGAGTTTTTGCGTTTTAATATTTCGAATCACACTGTTAAGGAAGATTATCTGGCGATGGGTTATGTAACATTTTAAGGACGGTTTTCGAGGTCGTTTTAAATTCCATGTTGATATATTCTAGACAATTTTTTGGATTTTTTTGCCCCCCCCCCCCGGGTAATCGGTTAGCTCGAAGTTGTAGATTGTCGTGGAAGTTTAATTGTAATTTATGATTCAATAAAGTTTTTCGTCATTTCCGAGCTATATATTTAAACTGAATATCTTTTTTTGTCGTTTCTGAATCATCTTATTAGGATTCCGTACATTATTATATGTGTACGCGGAATCCTAATTATTGCGAAGACAAAAATTTAAAAGTTAAAATTTACCGTCTATAATCAAAGTGATTAGGAAACGAGCCTGATTTTAGTATTACCGAGGGGATTATTTGTTGCCGTTTTACAGTGACCGCTTTTTCGATTTTCGCTGTGATTAACGAAAGTAATTTATCCGAACAACAAACAAGCATGCCACGCCTGAGTTTTTTATTTCGAATAACTTCGGTTAAGCGCCGGGTAATAGGCATCTCGAATTGTGTTTTCAGACAGTTAACATCTCCGTCGTCGAGCGATCGGTATTTCTGAAACACGCTGCCGAGATGTCGGTACTACTTCGACCGAATTTAACTTTATCGGAAATTACCAATTTCACTCAGCTAAAACTTGTACATATACCCATAATGCGATACAAGCCTGGACTATAATATTCAATCGGAGTTACCAATTTAAAGTTTATTAGGATTAAATTTAACGAGTCGAATGTTTTTTATTTTCATTTTTAGGAACTTTTACTGCTACAAAATCGATAAACGTTTTTAGAAAGAGCTCATTATGCGTGTTCGTTTTATCTGTAATGTCGTTGCGGTGATGCAATCGCCTATCATTTTGTTGCCTTTTTTCTACCTTTTTATTCTACATTGTTCGATATTAACGCATTTTTAAAAATATTCGAGCCTACTTTATAATGTACGATGTCGAGAAGAACTTCTTCAGATTTTATCAGCTGATTAGAAACAACATTTGAACTGCAACAGAATTCGATGAATAAATTAATGATTGCATTACAAACGTATTAGCGAAACCAATGATGATGATGATGATGATGATGATAAAGGTGCTGCTGGATAAAATCCTCCGTAACAGCGGTAATAAAAAAACGAGAAAAAAACAAAAAAAAAACAGTTTAACAGTTTCTGTTTTTTATTTATTTAGTTACTTATTTATTTTTTACCATACAGGACGTGAATAATCTCGTTAATGCATACACATTCGAGTATGTGGAATTATACCTTGAAATTTAACGGGTAATTCACATGCGTCATTCGCTCTTTCTTTTTTGTTTTCATTTAATTGATCTCTTTTTTTCTTTTCACCGTTAACAGTTTTAGTCGGCTTATAATTATTTCGTTAAAACTGCAAAACGTTTTCTCCCTAATTCGCACACATCGCCAAAAAAAATGGCGAATAAATAAATTGCACGCAATTTTCGCTAAAAAAAACTATACGCATAAATTGACGTCTTTCTTTTTTTTTCAACGGAGATTTTAAAAAAAGTTCATTTTTTAACATGACTAAGATCAAAAATTCTAACGGGGTGTCCCGTAAAACAGTATGTTTGCTTTTTTTTTGGAGCCTTTCTCGATTGTCTGTCACTATGTAGTTCTAAAATTAACTTCGCGTTATTCGACAAAATCAGTCATTCGATTTTTAAAAGTTTTGCTTCTTCGAAAAATTCATTAATTATGTTCGCTTTTCTAAAAAATAATAAAATGTACGGTTGTAATTTTAGTCGATTCAAACTTGTAAAGTTTAGACAGCATTAGATTATATTCAAGGTCATTGATCGTTATTCATTTTTTTAGCCATGCAGAAACGTATGAGGATTAGCAACTCTCTCTACTCTTGATCCTAGTCTGAAAATCAATAAAGTATGGTTAAAATAAATATGAACACTTTTCTCCAAAAAATGAACTTGCGACGAACAAACGGAGGAAATTAAGCCGTTTTTATTTTTCGAAATAAAATGTAGACTTTAAAAATTCTAATAAGAGTTCTACGTATATACATTGCGTCTTTCGCTGCAATGTAGCTCGAGCGCTCTTGTACGTACCACAATACATAATACATTAAGTTTATTATAATAAAACAAAAAATTCGGCTTGAAAAATTATTAGTGAAAGCCGAAATTTAGAATAGTAGAATTAAGAAATTTTCTGTATAGTTTTCACATCTGCAAAGTAATTAATCTTTCGTATTTTCAAACTATTTCCAACTTAACGAATAATGAAGGCATCGGTGGTCGCGTCAATGTTTTAGCGCCTTCAAATGCGATTTTAATTTCGATTCGCCGTGCATTTACAAATTCGGCTAAAATATTTCAGGCCGCGTTAACTGCCTCCGGTAGACATTTTTTTGGAACCACTTAAAAAGGAAAAACAGCAAAATTTTGTTTTTCTTTCTTACCTTTGTAAATTTAGTTACGCGCGTAATTATTTTTCGCTATTCGCGTGATAATAATGATTAAACTAGACCTAAAATAATATATTTAAACTAATTGTCCTCTGTGTTGTTTGTTGGATTATGCCCGAAAACGTTTTTATAAATTGAGGTATTTATTTTAATTTACTTATTTTTCTTTATAATTAAGGAATTTATTTATTTTCTAATTTTTCCTATATCTGCCTCCGATATTATTATTATCATTATCATTATCATTTTCAGTATTATTATTATTATTATTATTATTATTATTATTAATAGTATAAAACAAGCTATTCTTCAGGATCTTTTACAAGATGACTTGAAGAAAATTAAAAACTGGTTACAACTTAACCAACTGTTTATTAATCTGAATAAAATTAAATTCATTATTTATAGTCACATACCACAATTTAAAAATGGAACGATTTCAAATTTTTTTGGGAAAATGATGCTCCCCTGGTTAGAGTTTATAAGATAAAATATCTGTTCAACTAGACTGTAAACTGTGCTGGGATAAACATCCAATTTATCTTGCACCAAAAATTATAAAATTAAATTATATAATTTATTATCTAAGCAAATTTTCTAATATCGTACATCTCTGTAAATTATATAATACTGCATTATACCAACCGGTATTAAGCTATGGAATCATGAAACTAGGGCAAAACTGCTGACTGTCATTTAAAACATCTCGTACAACTGCAGATAAATGTTATAAGGTTACTTGATAGAAATCTCTAGACACAGCTGTATAGTATTTTACATTTTTCAAAACTGTATGCATTGCAGCTACTTATGTTTATTCTTAAGAACGGAACAAAATTTGCCATCTCTGTTACTCTGAGCATTACTAGATCAGCGGGTGAAGAATTAGCAGCATTACCAAATATTAATAAAAAGCATATCCGAAATCAGTCCATATATGTATGTACATATGTGGGTCCTAAACTCTTTAATTCTTTACCCTTTTCTTTAAAAATAGATTTGAACAATTATAAAGAAAAATTAGTTTGTCAAATTTTGATTTGTTTTATTTTATTTTCCTTTTACTATTGACCGTTTTAGCAAGTGTAGTTTTGTATGTCTATATTTATGTGTATACATATAATCAACGAGTGTGTGTATATGTGTATGAGTGTATAAGAGCGTATGTGTGCCTGACTGCATGTTTGCGCATGTGTGTTACATATGTATCTGGCCTCTGGAGGTGTTCGACTATGTGTGCGCGTTCGCGTGTGTATTTATTTTGTTTAATGAGCGTATATCATACATTTGATAAGTCTATAAGAAGTTTATTTGCTTTATTTTCATTGTTTGTAATAGCCATAGCTTGCGCAAATTCATAGATGAATATGTATAATAATAATAATAATAATAATAAACTTGATTTGATTTTTTGATTATTATTGTTATTGTTATTATTATGATTATCATTATCATTATTATTATCATTATTACTAACAGTCATATAAAATTGAACTACTGTTATTTGTATTTTCGGATCATTTACTTCCGTATTACGAATATATTTGTCTTATTAGTTCCAATTTTATTACTGCATATTCTCCTATTTAACGGCTACTAAGCAACTATTATTCTTTTTAAATTTGAACGATGTTTTTCACGAGAATTTATCCTCATACCATCTTTGTTTTCGTACGACTCCTTCATAAAATTCTTTGCTTTTTCCGACCAAACGTCGAACGGAAAGCGAGGTAAATTGAAATTTGCGATTCGAATCAATTAATTTCCAGCTCTTGTCCCCGGATTCCGATTTCGAATCTGGAAGACATTCGAATAATCGTATTTTCGATCTTACATCATTCCACTCCGTGCTAACATTTTGTTCCTCGTTTTCCTCTATTCTTCGTAACGAAAGAAGAACGCAAACTACTATCGTAATTTTTCGGGATTATTTTAAATAAGTAAAATACCGAGCTACTTGCACGTTCTGTTGAGTTTACACTGTAGCATGAAGAACGTTCAGTAGATTAAACGGTTAATTTCAAATGTGACCACTGCTGTCGGCAAGAATTGAGAAAAACACGCATTTTTCTGAGCGGACTATTGAAAACAATGGATGCTTAAAATCGCATAATGTCAATAAAGATTTGTAAACAATGTCGGTGCTGAAAAATAAACTATTCTACACATCTCTAGTTATGAAATGCTGCGGTCCAACGACATGGGGAAAAATTGACTTTCAGCACGAAAAAAAAACAAAAACAAAAACAAAAAAAACACGAATTGAATTACTAATTAACGTCCGTGAAATAAACCACTACAAGTAGCCTTTTTTTTTTTTTTTTTGAGTTTAATACGTAATATCGTTAAACGAAGTTACAGAGAATATTTAACATCTTTATGAAAAAAAAAGGCAGTTTAAACGAACACACAGGTAAATTACGGTTAAATATTATCACAGACATAATTTTCTAAACGCGCCACGAAACCGATTTTTGTTATTCACTTGAATCCAAACTATTCGATATTTGAAAGCCGATATTTTCGAGACGGGAGCTAATTAATTATATTCGTTTTGAACTTTTAATTTTTTAACATTATCAACGGATTGAATGAAGTTATTAAGATACCGCTGCCAGATATTATCAGCACCCCCAAAAACGAGTTTACCATTTTACTTAGAGATAACACGCTATTTTCGTATGGTTACTTCATCATTACCACGCTCCGTACTGTGTCGTAACTGAGTTTTTGTGCTGCACATGCATTCTTCAATAATCTTTTGATTTTACTTTTTCGTAAATATTACGTATTTTCAATAATGAGACAAGTGATAACAGTCGAGTGGTTCTTCCGAATGGGAAAACAGTTGCGATCATTGTGTCGTAGCGGCGAATGAAAGAGGTAAACATCAGGAATCCACGACATTAACAGAATAAGAAAAAAATAGAATTGAATTCGCAATTACGCAGAGATTCAAAACGATTTTACATATAAAATTTAACTCCCCATTCACCAGTCATCAAAAATGAAACGAATAACCCGCAGAGCTGTCAAATTGTTCATACTGTAAATCCTAATCATCGCAATAAACTAATAATTTCTGATTATACAATTATCTAACTTTTTCTGCTAAATGTCGATCGAGCTGTAATCAAGTATGCGCACTCCAGTTTAATGTTTTCATTAGATTTGTTACAGAAAATGCAAACGAATCTGATCAAAGCAAAAAATGTAACGTGAAAAATAAAAGTGCAACTAGCACAAATAGTCGGAAAAAACATAGTTTCACGCCAGTTAAAATAATATATGAATAGAGATAGAAACTGAAGAACATTACATGCGAAACAAAAACATAATGTAACAAGGTTATACATACATATATATATATATATATATAACTATATAACTATATATATGTATATATATATATGCGTGTGAATATAACATACACTTTTTGTTTTCATGTGAGCTCATGTGTCGCGTGACATTATTTCTACGTGTTTAATATAAATATAAAGTGGAATTTTGTATGCAAAAAAAATAAAAATAAATATATATATATATATATATATGTGTAACGTAATAGTAAAATATGATAAAACTGCGTTACGCCAGTTACCGATTACATTTTGTACTGGAATAAAATGAGAAAACAGGAATGATTATGGAGTATGTAACTCCGAAATATGTCGGCTCTTTTTTAACATTTTAAAATATAATTTTCTGCAGTACGTGTTTTGTATAATATTTTTAATAAAGTAATAACAGAAAACGGGGATATTACTATTTGCAACTTAAAAATATAAGGAAAGTGGTATAGTTAAGTGAACGTAAATAGAAATAAAATATATCATAGTCCTACAGGCGTAGTGTCGACTGACGATGTGCGGTTAATTGAATTCGACTGATCTATACAATGTGAAGACATTAACGGAAAACAAGCAGAAGGTATATGAAAGTAACGGACTGTTGGAAAGATACGTGTATGTTTGCCAGCTATAGCCTCCATCGGTATGTGCCTAAAACGAATCTCATGGAAACGATAAGGGTGTCATCGGCAGAGGCCATTCTGAAATTCGATTTACTAAATCGATCGGAATTTTAATGAAGTCAGTCAGAGCCGACTGATACGAATGAATGAATCAGAAGAAATTTTCCAGTTCCATTACACTAGTCTTATTCGGATACTTTATCAATTCGTTCACTGCTGTTCCGATTCGTTTGTGAACGTTCAAATCTGACGGTGATGATAAAAAAATTAAACGGAAATAATATTTAAAACAGCGATTGTTAATCTAGTCAGAAAGGAAACACGTGTAAGCCATATTAAAGTTCTCTCTTTCACAACGTCTTTTGAAAAACAAAACTATTCTAGTACCCGTATATAGTACGAGAGAGAGAGAGAGAGAGAGAGAGAGAGAAGACAACCTTTATTAATAATATTATACCCTACAAAGTGCACTCTTCCAATTATAATCCCACAAATTATTCCCCTTTCGCTAAGATTAAACACCTACATACGCGAAATTAAAAGTGCTGCACATATTACAGAAAATGATACACCAGCCGACAGAAAAAACAAAATTCTCGACTAGTGGCTGGAAAATTTACGCGTCACAGCACCAAGCACCCTGACCACGATAAAATTGAACAATAGCGACTGGACAGACAAAATATTCGAGGCAACAAAAAAGAATAAACCGCTCACATCAGCTATTATCAGGCTATACCTGGGTCATACACAGCTGACGCATAAGTTCATTCTCGAGAAGAAAGAGCCACCGATTTGTGAAACATGCCCTGGTGAAAGAATTACCATATAACATCTGGTACTATGCTGCTCCAAGTTCACCGCCAACCGACCAACTGCCACGGACCTCGACGCTTTTTTGGACATCAAGAACCTTAATAACATAATCAAATTTCTTAAACGTACAATGCTACACTTAGAGTTTTATAAAACTATGTACCGTACTGTAACTAGACTAAGTATAGCCTATGTAGGCAGTAAAAATCTAAATAAATAAAAAAAAAAAAAAAAAAAAAATATTTTTATATACTTAACTATCTAAAATTCTGTCAATCAATATTTAACAAGAGAAAGACACAAAATGTAAACGAAAAGCAGGTGGGCTGGCCAAATGACAAGAGCTGAACCTGAAAGAAAGAGAAAAAAAAAGCCCTCATGACTTCCGAATTATTTACCCGCAATTTTTATTTCCATCTTTTTTTTTTTTTTTTTTTATGATTTACACTCTCAGATTACGTTCTATTATACTTTTTTTGTAAATTAATTGGTATGAATCTTATAACAGGTATGAAAATAATAATAAAAAAAGTACCAGAAATAATTTAGTCTCGCGCGTCGCCGGTACTATCCCCGTTTAATAATATCCGGAATCTTGCGCGGTAAACTTGGTTATATTGCTGACTAGATTTTAGGTGAATACCTGTAGCCGTTTCTTTCTGCACTGAGATTTTATCGAAATCAGTGTTATCACTTAATTTGAATGTAGTGAATATTGCGTTTACTTTTTCGCGATCATAGTGCCGTTTCGGTTTAAAGAATCAGTTTCCGAAACCTCTATAAATCTTTTAACAACACGTAGCCGATAAGATATTTTTTTCATCATTGAAGAACCGAAAAGTCCTTTCATCCGAAGAATGAACCAGCAGCACCGTAACTATAATCCGAATTTTATCAATAATGCCAATATCTCCGTATAATACATATATATTCTTAAAAACCCAAAACACCATATATCTAATCGCAGCGCCTAGCAGCTCAGTGTACTAGTATGATAACTATGCACACACACTCATCCATGTACATTCACAACGACATACATTAATCCTTGTACACTCTCCCTAACGTACCTACAGCCATATACACGCACACAACACATATGTGCAACACTACAATATAGATAATTGCTTGCTGAACGGACTCACACTAACCGCAACAAAAATCTAAAACACCGAATAAACATGCACATCACATCCTTTACACACTGCACATACATATATATTTGCTGGTTTGTTTGTGTAGGATTTTTTTTTTTTTTTTAAATTGTTAGTGTGCCACTTTTGTTTTGTTGTTCTCTTAATGGAAGACTATATATTGTGTGTATAAGAATAGTTGATACACGATTTTTATATTCATATCAATTAATTACGTATGAACAAATATTGTAAGCGTAATCATAGCTGTGTTAAGCTTTAGACAGGGGATTATTGTCTTGTGAGTTTTTCATATGTTGTTTAAATAGTAATAATAATATATGTGTGCTTATATACTCGGCCCTCGGTGCCTCGCAAGGGGCTCCTCCCCTTGACCCCGCCTTAGGACACCCTCGGACTCCCAGCTCTATCGCTTTTGTATTTCGTATAGAACGAGGAAAATTAACAATGCTATTCTTAACCTGACCCCCGCTACTTTTTCCATCGCAACTTTTACTTCTTATATATATATACAAAATATGTGTAACGCGTTTTGGAACAAAATGAAACGTTTTGAGATGAAAAAAAGTGACAGGGGTCGGGCTAAAAATGACGTTGTCATTAAATAACACAATTAACCGGGTTTATCGATACTTTGTCTTCTTCTATATACAATATATGTAACGTTTTAGAACAAAGAAGTGATTAAAAGTGACATCATTAATATGTACAAGCACATATCAAAAGAAAGGACCCTCGGGATACATTTATATATGACCAATATCTCAAGTTATTGGTAAAATGCTCTGTTTTCCTAATAAATTAGCAGTATTACTGCGAACAATTAAAGTAAACTTTTCTATTTTGGACAAGAAGACGCCCGTTATGCAACAATACAGGCTGGAGTTGCAACAAGGAATACAAGGTGCCCGTAATAAAACCAGAGAACCAACAAGTGCTAACAGCAGCAGTTGCATCGATAAGTGCAAGGGCCTTTATCGGCGCGACAGAGGAAGACAATTCAAGCAATCGCCCTTTGAACGTAGTAAATGTTCTAATCACTTTTTAGTTAATTTTTCTACCGGAGGGTTAGTTTACTTTTATTTGTTAACGATGTTGTTCTGTTATTAGCAGCATTTACTTTCATTACGAACAAATTGTCAATAGACAAATGCAAAAGTTTGTGAAATACTCTTTACGACTACTGGATAATAATCGATGCTCTTCTTATCGGTTTTTGGTTCTTCTTCTCCTCTTATTAACTATGTCATCATTCCGACTAGTATTAATCAATTAATATTCTTTCGTAAGGTATTTATTTAAAATTCTCTTAATATACATACAACATTAGAATCATTCTTTCAAAACTGTTCTTTTCCCTTTCTTCCTGTTGTTGACCTTAGCTCTATAGCATTCGTATATAGTAAATTCTTTTTTCGCCGTAAAATTTCCTATCGGAACTTCTAATTTATGCACCACTTCGCTAGATATTCTACGTATGTAAAATTTTTTCTAGTTGCCATACAAAACAATTGAATGGCGACAAAAAATAGGGTACACGTCCTGCATCCGTTTCAGAAGAGATCTTGATATTTATGTATATGTAAATCAACAAACAAATTGTTTACTTTTAAATTTTCAGCTTTTTCGTCAATTATAAAGTATAAAAATGTGAAAATAACAAAAAAAAAAACGAAGCAAAGAAATGTTGTCACGTTGGGAGTTTTTCTGAAAACATTTCTAAATTAAGTCATCGTTTATTTTTTCGCTTTGTTTTTAGTATGTTCATTGTATGCCGATTTTGAACTTGATCGGTTTAACTGGACCCGTAAAAAAGTATGTAGGTCTTTTCAGTATTTTTCCTTTCAAAGATATTAACAGGAATTATTGTCGTCAATCTCAGTCCGTTCGTGGTTCAAAATTCACATTAGACACGGACGGTTAGAATGTTGTAAATGGTAAGCGCCAAGTTTTAGATACGTCCGATTTCAATACATCTAAAAATTGGAGGCCAGTCGTAAGTTCTTGTCCAGTCATCGGTGGCATTAGCCATTTCGGAGAAAAGAAGAATCTGCAAGTCATTCGTCCGGCAAAGAATCGCTATAATACTTCTCGCACGCATGTTAAACGTCTATTATGTGCTGCGTGCACTAATAGCATAAAAAAGGAATGGATCGCGGGCGCACAGAAATATACATATCTGTGTGGGTGTGTGTGTGTGTGTGTGTGTGTTAGAATCTGTAATATAGTAAATGTACATGTGTAGTTTGGCTGAAACGTATTTTTAGATGATAAGTTTTGCGTGGTGTTACATAAACGAAACGGCTACAATACTAATTTGGCGCGGTGAAAGTGACGCTTCACCGGCACAAATACAGTGCCATCTGCAAAATGCATCATTGAATGAAGATAAAGAAGTTTGTTTGTTTGTTTTTTTTCGTTTCCTTTTTTTTTTTTTTTTTTTTTTTTGTTACAATTCGATTGCAATATAAACAAACGAAAGACAACCATTCCATCTCGCTGCACATTGTCCAGTTTATACTTTCCTTGACCGACTCAACTACGAGACGCGCGCATTCTATAATTACTTTTTAATCACATTGCAAGATGGATTTATTGATATTATATAGTATATTTACCGGCATCGAGAAAACAAGCATTTTTCTCAGGAAAATAGCGAGAAAGTTTTTTGGAAAATAAGAAGTATTAAAATAAATGTAGTTACGAAAATAGCAAACGAATCGCAGCTAGGAGAGGAACTCTACTGAGCTGTATTGAAAAAAAAACAAGATGATTGGAAAAGTTTCTTTTTTTTTACTTCTTGCGAAAGCGGTTTTTTGACTTATGTAGGATACACGGCCTTATCTCGATTTATTTACTTATTTATTTTTTGAAAATATCAGCCGTACGATATCAGAGACGAAAAAAAAAATGAAGCCGGCAAATAATTAAATTAAAGGTGAAACAAAGTAGCTACAAGAATAGAAGAATGGCGAGTGAAGAAAAGAAAAAGAAACCTAAAGCGAACAGAATGGTGTAAATGGGTTATTAATGACTAATGCGAACCTCAGATAAATGAATAATCGAAAAAAGTGCGATTAGTATCGTATAAAAAATTTATAGAATCGCTAGAAGGATAGAAAGAAACGAAAGAGTGAAGGAGAGTAAAACCGGAATCGAACTAATGGCTCGACGAAAATTAAAACAACCGAGCCTGAAAAAAAGTGAAAACTAACAGGGAATTAGTAGTATCTCAATATCGAATATGCGAAAGATATAAAAACTTGCTAGCGGAGGATTTTGGTGAAAAACACGCCGCAGAATTAAATTCTTAGCCAAATGCTCGTCCGCATGGAAAGAGCATTGGGCCCCTCCTGTCAGACATTTCTGAGATCCATTAAAGCCTCAACTGAGCCGTGGTGGCCAATGGAAAACATGTCTTGCGCAGAGTTTTGCGTTCTGAGTTGGCTACGAACAGGACATATATTGTCCTGCGACTATATGTTCCGAGGAACTCCGCCGCCTACATTCTGCCCTTTCTGCCTACAAAGCAGCGTCCCTACTGTATCGCGCATTTACTACGTATGCGCCCAGCCTTTTCAGATCACCGACTCCCATGGAACAGCACCAATAATGTCACTAGTATTCTTGCTAACTCATCGACGGCAACGGTATCTATCCTTCAGTTTATTAAGACACCCGAGTTAATTCATTATTTTTAAATACTGACCGGGCATCTGTGTGCTTTAATAGTCTTGCTAGCTGTAAACAACACTTTAGATGGTATGCTAGATATATAATAATAAAATAAACGTGAAAAAACGGCCAAAGATCCGTTACAGATTGTAGAAGAAAGCGAAAATATTATACCATCATTTTACGTTGTTATTTCAAAAAATAACAGAAACTACAACATGTAACCAGGAGGAAATTAAGGATTTACGGGGCCCGGGACTAATCTTGAACAAGGGGCCCCTTTCGAAGAAAAAATGGTGAAAAAATTTATTATCATACATGTATGTGCAAACAAATAATCTACTACGTACGTATGAATGATAAATTAAAATGATGCTCTCTTTACACAATTAACTTTCTCTTACCTTATCAAACTGAATACTGCATAAATGGAACGTCAAATAAGGAATATATATGTATATATATATATATATATATATATATATATATATACATATATATAGGTTAATTTTTGCAAGTTTTTATTAATAACATTATCTTTTTCTACAAAAAAATATTTATATACATAAATTAAGTATTGTGGGTAGAAAAAAAATTATCGTTTTTTTTAATAAAAATAAAAACTTCATTTATAATGCATTATCTACGGCAGTGATGGCGCCGATATTGTTGCTACAGCGGTTTTCAAGCTAATTTCTCATGCGATGTTTTTCATCATGTTCGTTTCTTTATACAAATTAAACATGCGTGTTTAAAATTCCATAATTGTTTATGTAATCAAAAAAAGTGAATGAAGCGCAGTATGATTTATTCAATTTTTCGAAATATAAATATATTTATAAAATCAGCAATCAATTAAAACTCCCTTTTATTTTAAATCATTTTTATGCAGTTCAAAATAAAACGTATTAACTTTCAATAAATGTAAAAAAACGAAATGTTAAAATTAACAAAATATTTCAGATCGTAAAACACGTTTTTTCATAGAAAATTTACACAAATTGCATGGATATCAATATTTGAATAGAGAATTGTTATTAGATTACACGAATAAGGACACATTCATTTTTTTTAAGCCAATAAATTAGATTTTTTTCGAAGAAAAAATTTCTATAAATATTCATTTTATGTAGCATTTAGTTTTGTTGAGAGAAAAAGAGAAAGTTTTATAGAGAAAAAGTATATCATTTTATTAATGAACTCATATGTTCTCTCTATATATAAGAATTAACTGAATTCTTTTTAATATAAAAAAGGTAAATTAAAAATGTTGCATTTTTACAATATTGAGTATTTTGCGAAAAGAAACTTAAATTTTGCACGTAGAAAATTTAATTTTTTTTTCTGTTGAAGAGCGCGGATCACCTGGAGGCTGGTGCTCGGGGATATAGCCCCCTTAGTCCTCCCTTAGATCCGGCGCTGAATGTAACACCGAAACAGATTATATGTTAATGCAATACAGAGAAATACAGTAACAAGTTTTGATATTACAAGAAATTTTAACTGTTCAGATCGATGAAGAACTAGAATTCAGAAAACACGGACGAACGTTAAAAATACAAATAAATCAAAATAATGAGATAAAATTCGACGAGCTCCTAATCTAGACCAGATTGACAATTACATAAGAAGCACATATGAAATCGAATTAAATAACAGACGAATTATTAACAAAAATGATATCTAAAATAAACTCGCGATAAAACATTTGATATAAACAGACGTAAAACGAAACGAAAGAGATAAACTCGCTGATTCCAAAAAATGAATTAATATATTACAGCAGAAAACGACGAGTTCTAAAAAAAATAAGCGAATTATTTGAAATTTAAATAAACAATGACCATTAAAACTAAAACATTCAAAACCTTTGACTAGTTTCGGTAAAGAGAATTTAAAAAAACATCGATAGGACAAATATAATCGCATTAATTACTACCGTCACCTTTGCAACAATGAAATTAAATGATCACTTTGAATCTGAAATGAACTACACAATTCTTAGAATCGGAAGGAGTGGAATCGATAGGAAGAAGAGGAATAATAAGTGAACAAATAAAGTACTGTATGGAGCAATTTTCGACCGTGGTTTACAATGAAGTCTGAACGCTGTTTAATATAGAGAAGCGATTTTACATCTAAAGTACATTTCACTCACTAACTCGATGCGAGCTATATTGTGATTGTAAAATTCTTTCAGTTCACTCGTAGCCTCTCACTATAAATGTTGAGCGATAATACCGCTGGATGACAAATCTTGTCGGCAACTTTGTTAAATTGCTAAAATAAAAGATCAATCAAAAGTGGTCACGGATCATGTCAGTCTTGAAATATACTGGTTTAGTATATTGGAAATTATCCGTTACTTTCTTTTTTTTGTTTTATTTGCTCGGCGTCTGTTTGTAAAATGTCTGGTTTCAAAATATTGACGATTTTGTAACTTCTATTGCAAAAAAATACGAGTAATTAAAGGTTCCTATTTTATTATTTTTAAGTGGAATTGCCCTTTTTTTGCCTAGATTTAACCAATCGATAATTAATTAACTACAATTAAATATTTTTCTGTTTGAAAACAGAATCAAGAAAAATTTCGAATGGTGACCATTTCGATATCCCCTACCATCGATATACAACATGTAAATTTAAAAAAGAAAAACATACATTATAAATCATTTTTATATAAAGTAAAACTAAAATTTATTATATATATGTGTATGTGTGTGTGTAATAAAATTAAATATTATTTGAATTATTAAAAGTGACCATTATCATAAACATGTTTAAATATTCAAAGTAAATTATCTAGTATCAGGTTAAGTATATTTTTACACATTAAAAAACACCGCTCAACTTTAACCAAGGTAATCAGTGCATATTTAAATAACGCTGTCACGGCTAATTGCATCTATAAATGTTTATTATTACGATGTCTGTGTAAACGCACACGCATAAGCCTGAATGCATTTATAAATACAGTTTTACTTTTAAAAAATTCCCCTTTTAAAGACCAATTAAAAACAATAAACTAATAAAAATAAGGAATTATAAAAACCTGGGGGAATTTCCAGCTCGCTTCTCTCATAGCTCCAAGTAAGTTCCCTCCTCCACTCACTCCGATTGCATCCCGCAGAATTGTACCCATGTACTCCATAAAGGAATATTTCTGTAGATTTTAATTTGCGATGAAAATCAGACGGATACCTCTGTGCAGTTATTTCTTTTCAAATTCTCAATTTTTAATTGATTGCTAAAGCGTGCCACCGCGGATGAAGTGAGCGGGAGTTTTCAAATATTATTCGAGTAGTATTGTAAATTTTTAGTTATTTTTAGCTTTCCGATAAATATTGAAATAATTTTTAAAATTTTTAAGCAAAGCAGAAAAATACGTAAATATTAAATGGTTCACCAAACATTTTTTTTATCAACAAAGAGATGAAAAGTCGACTTATATTTATGGTTTCCCTTTTCATAAGAATTTAGTTTTTTTTTCAGATTTTGATACAGATTTTGGATTTTCAATAAAAAAGACAAAAGAAGTTTCCAAAAGTGGCGTAAGAAGCGAACAATAACACTTATTAAGTTAAAAATCACGATAGAAGACAAAAGATGGCTTACTCAATTATTCATTTTAGGAGGCGTGCGCAATGAGAGACCTTATTTTGTACGCACCATTAACCTGTGGAGCAACCGCGAAACATGCCGGCTTAATAATGTTTCTATTAGTTCGTGACATGTTTTTACATTTACCGATTATCGAACGAGTCAGTATGGCATACAAACTTATCGATAAGCAAATTTAATAAACAAAATATCCACCGCTGCGTTAATCTTTGGTTTATACATGATTTTGGGTATTTTATTAGCGCTGCCTGTTCGGCTGTTTTTAAAATTGGACAGACGTAGCAGCAAGATCCCATCATTCTTTAGTTTGTACGATCACCTTGCTATTAAAATTTCCGTAGTTTCCGCAGTAGATAAATGATAAAAAATGTAAGAGTTGATACATATAGGTTAAATTACCGTTTCCATTCTATGATCACATTTCCCCCAAAATTCGAACTCTGCTTTTCGCTATATTAGAAGGCGGGACGCGTTTAATAATGCACAAAGCAAAATTAATAATTAAACATTGTCGCATGTGTAGATCTGAAATCTGCGAAAGCGACTAATATCAGCGGGCTCTTGAATACGTTTCATGCACCTGTCATAAAGCCTCTTCTATGTTTCAATTGTGATTTCGAAATTAATCGAGCCCCCATTAAACACGAGTTCTCAGTTCGATTTCAGATCTGCAATATTATCGATCTAGCCGAATTATGCAAAATCTTCACTGAGTGAAAATGCAAATTCGATACAATTTCGATAACTGTAATTAGTCGCAAAAGTTTACTTTAATTCTTTTACTCTCCTTTAACCGAAACCGTACTCAGACGATGAACTGTTGCCACCATCCTCTTTATAAATTATACGGCAAAATACTAGACAATGTTTACAACTTAATCGATTGAAACTAACAGAAACGTTACTAGAGCGCGATGGTGTCGCCAGACGTTACTCTTTGAATATGTCTATAAGAATATGTTGTAAATTGTGCTTAAAATGAATTCTACAAAGAAGTATTAACGAGCATTTGTTTAATGAGCGCTATTGTCGTAAAATAATTAATTAACAATTACAATTAGGAGGAAATTATAAGAAGCGCCTTATTTTTTCTCGGGATATTTTTTTAAATGTTGGGGATGCATTTTTAAATATTTCGGTATACAAATATCGAAATGGTATCATAAGCGAGCGACAGCCGAATAAAATACTACACCATCGTAGGATGCACTTTAAAAATGTTTGCCATTTAGCGCGATAAACCGTATGATCTTGTTCAAACAAAAATCTCTTTAATGTCCTTTATTTTTTTTTTTTTTAGAGTTTGTCAAAATGGGCTCTGGTCCGGTAATTAAGGAGAACCAGATCTTCACAGAGAGGTAACTGACGAAAATAAGTCAAGCGTTTGAGTGACAGAAGGAGTAGGAAGGTAAATAATAAATAAAGCATCGTGAGGAGTGCGAATATTGTTCGATAATAGGAAGAAGTTGAAAGAAGTTTATTCCATTAAAAGCGACCAGCATTCAAACGTGTAATCGGTGTCACGAATTATTTGTTCGAGGGATGCAAAGGACAATACGGTGATAGCAGGAAGGAATGAAGAGAGCAACATACGCCGAAAGCGTAAACATAGGGTGATGAGAGCAACATTTAGAAGGGAAGTTTTAAGAAATCAAGGATAGAGAGAAATGGAAGATAGAAAAATAAAAGAGATCCAAGTTAGAGAATGAAGAAGATTAATAAACCGTAGCTTGCAATGAGCAACTATACACAGAAGAGTAATATGGATGATGAGAATGGAGGATAGGGAACCTGCCAAAAGATGAAGGGAACCAATTAATCAGCTCATTTCCTTCAATTCTGGGGAATGAACAGGAATCTATAAGAGATCAATTTGGATTACTAAATAGATCTCAAAATAATATTGAAACGCTTCGACATAAGCCTAAGGGCACTCAGCAATTACATGACCGACTTTAATAATTCCAGTGGCATTATGGACAGTTGCCGAACCACCCCGTGTACGGCATGTGAAAGCTAAAAATCAATCAGATTTCAAACAGAGCTGTTAGTGCATTTACCGAAACATGCGACCAAATAAACAAGCATCTAAAATAAACAAGCGCCCAAATAAACAAGCACCCAAATAAACAAGCACCCAAATAAACAAGCACCCAAATAAACAAGCACCCAAATAAACAAGCACCCAAATAAACAAGCACCCAAATAAACAAGCACCCAAATAAATAAGCATCCATTTACTGAACTTCGAAATCAAGCAGTAATTTAAATTTAAAGTATTTCTCTTTTCATTGTTTTTGGAGTTTTTAATTATACTATTTTGGACGATATAAAGTCCGTTTAAAGCAAACAATCGCGAAAGGTTTAAGGAATTTATCGACAGAACTACAGCTAGTTGAATGTACAGTATAAAAATTCATACTGTCCAGAAAATACAATGGCCTACAAAATAAAATATTACATAAATATACAAAAAAGAAAAAAAAAAAAGAGAACGATTTCAGACAGTCGTCTCTGCTGCTCAATACAAAATAACAATACACGCTGAATTTTAAGAAATTTTTTTCTCACTCCAGACCCCACTGTTCTGTTCAGATGTCAACGGTAAGAATGATAAAAATTTTTAAATACAACTCGTAAGCGTTTTTACACAACAAAATGCACGTACCTTAATAAGCGTTATTCAGAAAGCAAATCAGCTTCACTATTTATAAATGGTAGTGATTATTTCTATAATGATTTCTATAAAAAATATATTACAAAATACGAGAGAACTGTATACCACTGTGATTCCATCTTTTGTATAATTATTTCCCGCTTTTTTAATTTTTTTTTTTTAAACTTAAAATCTAAGCGCTCTGTATAGCTATCGAAGATATCAGACACCTAGATTCAGTAGCGGTTGCAATAGGTGAGATGGTTTACCGTTTATTATAAAACTTAAGAAAGTTAACCCATCTTGTTCCAAAAAAATATATCCGGGAAAGTGATTAAAAAAAATAATAAAGATTGTTCGGGATTACGACAATCGTAATCCGGATGGATTTCTTAGAGGAATAGCGTATAATTTCTTCATTTCAATCGTGTATTTTTAATTACTACGTTTATTAGTTTAATAGAAGTATTTTTTATAAAAATTTTGCCTACAGCCCAGTCCGTTAATTACTGTCAAATTAAATTCGGTTTAACGAAACATTTTTAATAATTATAACTTTCGTGTTTCATTTAGGAATAATCCAACTGTGCTATATTATCTCCTAATGCGTTTTTTATTACATTTAATAATTTTTTTCCAATAATTACACAACACGATAGATAAACACAGATCAATTTACACTCATTTTTGACGTCACCTCATTATTCAACAAGCCGGTGGCGAACCCTTTCCGTGCTGTGTTCTTGCCGGAAAACCGTGCTCGCAAATAACTGCGGCGGACGCTAACGGGAAGTATTACGTACGTCACTTACACCGTTTTCATTCGCAGATCCTCGATAAGTGTACAAATATCTAGAGTTCTTCGAAGCATTCCGGTACTTTTTTTTTCGAATATGTAGCTGACGGATTTTTGAGACTCTGGAAATTAAACGGCACTGCATAATGCGCTGTCATTTCTGCGCAAGTGGTGCGTTCAACATCGCTATCAGAGCTCTGTGCGGTTAGTAACTATAACGGCCATTACGCAATGATAAATCTGCTGCTCGACCAGCTGTCAAAGGCATAGCGAGCTGTGCATGAAACCGCTGTAGAACGTGACGACGACTTTCTATGCTTGTTCAATTTACAATCTGATAGCGACTCAACTGGTGACCGAACTCCGCCGCCCCAACGCAAAACAAGATCATCGATCATAACCCGATATTTACAATACTAACGCAGCTCTTCCTGTTCGTACAATGTTCGCTAGTGCGCTAGTCCACTCGATTCTGCTGTCTGAGTTCAGTTCGGTGCTTCTGTTGGGGGGGGTCCCCGTTCATCGACGGATACGCGAAATCAAATTACGTTCGGATGCAGCGTGTGTTCTTTTGAATGTAATCATCCTTGCTGGTAATTACAATCGCCGCCGACCGTAATTAATTCAACGTTAGCAACCGGCTGCTGGGACAATTGGCCTGTTACCTGGCACCGTTGAACCGATGCTGGATAACCATCGCGCCGAGCGCGCAAACTCATTCTGCAACCGACACTTTTACGTCATTGTGACCTCTTTAATATGACTAACATTTCGACCGAATTTGGGATATCGATGTGTCAGAAAAATTGCAACGAGCAGCGCAGTACTTGAATTTTCCTAATTCTAAAATTGCACGTCTGTTGATACGGCATCGGCTTCCATCGAAAAATATCTGTATACAGTTATACTGCCAACTCACGGGGTTAGCTATGGATTAGTAATTATGCTTTCCCTAAATGGGCGTATAAATAACCGGAAAAAATGTGTAAGATTCTATCAACTTAAAACTCGATTATTCAGACCTCGCTCTGGTGAACCACCAAATAGATCAGTTTTTCGTAATTCTTATAAATGAGTTGGTTTTCTCTGATTGTCTATGTCATTTTTCGCAAAATAATGGGTTTTTTTCTTCTTTTTTTTTTTTTTTTTTTTTCCGTGAAAATCTCCAAAAAATCATTAGAACCATCTTAAACGCTGGTTCCCAGTATAAATAAAAATTCAAATGAAGATAATAAAGTCGGAACCGCAAAAGACAGGCTCATCACTAGGCTTAGGCGATGTGTCGATACACATCAGGAAAAACCGGTGTGGAATCAACATCGCCGAACCGGTTTCACGAATTTTTGAAAACCGATCTTATATCGCAGTGTTGGATGCTGTTGATTCAGTGATCAATTTGAAAGAGTTAATAATTACTTATTGATGCCTAAAGTTAGTTTACAGAAAAATCCATTGACATATGGTGGAAAACTCACGAGGATTCTTTTGCTTGCATGAAAAATCTTGCCAAAAGATACACTTGCCAATTCAAGGTACACCACCTTCAGATACGGTTTTCAACACAGGGAGAAATATAATAACACGTCAAAGAGCAGCATCGAAATGCAAATTGTTTTGGCTCAAAATACAAAAAAAGGCATAAATTTCTATCTTTTACATCAATTACTTTATTTTCCATTGTTTCATTAATATTCGTATATTTTGTTAAAAGTTAAGTAAGAAAATTTATTGAACACGTTTATTTTTTTTTTTTAACTAAAAGCAAGAATTACCTTTTAAATATTACCTTAAGTACAAGCGCTGAATTGTTTATTAATGAAAACTATATTTACTAATATTACTACTCCTTAATCTTAAGCATCTAGTTATGCAATATAATTTAGCTGTACTATTTTTTTTGTTTTTTGAAAACATAAAAATCGTGATACATCGTGATATCGCGATGTTTGCTTCTCGATGTATCGTGATGTAGAAATATAGACATCGCCCAAGTCATCACTCTGATTGAATTTGAACACCATATTCATTAAAAAGAATTCCCAGTTCTTTAAAAGGGAATACAGAAAAAGCAATATCATTTTACACGCTGGTTTACGGTAATCACTCGAAACAATATTTATACTAAAAATTGAAAAGTAAATTAGAAAAAAAAGAGTACGAACACTTAAAGATTATTTTGAAAATTTAACGAAAACACGCTATATAAAATAAAAAATAATTGATTTCAGTGTAATATATAATTGCGATGATGATTTTTAAAAAACAACTTCAAAAAAATTTAGATTATTGCAATAATAATTAAAAACGGCAGTAAATATTTCGAGTGTGAACAGTTTCGGCTTAAAATAAGCGGTTGTGCCATTAAAAAATATTATTATTATTTGAATTTCGTGCGTGGTTCTCGTAGGTATTTAGAATTATCTTAATATCTCCTTAAAGTGTATATTTTAGTGTAAAATATGGGTATTATTTTTGATCAAATAATTAAAATTTAGTGCATTTTTGTTAAATTATTAAAGTAAATGTTGGAGTCGTTATTTTTTTAAAATTAATTAGGGAATTACGATGTAAATTGTAAATATTTTTAATTTACAATTTAATACGTCTAATAAAAATATTTTCTTATAGGCAACACACGTACGGTATTTTTAAACTGTATAGATAAACGTAACTTTATTAAAAACAAAATAAAATGGAGTATATCATTCGATAAATGTTTGTTTTTCTAAGTTACCAGGCTAAAATTCTTAAATATGTCGGTATATATTCGATTAAATTTTACCGCGAATGCAATTTTATAAAAAAGAAAATTTAATTGAAAAAATATACTAATGAAACATCATTCACAGCAAAAAGTGTATAATTAAATATGAATATCGCCGACCAGGTTCGGACGTACAAATTATTTAAAAAACAAGCTATTAAATATTTAATATAAAATCGAATTACGACCAAGTATTTTAAAATAACGGATCGCAAATATCTCGATATTTACTAAATAAGTTTCTGCGTAATTTACACAATTAGTAATTATTTTAAATATAGTCACTTCGTTCGCTATTTCGAATCTGGCATTCGTCTAAATTAAACGTTTAGCAAAAGTTACAATATATCGCCGATTGCCTAGAACGCGTTGTCTGTTTATTACGATAACATTGATTAATTTTAGAGGATTACGTACGCCATACGAAAATAGTTAAACGCAGTCAAGTTTCCGAATGGGAAGTTGATATCTAAATTCCAGTGGCCCTTCTAATTGTAAGTAAATGGTGTATCAGTTCCTTACTATATCGGTAGGAGGGCGATAACTTATGGCTCTTTAACTGATACTAAGGCAACTCCTTCAGCGCAGAATGAACTATTTGTGACGGTTCTTATTAGTTCCATTTTTTTTTGCAGACATGGCACAAGTTCGACCGATACAACATACGGCATCGGTTCGCTCCGTAATATTATGAGAGACGTGTTCATTGAAGTGTCAAAACAATTTTTATATTAAAATGCATAAAAGTGAACAAGCAGTTTTGACCCCGAAGTATATACTATTACACCACATCTCGCGCAGGGTGAATAATAACTGAAATTTCGAAACGATCTGGAAAAATTTCAAAATATAATGCGATAGCGATTAAACGAGAAATTTTAGCGTAAAACGCTGAAAACCCGTTAATCTTAATCTAATCAAAGCGTGAAATTTAGGATTGCGTCAAGTTCATATTGATGCAAGGATTGCACTTAATTGGGAGTATTTAAAAACCAGGTGGAGATTTAAGAGGCTTCCACTGTGTTGTTATATTTTAGCGACAACCTCATTGATCAATAGTGTACATGCCTATTGAACCAGCACATTTTTTAAAATGTTCCAGATGTCCTTTTTAGCCGACTACGTCGCTCTGTTAACAAAGATTTAAAATATTAGTAGATGTTACTACTGTCGATGTGATATTAGAAAGAATTTGGTCGCAACATATATTAAAACGTGTCAGACTTTCGTCGTTTATTAAATATCAACAATTACACCTGATAGATATCGAACGTCTGGCACATATATACGGAAGAACGCTTGCGTTTAATAAAGAAGCTTATACACATTTTATTATCTTATCCCTCTTCCCGATTCGTTCGAAATGTTCGTAGTTCAGTTTTTAACCGGATACGCGTGTTTTGTATACCAAACTGAGAGATAGAGTCGAAAAACCGAGATTTAGCGGAAACTTTTATCGAAGAACGATTAACAACTAGGAAAGAGTGACCTAAATCCTCAAAAGGCAAATTGTGCTCCCTATCGTAGTTCATTCACCTTCTTCACGAATGTTTGTTACCCTTAAAATCTCAATATCTCAACTGCTCAGGTGTTTCTGTTCATCTGACCACACTTGCTTTACCAAATCTCGAATTCTTTTTTTTTTTTTTTTGTTTAAAAGGTAGTCGAAATAATCGTTTTCTTTTGAGGTGGGAAATTCATCATCGTCACTAAGCATTGTCAGACAATACGCAATTATACTCGTCACGAGGAAGTCATGGAATTCGTTGGCTCAGTGTTTTTCGTTCGAACAAACCGGAGATTTCAAAATGGGGAACATCGTGAAAAAAGGCCGGAGTTTCTAATTGTTCGCGATAAAGAGGCAAAGATTAAAAATCATATAACTGATTTTAACTTACACGATAAATTATCAGCGAAACAAACTAAAAACAAGGTCGGGCAAGCAGAACGTTTCACGCTCTAAGGACTCCGCGTGTCAAGTTTATATTTACGTAATACCAGAGCCGAAACAAGTGGTGTATGTGTTTCATGTTACCTTTGGTTTTTAATTTTAACGTTTCGTTTCCGATTATATCGATACAATAAAACAAAATAGCTGCTTATCGGAAATATTAAATTTTTATAAAATTGTCAGAATACTGTGTGACCAATAAAAGATCGCGAAACATGTAAAATTTTATTAATACTTAATATTTTTAGGTATTCCACTACCGTCGTTGTTCTTAATTCGAAAGGCGATAAAAATTCATTTTATCAGTAACTTTTCTTTGTCTTTTTAACTTTTATTAAGCGTAAAATTAATTCATATTTACAATAATAATTCTGAAAGTCAGAACAAAAAACGAAAACGAGCGTAAACTGAAGTTTTCAAATTGCGTCGTTCGAAGGGTAGAAATCGCTGAAAAATTGATTCTGTTCGTGTAGCATTCGACATGAATGTCAGTCGTGTCACGTGTTCAAACATTCTTCGTACGTAGGGAACGAAACAAAGGTTTCCCGTCCGAGTCGGGCAGATACGTGCGCACATTATAATAAAAACGGAAGATAAACGGTCGAAGACGCTAAGAGACCCACATGATGAGGAAACTAAATGGGGAAAATGAACAATTTCGGGGTGCAGCCGGTAAAGAGATTATAATTTAACACGGTTGTTAGCACGACGATAGTTCGATAGAGAATCGGCGGTTGAAAAATTCCGTTGTCGATTTTACTTCGAAATGACGTTACAAAACATATTAGTTTCATCTCGTCGAAATCGAATTAATTTACGAAACACATTTTAAAAGAAATTATCCTAAACCGATAACCGATGGGGTGAGAATAGTGTGATAATGCCACAAAAATATACAATAAGAGAACGACCAGTTTTCAAAACCAACTTCAAATAATCGAGAATGTTTGTCCAGCAATTAGGACAAAATGTAAAAATTCTATTAAAAATAAATTCTATTACATTCGCAATAAGAGATTTCTGAATTGGCAGGAGATTCTCTCGTTGCGGAACATCAAATATGTAATTGTAGCAAGTTTTTTCCTTAACAAGCTTGCCATCATCATCTTTATGATGCGATCAAATTTTGCAGCGAGAACGCTCAAGAAAGGAAGCGCCACATCTGTTACGAAAAATATCAACGAAAGTCTCTTCATCAGTTATCTATTAATTAAATACAGCACTAGAATACGCTAAATGAATTAAATTAACCAATAAAAGTTTTAAAGCGATTAATTCTAAAATTGGCAATAGTGTTTAGTTTTAATTGAGTGTACTCTGTGTTTAGCTGATGATAAGTTGTGCCCGAAAACCTTTTGTGTAAATTGAGGTATTTATTCGAACTTCAATATTAAGAAATTTAACATTTATTGATAAACCTAAACTATTTATAAACTGAGCTTTTTTTCTACTATGTATAAATATATTTATGAAACTCGATAGACTATGAAGAGACACCCCCGTGGGATGATAAACTACTATAATTCTTGCAAGGGAATCAGTTTTGATTGACGACTTTTTGCAAAAAACGAAATAAAGTCCTGTACGCACGATAAAAATAAAAAAAAAAAAATGTATTATTATTAAAGCATTACAGGATTTTCATGCTAGCCTCGAAGTGGAAACGACACAGAATGATACGCGACGCACACGTGTATTTAACAACACAAATCGAAAACACAATAATATCAAATCTCGTAATTTAAATACCAGAAAAAAATAAAGAACGATTATAATAATGATGATTATATTTTTTAATTATATATTTTTTTAACTTACCGATGAAACAAGCCTCGGATTAATTAAGTGATTTTTGAAATGTCTTAATTTCTGTGTTTACTTTGCTTTTATCGGCTCTAAAAGAAAATTTCTTTATCTCCTCTTTTTCGCCTGCGATAGGTTGCTCGTGGAAATTGTGAAATAACTCGGCTCGGAACTTCGGAAGATGTCGTAATAAATGGTTTACTGTGCCCTATAGCCGGTAAGAGAGCCAAACTGCAAAAAATTTGCACAGTTTTATCTTCATAACGACATCTGGTTCAATGGAACTGAAACACGGCCATGACCTGGTTCGGCCAAGAAGTCGTTCAAATTGCAACGAATGTGTGTGTGTGTGAAAGCGCATCCGTTAATACCCGGTTGTGTGCCCACTTCGTGCGTGCGTATCAGAACCATTCGAATTACCTCCACGATTGTGTATATGTCGAAATTTTACAGGGATGAGATGCAGTTTTGCTGCAGCTGGAAGTACACCGATGCCAAAGAAATGTCCAACTTTAAAGAAATATCCAGCTCTGCATGTTTTAAGTGTTCATTCACAGTATAGGGGAAGGGTTGTTGAACAGGATTTTTTAAGATAAAGGATTTCCTAAAGAGACAGATCTATTACTTTACCATTACTATAATAGATATTTTGCCGTGCTTCTGGCCAAAAAAAAAAAAAAAAAAAAAAAAAAAAATTATTTTTATTTTTTTTTTTTCTACACATCAACTATGGACATTATCCCGACGCGAGTGTTTTTAACTTTTTTTTAAGTTTCAATGTGGGCTATCGGAATTTAAACTCGGTTCTACCCGAACGAAACACCACTGCCTAACCGACTATGATAGCTCGCTAAGATAAAGTATACGAGACGAAGGTTTAATTATGAATAATAAGATTTATCCTTTTTCCTTCCCATCTCTAGCAATAATAATTTCCTTACATCAATCGTTCTTTCCATCTCCTATTGCCTCAGAATCTAATTCCCTAGCAAAACCCGGCAGTAAAGCTTACGAAAACCATTAGTGTGGTATTCTAAATCATTTTGAAACTTGTTTTTGGTTAATTTTCGGTTTCGCGTGGCCTTTTTGAAAAAAACAAAAAATAATAAGAAAAGAAATTGTTTTTTAACTGTGTCAAACACCTTTGTGTAGCTGTTTAATTTTTTATTCAATCAACAGCCTTCGTCATCAGTCCGAGTGCAAACTACATCATTTTCTGCTGTTCGTTACTAACAGCAACCAGATGTTTTCCCACATCCACTCTTAAGGACGACTTCTTCATCTGGTTTTAATTACTAGGACAGCGTAATGAAGGAGAATAATGAATTTTTTCGTTTCCAGTAACGATAATATTCAAGGTTAACTTGTTTTATTAATTCGCAGCCGGCGGCAATAAAACCTATTATCATCGCCATTAAGTTATTATTCGAAAACTCGTCCCTAGCGCTAATTGAATTTTCTTTCGCGCGTTATCATATCAGGTGAAATCCTTCGAAACTGATTATTGCTCGGAAAACTCGAGATTTATTTTCGGTTTTGTTCGAAAGTTTGTGCGTCAGTTACTATTTAAAGAAAAACAAAAAAAAAAAAACAAGCAAAAACGCCTTCTACCCAACTTAAGGAAAAACATCTGAACGCCGCAAATTCCGTAAAGAAACCTAAATGGCATTTCTTAATTTCATTTTTGAAACATTTACCAAAAAGAAGACCAATTAAGCTGATAACTAAAGTAATCGACCGTTTTAAAAGTCATCGCGGTGGCATTTCGGAAAGTAGTAACTGCCAACAGTGAGTCCGCCTACAGCTTCCTCGCCTTAATTTTTCTTCCTTCACCACTATTAGTCTAATAACTGGACTTTCACGGGTAACTACGGTTGTATATTCCATCCGTGCAAGAAATGTATTTCGCGATCTTCGCCAGCAGTTTTACTGTCTTCAACAATTGCCCTTTTCCTGTGTTATCTCTTTAACCTCCCTTTCGTTACACTTTTTTCCGATGATGTTCTGGTTTTTTTTTTACTCCTCTTCCGACATTTTAGTAGCAGTATAAAGGTTAGGTTTTCTTCTAAACGTGCTAGATTTTTCCTTTACTTACTATTTCTTAAATCCGCTTTTAATGCTTTCACTCTTCTAACCTATCTTTAAATTGTACACCTATCCGTCGCGTTTCTCGCTATTTTTCTCTTGATATCGAACCTTTTCATCGCCAACGAAATACGAAGGATCTCCGCTTATACTTTCATCTACTTGCATAAATGTTCGCTCCAGATCTGATTACCGTTCTCATAAGAAATAACATTAAATTTAATTTACCCCTGATTACATTTGATTTTTTTTTTTTTTTTTTGGGCGCGCCAGCGGCTTTGACCCAACAACTATACAGAAATTATGGAAAGGGTTAAATAGAGAGACGATTAGAAATAGAGCTTAGGAAAGATTGGAGTACAGAGATTATATCTGGAGATGGAAAGGAAAGGACAAAGGAAGAATTATACGGAGCAGGAAGACCGAGTGCCAAGATTTTGGAGCACAAAACAGAACGCTCAGAATCAAGGACAAGGCATTGAGAAAATGTGGTTTGCATCATATATGAGAGGAGAGATGGAACTACGAAGGGGACAATTGGGAGAGGAGGACAGGGAAAAACGAAAACGTGAAGAGGGTAGAAGGATGTGATTAAAACGCAGTCTGATTAAGGAAACGATCGCGGAGCGTTGATAAGAAAAGGATTGAAACCACGGCTGAATTTGAAGATAATGAGAGGCGGGATTAGAAAATAGAGAAGGATAGATGTCCAGGGTAGACGTCCGACCATAGTCGGGAATGATTAGCTGAGGAAAGAAGGTGGATGTCCGAGGTAGGAAAATTACAGAGTAAAGAACCATCGCGGGCGATCGAACGCGCTAAAAAATCCGCTAACTCGTTGCCTTCGATGCCAGAATGGCTAGGAACCCACAAAAGGTCACAATAGTAATAGAGTGGGATGAGAGTAGAATGTATATGAGAAAACAAATTAAGAGAATAATAGAATTGGGGGAGTGAGAAGGAGGAGAAGAAATTGAAGAACACTTTTAGAATCGGAGACAATGAGACATTTACTGATCCCTCTTATGGATGGAATGAACGAGACTGCGCGTAAAATGAAGATAGACTCCGCTGTGAAGATAGAACGGAAGGAAGGGAGCTTGAAGGATTCAGTGTGATGCAGTGAGAGAGAGGTAAACGCGCCGCCCACCCCGTTCTCATTTTTGGAACCGTCAGTGAAGAATGCACAGGAGTGGAGCTGTGTGAACATTGATTCATTGGTAAAGTATTATAAAAGTGCTAAATGTAGTTTACAATTATTTATTTTCCATTTACAGTTCAGATTTTTTAAAAACAGTAATACACAAATTGAAGACAGTTTGCAACATAGATGTGCGATATCGCTTGTAAAGTAACGAGAGAAAAGTGCTTTAAATATATCCATAGTTATAAAGTAATATGTAAATGATACAAAAATTAAACGAAAATGTACAATGAATATCTTTCGGAATTTGAAATCACGATGAAAGTTCACGTAGCAGGCATGAACCTAAAGCTTACTTTTTTTTTAAAAATTCAACTATTGTTATCTGTTTCCGCTAATATTCCGTCATAGCTTTGGGGTTACAAATTGAATCGTTTTTTTTTTTTTTTTTTTTTTGGTTTATTCCCAGGTTTCCTTATATTTATGCTACGAAGCTTTATATACGTTTCACACTGAATGTCTTTTAGTACTTCCATAAAATAAAAAATATTGGAATGCGCGCTGTTAAATGATTGATTTAATTTGGCATGGAACAATTCGCAGCAGTTTGTGGTTCTATCGCACGCACTAGAAAAATTGGCCCACATGTCTGATGGAAAATTACAGCCGGTTGCTGTAACGATAAAAAACTTGGTCAATTTCATCTCAGGAAAAAACGGACCTTTAAAAAGGACAGATTTTAGACATCAGTAGAACGGGAACTAATTCGACCAGAAAAATCTTACCCGGGAACCAATTCGACAACTCCCCCGTTAGTCTTCTAGGAAGCGAATAAGAATGTAGTAAACAACCGAGTAAGAACGAACGATTCAGAAAGCACTTTACGGTAGACATAAGGCTATTGGGAGAATTAAGGGAAATGGATAAAAGAAGAGAAAGAAAACCGAACGAGAATAATTCGCGCCGTAATGATTGTCGCCGATCCAGTATACGTGTGGCTTCTTTTTTTTTTTGGTAGTTTTCTGGCACTCCTTGTGGGAAATAATGATCTTAATAAAACGAGTCCGTAGAAAAAGATACGCGAGAAAAAAGTAATAATTTAATCGAAAAAAAAAAAAAAAATAAAAAATAAGTAACTACAAATAAATATTACTTTTCATACATATATATTAAAAAAGAATCCCGCTGTTAAAGTTAACCGGTTCGGTTTGTGAACAAGAAAAAACTTGTTACATTCGTATACAGAACGCCGTTAAGTAGTCGTATCTGATACGATTGTTTTCTAAATGAATTTGTTTCTTGTTTTCTTAAAATTCGTAGTTATTTCATCTGATAGCGTGCCAAGGTTCCACTACTGTGAACAGGAAGTATCACTCTTCTACAAACTTAGAGAGCAGGTTTTTTTTTATACTTTTTAATCCGATTGTGTGCCTATCTAGCCACCAGTAGAGTTGTACACAAGAAACGTAAATGTTGCGAATTGCGTAGTACGTAATTATAATAAATTAATATCTAAAGCTGAAGTATGACCTTTTTTATGTTTTTCAATGCCAATAAAAATGTCTACGTTGGTCACGAATTAATATTAATATTCTCGTTAATCGCAGAACAGGGAATTTAAGAACAACTAAAGTAAAATACAGAAGGAGCAAAATAAGAAATCGAATAAAATTTGTGGGTAAGTTGGGAGGGGGGACAGCGGCTGTGCACCAGATCAAAGTTCCATTCTCCACTTCTGCCGGTGTTCCAACGTCAACTATCCTGTCAAATGATCGAACGCGCATAAAAATGCTCCGCGTTTTTCTTAGAACCAACAGATTACTAGGTAAACTATGAACTAGTCTTTTCAGCCTGGCCCATGTGTGCTGTAGTGACCATTGCAGTTAAAAATGGTGCATGGGCGCCACCAGGAGAACAAAAAAAAAGAATGTTCCATTCTGTTGAACAACATTAGTTTTAACTTTTTTTTTTAAATAACGATTCTAGACTTTGTCTCAACTTCTATTCATCTTCATTTTTTAATTCTGGTTCCTGTTACCGCTCCATTCTGTCATCTCTCCGTTCACGGTTTTATAGATACTTGCTCTTTCTTGAACGTCTCACAATTTCAACTATTTGTCGCCTTCACTTTCATCCCTACATCATTTTCTCGGTTTATCTGCGTCTACTCCGTTTTTTCCCCTTTACCTTCCACACATACTTTCTTTGTAACCTTGACAGCATGTTTTATTTGAATATTCGACCTTTTCTCTCAAACAATCGTCCTCCTACTCTTCTCTAGTAAAATTTGGCATCCTTACTTTCTCATTTCTTTCTGCTCCGTTATTCCTGCTTTCAAATTATTTTTACCCTCCATGTTTAACGTTTACGAACATGACTTTATTTTCTCCTTGTTCCTATTTCTTTGCTACTAATGTTCCCGCGACCCATTAAAAAAACGCATTAGAAAACGAAAAAAGAAAAAAAAAATTACCAAGACTCGAATAAAGTTTGTAAACTTGTTGACGATTTAAACGTAACTCAAAAATACCTCAGAGGAGTGAGTTTTGTGTACGTGCTTTGTTTACTTACTTTGTTTACTGTGTTCTTTCATATATTTTTTCACGTGAACGTAATCTAACGAGTTACGATGTATGGAAGGCAGAGCGCTTGTTCCACGATGATGTTGTTAACCATCTGAGGTTTCAGGAATCGCAGACGGAAGTTTTTGTAATCGTTTGAAGGTCTCTTTAATTGTTGTTAGATAAAACTTGAGTAGCGAACCTTATTAGCTGCAGTACTCAATTCCGTTTATAGATAATTTTTATATAAAAGTATTTTTCACATATTAAAATACCAGTGTTTAGTTATGGAATTCTAGAAATATTAATGACAATTTTACCGTTCCAACAGCGCACAAATATAAATCGGAGCTAGATCGTCTGTGTATGTACATCGCCATTGCAATAGCAGTGCGTTGTTTTTAGTAATGTTATAGAAGTGTTTAAAATATATGACATTTTTATATTTTATAAAAAATAAACCGAAAACATAAAATGAAATTATACAATTTATAATTTTAGTGAACCTTTTATTATAAACAAATCAACTAACAGCAACGTGCCAACGAAAATAGCGAAAAAAATTATAGATACGATATGCAAAGATATATAGTACCAAGGCCGTGTCCACGGGGTGGGTTAACCTCCCCCCTCCATGAGAACTGAAATAGTTTAGGTATTTCATTAATATGTTAAGGAAAATTTTTTTATTACGAGTATAATCAATAACATATATGTAATTTTTATTAATGTTCATATACGGGGCAATTCATTTATTTAAATTATTAATGTATAAATCAAAATGATGGAAATTATTAATAGCTATTAGTTAAAAATGTATCGTTATTTGTAAAATAAATATGCGAGGAAAATTTTCAAAAACCCCTCCTTTCAAAATTCTGGGCACGGGCCTGCATAGTATACCTGTTAATTACATAAACATTCGTATTTGCTGGTGAAGCGCAACAATATTTTAAATTGTTCCGTTAAACGGCGGTAAGCACAACAAATATAGATAAGAATTTTTTTGGAAACAAATTAAACTACTCGTAGGATTTCAAATGAATAACGGCGGCGGAACTTTTATATAATTTATTTTGCTTTTCGATATTTTATGTATTTCTGTTTATTATTCGTACGTGTTTTTAATGAAATATTATAACGATAACTTTTACTATTGCATGTAACTTTTATGGATTTACTAGAAGTCCCACATCTCTCCCCTTGTTTGCATGTATCCGTTTTCCTCTACTGAATAATTTTCCTTTTCTAAATACGCTTGTATCGATTTTTTCTTCACTTTGCGAATACGGTGGATTTATCTTTAAACAATATTATTCCGTTTACTTTCCTTAACTTTACCAAATGCTAGAACAAGCTTCTCATCTCTCGATTATTCCCTTCGAATTTGTTTATACTTGTGTCTACAGTTAGATCTCGAGCTTTCGGAACTCTGGTTTCCGTCTCTGCTCCGATGTCCAAAAATTAGCTCTAAAACAGCTTTCTTTCTGAACTATTACGCCCCCCCCGCCCTTCTATTTATTCACAGATCCAACTTAATCTGTCCCTTACTAAAGCTTATATTCGCAGTATTTTTTTTTTTTTTTCTAAAATTATTTACCTAGTGAATTGTAGTCCCCGATGAAATTCTTATTGTAGCCGTATTTCAGAAATTTCTTATCATTCCACCTTGCGACCTTCTCATTCAGCTTTGCGCCGTGTAAGGTGTGCCATCTATTTTTCTCGTCTAACAGCATAATCGACAGCGGCGGTAGGTAAGTAGCGAGGACAAGAACAACAGGCAAAGAGGGGGAATTGAAGATATAAAAAAAAAATAAGAAATTGGAAGCCAAAGTTCTAAATAACACTTAAATTCAAAAACAATTTTTTGAAAAGTGTATGTATTTAAAAAAAAAACAAAAAAACAATCGATTTTTCTAAAGAACCATTTATACTTTTTATATGATTATCATGAAAGTACGTTGTCATAGGAACATTGTACTTCAGTGATTATTCTAATTCCAAAGAAAACAACATTACATAACAACTATGTAAACCTTGTTTTCCAAGCATCCAAAGTATTGCTACAGATAATAGAAAATATAAGAAATAACTTTATTAATGCATATATAAAATGAAAACAAATAGGTATAAATAAATCGCGTACCGCTGAGAGCTCACCGCAACGAAAAGATTTACAATAGTACAATACAGAAAAGTTCAAAAAATTAATGTTAACAAAGGTGCATTATGCAGGGAAAAATAAAAAAAAAAAAAAAAACCCTGCTAACAAGATAAAATCCAAAGTTCGTAAACGAAAATAACACTATGTTACCATGTAAGTACTTAATCTATAAATTATAATAAATTGTGCTTTAATCGCCTGTGTTTTTATTTACTGTACATAAACTTAAGTTGGTTGGAATCGTAATTTCCGATACTTGAAATGATCGGGTTGTCGTGCAGCAGACATTGGTTACAGAACTTCCGTGTACAATTAAAAACATAGTTTTTAATGAGTTCTATGTTTAATGCACTATGCATGTCGCTTATCCTAGTATACCTTGGAACATTCAATATACACCTTAGACATCTATTCTGGACTAGTTGCAATTTATTAAAACTTGCATTTGAAACGCAACTCCAGATAGGACAAGAGTATGTCATCACTGGCCGGATGAATGCTTTATAGATTGTTAGCTTATTTTTCACATTGAGGAAAGATTTGCGATTTAAAAGCGGATACATTGAGCAAATAGCTTTGTTTGCTTTCACACTGGTGAAATTTATATGCTTTGTGAAGCTCAGTCGATTGTCAAGCGTGACACCTAAGTAGCGTACATCTTTTGTCCATTTGACTAGAGCCCCGTTTATTCCAAGTTCTTTAGGTAATGCTGGTAGCCTGCGGGTGAAGAAGATGGCCTCTGTTTTCGTTTCGTTCAATGTAATCTGCCATTTACGATAATAGCGCAGTACTCGTGTTAATCCTGACTGAAGTCTATTACGAATTGCGCTAAGCTTATATGAATTACAAAACAATGCAACGTCGTCTGCATAAAGTGCGACTTGTGTATTCGGCAATTTAGGGAAATCATGAAGATAAAAATTAAACAGAAATGGGCCTAACACGCTACCCTGAGGAACCGCGGCTATCATTGTTTTCTTAGACGAATTTGAGTCACCGATAGTCACATAAAAAGATCGATTATTTAGGTAGTTGTTGACCAAATGAATTAAATACGAAGGGAACTGACGCTGAATCATTTTAAAAATAATACCTTTATACCAAGTTGTATCAAACGCTTTAGCTACATCAAGTAGAACCATACCAGTGTGTTTGTTAAGATTAAAATTGTCGGTGACAAATTCTGCGATTCGCGCGATCTGCTGCGTAGTGGAGTATCCGGGTCGGTATCCAAATTGGGTCTTAGGTATATAAGCATGTAAAGATCGGAATGACATTTTAATTTTTGTAATATAGCCTTTTCGGCAACCTTGCTTAGGTTACTGAGTAAGCTAATAGGACGAATATTGGCAATTGAACAGTTTTTATATAAAGCATAATTTGATTTCCGTGAGAAAAAAAAAAAAACACCTTATCAACTTGAGATACCAGTGGGGTATTACGGACTAACGACTAATGAATATAAATCGGCTATACATTAGTTTCGTCGACTATACTAGAACCTTCGATCGGGTCAGTTGGCACAGACCTTTTCCCTTTCTTAAGCAAATAAAGTGTCCGCAACGCATTAACTTATATATATATATATATACTACATATACATATTATAGTAGATGAGGATATATAAAAACTGTAAAAATGAATAAATGATTACGACAAGGTTGCCTGTTGTCTCCGTTTCGTTTTAATGTATATTCTAAACTTGCGCATAAATTAACATTAGCATAAAAAGGATATAAAGTCTGCCTAAGAGGTGAAAGACTTCAAACGATAATGTTGGCAGATGATTATCGAGCTGTAATTACGGAGATTGAATAAAATAGTACTAATGATGCAAGTAAACGGTTTTTGCGGGTTGGAAATAAATGTTGATGAAACAAAGACCACCATGACTACTAAACAACCGCGTAATTTTTACAAATAAATGGTCAGAAAATTTAACGTGGGTCGGATAATTAATAAGACAGTTTTATGTTTAGCTTGAGATGCCATACTCGGTCAAATGATCGCTTAATATCGAGAAATACTGTCAAGCAAAATTGTTTTTCTTTAAAAACGCTCTTTCTATTATTGACATTACTCAATGTATCTGGCGTTAACAGTAGAATGTTGACTGCGAAAAACCAACTGATAATCTGGCAAGCATTCGATTAAGTAACAATAAAATAGTTTTTAGATATAAATATGGTAATAATGATATCGGTTGATAGGACGTGACATCTTCCGCTGGTTTTCCTTGTTTTTGGACCATAATAATCTGATCTACATATTTTAAAACATCCACGTACATGTGCGTAAGCAGGCATTAAATACGTACAGTTATCTTTTTTTTTTTATTTTCGTTTTTTTCTTTGGGCGCGTCAACACAGAACATTTACCCAACATAAAGGACTAACAAATAATGAAACGTACGGATTTGAAAGTTATATCAGGAAGCGATTAGAAACAGAAGAAATGAAATATACGTATGTTAGTAATATTATTCCTTTTTTCGACATATCTTTCAATATACATCATTAGGTGTACACTTATTCTGGGATATATGCAGATAGAAAAAAATAAATAAATAAATAAATAAATAAATATATATTTGAATTCTGCTAGGGGAAATACCATAGGGAACGGGAAATGAAAATACAAACTGCACTGCTAACAACAACATAATAAAAAATACCAGTTTGTAAAATGAAAATAGTTATAATCGCCGTAGAAACCGCGAACAAGGGAAATCCCTAAAAAATACATTACAGGTTGAAGGAAGAAAAAGTGCGTAACCTCGAAAGAATGACTCAGCGAAAAAAAACAAACATTTACGTTTATCTTTACCCATGAGCGTAAATATGTAAATTTTATTTATGCGCATAAATACAGTTTTATGCTAAATTATAATCAATATGCTCTTTGTATTATTATAGTTCAATAGAAATGCGTGTAACAGTTGTGGACTGTAAAACATCTTTTAGAAAAGCAAATAGTAGAAAAAGTAAATAAAAATTACGCGCATTGTTAATAAAATTTTGCGTCTTTAGAAAAACAGATTTCCGGTTCATCTTATTAAACGTCTCAAAAAAGAAGAAAAAAAAAAAAAAAAAAAAACCGACAGAAAAGGATTATTTTTATTAAAGTACACATCAAAAACGTTCTATAATTAATTTTTAAATTTAACCGATGTTCGCTAATTTTGAAATCCATGACCTAAAATTACTCATTGAAAGTGCGCGGAAATAATTCATTTCCTTAGATTGGGGGAAAGACGACATTTACTAAACTACGAGATTACAAACTGCAGTAAAACCTATTAGTTTTATTTATTTATTTATTTTTTTTTTTTTCCGGGAGCGTCAACTATGAGCGAAATTTTTGAAAGTGTCAATGCATCAGGTAATGATCGAGCGAAACACACGATTAACTAATCAACTATACCACTGGAGTTGTGCAGTATAGCCAGTGAAGCGGCATTTTGTCGCTAGAATTTACCGGATAGAAAAGTGTTTTTGTCTCTTTTTTCAAGAGATTCAAAAGCTTCCATTAGGAGCTGCTGCACATTACCTCTCGGCAGCCAATTCTTTTAATCCCGGTCTACGTATTAATTGTAAGCATCGCAAACTGATGAAGTTGTGCGGCACCAACACCGGTAGTAAAGGCCATAAACTTCTCGAACGTACATATACGTGAGTGCCGGGAATACATTATATACGGACGTATATACAGCGTTTTTTTCAAATGTTTTCTTTATAAGCGTTAATTACGATATTATGTTTAATATTACGATATTAGATTTTATGAAATAACTAAATTACTTTTTCCGCATTTTTTTAAGTCACCAAAACCGAATGTCCGGTATAAAGCGAAAATTAATAAGCATCATTTTTTTTTTTTTTTTTTTTCCCGGCGCAAATGTCATAAAATACATATCATAAAACATATAAGGCGTTTTTTTCGATACATCGCAAAAGTTCCGTATTTCTATTTTTAGGATGAGATTGTATACAATCGACCACCGAGACATTTTTTTAACATTAAAGTATAAACAATTCACCGGTGCATCCAACTCAGCAATTCGATTAACAATGAAAATGCCCGTTCAATTGATTTCCAGCAAATCGATTCGATGTTTATATTTCGTGAATAACTACAATAATTATTTTAGAACGAATATTATTAATAAGTACCTCATTTCTGTAATATTTAACTACTTATTTGCTTAGAAATGCATTCAAATTACCGTTATGTAAGTGATATCTATGTCGTTTTTTATATTTAACAAGCTTCTGTACACTTTTTTTAATTAATAAATGTCCGAATATCTATTTCGCTCGCTATAAAAGAAAAAACATATACGCTCATCGAACGGAAGTCTAAAAATGATTGCGAAAATAATATGTAGGCATAATATGAACACTTATTACGAAGAGCACTGGCGCGGCACACAATTGCAATTTTTTATTGATATATTTACGTTTAGCTGCTTATAAAATTTCATTCGCCACGTTTACTAAAATGATTGTCCTAACAACAGTCGTAATATCCGATTCGCGTGCGAATTTCAACCTCATTAAGATAATTTTAAAACATTTGCTTATTCTACTGTTACCGATATTTAAATAGTTAATTATATTTTATTTTTATTTTTTGGTTTAATACGTTCGATTTAGGTAGTAAGAATGATTAACTGTAATTTTGTTTACTAGAATAGACGATAATCAGAGTGTTGGGCACTCACGCAACGGTCAAAATTAACCGTGTGAGATCCACAACTTATTTATTAAATAAAAAAAAAAAATTAATTTTATTTAGATTATTTGTGATCGTCTACTATGCTCATTAACCGAGTACAAGTAATAATTTTCAATGCTCTTAATAGCGGCATTCGACTGAAATAAAACATCGTTGCCTAATCAGCCGTGCTATCGCAGCTGAAATCAGACATGAAACATCTTCGTCACTGTATTAGCGTAATAATAAATTATTATTATTATTATTATTATTATAGTTATTATTAAGATTATTATTACTATTATTATTATTATCATAGGTATTATTAAGATTATTATTACTATTACTATTATTATTATTATTATTATTATTAATCATTACGATTATTATTACTATTATTAATCGTTATCATTATTATTACTATTATTACTTTATCAAACTTAAGGAACGCAGGTGAGATAAGTCCAAGGCTATATCTCGATCTCAAGAAATTTTCTGATTGTTGATGCTGTGTTCAGTATATACATTCCAGCTTTCAAGCGTATCTTCACTATCGCGAGATTCTTTGGTGTAACTCCCGCGGTGGACACACGACCTTCCTTCGAAATTTGTTTCATTTCCGGCGCTAGCAGCGTGTATTTAATTTCGTACGATAGGTTTTCATTGTCTGGTATCTTTTCGTGTAAACTGCTACATTATTCGGTCTGTTATGATGTCGTGTATGTTACTACTCCTCAGTTATTCCAGTATAGCTTCACTTGATCGTTTTCTAACTCAGGGTTCCGTGTGTAATTATAACAGCTTAATTTCTTATAATTCCGGTATAAGTTTATATACCTTTTCAGCGAAGGTCGATGGATATCGCTTTGCACACCCTATCATATAATCATTATAAGTGCTAGAATTGTACGTGAATAGCTAATCTCGTTCTCCTGTTTACATCTCCTATATCTGCCGTCTTCAGCATTGCCTTCCTTCAGTTCCTCATTTTACTTAATCTTGAATCGTAAAAATATGAATCCCTTCGTTTCGAAGTATATCTATCTAAATATTTGTTTGTCATAAAGTTATACTCGTATCTATGCTGCACTTGTAGTCTATGTTTGCCGTGTGTTACGTATTATCATCCAACGGTTTTTGTAATTTTTATTAAACGCTATTATTCCATTCTCCTAATGTCTTAACCTGCCAGACGTAGAGCTTTTTTTTTTTTTTTGTTGTTTTTTTTTCCGTATTTACGAAACCTGTTAGAAGTGAAAACTTTTGATCCATAGGTGGTGTACTCTATAATTTTTGAGCAATTTTTTAAAAGTTCAGATGTTTTAAATCGGCTTCTGTCCACTTAGTCAATTTAATAAGAACTATACAAATACAAGCACAACACATACATACATTCACTTGACTTCTCGGGTCTGTGAAAAAAGGCTCTTTTCCTATGTTTGTCTTAATTCATCTTTGATCTATTAATGATGTTTTTTTGACATGAATAATAATGAATATGTCTTATGGCTGGGAGTCATTCTAATAAAAATGTCACATGAAATTTTATCATTAAAAATGTTACCATGGAAACGCAAAAGAAGTATTATTTATACATATATCGGATCCACTGAATACGCTGTCTTTCGTATCATCGCAAAAGATGACGGGACTCCTTCAGGTGGAAGCACTGAACGCGTTTCGCGCAGCGTTCGCAAATGTTCGCTTCGTTTTGGACAGAAATTTTTGACTTCCAACACATTATACATCATCATGGACGCCCGTTCGTGGTTACGGACATGGTGTCTTCCGGCGCAACCTCCGTCAACTACCGCCTGTTTGCCAGACACACAGATTTACACAAGCCATCGAGCAAAAAGTTCTACTGCGAAATTATCTGACAGTTGTTATATTACTACCCGCTCATGATGCGACAAACTCGTGTCGCCTTTTCATTTGTACTAACCAAGATTGGTGTTGGCCAGTCCTTACTTCCAGAGGCGAAAGCGATGATCGAGTCCCGCTTTTCTCTGATCGTGAATTCGTCGACCGCGAGTTTCTTCAGGCTAAACGACTTTTCTTCCGTATCATAAACGTCGATCGGTTTAACGTAGAATCCGCACAAAGCGTTGAAATGGTCGAAGTTCTCGGCGGTGATCTTAACTTTGATTTATGAGGACCGCGCGGTTCCGCGCATTCATGGAATTTATGCGCGTAGAATTCGGACTCAGAATGAACCAATCATCTCCACAATGACGCAATTTCACGTGCATTGACGCCGTCTTTTCACGACTCGTCGACGCACTTGAAACGCGCCGCCACTACATCTCCTACTTCAGTACGTATCGTCCTCTCCTTTCGATAACGACGCATACTTCCAATGTCAATGTTGTAAATGTTGTAAATGTTGTAAATGTTGTAAATGTTGTAAATGGTGTAAATGGTGTAAATGGTATAAATGGTATAAATGGTGTAAATGATGTAAGCAGCGTAACTGTTGTCAATGATACAAATAATGTAAACGATGTTAACAATAATGTCGTAAAAATGACAATACACTGTATCCGTCTATAAAGAATCACTTTTTGTACAGTAAAAATCATAAACAGGTCGGCTTTTACACGCTCGTTGCTGCCCGTAAGATATCAAGTTAGCTCAATAACGGTTCAAAAAAAAAAACCTGCAGATAAAATTCTTATGCCCAGTGAAAGAATAAAGAAAAGCCAGAGCTGCCCATAAGATGTAGTCATGTATTAATGTATCTACGTGAAGATACACTGGTTCTTCAAACGAATTTAACGCTGCGTTCAAATGATACTAATTGCTCAATTCTTGTTTTGTTTTTCTTAAATTATATTTTCAATTATAAATTAAAAATAAAAGAATAGAGAGCACTCTTTCTTCTTTATTTCCTATTTGCAGCTTTTTTTAATTTTTGTAATTTTTAGGTCTACGAGGATATAGCATTAATCGTTTTTGTTTCGTAATTCTGTTAACAAAGTTTATCGTATTTCGAGCGTTATTTCTACCTTTGAATTCATAGGATGTAATAATGAGCGAGTTATTGTTACACTTGACCGGTCAAATAGAACTTAATATTTGCGATAAGCAAAAATTGATCCGATATCGTATGCGCTACATCTTCATATGAAAATTCGATGACCATACTAAACGCGACTTTGAAAATAGCGTTACTGAGAATTCATTTCCGACCTTTAATCAAATTAGACAGTCTATAGAAGTCAGAGAGCTACTATTAACGTTCTAACTTGCCATTTTGAAAAACGTCGCAATAACACTATTCAGATTACTGAAAAAATATTTAAGAAATCATCATTGATTGGGAAAAACCTGCGTGTAATAACCAGAACGTTTTCATTTGATTTCTAATAACAATCATTTTTGCAAACGTTCACGTTGTATTACGTATCTTGAATTCATTTCTTGTGCGTGTGTTTAAACGGGGTGAATATTCTAAAGAAAGTGTGACCGACCACCAGATGATTTAACTAACTTCACATTGTTTTGAAATTACCGCCATTTATCATTTTGAATATCTTTTAAAAGGTACGTCTGAAAATTATCATAACTTGTAATAAACTGTGCTAACACATGATCCGGAACAATAAGTTTTGATTTAACGCGACATAAATCATATTTAGTTATAAATATTGTTAAGTCTTCTTTTTTCGCTAAACAAGCAACCGCGGCGCAGTTGTGGTTAGGCAGCGGTGTCTTGTACACAGATAAGACCTGTGATACCCCTGTGTTACACACTGAAACTTTCAAAAATTTCAATTGCGTGCGATAATATCAAAAATAGAAAATAAATAAATAAATAATGATTCTTTTAAAGGTTGTTTTTAAATAAGTGTATCATTGCGCATAGAATACTCAGCTCTCGAGCAGGACTTCAACTCTATCATCAGCTAACAAGGATGCGAGAAAGGTCTAAAATTCTGTTTTTGCAGAGGGGGATAAGTATTTCCGCTCACTCTAAAGGACGTACTTATTAATGTAATTAAAATAATAAATATAATCCGTTCGATTATAATATATTAAAACTTTAATAGTACTTGTGCAATTACATATTTATTAATAAACACGTAAATTGCGCTACGACATTAAATTTGTTGAACTCGATAGAGTACGTTTCTGTAAGTCATACAGAATTTATTATTATGATTGCAATTATGCTATGGCATTGACGTAGCTAGGAAATTTTTCGAAGGGGGTGGCAGCTGACCAGCTGAACATATACATATATATGTGTATCTGTGTATGCGCACATATAATCGTATTATATTAAATAGTTGATATAAAATTAACAAAATAAATATATAACCGAAATAAATAACAGCTTATTTAAATTTCAGACCGTGCAACTTACTTCGACATTAAGTGAGTACGGTCTGAAAGTAGTCACCGAGGGGGGAGCTTTTAAATAATCGAAAGCCAATACCGATGTCTACCTGGTCTACCGCTGCTGTAGTAGTACAGTGTGCATAGCGTCGTCTAATTGCGTGCGCATAGAAAATTATCGTGATAATCGCGGTATCAATTTCGAAGTACATTGTACTTATACAATTTTCAAATTTTTCTCCGTGTGACATTTAGACGATTCTTCTAGAGGGAACAACGAGTTTTTTAGAGTGGGCAGTGACCACCCTTGACCGCCACTACTAGCTACGCCCATGCGCTACGGACATTGTCCTTAAAATTACAAATTACGCAGTTTTCAGAAAATGTAATCTTAAATTTATAAAATGCAGTTTGCGTGTCCTGTTAAGAATCCGATATATGTATTAATTCACTATAACGCTCTCGAAATAATTACAAGTGTCATTCGGAATTGTTTTAAACTTATTGAAAAAATTCGTCTTATATCTAAAATATGATTCGTTACGTAGTATCAAGCAGTATTCTCCGAGTACAATTTAAAATTTTCTAATTAAATTATCTGCCATCTGCCACGGTTCTATATGCTCCATGTAGGATTAAAAACTTCTCCGCCATCTTACTTTCAGGATGCGTCTCTAATTACAATATACATATATATATATATATATATATATATATATAGGTGTCAGATGTTTTTTTCCTTTCCTCTCTTTTTCTTTAAAGAAAAGAAAATGTAGAATACATACGAGGCTAAAATAGATTAACTACGTATCTACTTTTCCTGTAATTACCATCCGATTGCAACACAAAATGATGTTTAGTAATTTTTTGTTAAAAAACAAACACGTTTTTCAAAAAAAAAAAATGGTTATTACACTGTAAGAGAAAATAACTTGTACACCGATATAAGCAACAACCTGCGGATAATTTAATTAGGTTCCCTGTGAAATCGAATATCACACGCATACGGTAAAACGTGACTTTAGATCGAAGATAAGAATAAAACAGGTTGTACTGCCTGAGATTTTGTGAGATTGCTGGTCTCGCTGGTATATATTACTAGTCCGTCGATTGCAAAAATATCGAGAATTCAATTTTTTCTATGTTTTCTAGTAAAAATTTTTATACGATATCGTTGGCGACTTTTTATTTCAAACAAAAATCTTTAATAATCGTAACGTTTCGATTTTGTTAACATCGCAGGGTGGAAAAAGCAGTAGACGACTATGCCGAATTACGAAGAGTCGCTGGGAAATCAAAAGCCTCGATGTCTTCAAACAAGACACACGCTGCAATGCCCGATTTTCCAAAAATTAATTTATTTCCCTCCTCTCGTAAAAGTATAATCATTATCATCATCATCATCATCATTATTGTTGCATCTCGCATTCGGGAGGTTGCACGTCACGAACATTATAAATAAATTCCTGCATCTGGTTAATTTTGATAATAGAAAGAAGTCTTATAATAGACACGTTTATTACTCATGTGTAAACTAAATGAAACATATATCCACGACAATCTTAGATGAAAGTAGGGAAAGTCGTAGTCTTTTTTTTTTTTTCAAAAAAATTTATACATTTTAGTTGAATAATCGTTTATAAACGTTTAAATGGTTCAATCTTGTTTCAATTTTTATCCAAAAACTCAAAAATATGCCTATCGAATAAAATCTTTATCTTTTAAACGCTTCACACGCATTATTAAGAAACGTAAACCTTTTTGTAAATAATTGATTGCGACATTGAGACACAGCAAATTGTGTAGTTTTTTTTTTCCCGATATTACCAACACTGAAAACTGATCGTTACATTTTCACAATGAACAAGTGAGTATATATTCCATTGGAAATGTTAAAGCGTGAGCGACATGTTTATCACGTGTATACAAAACAATAGTGAATATTAATTACGATGCCGATTATTCGACGAATTTTGTAATAATAAATCACTACTCCACCTTCCCTACATGTTGAAAAAGATCCGCATCTGTACTGTATACGGAGCTGTGAACTCAAAATTTTCGAATTTTAAATAATTTTTTATAAAAGTCGCTACCGTTTTTAACATAATATTGTAATAAATTTAAACTCGTTAATGAATTTTTAAAATTACTAATTTAAAAAGGGACATTAAAATCTCGTCAAAATTAGAATTATATAATACGAGCTTAGTCGAAACACTGATATTATTTATGAACTTGAAAAGATTATTTAGAAATTCTAAAATCCGGTTAATTATACGGTATTTAAGTAATTTTGGAATATAGAATTTTTTTTGTACATTTTTGACAAAAGAAAAATAAAAGAAAAAAAAAAGACTACTAAAATCGTTATTTCATTTAATCTTTCAATGCGCTTTGTGATTTGCTCCAAATGAGACTGCGTGGAACTCGGCACTAAAATTTTCCCAACAGATTACGTTTCTTTTCTCTAACGTGTATTAAGGACCTGCGTTATGAGACTGAAGAGCAGATTCCGAAAAAATCAATTATCGAATTTTAAAAGCGCCCATCGATTTAACCGAAACAAACTTTTTTTTTTTTTTTAAATGAATATAAAAATCGAAAATTAATTTCAATTATGATTTTCGATTTTTCGTTTCTCGTCGTTTCTTCTCTTTCAGCTGAAGAGGAGGGGGTATAGGCCCGAGAAAAAGGTTACGTACGCGATAAAAATATCATTATGACCACTATCGTAATACAATTTATATTAATCATTAACGGAGTATAAATTTTTCGTCATCTCTTACAGCTAAATCATGCGTCGTAATTAACAGGAAATGAAATAAATTGTAATTGCTCAGCGAAAATTAAATCCCTACATGGTACCGTAAGATTGAGTTGTAAATTTAGTTAAATTAGTCGATACTATAAATTTAGTTCTATCTATTAATCTATTAACAATTAACAATTAACAATTAACAATTAACAATATTCTTTACCGTCATTAAGAGATTAGAATTTTTAAATTTCCGCGGATAATGATGGCCAGAATTTAAATTCGTTTAGTTTAAAATTTCTATAATTTTAAAGTTGTACGCTATTAAAATTTGAAAAAAAATCGATTAATTTTTATCCGTGTGCGGTTAACGCAAAACTAGATAAATTACGTCGGATCGCTTAGCAAAAATGGGAAATTACTACGCAATATTCTACGCGCCGCGCGTTTTTTTTCCTTCTACCTTTTTTTACTTTTAAATTTATTTTTAAAAAGTATCGCAAAAAATGTATTTTATTTCCGTTTTTATTATGTTAATTTTCTTTAAAATTTAATCTGATTATAGTAACATATTTTCGTTAGATTTCGCCAAAAAAAAAAAAAAAAAAAAAAAAAAATCATTGAAACCGAGTGAAGATCGATAAAATGAGAAAGGCGCGATATTTTTCGATATGTCGTTCTCTACGGGGGTGCGGGTTAAATGAGAACAATGTAGAAACTCCAGCGGCAAGATGTTCAGCCACCGAGCATGAGCACAATAGTAATCGCTTCCCCATTTTAAGATCATTCGTTGAATCTGCCTCAACTTTTCATGATCTGTTAGGTTTTCCGCATCTGAAAAACGGCGCGCGATTCGATAAAGGATAGTGGCTTCACAAAAGTTGACGGTTTTTTTGCTATTCTCAGATGTCGGCTAAGGGGAACCTGTCGACGACGACGACGACTTGTGATCGCGCAGTCTCCATAAATATCCATTTGAAAGCTCGCAACAGACATTGAATACACATGTATGTCGGGATTATTAAGGCTGGCGATAGTTTGTGAAATTTCATTCGACCTAATTTTTGTGTGCAACTTCTGAAAACTGTTTCGCTTCTCCGTGATTTAACAGTTATAAAAAAAAAGCGAATAGTTACGTATTTTTTTCTTCATCGCGGCAAATACACGTGCGCTCATAGTCAGAAAAGAATAAAAATAAAATTGATTATCACGCTGAATACATAAAATGTAAAAAAAAATGTTCTCTCGAGATGGGCATCGATATGAATGTGTTGTAAAATAATTTGTTATTTATAAATATAAAATAAATAAAATCCCTAATAACAAACAAGTATAAATTTATACATATTATTATAATATTTTTTTTTTTTTTTTTTGTTATTAAGGAATCTCCACGAAACATACCGAGTTACTTCAATTCAAGTTAAACTTAAAAATGACTTTCCTCCTTAGCAATAGTGGTCATGTATTTATTATGTCGTGTGCCTTTTTATCCTTCAATAATCTCACAGCGTACGTAAAATTCCGTAAAATTTGTACTCTGCGTAAGCAAAAAATAAATGAATAATACGAATATTACGTTATGTTAATGGGTTGGTGTAGTATTTTAAATGATATAATTAATTCGTTCCCTGTAAATACAACAATAGATAAAGAAGTTGTAAAATAGTTGTTACAAACATACTTGTTTCCGTTACACATTATATCTAAGTCATTCTATAGTTATCGTTAATTATAACAAGTGATTATCTTTCAGTTAATAATTATCTTCTTTTTTTTTTCTTTTTTTTTCGGAAAAATAAAACACATCCAACAGTTTTATTTACACATTAGCCATGTCAAAGGCAATTCCTAAATGTTGCTCAACATTGCTACAATTCAACGTGCCCAGCAGTGGCTGCAACGTCGGAGCAGTGACTCTATAAAATAACCGAGAAATCATTCAAACTATTCCCGGAAGGCGTGAATACAACAAAAACGGACATTTCCGATATAGATACCATTTCCGATATACATACATTAATACATTACATGCATACCGGTCACTAATCGTCGAAATTATTAGGTTATTTCGATAGCTGATAAGTCAAGTCGGGGTATCCTCTACTGCAGCGTGAAATGCTGAAACGGAATATCTCCTGTTTTCATCGTATAGTTCATACACTGAAATGCCTACGAAATTTTGAAGTGTTTAGTCCGTCAAAAGAGGTTTCCTTGATTATAAAAGCTCGACTTCTGCTGTCATTCTGAGACCACAATGGCGCCGCCCGCACCAGAAGATAAAGCGGCTACTCTTTTTTCCTCGTTTCATCTCCAGCTTCCGAATAAAGACACGAGATCATTCCGGATCACAAGTCCCCCGCTGCTCATGAGGAATATAATTTCATCGGAATTCCGCTACTTTTATAAGTAAGTAGTATAAATGAAATTGTAATTTAAAATGAAGAAAAAAAAAAAGTATTCACTATAAAAAGCGGAAAGCAAATATTCCACAAAAAGTAAACGCGCTACCATAAATAATGATCAGTAGAGAGAGCAAACTTTACAAACTAATTTACATTTCTGAGCTAATAGCAAGAATACTTAATTTACACGAAAGCGAACATTTTTCGTAGTCGACTAAGATTTGTTTTTTCTAGTTGACTTGTAGAGATAATTGCCCAACATTTTCTTTGAGAATCGCATAAAATTATATACATATATATATATATATATATATATACACATTTGTGTGTATGTGTGAGAGAGTATGTTCGTGTCGGCGATTAAGTGATTTTTAATTGACAACAAATTATGTTAGGCAAGGAACCGTGGCAAAAATAAAATAAAAAAATATTGATGCGGAGAAAGAGGTGGGCAAACCTGTCAGCAAATTAAAACGATGTGACTTTCAGTGAAGTGGCATCATAATTACAGACTGTTTATTAGGTCACGGAAGATTACACGTGTGCTGTGACGGTCACATTTTCGATGTTGCGTTTAGCGGTAAAACTACGGTGTTTTTAAAATAAAATTGAACCTCTAGATTCCGGAAATTAGCAAAGAAAACTATGAGTGTGGCACGGTAGACGGAAGTCGCGACAAGCGATGAAAGTAAATTAGTGAAAATAGTTTTCGGCGATTGATAGGTACGCGGAAAATCAAATAAATTTCACGGTTTCGCAATATAAGAGTGATGTCATGTCGTAGATTAGCAAAGCGGCCGTTTAAGGATTTTAAAAGAGACGTATCAAATACTAGCGAGGATGTAATTAATTACGCGCCTTCATTAAAATCGGTATGTATTGCTTAGTAATTCCTACGCCGAAATATACTTATTCAATGTGCCTTTTTTTTTTTTTTTTTTTAATTATGCTCACACGCATTGAACAAGCAGAGCCTCCGATAGAATCGAGAATAAAATTTATTTTGCGGATAAACTTCTTATCTCAGATTAAACAAATTAAAAAAGATTACGCTTGAAGTATTATATACGTAATAGATATTGAATCACTGAAGGGGACCCCCTTTCGCAGTTTAAAAAAAAATATATATATACATCTGGCGAAAAGTAAAAGTCGTTAAGAGTTAGCTAGAGCGATCGAAGCGGAAAAATAATAACGTAATACATAACGCTTAACAGGGGACAATTTTCAAGGATTAATCAGCGACGGCTCATTGGATAGATCAATTTTTGAAGATATATCTCAGTTTTTTACCGGTATCGAAGGTCCATGGTGTAACTTCGATATGATGCTGGGCGCGTTAAAACATTTAAAAAAAAAGAGAAAAAACAAAGGGGGTTCTTAGAAGCCCTGTAATGGAAGCAGCAAGTTTTAGTGGAGTAGAATGAATTCAAACGAAATGGGCATTTAAAGATGTTTTTCAGAAAGAAAATGAGCGTAGAAGAACACGAAAAGGACCGAAGCGGTATGTGGATGTGAAACGAGAAGGTGTCGCAAGTAAATGTCGAGATAACAAATAGCCAAGGCAATATACTTAATAGGGAGCAAGTATAACTATGGGATAAGAACGGGATAGATAGATTAACCGGAATGGGAAAATGAAAAAGAACAGGAGTTGAAATAAGTCATTCGAGGAAAAGAAAGGGTAAAATTAAATCGGAAACTTAAAAATCCATCATTCCTGCTTAATTTGACGGAATAACAATGGCTCACATCGTAATTCATTTAAATGGATTAGAAAATGTAGGAGCACAATAATGTGCGATGAATATGGGAAAATAGTACTCGTTAAGTTCATCCGCCCGCTTCCATTGATATGAAAATATGGTCCATCAGCTGATGGTGAACACATTTGTATGGTTTTATTAAAACGACCGAAATCGGCATATAAAAAAAAAAAACAAAACAGAAAACAGTGAAATGGACAAGATTTTCGCAAATTAAAAAATAACAAGACATTTGTACAACGCAGCTGCTGCTCTCATGTCGGCCGGCAATGGACTTTATTAAAATTAGCGCGAATACCAGTCACGCTGTCCAGCCGTTGAACGACATCACCGATGATTCTTTCTCCATCTTCCGCTGACTGGTCGTCCATAGATCGGTACGACTGAGAAGATGAAAGAGTCTCCATTGATATTAAATTTCTGAGCGCGGATAATGTGTCTGCGTTTTTGTATATTAAGGTATTGCGTTTGTGGGTAATTATTAGATGTTACAATTTAAAATTAAAAAATTAATTTGTTTAAGAAAATTTTGCATACTTTAAATTGCACTGCATTGCTTGTGTGCATCTTAAATTTATATAAATATATATATATGTATGTATTCATATATGTATGTATGTATGTATGTATGTATGTATGTATGTATGTATGTATGTATGTATGTATGTATGTATGTATGTATGTATGTATGTATGTATGTATGTATGTATGTATGTATGTATGTATGTATGTATGTATGTATATGTATCTATTGGTCTAATTTGATTTAATTATTATTACTACGATTTTCTTTGTATACCGTAAACTGAATTTCATTGAACCGAACAGAATTATTTTGATGTAGCCAATTTTCCGGTGACAGTTCAGTTGAAAGGTAATACGTTGACACGTTGAACGGGTTGTTCGGTTCTCTAGACGGAGTAGTATCAAGTCTCACAGGCTCTATGTCGGAAAATGGTGGATTAACCGTATAAACCGCGACTAACGTGATTTTTCTTACGCATCGAACTTCGGTGTGCCGTTTACCTCCGGTTACCACTAACCTTGACGCTCACCTTTTCACATCTAATGATTCACGCATAATCATTTTCACGTATTAAAACAGTTTTCACATAACCGACAGATTTCAATGCGCACGATTTTCCTATTTATTCTGGCGACCTTGCGCGACTGCGGTTAAATAAAATTCCGTTGGAAATGCCGGACGACGTATTAGCAGTACAAACAAACAAACAAACCGGTGTTTTCATCGTTTGTTTTCAGGTTCGACAGGCGGAGATGGTCGAAGAGAAGTATTTCCGAAACGTACTGAATAGGCGACGACCACTGTGACACCTGACCAATAATAGATGTTTTCACGTGAATACAGTTTAGATGGTTTTTTTCACTTCTTAATTCTCAGAAGTGAATTTCAGGAGTTGTTTTGCTTTACTCAGGGTCACCGCACCTATAGCGCGCTTTTATGTATTCTTAAAATTCCACCTCAATTGACGCATAATTCTGACTCTGAAATTTAAAGAAGTACGTCCTTAATGGAAGTGACTGATTTGTGAAGTTCTTTTTATCATCCACCTTTTTACGAACGCTTATAAATATATAAGGTCAATCGGTTAGAAATGACATTTAATATATACATATATATATATATATATATATATATATATATGCATGAACTCTTATCTCACCATGTCGACACTCTCAGATGGTAGTCTTCAATAATTCTTATTGGATGGCCTGTTTTGTCTGTTTTATTGGACTATTATTTTATACGATTTGCGTGTCAATTTCTAATAGCAGGATGCTTTATTGAAAAACTCGCGCACATCAGCAACTTTCATCAACCTCCATAACGCAAAAGCGATGTAGGATATTAGTTATCACTAATATCTACATGTATGTGTGTGTGTGTGTGTACATGCATAGTCGACCTTTTGAACTTCGCTATGAAGCTTACAAAAAAATAAATTTCAATTAATTTCCAACTTTTATTTTATAAAAAACGTTTCGTATTATCCTCGGCGTAAAAATAATGTAGCCATTACTGTATATATGAGAATGTAGCGCGGGAGCTTAGCAGTTAAGATTCTCAGCTACCAAAGCAGAGGTGTCATAGTTTGCAGACTAGCCTCGTAACTTGAGTCGCAGTGGTGTATATACCACCAATATCTGAAACTGATTATAGGGTATTAAACCAGAGAAGTTATCCGGCTGAAAGTAAAGGTGGATCGTCCCAAAACGAGAAACGAATCCTTGTAATCTTTGTAATCCTAGCAATTCTGGTACTCTTAGTAATCCTAGTAATCCTGGTAATCTTGGTAATCTTAGTAATCCTAGTAATCCTGGTAATCTTAGTAATCCTAGTAATCCTAATTTTTTGCCGATTCCCACTGGAGACTCTTTTAGAAGCACATCATGGAAATTCCACAATTGGCCGATGTATATTTTCTTTCGGTCCTTATAATGAGAAACGCAACGGGTTTCTACGGATGAAAGTTTCCTTCTTTAATTCTAAAATATCATTATCCGATTGTTAATCTTTTAGTCTGCGCGAAGGTATGCGAAAGCAATAATTAAAGGGAAAAAAGCCAATCATAGATAGTCTACAAAAGGAGGGGGTTCAGTTGTATGATAAATTGAGTACGTAACCTTAACGAAATCGCCGGAAAATTTGAATGATTGTATTGTAGTCGTACACGATTTTATTTTTTCGAATTTTACGGTAGTTTAGTTTCAAGTTCCAAACACCGACACTGCGAAAATAAACTGCTTCAGAGACACGTTGCAACCTTTAAAGAAAACACTAGGAAACTGATATTTAAATATAATCGGCTACTTAATTAATTTTTTGGCCTTTTTTTTCCTACTTACACTTCAGTGATCCTCCTAATTTTGTTGTAATAGTAAATTCGAGATAATGAATTGAAGTAAAGCAATGGGGGCGTGGTACGCCTTAACCAGCTTCTAAGGTTTTACATTCCGACTTTGGGTTGTTCCACAGTTCGTACCGAAAGAATTGTCATATTTTGTTTTTCGCGTTTTCTTCATTTTAGAACTCTGCGGTCGTAGCAGACGGTGATTAATAATCAGAGCGAAACGTCCACACTAATTAGTCTATTCCGATGAAGCTTTTCCTCTGCTGGTCTAGCCGAACTAATTATTCGATGTAGAAATCGACTCGACATTCTGGTCGACTGTTTTGTAATTTTTCTGTTTCAGCTGGTCTACCATATCGTCTCTTCTAGCCTATCGTTCATATCTTTGTTGTTATCGATCGGATTGCGGCGAAGAAAAAAAATCGGTCTTTTCGACTACTATAGCTTGGTAAAACTTCCAGCTATTTTTCTAAACGCCCTCGATGAAACTTTATAGAATACATGCTTTGCATTATATCTGATTAAAAAGATAGCCGAACAAGTTAGTTTTAGTTCGCCGCCGATGTATTGTCTCGTTTTTTTTTTTGTTTTTGTTGTTTTATTATATTTTCAAAAAATGTACACTTCTGACAAGAAGCCAAGCATGACGGGCATATTTCCGATACTACCCGTTTCCCGGACGACGAGTCCAAAAATCAACAAAAAAACGTGTTTTTTTTTTTCTTTTTAGCTTAATTAAGATTATAAAGAAGGGTCCATTCTCAAATAGTGCGACTAAATTAAAATAAAAAAGGCACGCCTTTAAGTTCCGGAGATTAATTTTTTTTCTCTTTAAAACGGCATAAAGTGTCTTAAAATTTGAAGGGTTACTGTAATCTCTTCTTACATATATTGTTATACATATTGACGAACCTGGTTTTCAGCATTAACCTTGTTTCCCGTAAGCGTTGTAATTCGATGTATTTTATAAACAATTTTAGTGATTGGGGTGACCCGCAGGCGAAAGCAGGGAACCTTGGCAACCGGTTTTGACGATATATCGATAAGCAAATACACACGTTCGCAACGTTCAAAACAAATTATAATATTGCACAACGCAATCGCGTTCCGTTCTTTGAACTGGAACGGCTTATAAATAACCGTGCACACTTTAATCCGAAATCATTGACACAGTACACAATTGCGCTGCCCGATTGAAATGACAAAAATGCACCTTGGCTCATCTCGTACGTGACACTAATTAAATCAGTTCACATTTTCTCTCTAAGCACGCGGTCCCGCTGTTGCCGACGTCAATGAACTTTTCAGAATCGTCCCCCATCGACGGATTTTTTTCTTTTTAGTTCACCACAATTCCTGAGATACGTTGGAAAAACCGGTCGACAAATTTATTAAATTTATCCGGACGGACTGACTTGTAGTTAAAATCCGGTATATACATTCACTTCGGGCGTCGATTAATTCGGCACATGAAAAAAGTTTGTAATTTCCGTTCTACGAAAACATCTTGCGTCATACAACGACTTTGATACATCTTGATCTTTAGCGAACGAAGTGAAGAAATTACGAAAATGTCAATTTTTTAATGAAAAAAAACAACATATATAAATATATATATATATATGTAATTTTTTTTTGTGTGTGAATTAAATTAGATCTATGTCTTCAAAATACGAACTAAGTAGTTTTAACATTTAGCCGACAAAAAATTGATTTACAAAGATAATTCGCGTCTGATTATTGAGTGCTTCTCGGTTTTTCTCTAGTCTTCTCCGTGTTGGCCATTACGTGAAACAGCGTCTCGGAAATGTTTACACGATCGTCGTAAATCATGTCAATATTGGAGAAATACGCTTGGTTTCAGAAAATTTATTTCAGCAAATGGTCGAGAGATGCTGGGACAAAGATTGGTTATTGAAATTAAATACGGCACATATCATTTTTCCTGTTCACGGCGCCGAAACAGGTCTTATTGCGCATCGTCGAGATGAACACGAATCCTTCTTCAACCTCGAACTGAATGACGCGTAGATAACCAATTTTTTCCTTAAACGCTACCAGCGTAGATACCAATAAACATTTAGTTCGGTGAAATCATTTTAAAAATTTTGTTTAATGCATAATTCTTATTGTTCCTCACTTTGGCTTCTATACAAATAATATTATTAAAATCCACGTTAATTTTCAGTTTAACGAGAAAGTTTAGAGTATAATTGCAGTTCATTTGATAAAAATGCCCTAACATTCTTATTACTGACATCTTCGTTTACAGTGTAATCGTAAAATATTTATATCGATATAATTAAGTAACTTTACTTTGGGTCGTGTAGTAAACAGCACCGATAAAATACTTACGAATGTTATTAACATTCTTTAAAATAATTAAAACGCACATTCCGAGTATTCTGGTTATTTCACTTCTTAATGTGTTTGAATTATTTTATTTTGATGTAATTTTAGAACTCCCTTAAAACTGTATTTATTATTAGTTCTTTTTAATAGGTTTCATTTAAATTTAACTTTGCATATTATGACTGGAGTTTCCATGTTGAGTATGTTGTGTAATATTTACGGTAGGGGTATAAAAATGTGATAGCCGTTAAATGTAAATATTAAATGCGTCTAAGATAGAAGTTTTAATTGTTATAATTTTTGTGTTTGTATCTTTAATTTGTAATATGTAATAACCACCTTTTTGAACACGATAAGTTTGTAAGATTTAATTTAATTAATTATCTGTATCTACACTGATTTAATAACAAAAAAAAAAAAAAAGAGAGAAACAATCTAGACTTATGCAGATTAGTTTATATTCCGCTACTCACGCGCCACTAGCGCAAAAGCGATTCTTCAGTTAACTTTAAGAGTATCCTATTTTGTAAAATTTTGTAAATATATTGTGATTTGGTTTAATTTGATTCATATGAAAAAAAATTGGAATAAACGTTTTTTTCCACTAGAAACCACGTGTATTATCAATAATACTATTTAACGCTTCGAACGGGACATATATTTAGGTTAAAATTATTTTCTTCCATTTCTGTATTAACACTTTATTAAACAATATAAAATCTTTATTAAACAGAAATTATTTTTAAATTAAAAATTAAAACGTGCCGACATGTTTCGGAGTCACTCCATATTCATGGCGTTAATAATTAAAGTTAAAAATTGGAACGATTACATATTTGTCTTCTTTTAATCTAGTGCAATATATCGATATGTCATGAATGATATTTAATTTTATATAGCGGGTTCCTATTAATTATAAGATTATTATTAAATAAGTTATCTTTAAATTTATTAATGTAATATGTTTCGGCGCTATTGAGTATGAAAAACTAAATCGATTATTTCGGCCGATTTCGACTTTGAAAATTACAATGTTTTTTTTTCCTTTTTTCCTCAAATTGAAGTTAGGGAGAATATCATCGTTGGTTTTAACGTTGATTATTCGTGGATTTTCCGCAGTTAATACTTGTTAAAAATTCTCCCGCGATTTCTTATTAATAGTGAAGTGATTTGCAGGGAAAAAATTTTTAATTTTAATTATTTATAACTTTCATTTAACGCGGATATTTAATTGACATCTAAGATTTTATTCACGGGTACTGTTTTAGCTAATTTATGAGAAAACTACTAGGTGAAATATTAATTTCTTGTTTTTTTGTCGTTGCTGTGTTTTTACAAAAGCGCCGACTATAATTTTTGTAAGTTTCAGTGTGCAACAGCGGGATACCTATTAACTAATCTAACGCGGCGGTAGCAGGCTTTCGTTCTTTTTTAAAATTTAATTTCCAGCAGTTCTCATTAAATTAATTAAAAAGTGATTAATTCTTTCCACAACGACCATTCCAGTTGATCGGACACGTATCCTTCGTTATTTTCTAATTGCGTTGCTCATTCTCTCCCATATAGCCTGCTCCCACAGTGCTCAGCCTCGGTTCCGATTCATTTCTTCCAGTAGTCATTCTACATTTGTTTCCTTAATTTGATTAAATATAATCACTCTCTTCTCCTCCCTCTGCCTCTCGATACTGATCCTTCTTTTATATGTGATGAAAACCGCGTTTTCATTGAATGATCAGCCGTTACACTTTCATTTGTCTTCCCAAATCCTCCTGGCCTTTCCGCTTCTAACGCCTAAACATGTGTCTGGAGTTGAAATATTTTTTGCAATTTCCTCATGAGTTTGCTAGCAAATAGATCTGCCTTCTTTTTTCATTGATAATTCATGTTTTAATGCCGAAATGTCAACCCCTTTTTTTGCTTAATGCTGACGGAAAAGACAGTCTACGATGAAGACCGCCATACTACTATTGCTCATAGGTAAAGTAAAGTATGTTCCATACGCCAGGCAACAAGGTGTGCCGGGGATTATTAAGTTTTTCATAATGCACTTAAGGATCTGATGGATCTGAAGAGAATATTGCAGCTAGTTTCTTTCTACTCGGAATCTGTCTTTACTATTTTTTTTCCGAATAACCCACTGAGGTATAACCAATATTCAATTTCAGACATTAACTAACTATACAGCTGGAACTACAATTTGGATCCGCAACGAGACAACTCCCGAAACCATCTGCGATCACGTCGGGGAATCAACATTTTTAATATAATCTTTCAAGTTACATAAATAGACTAAAACTCATAGAACTGCAATGCGTAAAAACCGGAAATTTGCTAGGAAGATTCTGCTCAACAATTAGGCGATCATTAAAAACGGAATAATTTTGACAAGTCTAAGTCTAAAGTGTTAGAGACTACAAAAAGAAAGCGGAAAATTATCAATAGAGAACCTGTATGACGTCAATTGGTGTTCCCTAAGAAAAAACGTTGGATGATTTGCACCATTCTGTATGTAAGAATGAATAATTTCGGACGATTCTGCATACTATGCTTGGTGAATTTCGGATGATTCTGTAACGTTAGAAAATAGAAAAAACCCTAAAGTGCAAAAAAACCCATTTTAAAACAGCAAGCAGACCAATAATCGATAAGACGAGTGGTGTAATAAAAAAAAGTTAAATGTAGCCCTAAGAATTGGAGTCTTTTTGATTGAATTTAAATCATATTGACGTAGAAGTGTTTCGTTGTATTTTTAACTACATTACTTCTTCTAATGACAAACAGCTGTTGAGATGCCGCGCTATGTAAGAAATTCTTCCGTTAATTTGTACTTATTGTCGCTGTTTTGGACTTAATAAAAAAGTGCCAACCGGAAAAGCATTTTCATTGATTTATTTCACTGGGGCCCTACTATTCAACAATCGGTCAGCGAAGATGGATAGAAAAATAATTTTCAGCGTTGTATTATTAAAAGTTCTTTGGCTTTTTTCGCGGTCTTGCCTCGAAAAATATCGCGTTCTTTTACAAATCGATTCGTTCGTGTAAACAAGAACTGTCGGGAAAATATGAATGAGGCAAATGAATATATGGGACGCGTTCGAGTTCGTTGACCAGCAGCGTGAACATTGAATTAATAATGACGCGTATTATCGTCGGACAAAATTCAATTACTTCGTCGCCGAGATTTTTTATTCGTATTATATTATATATTTTTTTGTCATTTAAATTCGAAAAGTTGTTTAAATTTTTTTTTTTTAATTTGAAGATTATTTAATTTTCAAGTTTGTTTTCTCTTCACTAACAACGAAATTTACTATGCGGACTTGAATTATGAACCGCGTCGTTGTTTTTTTCGTTTTTCTTTGGACCATACCGAAATTCTACGATTCTCAATGCAATATTTTCATAGTTTCGGCGACACTATGTAGCACCGCATCAAATTTGAGAACAAGTTTAAAAGCATTCAACAGTCGTACCATTTTGACTGTGTCTGCTCGTACCGAGCCGTAAAGTTGCTGAAGGCAGGATATCCTTCCTAAAGACAACCAGTTTACATCGATAAATTACCGACATTTCGATCTCCCCTATTACAGTGCAATTCTTTCTTAGTACGGATTCATAAAACTTTGGCCAACTGCTGGACACAGTGCGTGTGTGTATCGGAAGTTAAATTGTCCTCTCTCTCATAGTAACCGAACTGTAAAACGGACATAATGCTAAAAGTCTGAGAGGAGGGAATTTCAACATATCGAGGGCGCTCAAAAATACGGTCCTAACGATCAACAACAATGTTCCTTCCCCCCAGCAGGCAGCGTGAGCGATTGAGTAAATGGTGTCCAGCTTTGAGGTTACACCGAGGGAAGGCAAACCCTTCTCCGCAATTAAGAGGTTATTGACAAATATTTCTAGATGTAGGTGGTCGATGCACGTTTTACCTTTGGTCCAGTGCATGGTTTTGGCGATGGGAACTCGATATTGATTCTTTATTCGTTATTTTCGACTTTAATAAATAAATAAATAAATAAATAAATAAATAAATAAATAAATAAATAAATAAATAAATAAATAAATAAATAAATAAATAAATAAATAAATAAATAAATAAATAAAAAATAAATAAATAAATAAATAAATAAATAAATAAAAAATAAATAAATAAATAAATAAAGCGTTGAAAGTAGTAGTAGTAAGTCTAATAGGTTTTTATTCGAAAAATTAAAAAGAAATAAATAAATAGGGCTGAATATCAAAATACTTGTTAAAAATACATCGACGATCACACAAGGATGAAAATGGATATTTAAAAACGCTAATAATTAATTCAAGTTTTTTTTTTTTGGTTTCCATTTTATTGCGGACAATTCATACTAGCTTTGTTGAATTAATGTCAAAAATTAACACGACTAGACAAAAAAACAAAGGGAATAAAGGAATAAAGGAATAAAGGAATAAATGAATAAATGAATAAATGAATAAATAAATAAACGGTAGTGTTCTTAATTTTAATAACTTAAAAACGTTTTTTTTAAAGTTTTTTTAAATATCGACTTTGAGATTTACTATAAAAATTTGATAAAAATACGCTAAAAATTAAAAAGTACCTATTCGAGAAGAAAATATTAATAGTTTACGATGAACTATAACACCACCTAAGTGGGGTGATATTATGATAATTGTTTTACATTAAATTTTCGAAGTAAGCACCGGAAATCACAAATTACAATATCCGGAAACAATTTAATGAATCCCGAATGCAGTTTTTAATTATTATTCTAATTTGAATTTGGTGTGACGAAGCGGCTGTTTAACAATTATCATACTTTTAAGGTAGTATATTTCACTGTAAAATCTTCTTATCGGATAATTATTATCTTTCAGCCTCATTTTCAATCAATTTTTTATAGTAAACTATGAAGTTATTACTTTTTTTTTTTAATAAACTTTTATTACGATAATATCGTGAAGTTAGTTTTGTTTTTTTAAATAACATTATATTTCGCAATTTTCAGCGTAAAATTTAAATTTTTTTCTCGCTAAAAATCAACCTTTTAAAAAGTGCCAAACTTTTTAAACTTTTTAATTTGCGCCATGGGGATTTTTCTTTTTCTTAAACATTGATAATAGTTTAATTTGATCGAATTACCATGCTTATTACTGATAATATTTCAAGTCAATCGCTCCTGTTATATTAATACAAAAAGAAAAATCATCTAAAGGGATGATTACATTTTTTCACATTTTCGCTATTAATCACCGCGATACATTCACATGGTACCATCGCCGGCCGACCCACTTGCACTTCCGAATAGACGAAAAATCATTAAAATCGATTCTCACGCGGGTGGTGTCATGCGTGAACAAAGATTAAAAAAAATAAATAAACGTACGCGACGAACGTATTAATTCCTTTTTCGAAGTCAAGAGTACGATATTCACTTGTTTTTAAAATATTACTAAACCGATATTTGCTACGAATGAATATGGAATAAAGAGAACGGTTCACAGTTTAGAGTCGGCACCGAGTTTCCCCAACTTTTACAGTGTACTAATAAACGAATTTCCAACATCGTCGCCGGATGAGTAGTCTGTTCGCTTTATTACGCCCAGGCGTGTGTACTTAATTCACGGCAAAAACGCGAACGATAAACTTTTTTGACGCTGAAAAGAAATTGACGCGGTTTTTACTCTAATAAAAATTTTCTAGGAAAAATCCTAAAAAAAAAAAAAACAACCAAAAAAACCAAAAAACGTTCGAGCCTATATTTCACGATTTCACGAATCGATCTTGCCTTGTCCTCAACATCGGGAATGAAAACCATCCGTACCACCACTGCTGCTATATAATCTACCACCCGATTCGGACACAAAATATATCTACCGTAAACGAACAGTGACAAGACCTCGTGCGCAATTTAGAATTCCATTCTTTTAATTAATCCTTTCCGCGCTTCTACTTTTATACTTAACGACGTGCTAATCTCATATCTTTTCCAAATGCCTTATCGTTGATTTCTCGTCGCCACTTTTATACTAATAATCCTTATAGCGCGCGTCCTTAATCCTTTTCTTCTCCGTCCGTTATATTAAATCCTTTCCGTGTCTTTCAATAGAAATCGAGTTGAATTTTTCTGTTCTTCCCCTCACTTCTTTAGATAATGTTTACGAATCCACAAAAAAAACGAAAAAAACAACAACAATTGAATTCGATCTATCTCGTATTGAAAATATAAATAATTTTCCATGCCCGTGCAGCAGAACAATAACTTTTTCGATGGCGCAAAACCATGTTTACCTCTACGAGGATATTTAACTAAATTTACCGCTCACGTTAAATATGTGTAGATATCGGAAAAATCTAAACACTATTAAACAATGTTCGAAAATACAAAATAAACGCAACTTCAAGCGCAGTATGCAACAATATGGTCACTTTTATCAGATTAGTCGAAATCTATTTGCGACCTATTCCGTTGCTTTAGAAGTAAATAATAGTGTATACACTTCTCAAAAGACAAAACAGCCTTCTCGCTATCAGGACTTTAAATCCCCCCCCCCTCTCGCCCATCGCCGGAACGGGGATATCTCTTTTTTCGGAAAGTAGTCATTACTTAACCGCTTTCCGGCGAGAATATTAATTGATCACCTCGGTTAATTTGTAAGCCCCCTCTGTTCGGAAACAAAAATAACTTCTTCCTCACTACTAGCGGAACTCGAGTAAACAAGGCGGCTTAGAATATGCATAATCGACAATAGAGCACGGCTTTAATAGTAAGCGACATGTTGTACTTACCACACACAGGTGTTTTCTTATCGTGACGATTGTAGTAAATCGAAACTTTATATCGACCGATGGATTCCGATTAAATTTCGAGACCACTGAAAGTTCGAAAGGGCGAATTAAAAATCGAGCAATAGAGACCAGCTTTGAGGTGGAATTAAAACACCGGATTTATCGCTGCTACTTCGAGAACACTTAAAACTAGCAACATCGGAGCAAATGAAAATGCATAAGAAAAGAGTAGCGATTATTAGGCGCGATGCCTCTGCGTCAGCACCAACAACAACCGGATTACCTTTAAACGGTACATTCTTCTCCCTCCACGATTCGCTCACACTGGCTGACCGGTAGCTTGTGTGCGAAGAAGACACGACTACTACGACAGAAGAACGAGAAAGATTAACTGCAGCCGCCAGAACCGCTATGTGGACATGCACGTGCTGCGTCGCGTCGATGCTCCTCCCTGCGTATCCGACATAAGTAACGCTGTACGTGTGCTGATCGTTGATTATCGGAGTAGTTCGTTTGCCGGCGCTTTCTTTGTTAGTCTACGATTTATTCTGAGATATGGAAATGATCCGCTCGACACCATACCATCACTCAGACAATACGCGCTATGTACGTCGTACCGGCGGGGGGGGGGCTTGATCGGTCTGATGTTACGTTTTATAGGTCAACCAGAATAAATTGCTGTGTTCTTAAACCTTCTGGAAAGAAAACAGAAAACGAAGGCTTATTATAACGGGTTTAATTTAAGAGGCGACAAGTTTGGGTACAGGCAGGGATGATTGAAAAATTTTAAAAGGTTTTCCGTTTGAAGAAACGTCAGTGGAAACCCTAATTAATCTACATTACGCTGGATGAAGCAGTTTAGCGAGAGAGCGAGAAAGACGATGCGAAAAAGACCGAATTAAAATGTTTCGTACGGTGGTAATTTTTAAATTTATTTTAATTTCGTTTTCTAACGGTACGCTGGCAAACTGTATAATTGCACGAGAGTAGCAACATATTAAAAATCAGAAAGTGCTGGAAAAGGAGTAAAAAGAAGAGAAATAACGGATGTCAGTAATTTCTAACAGGCGGACAGGAGATAAGTGCTCGAACAATCGACGAGGAAACGTTAGCGATCGAAGGAACAAACGAACGAAGGAGCAAATTGACTGAAAAATTGAAAGCGACATCTGGCGGCGAAAATTATGGTTTTGCGTAGTATTCGATAAGAAGATAAAACATGGGCCATTTGAGAAACAACAAACGCGGCGAATAATCGGTGTTACTAAAGCGGATGCCGTTTCGGAGTTCTAACACCTAAATATGAAAGAAAAGGGAATGATTGATAGGGTTGCTGAAACGCAAAGAATAAAGGCGTTCGTTTAAATCGGATTACAGTCGCCATTCAAAGTCAAAAATTGATTCGGTAAAAGAAGATTTTATCCCTCCGCAAAGCACCATTTTGTAAAAAGTATAGCCGAGTTCGGTAGTTTGCAAAAAGCGTATCGAAATTGTTCTATAGTTATTTAAATTTTTAAAAACAAAAAAATAACAAAAAAATAAAAAAATAACAAAAAAATAACAAAAAAATAACAAAAAAATAACAAAAAAATAACAAAAAAATAACAAAAAAATAATAAAAAAATAACAAAAAAATAACAAAAAAATAACAAAAAAACACAATGTGTTAATAAGTTTTTGTTTTTGTTTCCTTAAAGAAGAAATTCCAGTATCGTTGCTTAAGAAAATTAAAGAACATCGGCAAAGTTCTATTGACAAGAACCTAAAAAGCCGTAACAATAAAAAAAAAAAAAAAGCTACTAATGCTTAAAAAAAGTTTCAACAAAAAAAAGGGGCATAAAAGATGAAAGAAAAGGAAATTTGGCTGTATTTTTGAAAAAAATTTATCGGCTTTTAAGTCGGTATTTCAGCAAGTCACGTCTTACTAACAGCACAGTGTACTTTTAAAATGAGTTAATATATTCATCATTCGTTAAAATTTTTTTCAATTCAAGCTCGAGTTTTGTTTTTTTTTCCTTTTCATTCCCTTGCACTTTTTGTAAATCGGCACAACTTTTACCTCTCATTTCTCTAATCGGCTTAGTTTATTTATTAGCTTCTTTTTGTGTTGTTTCTTATTTTCTAAATATTTCCGTTACACGTTCATTCGTTCGTCAAATCTTTCCGATTGTTGCGCCTTTTCCATTTATTTATTTTATTTTATTTATTTTATTTTATTTTATTTATTTTATTTTATTTATTTTTTCGTGCCATTTACTGCTGCATAGGCCAGGATATCGGCTTAAATATTATTTATGAGGTTAGTGATGGGAAGAAAGTGATTTAGTGACATGGGATCATCTTGAAGAATGGATAGCAGAGTTGTTGGTAAATTACTTATGATTCTATAAAGGACATTCAGTGAGAAAATGATTAACTGTTATTTGAGTTTGACGCAGGTGCTACATATTGGTGGAGGAATATTTCGAAAGAGGTGACCGTCTGTTAGGATAACAAATAATGGTTTGATGTCTGACGAAGTTGGACTGCCCATGGTTTCGTCGTCGGTTTGACTGCTCGTAACTTCACCGTGGTCGAAGTGTTCCACCATTGTTGCTGCCACTGCTTGTCGAGGGTTCCCTTGACGTGTTTCGTAAAGTCCTTTTGTGGTAATTCTTGCATCATCTTCGCCGCCTCTTTCGTTGCCTGGCCTGCTACTTGGTTTCCGATTATTCCAGAATGACCCATGTGAAATTTTCGTATTATTATTTCTACATTTTTCATTAAACTCTTTCGAAGTATGTTCGTTTGCTTTTTTCAATATACTACGTACATTTTTTTTTTTTTTTTTTTTTTTTTCGTATATATTTAGATATAGTACGTTGTGATTTTTTTTGATTTTTCCGGTTGTTAGTAATTTTCCCGCCCACCCTGAAAATGACAGTGATCATCTTGTTATCTATTAAAGTACTAAGACCGTTTTTTTACCTGGAAAAGCTCTCTATCTTTTTTCTCGCATTATTTTTAAGTCTCGTCAAATACACATTTATGTCTTTTATTTTTCTGCTTTTTTTTTTGTTTTTTTTTTTTTTTTTCGGGCCAACCCTTAGATTTGTTGCAACCACTTCAATGTATTATGATAGAACTTCAGATTCTTAGGTGGTGATAGGAGATGGAAAGAGGATTGAAGTAAGGGAATGAATGCCGGAGATGGGAAAGAGGATTGAAGTAAGGGAATGAATGCCGGAGATGGGAAAGAAAGGATAAAGTAAACACACTGCAAAGTGTCGGAAGACCCAGTGCCAATACTTTCGAATATTAAGAGCATTCGAAGGAAACATGGTTTGTGTCGCATATGAAGCCTCTTCCTGCTAATCCTCTATTCGTTATACTCAACTTTGTTCTTTCCGATTACGTTCATATCGTCACATATAACGCATTCTCGACCTTCCATATATCCATCAGTGTTTCCGTTTAATTCTTTCGCGAATAATTATGTTTTGCCACTTTGCTGCCCCTCCGTTCTCTTATACTATTATGGCCTTCTAAAGCGTAAATTGTATCCAGAGAACATCGAGATGGTTTTCATTTACCTGTCATTCACAACCGGCTTGCTATATTTTTTTCAGAGAATTCCGACACCTTTTTTTTAATATTATATTTATCCGCTTACCTTTTTAAATTTCCGGTTATTCGTAAAGGGGGAGATATTTTAAATTATCTTCTTCGGTATATTAAGAAATACGCACAAGCATAATTAGAAAATACACTATAATGTGGTAATTCGATAATTTTACTTTACTCGTCTTAATCTAGGCACACCGCTCTTAATTAACCTGCACAAAAGACAAAAAAAAAAGGGATAAAACGCCTTCATACCTTTAGTACAGAAGTGTACATTGTGGCATATGTCTTTCGGGTGGTACATAAAAACTGTCCACCACGTGGCACACGAATCTGTTTAAACCGTAACACGATACGCCGAATCTGTTTTTGCAGAACGGCTTTCGCTAAATTCGAGATCGACTACGATCGCATCGGAAACAGATCGCTTCCGTGCAGAACAGAGTGGTTCTAATATTGTATATTTCTGACTGCTCTTCTTGGCCAATTATCCTTCTGCGATGTGGTTCCATACGCTCTGGCCGATACTTGTTTTGATGTTCTATTTCAGCTTCACATTTAGAATCATCCGCATTCAGTGCACGACAAGGCCAATGGACTTTACCTGTGTAAAACGCCGGTTCGCTTCATTGGTCGTGCGAGTACGCAGCGCCGCACGACAGAATTTCTGGAAACGCATTTCGATCCTGCTTACCGTCCGGTTTACGTTTGCGTAAGAAATTCCGCTTTACTTTTGTTAGCGTCGTTACTACTTATACGTCGATAGGATAAACGATAGTAAAGAAACGTTAATTGTAGCAGAACGTTACACAGGACTAGACATGTAGAAACGTGCAAACTGTTGATCAGGCGATCTCAATGATGACGTCATCAGGGGTTCTACCTCAATTTTTCCTTTATCACGCATTTTTTCTGTCTTCCCCTTATGCCCAAGCGTCGTGGGGTGGGGGGGGGGCATGACCGCTGTGTAGACACGACTGCAGTGGTGGCGCTTGGAACTTCAGAGCTGCGCGGTCCTACCGTTGGCCTGGGGATAAGTGTAATGTGGCTAGATCGTACGGTGCTATCGGCCTGCGGTAGTGTCCCGTCAGTACGTTCACGTCATCCAGAGTGATGGATGCCGATTGTGCATCCCCACAATCGGTGACTAAAATTAATTAGCCATCGCGACAGTTCTCCGCTAGCTTAGATAGTAGTCGACTGCTCAAAGGCTGTTCAAAGGTGAAGAGACTGTAGTAGGTTTGAAAACGTTGAGAACTTAGCTGCTCTTACTAGTGCTTCGTGTTCTAAGCTAGAGGCGTGCAGCTTCTGCACCCTATTTCTTGTACCAACTTATGTGGAAATAAAAGTCCCGTAAGCCATATCGATGTGAGCGTAGAGAACTTCGATATGCTCTTGTCGACAATTTTTTCTAAATTTCTCATGAAAATGTTATCAAAAATTAGATGCCTTCTAAAGATTTTTGTTGCTTTTTTTCAACACAAATTAACGAATGTTGTTTATCAGTACACCGTGATAAAATCAAAAATTTGGCAGCAAACATAAAATGTAGTATCCATGTATTCTCATTAAAGATTAATAAACTACGCAGATTTATTTTTTATCTTAACTAAGTCAGTTACGGAGTCTATTTGTCGATTAGATCTCGTACTTTTTTTAACCTCTTAGAACTCGGTACTTATTATTCTAGTATATATGTTCACTGCAAATACATTTTCGTGCACTTCCGACCTCCGTAGAGCTGTTTTTCGACTGTCAGTTTGTCTTGATATAGATATATGAATTTCTTTTTATTAAGGCTATTTCTTGCGGAGGTGGTGGAAAATTTTCCGACTATTTTAGTGCATACAGCGAATGTAATGGAAAATAAAAACATACTTTTGAAAATTACAAAAAATAGTTCGTTTTTAATTTTTTTTTTTAAATACCAGCTTCAAGATTTACTCTAAAAATATGATAAAAATGCGCTAAAAAGTAAAAAAAAATTATTCGATAAGAAGATATACATATAGAGTTTACAGTGAAATATATCTGCAGTAGATGTTATGAAGAATTGCGTATATCATTTAACGAGTATAATGTTCAAATTCCGTCAGTGATGAGCTTATAAATTGCGCTTTGAGCTTCCGAATTCGCTATCTTTATTCACATTACATTTCTACATGGTAACAAAATTAATGATACTTTCCTTATGCGCCCTATTAATTCTAAAATTTTAACCCTTTATATTTTCCCTGTATTCTAATGAAAAAATGTTTTGGCTTTAAGATGATGACTATACTCACCGATAGTTATCGATGATACGGGAACACAATTGATCGATGTAGTTTCGAATAAAAAAAAATTGGATCTAGTCTATACGGTTAAAAGTTGTAGGTAGTACTGTTAAGGTTTCCGTCAGTGATGAGAAAAGACATTATGGGGGTTTTGATTTTCTTTATTCGAATATTGTCCGTGGTTAAGCTTATTAAAAATTACTTTTTTTTCCTGTATACTTAACAGAAATGATGAAAATTATTATTACAGATGCCATTATAAAGAACAACGTAAAAAAAAACTATCTATTCATCGAATTATAAGAAAAACTTGAAAATTACAAATTTTTCCGGAAAAAACGAAAAATTAATCTGCCGGCGCTTCATATATTTTTTCCGCGTTTGTCATACTTGTTTTATACTGGTTTAGGTTTTATTTTTTTTCCTGGTTGTATACTTTTACGTATAAAGAAAACATTTAGGTGTTTGTGCTTTAAAATAAAGTAAAAAATTTGTATATTTATGATTTTAAATAAATAAATTATTCGTTTAATTCTATAAAATATTTTACAAAAGAGCTCTTTATAACCGAGTAAACCTTCCGTCATGGTAAATCTGAGGCATTAAAAAATCAAAGTACTTTACGTGATATCGGATATAGTGACCAAAATTATTCATCGTCTTCAACGAAGTAACCGATTTATACCTTATTGCGTGATATTCAAAATTAAACTTATAATGAAAATGTATAACTCGAGAGAAATTTATAAAAAAATTAATCGATCTTCGTATACTTTTTAAAGATGAAAAAAAATTGGAAGATTGAAAAATAGAAAATGCAAACAATCTCGATTTGTTAAATTTTACGGTCACTGTCGAATTAATACGCCAAGCGAAAACAAACGAAAAGAAGTGAATAAAACTGAAGGTATCAATAATTAATTTCGGTAGGCAACTTAAACGAGAACTTCAAAACATTACGTTTATTCAGAATAACGAATAGAAATCGATAAAACTTGCGAAACTAGAATAGATCGATAACGTCTCGCAGTAGAGATCAAAAACGAAAATACACACGCATTGACAAAGAAGAAACGTATCCCGTAACAACCGAATGTAGAACTGAAATACGATCCTGTAATGAGTAACGCGAATGAAATTAGAATATTAATCGATTTACTTGGCAACGATATCGTGAAACGGTCAACAATATTTTCGCAACTAAATGAACGATGCACATTAACGGTAAAACATTAACGATTTTTCAGCCGACATTCGCTTTCGCGTTGTTGAGCAACATTAACCGTAAAAGAATTAAAAACGCTCGTTAATTAATGATCTCTTACATATTAACCGTCTCGGGCGTAATTTATTTCGACCTGACTACCGGTCGCTTCCTTTCCACACGTCGCAATCAACCGGAGACCTTATACGATTCTTTCACCACTTATAAGCAGCCGGTGCCCAGCCTAACGCGTGAAATTTCAAGTCTGTCATTGGAACTGAAATGCAAACTTGAATTTTTTCGATGTCTTTTCATGTTCAATAAAACTCGTTCGATTTTAAATGCTTAATTTTTCGTTTCTTTCACAAATAATTACCCAGCTTGCTTTTTTTTTATCTGCACCGAGAAATGATTAACTGCTGTCGAATACTTTTTTAATATATATCATATTAGTATATATTTATTTTACTTACATGCAATCAAAAAAAAAAAAAAAAAAAAAAAAAAAAAAACAATTTACAATATTAACGGAAATTAAAATAAGTTAAAACCTTCTATAAATATACAAACAAAAATAATAATAATAGCAATAATATCAACTGATAATGAAATAATGGCATACAAAACAAAGAAAACAAAAATAATAATCGTTTTTATTTTGTTTATTATTATTATTACCGTAATAGACCATCCATGCGCATATTTGTGCGAGCGATGGGTCTTTAAAAGGAAAAAGAAAAACAATAAAAATTTTCTTCTCAATGAAAACCCTTAAAAAAATAAATTAACAAATAATAATAAAAATATAAAAGTAAATACACTAATCCAAATATTTTTTAAGTTCGATTAGAAAAGTAATAAAGATAATGAATCCGGCTTTATAATGATCTATAATTAATATGTAATTATTTATTATAAGGTTACACGCTTGGCCAAATGAACTGTATTTGTTCAGGCCAATAAAAAAAAAAAAAAAAAAAGGTTACACGCATCTATACTTTAATATCTGAGGGACAAATTAAAATTAATTGAAGGAAGAAAAATGGATCCGCCATACGCCATACATTTAGTCAGATGCGACTTCGAAAGTAATATAATAAAAGTTTACTCCTTTTTTTGTAATTTTTGAGCTTTTTAAGATTATCCAACACACATTCTAGTAATAAGTTGTAAAGTGACGGGGCCATATATAATGCTTGCGTCCTGCAATGGATAATAAGGACAATAATAATAATAAGGACAATAATAATAATAATAATAATAATAATAATAATAATAATAATAATAATAATAATAATAATAATAATAATAATAAATAAATAAATAAATAAATAAATAAAAACTGACGAAATTTTATAAACAAAACAACATTAAATGAAAAATAAATTACAATTGGTTATTTACAGGTTATGTATCTGTGCACAGTATTCTACTGTGCACAATCGAAACTTAATGATTGTCCCTCTGATTTACATAATCGATTGATATCTGCGTCCTTTTTTGTTATGTAATAGATGTCTCTTTAGTAATTCTGGTACTTTACTGTATAGTGTTGTACCCATTTGGATTCTGGAGTGATACTTATTAAATCTGGGTGGTACTCCTGTCTTCTCAATGCTGGACTCTCTGATTCACAAAAGAAATATTAAAATAAGATTTATCTTTTAAAAACTGGCACGTTTTTGTATCTATTTAAAATTTTAACACGTTCTAATCACATTCTTTTGTTGTTGTTGTTGCTGCTGCTGTTGTGTTATTTTGATGAAGATGACGATGACGATGATTCTAGTTGAAGAATAGCGAAGGTGCGCTGTGTCCCTAGAACGAGTAGTAGGCGGTACTTGTTTCGCTCGTAGTTGAAATACAATGGCATTTAAGTCGTTCATCAAGCGCAATCATCATAGTAAACATCTTAGTCGACTTCAACTTCTAACTGATTTACATATTATCCTTCGACTGCGAATTGAAGGCACGCTAGAAATTTTCAGTTCAACGGAAAATAGAGTGATTATAAATTGAAACTTCGAATTGTCGTAGACCAATTTCTCATCGGTACGTTTTATTAATTGAATTCGGAAATAGTTCAACTCGCCGACTTGTTCTTGTAATCCATTTCGGACAAGATTTTATTCGTCTATCAACGACATTCCCCGTATAGAGCAACCGAACAACTCCCTGATTCTTTGAGAAAACCCTTTATCACATCTTCGTCTTTCTTTTTGACCCCCTCCAGATCTCAATGCTTCACGTCTCACTCATTATTAATTTTCAGTTCTTCTCGCGTGTCAGTCTTCTATCTACTTTTCCTATCTTCGCTAAAATTTATGATTTTTTTTTTTTAGAGATTGCCACCTGAGGGCATTACCCAGCATTAGATTATATTAGTGAGAGGGAGGAGAAACAAATTTGAGCATTTATCCAGTTTGCACAACGAAGTCAGAGCAGCTTTCGCTAACAGAGAGTACACCTACTCAATTTTCTTTGACATAGAGAAGGCGTATGATCGGGTCTGGCGCCTGGGATTACTCCAGAAGATTATTAAGAACAATGTAACAGGGAACATGTTTGCGTACTTAAAAGATTTTCTCCATGACAGATCTATCCGGGTAAGAATAATTAATTCCCTTTCATGTCCGCAATTCCCAGAAAACGGACTCCCTCAGGGCTCGGCCCTAAGCGTGACCCTTTTTAACTTATATATCAACGACATCGTGGATCACATCCCCCCTCCGGTAATTGCCCGCCTTTTTGTTGATGACTTGAACATTTCTCTAACAACAACGAATCCTTCCTATGCCCAACACACCTTGCAAAATGTGTTAAAAAACTTAGAAGAATGGTCTAGCCTGAATGGGCTCTCCTTCTCTCCATCTAAAACTAAATGTATTGACTTTAATAGGAAAAATAAAATTACTTCTCCTCCAACTCTTTTTTTAGATAATTCTCTTCTCACATACTCCAGTACAGCAACTTTCCTCGGGATCATTTTAGCAAATTATCCTGGCGGCCTCACCTGCAATCTCCTAAAAAGAAGTGCAGCAAATATATCACTACATTAAAATATCTATCCCACAAAAACCATAACTCTCTCCCCAAGCTTCTGCTAACACTTTTCCAATCCCTTATCCTCAGCCGTCTCTCCTACGGATGCTCATTGTATTCTACCGCCTCCCCATCCCTTCTCAAAATGTTGAACCCACTACAAAATTCTTCTCTTCGATTAATACTAGGTGCGCACCATACGTCCCCCACGCACAGCCTCCCATCCTTATTGGGTTTTCCACCCTTACACTTTCAAAGATCCTTACACTCCTTCCGCGATTCTTTAAGAGTCTTCCTTCTTGGACTTTGTGATCCTTACCCCACATCTCCTAATGGCGCGCTCCCTCGTCTAACAAAAATCCTATTAGACTCCAACATCGACCTCCAACACTTCAAAAACCTCAATACACCACCTCCTCTTCCACCCTGGGCTACCCTACCAGCTGAAATCGATTATTCCCTTGTACATTTCTCCACGGGAAAAATCTCCTCCTCCCTCCTCTGCACCAGAATCTTCGCAACCCTTAAAAAATATTCAAATCACCAAGCCTACTTCACTGACGGCGCGAAATCATGCCCTGTTTCCGAATCGTCTCCTACTGCTTGTTCCTTTCACTCTAACCTAGTTTCGTCGTCCGCCCGCCTCCATGACCACTGTTCCGTTCTCGATGCCGAACTTTATGCCATTTTCCTAGCCCTCGAATCCACAGTTAAATCCCCTCCACCCAACAGCCGCATTTTGATTGTATCTGATTCACTAGCAGCTTTGGAGTCCCTTCCCCAACAATCCCCATCGAATTACATAACCAACTCTATACAATCCCTAATCCTAAAATTAAGATCATCCTCCCACCAAATTACTTTCTTATGGGTGCCAAGCCACACCGGACTTAGGGGTAATTACTTAGCTGACATCGCTGCTAAGTCAACACTGTCGTGCCCCATGCCCTGTTCCCCTCCTCTTCCCGCCGACATAGTAAAATCTATAAAAATTCTTGTGCAATCCCAATGGAAGCAAGATTGGCTCACTAGACAATCTTGCTTTCTAAGAGAGATAAAACACGGAACTGACCCTTGGTTCCCTCCTTCTGACCTCCCCAGAACCCACTTTGTGGCTATGGCAAGACTCCGCATTGGTCATATTTCGCTGACTCATGATCATCTCCTATTTAATTGCGAGCCCCCTTTCGAATGCCCCTTTTGCTCCCCCCCCCTCTCCTACAGTAAAACACCTGCTCCTGGAGTGCCCATCCTTCGCGCTCCAGCGCGCCAAGCACCGGATAGCGTCTTTGCAGTCGTCTTTGGCCAACTCGCCTTTGAACATTGCAGACACTATTCGGTTTCTTTATACAACTAACCTATTTCGAACCATTTAACTCTCCGATTGCCATAGTGTCGTAATAGCCCCGGCAGCTATACGCGGTACTTAAAAAAAAAAAAAAATAAAAAAAAAAAAAATAAATTTGAATTGAATACTACTATATAATAGAATAAATAAAAGACACTACAATAGAAACGATCGCCGGAGATGGAAGTGAAAGAATAAAACTATATCAAGATTCAAAAGTTGTCTATAAAAGTGGGATAATAGACGCGCATTCGAAAAAAACTTGATTTCTATCTCAAAGTATATCAGAGTCATCAGGAGGGAAAGAAGATCAAAAAAAAGAAGCGGACATAGAAAAAAACCGATAGAGGATGCAGAAAGCCGACTATGGTCAAAGCGAAGCAAATAGAAGAGATAAGTGAGTGGAAATCGTAGTACCAAGGAAGAGGAGGAGCATGAGTTTGAATATTAAGATAAAAGGATTCGGGATTAGCGAATAAAAAGTGGTAAATATCGTGTCATCGTCCACATCTGAACGACCTTTTATTATTCGAAGATCACATAAATCTCCCTACATATTCGCTTTACAGAGATAATAAATATTGTTCACCCCTTATGAAAGATCTTCCCTCAACTTCTTTCTTTCTCCTCAAAATTTATTCATTCATACATTTGCGTACACCATGATTAGGGATCTCTTGCTAAAAAAACTCTTCTATTATCCTCTCATATGTCTTAGACTTAATAAATTCGCCCTATATATTATGACGTACAAGAAACTTCCTTATTTCTCCTATAACTTTCGTGATATGTTGTATGCTCCGAAGTTATTTGCTTTACTTTCATTCCCACATTCAGCTTTAGAAATGAATTTAACAATACCAGTATAAATAATTCATCATTCCAATTTCGCATCTGTATATTCATAGATGGCTCTAAACTCAAAGAATCGTTCTTCATTTGTAATTAATTTCCTCAACTATTCTGAATCCTTCAATCTCTACATCTATTTATAATTTTTTGTCGGATCTCCTTCTGTTTTATCCGCTTTCTAATTTACTTTCTCTTCATGTGACTTTAGTAAAATCCTGATAGTCTTAATTTCTATAAACGTACTACTATTTCTTTTTCATACACTCCTCTTCCGTTTGATTTTGCTATCTTTTACATCTGCTTCTTACTCTTTTTAAATGGAGCGCTTCCTAACTCTTCCTTGGTTATTCACTCTCCTCTACACTAAAGTAAAGTAAGTACCATACCCTTGATAGGGTGTCGGGGATTGTGAAGTTAAGGTTCACAATGTACTAAGCCCAACGACACTAATCAGAGCAGAAGGGCCAGTTCCTTTCTCTCGACAGCCTTTGCTTTCCCAGATTTCTCCGGTACCAAATTATTTCAGGCTGAGTAAACCTGGGAGCGATTCGGATCTGGAACGAGACTAGTCTCGAATCAGTGTCTCCTGATTTAGTAGCCAAGCACCTTAACCATTCTGTGATAATCATAACCCTCTTTCTGTCTCACGTAATCATATATCTCCTAAATCTCCTCATTCTGTAGACTTCATTCCGCTACCTACAATTACATTTTCAGCGCACATCACATTTTCTTTTAACGTCCCGATTTATGCGCTAAGCAGAACGTCAGATATTTCAATCGTCCTAAAGAAAAATAGCTTACCAACTACTTATTATATACTTTTATTTCTTCATACCTCAATTATTATTATTCTTGTTTCTGTAAGCACATGTATCAAGCTGTAAAACTATTTTTAACCTTGGTCTGTTGTGTAAGTAACTTTTTGCGTTAATAAGTAAGTCCTCTTTGCTGGCAAGAAAAAAAATATAATCATATACCAAAAAGCCCGAATATGAAAATGAAATCCGTGAAATAACTGTAGAAATACCCGGGCTACTGGTTTAGCAGTTGTACACGCACACATACATATTATAAACTCTTGCGAATGTATAAATATACAAATATATATATATATATATATATATAAATATCTGTTGATGTGCAAATTTCACACAATATAGTTTTCATCATGGAAAACCACAATCTTTTGATTGTAACTGTAGTGATATAAACGAAAAATAATAACGTAAACCTAAAAATATTCTACAAATAGGTGTTGTAAATAAATTAATTCGTATGAACTTTCATATGTAACTTAAAATCCCTGGCGCCATCCCTTGACAACTCAGACGACTTTCGTTTCATTGCATAGCCGAACAAGGATATAAATTAAATTGTGAATAATATTTGGCGTTTAATCAGATGGAATACTTTTTTACGATATTATTTGCCGTTAATATTACCGACAGGTTAATTCTGCACATACAGAGTTACCTAACATAGTTTAGCGCAACTTGATTAGTTCAGTTATTTGCGCTTTATTGCTACCATTTTTAAAACAGTTGATGGATGCCGTAAAGCCGAAAAAACCTATTTATAAATTACCAATGAGTTAATAGACGATACGAATATTGATTTTCTTAAATATTAAAATTACAAATATACGATATTCTTAAATTACTGGAATATATGCTCAACATGTTCTATTCTTCGAATTTAAATATACGTAACAAAAATAAAAATTAAATCGTAATACTGCGGCTTCGACACATGCGTCTACAAATATTTTTGACCCAGACATAAATGAAGTATTATAATTGTTACGTTTTTTTTTATTTTTTTGGATTCGATAATCAAGGACTTTTACTCCGAAACAATTAGGAAGGGAAGGTATCAATTATATTTTTATACGAGATATCAAACGTTGCGGAAAAGGAAAAGACAGAATATAAGAGGCGCGATACGGATTAAGAAGACCAGGTCGCAGTAAACTGGAGTACAGAGGAGAAGGCTCAATAAAAAGAGATGAATACTTAATAAACACATGATCAGTCGCTAAAACACAGTGTGTTATCGTGACAGAGAAGACATAAAGGAGAAGGCGCAACAGAGTGAAACAGGGAACCAACTGTGCCTGATTCGAAGACGGCAAACAGTTTCCTAAGACAGCTAGCGAGACAGATTTAGCGGAAAGACGAAGAGATTTTATCCTCTGGAACAGGAACAATTTTGAAGGAATTCCGTGATGGTGGAGTAGAGCCAGAAAAGAAAATAGAGTTAAATATGTTTAAAAAAATTTAATAGAACTGTTTAGGAAAATTGTTAAAATCAAGATAAGAAATCCCGTCTAAGCCTAGAGATGAGTCCGTATTTTTAGTAAAAGCAGCAATAAGCTCGTTCAAAGTAAAAGGGGAGTTTAAGAAATGTGGAGGAGAGTTTGAAATCTGTGAGAAATAATGCAGTTCATCAGCAGCAAGGACATAACAAGAAGCTACGCAATCGGCAAAGGAGGAAAATTTATCTGTTGGAAGACCAACATTGGAAGAACGGCTGAACGAGGATTTCGAAAATCTTTGGTCATCTTCCAGATTCAGAAAAGAGGAAAACATCTAGAAAAGGATAAACAGAAAATGGCCCAAGATGTTTGTTTTTTTTGGGGCACTTTTGTAAACATATCCCGATTTGGAATTTTTCCATCTGTACACTAAGAAGTATTTACTAGGATTAGAGCAAAAAATGCGAACAAACTGGATTGGTCAGCTACCGAACAATCGGCATTTCACTACAAGAACGAAACATAGATACACCTGATAATTCCAGACGGGGTTCTGAGGAGAAGAGAAAGAGGATAAAAAACCGAAAATATCAACTAGACAAAATTCTGATACTAATGAATAGGATCAAGGTTAGGACTGAAACAAAAGAAGGAGGAATCGAGCACAAAATACTAATTAATTTTAAAAATATTCTAACAAGTGAAAATACTAGGTTGAAAAGAGGAAGGAGTGCTGTGGACAGAAACGATTATAGTGATGTGGTCACTAGCAAAGGCACCGTACATGAACACTTCAAATTTAGATTAGGTGAGGAGAAGGTGAGATCAACAGAATTGAAAGTAAAGGCGTTCTTGAAATATGTAGGAGAACATAATCCGATAATAGAAATTGAAGGAACCATTCCCGTTTAAGGGTGAACAGATGAAGAAGGAGTTGGCAAAAAATGATAAATATAGGTCTTTGAGTAATACCATAATGAATTACCAATTGCGGATTCTGGGTACAGCTTCGACTGAACTTTAGCATGGAGAGAGAAGAGTTCTCGAAACAAATTTCGATTGAATAGGTCGGAGACTTAATATTCTCTTTAGATCGATAGATGTGTCTAACTAAAATTACAGGAACAGACGAAGAAATGTCATTCATAATATCTTCTTCTAAAAAGCATGGATGAACGCGGATGAGGACGCTATAACGAAATAGGACATCCACATTTGGTCGAGCTCTATTAAATATTTGTTTTTTAACGTGTACTTTTCTTTATTTTTTTTTGGCGGCATTTTTAAGGATTATAATCAATAAATCAATTTAGAATTAAATATATTCAAAATGTTTGCAAATAATAACATGATCTCGTACCAAAAACAGTATATATATATATATATATATATAACTCGGCCACTTTGGCCTCGCAGACCCCTCTCTATACTTTGTATAAAATGATCAAAATTTACAACGTAATTCTTACTGGCATCAACACACACAAAAAATAACATAACCACAAAAATCCTATTCTAACATTTAATTTCCGTTATATAAAATTAAGACATTTTTTCGTTACATTTTTCGTTACATATTTCATTACATAAAATTTTGACATTTTTTAAATAACAATAACAAAAATCCGACAAAATATAACAAACGTTACATAAAATTGGGACATTTTTTCGAATGGGGGGTAGCCTAAGAATTACGTTGTAATTAATATATATATATATATATTAATTACAACGTAATTCTTAGGCTACTCCCCATTCGAAAAAATGTCCCAAAAAAATGTCCCAGAAAAATGTCCCAATTTTATGTAACGCTAAATGTCCCAAATTTTGTAGAATTTTTGTTTTTAAAAAATGTCACAACTTTATGTAATGAAATATGTAACGAAAAATGTAACGAAAAAATGTCTTAATTTTATATAACGGAAGGTAAATTTTAGTATATATATAAATAAACTTAGAAACACTTTCGAAACCATATCATCAGCTAAAGATTTATACACAGATCATTTTTACTGCTCAAAATTTACAGTACCTATATGAATGATTTAATACTAAGATATTCGGTCAAATATTTAAAGAGCTAGCGCTCGTCGTTATGTTAAAACAAATCTAAAGAACTAAATTAATATTTTCGTACAAACAACTTAAAAAAGAATAATAATTGAAAAAAAAAAAATTACAACGCCATTTTGAATAACCAGAAACAATTGTTTATTTAAATAATTAGGAGTAGAAAAAAAGATGGTTGCTTAAATTTGTAAATAAACATAATAACATCACTAACAACTAAAACTATATAATTATTGTCGAAAAAAATAGGGCCAGGTTATTAAAAATTTTTCAAAATATATGATGGTCGCTGAAAAAATGTACATACTCGTAGTGTGTCAAAAATGCGGTTTTCACTTAACAACGGTTTCGGACACCTTTTCAGCATGCTCTTTAACGCGAAATAGGTGAAACTGGTGAAAACAAATCTTTTCCTGTGGTAAATCGTAATTGTATGTTTAAAATTACCACCTTATAGTATATTATACTTCGAAACTTTAAACGCGTTTTTCTCGAAAACTTGTCTTCTGACACTATGTACCTTTTCTCAGCCACCGTCACATATATGCGTACTTGAAAATTATACCTGTTTTTTTGGACTTCCTTTATTTTGGTCACTATTTTCAACCTCACTAGCGACAACATTACCGTTTAGTGAATATCTCCACATTTTAAATTCTTCATTTCCCGTCATGTAAAACTTTTCACCGATGGTTCCAAAAATGATACCGGGGTGGGCGATACTTTTACAGCCCTCTCGCTTAATCACTCGGAATCCTTCTAACTTCCTTCCTTTTGTTCCATTTTTTCTGCTGAAGCAATCTCCATTCTCCGTGCTGTCTCCTTTATTTCCTCTTCTAGAGGGATCTGTAAATTTCTCATTGTTTCTGATTCCAAATCTGTGCTTCAAGCTATCTCTTCTCCTCCTTCCCACTCGTCTAATGATATTATTCTTTCTGCTCGTGCCTGTATTTCTAACTTACGCTTAGCACGTTCTATCCTTATTGACTTTTTATGGGTTCCTGGTCACTCTGGCATTGAGGGCAACGAAGCAGCTGACTTCCTAGCTCGCTCGGCGTCTCTCAATGGTCCACCTCTCCCTCATTTTCTTGCTTCAGACATTCTTTTTCTCTCCTCGAGTCTCCATGCTAGATTATGGGTTGACATCTATCCTTCTTTTTTCGCTAATCGTTCCTCCTTTTACCTCCTCCTACAGCCTATTCCCAACTCACAGCCCTAGTTTCAATTTCTTCCCTTTTCTCGGCGTTCGGCTATTATTTCCTTAATCAGACTCTAAGACTTGATCATTCTCTCCTTCCCTCTTCTCGTTTTTCTTTTTCTCTTTCACCTTTTCCCTTTTGCCCTGTCCACTCTACTGATTCTCCCTTTATATGCGACCCCAACCATATCCTTTTTGAATGCCCTGCTCTTTTTCCCGAGTGCTGTCATCTATACACCAAACTCTTGGCGTTGAATCTTCCTACCCCTTTCAATGCTTCCTTTATCCTTTCCTTCCCATCTCTAGCCGTTATTCCCCTCCTACTCTCCTTTATACTCTCTATCTCCGATCGCCTCGGAATCTAAGTAGATGATCTAAGCTCAGGTATTCAAAAAAAAAGTAAATAAAAACATTACCGTTTGGTAGTTAGTTTAATTCTACTTTGTAAACGCGCGTCTATTCTTGAAGTCATAGCGTTCGCTTAACAAAACGGGAAATTTTCAAGTCCATTACGAGATAGTTACAAGTCCCCCTTTTTTTAAACGACTTCAAAAAAGAAGAAGGTATTCAATTCAATTGTTTTTTGTTTTTTTTTTTAATTTTTTTTTTCTTATTTATTTATTTTTTTTTATGTGTGTTACCACAGAACTTTCTTCTAGATGAACCGATTTTGATGATTCTTCTTTTATTTGAAAGGTAGTGTTTGTCATGTGGTCCCATTTAAATTTGATCAAGATCTGGCCGATAGTTTTTGAGTTATCCTTAATAATGCGGGAGATTGAAGCTTTTTGGATGCTTTTCATGCATGATTGTTTTCACCGTCGGATTATATTTATTGACTTAAAATACTATAAATTTTCCAAATTACCATGGAAATGTAGCTTTTGGTGTTTTTACCGTGGAAATATCTGTTCTTATTAAAATGTTTTAATTTAATTGAATAAAAATGCACTAAAAAGTAAAAAATAAAATGCTTTTTTACAAAAAATAAATACCGATACTTGAAGGTTTATTATACAAATTTAAAGATGCACTAAAAAGTAAAAAATAATTACTCCCGATAAAAAATATATACCTATCAGACTGATATAACACTTAAGTGGTGATATTGTAATTCTTATACAACATTAATTTTTTGGAGTTGGAATTAAATTCATGTTAGGAACAATTTAATCAACATTTAATGCAGTTTTTAATTATTCTTTTAATATGAATTTGATGCCAACTCCAAAAAATTAATGTTGTATAAGAATCACGATATCACCACTTAAGTGTTATATCACTCTGATATATATATTTTCTAATCGGGAGTAATTATTTTTTACTTTTTAGTGCATTTTTTAAAAATTTGTATAATAAACCTTCAAGTATCGATATTTATTTTTTGTATAAAAGCATTTTATTTTTTTGGTCGATTGAAATCGCTTAATTTTTATTTTCATAACGCGATTCAACTATTACGCTGCAATTATTTGAAAACCTTCATATCTCTATAAATCTTTCACACCTCACTTATTTAATAAGGCAAAAAATAGCATCACGGAAGTAGAAATAACTGTATTTAAACGAGCAAAGTTTATAATATTCCGTTCTCATAAATTATATGAAAAAAAAAAAAAAATCAAACATTTCTGCTGACTTCATATTCATTGAGAATATTAATTTTCTTTCCTTTGAGTGGATTCAGTTTTAGCAAAACGTTTATTTGTGAGAGCGTAGGCAATAGAAATAGACTTTATGACCATGAAATCAGTTTCAACTTCACGAAGGACCACTGTAATAGGTAGACTTAGAAAATTACGATATAAATGATTTTTAATGATAGAAAAGGTAATTTTGAACAGTCGATTTCAGTCATAAAATCTTCTTAGCGTCGTGAATTTCCGTAGTATAAATATACAGTATTAATGACAATGTTGCGTATACAATAAAAACGGGTATGACTACAGGTGAAACTGGCTGAAATTATTCGTTTTATCACTATGCAAGTGCAGGTCTGAGTGTGTTTACGGGGCTCTACATCGTATGCGCATGGTATTTTCTTATATGCCGGAAAACTAAAAGATTACTTCTTCTATAATAATTTTTATTTATCATTACCAGACATGTCCATGACTGCCCTTCCCAGTACTTAACAGTTCGATCGTTCTGGCAACCCGGCTCCACGACGACAATCATTGAATAGTCAAAGCACTTTTTATTTATATTGAAAATCGTATTGAACGGAAAGGAAACGCGAATAATCAAGAAACGAGCATTCCTACTTAATTGAAAATCTATTACAAACTTTTATTGAAGTAAAACTTTACACATATACGGGACACTGCGAGTTTTAAGATAGAGAGTAAACTCGTCGAACTAACAAAATCTGTTCAACTATTTCTTATTTTCTAACGTCCGTTCACTTTAACGTGGAGTGAGAGTGACAAAAGAAAAAAATGTTTACGAAAATCGACCCAAAGAGAAAACGACGAGAATAGTCCACGCGTTTCTGTTTCTGTTTCTGTTCTTGTTTTGTTTTTATTTTTTTTACAACACATAATAAAATAATGTACACAGCGATTAAACAAAATCTGTTAAACTACTCGTGTCTTTTTCCAATGCCCGCTACTCGAACATAGAGCCAGAGAGAGACAGACTAAGTATACGAAGATCCTCACAAAGGGAAGATAAAAAACAATATATTTTACAGTAATATTCATCAGGTTAGCCTTTTGATTGCAGAAGAGGAAAGATACTTCATGTGTTTGGAGAAGGATAATCGACTATCAAGGAAGATAACAGGATAAAAAAAAAAAACAATTAATACGAAAAAGGGATGTATTTGTTAGGGATAGATGGACAGAAGCAGAATTATAAGGTCGTAAAGTAAATACAATATAACAAGATTTAGTGAGAGAAATAGAAAGGTTAGTTGAGGGAAGGAAATGATTCAGTACAAAAAGAGACAAATTAAGTGTTTCACTGGCTGATATACTCGTAATATCATGAGATGAGGCATAAATTAGGATGTCATCAGCAAAGAACAAAAACGAAGAATTTAAAGGAAGAGAAATAGTCGCCCACTTTCCTGTTTTTTATTTTTTCGTTTGTTTAATTTAAATCAATAATGCTAATTCATTCGGGTTAATGTATTACGTTACTTTTATAATTACTCGATTGTTTCTTCATATTTGTATTTCCTGCCAACTAATTGTGGTAACTCTCTACATGCCATAAATTTATGAAAGTTCAGATTTATATTCCGATTACTTTATGCGGTAAGGCACCTTAATCAATGCGTGTTAAAATTAAATTTATTATAACTAAATTAATTTTCAAGTGCACACTTTCTTTCTTTCTTTCAGAAGCGTACTAAAAATTAGTGAAATGAAAATTACTTTTATAAAAATTACTTTTATAAAAATAACTTTACTTTTTCATAAACAGTTCGCGAAACACATACTTTTGAATTTATTAACGTAGGTTATTTTAAAGTGAAACTATTCGATGACACTTATAAATTGTAATATGTACATTACAGTGTAAAAAGTATAAAACAAAAACTATACGTTAATCGAAAAAACTAACATTAGAAGTGAATCTTTTTATGGAATGCAAGAACTGTCGAAGAGGAAACAAAAAAAAAAAAATACAACTGAATTTAAAAAAAAAAGTATACTTAGAACTCTATAGCAAAAATGATTTGTTAAATCAATAACGATCTGCAGATAATCCGGAATTAAACACTACACAAGTTTCACTTGCATATACTAATTATATACGTACATGTGTAACACAATGAAACAGAAACAAGGAGAAACGCAAAAAACAATAGTAAGAAGCATTATGTTTCAAAAAAATATTTTAAAAACAATTTTACCAAAGCAGGAAAAAAAACAAATGATGTAGTAGGAATGGATATGTTCAAAATTGTTACATTATTAATTACTGAGATTCAAGGTAAAAGATACTATTGAGAGGGAATTGGTGATCGTGGAATGTTTCTTTTGTTCCGTTTTATCCTGACATGTAATATCCTTATTTGATTTGAATAATTGTTTGTAGTTTTGTTAGTGGCCAATTAAATGATTTTCACGAAGCCAAAAAAAAAAAAAAAAATCAAAATAACATAAAACGAACAAAATTTTATTTATAAAATATACTACGAATATAAATAATGTAATAGAAAGTACAGATCTATTTAAAATCTATATAAATAAAAATGAATTATTGTTTTGTTGCTAAGCGCAAAAGTCGAGAACGGTGCGACTGACCTTAATAATTCTTTTTTTTTTTTAAATACTAGCCATCACCCTGGCTCCAGGTTCATATGGACTCAGAAATTAGAAAAAATGGCCACTACGCACAAAAAAGGTTGCGTTTAATCCCCGCATGTATGAACACACATCTGATGTACGAAAGTTCATCGCTACAAAACTATGTTGTGCCTAAAAATTAAATAAATTATCTAATATCTAAAATATAAACAACATTGTTTATTTATGCGCCCGGCAATCAAACGAAAAACATGATGTACCATAAAGCGTTACAATATGATAGTAGAAGTAGGTTTTTTCTCTAATATTTACACTTTACGTTTATATTTTTTTTTTTGTGGACGTGCCAGCGGCATTGACCCAGCAAACAGGAAAAACTAAACTAAAGAATTAAATAGCTAAGCGGTCCGAAATGGACGCAACAAATGACAGCAGTGCAGACACCACAGAATATGAATGAAAGGAGAGGATAAAGGAAGAGTTATAGGGAGTAGGGAGACCTAATGACAAGAGCTGACTGTATAAAAGGTAGCGTTCATTACGAAGAGCAGGACACTCAAAGAACATGTGATCAGCATTTATACATTTCCAGTAACTTTTCATAAATTCACAAATTATGAGTTTGTATTGCAACAAATAAGGTTATTATTTAAAAAAACAAATATTTTATTTCCTTTGTTTTTCCACAGATTACGCCACAGTAAGACGTGACTGGGCCGGCTGGTTTTTAATAAAGCTAACAACGAACTTTTCGTGCAGAATACAAAATGAAAAAAGGCCAGTGCTTCTGGAAACAAAAAAACAAAACAAAAAACAATTAATTAATATATGTAGAATCGAAGAGTGATAAAAATAAAAAATTAAAAAGTAAAACTGTATTGCTACTTCTTGTCGTGTTAAATCAGAAAATGGTAGGCGGATAAAATTAATTGTTGATAACAGATAAGCAATATTATAACATCAAAAACGGATGCGTGTACTTAGACTAAAATATTTTTTTATTAAGCCTGATAATAATTTATATAGGTGGTAAAAACGGTAAAATAATCAAAGAAAAACATTAATGAAACGTAATTATAAGTTAATATTTATTTTTATACAGTTTTTTTTATACATTGCTGAAATAAGAAGTATTAAAATATTTGTTGACATATAAAACTGAGTCAAATATTTTTAAATGAAATTCTAACCTAAAATTATTCTAATACACACGTATCGTCTGGCTATATAAAGACGAAAGGTAAACAATATCGTACATGGTTATATTTAAGGCCAACAGAAAATCAGCTTTTTGCGAAACATTTCATTTACATTAGTAATGTACCTTAATTAATTTTACTTACATTGCTTTGCGAAGAATTTGTTAACTTTTTACATTATAGACCATTCTTGACTTACGCAGAAGTTAGTTAAAAAGTGAATGTATCCCTGTAATTATTCGTGAGTATTTTAGTTTATTTAATAAAAATTAATCAGAGTTGCAAAAATAATAATCTAAAAATAATTACTGCGCCGTTTGTATGTAGTTAAACAATACGCGCCTATGTATATTTCATTTTCTTTTTGATAGCTGACATAAATTTATACCGTAGATTACACTGTACGCGAGCAACTTACATCGCGCGCTAAAATTTTACCCCTAACTCAAAAAAAGAAGTATACGTTTAAAAAAATTAAATGTAATTAGATTATAGAACGGAGTTGGATAAATTGTGTGGCACTATAATACATCTAGTTCGAATAAATTATATAACCGATCTCAGGGATAGATTTAATACCTTTTGAAACGTGATGTTTATAAAAAAAAAAAAAAAAAAAAGATTTTATTACAATATCTGGTTGAATTAACGTCTAAAACTGACTACCTCATATTGTCCGAGAACAAAGGTCCGTCGATGACAAAACGGGAGATGCGAGTTATTGAAGTTGAAGTATATCGATATGTGTTGATGTAAATTGCTCTTTGTTTTTTAAATATTAACGCTGTGATAAATAACCTTTATAAATAAATAATCCGGTAAATCGAGAATTTAAATAGATACCTTGAGAAAAATATTCGGAATAGGATTTCAAAAATATACCAAACTTTGATATAAATTGAGGTAATACGAGTATATGATTTTCATTATTATTTTATTGTACCGAAGTTGCGCGATTGATAATTCTCAGGAGGTAAACGTAAACTCCGGTTATTTAAAAGGTTAAAGTACAACAACGCGCAGGGACAAAAATTAACGGGATAATAGTAATCGTTTCAGTTGGTTCACGTGATTTTCGTTTATTGTTTTATTAGTGTAGTGATAAAAGTAAGTAAACCGCCTGTTCCTTTGAAGTCTGCGACATGATTCGAAGCATTCGACTGAATGATAATTGCTCGGTACTGGATGCTGAAATATACGCAGCATTTTTCTGTTTGGAATATTTTCTTTCTACAGAGCCTACATCACAGAAGGCCCTGCTGGTATCTGATTCATCTGCGGCTCTTTATTGACAATCTCTAATCTCCTCACCAAACATCCAGTAGCAATTCGAACCCAGCAGGTATTATACGAACTTATTAAGAGACAGTGCTCCGTATCCTTTCTGTGGGCGCCCGGCCATGCTGGGATTCCTGGAAATGAACGCGTCGATACATCCGCCCGAGCAGAAATATATTGCCCCTCGCCTAGTAACAGCCCACCTCCACCTTATCTATCGAACATAATCTTCAATAATCTCACGTCCTTATGGAAAACCCATTGGTCCTCGTGTCAGACTTTCTCGAGGTTAATTAAACCTTCAACGGAACCATGGTGGCCAGAAAAAAGCATTTCCCGCAGAGATTTCTGCGCACTTAGCCGCTTGCGCACAGGCCATACGACCATGTCGCATAATTTTATTTTGCAAAGAACCCCCTCTCCTATGAATTGACCTTTCTGTGGCCAAGATGTTGCTCCCTCAACTCCTCGCATACTGTGCGACTGTCCAGCACTATCACCTCATCGGCCCCCTTCAATTAATAACAAAACAGTCACCAACATTCTAGAGAATTTCCCCAATGCAATTTTATCTGTAACACAATTTATCAGAACTAGCGGAATAAGCAGATATTTATAAAAACAAACTGCGCATTGTAATAGCCACAGCAGTTAAACACGTCACAGGATGTTGCTTTCACCAAAAAAAAAAAAAAAAGAAAGAAAAAAAAAAGTGGGGAAAAAAAAAATTAGCTAAAGGAAAACCAAATTTTTAATAAAATAAACGAAATGACTCATGTACAAACCAGTGACGGGGTGGATACATCAATTGATACGTAAATTGGTATGTCAATTTTACTTCTTTTAAAATTTAACCTGTATTGTAGAAACTATTGTAACTTTCAGGCTATATTCTTTGATATCCAATGTAAAATATCCACAAAATAGTACACAATCAATAACTTTACTTAGTACACATCTATTTTTAGGAACATTTTCATTATAAACTAATTTAATTTCTTTCGTAAATGCTGTCTAATTGTTATTTTAATACCACCAGAATTATACGAACTCTTTTTGTGAAAAAAAAAAATATGAATCTGACTTTGATTTCTAAATTTTTTTTCAAATCTTTAAAAGCTTATTTTAATCTGAAAAATTTCTGCACATTACTTATTTTTTTCTTATTTCTTGACCTAGTTTCAAACCATTTGGCTACAAAAATATCACGAAGCCACAAATTTATTCGGCTAAATTATATATATATATATGTATATATATATATATATATATATATACATATATTGAATTTCGCAGGAAATGCAACACACTTTTTCCTATTCATTGAAACTTTTACGGAATAATTAATTCTAATTCTAAAATCTTTTGTACTAGATTTTAAATAATTTTTTGTTTAAACCTTTCTCCGTAGTTAACTTATTAACGGAAAATAAAAGAATCAAAACGTAATCGTGATAACCGAATATATAAAACAACAAATTCCGTAAAGATAAACGGCATCCATTATTGGTTTTAAATCCGAGTAGATCATTTCACACTGCATAATAATATCAGCAATGGGCATTAAACCGAATTTATATAAAGGTCAGGAAATAACCCGTTGAGCAAGCGTTACATTTTTTTTGTAATAACAAACTATTAAAATTACAATAATCGTTTGAAAAATTCCGGCGGTCAAATAATTACCAAATGTATACGTGTATATTCTCATTCGGATTTCGTTGTAAGCAGAGATTTTAATTAAACCACTTTTAGCGCGGATTTTATTACAAACTGGTCAAGAAAACTGAGTAATTTCTCTTTTCTTTATAATAAGTTTACGTTCGGTGCACGTATGCGTGAAAAAAATGTTCTATTTCCCGTTAATATTTATGGCGTTCTTAGTGAAATCATGTAGTCGGCCGGTATTACCTAAATTTCTAATTTAGGATTACAAAGTATAAACAGTACGCAGCAGTTAAAATTACAAACGCCCCGAGGTAACAAGTGAATCTGTTCAATATCGAAAAATCAAGAAATTTTTCCATCTTCAGCGTTTTAATAGCCATCACTGCGCTGTTATTTCTGAATATATGTAATATAGTTTGAAAATAATTAAAATGTTCATTTTCTCCGGCAAACTTGGAACGACATTTTCGTTCGAAAAACATTATTTGTCCACTGTATTGATAGTAAGAAAATTCTACGAAGTTAATTAATAAATATAATATATTAAAACCGGATTTCTCATTCTTATCTGAATGAGTCGCTGAAATTATAAGAAAAAGCTCGTTTAAAATAATCCAGTTTTCTGTTAAAACTGGTTCCAGAAAAGTCGCTGTGAAAATACAGTTTCACCGCTAATCAATACGGCTTGTTCAACGCTCCATCAGCCTCTTCTGGTCGTGCTTACTACATCCTATTTTTATCAACGGGATTCACCTATATCGTTACTTTACAGCACGCTTCGTATTACAACTCATAACTTTCTAATGTTATTTTTTTAATAAGGAAATAATGCACACATTATATATATATATATCTTAATATGGGGATTAAATCACAGTGTTTTGTGTTGGGTGAATGTCCTGTGCCGGCGCGCCCATAAAATAAAATAAAAAAAAAATAAATAAATAAAAATCTCAGTGCTAGTTAAATGTTTACTCTGTCACAGAAGTTATAATACGCTTCTACATTAATATTTGGTCAGACTTCGATCGGATAATTCTTTTAAGACTTTGTTTGAAAAAACTGACGTTGAAAATGAATTTCTAAAAGAGAACGATAGCTAAGTGCAGAGGAAGAGATGTGATGAGAAAGCGTTGATGGATTTACTTTTTTTTAAATTTTACATCTTTAAATTCTGCCACGGATTTGTCGATAGCAAATAGAAGACATCAACTTAATTGGAAATTTGCTTCACATTCTAAAAAGTGGAAAAGTCAATGCAATGTTATCCGATTTTTTTTTTACAAAAAAATTTAGATTGCTGAATTACGTTATACCTATAGCCATGAAACCATTTAGAAAAAGCATTTATCTGGAACGGTGAAAAATATGATGACGGATGAACATACCGATGTGTTTTACAAAGCTTACAAATTATTTCGGTGTCAACAATTTCAATCACAAATACGTCAGCGAAACATACCGTTTTTAGAAGGGTCCAAAATTAAAAACACTATCGGACGACAAAATAGATTAAGCATATCCACATATACACCACTATTAGTGTGAACAATTATGAGAATTTTTACAGCAACATTAGTGACAAATGTGCCAGTTTTTTAAAAGATAGTGTTATTGATTTAGAATTTAAAAGATAACTTTTCCTACCTTCTATTTGGATTCTCGTTATTTTTCCTACGTTCAGCTCATAAAGTTGAATTTCTTTTAAATTTTCCAACTTTGTTTGAAATTTTTATAAACTGATTTATAATTTTTTTTAATATTCAGTCTTTTTTTTTTGTTCTATTTTTTTGCCTGAACAAATACAGTTTATTTGGCCAGCAAGCTTCACTATGATTAGATATGAAAAATTAATAGTAATAGGAAAATAAAGAATGGAAAGCAAAGAAAGGAAATTCCATTCTATAATATGGCCGTAACTACAGAGCAGTGCCCACAATGCCCGATAAAACTTAACAAACAGAAATGAGATGTTTCCTTTCCAGTAAAGAAAAAATAAATAAATAAATAAATAAATAAATAAATAAATAAATAAATAAAAAATAAAAATTTCCATCTTACAATATGACCACAGTGGCCTGGCAATGGTCACAATGTCTAGTGAGAAAAAGGAAGTAGCCGTATTAAGCAAATACTACTATGTAAGAAAAAAATAAAGAATGCAATAAATTAATCGATAAGGAATAAAATGAAATAAAACTAACTGCCTTCATCAACAAAGTAATAAACTCCAATAAATGAGGGAAAAGAAAAATTAAATAATAATCCTGTTTCGTTCACCAAACTTTTTCTTTACATTTCTTTTTCTTTTTTTATTTTCTCTCTCTTTTTTTTTTTGAAATTAAACCAAAATGCTGTTATTAATTATAAATTGGACCGTAGTAAAAATTGCTGTATGTCCAGAACGGAGTAAATAATAAACACTATATGCGCGCTAGCCTAGTTGCTAGAGCGCTTGACTTCCGATACGGAGGTCACGGGTTCGATCCCGAGCAACGACAGAGCTTATTACAAGAATTAAAATAAATAATCGCTAATAATCACGTGGAAAGTAATGGCAAACCACCACGTACAACATCATATGTGCGCTAGGTCAGTACACAGCAGATACACACGGGGAACTGCACTTGTAGCGCGATTACAAGCGATTACAATCAGTTCCGAATGAAGTCTTGCGCGCGTACGCTCGCGTTGCATATAACAATTTCCTAGTACACTGCTTATATCTGTATAGCTGAGATGTACAATTAGGTTGCCTACCAACCGATAAGGTTGAGGAGAGAACGTATGAAATTCATTTTTTTTTTACCCCCTTGAGTTTTCTACCAGAAAGTATTAGCCCAGCAACTGGCTTTGTCTATAGGTTTTTGGGACATTTCCAAGGAAGACTTTTGGAATCTCAGATTGCGTGAAGCCATTAGTTCATTATGTTTATTTGACGTCTCTTCTCCGAACAAACTGGATGATCGGTGGATTTGTGAAGATCGCCACAAAATAAACATGCTGCTGTTTGGTTGTTACTCCTCGGTGTGATCTTTACCTCCACATCCAGCACATCTTGGACTACTTTTGTAGTGGGCTAATACATGTCCGTACCTGAAGCAGCAGTAGCACCGCTTCGTTTTCCTAACAAATGGTTTGCAAATGAATCGCACATTCCACATAACAACGTAGGGTGGCAAACTCTGCCTCTCGAACGATATCAGGACCGAAGCACTAGAAACATACTTGACTTCATTGTCCACGATTATTATTCATCTGTTTAATCTCTTAATGTAATTGATTACATGAGGGTTACAGTCATTTCCATCAAAGTTGTTCTTCCGTGTAATCCGTATGCACTCCGTCTATAACGTCTTATCTGGATACTAGATAAGAAGGAATATATGCGTTATAAGCACGCGATGGTCAAATTATTAGCAGCGGAAGGAGAGGAAAAGTAAATAATCACTCGATTCCGTCCGACTTTTTTGATTTCCCCGAAGATGTGTCCTTACGGAGATTAGCAACTCTTAAAATTTCGGCGATTTTAAGTGCACCAATGGATAAACGCTGATGGCTTGACCTAAGTTGTTATTATACGTTTTTTCAACAAACACATTAAAGTTCTTAATATTATTAGTATTATTAATAAAAGTGTGTTATACTTGTTTTTATATATTCTATTATTATTCCCATTTCCCTCGATTCCCCGGCACGACTAAGAATGCAAAAGAGATCAGTTTGGATTGAGCAAGAAAGGAGGAGATCATAAATCAAAGAAGGATAAGAAGGATAATGTAGTCAGTTAAACGAGAAGGAAAAGGAGATACGATAGTCTACAGCAGGCTTTGTGGCTTTGAGCATCTGACAGGATAAGAATATTGCGAGAGACAAGTAAGCATCTGATGAAAAAAAAAAAAAAAGGTCAAACAAAATAGTAGTAGACTCAGCATAAAAGATTGAGCAAAAGGAGGAAAGTTTAAAGGACTCGAAGTAATTTAAAAAAGGACAAAAAAAAGCTACACCAACTCGACCAGGGAACTATCAGTGAATATTAAAAAATAGTTAGGGAAAGAAGAGCTTAAATTCTGTAGAAATTCCGATCTAACAACATGAATTAGAGTAGGTTTAAGAAGAACAGGAGAACAAAATCAGTTAATTGATTAAAAACAAGAGGAAAAATAGGGGCGGCTTGTGAGGAGCACAAACAGAGAATCACAATAAAAAAAGCACTGAAAAATGGTACGGGTTATGTAGTTTTATTTCATTTTTTACCAAACGGCAACATTGAAAAATTCGTTCTCTAATTTATGCAATAGCCCCCCCCCCCAAAAAGAACCCTCCAAATACTTCGGCCGAAACATTTAATTTCGTATTCTGTGCATCAGATTAACTCTAACACGAAGTACACTAGGGTAATATATTTTAAATATTACACTGTTTCATTAAAATATTCTGCGGTGTAATATAATGAAACCACCGTTAAGAAGAAAATTTTCAATAACTCCGATCTACTGCGCGACCATGAAAATCTGTTTTGTAATATTTGTTTTTCAGCCGAGTACACGCGACTACCTATACTCGTTAAAGTACGCGTCCAGTGTGACCGCAGCCTTACTGCATACGTGAAAGTCATAAAAATATGAACAAATTAGAAGTAAAAAATTTCACACCACAAGTAATATCTGTAACTATAAAAAAAAATCTGCCCGCAAAAACTGTCATTAAGTTTACCTTCTCACTTAGTTCTCAAACTTAATTTACTTTCCGCAACAATGGAAGGCATATAAAATGATAGCCCTAAACCGGGTAGACTGTTCCTGTCTAGACATCATTCAGCCTGCTAGTTTTCTTATGCAAAGTGGCTGAAAAATCTACACACGATACAACTACGTTCTAATAATAAAAATATAATAGCCCCAAACTGATTGGTTCTAGACCGCATTACTCTGTGATCGGGGCATACACCGCCAGCAACTTCAATAAAAAAAGATCATATGCTGAAGTGATTGGATATTGCAAAAACGTTCGATGTGCAACCTGGCGCCAAAGAATTATTTTCAAAATGAACGAAATCAACTTCTTGGTTTAATTAAACTCTAGTATTATGATTATGTTACAGTTATAATTATCTTACCATCTCCAGATTTAAGTTTCTAATGAGAGAGTGGCGATTGTATAAATTAGTATATAGTGTAAATTATATTGTAGAGTGTGGCGGTAGTAGAAGTTAGAATGTAGTGCAAATTACATTGTATTATAGTAATATATAAGTTAAAATTTTTTATTGTAATAGAAAGTATTAAAGTTGATGTTATATTGTACGAATAAACGATATAATTATGTTGTAAATCCGCATGTGGGACTTGCAAATTATTTAAAAAAAAAAAAAAAAAATCTGAATACTAGTACAGTTTTAACCAAAAATATCTAACATTATGCTTCGGGGGTTTTTTAATATTTTCCCCCGCATTATTTATGTTACGTACAACAAGTAATTTTATGTTCCGTGGTAATTTATTACGCATAATTTATAACTATGTTTGTTGAAATCATTAATGCTTCCCGCGACTTCGCCTGCATATTAATATTTCATATATACAGTAAAGTGTCTCTATATATCCACTAAAGATTTATTTCCTCCAATCAGTTATTCTTCCTTTTGATAGTATTAAACTAATATAGTAACCAAAATAAACTCCAAGTACGACTGAAATCAGCAAACAGGAATAATTGACGAAGATGTAAGGTATGAATGTAAATAATATTTCCGATGACGACCATTAAAAACTTTTATTGCAGTCTTCTTTAATAACTTCTCCGTAATTAAAATTTTAAAAATATTCTAAATGTTACTGTTGGATTATTGTTTACAACCGGAAGTAAAGCCAATAGTTGAAAATAATGAACCGGTTTATTGACAAGGATAAAACTAATTACTAGAGCCCTGAAAGGACTTTTATACACGGAACAACGAAAAGTTAACGACGAAGTAAAACGCAACGCAAATCGGTGTTAATGAAAACTAAAAATACCGGATATATGTATAACGAAAATGAACGGATTCGAATAACAACGCACTAAAACGCGACTTAAAAAATATCGGTAATTAATTTGTACGTTCGCATTAATAAAAAATAAAATGTTCGGTTTATATTACAAAGAAAAAACGGATTCTGCTCAAACTCGATCAAAAGAAATGAATAAGTATAAAAATTCAGTATCACCTCGTGGAAAGAAAAAAAAAGCGAAAGCCGTATCTGCACCAAAATGATTGTTACTTGCAAACGGCTATTTAAATTCCTAAATAAAAATTATGAAAAATAATCAGAAATAAAAAGATAAAAATAAAGTGGAATAAAAAAAATAAAGTAAAATGAAGTAAATAAAACGAGATAAGTGGGTTGTAATCTAAACAGCATTACCACACCAGTGAGCATAGGCAACGCTAATTTAAGCCTCCTTGACAAGTAGCACAGCGGACAAATAACCCGTTTCTTTACAGTGCCATTTGAAGGGATTGCCGCAGTCCGAACGAGGCCCTCTAGGTCTAGATACAATTTCTTAGCTTTTTTTATATTTCCAACACATTGCTGTAAGGAAATCGTAACAATACAATGGCATTTCATTTTAAATTAGGCCTTAAATTCTGCCACTTATTTCTGGTCTGATGCTGAAATAAGTAATTTGTTTTTTTTTTTTTTTTTTTTTTTTGGGCGCATCAACTATGGATCATTGCCCAGACACAATGGGAAGAAGAAACAACTAACTAGAACCTAATTCGATTGGAGACAGCTGAAATAAAGGAAGCAAGGACAAGAACAACAGACTGGGAAGGAAGGGACAAGATGTAAGACGCACAGTAAGAAGTGGGAAGCCCCAGCTTTATAAGGTGAAGATAGAAAAGAGAGCGCTCCGCAGAAAGAGCAGAGCACTCGAAGAAAATGTGATCAGCATCACAGACAACTGCTTCATCTGGATGCAACGGACAATGAGGAGAGGGAAGCAAAGAGAAACGATAGCGTGAAGAGGTAAGCAGTGTGTGATTAAAGCGCAGGCGGACAATAGAGGAAATTATAAATCGTGGAAGAGAGGGAAACTCCGAGAACCATGGATGAGAAGGAAGTGTAGGTTGGATTGAAAGGTAGAAGGAACGATTGTTGGTAAAAGAAGAAGGGTACACATCCGACCAAAATCTGAAGTGAAGCTTCTTAATTAGGGGTAATAGATTAACAGCCGGGATTGTTTTTAAATAGAAGCGAGAACGAACAGCAACCTGAGCCAAAGCATCCGCCATTTCATTACCCTCGATGCCTCTGTGACCAGGAACCCACAGTAAGTCAATGTGTACAGAATGATGGAAAGAAAGATTATAAATGAGAGATCGTATACGAAGAATGAAGAAGTCAGAAGAGGGAGGAGGAAGCGGTGAACTGATAGCCTGGAGAGCACCCATGAAGTCAGAAATGATTAGATAGTCGAAGGACGAACGATTGGACGAGATATGTATGATCGCACGAAGGATAGCCATCAATTCGGCCGTAAAAATAGAACAGAAAGATGGGAGGCGAAAGGATTCGGAGAAGTTGGAGTCGGGAAGAATAAAAGACGATCCGACCCCACCGGGTTCTCTAAAGCCATCAGTAAAAACAAGTGCATGAGAAGGAAAAAGACAACTGACCGTACTGCGAAATTCCTGTTTAATGACGGTCTGAGGCATAAACTTAGAAAATTTAGGAAGAAAATGTACTTTGGGAGGGTGTAAGAGGTCGAAATAATTGAGTGAGAAGTACGGAAGATTATTGCTGGATATAATATGGGAGGAAAAATGGCTAAGACGTTGAGAAATAGGGGCTAAGATAGGAATTTTATTAGAAACAAAACGCCAGTTCTTGGCAATGTAAATGTAGGAAGGAATAAGTTGAGACGAAGTGATAGGTAAACGTTTGGAAAGGAATCGATAGCCCAAATAAGACCTTCGAACTGAGAGGGGAGGAATGTTAGATTCCGCGAGCATTGCTGAAATGGGAGAGGATTTGAGAGCACCGAGTCAAAGACGGAGACAGGAATTTTGTATTATATCTAATTTGGAAAGAAGGGATCTGGAGGCACAACCATAGATAAAAGAGCAGTAATCAAACTTGGAGCGAATAATGGATGTATACAGGGAAATGAGCAGATGAGGATCACCTCGTAATTTGCGACTCCAAGCAGATCAAAAGGAACACACCCAGCGTTATAAATCCAAACATTGTTAACTGATTTAGGTTCTAGCTGTAGAAGCTGTTTATAAAGGCGTGTAAAGCGAATCGCCAATAAGTAAATGGTCAGGTGTAATGATCTCGATTTCATCATTTTATTGATTGTACATATATATGTCAATGGTCTCAAATTGAAAATAACTTCAATGCGAACAAATACGGTAGCATAGGTTTCAAAATTGTATACTTGTTCCTTCATAATGCGAATAATATGGTATTTCACAGATTTGACAGCGGCTTCCCAGAATCCGCCAAAGTGTGGTGCTCTAGGCAGGATAAAGAGTTAGCAGATGTATTTAGATAACGCGTAATGGATCATTTCTGGACTGTCCAACTGAAGACAGTAATTGCTTGCAACGAAATTTGTCACATTATCAGAATAAATATGAGAAGGCCTTCCGCATCTTGCTACAAATCGGTGCCGAGCATTCAAAAAATCTTCTTTTCTCAAAGAAGAAACAATCTTAAAATAGCATGTGCGGGAGGAGAAACATACAAATATTGCAGCACATACTTTGAAGTGTTGACCTATGTCCAACGGCCTTACAATCAAAGGGGCCCATGAAATCGATACCAACATACAACTGAGTTTGTGTTTCAGACTTATATCAGATACAAGTAACACAAAAGTAGATAACTCCCATTATCACATTTGTTAAATTTCCATGAAAATGGTATTGTTCATGTAAATAGACTGCTTTTTTTTTTGTTTTTTCTGGGCGCGCCAGCGGCATTGACCCAACAACAACAGAAATTAAGGAAGGGGTTAAATAAAGAGACGATTAGAAATAGAGGTTAGGAAAGATTGGAGCACAGGGATTATATCTGGAGATGGAAAGGAAAGGACAAAGGAAGAATTATACGGAGCAGGAAGACCCAGTGCCAAGATTTTCGAGTACAAAACAAAGCGCTCGGAATCAAGGGCAGGGCATTCAAAGAAGATGTGGTTTGCATCACATATGAGAGGAGAGATGGAATTATGAAGGGGACAATCGGGAGAAGGGGACATGGAAAAACGAAAACGTGAAGAGGGTAGAAGTGAATGATTAATACGCAGTCTGATTAAGGAAATGATCGCGGAACGTTGATAAGAATAGGATTGAAACCACGGCTGAGAAGAGGGAACCGGTTGAATTTGAAGATAATGAGAGGCGGGATTAGAAAATAGAGAAGGATAGATGTCCGACCATAGTCGGGAATGATTAGTTGAGGAAAGAAGGAGGATGTCCGAGGTAGGAACGTTGCAGAATAAAGGACCATCGCGGGCGGCCGGGTCTTCCAATTATAATTAAAACCAGTAGACTGAGAGGAGAAGGTTAGATCAAGGAAACTATAAATACAGACATTCCTGAAATGTGTGGTAGAAAGATCGTCGAGGAGTACTAGGTTATCAGAAAAGATGGCATTTATAAGGATGGCATGCACAGTCCCAAAAAGGAGAATAAGCATTCTAGTTACTACCGAGATGATAAACGGATGCGGGATAGAATTAAAAAACGATGAAAGAGGGAAGTGACGAAGGTCAAAACTAGGCGGAACATAGACGGAAACAATTTTAATAGGACGTGCAGAGGAAGACTGAATGGAGGTGTGAACAATATTAGGTAGATTAGGACCGGGAAGAGGATTAAGGGAGACATCATAAGCGTAGAATGAGATGCCATTTCTAACCAGGATTGCAGAATCATTATAACTGTAAAGCTTCTAACATAAAAATTTATGCCCAACCGGAGCTATGTTTCGGAGAGAAGAGCAACACTGACATTATGAAAATCCAATAACCCCTCTAATGAATTTTTATTGGCTCTTAGACTGCAGCAATTCCACTGTAGAATATTTGACGTGTCATCTTAATAGAACAGAAGAAGAATAATGAATGAATGAAGTGGGGAGAAGAAGGAGAAAAAACCATAAAAGGGACCAACAATTAGCACAAAATTGAAGACATTTGTATTGAGAGAACTAAGGTGAGTGGGTAACGAAAAAAAAAAAAATAAACAGCAGCAATTAAAAATCAGGAGGAAATAAGTTGGGGGCTCTTAAGTGAAAAGGGAAAACAAAGAGCAAAAGGGAAGAGGGACGCTAGGTCACGCTTGTGTATAATGCAGCAAAGATACAGAATAATTTTTTGATAAAGGGAAAAAGAGAAAGCAACATTCGTGCAGAACCGAAGCAGCCAGTTGAATTTAAGTTATAATTCATATGTAAGCGTGATTCATGGCTAACGCTATAACCCCGACAATTTCACCACTGTATAATTAAAACAGCAAAAGTGAAAACGAAAAGTAATAAGAATGCAACTCAGCTCGGAGATTGAGTGGATCATCTCAACGTGAGCCCATTCGAGAAAAGAAAGAATACAATAAATACACCAATGCCTATTAGTGGTTAAAGCTACTTCAACATCAATACGAAAATTACTAAAATAAAATTATTGATCAACTGGTTAATATACTCCGCATTGAATAGTGGAAAGGATATTAAACGAAAAAGAAGAAACGAAAGAGTAAAAGTGGAGAAAGGAGATAGAAGGTAATATAATAAAGAAAATACAGCCCCGATTTTTTTCACTTTCCTTTTTTTTCGTATACAGTTTAAGAAGAAGGAATTAATTAAAATATATATTGTTAGTCAGAAAACAAAAAAAGGAGTCAACAAAGGAGGATGAAGAAGGAGCAATATTGTTTGAAGAAAGTAACTCGATGATGGACACAGAAATATCTTTAATTAATGGTGAACAAGTTACGGAAGAGGAATTAGGAGTAACCAAGGAGACAGGAGTGGCACTAGCAGGATTTGAGGGAAGATATTTATTTGAAAAGAAGGTTCGTCAGGTACTGGTTCGTCCCAGGATAACCGCCACAGGCATTGCAGAAATAATTCACTGCAAATGGTGAATGGTGAAATAAATCCTAATTGATCGAATACTGACGCGATTTGAGACAGAATAATACGTTTTGTTAAAACTATTAGTAGATCAGTGTTTGTTTAATATAAAACTTATCATTAGCTGGTGTTCAACTCAAATCCAAAACACGAATAAATTTTTCTTGAGACAAATTAATGTTCAAGTTGATTTCAATCTTATCTGTATCAATAGCCTCCAACAAATCAAGATAATTTGATTGATATTTCCTTAAAATAAATTTAGCTGACGCTAACGTCTCATGAATATCCGTCTGAAGCTGTATAGCCTTTACTAAAGATGACGCCTCAATTAGCCGATCGTTCACATAAAAATTATATCGGATTGCAAAAGTAGCTTTTGGCTTTCCTTTTCTATAGAATCGGCTAATAGCACTTATATATTTGGTTGCTAAGTACTAGTCTGGTTCCGTCCCATAGGTCACAGTATTTAACCAATACTTGGCAACTGGTTGTAATTTATCTTCTCGCCACAATATAGCTTGAAGCAGTTGGTGATTGGAGTGGACAATAATTGGATGTCAATAACAAACGCAAATCAATGTGTACGAAGCAAGATTAAAATAACAAATAACTCCTTCTGGATAACTGGCCCCGTTAAAAGAAGATCGTTCAGCGAGAAACAATTTGTGGTTTTGGCTCTGGCATTAAAAACAACTCGCAGTTTAGTATAAGTGCTAGAAAGACGCAAAATTGCTCAATGTGGGAAAAAATATAAGGACTTAATGCTTGTTGGTTTAGTTTGCATGCGACCTAACAATATCACATATGAATTCATCGTATAATGTGATAGAATTGGAATCTAAAGATCACGCCTTATGATTTAACCACCTTGAGGTTTTATTTAATAAATTACCCGGTTCAATTGATTTAGCTTTAAAAGATAAATGAATAACAAGTTTACCATTTTCGCTTCTAGCGTGAGTTTCGGGAAACTGTCATTCACAATCTTACATTTTTGATGCCAAGGACTTGGCCTTAGGTACTTCTTCAATGTCCCAAAACGTAAAAACATTTCGTCAATATCTTCAAAGCTTAGAAACGAAAAAGACAAACCAGGAATGCGGTCAGTTGGGGCGTTGGACCGCTTATAACCCATCCAAAATGGGTTTCCCTTAAAGTTAAGGTACCGACCTGATGAGTTCTATTAAATAAGCAGGATTCATAATACTTAGCACCAATCCACTGCCGGCACATTAACGACTTTTTGCAGATAAACTGGATCCATTAATTTAAGTCGATTCAACAATTTTTGATTTAAAGAAAGAAAGAAAGAAGAAAGAAGATTTATTTGCATAAACAATAACATTGCACTCATGATATAGTTATTAATATGTGTACCGACACGAGTCTTACCACATAACGAAATTAATGAATATTCATATAAATAAGACATGATATGCGATGTTTAAGTTAGTAGGAAAAGAACCAAAAACCTACTACAGGAGGGGAGGACTAGGTGGCTAGTGCCACATTACATAGATATTTACACAGTGATTATCAAATAGAATAATTTTAAAATAAAACTAAAACTAAATACTAGTACTAACGTTAAATAATTCAGAATAATATATTATGCTTAAGTCTACGATATTTGTACTTAGTATACATAGTGCGTAGTTGCCTGGAATCATAGTTACCAGAAGAGCTGATAAGTAAGTTCTCGTGCCCTATACATTTATCACAGAACTTAGTAGTTGCACTCAAAACATAATCTCTGATTTGCGGTAACTCTAAAATGTTATGCATATATGCTACTCTTGTGTATCTATTTGCTCCAAGAATACATCTTAAGCATCGATTTTGGATTACCTGTAGCTTGTTATAATGTGCCCTACTAACAGAAGACCACACTGGACAAGAATATGTGATAATAGGCCTTATAAGTGATTTGTAGATGACAAATTTGTTATTTGCACTTAAATAGGATTTGCGATTGAGCAAGGGATATACTAGCGAGATAGCTCTGTTTGTTTTAACTGAGATGTACTCGATATGTTTGCTGTAAGTTAATTTACTGTCTAATATTGAGTCAATAGATAAATTAAATACTGAATAAGACAAAGGCTATTAGGGTACAATATTCGCCTTAACGTCTATTTCAAACGGTTCATATCTGGAGACCAATTTCAAGACGCATATATGTGAATGAAGCGCATACTGCATTGCTTCGATCATCGTGAATACAAATTTCAAAAATTAATCTCAATTTCGTATGTATATATATATATATATATATATGTGTGTTGTGTGTATATGTGTACATGTATCTATTGAAATTAAACTATATTTTTATACTCACGCACATATTTCGTACATAGTGTTTATGTTAGTTATTTTAAATTGTTATAATTTTTGAAAGATTTGTACATGGTAATTTGTTAGTTCAACATTTTTGTTTTAAATCTCAACGCTATAGTACACTGGTTTTTTTTTTATTTAATTTTAAAATTAACGTTTAATGTTATGAAAAAATAATTATTTTTTTGCACAACAGGTGTTTTAATAAGCCAGTTACTTTCAAATAATACACTTTATAGATCGCGCGACATAAGTATATAATTTTTTTCTTCTTCACCGAAGTCGTTAATCACTGAGCGTAGGTTATCTATATGATTTTTCTTCATCGACTTCTATTTTGACTACTTTCTATCGCTCAATTTCAAGTTTATTTGCCGCTTATTACGTTATCAATCCATCAAGTCGTCGGTGATCTTGCTTTTAGAGTATTTTTCTTTCTATATGTGTCCAATTAAAGTACGTTTTCCGAGCCCACTCTCTTTCTCCGTATAGTAAAATTCTAGGATTTCTGTTGATATATTTTGTTTTTTTAACCTCCCTTCGGGCACGCCAGCTAAGAACCTACACCCAGAAACAGCAAGAAAGAAAAGAGCCGTCAGTTAAATTTTGATTCGGTCAGATATGGACAATATAAAGGAATTGATGGATGAAATAATGGATGGCGAGGGGATGGACAAAATATAAGATGCACAATAAAGAGTAGGTTGAGTTTCAGCGGACAAGAATATAGAATACAACGTTCGACAGAAAGGAATGGGCATTCAAAAAAGATGTGATTGGTGTCGCAAACTACCTCTTCGTTGAAGTGGAGAATTCGGAGAGGAGACAAGGGAATAAACAAGAGAAAGGGGGAATAGAATGGCCAAAACGCAAGCGAGTCATAGAAATGACAACAGAACGGGGAAGTTAAGGAAACTCAAAGAACACCAGATACTAGAAGGAAGACTAGGTTGTACAGACAGATAAAAGAATTGATCGTTATGAAAGGAGGAGGGGTAAATATCTGACCAAAATTAGAGATGAAACTTAGTGCACAGGGAATTCAAGTTAAAGGATGGAACTTTTTTAAAAATGGAACGAGAGGAAGCAATAAATTGAGCCATAAAATCATTTATTTCATTACCATTAATGCCCATATGGCTGGGAATCCACAGCAAATCAACACAAATGGAGTAGTGAAAAGAAAAAAACGGATAAGACAGCGTATGCGAAGAATGATGAAATCGTTAATAGATAAGACGAAGTGTTACCTGCTTCAAAATCGAAATGTATTTGTTCTTTTCAATTTTCAAAAAGCATACATATTGAACCTTATAGCGAGGGATAGAATATGTACATTTAAACAGGCGTAAAAAAATACAGCCTATGTCCCTTTTTTTCTGGAATTTGCGGGGGGAAATCATTTTAAGAATGTCAACGGCATGAATATTCATTTCGACTCCGATTGTGCATTTAAAAAATAAAAGAACATAGTAGAAGGTCTTACTTAGTAAATTAGCATACTTGTCAGACTGTCCACTTTGTTCTAAAGTGACCGCTTCTTGAGATGAATTCGCCAAGTAATACAAATATATTATTATTATTATTATTATTATTATTAACGAATAAATGAGAAATAAGTCGTTTAGAAAAGGCAGTTAAAGTTATGAAAAATTAAAATAAATCATGTAAAAGCTACAGAGGAATTCTTTGTTAGAAATAAATATTAACTTTTTTTTTCATTAACGATATTGTTCTATTTGCATTATCCCGGGCGCGGCTGTGTAGTAGTTCTTGAATTGGAAAAGGAGATCGTCGGACGTCTGCTTGCGGAATGTCCCGTTAAAAATGACATGGTAGTTCAGGACATGGACCACATCTATATTATATTAATAAATCTGTTGAGAAACCGGGGCGGCATTTAAATACTAATTTCTTCGAAGGTGCACGCGTATGTAAACACAAAAAAGAATTTGAACAGGTATCGCATTTGTTGTACGCATAAACGTAGTTTTTTACTGAAGTATACAGCGCGGTAAATTTATTAAATATGTAAAATATCTATTTTTATCTTTCACTTATTGTTTTCCGCTTTATAATTATTATTGCCGCTGAACATCCATTTCCTAATTACTCCGGCGAAGAAATAGCGTACTAAACATAGATAACAAACGTTTAATATGCGTAAGTATCTTAAAACTTATTTGAATCTACGCAGTACAGGTTTGGGGTTATGCTAAATCTACAAATTCGAGGATAATACAGGATAAAATTCTTAGAATTGTAGCCAAGGCGCCATGGTATGTAACAAACTTAACCTTGCATCAGGATTTAGGTACAGAGCATGTGACAGATGTTGTTAAAGTTCATGTCAGAAGACACGTAGGAAAACTAGAGAAGTCAATCGAACAAACTTGTTGCTGGACTGCTAGATACTGTTAGGGCATTTGAAGGGTAAGAAACCTTACGCCCGTGTCTAAAATGAAGACTATCGGGTGAAATGACCTAGATGACCAGTTTGTAATACTATAAATAAGATGAAAAGAAAAAAATCTTCGTCATTACATTCCCTATCGTCTTTTTATTTTTTTCTAACAGTAGCCCACGTTTTTTTAGTTTCTTTTATTAAGTCTGAAACTTTTCAAAACTTGCCACCTCACTTTTACGTTTTGTCCTAATCTTTTCTTCCGACGTTCTTCTTTCATCTTGTCCATCTTGTCGATTTCAGATCGAATAATCCTATTATAGTCCAACTCTTTCTTTTTTTTTATTTTGGGCTCGTCAATCAGGGACCTTTCCCTAGAGACAATTAGAATAGAAAGGAATATCAATTATATCTCGATACGGTCAGATATTGTTAGAGGAAGGAATAATAGGAACAATGTATGGAGAAGGAAAAGACAGGATATAAGAGGCACAATATGAAGTAGGAAGACCAAGTCGCAGCAAACTGAAGTAGAAAGCAGAACGCCCAGCAGAAAAAAATAAACACATAATCAACATCGTAAATAAGCTCTTCGTTTGAGTGGAGTGGACAATATGGAGAGAGACAACCAATGAAAAACGAAAACGGGAGACATATAATAGACTATAGAACGCAGACGAATAATGGAGACAAGAACAGAACGACGAAGTGAAGAAAACAAAGAGAGCCGCGGATTGGCAGGAAGACTAGGTTGAACAGATAGATAAAAAGAACAATTGTTAGAAAAAGATGAAGCATCGGAGATAAAAACCTTTGCACAACGGAAGGAGATTAGACACGATAGGACTTTTTAAAAGAAGAAATGAGAAGAGGCAGCGACCCGAGCCAGGGAGACCGCCGCCTCATTACCAAAGATGGCCGAATGACCAGGAACCCATAATAAATATCAATATAAATTCAAAGAAGGGAAGAAATAACGTGGATAAGTGAGCGTATCCGGAGTATAATAAAATCACATAAATGATCAGGTAGAGGAGAATAAATTGAAGAGCGGTCATGGAGTCAGATGTAATTAGGAATTTAGATGAAAGGTGATTGGAGGAAATGAAAATAATGGAACGTAGGATAGTGATTAATACGTTTATGAATGTAGAACAGAAAGCGAAAAGATACTGAAAAGCCAAAATCTGGTCTTCAGTAAGATGTGGTTGAAGTGGTCCGAAGAGAAAAAACAAAAAAAAAAAATCCGAGCACCGATGACGTGATTTTTAGACGTCCTTAGTTCTTCATTCTATTTCGAAATATATCTCCTAAAACTTATTACGAATATGTTTAACTAATCTTAAGGTGAATAATGTAAAAACAAAAACTTCATAATATCTCTTTATTAGCAGTTGTTTCCATATTAGCTGCCTCCATTTCACGTATATTTCTGTACCTAGTTACATCTAACCTATTTCTTCGTTTTTAGTACCATCTTGGACCACCGTTGGTGTTGCAAAGGCAAAAGAAAAAAAAATAAACCGTTACTTGCATTCCTTTTGTACAGAAGTAGATTATGACAATTTGTCTTTCGGATGATAGATATATAAAGTGACTATTTTAGTGAAAAGGATAAACTCAAACCGTCGATTACATAAAATAAAATTACCTTAAAGTCAGCATAACACACTTTTGCGTTTTGTACGAATTTTGCGAAACCATGTCAAAATACTCCATCGTTTCCTGCTTTTGGTAGTGTTAATTTATCAATGTAAATTTTCTTTCAATTTAATCAGATTTCTTCATTATCGCATCATCTCTTGAAGAGATATAGAATCAAATAGAATGAATCAAACGGACAAATCATCGGGGATTTTATGATACAATGTATATATCGCCATCGTCTCAAATGATTATTACCGCTGCCTGATTATTGTTATTTTTTCTTCGACAATTAACCGTGTTAACACCACACTCAAAAAGAAGAAAACAAAATCAACTGTTACAGTGAACTCTTTGAAGTATACTAAAGTACTTGTCGAAATGATTCTCATCGACATTTAAGCAAAAAATAATCAAGTTGTGTTTTGTTTTGTAAATGGTTCGAGCCGGGAATGATGGCAATTATTATACTAGAACTTAAACTTATTCGAAGAAACTGTTCATTGACCCGGTTTTGTACAAGGTGTTCGTTACAATTGTTGCGTAACTTTGTAAATTCTAATCTGCATACGCGCCGCAGACTTAGTGCGCTCACGATAAGACGTAATGCTGGTTCACAATTATTAGTCCACTAGTGCGGTTCGGTTCCTCTGCGATTGATTCAAACACGGATGCCAAGTCACCAGTAACCGCTCGAACCACTATTCGCATTTTTCTCTTTCTTCTTCCTTTCGTTGTTGTGTTAATGGCCGATTTAGGTCACCTTATATATATGTATATATATATATATATATATATATATATATATATATGTACATATTAATGATCAAAATGATGGGTTCATTTCGAGAAATTTTCCAACTGATGACCTCATCAGTTTTTCCGATGGAATATTTTTTTCCACTTTTTTACTTCTAATTTATTTAAATTACTTTTTTCTCCCACTGGTGGCTATTTCCCGTTCCATAGATTTGTCTTTGAAACTGGTATTTTCTTAATTGTTTAAAGCTTTCACAGTAAATACTCATAATAACTAATTTTTGGATACAACTGTGTTCAAAAAGAATTTTATTCGCTTAACGTTTCGACCAGCTTACACTGGCCATCATCAGAAGCAAACTGAAGTAACGGAGCGAAAATCGCGAATGACAATAACATGAGAAACAAAATTACGGATAACCCAAGCCGATAAACCTACCTAAACAAGAAAAACCGAAAATACGAACGAACAACGGATAAAGGATTATAAAAAACAACAACCGACTCAGAAGATAAATGGGTATGACGAAAAAATAAATAAAAAAAAAAAGATAAATAAATAAAACAAAAAGAATGCAATAAAATTTTTTAAATTGTCGTCACCGCTGTCATACACATTTAGAACAGTTGTCATTGTATGCACAATTATGAACAGGAGAATGCGTCAATTTTTCTAGCGCCCCTAATATGAAATCTAGGCGAAGAAAATGTAATATTACGTAATTGTGTACATTAAAATTAGTGAACACTCCCCTTCACCGTTATGGTGAAAAAATTAATTTAAAGGGGTAGGCTATATATTTTATGAAAAAATGCCGTATTGTGTACAATCTGTGTGTACATTGTCTATCAGTAACCCAGAATTCGAATAAGCGTCCAGCTATATTTTAAAAACGAATCTGGAACAAAGATACAAAAAGAATTTAAATGTAGCATTTATAAACCATCATCAATAATAAAAAGTAAAAAATTACGCGTATAGTGAAATTTTTTTATAATGGACATCTTCCATAGGACGTTAAAAGACGTTTGTTATAAAGAGGCGTACGTAACGAGGTATGGAACACCGAGACGTAGAAATTGCGGAAAGGATGCTTCAAGAGGACTTGAATAAGGTCTGCAAATGGGTACACGACAAAAAATTAGTAATAAATGCCAAGAAATCAAAATTTATGTATGTAAGAACACCAAGTAGATTTAGAAAGTTCATTCCCAAAATAGTATTGCATAACGTAGATTGTCTTCATGGAGCGGAAGTTTGCTGTTGTGACCCGATAGAAACGGTTGATAATTTTAAGTATCTTGGAATTACATCTGATAAGGCGTTAACATGAAGAGGTCACATTGATAATATTACGAGGAAAATCAGGCAGACTATACCGGCTTTATACAAATTAAAACAGGTTATGAATTACAAAACCATGAGATTATATTTTGACTCATTAATAATGTCTAGGAAAATTAGTAAGCTACAAAAAAGATGTTTAAAAATAATTTTACCGAACTGGAGGAATACGAATCTCACAACGGATACTACTTGGTGGAATAATAATAAAGAAATGTCTCCAAAAATGTTTTTTTATTACAGTAAACTATTAAGATATAAAACAGAAAAAAGAATATCACCGACAAGGGAAAAGGTTTATGAGACTAGAAACTATGACAAATTATCTATTATAAGACCTAAAGGGGTTAACAATAAAATTGACAATGTTGAAGAGGAAATTTGGAGTCAAATTTTGGGTCACATACCAACGGAAATTAAAGACGAAGACAATTTGAAAATATGGAAAGACAAAATTAAAATTTGGTTGATAGCGTGGTGCAAAGATTGAGAAAAGAATAGACGAAGGAAAGAAACAAAGAGAATAATTATAAATAAGGTACATAAAAAATTAAATAAGGTACATAAAAAATTAAATAAGGTATATAAAAAAAAAATGCATTTCTTCAGCTGCATACATTTTGGCTTACGAGTAAATATTGCTTTAGAATGTGTGTTGGGCTTTTTTTAATTTCGATCGAATAAAGTTCGATAAGCTAATCAGTGAAGATAAAAAATTCGCTTTCATCTCTTCCGAACAAAATTTGCACAAACGAGTAAATTTCCCGAGGGCATTTGAATACTTTTTAACAATCCGGTCGTCATTTTTATTAGACATCTGCTCATTCATCGGACAATTTCACAATCTACATTTTCTCTACCATATTCCATTGATAAATTTCTAAATCTTGATTAGTTTGAATTAGAACTAATTTCAATAATTCATTTATTCTAAATCTGCCAGGAAATTCAAATTCTATTATTCAATAAATGCGAAACATCAGAGATAACTCTTCTGCCGATGATTTCTTTAATCCACGTAACAGCTTTCGAAACATAAATTTTTTTCACTAAATTGTATTTTTTTATATTATTCCTTTGTAAACTTGCAATCGGGTATTTTTATACGGCAAATTTAGAATATATTAAGTGTGATTGAAACTTGCAAATCTGTCATCGAGAATGTTATTCCTTTCGGCGGAGTAAAATTTATACGTTCGCGGACGTGGTAGAGAGAATTCGCTATTAAAGCAAGGTTACAAAGAGCTATTACTTAAATCATTTTTGTCTCGGGATTTCAAAAATATAGCCATTAGAATTTAAAAGAAGATTTCGTTTAAATTAGTATCCGTTTTTACTATATATTATACTTGTATGTATACAAACAAGAGGTCCCGGGAAATTTCATTAGGTTAATTCAGGAAATGTACAAGGGACTGAAAACGCGAATAATAACGGACATTAAAGGGGAATATTTTTCAATTAATAAAGGGGTTAGGCAAGGAGACCCACTCTCTCCAATCTTATTTAATTGTACATTAGAAGAGGTTTTTAGAGAAATGAACTGGAAAAATAAGGGAATATATATAAATGGTAAGAAATTATCAAACTTAAGATTTGCAGATGACATTGTCCTTCTTTCCTCTTCCTTAGAAGAACTGAGGTAAATGATATTGGAGCTAGACATGAAAGGATCAAAAGTCGGACTATCTATTAACACCCTAAAAACTAAAATATTAACTAAGACTACAACCCAGAGAGAAATACAGGTAAATAATAATTTAATAGAAATAGTGAGCGAAGCAACATACTTTTAGGTCAACAATTATCATTTGAGAATAAGATGGAAAAAGAAATAAACACGAGAATTACTAAGACGTGGAATAAGTATTGGTCGCTAAAAAGAATGATTAAAAGGACGTAGTCATCATAAAAGTCAAATTTTTAACATGTGCATACTCTACCTGTTTTAACCTATGGGTGCCAAACTTGGACATTGAACACAAAAATTATAAATAAACTAAGGGTAACGCAGAACACACTAGAAAGATCAATGCTTAATATAAGGATAAGAGATCGAATAAGAATAAAAGAAATAAAGCGGCTTTTAGGTAATAATATTGACGTGGTGAACACTGTTAGAATGAGAAAATGGGAATGGGCTGGCCATGTAATAAGATTAAGAGACGACCGTTGGACATATAAGTCTACTTTTTGGTATCTTTCACATTACAGACGAAAACGAGGTCATCAAAAAGGTAGATGGGAAGACGAAATAAACCAATTTTTAAATAATAATAACTTTGAAAAAATAGCATTAGAATGGGAACGGTTAAAGGATACCTTTGCTCTTCATGGGCTGAGGAAATTTTACTTATAAATAATTAATTTTGTGTAATATCTTAATCATGCATAATTTTCTCAATAAAGGTATTTTGATTTTGATTTTGATTTGACTTGTATATATTTTTTTACTTATATATATATATATATATATATATACATAACATGTGTATGTATATGTATATATATAAAGGAATAAAAAAAAAACAGTAATAGAAAAACGCAGCAACGAAATGAGCAAATAAAAAATTAAACGTCAAATTAACTTTTAAAATAGTAACCAGGCAATGTGGATAGCAAACACCGTCGGTATTTTTATTCGCATATTACGTGCGTTCACCACAAAATTTAAAATGTAAAATTTTTCAAAACTTCTTTTGTTTTAAGAAAGGTGTAAATACTTTACACGAATTATACACAATTACGTTACATCATTTTGTCCCCGAAATTCCATCTTGGGAGAAGCGTCAGTCCTAAGGAACTAGAAAAAGAATAGAAAATGTTTTTTTTTTTTTTGTTTTTTTAGTTTAGTTTACAACATTTTCGCCTTTAATATGTCGCACTGATGTTTCTCTATTTTTTTTAAGAATTAACGTCATTAGCCGTCCGTTCATCTTCACATTTATTGAAGTTTTGTTTATAATATGCAAATATGAATAGTGCTCTGAGTCATTTTGTTTTTTCTTTTTGTCTGGCATCATACAGCTAGAAACGCTTGAATGTAGTCACTGAACGTTCATTGTGCCTACATTTCTAAGAAAATGAAGAACTGTTTTTACTGCAATTCTGCCATCGGGTAGGATTTTTTTTTTTCTGAACAACAATCAGTGCTTTGAGATCGGTGCAATGTTGCTTTAGAGTAGGTGGTGGACCATTAAGAACGTTTGACCTCAGTATGATCACAATTGCGGATCCATTTTGTTTTTGATATAGCTTTGGGTCAATGCAGTGCGACCAATATGGAGGCGAAAAACAGCTGTCATTTCCATGCTGCGGATGTTTAGTTACTTTTGGTAAAATTAGGAAATATAAATCCAGCTTTTAAAGAACAGCGAAACAATCTCTCTGGTTTTTATTTCTGATTCAAATAATAATCGTGATAAAACGCTTGTCTTGATGATCCATGCGATTTGTTTACGGATTTAACTATTGGTCTCAACAAAGTAGTACCCTTCTGTTAAACCATTGTCTTCGTATTCCTTGTTTTCCGTTATTTTCTCACGATAACTAAGACTCCCGATCATTTTTTCATTTGTACCTTTTAAGATATCGTTCTTTGCTCTTTCTTTGTAACTCTTAAACCAAAATTCCTACTCCTTACAGTGCTACCTTCAACGTTTCATTCTGTTGCTTATTAACCTATTCATTCGTCACATCAACTCGCGTATTAGATAATCATTTTTACGCTATAGAAAAGATAGAGTAAACAAAAAATCAAGCAGTCTGCGATAAGAATATAGCTCTAACGTCCAACGCCAGCCAACTCCGTTTTATGAGCATAATTTTCTCGAGATACCGCCCTCCTTTTTTTAATATGGGTAAAGTGCACTAGATTCCAAGTAGCGTTGATACATTATATAAGATTTTAATGATATATTCGGAAACGGAAATTCACCTGTATATCTAGCGTTTACGTTAAAAATTCTTTTTTGGGGGGCACGCCAGCGGCTTTGACCCAATAGCAAAAACTAAACGGTTAAAAATATTCTACGATTAGAAATGGAAAGCACAAAGGAAAGTAGCAGGGAATAACATTTGGAATGGGAAGGAAAGAATAAAGGAAGCATTAAAAGAAGCGGAAAGATTCGGCGCAAGAGCTAAAGGTGTCGAAGAGAACATTCGGTATAAAGAGCTGAACATTCATAGGGGACGTGATTGGAGCTGTGTATAAGAGGAAGACCAGTAACGTGGAGAAGGCAATGGGGAGAAGGTGAAAGAGAAAATCGAAAACGTAAAGAGGGGAGAAGAGAATGATTTAGTCTTAATGTAATTAAGCGAACAATAGCAGATTGACGGGAAGAGCGACAGGCTTGTAACTACGGCTGAGAATGGGCTGAAGAAGGAGGTAATAAGGAGAACGGTTGAAGAAACGAGGAGAATAGATGTTCAACTAAAGTCTGGAATTGAGGACAGAAAAAGGATGTCTGAGGTAGGAAAATTGTCGAGAAGTGGACCATTAAGGGAAACCGAACGACCTGCAAGTTTGCTACTTTCGATGCCAGAATGATCACTTTATGCTTTTAATGACTAGTAAAACAGTACTTTTTTTTTCCCGTTAACTCCGAAATTTCTAGATACTCCAAACAGAATTTTCCGTGTGTATCACATTCGTAAATTATAATAAATAGCCCTGGCGAATGTGTTGGGTAAATGTCCTTTGCTGACGTGTCCATAATTTAAAAAAAAAAATATATATATATATATATGTATATAACTGTAGACACATGACACGGCAAAGTAACATAATCCGAAAATAATTATTTTTAATGAGCTTGATTTTTTTTTCTTTTTTTTTTAATGGAAATTTAAATAATATAAAAATATTAAATAAAACAAAACACCGATTTTAAGATTTAATCAAATAAAAATGCGCTAAAAAGTAAAAAATAATCATATGACAAAATGTAATATATTTATATATTAGGATATTGTGATTCTTCTTTATCAAATTCAAATTACAACAACTATAAAAACTATATTATTAAATCGATATATAAATAGGCAAAGACAAAACAGTTCAGTATCTTTTTTTCCTCTGTTTATTAACCGACTCTTTTCTTTTCTTTTTTTTTTTTTTTTATTCAACAGCTATTCACGATCTTTATCGTTATCGATAAAAAAATGTTGGAAACAGCTTTTTTTTTTTCTTATTTAAATAAAAATTTAATACAAAAAATGAAAAAAGAAATCGCTACAGCCAGTAAATCTGTTCTTATGAAAATGTTTTAATTTTCCCTAATAATCATCATTATTGGCTTTTTCACAGTACACTAAATCTTAAGATCTCCTTCTTTTTCTTGAGCATTTTCCCGCGAGCGGGGTCTGCTATTTTTAGTAGATGCGACAAGTGAATTCAATATGGCGAGTAATACTGATAATATTTGAATTTCGAGTGTTCATATTTTCCCCATAATGTTTTAATGAAAATTTTTTGGGTAATTTTTATTGGCTCATTTTTGCCGGCTTTTTTTGGTAAAGAAAACACATCATTTTCAAGGGAAGCTCCTTTTTTGTTTATTGAACATATTGGCCATCGGCTTCTACATACTTTGCCCATCTTGCGGGTAAGTCATGAATACCATGCCAGAAAAACTGTTTGTCTTTTGCGGCATTTTCTAACTTCCTCGAATGTTACTGAAGTGCTGCTCTGCAAGCGTGTGCTCTATTGATGCGAAAAGATGATAGTCAGATGGCGCCACGTCAGGGGAGTACGGCGGGTGCGGAAGGATTTCCCATCCAAGCGATTTTAAGGTGTCTTTCACTGGTTTTGCATTGTGACACGGTGCATTGTCGTGTAACAAAATCACTTTGCCATGTCTTGCGGCCCATTCCGGTCGTTTTTCAATCAATGCACGATTTAAATTGATCATTTGTTAGCAATATCGTTGTGTGTTAACAGTTTCGCAGGGCTTCAAGAGTTCATAATACAAAATACCGCCTTGGTCCTACCAGACACAAAGCATGGTCTTCTTGCCCAAGCGATTTGGCCCTGAAGGACCGGCTTTGCCAGGTGACAGCCACGATTTTATCCGCTTCGGGTTTTCAAAATAGACCCATTTTTCGTCACCAGTAACAATTCGGTACAGAAATGCTTTCCTTTCGTGGCGTTGAAGCAACATTTCGCAAGTGACTTAGCGAGTTTCTATTTGCCGTTCATTCAAATCGTGGAGACCCATTTACCGAGTTTATGAATCTCCCCATTGCTCGTAAACGTCTGTTGATTGTTTCTTGTGACACATTTAATGCTTTTGCCAATTGCTCTTGAGTTTGAGTTTGGTCATCATCCAGTACAATTGCTCGTCTTCGCACTTTTGTGGTCTACCAGAACGCGCACTGTCTTTCACATTGAAATCACCACTTTTAAAGAGGAGCTCCTCCTTAGACCCCTCTTTTACTTTTACATACATTCTGCGAATGAGAGTGTAGTGAAAACACGATAGAAGTTCTTAAGTCGAGTCGCTTACTTTTCAATCTACAGTTCGGAATGATTTAGAATTCCGGTTCAGAATTTAGCGCTTTAGAACGAAGCTGTCCGTTGTTGATCTTACGACCGTAAATTACACAATCTGTAAGCGTGCTTATTTGCACTCTAGCATATAGTTCCGATCTCGAAGAGCGCTAGTGTCGCACCTAATACCTAGTGCGGAGGGGGCGCGTAACTCTATTTCACCGGTTGTTTTTCGGTCGCTAGATAAAAGCGTGCACCTTGCTAGAAAACATACTCGACGAACGTTTAAGCCGCTCCCTTTTTTCAAGTCGATGTAAAAAAAAAACACAGGTTGCATTAAAATTCATACCGGAAACAGTCGAATTAATCGAAAACTCCGGAGGGAAATCTACGGAAATATTATTTTGAAGGCGTCAGTTAATCACCGTTAAAAACGTTTTTTTTTCTCTGTCTAAAAGCGGGAACTCGGTCTAATGCAAAATTAAACCAATCGCTAAACATGACTGTAAAATTCCTATTGATTATCAGATTTTCGATGAAATAATTGCAAGAGACAAATATTTGTTATTTATTATTGTTTTTGTTTTTTTTTTTTTTTTGTACGGGATCATTTTGTCTCACCCAAGTTCATTTAAGTGTATACTGTTCCGGAAAAATTCCCGATGCTGAGCTTTGACGAATACTGGCGCTGTAAAATTCTTCAACCGGTGTCGTAATTTTAAGTAGAGATATTATATTTTTCATCGAAGAGATCCGAGTAATTTTTCATTATTATTAATATTATTTTATTTGAGCTGGTCAATTAATAAACATTAACGTTTTGAACTTGAATTCAAAGTTCTACTTCGACGAATCGCCGCTGTTGAATTAATTGCGCAGAGCTACTCTGGTTGTCTAAGTAAGAAATCTTGTTTAAAGCAATTAAAAGCAAATGTAAAGAAATGTTTCGGTTTCGTTGTTCGTATAGCGCGCATTAGAATCCGAGACTAGTGTTTAGTTAATTAATCTACGACGCAGTCAAACAAGAAATAGATTAATTCGAGTTTTTTATTTATTTTTTTTAAACGATACTAAAAAGTTACGTGTTTCTAAGAGTTATATAACTGAAAATTCGTGTCCAAAATTTGACGACAGCGCAATAGCTACCGAAAGATTCTAATCTGATGATCACTACGTATACCGTTTTACATTTAAATGTAATTCTATAATCCGGCAATGGAGGTCACATTGAAGAAGCTTAAAGTAGACAATCTGTAACCTACACGAATGGAAATAATCAATTTGCCTTACTGCGTCTAATTCATCTTTTATGTTGCACCATCGTCAATTTTACCGGTATTTTGCTTGATACTTTTAAAATTATTTTTCGAAAAAACAACGACCAATAATCTGTTACCTTTTTCATTTAGTTATGCGTTTTTCCTTTTCCTTATTTCTCTTTTGGCACCGGATTCCTCGCATACAATCAACGTTATGGTTCATCTTGTATGCGAGGAATAGTAGTAATGGAACACAATTATTGAGATGATCCAGATTATTATTGTGTAAATATATGTAGATTTATTGGTTTGTGACAATGAAGATGTCTATCTACAATAAGCAGAAGGATGTAGTTGGTATAGAATATGGAGGTGTAGTGTTGAACTCTTACTGAAGACAGGCCCGGATTAAGAGTATGATAGGCCCGGGGATACGGAAATATTAGATGCTCTTTTCGGAAGTGACAAAATTATCAGTTTTATAGAATAACTAAATTTTCTTCAATTTAATTTAATTATATTATTTTGAATTCACAAATTAACATGTAAATTATTAATGTAAACAAAACCGAATATCATATAAACAGTGGATAGAATTTTTGATGTCAAAAAAAAAAAAAAAAAAATATATATATATATATAACTTTAAACAATGAATTTTTCAGCAAATTTTAACCAAAGATTTGCTTAAAAGGATAGTGTGTGTGCTTGTGTTTTGCGTGTACTCGCGCACACACATTCATACGCACATTTTCTAAAAACGGAGATTTCGACTTGTTATACCTTAAAACAAATTTCTGATACGATTTTACGAAACACGAGATTTTACTATTACGAAGTTTCCTCCTTTAGGAGGAAATAAAAATGGATACAAAATTATTAACAAATAAATGTATTAAAAAATGCACTTGCTCCTGTAAAGTTAATTCTATTTATTTAAGAAAGGTTGACGTATATGACAAATGATTAATTTTTTATTACATGTCGGAAGTGGGTGTCTCTTGGAGGTCCCTTTATAAGGCAGGACCCGGGGCTGCAGCCTCCCCTAGACCCCCCTAAATCCAGGCCTGACTCGAGACGTTATTAATGTGATTTTCTTCCATACTGTTGTGATATTTTATGAACTTTTAATAGTAATGTGTATTAAAGTGTGTTATATTTATTTCAAAAGTTCTTATTGGAGAGTTTGATGTAAAAGGGAGCATGGTCATTTAATTAAGTATTGGATCTTAGTTAGTTAAGTAAAGGGGGCGTGGTAATGTGTAACTAAATACTCGCTTTTAATTAGCTATTGTCACAGAACGCAGGTATTCCCTCTACTGATGTGCAATTATTCTTTTGCGAATAAGAAGCGGGATAGAATACAATTCCCATCATTCTGTGCGGAGATTTCAACCTAGATCCGATGAATGGAAAATATGGGATATTTATCTAATTCATGAAGGGAACATTTGGTCTAGATCTATTTTTCCCCAAAATCCAATCCGCCGAAGTATACTGAAGTACCCCTCGACATTGGTTATCTTCCCCGCACACATTTCACCTTATTCTATGTTGCTCTTGTCTTCCTAACGAATACTACCATACGTAGCGCGACAATATTCCATATTCACTTTTTCCTCAAAATCAGCGCTCAAGATGAGATTTACAAAAACTTTGATCGCTTTTTTTATGTGATTATTTTTACACTGGCATATTAACGATATTCTACATAATCCCGGTCCACGAACCGTTTCAGGCTGATCAGTAGCAGAACTGGGTACTAATATCGCCTTAGTAATATAATTGCCTTAGTAAATTACAGTGCGCCTTCATTCCTGCTAGTGTTTTTCATGTATGCATTTATGAAAAGTAGCGGAATGTGTGTACACTTCTATCTGGTAAATTTTCCGGATTCGTATTTACACGCAATTCCGCGTAGTTATAATGATCTCTTAGTCTCGATTTTCTCTTCAATCAGACCTTCCGTTCTGAATTAAACAATATCCTGTATATTTAGTTTAAATCTTAAATTATTATCAATTTTAATTCCCTATTTAAGGTACCGTTATAGAAGAAACATCTAATGAACGAGTGTGATCTAGAGAGAAATTCGATTTCGCAAATACGAATGCATTTTTTTGCCAAACTGCGAATAGTATAAAATTTGAAACCTCTTATAGTATCGTAACTTCTTTGAAACTTCGTTAGTTATCGTAAAAAGTAACTTCCCGACTATTATAACAGGGGCAGATCCAGAAGGACATTTGGGGGGGGGGAATTATATAATTACGTAAAATCTTCTACAGTAGGCAGTAGATTTGAGAAATACCCCTTGTTTCATAAAGAAAATCAAATAGCGACTACGTCTTTGGAAATTTAAAAATGTTTTAAAAATACATAATTATTAAAATTTTTAATTTAAATTTTGTTTTATTTTTAGGTGAAAAATAACCAAAAATTATAAAGTTCTGGCTAAAATAGTAGTCTAGAAATAGTAAGAAAGCTAGTATTTTTATTATACTTTACTTCTTTTTTATTTTTGTTAGTAATCCGATCCAAATTCTCTTTGTTCGTGAGCAAGTTCAAATACATATGTATATATTTCTCATTGAAATTTTTTTTTATTAAAATTACAAAATAAAAATTAAAAATAAATAAAAAACAGCAAAAGATTGACGACAGTTGTGTTTAAAATAAAATAAAACAGGAACATAAACAGTTTTACTAGAAAATAGAATTAAATTCATAGGTGGTAAAATTCATACAAATCTTTTTTGTAGCATAAATTAAGTTTCTCTGTTATAACAAATTTTTTCATAAAGGCTTTGGTTCTTGGGAGGGTCCTCTATTTAACCCTGTGGATCCGCCACTGACTATAGACATTGGACAGGACGGTGTTGACAAATTAAACAGAACGGAATAGTCAAATTCTATTAGCGCATGTTTATGAAGCAGCAGCATTAGATATCCCTATATGTTAAAACTGTTACGTTGTTTACATCCTAACATTTCCTGCTACTTATGCCATTAAATAATTCGAGTGAATATCGCTTATTTTTTTCTTTCTGTACTCGATAAACCTGTTCCAAAAGAGGAAAAATAAATTTAGCCGAGAGTCGAGCAAAATAATCGAAAAAACCCATTAATAACATCTTAACGCGCGATATAACAACCAAAACGGTATTGTGCCAATTGTACCGTTCTTTGCTTTTAAGTTCAACCATTTCGTCAGTCAGACGGTACCGCTAGTGCGAGGAAGGGGTTTTATCAGCTCGGAACTTCAATTTAAACCGGCCGAACGGGAATGGAATTATTGTCGTGCAAACCGTTCCTCTCTTCTCCCGACGTAATTCTAAGAAAAATCAATTAAACATAAACTTAAAATCTACAATTAGCCTATACATTAGGCGCAGATGGTGAAATCGAACAACTGATTAAATGAAAAAGAAAATGCACACTCTACAGATTATATAATGTTATTGTATATGCGTGAAAAAATGTAAACAATTCTTGAAATGCGCATAATGACTTTTGCTAATTTCGCGAATTGTGTAGCCAATATAAGTCCTATCTGTGAGGAGAGGGGGATTTAACTTTGATTAGGCAGCTTCGCGAACCAACCCCCCCCCCCCCCCCCCCGGATAATAATAAGAAATTTAAATAAATAAACGTTTATTGTAAAACTTCTTCAAATATAATATTATTAATTGCTTCACTTTCTGGTTCACGTTTAATTTTAATACCTTACATCTCGATAAAGTTACATCACTTACCAAGTGTAAATATTATATCTCCTGAATCGAGAACTCGTAAACTAATTTTATCAAATGTTTGACCCTGCGCTTTATTTATAGTCATTGAAAACGGAAACATGCCGGAAATTGTGTTCTTTTTAAAACAGACGGCATGTCAAAATCAAGTGTAATTCGTGGTGTATGTGGACAGTCTTTCATAATACAAAAAACAATTAAAACTAATTAAATCATTCGTGGTTTTTTTCTTCTTCTAAAAGTCGCAATTTCGGTCTTTCCATTTCACTTGAAAATTAAATTACACACTAAATGGCAGTGTAAATGTATTGCAGCCAGATAATTAAAAAATATAGAGCGCCATCTAGGTAAAATTATATGCAATTTTATTTTTTTTTCGGCTAATTAAATTGCGGGTTCCACAAGACAAATGCCCGCCCGTGGGTTCCCACCAGCACTCTTATTAGCATTTATTATATAATATTTTTATAATAAAATAGTGCTTACTACTATGTACATAAAGAACTGCGCACATAATTAAAAGAAAAAACGTCTTAAATGCGCGCATCATGCATTATTTATCATAAGTATAATCGCTACAATCGGACTGTGTATAATTTCAGAAAAATTAATTGTTCATTAAACGATTGTTTGATTTCGAATTCCCACTTGCCCATCTCTAATATTCGTTAAATCCTACGAATTCTGAAACGTCAGTTCGTTATGTTTCGGTCAAATGAAATACAATTTTTTATCGCTTCCAGTTTTTCTGCCTTTCGGTATCGAGGGAATGGTTCAACTTTCAGTGTTATATTTAAGTAGTCGGTAGTAATAATAGAGCATCTTTGGAGACATTTCACCTTCTCCACCATTAGGCGATGATGTTATTATTGGCATGTTTATTTATTGGGATTATTAAACATCGTTTATGCCGGTTACTTATCCTTTTAATTATTGTACTTTCTCCCGGTACCGAGATTCTATATAAAATTTTTAACAGTACTAGTACGTTGAAACAGAAATGACTGACGCTGTATGGGGTATTGATTAAGCTAATCTATATGGCGCCGATAGTATTTGTTTAATTTTTTTTCGAATATTCCTACAGTGGTGAAAATCGGCGTAAAGGCACCAACATTTATGTACAAATGAGAAAGAGAGTTACAGTATAGAATATATTTCGAATATCTACGTAAATGCCGCTGTTAGAAAACACAAAGAACGAATGAAAACCCGGTTTTGATGAGAAACAGCGAAAACAATCCAGAAGAACGGGAAAATAGCTTGGAAGAGCATGGAAATTAGTATAAGGGCATTACACTACAATGCGTACGCTTTGCAATGTGGGTTTTCCCAGCATGATTGCAGATGTCGGCCTGCAGTGGGTAAGTCATCCAACTGCAGTTTACAATCATCGAGTCGTTCATATACCAGTTATACGAGTGACTATTAAAATGCCGCGTGGTAAAGTGTTGTCCGCTGAAGAAAAGGCTAGTATTCGGGCCTACAAAGAAAACGGCCTATCGAATCGTACCGTAGACCGGGAACTGAAAAGATCGAGTTGTGTGATAGACAATTTCGTGAAATTAGGAGAACAATATGCGAAAAACAACCGTTACGGATTTGCGAAAAAATTGTCCGAAGCTGATAAATGTTTGATTGAACGGACAGCGAAGACCCAAACCACCTTTTCATCTCGCATCGTCGCCGATCTGTAGTTTTACAACGAGAGAGTACGAAAAATTTTGGTGGCCGATAAGAACCTCGTATACAAAAAAACGCAGTAGTAAACCGCCTCTCACGGACCGACATAAAAAGGCCAGACTCACGTTCGCACAAAAATACATGTCATGGACTGCCGAATGGAACATTGTGATATTTAGCGACGAGAAAAAGTTCAACTTGGACGGCCCGGATGGATTGCAATATTACTGACACGATCTGAGGAAAGAAGCGCAAGTGCAGATGAGTAGAAATTTTGAAGGCGGCACTGTTATCATATAGGCAGCCTTTTGCAGCGAGATGAAATCAAACATCGCATGGATTTCTGGTCACATGAAATCCAAACATCAAAGTTGAATTATTGCGAATGTATGAAGAGTTGGACAATGAACAGCTGCTGTTTCAGTAAGACAACGCAGCCATTCATGCTCATCGAAGGAAACGATGGGGTGGTTTCGAGACACTCATATCAACGTTCTAGAGTGGCCTTCGCGTAATCCCGATCTGAATCCGATGGAGAACCTTTGGGCGATACTTGCACGCCGTGCATACCCTGATGGACGCCAGTTACACATTGTTTTTGAAAACTGCGATCCGTGTCGAATGGGCAGCAATTTATGTTCGAGAAATCCAGGGTCCCTCTCGTCGGTGCCGAACAGGATTTCGCAGTGCTTCAGAATAATGGCGAGGTTCGACGAAATATTGGCACTTGTATTTTTTTCCTTTTTTTTTTCTTTTCATTTCGCGAAAAACCTAGACTGCCTTTATACTAATTTCCATTGGAGCAGAACTTTTGTTTTTTTCCGATTTTTATTTGTTAGTTGTGTTTTCTTCTAATGGTAGTTATTACGGAAATATTCGAAATATATTCTTTATCTTCAGCCCTCTTTCTCATTTGTACAAAAATGTTGGTGCCTTTATGCCGATTTCCACCACTGTGTAATATGTTCTTCCCAGGTAGGTGTTCTATTAAAATATTTAAAGGTATTTAAACTTTTCCGCTGTTACCGAAAGAGTACATCCGCAGTTGGATAGGGGGATAAGACTTTTATACAAACAGTTGTTATTGTACAATGTTATTAGATGGTCTGTACGTTCTTCTACATCTGCAGGATGTCCTTATATATACGCAAAACCTTAGATTTTTGTATATTAATAATTAGTTGTTTATCATGCGCCCACCTACACATAATATTTAAGTCTTCCAGCAAAAGTTTCTCTACCGTGTGCGATTACGAGTGCTATATCGTTATATGCATAAACCATTGAATTTTTAACGTATTTATGAAGAGAATTTGCATTTGTTAAGAACAGCAACGGAGCTAGTGTGCTCTTGTTCGACACCGCTTAATGTTATTTCCTTTACTAATTTTTCATCGATTTCAACTACACAAATCCTTTCTTTTTTTCCCCCTCCGTGCCTAACTTTCGCCATCTAGCCATTCATATCGAGGCTGTATTTGCTTCATTATGTTACTTTCTGTCCCCTGCTTCCTTCCCTTCTTTTACATTTTTTCGCTTTCGTGTAATCTTCTTTACAATATTCAGTGCGAAGCATTTTAACCAGTTGGTTAACGATTTTATCGTAATAATTATCTTCATTTATGCTTGTGTAGAAGTGGTCTCAACCTCTAACAGGCGTTGGTGTATATTCCATACACATTTTTTTCGGGAATGGACTCATGTTGAGTTGATACACTCAATCTCTAAACTGAGTTCCATTCCTATCACTCTCCGTACACATCTTTGCTGTTTTAACTGCACTGTGATGAATTTGTCGGAGTTGTATAGCGCTGGTTATGTACGACGCCTATATATGAAGCACAACTTGCATTCCACTGGCTGCTTCGGTTCTGCACGAATATTGCTTACTCTTCTCTCTTTTATCCTAAAATTATTCTATATCTTCTTCTGCACTATGCTCTTTGTTTTTCCTTTCGACTTAACAGCCTCGAATTACTTCCTCCTGTTTTGCAACTGCTGTTCTTTATTTTTCTTTTCTCCATTTCTCACTCATTTTAGTTCCTTCTATACAAATGCATCTTATTGTCTGCTCTTATGGTCTTTTCCCCTGCTTCTCCCCACTTCATTTATGCCTTACTCTTTTACTGTTTTATTATGATGGCTGCGCTAAATATTCTACAGTGGAATTGCCGCAGTCTAAGAGCCAATAAAAACTCTTTAGAGGGGTTATTGGATCTACATAATGTCAATGTTGTTCTCCTTTCCGAAACGTGGCTTCGGTCGGACATAAATTTCAATATTAGAGGTTTCAGGGTAGTTAGATGTGATCGCGATGACGGTTATGGTGGTTCTGCAATCCTGATTAGAAATGACATTCCATTCTGCTCTTATGATATCTCTCTTAATCTTCCTTCTTGTCCCAATTTACCTAACATTGTTCACATCTCCATTCAGCCTCCCGCTGTACGTCCTATTAGCATTGTTTCTATCTATGTTCCTCCTAGGTTCGATCTTCGCCTTTTCCCCTTCTCATCGTTTTTTAATTCTATCCCGCATCCTTTTATCATCGGTGGTGACTGGAATGCGCATTCTCCTTTATGGGGCTGTGCATCCTACAATCCCAACGGTTCCATCCTTGAGAATGCCATCCTCTCTGATAATCTAGTTCTCCTCAACGATCTCTCCCCCACATACTACAGGAATGCTTCCATTTCTAGTTCCCTCGACCTAACCTTTTCTTCTTCATCTATTGGTCTTAATTATAATTGGAAGACCCTTATGGGCTCTTTCGGCAGTGACCATGTTCCTATCCTAATAACTCCTGTCAGTTTTCCTCCTCCTTCTGATTCCAATTATATTAATTCTTCAGGATGGAATCTTTCTAAAACTAGCTGGCCTCTATTTCGCTCCTTGGTTGACTCGTCTCTCCCTCTCCTTCAACCGGACCACGATCCGGTACCTCTCTATAATTCCTTTTTATATTCCTTAACTTCTGCTCTTTCTTTATCTTCTCCGCCACGCCATCCGTCATCTTCTGTACATCGCAGTAAGGCTTCTTCACTTTGGTGGAACAAGAAGTGCGACACTGCCTTTAATATCAGTCGCGAAACCTTTAGAACCTTCCGTTCTAACCCTACGACTGAAAATTTTCTCGCTCACAAACGGGCAAATGCGAGAGCTGGGTTTATATTGAAATCCACGAAGAAGTCCTTTTGGAAAAATTTCTGTGCCAAGTTCTCTAGAACTACTCCTCTTTCGCAGATTTGGAAAATGGCCAGAGCTTTCAAATTCCCATCCTCTTCTCGCCCTTCCACCTTCAGTATCCCCGACGATAGCCTTTTTCCTTTTATTGATTCCGTCGCTCCAGCTTATGTTCCTTCTTTTGATGAATTGTACTCTTCTTTTCCGCAAAATTTTCCTCCTCACTTCCTAACTTCGGCTTTCAATTTTAATGAATTAAAGTCTGTTCTCTCCAAATCATCCAGCCCTACTCCAGGACTTGATGGTATACCCTATCTCGTCCTTAAAAACCTTTCTGAACAATCCCTCAGTTTTCTTCTTAGTCTTTTCAATTCCTTCCTTTCAAAGGGTATAACTCCTTCCTCCTGGAATTCTTTTATCGTCATTCCCATTCCTAAGAAAAATTCTTCCCTACGTCCTATTTCCCTGGCATCCTGTATTAGAAAACTATTTGAGGGTATGCTCAACAAGCGCCTTGTTTGGTGGCTGGAGCATAATAATATATTCCCTATTAATATGTTCGGCTTTCGGCCTGGTATTGGCCCTTCTGATTGTGTTAGTCTTTTCGTTTCCCACATATACAAATCTTTTATCCAAAAACATTTCACCCTAGCCTCCTTTATTGATGTTTCCTCTGCTTTCGATAATGTTCATCTTCCCACTCTAAGAGATAAAATGACGGCAATTAATATCCCAATTAAATTCTCTTCCCTTATTATTAATCTCATGTCAAATCGTTCTATCCACTTCTCCTCTCCATCCCTTAATGCTCCAAGAAAGGTTTTCCGAGGTCTTCCTCAGGGTTCCTCCCTCAGTCCTACTCTTTTTAACATCTATACTATTAGTATAGCTTCTCTTCGTTTAAATTCCTATTCTTTATTCTTTGCGGACAACATTCTCCTGTTCTCTTCGTCTGAGGATGTTTTAGCAGCCTATGAAGCACTCAGTTCGTCGCTCATTGTGCTGGAACATTCTCTCTCCTTAATTAATCTTTCAATTTCTCCCTCTAAGTCTTCTTATACTATTTTTACCCTCCGTCCCTATAACCCTGCTTTGGTCAACCTATCCTTAAACAATGTATCTCTTTCCCGTGTTAATTGTTAATTGCTTTTGTTATCTCGGTGTCTTTCTTGATAGTCGTTTGTCCTTCTCTGAACACATCAAATATCTTTCTGCTTGCACTATTAAAAGGCTAAACTTGCTGAAAGCCCTGTTGCCAACTAAATGGGGTGGCGATCCCTATATTCTTATTTCCCTTTACAAATCTATTATCCGTTCCAAATTTGATTATTGTTCTTTTATTTATGGTAGTGCGTCCAAGACACGTCTTTCCAAACTAGATGTAATTCAAAATTCTTGCCTTCGTCTCTGCCTTGGCGCTCTTAAATCCTCTCCAACCCCTGCTATTCTTGCTGAATCCAATTCGTCACCCCTACCCATTCGTAGATCTTATTTAGGCTATCGTTTCCTTGTTAAACGTCTTCCTCTCGCATCCTCTAACCTTGTTCAGTCTTACCTTTCGATTTACAACAGCTGGCGCTTCACTTCCAGCAAAACCCCTATTCTGGCTTTTATTTCACATGGTCTCGGTTCATTTTGGCCGTATATTATCTCGTTCAATAATCTCCCTTATTTTTCCTTCGACTTCGCTGACATCTGTCATCCTCCTAAGGTATTTATCCTCCCCTCATTTGCAAAAAATCTCCCCCAAGCCGTAATTAAACAGGTATTTCACAGCACTATCAATTCCCTATTTCCCTCTCATGTTACCATTTACACGGATGGTTCGAAGGGGCCTGGTGGTGTTGGTGCTTTCTTCATCCTTCCTGATCTTAACCTCTCAGAATCTTTTCGCCTTCCTTATTTCTGTTCCATATTCACAGCCGAGTTGTTGGCTATCCTTCGCTCTATTATTTTCATTTCCTCGAATCAATTTTCCTCTAAATTTTTAATTATCTCTGACTCTTTGAGCGCCCTTCAGGCCATATCCTCTCCCCTTCCTGATCATTCGTGTGACTTTGTTATCCTCCGTATACGTTCACTCATTCACAATCTTTCCTACCTCCATTCAGTCAATATTGATCTGCTGTGGGTACCTGGCCACTCGGGCATATTTGGCAATGAAGCGGCTGATATTCTTTGGTACTCGGGCCGCTGCTACTTCCTCTCGTATTTTTTCTAAAAAAATTCCATTCGATAACCTGCTATCAATTTGTAAAAGCTTTCATATCCGATTTTGGTCGGATACCTATGTTTCTTCTTTTTCCAACAGTTGTTCCTTTTACCTGTCAGTCCAGCCTACTCTTCCTTCATATTCATGGTTTCTTTTGCATCCCTCCCTTCGTCGTTCTGATGTTGTTTCCATTGTTCGCATGCGCTTTGGTCATTCTTTGCTGCCTTCATGCAGATTTCGGTTCTCCTTGATTTCTTCTCCACACTGTCCTCTCCATCCGGATGATGCAATTATTTGCGACGCCGATCATGTGTTCTTCCGGTGTTCATCCCTCTCCGTGGAGCGTTCTGCCTTATATTCTTATTTGCTTAAGCTTGGACTTCCTACCCCTTATTGTGCTTCCTATATCCTGTCCTTTCCTTCCCCACTAATTATTCCTGCTATCTGTTCCTTTTTAGTTAAAATTTCTGATCGGATCAAAATATAACCGACTTCTTTCCTTACCTTTTGTTTCTGGGTAAAGGTCCTTGGTTGACGAGCCCAAAAAAAAAAAAAAAAAAAAAAAAAATCCATTTTTTTTTTAAAGTTAAGTTATTATTTCTTGTACATTATTAAAATAAATTACATTTTATAAAATTATGTTAATGAGTTTTAGGTATTGTTACAAAATGTAAGCAGATTCCTGATCTAATTGTCGCACTTCTATGATCATCATGTATTTCACATTGCCAAATAATGTGTTCCATTGGGCCAATCTCTTCGCATTCGCAGAAATTATTCGTTATTATACCCAGCCTATGTAATATTCCCGGAGTTCTTGTGTGACCCGTACGTATTCGGCATATATAACACGTATATAGTCTCCGCTCTTTTTATTTGTAAACCACGTTTTCTTCTGTATGGTTCTTTGTATTTCAAAGTATTTCGTCCCAACATTCCCAGTATTTTTTTCATATTGTGCTTGCCACTCATCATTTATCATTTGTTCAATATGTGGTATATATTCCATCCACGGTATTTTAACCTTTTCCTTTTTATTATTTCGATTTATTTTTCTAGATGTTTTGTCCACTATTTCGTTTCCCTTGATATCCAGGTATCCATTTGAAATATATTATATTTTTATTTATTTGAAGTTTACCAATAATATTTAGTATTATATTGCATATTATGTTATTAGTGACAGATTTTTTTCCAATTATTTTTTATATTGCTGATATGGAATCTGTCAATATTAAGATTTTTTTATTTTATGCCTTGTTGATTGTTCTTAATGCTTTCTGGATGGCTATTATTTCCGCTGTACATGATGTATAAAGTTTTGAAAGTCGAAATGATTTGAAATTATTTTTAGTTTTATTATATGCCGCTGCCGTCGCATGCTTGTCCGTCTTCTTTCTTTTATCGATCCATCTGTGTAAATAATTTCGAATTCACTGTATTTGCTTTATATTATACGATTTAATATTTGTTCGTTTATATTATTATTGTTATATAATGTTCCTAAATCAACATCCGCATACATTGGTGGGAGCTTTATTATTTGTTGATGTGTTAATATTATTTAATCTTTGATAGCTTTTAACTCCTGGTATATATAGCATTTAAACCAATTATTCGATTTACCTGTAATTCCTGTGTCTTGCTTATCGCGTATCAATATTTGGTGGCTGACCGCGTATCAGAAGCTTTACTAATGTCAATAAAGATTATAATAAACTGATTTCGATTTGACAATCCTTTTGGTTGATATTAATTATGAAAGAATGTATTTTTTATCGTAAACAATTATTTTATATAATAGAGAGAATTTGTTATCATTTTCTTGACAAAAATTCGTGAAATGTATTTTCTTCTGTGAATTCGGAGTTTATCCATTTAGTCGAGTTTAATTTCGATTAACTTATTCACTTATTAATCTAGCTATTGTGCCATCTACTATTAACGCTGTGCGGCGTGATAGGTAATAAAATAAACGGACAGTAAAACCGCGATTATCCGTGTGTGTTTTAACCGGTTGGCGAATTAACCGTGCATCTGTTTAAACTCGCGTGCTTCCTGCAAAAAAGGTTCCAGATTGTGATGGGAAGGAATTTGAACATGTTGATGATGAAAATATGAAGGAGTGAATAGAAAGCGACGAAATTGATCCTCCTGGTTAGCGTATTTTTACTGATGAAGAAATTTTAAATGAAATCAACGCGGATTCTGAATCGGGAAATGAAGAGGAAGTCGGAATAGCAGAACAGCGACTAAGCTGTAAAACTGCGTTAGACTGTGATCACGTATTTCGAGCTGGAGGCAGATCACAGACATTCTGCAGTTAGAACATTTCCAGACGAAGATACGGCAAAGAGAGATTGCCGACAAACAAGGAACGGACTGACTTTTTAAATAAAAATTAATATCTTAAGTTATTCTCTATTTCTTTTTATAACACTTTTTTTGTACCTTACGTTCATTTCATTTTTGTTTTTGTACTTTACTTTGTGTTCTTATTTCTTCGTCTTATCATTAACACAGTCTTTAAAATGAATAATAATTTTGAAAATTTTATAAATCTTCTGTATGTGCGGTATTTACTTAATTAAATTAGTCTAAATAATCTAGTTTCCTTCTCGCTAAAAGGGGTTTTATGTCGCAGCTATCATTTCATATACAGTACACTGTTATACGTATTTATTTTAAAGCAAAACAATACAATACAGAAAATTATGCAATTGCAATCGTAGATAGTCAGCTATCATTTCATAATACGAAATGGAGTGAAGAGCCTCCCGACCTACATATTACGTGGGTCACATGGCTCGGGATATAGAAAAACTCACGGAACGACCAGCAGCGGGTTAACCGTGTTTTCCTGTATCCGTGCATGATGAATTCCCAATTAACACGGATAATCGGGGTTTTACTGTATATAGCACAGAGCCGAGAAAATCCAGGCTCGGGTTTAATAAATACGCCCCATTGACGAATTGAAATCTTAATAACAAAAAAAAACTCCTAAACCTGTTCGGTTTTTATATCATCTATTTGGATTCGTCCTGAAATATTTTCTATTAATAAATCATTATTCATAATCAAAAATTGCAGATATTGGTAAGATCTAATTACAAAAAAGTTAAAAAGAAAAGATGTAACAGCAAAATGTTAATTGAAAAATACGAGCTTTCGTCCCTATGTTTTGCAGTAAGCTCGATCCAGTTTCGCTTTAAAACATAATGCAGTTAAACCAAAAAAATAAAACCATGATCTCTGAAAAGTTTTTATTCTTATCGGAAGAGGTAGTGTGCAAAAAATCCCGACACATTCGCGTGTGAAACACAATATAGACTAACAAGGAGACACTACGGCCCCTTCGGGAAACGAATTTCAATGGTTTCTAGTGGTAGTATACCATGCGGGTATATACTATGTGTAAAATATTAAGGCGTAATACTCAAATATAATCGAGAAAAACGAATTTAAAATTTCTCCACACGCTTTATGTATAGGTTATAATATATAAGTTACAGAACACTTCGCTTGAAATTGCCGTGGCCCAGTTGGTGGCGTTTGTGACGCGTGCATTCGATACGCGGGTTTGAATGTATCCATTTATTTAATTAATTCCTTTATTAGAGAAGTAAATAAATTATTTATTTATTTACTCATTCAATTATTTTTTTATTACTTGTTGTTTTTTCCAATGATTTTTTATTACAAAATTTCATTCTACTATTCGACGCCTAATATTTTTATAATTTTACTTTTCACTAAAATTGTTTTTTCCCCTTTATCTGGTTTTCCCCTGAGCTTATCAGCAACGGATGATTATCCATCAACACATGTAATTAGTAGCAATTAGGTGTCACACGAAATGGAATCTGACTAAAAACCCTGGCCACTCCGGCACTGAGGGCAACGAAGCAGCTGACTTCCTAGCTCGCTCAGCGTCTCTCAATGGTCCACTCCTCCCTCCTTTTCCTGCCTCAGACATCCTTTTTCTCTCCTCAAGTCTCCATGCCAAACTATGGATTAACATCTATTCTTCTTTTTGCGCCAATCGTTCCTCCTTCTACCTCCTCCTATAGCCTATTTCCAATTCACAGCCCTGGTTCCAATTTCTTCCCTTTTCTCGGCGCTCGATTATGGTTTCTTTAATCAGACTACGACTTGGCCATTCTCTCCTTCCCTCTTCTCGTTTTTCTTTTTCACCTTCTTCCTTTTGCCCTCTCCACTCTACTAATCCTCCCTTTATATGCGGTCCAAACCATATCCGTTTTGAATGCCCTACTCTTTTTCCCGAGTGCTCTCATCTATACGCCGAACTCTTGGCTTTGGATCTTCCCACCCCTTTCAATGCTTCCTTTATCTTTTCCTCGCTTCAGAATCTTAGTATGTGATCTAAGCTCATAAAGTTGGGTCAGTGCTGACACCGAACCCATTTAATAAAAAAAAAAAAAAAAAAACCTATACCAAGGATGGAGGAACAGCGTTCATTAAAGTTATTACTATTTGAATATAATAAAAAAATTTTGTAATTTAAATACTGTTTACTATAGTTAAAGATTGTGATCCAGCTGTGAACACTATTTTCATTTATACATAAATTCTTATAATTTATTTATTTACTCATTCTTTATTACTTATTGATTTTTTCGATGCTTTTTTAGTATTTATTCAAGTTTAATTTCTATCGGAATAGTAGAAATTAAATGAATGAAATAAATAATAAAAAAGTATTGAAAAAAACAATAAGTAATACAAAAATACATGAATGAGTAAATAAATAAATTATTTATTTACTTTTCGAATAAATAAAAATTAATTATAAAATCTCTACATAAAAAAAAAAAAAAGTAAAAAAATAAACGCGTACGGCTAAATTTAAACCCACGTATGAAGTGTACGCGTCACGAACCTTACCGCTGAGGCTACGGCAATTTTAAATAAAATGTCCTATAACTTATATATTATAACCTATATATAAAGTGCGGAGAAATTTTAAATTCGTTTATCTCGATTTTATTTCAGTATTGCACCTTAATATTTTACATATAGTATACACCTACATGGTATACTACCATTACACCAAAAATCATTCATATTCGTTTCCCCCAGGGGCCGTAGTGTCTCCTTGTAAGACTTGGTCACTCCCTCCTCTCTTCTTCCCGTTTCCGATTTTCTTTCTCCCTTTTGTCCTCTACACGTTTCAGATTCTCCTCTTATTTACTACTTCAATCACGTCCTGTTTGAATGCGTGCTCTTTCCACAGAATGTTCTTTCTATAGAATTTGTACTCTTAACTCCTGGTGCTGATCCTTCCTGCTCCTTTCAGTGCTTCTTCTGTATTTTTCTTCCCAACTCCTGCACTGTTATTCCGCTGTTATTTTCTTTTGTGCTTTCCGTTTCTGATCGTATAGCATTTTAACCTTTTAGGTAGTTGTTCTTTCTTCTTTCCTTTCTATTTATTTCTGGGTTAAGGTTCTTGGTTGATGTGTGATCGACTACCGAAAATTTCTGCCGCGGATATATGAAACTTTTTTCATGCAACAGTTTCGCTTCACTACTGTACTTTTGCAAAAATTTTCTGCAGGAACCTATCCAATTCAGCGAGGGGAGGAAGTTGCTGTACAAAGGAAAATGTTCTATTCAACTCCTTCGTCGCAGTAAAACGAGTAGTAATCAGCAGGAATGACTGAATGTAGGATTTCCGCAAAAAGTGATGGCTTTTGAAGCTTACTTCTTCTTCATGTGTGCGCAATGTGGAATATAAAACTACCTCAAAAATCACCTTTAACAAATTCATAACTTGTCGCCAGATAAACCTTTAAAAGTGAAATTCGAAATATAAAACAAAACACAGAAGCTCTTTCATAAAAGCAAAAAATGATGGTTAAAAAATTATTTATACCCTTTCTTTGGACCCAAAAGCAGCAAAAAAATTATGTTCACGTGAACAATAGCTCGAGTAAAAACGTAGAGAAAACCAAAACTTATCTCAAACGCACGAAAGCCACTTAATAGAAAAATACAGCCGAACTTACAACTTTATAAAACTCTAAAGTTTTGAAAAAATATATTTTTTCCCGGGCATGTGATATATCCCGGAAAGATCGCTGTTTGTTGAGAAGCAACCCGTATTTAATTTCCTTAACTAAACTTTCGAGATTAGCCAAAAGTTCAAAAAAACCTCCTTGCGGAGCGAGTATTATAGTTAGAAATCTTAATCGAGGTTAAAAATGTGCACATCCCTGTATATTTCTCTAGTTTGAAACATCTTGGTTTCCCGGTTTAAAATGAGATCCTCAGGACGTCGAAAGCTCAAAATTTTTTTAAAAAATATTTTTTTTTTCTGGGCATATGATATGTTAGTGGAAAAGCCGTTTTCTGTCGAGCACAAACCCATATTTCATTTCCTTAACGAAACTTTCAAAGTTGACGAAAAGTTCAACAAAGCACGAAAAACAACGTACTCTCCCTCTTTGCAGCGTGAAGAACCAGCTTTCTTTATTTTGAATTTCTTCTTCTTCTTTTTAAGAGCCTTGTTCTTATCTTGTAGCTTAACCTATTATCCTTTTCCATTTTTTTCTGTCTTGTGCTGTGTTCTTAGTATTATTATAATCCATTTTCAGTTTGATTTTTGTCTGTTGTATCCATTTAAGTCGGGGTCTGCCTCGTTTCCCGTTCCCTTCTAGTTTCCCTTCTATTATTGTCGTTATGAAGGTGTTGTGGCGCAGTATGTGTCCCAAAAATCTGTCTCTTCTTTGTTCCAAAATTTTTATCAGCTTCCTTTCTTCTTCTATCATTTCCATTATTTCGTTATTTGTATTTTGAATTTAGTATTATGCAAATGTAAAAATTATAGATATCTTGAACTTAACATAAAAAATCCTCAGCGCATGGAACATCATGCTCGACTGAATTTGTTTTAATTGCAATAATTCCATTTCAAAGTTGGAGTCTAAATCGTTTGGATAAATTTCAAGCAATCGTTGAGAACTTTTTACAATTTCAGCATGACTTAAATCACTGAGTTTAGATAAAAATTCAAACCTCAATTCTGTTTCTTTATAGACTGCTATCCTTTGGTTTAACGCATTTATAAAGGTATCCATTACTGAAAGATACAAAACGATTCAGATACTGAAAGTTAAATATCTGGTGTTGTTGCATGGCCACCTAAAGAGTTTAAACTAATATTTCGCTGTTGCACACGATTGATACTCGGCCGTGTCAGTAATCCGTTTTTTCCTAAATTTGCACAGCACGAAAGTTTATCTCCTTTTTTTTATGCAACATATTCTTTTAATGATTTATAATACACGCAATTTTGGTATTTAAAAGTAATTTTGGATTCTGAATTGCCCTACTACTTAGTTTTATTTAAATTTTCAAGGATATCATTCCAAAATAGTGCCATGATCAACAGCTCGTGTTCTTATTAAATCTTTAAGTTTCACATCGAATTTTTGCATCATAATTATGATTTTGAGATGTATTTAATAAAGTATCACTGTGATTGGTTTATAATCGAGTACAGGTGTCTTATTAGCGTTTCCTCGAGCACACCATCTAGTACAATCAAACTTTTCCAATTTCATCTGATTCTAATGTGTTTCTTTAAGCAATGCCCAACGTGAGACAAAATTGCTAAAAATGTATTTTCTATAATAATTTTCGTTGTATGTAAAGTTTATTGTACTACAACAAATAAATATTCAACGAAACTATTAAACGTGTTTTTTTCTTAAAATGTTCTTTATGCGAAATTCGGATTATATTTCACATTTTTTAGAAATGAACATCGGACTGTTCAACTGACTGTACAATGAAATGGTTAAAAAATATCAGTAAAATATCAACAGCTGCTATTTTGAAATTCTATTTGAAAATAGCAATAGCAATCGTAGTTGCTATTGAAATAGACTGCATTTTACCATCTCTAACTGTTTTCTAGTCTCGCCAGTGAATTGCTTATATTATTTTATTAATATGAAAACATGTGTATAAATAACCACGTCACGAAATGAAATAAGCTAAAAATTACCTATCTGTACCTTTAAAGTAAGTTTTTATAAATAAAGTGTTTGTCCATAAGGATATTTCTCGTGATTCAGCATCATTGCGTTTGATTGCCTAAGCCGACGACTCCAGACAAAATCCTATCGTTTCGCATTACCGCTATTTTGTTGTAGCTGTTATCGGTATAACAGAAAATGTTCTCTTGCGCTATACGTGATTCTATGATGGCAATAAGTTGGGTAATGAAGTATTTTTCATTAACTTTTTAAACTATTAAATGCTACGGAATGGATTAGTAATGGCATAATTTATTAAATACTAATTCTCGTTTCGCTCACAAGACCGGCAGATGTAAACATATTACCTATAGTCGAGTATCATTAAAAATGGAAAAAAATTTAAAAAGAGGAAAAAAAATTAAAAAGAGGGGAAAAAAATTAAAAAGAGGGAAAAAAATTAAAAAGAGGGAAAAAAATTAAAAGAAGGGGAAAAAATTAAAAAGAGGGAAAAAAATTAAAAAGAAAGAAAAAAATTAAAAAGAAAGAAAAAAAATTAAAAAGAAAGAAAAAAAATTAAAAAGAAAGAAAAAAAATAAATCATTTAACATACAAAACGCTTTTAACTATGAATAAACGTAAAATCGATGTAATTTTCCATTTGGTTCATAGTTCGTACTATCTGTTCATAATATAACCGAATGTAACGAGCCGCCTCTGGCCAACCGATAAACAAAAACTAGTTCGACTATTACGTTTCCCAATATGATCACTAGTTCCTCCGAAAGACACCGAATAGTACAAAAAGTTCGCATTAAAATGTTACTTCTTGTTTCATTCTTCGATTATTCTTTCGCGTCAAACCTTAGTTAATTCAGTAGAGGCACATTGTTCCATTTTACACCATTTGATATAACACATATCTTCTTTATCGTTTCCTGAGAGGAAAATCTGCAGTAGCGGTTATCAAAAGAGACCGATTTTGATTTTCACGCGCGCCTAAACATTTCGCCCCCCCCCTTCTCGTTTTACTTTTTTAGTATTCGATGAAAACATTTGGAAATGAAACGTCGAAGTTTCAAACGACCACGAAACGCAATATCGTGCATAAGGCTCTAAAATGTCGGACTCGATGGTGCATCAATAATAAAATTATAGGCCTGCTGGCAGAAGTAACTTGTTCTTTTATTAGATGTTACTGCTACTGCTAATATCTGGTGCGAAAACAGAGCTCATATCCAGTTATAACTGAAATTAAACTGTCTCTGTTCCATGTGCGATATTCGGACTAACACAATTCAGTCGTGGTCATTCTAGCACTCGTGCTGACACCAGGTCGACTACTGACTAATGAAAAATCTTTTTTTTGAAAAGAAAAAAAAAACAATAAGCTGTAGGAAAAGTATTCGAAAAACTTTTCTACCATATTTAGCCAATATTTTCACCGCTCAGACCAGATTCCTTTTTAGTACAAAAATGATGTTGAGAGAAAATACCATAAGTTTCAAGTTACTGCAGTCTAAATTATTAAATAAATACAATTTCAAATTTCAAATATTATTCTTTAAATGCGCAAAATTGTTGCTGCAACAACTAAATTTAAAGATTTCAATACCCGTACTTGAAAAAAAAACAAAAAAATCATATACCTAAAAATTAAATATGACTTTGTTATAAATCATATAACATCAAGCTTTTCTTCTCAGTATGCTGTATGTTCTCGTTTGATCAACCCAAGCATTTCACTTTTGTACAATAGTTTCTCCGTTGAGGTGAAAATCGTTTATACTTTTCTCTGTTTTGACTTTACAGCAATCCATCTGCTGTATGCTTTCTGTCACGTTAAAGATATATCAACTATTTTATAAGCAAGAAATACAGATGGCGGAAATTCTGACACAACCAACATACAAATTAAGATATACGCAGCTACCCTTTTTCTCATCCAACTAGTTCGATGGATCATGTAGAAAGGGATCTTGTCAACGTTCACGCACTATGCCAATTCCAACGAGGATATTAGAGAAGACATCTTTCGTTGTAGACGAGAAAGCGGATGAGCCCTTTTTGTAGAGACGATGTTTTTTGCCGGTTCTTGAAACCTTTTGAAACGGCCTCCGTGTAGTCCCATCAGTACATATATAAATTGCTCTTAGAAAAAGATTACAACGTAATTTCCGTTAATTAAAGTTCACGTAACAAATTCAAATTTTTAGTTGCACACAACCTAATCAGATACTAACTGAATTTGTAGTGTTTAAGTACTTTCACGATCTCAAAAACTGTGGAAGGAACCGTGGCAGTGGGAAAGAGTTTGAATTTTGGAGAATAAATTCAAACGCCTGTAAAATAGTCTATAGGGAACGTGTTGTTTTCAAAATGCTCTACGTTGCTTCAGAAATAAATAGGCGAACGATTACAAAATATATTTTATTGTTCTCGTGTGGTGATTTTATCGGACCGCAAACCACATTTAGCGTAAATCGCTTTAAAACATACACGACCTAGCAAACGTGAAAAAGAGAAACAAATACCCGACCATCGTATAACCTCCGCTTTCCTAGATTGGTAAAAAAAGCGAAAAAGCAAAATGTATATAAAAACAACGTTTAAAGCTTTGGCGTGTGTATATGTAGCCGCATTCCGCTTGATAGTAATAATATCTAGTTGCAATTTTAACGAAGTTCGCAATATTTTTCTTTTAAAAAATATCACTAATATTTAAATTTGATGAAACAGTTTTTGCGGGAAAAGTAATAAAGTTTTTATTTACGCACAGCGTACCGGCAAAATAGTAAGAAAAGTGAGCGTGTTATTTTGATCTTCAAAGCTTTGGGATGACCAGAACTGCGCAAATAAAACCAGTTTCTAGACACGCGGAAGCGGGTAATTAAGATTCCGCCATACCTGTAATCGACAAACAGTTTCAAATCGAGATATTATTATAAGCAGTTTGAGCTGTTCGCAATAAAACTTTCCTACCAGAATGTTTATAGCACGCCGATGGGGGGAATCAGTTAAATTCTCCATCTGCATCTACGTAAACAGAAACATGCGTACAACTATGGCGATACGTAAGGCATCGAAAATAAACTGTAACCTCGAGAAGTAAAAAATAATCCGACGCTCATCCGTGTATTTTTTCTTAATGAAGGATGCAGTGTGGTCGGTGAACGGAATCTTCTCGTGAGAAAAATTGCGTATTACCCAATTTTTAGATGATGAAAAAAATTAACGAATTCAGTTTGCTGACTACCTGTTTAATTAGTAAAATATAAAGAAATTTATTTTTCCGCGAAATACCTAGACTTGCGATGAACGGGCAAATGCTGTTTAAAGCAATCACTTTCCGCCAGAAAATGTTCATCGAGATTACAATATTAAAATTGTTACAGTCAATTTTCTGTATCGGTATAAAGATTACTGCATTACAAATCACGAAAAATAGAAAATTTAATCATTACAAAAAAAAATGTATTTAGATATATTTCGGAGTATCCTACTCCATGATAACAGTAATAATGATGAAAGAGTTAACGTAAGAATTAAACGAATAACAAATATTAAAACGATTATAATGACGAATATCCGAAAACGATATATCGATATGTTAAACATGTTAAATAGCGGATTATTAGTAAAAATTAGATTATTATTAAATTATTTTTGGACTTATATATTAATTAGTAAATTAAACACACCGATAAAACGGTTATTTAATTTTCATTATATGCCCGACGCGTTTTGAATACAAAGCTCCATGATCACCATGGGAGTTATTATCACTCCCGCTATCATGAAGCTTTGTCTTCGAAACGCGTCGGGTCTATAATAAAAATTAAATAATTGTTTTATCGGTGTGTTTAATTTACTTAATATATAATAAATATAAACAATGAGTATATTAAGCAGATGTATTTTTGGACTTATTAGTGCTTCAGCGTGATTTAATAAATATTTGATCAGTAAGACATTTTAAAATTTCTAAATCAGCTTATCAATATTTGAGATGTTAATTTATACTTATTTATAATTATATATACTCAGCCACAGACAATTTCTGTATATGTCCATATCTAATTGCGGCTACACGTATTCGCCCTAACGTATACGAAAGGTGCAGCACGTTTGTGCAAAGGGCTGTGTCCCTTGACCCCTCTTACTTACATTTTTGTCTCTTTCTCTTCTATACTTTGTATAAAATGATTATAATTCTTAGGCCAACCTTCATTAAATTTTATAACGAAAAAATGTCCCAGTTTTATTTAATAAGAAAAAAATACAACCAAATAAATTATACCATAAGTTTTATTAAACTACAGAAACAACTTAACATACTACAAATACTTTTTTTAGGTTTCCATGGTATTATTAAATAAGCAATATAGTCTTTACATGCTTCTCCCCGTGGTAGGACTTCTTATTCATCAACCTGTACAATAATAAGCAATGTAATCATTATGTTTTCAAAAACGAAAACCGCCACCGAATGCAAACGCGAATTGTAGAAACCAAAACGAAACGACGAACTGTGCAATAGCGAAGAATTGGCTACATTTACACGTAAAACGCCTTTTGGTTCGAAAACGGCACAGATGTAGAGAAGGATTCCGTACCTAACCCTTGGTTACATACAAGTATTTTACTTTTTAACTTTTTAAAAAATACATAATAATGTCGATAGTATCACTGCAACTTCCTTACGTACTCCGTATGTTTGTTCCGTCTTATTAAATAATTTATATAATTTCTATCGGATGGGGCAATTTTTAATTTTAAACACGGAATAGACGCTTTCTTTAAAAATAATGTCCATTTTTTCTTCTTTTCGTCATTGTCTTCATCGTATTTACATTAGCGCTTTTAACCTATTTTCCTGCGATTAATTATTTATTACTAAACTTCTTTGCATTCTTATTTTTGCTTCCCCTATATTTTTACGAGTCCTTCTTTTCAACGAAAGAAAATAGTTCACCAAATTTCAATTCCTTATTAATAGATCGTTTGCATACGGATGATTAATATAGGGGTGCTAAATTACCTGTTCACTCCTCTTTTTTTTATTTTGAACAAGGCTTGCAGTAGTTTTTCTGCGTTCTAAACAATTTCGAACCCGGTTCTTTGTACAGCGTATTATTCCCGAATGTCTCCTCGCTTATTTAAAAATATTATATTTTATCATCGACCATTTCAAAGCTCTAGTAAAATCGATAAACGTCGTCTCAAGACTTTATTACCTACGGCAAAACAATAGCTATTATTTCCTCTGTCATTTCCTCAAGTGCTTCCAATGTGTCGATTTTCCTATCTGAAAATCTTTGTAAATATTTCGTTTGCAGCCGCGCTGTTTTCTGAATTATTGTAGTCAAGTTAATTATTGAAATTGACCTATAATTTTGCGATCATTAATCTTCAAAAAAAAAGAAGAAAAATAAGGTTATATGCTCGTCAGGTGTGTTTTTTTAATGTTTGTTCGTTCCTGACTTTTAATTATTTAGACCGAAATTCAATTTTTTTTTATTAATAAATGTGTATTGCAATCTTAAACTACTGTTTAAATAATCAATATATATATATATATATATATGACTAATTAGCTTAAACATGTATAGAATATTAGTTTATTAACTAATTTATATTATTTATATACATAAATATTATTTACATAACTAAATCGTTCGGCGTAAATTAACATCTGATGATGTGTCAAGCAGCTGGATCGCTTCAACATTCACATGTTGATGGAGTCGCTTTTCGTCCTTGATGGCAAAGTCACGAATGACCTCGACTACCTCGATACCATTCTGCATTGGTAATTGCACGACTGACTTCGTTCTGACTACGCTGAATGACCATTCGGTTAGCAGGTTTTGCACATCCGCAAAGTCATAGCTTCAGACAGGTTTTAAAATTGACTTGTAAAGTAGTCGTTTACTGTAGAGGTCCAGTTGTGAATTTCTTCCTAACAGCCACCACATTTGACAAACTTTGAGTCGGATTTGTTCCGCTTTCTGTTTCACGTGATGCTTCCATATTGGACAGGTATCGAGATGTAGTCCTAAATATTTAGCTGAATTTTTCTGCGGAATCTGATGATTATTGATATAAACACTGTATTGAGCATTGGCTTTTTTTAAAGCGTATGTGACGTGAATGGATTTATGCTCGTTATGTTTTATTCTCCATTTCTTCATCCATCCCGAAACTCGGTCTAAAGCGTTTTGCAGGTTACTATTCGCTTCAACTTGTGAATTACTCACAGACAATATTGCAGTATCATCAGCAAACATTGCTGCGGTGATGTCACCTGTTCTTGGAATATCAGCCGTATACAAGAGGTACAAAACAAGTCCAAGGACGCGCTACCTTGTAGTACTCCAGCTTGTATAGAATGAGTTGTTGACTTCATTCCTTCGTATGCAACTTTGAATTTTCTGTCAGAAAGATATGACTCCAGCGGACGACAATAGTTCCTGGCAATTGTTGGCTAATTTTTGCGAATAATTTTTCGTGCCATACTCTGTCAAATGCTGGGGCAACATTCAAAAATACCTCTTGAACAGTATTTCTTTTCTTCAAATGCTCCGTTAATTATTGATGTAACTCGATGAACTTGGTCAATGGTTGAATGTTGATTCTGGAAACCGAACTGGTGATCTGGAATAGCTGTGAACGGTTTGAGACGCTTGAGGAATAATTTCACCAACAGTTTCGATATAGCCGGCAATAAAAACCGAAGTTAATGATTCTTTTTTCATTCGACGGTTTCAATGGTGGTACCGTTTATATTCGTACGCCTTTTGTTTTTTCTTTCAGTAGGTTAGTTCTTTTGCTAGGTGAAATGCAAAGAAAGTTGACGTGTTCGAAAAAAGATAATTTTCAGCAGAGCAAGCTGGGGAAGAAAGGTGTACGATTTAGCATCATGTTTGTGATAAGATAGACAATGGAAGAAGGATAACAATGGACAAAATTTTATCTTAAAAGTTGAAATGTGCTCGTTATCAAAAGCTGAGTAACGCCGATAAAGGCCGCCAGAGTATATTTTTCAGCGACGAAGGATTCGTTAATATCCGAGACAAAAAAGCTTGTACAGTCAGCTGGACCAAAACCGAACATCAAATATATTGTTCCGAAAGAATATTACTGTCTTCCGATCACCGGACGAGACGCCTATTGAGGATGATCTGGATTTTTTTTTTTTTTTTTTCATTATGCAAAAAGCCAAGGAAATAAATCGATGGGAAGAAAAGTTCTTCTTAGGAACTTGAACAACAATAAACGTGTTCCAAGCACGAGAAGTACAATAAGAATTAATAAAAGAATTTAAAATATTTAAAAGAAGATTGAGGGATAGATCGGAACGATTTTTCAGGACTGTGTAAGATCGACCCCGGAGTTATGAAGTTCGTTAATATGAATGAGAGAAGTTAGAAAGTGGGTAGAGGAAATATTAAACTCGTCAAAATTAAGGCGAAGCAATGGAATCTATAATATAAATCGTATTATCGTTGGCAGGGATATGATGAAAAAGATAAGGACAAAAACAAAAGTCTTGACGAGTTTCCAGATGTAGTGATAGCGGTGTAGTTCTCAAAAATGAGGAACGAAATTTCTTCCATAAAGTTTGTTTAGTATCTTTTAGCATATGTACCCAGATTTGCCACTAGCTTATCTGTCTGTTCAACCTAGTCTTCCTGCCAATCCGTGGTTGTCTTTGTTTCCTTTACTTCGTCGTTCTGTTATTGTCTCCGTTATTCGTTTGCGTTCTTGAGCCATAGTCAATTACCTTTCTCCCGTTTTCGTTTTTCGTTGGTTGTCTCTCCATATTGTCCGCTCCACTCAAACAAAGAGCTTATTTGCGATGTTAATTATGTGTTTATTAAGTGTTGATTTTTTCTGCTGAGCGTTCTGCTTTCTACTTCAGCACGCTGCGATTTGATCTTTCTACTCCATATTGCGTCTCTTATATCCTGTCTTTTCCTTCTCCACACATTGTCCCTATAATTTTTCCCTTCCTCCTAACGAATATAATTGACTCCTACCTTTTCTAATTGTTTTTGGGAAAGAGTCACCGGTTAACAACCCCCCCCCCCCAAAAAAAATAAGCAGTATATTAATCGAAATTAAGGACCATTTTTAACGATAAACGTTACGCTTGAAAGTTGTGTTGTCCACGAAGTGATAGCCCTACCATTTGCAATTAGATAAACCGGATTAAGCGAGTTGCGAGGAGGATAATTATTAAAAAGTAGTCGTTAAGAGTTAAATTGTAATATAAAAAGGAATAGGGGGAGGACTCAGAGTGGCCTGGTTTCGTCTGCTTCATTGTAGAATTTGTGGGACAGTAGGCATTAAAAGAGAAAGAAATGAATAAAGCACTTATATTAGGAAAGCGGAAAAGAAAATTTTAATTGTCTTGGTTAACTACAGCGGTGTGATCGCAGAGCAGTTGAAAAAAATTGGAATCCATGATTTCAACGAAGCTGTGGGAAAATTTCTTAACAATTCAGTGTGAAATTCATCCTTTCTGCTGGGTTCGCCGCCGATTTGAGAAAATACCGTATTTAGAGCTTGCAAAATTAAAGTTCACAATTAGTTTTAACAAAGTTGAACAGTGACGTGGAGGGAGGAAAATTATTCGAGAAAAGAAATCCGTTGAGGTGTGGGAAAAGGAAGAAAATTAGTTTTCTCGGATGAGTATCGTTTATTGCAATTATTTTACATGCGTTTGTGAAAAGTATGAAGATTAGGAAAAGTACTGAAAGTGCTCTGCGTGGCATTTGTAAAGAAAAAGATCGAAAGGTGGGGGTTTCTTTTGTGTCAGCAATGCCTATAATGCTCAATAGAAAATAGAAGAAAAGATTTTCCATCTAGTACTATGGTTGCATCGGCATTAACAGTGCCGACAATGTTTGATGTAAGGGAGAATCTTTTAAAATTTTTTCTTAAAATTTGATTTTCACATTTCCCTAAATATGGGTTTTTTAAATTAAAAATTTTGGCCCTCTCGCACTTTTACTATATTGTAGCGATTGAAATACATAATTTGAAGAAAAAAAAGAGTGACCCATTTGTGGATTTTTTTTTTTTAGTTTCCAATCTTTCCGCTTTAGGCGAGTATTTTCCTAAATTTTGGTACCTAAATATCAAAATTTTTTGGATTTTATAATTTTTCCATATTCTGAAGACCTTAGTGTGCAGGTTAAAAAGATAATCGATAGCGTAACTTATATTGAAGCGGCTGTGAAATTTTTTAAATATTTTTTTTTTTAATATTTTTTTAGATATTTTTTTTTAAAACTTGATTTTCAAATTTTTCAAAATTTGGGTCCTTTAATTTTAAAATTTTGAAGGTTTTATAATTTTCTTATGATCTCACGAAGAAAATACGTCGATTTAAAAAAAAAAAACTAGCTACTATAGAACGGGCTGTACGAGATTTTTTTTCTTGCAATTTTATAAGATAGATATGTATGTGTATGTGTGTGCACGCGAAAAATAATCACGTTACGTTAGATGCAATTTAAAATGTTGTTAGGCAGAAAAATAAAAATTCCTTCGGTTTAACTTTGTTAAAGTAAAGCAAATTAAAATCACACCTCGCTAACGTCGGTAATTGTGAAGTTTCTTATCAGCGAGTTGCGGGATGGAATATGAAAAAGTTGTAACAACATCGATAAATTTCAACCGACCGCGGAACAAATCTTTAAACTGGGCTTCCGTCGCGAGCAGCTTTTTAATTAATAAAATTAATTTGTACTCGGCTATACTTTAGGTTATTACGATCACAGTGCTGCAAGTTAGTTTTCATGGCAAGTGCGAGAAAGGAAATGTTAAAATTCTTGGCTCCAACAACGACGACGACCTGCGTGAAAGCGGCTCTACCGTCATCAGCGTGCGCAGCCTGACTTCTGTAAGTTAGAACGATATTAACTCGCGCGAACAAACATATTTGATGGCTGTTTTGATTAAATTCGCAATAATATTCGTCCGTTTATAAACAATCGGCCAACGAAAGGGAAGCGGCAACTTTGATATTAAAATCAGTTTATTGTTACTATTTAAATGCGTTTCGTTGAGCGCGCGCTATCCTCCCTCTATTCTGCTACGGCGGATGTGTACACGTATACATTGTGCTAATGACGCTGGTTGGGTTTGTTGACCTTTCTGTCTTTGTTCTAATCGCAGTCGTTTCCTGGTTCGGCATTGTACTCAAAACTGAATACATCATGCAATCGCGAACAATTAGTCTGCGTCTCGACACTTCCTTCTCCTAAGTGGATCAATCAGTCGATTATTGTCCTCCTCAGTTTGATACCATCTAAAATTCAACACTGCCCTAATTAGTATACCGCACACGTGTATGCATTTGCTCATTAAATTGTATTTCGTTCGCGGAATAGAATTGCGCACAGCTGATGCGGCACATTTTCCGGCCGATCAAGCCGCTAAACAAATTTTCCTCTATTCGGCTGACTACAAAGTTGCAAGCATAAACCTATTTCTCTTCTCCTTAAACCTTTTAAACTTGTTGCGCGATCGAGACTGCTTTCTTCTAATATCGAATTCGAATAGAACATTAAAATCGGTACGTGTTTATCGCGGTAACTGCATAGAAAAGCGTATTATTAAGTGAATACGCAAAGAGGAAAGTACATCTATATGAAACATACAGACTCCACGATCCCTAAGTTTACCTTCAATTTCTTGTGCTAAACGAAGCAGACATCTTAGAATCATCAAGGTCTTTAAACTACGGAAAGGGCTGCGCTTTAACCCGATCGTACGGTGCTCATAACTCTAGCAAAATCTCGTTGCACTAATGATAAAATCATTCGCGAGGAATTTTCGGCACTGGGCAGAGAACTGAAAAATCCTCTTGTCAAACTTTTATTTTCTCTTAGAGCCGTTGGTCACTTATTCCATTCTTCAATTTAAATCGCCATCCGCAATTTTATAACCAGCTGAAATGCTATCTTTTTCGTTACAACAATCAACCTCTTCGGAGCATTTTAATGGAAGCAGTTAAACAGAAAATTAGGATTGCAAGCTTTTTTCTTTCACGATAATACAAAATTTATTTATATAATAATTATCTTTCGATATTAAAAATAAAATGCATTATTAGCAAGTAAAGCTTCTGTAGTTTAATATTATCATTATTATTCAAATTTTCTGTTGCTCGCGCGCCTGTAGCGCACAGGCAGAAATTGCGTGTATGTGTTAAGGGGTGGGAGCAGGTATACTTAGTTGTATGTGGGTGTGTGCGTGTGTGTTTTGCAAGCGTGTGCGAGAGTGTGTACGGCGTGTACATACATGTATGTGAATATGTAAGCACATGATATATATTTGCTTATAATCTGTACTATTATATTGTATTGTGTTGTATGCATGGTGAATAAATTTCACAAATTTCAATTATTATTATTATTATTATTGTTAATATTATTATCCGGATTTAGGAATGACCTATGGATCGGCACCTAATAATTTTTTTGGGGCCCACAGAATTAAATTTCAAAAAAAAATTTAACATTTCCCTTTTGTCAGATCGGTCATTTTGCGTGTAAACATGATACATAAAAAAAAAAAAAAGGAAGAAGCCAGACGGAATAGATACATTAAAACGGTGCAACCGAAAGAAAGGAACGAAACGGAACGAAAAATCGTATAAAATTAATGCTATGCCTCAAACTCGACATCATTCGAATAACTGAAGTTATTTCGCTCGGGTGTTACTTTTTCTTCTAGATAATTTTCAACTAACGAAACTGTAAATGCTTCGCTCGCGAAATCCTGAATAAAATAAATAGCGAAAGGAAAGTCGTGCCGTATCATAACTAAAGGGCATTACTCGAACGCGACAAAGCTGGCAGAATAAAAAAAGTCTATAGCGTAACAGCAATATATTGTACGTTATCGCTATGGTCTGACTCAATCGTGTTCTGTTAGTAGAGAAATTTGGAATATTATAACTGCTGAGGAATAAAAATACCTGAATTGAACATTAGGAAAAAAATGCAAAAGGATTAAACTAGAAAAGGATCTATGCAGAGTGCTGATAGATAAAACTTTCCATAACGAAATAATAATAGTAGTAGGGAACGGATTTATTTTGAAACACGGCTCTACCAGATGTACACTTTGTGCAAGAGAATAATAGTAAATAATTGCCGCCTTATCCGAACGCTACACTAACAAGCGCAACATTCTCGAGTACTATCAGTCGGAAGGTTTACAAAAACTCTACAGAACTAACAGTAGTTAACCAGTTCGCTAATCTATGAGGATTGGCTAGTTAAAAGAAAAAACTAATTTATAAAATTTGCCATCATCAAATTCGATCTCTGATATTCAAAACACTTTCTATTCCAACTCTTAAAAAACAAAGCGGTCGATACTTATCATCAACAATACCGTAACGTCCAAGAGCGCAACAAAATTTGATTATTCTTTCTAGAAGTATAAAGAAGATACTTTGTATTTCATATAAAATATTATAATTATAGGATAAAGCGCGACGGCACCGCTAGGCTGGTACTGCACTTAAAAAAATAGATTAGAATTTCTTTGTAAATCAATCGAAATTTTAAGGATAAATTCACTAACCCCTATCTGCAGATACCCAGTCAGTCCACGTAAATCGATGCTCCGCAATTGAATTTTGTAATAACCCGTATTACAGGTATTACAGATGTTACCCGGCAAACCCATCAAAATCTTTTTATATTCAGCCATCCGCATATGTTATAGTGCAAATAGGTGCTACAACGACTTTTGAATGAGATGAATAATTCGGTTATTTCTCTTTATATCATGCGATATCAATTTAAATTTGGATTTTTTAATGCATAACGTTTACCGTTACGGAAGAGTTGCTCCGTTATAAAACTTTCGTAAAATATTTTAGAAAATAACTTTTTTTCGCGAATTAAACAAATAATCATTTATTTATAATCATAATTATGCATATCTTCTAATAAATTCTAAAGCGTAAACACGAATATTTTTTTTTATGCATACAATCATTAAAAAGAATCTAAATCAATATAAAACAAGTAAAGAGAAAAAAATTACTGTTAGTTCATTATTGTTATCTATATATCAGAGATTGTCATCAGTTTCGTTTACAAAATAAGAATTTAATATGTTAATTAGTAACATAACGTAGAATAAAGAATAACACTATATCTATTCGATTCCGTACAAATTTCCCTTTTTCATGTGATGTTAAAAAGAAAGAAAAAAAGGATTCACATTTTATTCAAAAATGAATTAAACTCTGAATTCTAAATTAAATATTTCAAGTTAAACGTAATAATACATAATAATAATATTAATAATAATAATAGTAAAAATAAAAAAGTAGAAAAAAAAAAAGCAATTTTTATTCAATAATAGAGTGGGCTTCGCCCCAATCGCCGTATTGTAAATAAGAAAGGTGTTGTGTTATTGAAAAGGTACGAATGGGTTACATTGGTATGGCCGAGTCTTAATCTAGTTAAAATTATTTCTTCTTTTCGTGATTTTCGATCAGATGATTCCCATTCCTCGATCTTTTCTTTTATGCTTCTGAGATGGTTTGTGGATGAGGTCGAACTCCATTCTGCATTCCACAAATTTATAATTTTCTCTTTGTATGTTTTCTTTAGATCATCTGTGGTTATTATGGTTTCGGTACTAGTATCCAGGGACAGCGAATTCAATCTCTTTGCTAATTTATCTGCGATTTCGTTACCCTTTATTCCTTTATGACTTGAGATCCATACGAATAGAATATCCAGTCCATTGGAAAGTAATTCTGTTATTATTTTTTGGATTCTTTGCACTATCGGGTTGGTGTTATATATTAATTGAATATTTGCAAGGGCGCTAGCCGAGTCAGTTAGTATTATGAACTGGTACTCTGTATGTATTCGCGATATTTCTTGCAATGCAACGTATACTTTGCATACAGTTCAGCAGTTTTAGCTGAGCTCCACGACGGTAGTTTTACAGCTTTGCTTATTGTATTAGGAATGAAGAAAGCTGCTCCGGCTGCCATTGCTGTTTTTGATCCATCGGTGTAACAATGTACACTGTTTGGATATCGTCCTAAAATACTATTTAATTTTGACTGCATGTCTACGGTACTTGCGGAGTTGTTTGATAACTTTAACAGCTCGTCGATGATTTGGATTGTCGGTTTCGACCATGGTGCAGGACGTACGGCGATCTGGGGAAGCGAGCGGTATGTTTTCGGGGTATAGGAGATTCGGATATTTTCCTCAAATTTGAATGCAATATGTTTTATTTCGAGTGGTATTTTATTCCAAAAAAATTATTTTATATAGCGCCATCTAGATAAAATTATACATACACCACAAATAATTTTCGGACACAATTATGTTAAAGAAGTAAAAGTGTTATTAGCATGAACGAATAGCAAGAATAATTAACAGGCAAAGAAAGGACAAGAGATATAAAGGAAAACGATAGGAAATAGAGAATCATAGCTTTGATAAATGTGAATACGAGACACGACGTTCAGTAAAAACGAAGAACATTTGAAGGAGTATAGAACTACAACAAACTGTCACATGGCTAAGGTGAAGAAAACAAAGGAATAGAAAAGTAAGGAAGAGGAAAACGAAAACAGCAACATGAAATGCAGGCGAATAATAGAAACGCAGAGCAACGGTAGATTAGGTTAAATAACGAAAGAGAAAATTAATAGATGAAGAAAGAAAAGAAAGGTAGAGATGTAAATTAAGCAAACGCAGAGTAAAGAAAAATGAAACTAATACGATATGTATGACACCACAAAAGCACAACGAACAGACAAAATTCGAACGGTAAGAATAAGTTTCGCAACATGAAAACCGGAAGCTGTTTCAAAGCTATCAAAAGCTGGTAGCTTTAATTGCTTTTCTGAAAAATATTTCATATCAAAAAAGTAAATTTTAATAGTTTTAATTAAAACTCGTAAATCCCTTTTTTTTTTTTTTTTTTTTTTTTTTTTAGTCTGAACAAATACAATTCATTTGGCCAGCAAGCTACACTATGAATAGATATGAATAATTAATAGTAATAGAAAAATAAGGAATGAAAAGCAGGGAAGGAAATTTCATTCTACAGTATGGATGCAACTACAGAGTAATGCCCACAATGCTCAACGAAATTAACCAGAAAAAGAACAAAATAAGAAATTAAAATAGGTTACCATTCTAAATCCCTCTTTATCATCCATAATTTGAAAGCCGAGCAGTATTAAGGCACCTTCTTCTTAAAATTCTGTTAGTCTTTTCGTATATGATTAAGGAAAATAGTAGACACTCGAGTCTACTAATCAGAATTGAATTTTTCTGTCAAAAAAGTTAGAGGACGAATTACCGTCATTAATAATCATATACATATATGTATATATATATGTATATATATAAAACGTGTTGGTGTCGTTGTTTGGCCGTAGATTTACTCACTAAATTGTCTGTCGGATGAATTCCGGCCGATTGAATAATGAAAACGAAATAAAACATTTTAAGTACCTTTTTTTAGACTACCATATTGTAAATGTGATTCTTATATGTTAGTGAGACACAGAATATTCTCAAACTTCCTTTTACACTTCTAGATTACGAATTATTTTGCAGTGAATAAAAAAACAAAACAAAAAAAGTAAAAAATCATCACTGATTTAATAGTTCACAATATTGTAATAAACGGATCAACCGAATATTTTCCCGCACTGTCGCTTGTAGAACTCCATGGTGCACGAAGTTATAATTTTAAAGTTTCTGGTAAACGCGCTTTATAATAGGAAATTTAAGCATAACCAAAATTATTTCTAACTTTAGGTTTGGAAGTTCAAAGCTTCGATGATGTGTAAAATTGGAAAAAATAAGATAAAGAAAAACTTTGCAAGAAATATTTGCTTTTAATTTAATTTAAATTACAGTAATTCATAACTTTTCGTACGAAATCCTTAACGCTTGATACATCATACTCCACTAGTTAGCATACGTGCGATGATCTTTTATTGTTTCTTTGATTCTTTTTTTTTTTTAATTTGTTCATAATATACGCGGATTATGAATATTTAGCAGCTATAGATATGTAATCCTGCACATTACGTAACAATTTCAGATTTCAAAGACCTAAAAACGTTCCCTTATTAATGTGAAATAGGCGACACACATAAACCGGAATTTACTTTTAAATCGAGTAAAAATTTTTAATAAAACGGCTCGCTTAGTAATAACACTTAATAAAATTAACAAAGAAGATGAATAAAAATTTTCCGGCTTTCAAACAACTATTGGATCTTTTCAGAAGTGTGAATTCGTTTAATAATCATTATATGTCGTCACTTTAGAAAGTAAGTAATTAATCATAGTTAAGTTTTCTTAAGAAATAAAACAACGCTTGAAAATATATGTACAAATTATAGTTTTATGGAAATATTTTAATCGACTTACATTATTAAAAATTTAGTAGCACCTTAATATCTAGGGGGACATTCGGGTAATTCTCGTTGATCCTATGTTTAAAAGAAACATTAAATTTTCCCTCAAGCTTTTTACGTACATAATTGTAAACAATATAGATTATTTAATTTCATCAACAAGTAAAGTGAAGTATTTTTTATACCACAATTCGTAATTTTCAAAAAACTTTAAAGCTTTTAAATTATATTTAACACCCCCCCCCCCACTCCAAAAAAAAAAAAAAAAAAAAAATTAAAAGAAACAAATAATTCCGTGTAAAATAATTAGCTGATATAAAGCCAAGTAAATTTTAAAGCGTAAAATAATGAATAAAATAAAAAGTTTAACTTTCTGAATTTATCACGGATACATATATAACGAATACAAATTCTAACTTATAATCGAATTTTATACCTAAATATTTAATTTCAAAAAACCTATCAGTTTCATGATTGTTAGTAATTTTGAAATAAATAGTTTCCCTACGAAAGCGGTATAATATACATTTTGATTTTGATAAATTTAAAATAAACCTATTTTACATTTTAACCAGTCAATTATTAAATTAATTCCTGATTGAGCAGATTATGTAGAATATCTAGATAATTTGAATTAACTAGTAATATTGTGTCATCGGCGTACACTAATAATTTACCTTGAACGTTCAAGCTGCACAATTCATTAACCTAAATCAGAAATAGGGAAAGACCCGAAACGCTCCCCTGCGGCACTACAAACTCTTTGATAACTTCGCTGCTATATGCATTATCAATTTTTGTGATGTATTTGCTGTTCGCTAGGTAAGATTTCATCCAGTTTAATATAAACCCTCGAAAACGTGCTTTCTCCAATTTGAGTACCAGAGTAGTTTTCGTGATTTTTTATAACAAAAATGCTTTTTTGATATCAAAGCAAACAGCCAGTAGTATACCTTTCTCCAAATTATCCGTAATATACGATACATGTTCAAATAAAACATCATTCGTTCTCCAATCTTTTAAAAACTCGCGTTGATTTTTACACTAAAATAATTGATATCTATTAAATAATTCGTAATTTTTATTTCAAAACATTTCTCTAAAAAAATTTCTGATAAGTTAGGAAGGCTGCATGTGGAGTAGAAAAGTGATGCTTTTTCACCTCTTTCACGAACCGAAACGATAACTCCATCCGGAAAAGTTACTTCAAAAACACATTCATCGAATAAAAATGTTAGTAAACAGAAATATTACCGTCTTCTTTTACTACGTCAAAACTGAAATTTCGTCTAATCCAAATGACGATTTATTTCGTATAGGCAAAATTAAGTACTTTATATCGTTATAAAAAACTTCATTTTTCGTGCATACTTTACCCTTATTTACATTTATCCAATATGCAAAGTGCGCGGGGTTTAATAAATGAGAAGCTGTTTTCTATAAATTGTTGTAAGTGACGTAGAAAAAACGCTCCCAATTTGTTTAATAGTTAATTCTTTTGGTTCACCTGAAAAGAAAAAAACCAATTGACACTGGTTATTTCGGAGTAGATTTAGTAGTTATAGTGTAAATCATCGAATCAAAAAGAAATCAGCGAAATTAGTGGTTTTTTTTGTTGTTTTTTTTATTTGTAATTATTTTATTGGTAATTATTTTATGTCTCAAATATGAAATTAATTTTTTTTTAAAAATTGAAAAACCACTAATATTACTTGAAATCTAGTTCGAAGTAGGACCAGGGCAAAACGGGGTATGTAGACGAAATGTCCTTGATCCTGCTTCATCATTACAAAGAAGAATTTGTATTCTGAAATTTTTATTGCAGCGCACTCTTTAATTTGGTACATGGCAATGCCGAAGAAAGGTAACATTTTTTCAGGATGAAACGCTTCTAAAAACTTTCCAGGTCGGAATACAAAATAAACAGCATTTATCATTATTTGTAAACCTACGTTAGAGGTACCGTATAGTTTTTGGGATTCCACACATGTACACAGAATCCTAATAAGACGGTTCCGAAAAAAGGACAAAAATATCACAGTAAAAATCAATAACGTACGAGTTCGATTTGACTTGTAAACTTCAAAGTTGGATCGTAAATTACAATTGCATTTCTATCCATGTCAATAACTTCGAGCTAACGGATTACCTTAGACGGCAAAAAAGGTAACCAAAAGTACCATCTAGAATATCGATACGAATAGGGGTTTGTGGCGCTATCTCTTGCATTAACACCTGCAAATAAAATCTGTAGAATATTTCACTGTCATCATTGTTGGTCGTCGTATATCGAGACAGGCGGTCAAGCGTCCGGGCATAGACTTCGTCGGGAATTTTCAAGATCTCGTCTGATAAAGTTGAAACTGCAGGTATGTGTATGAAACGATGCCGTTACAAACTCCTGTACACTACTTATAGGAGTTTATTATAAAGTGTGTGAAAACAGATAAATACGTATAATGTCAGAGTGTATGGGTAGGTAATAACCGGGTTTGCCAATTTATGTGGAGAATTCCCCAAACTACGGGGAATTTCAATGTGATTGGGCAGTCTGTGGGGAGAGCGTTGATCGAGGAAAAAACGTGGAATCCAGGTATTTACATTCATTTGAGATTTAATAAACTTATAATATAATGAGAACAATTTAGTACCAATATTAAATCTTAATAATTAATCAGTATTTAATCGATGTTAATCTTTAATCAATGTAGATGACTTTTAGTTTATTTTATGACAACATTGATGCCATCTAGATATCGGAGGAACGAGCCGGACACCAGAGGACACTGTGCACTTTTTTGTTATCTTTCAGCTTGAATGCGCATGCGTCTTTTTCCAGTAATCGTCGTTTGACTGTATATTTCGTTGTATTTACACTAGTGTTTTTCATTTCTTATCAATTGTTGTAGATTTATTTATTTGTCTTGCGGTGTATACTATGTTAATCTTCTTTTTTTTTTTTTGCGTACATTGCTTATTTCATTTAATATTTTTTCTAGAGATATTTAGTTTTATTTATTTTATATTTAATTCATGTTTTGTAATTTTAAATACCGATATTTTAATAAATAAAAATAGGTATATTTTATTATTATTATTATTATTATTTATTTTTTTTTACTGTTCGTTATTCGCCTGATAACCAAAGCCACCTGGTATGTTCCCGATGAGGATGAAGCGTATTGGGCTAAAGTATTCCGTCTCAAAAACAATGCAAAGCAAAAAACGTTCTCAAATTTGAAATTCGCAATAAGCTTATTGCTTGTTGTACCTTCTTTGAAATACATCTATTGAACGAAAATTCAGCGTACTGAACAATTTAAAAAGAGCGAATCGTAATCGCCTGGACACTGATACTGTTGCTGTACTTAGGGCTATCAGAGAAGGTATCAAAGAACAAGGAGGAGGTTTAAAAGTCAATCCCTCAAATGAAATGTGAACAAAAAAATTTGGCACAATCGAGCATTGCATTGATAATATGAAGGAAGATTTATTTTTGTATTAAAATAAAATTTATCAATATAATATAAAAAATTGAGTGTGTGTGTGCGTGTATAACTACATAATTATTATGTTTCCATTTTTTAAAACGTAAATATCATTAATTTATATCAAAAGTACTTTTAATTTTTTGATGATAATTTGTACGGAAAATACGGGGAATCGGGATTTTTTTATCTCCGAAATTGAGGATTTCCATTGAGGCTTTCGGGTAATTTAGAACATTGGCAACCCTGGTAATAACGGTAAATTTACGATAAGAGAATAGAAACAAATGATCGAGACAGAACTTTTGTTAGTTCGTCGTCGTCGAAGTTCAGCTATCTAGTCAAGTCGCGCTACGCATCCTTTTTTTCCGCCACAAATTTGAATGCTACTCGTTGGCGGAGAAATTTAATAATTTAAAAGAAAAAAGGAAATCGTAATTAGTCGTTCCTGTAATTATGCTATTTTGTTTATTTATGAAAAAAGTCGTACATTACATTGAAACTTGATCGCTAACGTCGCCGGATATTCGACAACTTTCATCGAGTATACGTCGCAATACATGCACACATATTATTCGGCAAATAATTGTCCGGCGTACGATAAATATTTTTTTCCACAAAGTCCCACATCTTTTACGAATTCATTGTGACGACGGTACGAAATTCCGAAAATTTCTTTCATCGGCAGTAATATCGCGTGGCGTGGGAGATTAAAAGAAACTTTCGCGAATCAAGTTAGTTCCGATCGACCAGAAATTCATTTCATTCGCGGCTCCCACGTAGAAATTAATTTTAATATATAATACGAAATTTAAAACGACCTCAAAAATGACCCTTGAAAAACGTTAAACCAATACGTAAAAGCTTTTTCATAGTAATAAGGTTGGGGAAACCAAACGTATCTCAAACATATGCATAAATTTATAGGGAAAATATAGCCGAGTTTACAATTTCATATTTAAACCCTTGGGGCATCGAAAGCTCGAAAATTTTGGATTTTTTTTTTTCCCGACCATATTATCATTGGAAAGACTGATATTTGTCGGAAACAAAACCGTATTTCATTTCCTTAACAAAACTTCTAAAGTTGGCGAAAAGTTCAAAAAATCGCAAAAAGTTCAAAAAGCGCAAAAAGTTCAAAAAAGCGCAAAAAGTTCAAAAAAGTGCGAAAAGTGATGTCCCCCCCTTTGCACATGAAAAATCGGATTTGCCTGCTTTGAATTTAGTATTACGTAAATATAAATATTATGATTGCCTTTAAGTTAACATACGGAATCTCCTCAGTGTATGAAACATCATGCATGACTGAACTTGTTTACAAATAACTTGGGTGTTCTGCAGGGAAAATTTGCAACTATTTCTATTAATCAATTTAGACGGGTCCGAATATTTACTTTTTAATCGATATTTATAATCTTTTCTAGCCAAGCACACTGGTTTCATTAAACGGCTAAATGTTTGTAAATGAGACCTTTGCCAATTTGTCACAACATAATGAACGAACTATAAATAAAATTTGTTCTAAATGATTTTTACTTTGCTGTAACACATATTGTCAATCACAGTTCATGTTTTGGGTAATAACAACGCGTAATGAAATCTTATGTGAAGGTGTGGCGCGTGTGTATGTAAGGTATGTATGCATGCGTGAGAATACAACAGTATGTGTGTATACACTTTATGTGTACATATGTAAGTTAATTTTAGCACCCTTCACTGGATGGGTTACTTATTCGTGTTATTTTAACTTATGCTTTAGATTACCAAATAGTTGATAAGACTAGGTGTAAAATAGCAAAAAAAGAACCCCCCAGTGCTCTCTGCTTAGAGTCTACGACTAACATTCAAAAAACATGGAACATGCATTAGCCGTTTGCTGTCTATTAATATCATCTCTGATAAACTGTTTCTGTATTTGTTATTATTACTCATTGTTAACATTTTTTTTTTTTTTTTTTAATTATGATAAAAATAAACTTTAACACGTTTACACTTTTGTAACAATTATATAATTTTTTAAAACCATATTATAGTTGCTCCCGTGAACATGAAGTGTTTGCTTCGAAACGCGTCGGGGTTTTAAAAAATTATATAATTGTTACAAAAGTGTAAACGTGTTAAAGTTTATTTTTATCATAATTAAAAAAAAAAAAAAAAAAAAAACTGTTTCTGTACGATATGTGTTAAAATTGAAGATGCGATAATGAAATATCTTGAATTCGAAAAAAAAAAATGACAATGTTAATGATTTTATTTAAAAAATTTGTTTATTCTTGTGTCACGTGATCCTTAGAAGTAATGGACCCATATTGGATTTATGATAGCTGAAGTAACTTATGTAATTTTTAGAATCAATTTTGTTGATGTGACGAGCGAAGATCAAATTGATACACGATCCCCCACAATTATTTATTAGAGCTGAATTCGTTTTGAGTTGTAATCCAAAGGTTTTTTCCACGCACCGAAATAGTCGCCAATTTTCAGATTTCTTGAGATCAATATTGATATCTCTCGATATAGAAGTACAGCAACTTCCGTTAAAATTTCATATTTTTTTTCATTTCCGTGGATTTGCGTAATTTCGATGCTCTTTATTTCATTCATCAAAAGTTTTCGTTTTCTTTAGTTCCTACATTTCATCAAAACCTGATTTTTCAATACTTCCACGTAATCACATTTCTTTCATTCATTCGACAACAGTTTTTTATATCTTATTTTTTTAGATGCACCATTATAATGCATAGTATATTTACATATAGACGTCGATGAACGACAATCATCACCATAACAGACAAACATCATCGGAGCACGGTCCGAACACGACTGACTTAAGATAATTAGAAGAAAAGGCTGTGTTCTTATTTATCGCCCACGTAACGCCCTCACGTTCCACTTTAGTGTGACGTTTTCTGCTGGTTTGGTCCCGGCTAAAGCATGTTCCATGCTGAAAAAAAGAAGAAAAAAATTATATTCACAAAGTTTTTGAAACAAACGGTCTTGAAGAGTATTTGATTTAATTTTATCAACAGTACTTTTAATTTTTATTGTTCATAGTCCCTCATAGAAAATACCATGGTTCCCTAGGGAGCCATATGGCTCCCGTTGACAATCACTAAAGTAACGACATATAATGATTATTATTCAAATTCACACGTTTGTGAAGGTTGAATATAGTTTTTTAAAAGTCGGAAAATTTTTATTAATCTACATTTGAAATTATTCCGTGTATATTACGGAAAAATTTAAAAAAGAAAAGATAATTGTTATCGCGCATACAGCAAACTAGTTCAGTGTGATGCATCAGGCGTCAAGGATTCCGTATGATAAGTTATAAATTACCGTAATTTAAATTTACATAATAGATTAAAAGGAAATATTTCTTGTAAAGTTATTTCATTTTTTCAAATCTTACAGATCATCGTAGTTTTGAAGTTCCAAATTTAAAGCTGAAGGTTTTGGTCATGTTCTATTAAAGAAATTTCGTAAGTACGTTTAACAGAAACTTTAAAATTGGAAACTAGCATAATCTTCGTTTCGCAAAATAAACGATACACCATATTTTTCATTGTTTGGAATTTTTTTTTTGAAAATCATTAAAGTTTCGTCAAGAAATCGAAATGTGGTTTTGTTACTTGCAAATAGAAAATTTTCCCATCGTTGCGTGATATATCCGGAATTAAAATAATTCTTTTTCCTATCTCCAAGATTTTTTTGGTCTTGGGAGTTCAAATTTTAATTTTTATTATCCGCTATAACCTTTTTTTTGTAATATCTTCTTGAATATGCATAGACTTATAATAATAATAATAATAATAAACCTTTATTGAGGAAATTCTTAAACTATATAACAAACATGAATAGTATAAATTTGATATAGAAAAAACTAAATATTAAATTTCCTCGGCCCATGATGAGCAAAGGTTTCCTGTAATCTCTCCCATTCAATTCTATCTATGGCTACTCTTTGAAAATTTTTGTTCAATAAAAAATTACTAAAATCGTCCCTCCACCTTGTCAACTGATGCCCCCTTCTTCTTTTATAATGTGCAAGAAACCAGAAAGTGGCTCTATACGTCCATCTGTCATCCTTCATTCTTGCTACATGACCAGCCCAAGCCCATTTTTGTCTTCTAACATATCTGATTGCATCTATATTATTTTTTAATTTTTGTTTTATCAGTTTGAGTGGTACTTTATCTTTTTTCTTAATATTTAAAATAGATCGTTCAATTGTATTTTGTGTTACCTTTATTTTATTAATAATTTTTGAAGTCAGACACCAGGTTTGACTGCCGTATGTTAAACTAGGTATAATAGTCGCGTTGAAAATTATACTTTTGTGGTAATTGTTAAAAGGGCCTTTAAAAATATATTTTAGTGCCCAATACTTGTTCCAAGCTTTCGTTATTCTAGTATTTACTTCCGTTTCAGTACGATTTTCAAAAGATAATTGCTGACCTAGATACGTTACTTGATTTACTATTTCTATAACCATTCCATTAACTTGTACTATTTTAGCGTTTCGGTTTTCTGTAAATATTTTCGTTTTTCCGATATTTATGGAAAGCCCAGCTTTTTTCCCTACATTGTCTAATTCTGTTATCATAGTTTTTAGTTCTTCCAAGGAATTTGACAAGAGAACCACGTCATCCGCAAATCTTAAATTGGAAATTCTTTTTCCATTTATGTTTAAACCTTTATTATCCCAGTACAAATTCCTAAAAATATCTTCCAAAGCACAATTAAACAAAACTGGTGATAATGGGTCACCCTGTCTAACCCCTTTCTTAATATCAAAGTACCGACCCTCTACATCTGTTAATATTCTGGCTCTAAGGTCTTTATACATATTTTTTATTAATATTATGTAATTTTCTGGAACTCCTTGACTTTTAAGTGATGCAAATAAGTACTGATGTTTTAAAGAGTCGAAAGCTTTATCATAGTCAATTAGAGCCATATATATTTCGATTTGATATTCTATACATTTCTCAATGACTTGGTTCATGACATGTAGGTGATCTATTGTAGCGAACGACCTTCTGAAACCAGCTTGTTCTACAGGTTGTTCGACTCTTATAATAGGCTGTATTCTATTTTCTAACAACTTTGAAAACATTTTTGAAATAGTCAAACTTAAAGATATTGGACGATAGTTTTCAATTTTGTGTCGATCCCCCTTTTTAAACAACAATATTATATCAGAGTACTTCCATTTACAGGGAATAATGCCTGTTTTTAAAATTCTATTAAATAGGATCGTTAAGATTTTTATTAATTGTAAACCTCCCAATTTTATGTGTTCGTTCATTATTTTGTCGCTGCCTGGGCTTTTGTTGCGTCTCAATCTTTTTACTATCTCCTCTACTTCTTCATTCAGAAATTCTGGTTCTACTGTAGAACTAGTTTCAACAGAATTGCTTATACCGTGATCGTTATCTATGTCATTATACAAATTTTTATAATATTCAGTTATGAAGTTATTTATTTCTTTTCTGTCGCATATTTTCTCCCCTTTCAAGTTCATAAAATGAGTTGCCCATTGTGTACCTATACTGAGTTTCTTTTTTAGCAGTTTTATATTTTTACTTCCTTCTAAAATGTTATTAATAATTTCATTTTTTTGAGCTCGGTCCCTTTCTCTTATTTTATTTCTTATAGCTCTTGACACTAAATTTAATTCAATCTTTTCTTTTGGAGACCTGTTAACGATTTTTAAAATTTCCATTTTATCTTTTACGTAATTGGTAAATGTCGTCTACTTCGCTTATCTGTGGGATATTTCCACTTCTTTTCTTGGATGTGTTTGTGAATGTTGACGTTATTGTTTGAGATATGGCGTTATATAGTTCGTCAATCTCTTGATCTCTATTTAAGTTTATCTTTCCTAACTCTTCACTAATTATGTTTTCGTACTTTTCATAGTCTAATTCTGTATTCAAATTTTTTATGACTCTCTTATAGTATTTTTCTTTATCAATTGTAATTGTTATAATTAGCAGTCTATGATCTGTATAGAAGCTGAATTTGTTCAAACCTTTTATTTCGAAATTTATAATTGACTGATTCATGCTAGGTACTAGTATATAGTCTATTAGTGATTTATACTGTTGATTTGGAGATATCCATGACCATCTATTTCCTATTCTTTTTTTAAACAGACTATTTACTATTTTTAAATTGAATTCTTGACAGAATCTTATGAACATCCAACCCCTTTCGTTGCGTTTCCCATAACCGTATAAACCCATTGTTTGTTTTTCACTTTTCTCTCTTTGCCCTATCTGGCTATTCCAGTCTCCCATAATTATTAAGTTGTTGTTCTTTATTTTAATTGAATTTAAAATGTTTCTTAAATTTTCGTAGAAATTTTCTATTTCCCAATCTTCTGCAGCTGTAGTCGGAGCATAAACTTGAATACATGTTAGTATAACTTTATTAATTTTTATTTTTAAGATTGCTATTCTGTCGTTAATCCCCTTTGTCTCTACTACATTACTTGTCTTATATATTCATTTTTAATAATAAAACCGACTCCTTTTTGTCCTGAGTTATTACCTATATAATAAAAAAGGTTCCCCTTTTGTGTGCGTATAATTTTCTTTCCAGGTCTTCTTACTTCGGACAATCCTAAAATTTTAATATTAGATTTCTGAAATGCCTCTTCTAATTCAATTAAGCTTTCTGGACTTTTAAGTGACCTTACATTCAGAGTAGCTATATGAACTTTGTGTTTTATTTTATTTTTATTACTTTTTATATTATTGGTTTGATTTAAATTGCGCTTATCTAAATTTTTAGTAGTAATTTTAAATGGCGGGAGTGATGGAGGAAAAAAGGTATACTCACCCTCGCTTACCGGCGTTTCTGGGTGAGGAGCATAGACTTATAAGCTGTTCTAAATTTTTGAAGTATAGTACTTGTAAAGGTATGGTACACCATTTTTTGAACTATTCCAAAATCCTTAAAGTTTTGGTAAAAATTGAAAATATATATTTTTTCAAAGCTGCCCATCGATATACAACATATCTGGGGAGAAAAGTACTTTTTTTTAATCTCCAAAAGTCCAACTTGGAAGTGAGAAATAGATTATGTTTAACTGATAAAAAAAATCTTCTAGGGATACGTGGTTATTTTTATTGCTTTTTTGTTTTTTTGCCGTTCCCAATAATCAGTGTTCAAGGTTTAAACATTTTTTGGAACAGCTTTCATCCGTGATTTATGTACACAATTTCAAATTTATAGATTAAATCGGAGTTATTGAATTTTATTTGATTCTTTTATGAAATTGTTGCATTATTATTCGCGCGTGGTATACTTAAAATGACGGTGGAAGAAACGTTAGTTATCTTCGGTTAATACATTTAATTCGGTGTTGCGAACTACTAAATCGGTTATAGATGTTGTTATTTTTTTTATTTATTGCAAAATTATTTAAAAAACACAGAATTAACGTTAATCGATACAGAAGGAAGTTTAAACGCATACTGATCACGTGTTTACTGACCAGAGTTGGAACAAAAAGCTATTCGAAATGTTTGCCTTTGGTGGACGGTCAATTCTTTCTAAAGGCGAGTTGACCATCGACGACGGCTAAAGAAGAGGTCGCTCTATATGAACACGCATACATACATACATACATATATATATGTATATATATATATATATATATATATATATATATATATATATATATGTATATTTATATTTATATTTACTCACACTGCGCGGCATGGTTGATTTATTTCCATTTTCCGTATCAAAATGATAATAAAATGCGGTAGAATTGTGTAGACTATTAGTAGCACCATGCGTTGTGTTGTTAGAAAATAAATCATAATTAATTGGGTTCTTGTTTTCTTCCGCTTTGATATCCGTTGTGGGCTCTACAGGATCATTATTGCTAGCAGAGAAAAGGAAAGAAGAAGAAAAGAAAAATTGTATTTCTAAAATACAAAATGATCAACGAGAATATAAGGGTGCGTAGTCCAACTTGTGGCTCAAAATTTATTTAATAAAATCAACCCAATTTAAATGTATATTTGCAAAGTGTACTGATCAGTGATAACTAGATGTGTCATCTCCGACCTGACCTGCATTATCGGTATTTAAGGTAAAAGTAACTTAAAATAATGAATAAATAAGATGTCTGCGGAAAATCGTTGTAGTTATGTGGGACCTGTGTGCAAATGTCGCGAATAATGCTTGCGGACAATTCGATATAACTTTAATAATAAGTTCATTGTATTGTCCTGCATTAACGGGAATGTGCCATCTTACGTCTAGGCTGATAACTTATCATTGCAGCGGAATTCGTCTAAATTGCTAAAAATAAATCTTGAAATTCTATTCAGTCATCACTGTCATCTAAGAATCTGACACTTTCACTATTAGTGTAACGAAAAATTATCGACAACTGCGATTTTTAAGAGACAACGATAATAGCAATAAGTTTTACTTCTGAGACTTCATTTTTTAGTAATTTGCGTTAAATGTTGAATGAAAGTTTCGATTAAATCGTTCTGAACTGTGGCGTAAATTTTCTCCTAAACAAAGAGTAGAATTTTTTAAATGACTGAGAAATTTCATCGCATTTACCAACACGAATTTTTACTACTTTATTAGTAATTCATTGTTCTTGTACTGCGTTAGATAGTAAAGGAATGGTCTAGCTTTTGAAATTAAATTCTTTTTCGCCGGGAAAACTTAATGAATTAACTGAATAATTAAGCACTTGTCCAATCGTACAATTCAATTTCTACATTAAAATTTTCTTCTTCAGATAGGGGAAAGAAAAGAACACAACAACGGTTACTACAGCGAGCGCATCGTCAAACTGGATCGTGAAATTATGCAGCTTAAGATGCAGTTTACAACTACCTAGTATAGATTGTTCTCAATCATCATCGGTAAGTACTCCGCGCGCGCAACTTCCATTTTTTTCATGAAGGCGCACTCTGATCAGTGAACACATTCCACTCAACCTTTATACTGTTAAAAATTACGTTAACTTATTTATTTACCAAAAATTCGTATTACGATTTCATTCTGGAAAAATATTAGTTCATTTTTCTGTCATTTTAAAAGTGTAGAATGATTCTCACATCCCGCACGAAGCAACCACTGCTGACCTATTTAGCCTGGAACAGTAATCGCTAAAATGGACAATGGATATTGCGCCGCCCCTTTCATCCCGCGGGGCCTTTACAGGGGACCACTTCACTTACAATTAGTCAGTATCGAACAGCATATTATACTTCCTTTTTATTTCATATGCGTTCTGGATTATCGATGTGCCTGGGAACTTATACTTTTACTGAATCGCGAAGCTGTTACAGGTTTAAATTGTCACAAGCGCAAGTTACTGTTCGGGGGCACACTGGCAGCTCAATTCTATGAAAATTCGAATAACAGAGGAAAGTAACTCGATGAACAAGCACGCTAAATAAAAATTTGAGTGAATTCAAAATGTCCTAACCGCGGTGATAAATTTATGTTGTGAAATTTCATACAATGTTTTTAATTACGGCTGACTATTTCAAAGGCGCTTTATATTTTAACAGTTAAAAAAATAAATATACTTTATATGAACGTATGTTAAAAGAAAAATGTTCAACACTAAATAGTCCGTCATTCGAAGAACTGAACCTAATTTTTTCCTTTCCATTTACTGATGAGAAATTAAGTTTCGATTACGAATAGAAAAGAAGCTGTAGCAAAGCTTCGAAAATAGTAGATGGATTAGTGCCGTTGGGCTTAGTACCGAAAGCTTAACTTCACAATCCCAACGCTCTGTTAAGGGTATGGAAGTCACTTTACTTTTACACGTTTAATTCGTAGAAAAAAAAAAGGTATATAATGTATAACATTTTGTTAAAATATAATCGCAAACTATTAAAAACTGCCAACTGCTGGCGTTGTAAGTAAAACTTGTACGCACGATTACCAGCAACGTTGTGATTTATGTCGAAAAATCGCAGGACGCAAAGGGACTAATAGTCCGGTCTGGTGAGTTTAAATTAATTTGCATAGAGCTGAAAATTGGTAAAGGTCTTAGGCGGACTATTATAAATAAAATATCAAAAGTCCCCATCGATTCCATATCTGCTAAAAAAATTATTCAAAAGGTCTAAAATATTAGTTCTTTGAAATTTTTCTGGTAAGCATTAAGCGTTATCATAAAAACAGATCACATAGAAATTGTGCATTATGCAATTATCTACAAAATTTGTTCTTATACTTGAGATATAGCGATTATAAAATTTGAAAAAGTCGTATTCTACGTAATATGCAAACACATTTCCGCACCGCCTGTGAGGTAGTGTACTTGGCGCACTTTTTTTAACGTGGTTTCTCTGTTAGGCAAATTCTACGATCTATTGTGATTCAGTTGTATCAAATAATATTCTATTAATTGAAAAATGGTACACTATTGTAAACGATTAAAGTGGCGCCTGAATTATTGTTGATTTGGAGAAAAATTTAGTCTGACTGAGAATGTTCAAATGCAACTTCAACAGTAATGTCTTCTTCATTTTGTTCTGCTTCTTCTTCTTCTTCTTCTTCTTCTTGCTGGATATCTGTAAATTGTTCTGATATAGATGATTCAGCCTTATTGATATAAAAATCCTGATCGGTTACAATTCATTCAACATTTGAGCAAGACTGGCCTCGACAATTGGTACATACTAGTGAACAAAATAATCCGAATTTTTTATAGCCACAATTTACAATACAACCCTTTTTGCAAATGCAAAAGATGGTGTTAAGAAGTTTATCCGGAGCAGGTGGGAGTAAAGTTTGGATTGGGTCCAAAGTATTATCTATTAATTTCCAACCCCAGTTTTCTGGATCCTGTTGATTGCCTAGCCACACTTGAAAACTTGACAGTATACTCGGTATAAGTGTTGATAAGCAGACGCAGATGTCGGAGGAAGACAAAATAGAGTTGGTTGTACTCTTTCATTGTTAAGTGTATTTTTTACAAAACTTAAATATCTATATACAATTAATTTTTTTTGTAGCTCCATATATAACAAGAAGAAGCCGAATTCCGCTTGTGGTGATGTCTTGTGGAGAAAAGTCAATATTTTCAAAAATAAAATCCTGTTTTTCAAACAATTTTAATACTGTTGTTTTACCCCTTTTGAACATTGCCGATGTAGTATCGCAGCCAGTTATTGCATGTAAAAATAAGATATGATTTTGACATTTTGGATAAGCGGATTGATAAATATATTTTCGTTTGTTGTTGACACTTTCCAGGTTTCAAAGAATAAATAATCTTATCAGTTGGAATTTGTGCAGTCAGTAGTATTAATATATCAATATCTTCCCCAACAACGATAGTTGCATTTGTTGTATTAACTTGTTCTATTTCTGTTTCAATGATGAGGACATCGGCGTCAAATGATCAGCTTGTTTCACTAAAATGTTCGCAGTTGTAAATTTTTCACATAACATAAAAATGAAGCGAGACTTGTTGTGAGTATTCGCAAGAAATCGTTGTTGGTTTGTTGTTAAAACTGTGTCATAAATTGATCAAAAACGACATCAGAAGATGAAGATGTGTTTGTACTTCGACGACGTTGTTCTGCAGCTTTAATATTTTTTTTATAATCAGGATAACCATCAAATATTATAGAGTTACTCTATGACCAAAATGTCTACGTACATATTGATCTTATTCATCATTTTCTCCAAATCGACGATAACTCGGGCCACTTTAATCGTTTACAATAGTATCAGTTTTTAATTAATAGAATATTATTTGATAAAACTGAATCACAATAGATTGTAGAATTTGCCTATCAAAGAAATCGCGTTGAAATATCAAATGGAAAGAAAAAAAAAATTCTGCGATTGGTGTTCAAACAGCTTGCGTACAAGTGCGCAATACAGTGAGACATTTTCATGTTTTCCCGTAGAAGAAGTAGGCTTTGTATAGCCATTCAGGCGTCCGCCGACATTAGAATGTCGTTGGCTTTGCGGCCTCCGTCTACATGAGAATGTCACCGTGCAACCTGTGATTTCCTTTATACATATTACATCGCAACGTATAATTTCGAGATTGAACCTACGTACTGTACCTGTAATTTTCTTTATACACATTATATCGCAACGTATATGCGCAAAAATATACATTTAACAACTAACTACCGCTAGTACAAGGTTCCTTATTTACATCATTATCGTTAGGGGTGGTAATACTGAGCAATTGCCGATGGTGAGAAAAGTACGACAGGTAAGCTAACGTTTGTACATTCGATACGTTTCGAGTAAAGATTCCGTCGATGCACATCATATTTCGCGTTGGCGAGAGGTCCACCGAATTATTCAGCTCGCAACCGAACGACGTTTCATGGATGAATTGACGGAATCGCAATCCCTAGTCCAAACGGAAATCGATGTTGAGATCACCGTAGACTACGATCGGTAAATCGTATAGCTTTATTTCATCGATAAAGAGAAACAGACCTTTCAGCTTGATCGAGTACGGCAGTAGATAACGCTCGAAGAACTTGATCTTATCGTTCAACGTCGTCCCATTTGAGAGGTACGTCGAAAAAAGTAACACACGCTATGTCTATCGATCGTCGTTTCGGCTTTGCACATATCATCGACGTCCTTTTTGCGGGAAACGTTGGAATGAAGGAACGCAGTGTGCACGCCACAACGGTTTACACGAGACTAAATTTAATTTATAATTACTACGATAATTGTTCTGTGCGCTCAGCAAATATAAACAAGGAAATGACGTATGAAGCACACAAACCTACGATCTTCACAGGTCTTTACAAGAGTCGTTATAGGAAACACTTTTCCATTTCGTGACGCTTTTCGAGTTTATGTGCCAAAGTAAAGACACGAAAATATTAGTAATCAGTTGTATTAAAGTAAAAACATAAAATTTTCGTAACGATTTCTGTGACGCTCCATTTCGTGACGCTTCCATTTCGTAACGCTTTTCGAGTTTATTTGCCAAAGTAAAGACATAAAAATGTCAAAAAGTGCGCCAACTACATAACCTCACAGGTGGTGCGGAAATGTGTGCACATTATGTAGAATACGACTTTTCCAAATTTTATAATCGCGATATCTCAAGTATAAGAACAAATTTTGTAGATAAATCATAATCTACAATTCGTATGTGATCTGTTTTTATGATAACGCTTAATGTTTACCAGAAAAATGTAAAAAAACTAATATTTTGACCTTGAATAATTTTTTTAGCAGACATGGAATTGGTGGAGAATTTTGATATTATATTTGTAATAGTTTGCCTAAGACTTGTACCAATTTTCAGCTCTATGTGAATTAATGTAAATTAAACTGTCTATTTGGACCGGACTATAACCTGTTTGGCAATATTGAAATTCAGTGCCAAGCGCTATTTGTCTTGAAAACGATCTGTTCAACAAGCACAAGTATTATCCTCCTTTGAACATAACAGCGTTTGGAAATATCAATCCAGATAATTAATCCTAGGATTTATTACACATGTAAATTTCAATATATAATTGAAAAATTCAAATAATATGCTATTTTAGTATTTTTAATTTTTCAATTTAAATTAAAAATATATTTGAACAAATTTTTCGGCTTCATTCACAACCTTTTTATACATATTAATTTTGTAATATAAAATTTGAAATACATGTTGACAACTTTTAACTAAAATCAGCACAATCTTTAACTGATCCTGGTCGTTGTTTATTAAAAAAAAAAAAAAAATAAAACAATCGAGGAGAATGCGCGCGTTTTTGCAAAACTACTGTAAATCACTTTTAAAAATCTTTTTACGTTATTTTTTAAAAAACAATACCCCCCTCTATGTAGAGATTAGATTTTCTTAATTCCTACCGATTCGGTAAACTGCTGTCTAATTTTTTATCGAGTTCCAGTGAATCGATCATTAAAATATCCTTTGTAGTTCGGGAATTTTGTCTAAATTAGATAACTGAACAATCGCCCAATATTAAAATCACGAATATTGCTTGTTTATTTTTTTTTTTTAACGCCGTGACACATTTTAAACTCTAGTAGTAATATACTGACTTTTTTAATTTAAAAAAATTACACAGAACTAGACTCGTAATATTTACCCATTGCATAAACACGTTATTTTTATTCTCTGATTTTTGTTTAAAAAAAGTGTTGAAGTAAATATTTATCAAATTATTCAGAATAACTTCAAAATCAGTCGCGTTTCATAGTCACGATAACCCCTTTGAGAAACTAACCAGAAGAAGAAGAAGAAGAAGAAATGTATATTTGCGCTTAATTTTTTAACAAATAACAATACATAACTTAAGCGGGTAATCTGTACCGGAAAAACATGATTTCCTTATCAGATAACTTAATATATACATATATCAGAACACGAAAATGATAAACAAGAAAAAGAATCTATAATTATAGACAGGAAAAGTTTAAAGAAACCTGACACATTAGCTTATTAAATAGTTTAAGTTTTAATGACTCAGCATAAAATTAGCATAATCTCGCAATTTAGATGAAATTCTAAGAGTTCATGAAAAGAAATTAACAATTTGGTGAGAAACAGAGATATAGGGCTGTAAAAATACTCAGAGTAATATATGTTTCATTCGTCTGTGTTTATATTTCTTGTATCTATGTTTTAAGGACTGATAATTATTATACCTGCCTATATTGTTTATAGTTATAATGTCAGACATAGCGCAATAATTAAAGAAACTTATTGCACGTTCTTTTATAATCTCACTGACATACGGAAAATGCAGATAATCGTGCATGGTTTTAATGCGTGTGTATCGTGACTTATTTAATATGATTCTAAAACAATGGTTTTGAATTCGCTGGAGCTTCATTAAGTTACTATGGCTGGTCGAACACCAGACTGGAGCAGCATATAATAGCGTGGGTAGTAATACCGCTTTATAAATCATGAACTTATTAGACACTGTTAGACATGATTTTCTATTAAAAATCGGAAACAGGTTACATAACTTACGCTGAGTTTTATAAATACGTTGATTTATATGCTTTGTAAACGTAAGCTTTTTATCTAGTGTCATGCCTAAGTGAGTTACCTCATCTTTCCATTCGATCGTATTGTTTTTAATTTTAACGTGATTGTTAATTGTTGGCCTGCGCTTTGTAAATATAATTGCCTCAGATTTATTTTCGTTGATATTAATTCTCCATTTAGTGAAGTATTTGACTAACTTATTTGCGGCATCCGTGAGTCGTCGACATATTGTATCAATTCGGTAGGATGTGGCGACAAGTGCAGTGTCATCAGCGTAAAGATTTAGACTTACATGATTTGTAAGCGGAAGGTCGTTTATGTATAAGATAAAAAGGTAGGGACCCAAGATGCTCCCCTGAGGAACTCCAGCGGCACAAAATTTCTTACTAGATTTAACATTTTTAATTTGCACGTAAAACTAAGTTTTGATAAGCAGTACTAAGTATTGTGGATATCCATATTTGATTAATTTAAATACAATGCCTTCATGCCAAGTGATATCAAAAGCCTTTTCAAGATCAATGAGTACTAGACCGGTATGTTTACATATTTTGGTTAAAATTGTCAGTGATTGTATCGCATAAAGCGGCAAGTTGCATTGTCGTACCTAAATTAGGCCTAAATCCAAATTGGAATTCCCTAAAAATAGCATTTGTGTCACTGTACTTGTTTAGTCTAATTAAGATTAATTTTTCAAAGATTTTGCTGATATTACTTAATAGACTAATAGGCCTGATATTTTGCACAAAGGAAGCATCCTTTCCATGCTTCGCAAGAGGTATCGTTATTGAGGTTCTCCAGGATAAAGGGTAATAAGTTAAGCGTAGGTAGGAATTAAAAAGGCTAACTAACCCGAGGATAGCTTTTTTTGGGAGATTCTTGATCATGCGGATGTGCACCAAGTCATTTCCGACAGAGTTTGTGTTTCTCAATGTACGAATGCATTTCTTAACTTAGAGGCGTAGTAAAAATATGTGGATTTGATGTAGGGGACGTTTGGCATAGATATCTGTTTATAGCTTGTCTGACGCTGCGAACGTGATAGTGTGTAGATAAGCATTCATTTTGCTTATGTATATTGTGAAAATGGGTAGCAAGTACTTCGGTTTTGTCTTTAATGGAATATGCAATCTTATTAATACTTTTTGGAATTGTGATTGGCGGCAGCTCAGTCTGATTTCTACAGAAACGTTTGTTTACTTTCCACAGAGTGTTGTTGTCTTTATGGGACAAATTCTTCAAAAATACGTTCCATTTTTCATTTCTCTCATGAAGTAGCCGGGCTTTTACCAGCTTATTTAATTTGTTATATAATTTTTTGTATGCAATGGAAGAAGGAAACTGATTTTTTTTGGCTCATCCTACGGCAAAAATTTTTAATACTAATAAGAAAACCAAGTTTTCTAGAAGCAGTAAAAGGTTTATGCGGAGATAATTTGGGTACAGATTTTTCGACAGCGGTTAATAATATTGAAGTTAGAGAAGATATAAATTTATCTATTTCCGGAGGTGATTTCAAGGTAGCAGGTAGTATGATATGTTCCTTGATAAAAGCTTGGTAGAGATTCCAGTTTGCTTTAGGGTAATTATATCGCTCCACGGAAGGGGTTTGAGTAAAGGTGGTATTTATTTCAAAAATTACAGGATTATGATCAGAAGATAATTGGCTGACTGATATGGGGTCCGTAAATTTGTGAAATCCCTTCGCTAAGATTCCGTCAATGACACTAGGTTTGAGACGAGGATTTCGCGGAAAAAATGTAGGCGTAGCTGGGAAACAAATTTGAAAATGGTTTGTCATAGATAAGTTTAATAAAATATTACCAGCTCGATTTGCATTATGGCAATTCCAAGCGCGGTGTTTGGCATTTAAATCGCCTATAATCAATGTCCGGGAGTTTATTCTTAAAAGATGCTTAATGTCCTCTTCAAAAAATTTCGGCACATTAGGTGCTCTATATACAGAAATTATAGCCAGATTATCATTTTCCACGCCAAGTTTAATTCCAATTGCTTCAATTCGCTTAGTTTTTATTTGAGGTAGCGGATCGAAACTTATACTATTGTGTATAAGCAAGGCAACACCACCACTGGTACCTGAATTGTCATTTCGGTAAGTATAATAATTTCCAACTTTAAAGGGCATGTTTAAGTTTAGCTTAGTTTCCGAAAGACGGAAACTAACCAGTGTCGATGATGATTAAATTTGATTATTGACGATGAAGCCTTTTGCGGTATTTTGCAGGCAGGTTGTACTGTTCGGTGAATTCGACTATTTCGGCAATAATAATGACTATTAATTAATTATAAATTAAATGGAACAACAAGAATTTTCTTTCATATTTAGAATTTTCGTTTCCTCGGAATTTCAAGTGCTTCTTGCCTTCTGCAAGAATTTATATACGCATTAAGCCCATTATCGATACTGATTAATAATCCAGGCAAAATAGACAAAAAACAGGTTCATTCGGTGAAATTCTTATAAACCGGACTTTTTGGGCTTAAAATTTAGCTAAAAATCAGTGGAATGCAACCCTAAATTTATGGATATACGGGAGGTGCGGAACCATTATTTATATCGAGCGTGATTAACGCAAATGTAACATTTCATTCTCCTTTACGGTATAAATGTTGTCGCAGATCCCAAAAACACATGGATTTCATCTGACTTGGGTACCACCGGTATAAAGAAGAGTATGATCAACGTAACATCCAATGTTTTTCCAAACTGCTTTACTACTGATGTTGATTTTAAACATTTCATGTATATATTAATGTCGGCAAGTCTGTACCTTAAATCGGATTGTATTAGTTCAAATTTTTATCTTCTTTTCTTTAGATTTTATCGCGTTTTTTATCTTACACTGAATATGTGAAGCCGAATGAACAAAAGTCACCAGGTTAAAGAAAAAATAAAGAGTCTGTACTTTTTTTTAAGAAGAAGAAACTCGCCGATGGCTTTATTCGGTATCGTAGCAATCAAACGAAATATTTTAGAAATCGTCGAGGTGAAAGAAGGGAAAAACAAGCTTGGTAAATAACAGAGAATCGAGACTTACAAATTAAAAATAAAAACGAAAACGTTTAACAAAAACAAAAGTTCATTCGAGATATTTTAATAAAAATTTTGTATAAAAGCTTCAACCGAAATCAAGACAAATTAACGCTCACGAGAACTGAAATAGTTATGAATATACAAAAATCTGAAAAAATCAAAAATTTAAAATAAATATTAATGATCTGTTATAGGCTGTTCTTCTTACCTTTAAAAGAAAACAGAGAAAAATTTTTAGATACCCCTCATCAATAGTTTATGCAGATTTTTTTATTACAAGTATAATCAATAACATATGTGATTTTTATTATTAATGTTCATATACGGTGTGTGTAATTCATTTATGTAAATTATTAATACATATGAATCAAAATGATGGAAATGATTAGTATGAATATTAGTGAAAAACGTATTGTTATTTATAAAATAAATATGTGAAAAAAAATTTCAACCTCCCTCTCCTTTCAAAATTCTGGGCACGGGCCTGAATTAACGTGAAATGAATCATCATTAAATCGCACGCGAGATTGAACTTTTACATTTGTGGCTACTTCAAAATCTACTAAAACATAATTAAAAATGAGAAACAAGCATTTTCTTAATTTAAAAAGTGATATAATTACACACATAATTGTTAAATTAATAAAAACACCGAAGTAATGTACAAAATATTTTAATTTGTGCATGGTAATACGAAATAACGTGAAATACATCGTTTGAAGTCTGTGTGCAATAATTTCAATGTGGTTAAAACAAAAACAAACACAAAATTCCACACAGCCGCTAGGAAAACTAAACAATCTCAGTTCAATTTAGTTGATCCGGAAGACAAGTCCACGAATCGGAAATCATTCCGAATAATAAACATATCTCTATGCAACCGTAATTTCTGTTTACAAAATAGAGCCAGATTAAAATCTATCTCACTAATTAAAACATTTTAAAAAGGGGCTGCAAAGTTAAAAATAAATTACAAAAAAGAAGCCCTTCAAAAAACATTTCAAGTTCTCTTACCGATATGAAAAAATTACACCCCGCACGATCCAACATTAAAATGTTAAAATTACGTGATGATTTTTATAAAGTTTTTCGTAAATATTTTCATAATTTCCGATTTCTTCGGAGCTTTTTTCTTTTCATTTCTGCGAATTTTACGGAATATCCTGAGTGCGCATTCCACTTAAACAGTTTTCGGTCACTGTAAGAACTAAGGGCAATCTCTTTTATCTCATTGGAGCCCCAAATTTGAGCAATCTGCAAGCAAAATTTAAGCGGGAATAATTTTTATATGCTTAACTAAAAAAAAAAAAATATATAGAAAAAAGTTTTACCTAATTATAGAAACGAAATTTAGAAAATATTGATCCAAAATTATGCCAAATTAAGAATAAATTTCTATATGAATGTAACACATGCGTGATAAAAAATAAATTATACTTTAATCTGTAATCTACTTTTTTTTTCCGTTTTTTTTCGTGGGGACCCGCTAAATTTTCAAAAAGTAAATATTTTAATTCGGAAACAACGGACATAGAAGAAAAAGACGGGTCAAATATGCAATAGAACGGAAAAAAATGATAACAGAACATTCGATGAAGAGAAAAAGTATCCAAAAAATGTGATCGAAATCGTTAATTAAAATATTTATCCAACGAAACAAAAGTGAACAATAAAAAAAAAAAAAAATTAAAAGAAATTTTTAAAAATAGCCTTTTATTTATGCTCTAATAAGTACAAAATTACTTTATTAGTGTGCAACTACCAGATACGCATCTTAACATTAAAATCGGAAATTACAAAATACTATTCTGAAAAATAAAAGCGGTGGCCGCAGTTAAAAAAATATTCCATGTGTGTGGTATTGTGATGCACAACAATGGAACAACATTAAATGGTGATTGTAGTTTTGGCTTAGGGGATGTATTATAATATTAATATTTAATTATTAATCTGCGGCCTCCGCTTTTATTTTTCAGAATAGTATTTTGTAATTTCCGATTTTAATATAAAGATGCGTATCTGATAGTCGCACACTAATAAATTTATTTTGTACTTTTTAGTGCATAAATAAAAGGCTATTTTAAACTAAAAAAAATTCTATTTTTTTTTTATTTTTCATGTTTTAGTCTGGCCTTTCTACTATGTATTTCAATAAAAAACAATAAATTTAGAATTGTGTATTTTATTTCGTTTTATTTTATTCAATATCTTGATTATAGGACATTTACAGAAATTTCTGTTACATTTTATTATTCAATTATATTGTCTTTTGTTTTTCATACAATACATACGGAATTCTAAACGCATGAAACATAATGTTTGACTAATAGCAATCTTTCCATTGCTATATCACATGACCGAAAAAAAAAATATTTCTTTGAAACTTTCGAGCTTTCGGCGCCCCAAGGGTCCGATTTTAAAGTTGGAAACGTAAATGTTCCAAAGTAAAAAAATATACGAGGATGCGCATTTTTTTTAACCTTATTCAAAATTTTTAGCTATAAAGCTGAGCCACAAGCGAGGATTACGCGTCATATTTGTGCTTTTTTAAATTTCTGGTAAACTTCCAATGTTTTGTTAAGAAAATGAAATACGAGTTTTCTACCGACAGATAGCGCGCTCTTTCCAACAGTATATCATATGACCGGGGGAAAAAAAATCCAAAAGTTCGAGCTTTCGAAGCCTCGAGGAGCTAATTTTAAAGTTGAAAACCTAGATGTTCCAAACCAAAGAAATATTCATGCATGTGCATATTTTCAACCTAGTTCAAAATTTTTAGCTATAATACTCGCGTCGCAAAGAGGAAGCTACATATTTGATATTGCGCTTTTTTGAACTTTTCGTAAACTTCGGAAGTTTCATTTAAGAAATAAAATACGATTTTGTTCTCGACAAATAACGATCTTTCCAACAATATAATCACATGGCCGGGAAAAAAAATATTTTTTTGTCAAAATTTCAAGCTTTTTAAAGCTGGAAACCCAGATGTTGCATAATATCGTATTGTCATTTATAACAAGCATTTCTGCAAAAGGACACTGTTTTAATTCATCGGGAAAGTAGGTGAAAAATCATTTCCAAAATTCTCCTCAGTTCGGCGCCCCGAGGGTCTAATTTTAAAGTTGGAAATCCGGATGTTGCATAATATCGGGAGTAGGTGAAAAATCGCTCGCAAGATTCCCCCCAGACAGACAGAAGGACAAATCGAGTTAAATAAAAGGCAATAAAAATCTGAAAAAAGTATCCTCATATTACTTACAAGTAAATTCTTGGTTCCGCTTAATCAAACGTTGTCAAAATTCAGATTGTCTTTTCCATTTGAAATTGTGTATATTGTTTAGTAAATTTAACACGGTGTATAACAAATTTACGATGATCCAGCCTTCTACAAATATAATTCTAAGCTATTACTCACCACATCATTAAAGTATTTTTCATGACAAAAAAACAAGCAGTAGAATAATAAAATTTTAAATACTCAGTATAAAAAAAAAAAAAAACATCTTAAGACTGAATATCAAATACATACTTTTGGAGGAATGGATCCTATCTTTAGGAGCAAAAAAAAGAAAACACATAAGTAAACTTATAGATTATTATCTAACATATTAATGCAAACTACAAGGGTGATAAAAAAAAAAAACGAAAAAAAAGTAAGTGTATGCATTAATTTTACCTTTATATTGTTAATAGGATATAACGTGACTATGTATTATTAGGCCTATTCCAAAAACAAAAATATTGTTCTTCAGTAAGTGCTAAACCCATGTGCTGGCACAGTGGATATAATACCAAAATGGTGAGGGAGTGTGACGTACCTCCTCCACTCAGCCAACCTATGAGGCCCGCCTATGCATCAACTAATCAGCGCTTGCCACTTCCACACTCGCACATGTCTCACAATTGTATGTCAATACTGCACACATACACATACAAATACACACACATTGCTTTCTAATAGGAGAAAGGTTTCCCAGTTGGCCATTATGTGGAAAGCAGAGCTGTGTATCTACCCTATCAGTGTCATTGCCAAATAAGCCTCTCTCCCCACTATTTCTTCCCCATCTAGTGTCATCTGCATTTGATAAAGACAAACAGGAGCGGCACCTTTTTAGCTTTCTACACTAACATTTTCTGCATCTGGAACAATAGTATTTTATATTACAAGGAATATGAAGTATTTTAAAAAATAAGAAATGAAATTAAATATAATAAAAAATAAACTATTTTACAATGATCCCTATAGTTTAGTAGTTAGGTATCAAGTAGTAAAGACAGCAGTGTATGTGGTGTGTGTGTGTGTTATACCATAAGGCTCACTATCATTTTATTTACTTGTAACATTATTTATGTAAAACAAAAAATAAAATTTTTGCATATGCATGATATAAAAATATCTATTGAGGAGCAATCCCCGCAGAATAGTTATGCATTCCAGAACATGTGCGTGTACATTTGTTTGTTAAAGTATGGAAAAGCCGTTAAAAAGTGAAGACAACTAAACAGCTATTATTGTTTTAGATAATGTGCCTTTGTTTCAATAATTGTTACTCTCTATTTTATGTATGAAGTATGAAAACGATTGCTTATGCGAAATAGGACGTTAACGATGTTACTGATAGAAAACTATGCCTTGAAACGTCTTTGTAAGAAGTCAAGGGAAAAAAGCTGTTTTGTTGCAGTAAGAAATGTTTTCTTCGGTTGGAAAATTACAAAGAAGTGGATGAAATAGCGTGCGACGTGTGCAGAAATTTTCGTTTTTGTCAATGTCGTTGCGCGACATACGTGAAATGAGGAAAAACTTCATTATGGTGGATAGGATCGGTCGCCGTAACCGATTGCATCAGTTTAATTTGAAGTAGTACGTGTTGTTAAAAAATGAATAATGAATCTATTATAAGTGTACTAGAGATAGATGCACGTCCGTGTTCGACAACATCAGAATAAAAGTCAAAGGCAACCTCGACAAATTATATATAAAAAAATAGGAAAAATACTACTTCGCGCATTAGATGTGGACAAGAAAAAGCAAAAAGATTTCACATTTCCAGATGAGATTAATAATGAATGCCAAAGTCAGTGTAAATTACCGGTGAATACAGAAGAAGAAGAAGCCGCCAACGAGCATCTAGCAGCCTTCCAACTCGACATAGACATTTATAGATCAACAAGGATATTTGTAAATCCAAACTCGGTGATGTCTTCATCTCTACGATTCTATAAAAAAATAAATTGTACCTTCATTATAGTCGAAACGTGAAAACTTTCCTGCTTACATTGGATGTAATTATTGAAATATCTAGCCATCGCATTGAAAGAAGACTCGTACAAATTCGATTTTTACCGCCTAAACTAAACGTGGCCCCACTTAATATTATTAAATATGTTCCAAGTACTCGCTGTAAATAATATATTGTAAGAAAAACAAAATAGTAAATATATTAAAGGAACATTTTACGTATTTCATTTCTATACTACATATGAAGTGAGAAATTCTGAGTTCATAAAATCTTACCATCTGCCAGTATGTAGGCAAAAAGAACGTGTGCACGAACAAACAATAAGACAAAAGATGATGAAAGAAACAAAAGAAAGAAAGAAATCGAGCGACACACTATGCAGCAATACAAAGACAAAGTAAAGGAATAAAAAGATACCAGTGGAGAACAAGTATTGTCCCATGCATCGCGTGAAATAGATTTTTGATGTTGCGTATTTGGTCTTGTATTGGGATTAGAATTTCTAGTACTGGAAACATCTTCGCTGCTTCTTCCGCGGCCATGCCAGCTGCTCCCTTGTTTTCCTTTATGTTAGAATGTGATGGGATCCGGCATACGATCTTTTGCGCAAATGTTTAAGATACGCTTTGGTCTCCTCAACAGTTTTACTTAGGCAATTACTTACATGGACATAATAGGAAGGATTTAAATAATCTTTTAAACGTAAATTTCAATTTTATGGCAGAACTTCTGCGTTTTGTTATATATTTTGAATTTCATTTTTAAAGGGTTATCTAGTGATAAGTGATGAATTTTTTAAGGATGATTTTTGAAGTCGTTTTAAATTCCATTTTATGCTTGGTATATTTTAGACGGTTTTTTGAATTTTTTTGCCCCTCGAGGAAATCGCTAAGCTTGAAGTTATAGATTGTCATAGATAGAATTTTAATTGTAATTTATGATTCAATTGTGAAGTTTATAAGTCAATCCGTTTGTGAGTTATCGAATATTTTAATTAAATATATATTTTTGTCGTTTCTGAACCATCCTATTAGGATTCCGTACATTATGTACGGAATCCTAAATAAATAGCTTCTTAATTTGTTTTGATCTGGTAGACAATGGCATGCCAAGGGCAGCCCCCCCCCACGAAAAACTGCGGATAAAGCCCCCTCAGAAAAATATGTTTTATACCAGTATATATAACATTTATTTAATAAAAATCCGAGAAAATTAAACGAAAAGCTAAATAAATGCGAAGAGTGATCGTTTGAATTAATAAAATTTAATTTTTTAACAACCATATTAAATATTATATCGTCGTCATAAAAATAAAGCAAAGTGCCCACCGAACCAAGAAAACAAAATCCAGAAATTTCGAATAGTTGGAAAAAGTAAAAATTCGATAAAAGAAAATCATGTGAAGTAAAAGATAAAGGCGTTTTTATTTCACTTCATAATAAAGCCTCTTTTTATTTATATAAAACATTATCAGTAGCGAAAAAAAACTGTATTCTTTTTTTCTCTATCGACAGAGGTGATTTATGCCCCCCCCCCGGGGGGGGGGGGTGAAACGTTGGCAGCCACTGCTGGTAGATGTCAAATTAATTCCATTTCAACATTTTTATGTCTTGGAGAAAGGTACCGGTAAATAAATAAGATTCGCTGCCAATACTACATACACTATATATCAAATAGAATAATACATCTTTGCTGGGTAAAAACTGAATCCTCTCGATTTGGGTAAGGAAGGAAGAAAATGTTTGGATTCAATGCTACTCAGCACGATAGGCTGGTGTAAATTATCCTCCTATTAGTCTTTCGTGCTAGCATGAACCTTTTATCCCTGTTTCTCTCGTCAACTGGAAGCAGAGATCCTGTGTCTGTTCCTTGAGAAAAGTAAAAATAATTAAATTACGTATTAATTAATGAAAGAATAAAGTAGATCGCAAGCGTTCTGTACTTTGACACGATGATTAAGCTGTTCCAGAATAAATTAACCATTAACCGCGTTACTCTTGTTTCTACGACATATCGGATATATTTTGCGTGGGAAATATTTAACATTGTGTATTACGGTTTAATTGTAAATTTGTATAAATTTCTCTATTGTCTTTTTCGTTCTCATCACGCTTACGTAACGTCTGAAAAGCATTTAGCTAAATCGGAATAATCAAGTAACGATCGCAGCAATCTATATAACAATGCGATGAAAAAAATAAAAACAATAGAAAACACACAATGTTTACTTATGAATAATCAAAAGAAAGGAAACATAGAAATAAACTACAGTAAAATATACGTAAAGGAAATATTATGCCTAAACAGTATTAGTACACATTAGAACTGAACAAGTATGTAACCTCCTCTCGGATAATAAACAATTATTTAAATACTTTTAAAAGGTGCTGGAAGTAAAGTGAGCCACAAAGACTTAACAAAGCTTATTAAAGTTGCCTAATTATTAAATTCAAAATTCGATGTTGTAAAAAATCGATGTAAAATTGATGAGAAGCGAGAACTATTTAAAATAGTCAACATATCAAACTTCGACGTCGACAAAGATTAAATGAAAATTTTAGTTATAGTAGAAGGTTTTTTTCTTTTTTTATATATATTTTTAACGTGCCATATACAGCGACCAGGGGCTAGAGGCGCAGCATCACAATAAACTTTTGAGATCTGTCGCTTTGAAAAATTCGAAGAATCGAAAAATTCTTTCACCATCACCGAGAAACTCAACTAATGGTGAAGGGAGTGAAAATTTTGGGCTTATCGTTTTTTACTCTGGATAGTCATTGAAAAAGTGTTCATTACTCAATGAATCATTGCAACGAAAACAATGAAGCGGTAAATCCTTGTTCAAAAGGTACGAATGAGTAATTGAAGTACGACCAATGTGAACTCGACAAAGAGCAGTTTTCTCTCTACGGCTAAATTTTACTGTGGTTGACCATGACTCTGAAGATTGGTTGAGATGTCCAACCAAGCGTCGTAGAATTTTTCGTCTATAAACATTCGATATTCGGTACTGGGTTGACGTATGATGCTTCTTTAGTAGCTTGGTCCACTTCAGATACTACTGTGGCTCGGGGTCCATACGAAGATTATTTAGTAGGGTGTATTTTGCGATACCGAAATGATTTTCTTTGCTGTGGGATGTGGTTCTGATCGTGAAACTTGAACAAGCTTTATAGTGCTTTTAAAAAGTTAGTACAAATTAAATTTTTATCCAAAGAAACATTAACAAAACTGAGTAGACTGAAGGTGGTGAGCAACGAATTGTATCGAATTGATCTGATACTATTGTGCGACCGGTTCAATTTACTATTTTGGGTCCGTCTGTGAATTTAAGTTTATAATTTGGCTACTTTCAAATTCTTGAAAAACGTGAACTGGAATATCATCGGTGTAATCGTTTCCTATTTCTAAAGTTAAATCGGATTGAAAGCTCTGTTGAAGGCGGTAATGCTTGTTTTAGGATGTCGTATAACTTTGGTTGCAAAGTATCAGGAGAGTAGAACAAATCCGATGTTTGCGTTAAGAAATGTATATCTGTAAGTGAAGATGTGGAAACAGTAATAATTCGACCAAGAGTGGCGCTTAAATTGTTTTAAGATCCATCCGGTTCTGACCCGTTTTCCCTATAGCCACAAGATGATTTTCTATAGATGAAAATGATTTCAAATTTTTTAGGGCCTTGCGCCTATTTCTAATAGCTTCGGAACATTTATCCGTCTACCATGGGACATGTCGGAGTTTGGAGTTTGTGCTGTTATTCGGAAGTAGTATGGACGGTGAAAATTTTTTTGGCCGCAGAGGTGAGAAATTCAGTTCTATCTGTCTCATTTGTATTATCGTAAATTCTTCGATCGAAATTACGATCACAGTATCATCTATATAAATTCCAATCGGTTTTGTTATAATTTTTTTAAAGTAGAATTATTTTTGAGTACAAAAATTCATGATGAATGATTAGTAGTGAATGATTGCTGCCGGCAAGATCGGTGTATCTGTGTACCAAAGTGAAGCAGCTAAGATAACGAGAAGTAATATGACTAAATCTGTATTCGACCATTTCTGATAAGAAAAGTTTGCAGTGTACAACTGTGTTGCAATTCAAAATGGTCAAATCCTGATTTGAAATGACCGATTCGATGATCTTGCCGTTTTTATTGCATATCAAACTTTCCCAAGCCGGCGTATGGAAGTTTAAATCACCACAAAAAATAAGTGGTTTTAGTGGCACTGAATGAGATATGTAAGATGCTCTTCCGAAACGTTTAATCGAGGCGGTAAGTAAGTGATGCAAATTATTACACGTTTTTTTTTATGAAAACTTTTTCAGCGATCATTTGAAGATTAATGTAAAGATTAATTTTTTTTAAATGAATATATGATTAAGTGGCCAATATAACTCCACCCTAACCAAAAGCTGCAATCGTATACTACTAACAGAGATTAATTTGTTAATTTCATGGGTAGCCAATCGCGTGTGTTTTCATGTACCTCTGGGGTTCCTCAAGGTTCCAATTTGGGTCCTCTACTCTTTTTGTTGTTTATAAATGACTTGGCGAAAGGTGTTAATAAATCACAAATAGCTATTTATGCGGATGATATAGAACTTTATTATAACATCTCAAAAATGAATGACTGTTTAAGTTTGCAGCATGATTTAACATCTACGAATATACTTCATTGGAGATATGATAATAGAATCAGTTTTAATATTAATAAATGTGATGTTATTTTATTTACAAAATCAAATACTCCTATATTACATGATTATTTTATGAATGATACAATTTTGAAGAAAATTAGTAGTGTAAAAGATTTAGTTGTATTACTTGATCCCAAGTTGAAGTTTGATGACCAAGTTCGACAAAGAACTTTAAAAGCGAGTCGTATATTATTATTTATTATTCGTCGCTGTTCACTTTTTCAGAATTTAAAAACATTATTGGTTGTTTATTACTGGCATATACGGTCACAGTGAAAATATGCAAATATTGTTTGGAATCCTTCTAATAAGAATCGCATACTTTTACTTGAAAGGGTTCAAAAGCGTTTTTTAAGGTGGCTGCACTTTAAGTTTCATTATAGTGATATGTTCAAGGGCGTCGCCAGCCAATGAACCCGGGGGGGGGGGGTGATAGAAAGAGGATATGAGTTATAGGAAAAATAAAATTTATAAGTTGTAAAGGCTTAATATTTTATTAAACGAGAATAAAATCTTAATTAAAACATAATTTTCGTGGGTTTCTGACAAATTGTTCATGATTACGCGCCTATGAATACGCATCATGGCCAGTTGATTAAAAAGTTTTAAGGCTTCAGGGGGGGCTGCTGCCCCCTCCTGCCCCTCGCTGGTGACGCCCGTGGATATGTTTCCATTCAATTATAAACAACAGTTGCAGAAGTTCAGAATGTCCACGTTAAAAAATAAAAGGAAAATATCTGCTGTCTTATTTGTACGTAATTTAATGATGTTAATTGACTTTCAAAAGTTAGTTTCCGGGTTTCCAGAATAGAGACCAGAAAAATTCAATTATCGCATGTACCGCTCGCAAGAACAAAGCTATATACGAATTCTCCCCTTTTGACTGCGGTAAAAATAACAAATTATTTCTTAATGAACGAATCGGAGACAGACATGTTTTTTAATAACATGAATAAGTTTAAGCAGATAGTTTAATTATTTTACTGCTCAATTGATTAATTAAAAGTGTGCGCAATCTACCCTCTTCTATATATTAGCGTCATATGAACAATTTTAATACGTAACTTATATTAATTCGCCAGGCCCGTGTGAAAATTTTCTTCACATATTTATATTATAAATATCAATACATTTTTCGCTAATATTCATGCTATTAATAGTTTCCATTATTTTGATTTATATATTAAAAATTTACATAAATGAATTACCCCGTATATGAACATTAATAAAAATTACATATACCTGTAATAAAAAGTTTTTCCTTAAGATATTAATGAAGTACCCAAAAATATGGAGCATATTTTTTCTTTTTTCTTTTAAAAGTAAGAACACCCTAAAAAATCACTTCATGTTTATTTTAAATTTTTGATTTTTTTCAGATTTTTGTTATTTCACTTATTATGGGGGGGGGGGGGATTTTGTATTATGACTATAATTGCGATACATCGAAAAAAAAGTTAAATATCTGATTTTTTAAATATGTGTTTTACTTTTTTAGTGCTTGATCTGTTGATAGTGCGAATTAGTGTATTTGTAACAATTTTAGTCAGTTTAGAAAATACGACAATTTTGTTAAATTATCTACGACGGGGACAATTGAAACAATAAGCGCAGATATAAAATCATCGTTTTATACGCTTCAGGGTCTTTTCTCTTATTCCCCCACATAGTTTAATGTTCATTTTCGCGTTCATACGAGAACGTGTTCCTTGTAAATGGCATTGTTTATAAAACAGTATAAAACTGTATAAAAAGGTGTCTTTATTCGAGAGGTCAAAAAGCTACTATATCGTTTAAAATCTGAGAAATATGGATCGAAAGCAGTTTGAACCAAAAGATATTTATAATATTGACAAAACCGGCGTAACAACTGTACGAAAACCGAATAAAGTTGTTGCAGTAAAAGGAATCCGACAAGTTGGTGCCTTGACATCAGAGAAAAGAGAAACACTGGTAACCAGCGCATTAACTGCCGATGCTATTGTTAACGAATTCCACCGATATTTATTTTTTCTCTTATGTCTTACGCATATCATTTTGTTTCAGATGGTCCAGTGGAGTGTACTGGAGAAGGAAATTCGAGCGATGGATGCAGGGCGATGAATTATTGATTTATTTTAAAACATTTCAAAAAATATACGTACTATTCTATGGAACAAAAACTTGTATTGCTCTGTGAAGGAAGAGAAAGGTTAAAACAACAAAAACAAAAAACAAATTAAGAAAAGTACCCAAAAAGATTAAACTGGATTTATCCGATAGTGAAGAAGAAAAATATTTCTGTCTGGTTTTGTTTGGAACCGTATAGTTCAAGCCAAAAGAAAAATGGGTCCAATGCATAAAATGTCCTCATGAAGAATGCGCTTGACAAAAATTGTGTTACATATGCCATAATTGTCTTTCTGAATAATTAATAGAGTAATTAGAATTAAGCAGACCTCATTATTCATTAATAAATATTAATTTTTTATTTTTATGTAATAATTTATAACTTTATAGTTTTTTGTTTTTTTTTTTTAGTAATACACGTGCGTGAATAGTGTAAAAAAGTGTCAGATAATCTTCATTGTTTATAATATATAAGAAATTAATATTTTACAAAAAACTACGCATTATTCATCTCTTTGTTTCAATTGTTTTTAGTTGTTTGAAGTGTCCCTGGTACGGGGATAGCTGAAAGTTTTTTTTTCAATATTCTTTTTCTACATGAGCGTAAGACAAAAGTGTAAATATATTTAGAAACCTACACTTTATGTAAACAATATACCATAAATTAATTTAGAAAACAATGATAAGTTGGCAGTAAAGGGGAAAAAAAAAGAAATTTGTTTCAATTGTCCTCAGTCTCACCTACTAATAATTATAAAACAAAATCAGAAGCTTCAACGGTATTACGTCTAATCACTTGCCTAACAATAAAATATGTTCTAAATGCTATTTCATTCACCACTAGAACAGCATTATGTGTGAACCGAATGAAGCGTATCGCTTGCAACTCAATGTCTTCTATCTTATATTATACCGCGAGTGTTGTAGCAAAAAATATCTCTATAGCGAAACCATAAAAATCTGATTCTACGAAACGAGCATCGCCACGATATGCTGCTTGTGTCGAATCTTTGTTGTCAACCTACACGATAATTTATTCATAAAAGCTGCTCCGAATTGTTCATCCGTTTATTTTGCGTTGTAACGTAGTATTCAATATGTTTCTGTTTATCTTTTGTTACCGCGAACATTTGAATTCAAATCACAGTTCTCAATAAATTTAATAAATTTTCGACTTTTTCATTTGAAAACAATTGCGCTTTAATTCTGATATTTTACGTGCAAAGCGAATAAAATATTTCCATTGTTTCGTTTTATGTTACTTCCTTTTTGTTTTTTTCTTTTCAATTTCGCCGCTTTTATTATTAAGCATAAAATCATCCAACTTTAAAATGTTAGCTAACGAGTCGGTATTATTTTTATTTCTATTTCATATTCACACGGTTCATCATAATGTGCAAAATCTGTCCTTGTAACCTTTATCGCGTGTTTAATAAAAAGAAAATTATACACGAAATGTAATCCAACGAAATAATTAAGAAATCAGTTTTGCACAAAACCACGAGGCGTATCGGTCGAAAAAAAACAACACTGGAATTTTTTGAATGTATTACTTTCTTTTTATGTTATTATTTCTTCATTGTATTTGTTTTTAAATTATTTTTTGTAGATTCTATTGATAAGTGCTAATGGAGATTTGTAATTAATTTTTTTTTTTTTTTTTAATTTTTTATTGTGACGACAATCTAGTCTTTAACAATAACGGTGACAAAGTTGACTAAACGTGGAGAGAGTTACACTTCCAATGAAGTGACTCCGACTTTATACATTATTTAACTAACAAAAGTCATATGGTTTTCAACGTTTAAGCCGCCTTGCATCGTCAAAGTTGTCGAAAAGTTGTATTTTTAATTAAAATGAAAGGGGATTTAACACAATAACATAAACGGAAAATTAAATTTAAATAAAAACATTATCGTTAATTTAAGTTTTCTTAAAATTAAAAAAGTGAATAAAAAAAAAAACAAAATAAAAAAATGAAAAACCACGGGTATGTTGTTGCGTTACCGGTAATTAATTATTAGAAAAATAATAGGAACTATCCGCTCCCATCGCTCAATACAAAGAAAACATTAATTAACTAATTTCTTACTCAGTTTGTAAGCTCTATTTTGAATATCTTATTTCGTATTTTTTACACATCTAGAGAATAAGACAAAACAATATATTATTAAACATAAATAATGCCACACCTTTTTAACCAAATGATCACTAAAAAAGTAAACAAATAAATGTATAAAAAACGAAAAACGTAACTTTAAAAAATACAATTTTTCGACGATATTTTTAAATCCGTACTTATGCGCCATAATAAACTTACACATTTTTTTTTTTGCTTTTTACACATAATTTTTCTCCAAAAAAAAGTGGATGTTTTTCAAAAATTTATTTAAGAATTTCACAAACTATAAAAAAAGAGGATATTTATATATAATAATATATGTATTTATGTATGTATGTATGTACAAGAAAAAAAATAATAAACTATACATCATTTTAACATTATAATAATCTTAAACAGCAAAGTACGAAAAAATGCATAAATCTAAATACAAGTACTTACAATTTTGAACAACTTCTAGGAAAATTGATAAAATTAATCTCTCCGTAAACCAACAGAATGTCAAATTCAGCGAATATGTAAAATTCATACCCAATAAGTACATAGTTGTTTTTTAGAAATAAAAAACGTTCACTTAAGTCGCAAATGTATCAATTTTTATTTTAACCAACGTTAAATACAAAACCGCTATAGAAATTATTAATATATTATCTACGTTATAGTATCCCATTTTTTTAAACGATTTACTAGGTATTTTATTTTCCAAAAATAAAAAATTAGATATAATTTTAGTATATAAAAAAAAAAAAAAAAAAAACGAGTTCAATTAAATTATAACCGACAGGTGACAAACAAAAATAATAATAAAATTAAAACAGGCGTATCAGTTTTGCGCACTTAAATGTATTCGATAAATTTATAAAGAACAATACTATTTAATAACTTAAATATGGTAACGATAAATAGTATTTCCCAGGATATTTATTAATAACATTAAAGTTCAGTTCGAAAAAAATAGTCATTTTATTTTTAATTTTTTCAAAATCATTTTTATATCTACCACGAATTAATTTTTAAGAATACAAACAACGCGAGGAAACAAAATTATTAAAAACGAAAATGCGTCATTTTAAATCTATCGTTTTAAAATAGGTTTTTCGAATAATTTTTTATTGCGAATTATAGATAAAATTAAGTAATTGTTATTAGAAATATATTTTCTACTTAAAACCACGCTAAATTTTTATATTTCGAAAAGGTTTTACCTTCCATTACTATCTTCTAAAACTCTTAAATACAAATTTAATTAACAGCTTCTTTTAATGCAAAAAAGTTTATTTCCAACGATAATTACGAAAAACTTTAAACGGTTATTAAAATCATTAAATACTCCGAACTATTATGTCGCGGTATTAACTTCTGGTGATGGTCAACATAAACTGCCCGAAACGTTAGGTGTTGTAATTTTAGTAACAAATGTTTATATCATTTTTTAAACGCAGTTGTCCGCAAATTATTTATAATCTTAATACATACTTTATATTTCCTTTTTTTCCCCGCATGTAGAAATATTAGAAATTTAAATAATACCAGACATTACGCTTAAAAACATTTAAAAAAAATTTTAAATACTTCCTTACTAAATGAAATTTCAGAACTTTTACGATGATATTCAATGAAAAATGTAACAGTCTGATCGTAATGCAGTTGTCTAGCAGTAAATAAATGGGCATCCTTAAGAGGGGACAGCCGAACAAAGTTGCAATACTGTAAAATCATTTGCCAAGAGAGCGCATTTTACTGGAACTGAAATCTGAGTAACAATTTCGTTGATAGCGATGTTAATTAAGCTTGGCGCTAAGACCCGATGACTGGAGGATTCCGTTTTCTAAAATCTGAGTAGAAGATTTCGCATTGTAAAATTGATGTGACTGAAGGAAATTCTTAATGAAAAACGACATATAGCCCGGGTGTTCCATTTAATATAACAGGGAGAGAATCTCGTGTTTCTATGTCACATTAAACGCGTTAGAAAAGTCAAAGAAAATAACAAGAAAAAAAAACGAAAAAAAACAAAAATATTATATTTCCTTTTAAAGAATTCTTGTATCGAGTTTATGAAAATGAGAATTTGACTGTCAATGTCTGAAGCCACATTAATTATTTATTAAATAATGGTTTTCAACAAATCGGCTATTAATGATTTACTCTAATAATTTATACAGGACTAAGAGAAATCGAACAGTAGCTATCCGTATGTAGGGAATTTTGGTTTAATTTTATGCGTCGCAATGAACTCCGTAATTTTCCACTGATCTGGAAATGAGTGAAATATATCGAGACTGAGGTAAATATGTTTGGGAGATAAACTACTAATTGTGAAGCTTATTGAATCATAAAGGAGAGAATACCATCGATTCTACGGACAATGGTTTCATCTGATTAATGACATGCTGAACTCGACGGTAATCGAAGAATTATACGGTTCAAGATGTAAGGAATTAAAGTTAAAACTCCAGATTTTACACAAAAAAAGATCTGATGAAAGATGCATATCACTACATGATTCTGAAATGAATAATGCGAAGGCAGAAGTAATCTGTTTGGGATCTAAAATAATATTGTGTTGAGCACGGTGTTGAAAGAAAATGTTGACATTTTTTTTTTTTTTGTTGAATGAATTTTCTTTCATACTTTAGTAAACGCTGTATATAGGTTGACAGTTTGCACGAATTGTTGGCAAGATTTGACTTTAGATTGCTTCAAGATGTAACGAGGTATTCTGTTGGTTAATATGATTTTCAATAGAAAGATAGGAGACTTGCAATTTTTCAAAACTTTTCTTTTAATTTTGATAGTCAAAGAGCATTCGTTAAACCACCAAGGAACCCGAAAACGGCACGTTAAACAAAAATGTAAGTAAATGAGGACACACTAATTAGTGTACTGTAGAAATGTTCGATTCATTTTATACCGTGCCTCCGGAAAACAGTTATTGCATTTGGAATCAATTAAATAATTTAAGTAATTAATCTGGTTCGCGAAATGATCAAATAATTAATTTTCAATAATCTTTCATGAAACCGGACACAAGAACGTTTTAATCATTTATCATTGAAAGAAGTGAACAAAGAATCAAATGAGGGTAAGCCAGATTCGTGTTTCGTTGAAAATTTTAATTTCTGCGTCCGAAAAAAAAAATCTAGAAGTTAAACATCTAATAGCAATATCATTAGAATCGATATCATGAGTGATAAAAGTTCTTATCGTTATCAATTTTTGTAGAGATATACACGAATTTAATTGATATTTATGTTGAATTTTACTGAAACCGGTATAAATCGTAATATTTTTATACTAGTAGTACGTACTTTTATATAGGCCCGGATTAAGTGTATGATAGGCCCGGGGCTACGGAAACATTAGGGGCCCTTTTCAGAAGTGACAAAACTATCAGTTTTATAGAATAACTAAATTTTCTTTAATTTAATTTAATTATATTGTTTTGAATTCACGAATTAACATATAATTATTGATATAAACAAAATTAAATATGACATAGACAGTGGGTAGAATTTTCGATGCCAAAAAAATATATATACATATAATTTCAAACAATGAATTTTTTTCTTGCTTTTTTTCTGCAAATTCATGCATAATATCATTAAAATCTACTGAATGGAGAAAATCTGTTTCGATCGTTAATCTTGATAATGCCGATAATCTATCATCTAGCATGTTTGATGCGTACATGTTTTTTATTCTTTTTAATATCGAAAAAGATCTTTCCGACTCACAATTTGTAATCGATGTAGTTACAAACATTCTATATGCAATATAAATGTTTAGAAAAACATCTATTATTGCACGTTTAACCGTCCATGTCGTAGATGAGAGCCTCGCTGGGCCCGGAGCTGTAACCCCCCCCCCCCCCTCCTAGCCCCCTAAATCCAGGCCTGTTTTTATATATAAAAATATATTTCTATACATATAATACAAAATTTGTGCGCTATCTTAAAATCAATTTAGTGCGTTGTTAATTTAACTAGTTTACAATATCGCCGATAGATGGCGCTGTGGTGCTGTTTGATTTATTAGACTTTAAAATATATTCTTACATAAGTATATCGATTCTAAAGTGGAGTGAAATTGTGAAAAAAATGATATGTTTTACTTTTTCGTAATAGAACTATATTTCAGTAGACGTAAAGTATTGATGGTTTTTATTATTGCCGAAATATTCTCGCACTACCGAATTTAAAAATGTAAACTTTTTTTCCAGCTTATTTTAGCTTTTTTTAGCTTTTTTTCAACTTATACGTTTAATTTAATTTATTTTAACGATGTCCTAAATTTGTTTTAGCGAATATTTTAAATAGCTTTTAAATTACTTTCATTCTTGTATAGTGTCAATAGGTTTCATTTAATGTTACGTCGGAATTTCTGAACAGGAGACAAAGGAACAAGATAAAAAGTGAAATGCGTGGAAGGAGTTAATAAATACATAAACTTGTAAACTAAGAAAAAAAATGCACTCTATGCGATAAAAGCAACATTTTGAGTAATAATAATTTAACCTAAAGAACTGCAATTCTTATCATTTTCAGAAAAATCACCTGAGATAACAATTTCGAAACAATTTTATTTGGATTTCTATGCTTAACACATTTTTCATAATTCACACCAATAATTAATTATACAAAGTTGTAAGCTTTAACCAAGCGATAGCTCAGTCTAAAGTGCTGAATTTAAAAATGTAAATATTCAAATTAAGCCAGTTTCGTTATTCTTCTGCGACTTAGTTTTAATTTTTTTTTTTTTTTTTTTTGTGAACAATATAAAAAGAGAAAATTTTTTCTGATGCACGAAACAATCGTTCATTAAGAATTGTTATAGGATCAATATTTTTTTTCTTAAATCAAATAGTAGATAACTATAAAGTATACGACTGCAAATTTTACGACCCTATTGGAATAAGCCTTTTCAGTTAATTTCAGATCGTATTTTTTCGTATTGAAAATCATGGAAATTATTAAATTTCCATCGAAATAAAATCCTACTTACGTTTTGTTACTCCTTGTGTCTGAATAATAGAAGTACATCGTATGCCTTATTACCCTAATTTGACATGTTGCTCTTATTATGAAAAAATACCTATTAATATTTCATCTCCACAAATATTATCGGTATAAAAACTTAGCAATATTTTGTGGTTCATAATTTTCCAATTAAGACTACATCTTAGAGTACAGTGAGGTGATCCTGTAGTTTGGCTATCTAAATTTATTAGTATACGAAACATATGGGAAATCCATTTAAACGTAGTTGATAGACAAATTAGGGTAATTATTTTAATGAAAAAAACCATTCAACTCGTACGATAACAAACTTTCTGTCGATACAAAAAACTTAATCGATGATTAAGCATTTAAAGTATTTAACTAAATTCTTTTTACTAATCTCGCATCAAGTTATATGAGGGAACAAAACTGAATGGCGTAAAATCGTTTCCGTGTAAATAGTTACGTCCAGTTGAATAAACGGTGATACAAAAATTGATTTTTCTTTTATTAATTTTGTTTGATGGTCGTCTAATAGTTGGAATGTTACACTTTCCTCGTTTAGTTCTTTTTAATCACATCAACACAAATTTGTATATGAAATTAGGATAAAGAAATATTTTCTCCGTCGCCTCCGTAAGACAACTTACGCGTTAATTTAATCGAAAAAAAAATAAATAAAAATAAAAATAATATCAACCTACTAATACATTTATAATATAATTTTGCGATGACGTGTAGGACTCTTTAAAAATTTAATTATCTTCGTCGGCTTTGTATTATATCGATGAATTTTTGTTTTTGTTGACGGAGCGAAAATTAATCTTTAAGAATTTTAATTTGCTAACCATTTCGGGATGATATTCTATTAGAAATACACGCAGCCAGATACGTCGCTTAATACCGAGTCTTTACACGTAGTGACGGATGTATGATCCCAGGATATTACGGTGGAGTTTGAAAGTTGAAATTCGCAACAAAAATAACGGTTTTTAACGAAGTCGATAGCGTGAGCGAATTTATTTAAACTATTCTGCGCTAACGGCGCGGTAAATTTTGTCAACAGAACATTCACAAAATTCAGTATTTCGTCTTGCTCGGATTTCGTGCACTTTTCCGATGCAACTTTAGTGGTTTCCCTAGACGTTCTTTGATTAAATGATTCGAAATCGATTTTATAAGCAGCGGTGGAAGCGATAAACTGCTTTGAAGATGATGATGAAGATGAGGCGGAAAATGAAGCCTTGGTAACCGCTTCTTCTTCGATGTTACCACTTTTTGCGGAGGTTAAGCTGTCATCGTGGAAATCCGTTATGATTTCTGTAGCCGACTCAGGGGCCATGTACATAGCTCGCTGTTGCCAAGTGTTGCGAAATAATTTGAACATAGGAAAAACAACGAAAGTAAATAAACGTTTGACGAAGGCCAAAAATTTCCCAACCCTCGGAAACGGATATTGATCTTTGTTCTGATCGACGGGAATGGTGTCCAAAATGGCATCACGTTTATATGTCTTCTTCGAAGGTCTCCTACGAATGATGACATTCGACACTAACCGAGTTCTCGGTTTCGACGTTGATGAAACGGAATCGTCGGTAAAATCTGATTTAGAGTTCGGAGTTATCGTTGAAACGAGATCCGATCTGAAATTTGACTCCAGCGACGTTAAATAAAATCCGTACACATCGCCGTGTATAGAAATCGTATCATTTTTGTTGCCAATAAAAGCATTGCCCGTTCCAGCGATATTGTAGCTGCTGGTCGGCGATTCTTTCTGTTACAACGGACGTTTAAAGAAAAAAAAACAAAAAAAAACAGAAAAAAACCCGTTAGAAATATCGATGAAGTACGAATAAATATTTCAATAAAGATAATAATTCAAATTAATAAACGAACACAACCGGAAATATATGCTATTAAATTAAGACAATCTTCGAAACGTGTTAATGCTTTAATTTCATTTTTTCGTATTTGTTCATTAACGTGAATTATACTCAACAAATTAAATATATAATGAAATTAATTGTTTTGATACTTGAACATTTACATTTAGAAATCAAGAAAGCGATCGATAATATGTAAATAATTAGCCTTTAAAATTATCCGAAAACGCGAAAAGCGAAATACTCTTAATTTTGAATCTGTTGGTATATTTCAGAATAATAACTTACCGAAGAATGGTAACCGAGAGAAAATATTCGACTGTTCACGAAGACGGCCCAAAATCCTGTGGAGCCTTGCCATTGTGTACAAATATGATACCAAAAGCCGATAGGTATTATATCCATTTTCTCTTCGATCACCGACTTGCCGACTATTTGTAATTTAATGTAAGAATTTCCATCTTTTTTCATTATTTTCCACATTATCGAAGGTTCACTTATATTACTGGATGCAACTGAAAAAACAAAAGTGAATAATCCGACCAACGAATTTTACTAATTGAATATTAATTTAAAAATCGGTAACCAAACGGTAAATTAGAATTAATAGGTTAAATCAAAAAAAAAAAAGAAAAAAAAAAAGAAAATTAATGTTTACACGGGTATCAGTAGAACCAGCAGGCGCGGCATTTAAAAAGGAAATAGACCGACAGAAATCAATGATGAACAGAAGAATGTGATCGAAAGTAGATGATATATCGGTACAAAAAGAATCATCGACTGTACGAAATAATTCGAAATATCGCAATCGCTCAACACAATGAGCGAAATTCAGATCATTCGAATTTGCAAGTACGGAAAAATTATTCATAAAATTACCCTTTTCATTTTATTCGTAACAGTGTTTCACTGATATCTCGTTTCGTTTCATGTAGAGCAATTAAATCCTAAAAAGCGGGTTTTTTTGTCGATTATTTCCCGTTAAAGCTGCAATTTTTTTTCATTTTTTACTGCACGGCTAAAAAAAATAATAAAAAACAATTTCGAAAATCATTGTTTTTAAACAACATCGAAAATGAAAGTATTACACTTGATTCATACATATTTTCGTTTTTTAAATTTCTTCTTATCGCTGAATATTACGAACTATTTAACTGTTGCTTTGGAAACAATATTTCATCGGAATCTAGATGTATAAGGGGCATAATTATTAACACATCTGTCTTGAAACGGAAATTTTAGTTAAGAACCGTATAATTAATTGCTTAAATATTGATTTTCATTGATTTATGGTAAATTTAATACCTGTTTCGACCGGATGCTTTTACCTAAAATGTACGTGTGTAAAGTAGATGAAAACAATTGCTTATAAAAATTAAATTTGAAATACTCCTACAATATTAATAATACGAAATTATTTCACTTGTAAATTTTAATATTTAGGACGAAAGATCGAAAAGTTATTATTGTAACTAGCCGGGAAATCAAAATTGGAAATTATATGTGATACAGTTACATTTTCAAATATGAAAAAGAAAAGTGATATCTAGAGGGGGGGTCACCCGGTAGGAACGAAGTTTCTTTCACTTTTTGGTAGATATACAAGTATAAAGTCATTCTTAAAATATACGATAAAAAATGACACAATATAAATCCCGCACGAATTGAAACAAAAAGAACAAAAACAAAAAATAAGTTTAAATAAAATTTACACGTGTTTAGAATTGAGCTTATACAGCCGACCGCGCACAATGCTTGCTGTTCGACACACACACACACACACGTATATAATAGAAAGAGACAGAGTGAAAGTCGCCTTTCGTTCCCTGACGATTTCTGCCAGTTTACTCCTACCGCCAAGCCGCGTAAAAGAACTTCGTTCCAAAAATATTTTTTAAATAGGTATGACCGTCTGTGTGTGCGTGCAGGTGATTCGATACGCTCATGTATGCTTATACAGAATATTATTATACGCTTGCTACAAGTGATGTTTGTCTACTTCTGATTAATATCATTCCGTACCTACCGATGTGTAAAATTGCCACTAGTGGACTCTGAACAAATCTAGTAAAGAAAGTTTTAAATAATTTAAGGGAATACAATAATTTAGTTATTCCGTTAAAAGCCAAACATAATGTGAAGTTGAATGTAACATTAATCGACGTGTCTCTTCGCACACGCAGTGTACATACATGTATAATGTGCACTGATACTGTACTTTCCGAATCAGCACTGTAAGATGCTACAGAAATCTGCATCTGTTTAGAAAATATAGAATGTGACGAGGGGGGATTAGCTTTAAATAGCAGTTTAGAATTTTGCTGTCGAATTATTTAACTTTTTTCGAGAAGGAAATTTTTCAACGAAGAAAAAAAAACTTTTCGTATTGCCGGCCAAAAAAGAAACTGCATCTGTTCAAAATAAATTTTCAACGTATGTCTCGAATCATTTCTATCGCATTTTCCGTGTCGATGAATTTATTAAGAGAATTTACCAGACCTTGTTAATTTTCATGTAATCTTTTAGAGAGGAATTCAATATTATTTCTTTCCTTACTGCTGACCGTCATCGTTTAATGCGAATAAATGTGTTCTAAACCGGAAGCAAGTGTACCTTCTTCATTATTATTTTTAAATAACTGCTCTTTAAATCAGTGGCGGACCTAGCAAAATTTATAGGCGATGAGAGATCTCAAAATGGCGTCCTTCCAAATATAAAACTTAGCGTTCTTTCTATGCAATTGCTTAATTGTGCTCTACATAGTTTACGTTCAGACAAAAGGGAATGTAACTTTTTATATATAAACAGTATCAGACCGACCAAACATCTCTGTAGGCATATCTGAATGTCAACTTGTCAAATGAAAAATAATAACTAATATTTTGTTTGATAACTTTTATTTAAACTGTTATCCTACAGACAGTAATCAATTTTAAAGTAAAAGAACAACCAATTTGATAAAAAAAAAACCACCTAGATGGCCACCTTTCTAGCTTTTGCGCTTGCAAATTTTTTTATTAATTACAAATAATTTAACTTCTGGGCGATGGTATTTTCTATATAGAAAATTCTAAGATTTGATAGTCTTTCCTGACACACATGGTAAATCGTAAGTAAGTTTTTATAAGTTTTAATTTATTGAAACTTCTAAAAACTTACGCGACAGTTACAGGTACAGTCAGTAAGGTACGAAGCGCTATTCACACATTCGGGAAAATATCCTGCCAATCATTTTGTTTTATAAGTCGAAGAACTTGTTAGGCTTTGCTGATTGAAAATCTTTTAATAAACGGCTCAAGCTCATAAGTTCCTCAATCAATTAGCAACCAGACATATCAAATTTTTCCCCATCGGTTAAACTAATTTACAAATGAGCACAGGTTTTTTCCAATACGGATTTTTCAGGAATTATTTTGATGTTGTATAGACCACACGTATCGTTGAATTTTGACAGTTGTCTAAATTGGCTAACCAGTGCATTCTCAATTGTATCAATCATCGGGTGAAAAACGAACATTTTAAATCATTCTTCAGGATCAGTTGATTTTCCTCATCTACGGCTTCGTATTCAAATAACGGTTTCTATTTTCGGGATCGGACTAGCTTAAAAATCGGATCTACCTCAGTCAGCCTGGGATGCTATTTCTCTAGCTATTAGTAGGGTAGATGAAAAAGTCCGGTACTGTTTCACAAATTCCATGCAGTTTTTCAGCTATTTCTCGAGCGTTTGGTAAATCCATAGTTTCAGACTGCATAGCCTTACTTGCAATGTTTACTTGAAACAGCACATCATATTTACCAAGCAGCCATGGTAATTATGAACTCAAATTGCTCCATATTCTGTACCAGCGACAAGGCTTCTGATGCTGCAACTGAATCATTTGTTTCTTCGTGAAGATTTAGAAGGGGGCATCACGAACTGAAGAAGAATAGTGAAAGCGAACAGCAGCAAGAATAGAAACTCTACTTTCCCAGCGAGTTTCGCGAACTTCTTTCGGGGATAATCCTTCTATGTGCTTGGATATTACTTCCCATCGCTTTGTTGATCCAGAAAATAAAACAAATAGTTTTTGGAGAAATCCAAATAAAGAAACTGATTTAACAGATGTTTTGGCTGCATTTTATGACAGCCACATGGGTTAAAATATTAGTTAAGATTTCCGGTTTGGATATCTCTTTGTTTACTCCTACTATGTTCGTATCATTATCGTATATTCTTGACCTCGACAATCGTTCATGTCGAAATCAAACTCTTGTACAATTATATCAAGAAAGAAGCCAGTGAGTCCTGCCCCAGAAGAATCACTTATCGGCTTGTAAGCAACGAAACACTATCGTACTTTGACTACTTCTTCATCGGTGTCGACAAAATAGAGCGTTAGCGATAACTGTTCAACGTGACTTACATCAGGAGTGCATTCCAGTATAATGCAGAAATATTTAGCTAACTTGACTATATTTAAAATATTATTTCGAACTTCACTTCCAAGTAAGTCAATTAACTCGTTTTGAGTCCGTTTACCAAAAAAAAATTGAAAATTGGTCCCTTTATTTACAACACGGCGAAGGTGTTCCATCATTACATTATCAAATTTTTCTAGTAGTTGCATATTAGCCCAGGAAGTTGCTGTTATTAGGAGTGTATAAAGTTTCTGATCTAGAGCTCCCTCTAAACGGCAAATTATTGCCTGCTAAGAAAAATACTATGGACATCATTCGTTCGAGGATAGCAACCCACCGAGAATTTTCGTCTTCAATTTGTTTTTGCAAGTGCTTGTCTATTTCACTGAAATTCTTCAGACACTAATCGACGCTTCTATCCAACTGTTCATAGCATGTCGGTGATTTGAGGAATTTTGTGACTTTCGAGACGCGTTGATACGTGCTTCCAGTCGTCGAATCCTTCTTTTCCCAAATTAGAGGGGGGATGTGTGTTAAATAAACGGCAGCAGCAAAAACAATATACTTTATCCACCGATTTAGAGTATACGAGCCTGATTTTTTTTGAATGTTTCCCCATTTGGCATTACTCTTTCAAAATGCTATTTGAAAAATGACGGCCGTCAAACTGCTTTGGATAGTTTTCATTGCTAATTTAGTTACGCACAGGAGCTCGAATAATTATTTCATCTTTCGTAGCAGAATCGATAAGCGGCCATTTTGAAATATCATCATAATTATTGTATTCTCTCAAAAATGATGATAATGATGCTATAACTGATATATCATCTTCCATAATATTTTTAAATCCAGATGAGGGACCAATAATAGCTAAATCTACTATATAAGCTTCGCCTGAAAATAGTATTTCTTAGTAGTCTTTAGTTTCGGTTGATTTTGGCGCCTTCTCCATGATGGCGGCGGCCGCACCGCTCGCACCATCCTGGAGCCGCCACTGCTTTAAATTCATCAGGATGTGAGATTCATTCTCCACCAAAGCAGTACGGCTTATTACAATCTTTTTTTTCTTCTGAGAGCTCTGTTGAGTGTTTCTATTGCATTTTAACATTCTCTTTGAAGGGTTTTAAAGTGCCTCGTTATATTCGTAATAAAATAAGTAAGATATAACTGTTGACTATTATATTCTCACATATGCAGAAATCCTCAAGCAATAGCTTTTTCAGTTTTTCTTCGCCTCATTATTTTTTATTGTGGCTTGTCCAGTACTTTTACAGCGCGGTAATTTTTTTCAAATGTCTTGGCATAGTTTTAATTTAGTAATCTATAAATCGAACCTTTATTTTTTCGCTTTTTTTTCAACTCGTCAACCAGAGACATCTTTACACAAAAACAATTAGAAGAGAAAAAAATCAATTACACCTTAATACGATCAGACATTGTTAATAGGAAGGAATAAAAAGCAGGAATAATGTGTGGAGAAGGAAAAGACACGATGTAAGAGATGTAATGCGGAGTAGATAGATCAAGTCTCAGCAAACTAGACTAGAAGCTGGACAGAAAGAGATGAACGCTTAATAAATACGTTTTTAGCGTCGCAAACATGCGCACCGTTTGAGTGGAAAGGACGCTACGGAAAGAAAATCAACGAAAAACGGAAACGGGAGAAAGATGAATGTAGGCGAATATAATGGAGATAACAACATATCGACGAAGTAAGAGAAACAATAGAAACCACGGATTAGCAGGAAGACGGACAGATGTAATGAATAATTATTAGAAAAAGAGGAAGCGTATACATATATACAACCAAAACCTCGGGTGAAAAGGTGAGATCTTTTTAATAAATCGAATTTCGAAATAAGATGAAAAACGGTAAACAGAGAAATATGTTCAGATCTTCGATAAAAACTAGCAATTTAAATTAATTTTCAAAATTTATTCTTCTGTAATGGTTTAAATCAGCTCCTACTAAATCAGTGAAACGTACACTTAAGAATAACGTTGCTTTTTATAATATTATATCTCATTTAAATTTCCTTTACATCTTAATTTATAGATATGTGTAAAAAATAAGATGCAATAAACTTACAATACGTAAATAGGTAATGTTCCGTAGCATTCCGAGTAGGTCTGAACCAGATACACACGGCAAAATCCAATAAACTGCGCCTATTATTATTATTAAATTTAAGGAACTGAAAAAAAAAAAAACACATGTCATAAAATTTCAACTATATTAAGGCTTAAAAGTAATTCCTTCTTTTTTCTTTTTTTTTTTTATTAACTAATAAAATTATGCTTTTAATTCATTTCCGATATGGATTTTCTGCTTTTTTTCTTTTTTTTTGACTTTTAATTTTCAGAAATATATAATCCACGATACACCCAGTTCTCAATAGTAACACAGTAAACTTTTAACATTCACGAGGAGTGCGTTCCAAAATTTCTATTCAAAAATATTAAACTTTCTCCAGGTTGTATATAAGAGTGGAGACGACGAAACAAATTAATCCTCTTATATAAAAAATTTAATAGAGACTATGTATTCCAAATTAGTTTTTTGAAAGGACAAAAACTTACACCAAGTTTTCTCATATTACAATTGTTACAAGTTGATTTAAAACTTGCACATAAAAATATATTTAAAGTAATTATATCTGAATAGATAAACGCCATAACCTTGCGATATTCAAAATTATAGGAGGGGTTATCATCTTTTCTCTTAGGCTTTCTAAATTGGCATTTATAAATTTTTAAAAAGTTCTGTGTCAAGTGCTCGTTGGAATTTTAAAATCTGTTAATATTTTCACTGTAATTAAATATCATTTGATTTAAACTATCTTCGGCTTTCACGGAGCCGGGGTTACTAACTTAAGATTAAAATCGATTTTATTTCGGAAACTTTTTCAAATAATTCGATAAATTCGTTTCGTGTTTTATTTTTTACTAGCTGTGCCCAAGGCGTTGCCCGGCGAGACTTGTATTTTTTAAAGATCTTATGTCGTACGTCATTTATTTTCCATTATCTTCTTTGTTCTAGTGATAAGATTTTCTTTTTTCATTTTAAGTTTACTGAAGGAAACAAGATTATTATTTAATTTTTGTTCTATTTAAATTTTTTCCCCCCTTATTCATTAGAGTTTAATATTTTATTTATGTAGGCGGCTAGTTTTATTTTATTCTATTCTTTAAGACGAGAAAAATTCTACCGAAAAAAAATCGATTTTAATCTTAAGTTAGTAACCCCGGCTCCGTGAAAGCCGAAGATAGTTTAAATCAAATGATGTTTAATTACAGTGAAAATATTAACAGATTTTAAAATTCCAACGAGCACTTGACACAGAACTTTTTAAAAATTTATAAATGCCAATTTAGAAAGCCTAAGAGAAAAGAAGATAACCCCTCCTATAATTTTGAATATCGCAAGGTTATGGCGTTTATCTATTCAGATATAATTTCTTTAAATATATTTTTATGTGCAAGTTTTAAATCAACTTGTAACAATTGTAATATGAGAAAACTTGGTGTAAGTTTTTGTCCTTTCAAAAAACTAATTTGGAATACATAGTCTCTATTAAATTTTTTATATAAGAGGATTAATTTGTTTCGTCTAAAAAATTACTTTGTTAAATTACGCCCGCGTGGAATTCAGTTCGTGAGTGTAATCAGTAAAAACTCAATATACAAAATTATAGCATTCTCCTTAACGAAGTAATTTTATTCAAAAATCATCACATAAATTTTGAAATCGGATGAGTAGTTGCGGAAATCGCCTCCTACATTCAAACTTACAAATATTACCTCTTTATAATATTAATGTGATCCATGGCTCGACCATTTTTTCGTCGAGTTTAGTTGAAAAATTGGTCTCTAAGAAAAGCTTATTTATTTTAACGGGGTAATTTCCGGGTACACTATATTTTTTTAACTGAATTTTTATTATAATTACATTTTCGGGTTTTACCGCAATTATGTCGGAATTACTTAAAAAAGCGGAAAATCCGTCGTTCGACCATTTCTTCGTCGCCTTTTATTTTAACGGAATGATAATATGAAAAATTGCTGACCATGAAAACTGCTTTCATTTTAACGAGATAATATATAGCCTATGTCCACTTTGGAAGTTCATTCTAAATATTGGTGAAAGAATTTTTGACATCGGATCAGTAGTTCCGGAGATTACCTCCTACATCGAAACTGACAAACATTACCTACCTCTTTATATATATGTATATATTAGTATAGATTTAATAAATTGCTACTTTGTGCACGTACAAAGCATTGTTATATCGTGAAGCACAGACAATTTTCAGAATTCTAACGATCATCTAATTATTACGCACGTACGAATATATATATTTAGCTTTACTAAAAAATCATGATCAAAAGTTGACAAAACAAAAATAATATTTTCTGAAAAATAATTTCTCACGCGAAACCATATTTCCCCGTAATATATTAGACCGGTATATGTGTATATTTCTTTTTGTGATAAAAAACCTGTCGATTAAATATTTTATTATATCATTAATGGAAAACTGTCGATTTTAAATAATTTGTCGTAATCTAAAAATAAAAAAATCCCGTTCTTTAACATAAATTTCAACTGAGCGGAGAAAAAAATTCACACTTCTCGAATGTTAGAACTGGTCACCGTTCTTTCGCGGAAACCTCCAATCCTGAAGGTTGCCTACTGTATATGTGTTTACTTTATTACTAAGTTGTTTAAAATTCGAACCGATTGGGCGCTCGGAGTTTAAAAATAGGCGATGAAAAATTCGAAACACCGCGCGCCAAACACTTAAAACTAGTCAATAATTCTACACGCATTGCCGTATCGGAAATTAAAAATAACAACATGTATAACCGAGTAAATTAATCTACGTGATTTTTCGTTAACTATTGAATTAATTCAGTTTTTATTCGTTCATATAGTGCAGTTAGTTCGAACATAATAATAACGGCTAGGATTTGAGTATTATGTGTATATGTCGTTAATTATGTATTTTTATAGGTAGCGTTTTTATGCTGTTATTAATTTTTCAATCGAGTATGTTCATAAAACTATCTGTTTTCATAACGTTGTGAATTCGGAAAAATAATTTTAAAAAAAGAACGAAAACAGGTCGATTACTATATTTCATTAATTATTCCACGCTAATATATGTGTTTCGCTTCGTCTTTAATTTAACCCAAAACTTGCATTACGTTTCATTTCCTTTTTCAATATACGGGAATAATATATCGAAATTTTTTCTTTCAGTATGCTCATTTCATTGATAGTGAAGAACGAGGATGATCTATTACGTTCGCAAAAATATATATATATATATATATATATATATATATTTTTTTTTTTGTTAGATCCCCCCTTTGGGCAAGTCAGCTGAGGACCTACACCCAGAAACAACAAGAAAGAAAAGAGCCGTCAGTTAAATTATGATTCGGTCAGATATGGACAATACAAAGGAACTACTAATGGATGAAATAATGGATGGCGAGGAGAAGGACAAAATATAAGATGTACAATAAGGAGTAGGTTGAGTTTCAGCAGAATGTACGGATCACCACCCCATTTCTTTCTAGCTCCTAGCTTCGCTTCCTTTATCGTTTTGTACTTTTTTTATCGTTGAAAGTGGAAATTTTCATTGTTTTGCTGGATATTTTTGTTGTTGTTTTTCTTAAAAAGATAACATCTCTATTAATAAAAAAAAGGTTAGACAACTATTTGATGTTTTCATTTCCTTCTTTTCTATGTTTCATTTCAAAATTCGAAATAACTAAAAGTTGAGAACACTACTCGGGATTTGCATTTGAAAAACCCCATTCGCTTCGTGCCGCCTCAGCGCCGTCAGCTGATTATTGAACATGAGAAAGAATATGTTTTATAGAGGAATAATTATATAACACTATTACCTCTTCCGGTAGGTTTCTTCCTGTTTTCTCTTCTTCCAATATTTCTCTTCTGTCTGCAGCTGCTCATTCCAAACTATAGTTTGACTCTTACGTCTCCTCATTCTCCAACCCGGATTCTTTTTTCTTGTCTATTCAGCCTTCCCTTCCTCGCTTCCGCTGATTTCTTGACTTTCCATCCATGCGTCGCTCCAACATTTCTTCGACCTGCCGCCTGCGCTTTGAGCACGGTTTGTTTCCGTTACTCTCTTGTGTCGTCCCCTTTTCGTTCATTGCACCACTCCAATATCTAATTTGTATGTGATACCGATCACATAATGTTCGGGTGTTTGTCTCTTATTTACTCCTCCCCCTTTTATCAATTGGTATTCCCCCTCCATACAGTGCTTCGTTCATTCGTTCCCTTCCTTCTCCTTTTGTTGTCCAGGCTTTTGATTCTTTTTTGTCAGCTATCTCTAATCGTGTAAAGATCTCATTTCTTTTGTTTTTGGGCTAATGTAGGCGAACACAAAAAAAAAAAAAAAAAAAAAAAAAAACAGAAAAAAAAACCTTATTTGCCTGCACGATTTTGCATCATAAGTCAACAACATTGGAATGTACATATGCTCTGATAGTTTAATACAATCAACATCGCGATGTGCGGGGTGCAGTGGAGAAGTGAGCAAAGAAAAAAGGCGTTCTTGTGGGGGAACGAAGCGAGCAAGCGTCCGAACTCCAAAGTAACATTAAACATATGAAAATTTGCGTAGAGAACATGTAACTTCATTTCCGAAATATTGTCGCAACAAAAAAAATCGATTACGAAGCTAGGTTTAAATTTGAAAATACGCGAGTAATACGAAACGTAAAATCACGCAGTATGACAGCAAAAGTAGGATGCGTGGTAAAATTCTTCAGTCTGTCCCTGCAATATTGTAAAATTGCAAAAATGAAATTTTTGTATAACTAAAATTGGACTTATTGCATATCAGCTAGATCAACGAACTAATTGAAATTCAATTATATAAAAGCTATTGCTTTGCTCGTGTCAAATTTGTCGTAAACAAGAAAGTAATTACGCGGTCGAAGACGTACGAAAGCCCGAAAGTACCGTGTGTGTATACATTCTTCTTCTTCTGGCTACATTTGAAATTCCGGAAACTAACAATTTTCCGCTAATATGCAATCTTTTCCAAGTGGGGCGGGAAAAAGGAATAAGAAGAAAAACCTGCGACAGTTATTCCCTGACAATGAGAAAAATTATTATCCCGGTCTCCGTGCTGAAGTATTATTAAGTTTAACATGCGAAAACTTCGAGAAGCTCTTTTTTATAGACGTTGATGGTAAAAATGTTATCGTTCTGCTTAGACAATTTCTCTATTCGTAAAAATTGTGCAAACAATAAACCGTGGAAGATGTAATCGAATTTCGAAACGTTTTTCTAATAATAGCGAACGAGTAAACCGAAGTAAAGGGCAATACAATACCTGCGGTTGATTAGCCGTCGTGAAAAGAACCATTTTCTGATGGAGATTACGATAAATCACGGTCGTCTTATTCGCGGATAGATCTCTGCTAAATTCGAACTCATCCGGATCGATTGCGATCCCGCTATGCAGCACACATAAAAACACGATCAATGATGTCGCGCGGTAATTCATGATTTGCAATGGATAGCATATCGGGACCTTTGCAGCAGCGACTGCTACGATAATTCTGAAGGAAGTAGGCATACGCGCGATTGATGAAACATCGAAAGGTTCGATGAACAGCTAATGATATATTTTCCACGGTGACCGGTCTCGTTATCGGTATTATTTTTCGCACAACTATTATTGTCACCGATGGAAATTGACAAGCGCGGCACTATCGTCACGTTACGGGAGAAAGTGGTCACAACCTCATCCATTCTAAAACGGTAGTTAATAATAATTTAACAATCAATCGAATAATACGTCATTCAGATAACAAGCAATAATCGGACTGAAATGAATATTACGTATCTGCGTATATCTTTGTGTCGGTATGTGTGTGCGCGCACGCGGAAAATTGTAAGACATATGTGCCGTTTGGAACGTGCATGCCAAAACGAATACTTACGTAATTTCGTAACATCGGAAGTAGTCGACGACAGAGTTATATAAATGAAGAAAAAAAGTGGTACAAAATTTTTTGAAACCATAGACGCTGCTAATGTGACTACTGCTACATTGAGGTAATAATAATTCCTCCAATAAGCCACTGAAGGGACAAATTTTAACAAAATTTATAAAACGGGAAAAAACCTGTTTCCATTGCAGAATCGTATCGACATCTTATACTTTTTTCATTTTTAAATGGTCAGATGTTTTCATGAAGTAAAATAGACACTTTTAAGACCTCTGCCTGTTCTCCCCGGTGTTCCCTTAATCTGCTCTCTGACTCGCCGAAAAAATTTACGAACTCGAAGATCCCGAAATCACCAATTAAAAATAGGCGAACGCCAAAAACTCATACGCCAATTCCTACCCAAACTGGCTAGCTGGTAGATCCAAACGTTATTCCTATCTAGTAAATAATAGAAGAAGTATATATATATATATATATATATATATATATATATATATTGGGGAAATTACGACATAACATAACACGTTAGCATTGCAAGCTGAACTAGCGTTTCGATAAATCGTCTTACCACACGACGCGACGTATGAAATACGACTATAAATTATTATTAAAATTTAGCAAAATGTCGTTGTAGGAAAAAATTAAAAAAAAACCTACGAGCAAATACGATGAATAGTTGAAAATAAATCTATTCAAGGATACAGATACTACAAATGAGAAACAAGACTGCGAGCAAAAGAAGAAGGAGATAGTATAGTATATAAATATTACAGCAGATTATGTTTTAACCGCTTATGTTTATATTTTGAGTACATAAATTGTAGCTGCCTGGAATCGTAATTCCCCCGATATGATTAATAAGAGGATTGCTGTGAGTTGAGTAATTTTCAAAAAATTTCTTTGCCAAAGAATGTACATAACTACGAAGATATGGCAACTTGAGGACATTATACATCACTTGAATCCTGGTATAGCGGGATAAACACGTAAGACATCTGTTTTGTATGAGCTGTACATGTTTATAACGGGCGTTAGAAATTGAGGACCACACAGGCGATACATAGGTTAAGACTGGCCTAATAAGTGCCTTATATAGAATTAGTTATGAATATTTGAAAACGATCTACGATGGAACTAAATGGCGCAGATAGCGCGATTAGTTTTAACGATAGCGTGATTAATGTATTTATTAAAGTTTAGCCTTTTGTCTAATATCACGCCGAGGTATTTGATCAGACCAAGGAACATTGGTACCTTGTATGTGCACTTACTTAGGGGTCAATGGGTACCTACGAAAAACTAGAATCGTGTCAGATTTAGCCGGATTAATAGAGATGCGCCATTTTTTAAAAATGTAAAGCAGTCGGTAACCCCCAAGTTGGAGCTTGTTGGCGATCGCGTTTACCTGTATGAGCTGCAATACAGCATCGTCGGCAAAGAGTACCGTGTTAATGCGGGGCGATATAGGGAAATCGTAAAGGAATATATTGAATAAAATTGGCCCCAACACGCTGCCCTGCGCGACGCCAGCTAAGCATGTTTTGAACGACAAAGAGTCTAATTAGGTAAATTAACGCGTGCATAAAAGGACGGTTTTGCTGTTTGTCTCCATCGTGTATATAAAGAAAAAATCAGTACTCTAGTGTTTGGTTCATATAAAAAACTGATACAGCTATAAAGAAAAAGGTTCTATCGGTTAGTGATGTACTATAATAATCCGATGATTTTTATTATTATTTTTTTTTTACATTGAACTGGTATACTACACCATAACCTGCGACGAGGATATACACACATGACTTGTTGTTAGTTCCTTCTCCTCATTGGAAGTAATGGAGCTTTTTGTTAATTAACCGTTACATTTCTGTCAGATATGGTAACTAATTGCGTAATAATAATACTAAAACGGTACTTCCATCTGCGTATATTATCACGGCATCGTCTTCTTTTTAGTCTTCTAGCAAGGTTTCAAGCAAAGTCTGCGTGTACATTTTCCTAATGTTGGCGTTACCATTGAATTTTAGTTGATTAAAAAATTTTCGATATCGTGCATTGTGAACTTGATTGACTGATAGAATGTAGAGATCGTGATAAAACGTTTCATTGGATACATATTTTGGATCCGATGTTATCGTGCGTAATATCTTGGACTGTTGGCACCGAATTATCCGAATATTAAACCTACCGGCGCTACCATATATTTCAATTCCGTATTTCCAAATTGGGGCATTGATCGTCAAATAAAGAAACCTTTCGAAATTTAGGTTTAATGAGGACTTCCGGTTCAATAGCAGGTAAAGTGACCTAGCGCACACTCGCATCTTCGTTCGAACTTGTGCAATGTGAAATCTCCGAGTAATACATTTTTCTAGGATAATACCGAGATATTTGGCCGACCCTGACCGCTGAATTTCGGTGTTGTTGATTTTTACATTTAGACAAGCTATTAATCTATTAAAGATGACGTGTTGGTATTTCTGTTCGTTGATGCAGATCCCCCAGTTTATTAAAAATGTAATTATAGTAGGATTTTGCAGGAGCGCTAGTGTGACACAAGTGTTGTGTTAGTAGAGGGAATCATAGTGAAACCTCTGGATGTGAGCTACATTCCTAATTTTACAACACTCTATTTCAGGAGGTAATTATTTAATTTAAACTGTTTAACATACAAATCCTTCATAAACATTTCGCATACACTCTCACCATACAATGTATGGATATTTAAGGTAAGAAGAACTATAACCATCTAATCCTTAGACTAGAGGCACCTGCGTATGAAAACTATCACTCAGTTACAGTAGTCGAACACAACAGGAGTTAGGAGGAAACTTTAATTGCGGATTATTTTAAAAAGTTGCCATGAATGCGGTGCTCAAAGAATCTTGCGAACCTGTGCAATGTAATGCTTAATTTCGGTTCAATAAAGTTTACCCGGTGATTCTTTTATTGTTTCGCATTTACCTTACGTACTCGTAATTATTCTTATCGCTTCTTTTATCTCTATTATCAATTCTAATAATCGTCGTTACTGTTTCGTTTAACTGTTATTTCAATTTATTAATTTAGCTACATGCCTGACATAGCCGACGGGGGAGGCAAGCCTCCTCCACTCAATTTCCATTCAGTCGTTAAAAGCGCAGTTAATGGCACAAAATCATTAAATAAAAATAAATCTCTTCCGTTTGTAACTTCTCCTTCTTCAGCTAATACTTTATCTTCTGTTTCTAATAATAACGTTCCTGTAGAAATTAATGGTAACGTAACCAATACATGGATATTAAATCCCCACAAACTAACCTGCGTAATTTAAAAAATCCCGGCAATGTAAAGAGAATCCAGTAGCAACTTCCACTTTTCCCGATAATTATGAAGGACAAATTATCGTACTAGTCGAAAGCCTAGAAAACAAGAACATTAATAATTTTCATCCTATGTTGTTAGCTAGATTGTTTTATAAGAAAGTTACTGGACTTCCTTCGATTACTCGATCAGGGAAAAATTTAATCAAATTAAATTTTACATCTATCAGAGAAGCCAATCAGTATTTACTTGCTGATAATACGAAACAGCTTAAGGTTCGAGCATTTATCCCTCAATCTCTACATTTCCGTTTCGTCAATAATTTTAACAGGATACCAAAGATAAATCACTCTAGATAAAAATATGCAAACATTAAAACATGTATTTTACGTACCTGGGAAGGCAATAAGTATTCGACAAAGTACATACATACAGTATGTATTTTGTCATTCTAGCAACGGTCGAGTTTAAATAAAAACAGAGTACAAAAATTAAATCCAAACATTTAATATTTATTTTTCATCTAAAAAAAAAAAAAAAAAAACAATACACCGCACAAAAGAAAAATTAATATATGTACATGAGCGTTATTGTTTAAAAAAGTTTCTGATATCACGTTGCTTCCGAGATTCTGATCTCTTCTTCAAAAAGTCGTTACGGATTATAAATCAATTTAAGAGTTCTGTAGAGTTGTAGCTTTTGTTGTATTCGGCAAACTTTATAAATGTATGCACAGTGAATCAGAAGCCTATTTCCATGAGACTTTAACTTCATCAGCCACGGCTCCTACTTCTTCGTCTGATTCCACCTCCTGAACCTGAGTTTCTTGTGGGTTATCAAAACGTTGTATAATCTGTTGGACACTCATTTCTTCGACCACTGGCACACTTTTGTCGATTTCAATCCAGTCTATCACTTCCTCACGAGGTACATCTCTTAAAGGGTCGTTTAGCACAGTGTCTACCAAATCTAGCACCATATTTTGACCATCATCGGTAACATTTTGATTTTGATCTGCATCTTCATCATTAGGCCAAAGAGTTAAAACCGCGGGAATAACTTGACATTACCGTATAAACAAAGACGAACTGATAAGCCACCTGTCCGGTACAGCCGGTGTAGTGAGGGACATCGAATCCACCCGAAAATACCCGAACACGGGCGGCTCGGTCAGTGCCGGATTACAGAATGTGCCGAACCGTAGAATGTCGGACTAAAGAGCTTCTACTGTACTACTTACATCGCTGCATGAACGCTATCCCTCACGTTGGGGAAAACCCCAGAGCTACTGATCATCCATTGGCCCGTCGTTGACCGAATATTAATACAGCTCACCAATTTCGACTTTTTGCTTTCGCTGTTACCAGAGCTGTGATATTTTTTCGTTAATGATTTTGTATTATATTTAGGTGGTTTTTTGTTGTGTTATTCCGTTAAAAAAATTACAAATAACGCTTTATTTCCATTTGTTTGGTGCGTTTATTTTATCCACAACGCCGTGACCGAGTAGTAACCCTTCTTACACACAATGTCCGCGTAAAAGTGACCCGATCAATCTTTATATTATTATTATACGGCATTGCGTTGGAATTTGGCCTTGGCCGTTTAGGAGTCTTTTGTGAGATTTTTGTATTGGTATTAATAACTTCTCATCCGGTGATAATTGCTTTATTTACAAAAAAACCCTTTTTGTTTGTAGTAGTGTTAGTTGAGGAATATGAGTTATAATAATCCATTATATTATGACTTTTTTCATTTTAATGGATTTTGTTAAAATAAATTTCTAGTATTGACTGCGATTCATTGTTCCTTCGACTTTCCAAAAAGGCTGATATGATAAGGTGGACAACAAATCATATTACACGATTTTTTACTTTATGCGTGGCACGAAAAAACCAATTCTAACACTGCTGAATGCCTGTGTATTCTGTAAAACATTGGTTCAAAATAGCAAAAGGCAAAAAAAAAAAAAAAAAAACACATTGGGAAATGCGCGACACGTATTCGGCATACGCCCAGAGAAAGAATGTCATATGTCGACACAGTGTCGACACTCGCAGTCAATGTGTTAATTTTGGGTTATCGTTGTTAAATTTCTAGACACGCAAGATTTATTAAAACCTGATATCTATCGAATATATTATATATTCATTATTTTTTCATAAATAGTTATACTTTTTTGTATGTTTTTTTTTTTGGTGGAGGGAGGTCACGTATTTTGATGGTAGCCAGTATGTATATGTATATTACTAAAATTTTCATTAAAAATAAATTAATGAACAAATATATTTGATAACTAGGTAAAAAATATCCGCGTTGCGTAATATGCTACTACAATACACGTTATGTAAGAAGGGTTAATGTGGCTGACTGTATAAATATTTTAGTGGGTTTCTTCAAATATTTGCGATGTTATATTTTAAATAGTACTAAAAATTATTTCAGAAATTGTGTTTTATATTTTTTTTCTAATTGCATCATTTAAAATTAATAAAACCAACAATTAAATGAAAAACATGCTTTCCTGGAAATGACCCATGTACATCGTAACCTGACAGTGATGTTTAATTTCAATGGCTGAATATGAATTTATGTAACATACCGTACTGTAAGTTTGCTGCTACTTACCAAAACGGATAACCATTAATAATTTACAGTGCAATTAGATACAAACGGATCAACCTAGACATTGTTTTTCAGTTCATTACATTACTTCGTAGAGTTTTTGTTCGATTTCACGGTAATTTGAATGATATTAGATTTTTATTTGATATACGAGGTCTTTTACGTTGATATTAATTGAAAATTATCAAATTACAATCATCGATACACTTACACCATGTTTAATCATATAGTTAACTATGCCTTAACTTACTTTATTTGTAAATATAATACTGTAATTTGATGTTTTTTCAGAAAAATGTCTTAACTTTTTGAATTATAGATTATTCAGGGAATTATATTACATACTTAGACTCTTTTCTAAATTGGTCAAAGTTGTTCTCGTATTATATATTTATGCACCTTTTTTTACTACAGTTATCTTCCATAATAGTGAATTCAAATTATTTGTCTGTGACCTTAAAAAAATGTTAATTTTTTGATTACTGAATTCCTATTTTTTCATTATTCTCAAAGGAAAATATCTGTGCAATTATCAGATATTTAATGTTGTAACTTAATAATAGTACGGCTTAATTAAATTGTACGTGTAAAAAATTGCATGTTCTTCAAGAAACTTAGAACGACAAAACCACAATATCATGAATATTTAACATAGAATTTTAAAATTATTTATTAATTGATGACTCACTACCAGAGATAACCTAAAACAAAAATAAAACAATTTCTTATAAAAAATATCTTCAATAATCCAAGGGCGTCGCCAGACACCAGAGGGGCGGGCAAGATGGTAGAAAGAAGGTATGAGTTATAGGAAAAATAAAATTTATAAGTTGTAAAGGCTTAATATTTTATTAAACAGGAATACAATCTTAATTAAAACAAAATTTTCGTGAGTTTCTGGCAAATTGTTCATGATTAGGCGCCTATGAATACTCATTATGGCCAGTTAATTAAAAAGTTTCAAGGCCCCAAGGGGGGCAGTTGCCCCCTGCCCCCCGCTAGCGACGCCCATGCAGTAATCAATTAATTTAATACATCTCCATTTGGAACAATAAAATAAAAAGTATAATTTTTTTGAGTTTGAGATTGAAGTTTAAAAAACCATAACACATATAAATGCATTGTCGGCCGAAATTTTAAAATAACTTATTTATAATTTAAAAAAAAAAACAAACCCATAAAAGATGATTAAAAAAAAAACAAATAAGTCTACCGAATTCACCTTTCTTAATTTTATCACTACACCCGAATTATTAAAAACATATATATGTAGAACGAAGTCTCGACGAATAATTTCACATACGAACTAATGTAACACGACTTTAACGAACAACAAAATATACATAAAACGATAAACACGCTTTCTATTTCCGGGCACTTTTAAAAGAAACACGTTTCTCCCACATAAAAAAAAACAAAAAAAACCACGCAATGGCCCACGCCAATCCAATACATACAACGTTTCTAAACTGTTACCGACTGCGCCATGCTATCCTTAAAATAGAACCGACGCTATCCTTACTATTTGGGGCGACCTTTTAAATCCAGGCACTAGCATAGAATTAACAGAATAAAATATTTAAATATTACGGGCAGACGAAAAAAAATAAAAGTAATTATTAGGTGCTCCGCCAGAGCTGATGCTACGAAGGCACTTTTATGTGGTTTTACCACTATCAAGCAAGTATTGGATCACATTTGCAATAATATGGATCAAAAGGCAGAGTCTCGTAATCAAGCTTACGGACTAGTTCCAAAGATGAATAAGTTGCAAACGGGTATAATGGCAATTACGTGGAATGGTATCCTAGAACGCGTGAAAGCGACTAGTATGTGGCTACAATCGTCTAATATAGATATATGGATATGTCCAAACAATGCGATCCACATTTTCAGATATTGAAGTAAAAGCCAAAGATCTGACAGGCTGTCATGAATATCAGCAACAGACTTCAAAGTATGACCATTTCAACGGTTCTAGTACACTTGACGAATTTATTGAAAATGAAACACCTGGTAAACAGTTTGAAATTGAGGTGTTTGTTGTCATTATTGATAACACACTATCTGCTTTAGATAAATGCATGAGAGCATACCAAAAAAGTGTTTTCTGATTATTTCGACAGTTAAAATCTATTACAGCAGAAGAGATTTTGAAAAAAACTCCAACTTTGGCACTGCGCTTATGGAAATGATTTGGAAGACAGTCTAGACGACGAATTAGTGCAGTTTGCCGAGTTACTCAAAAGCGATGTGACTAGGGCGATTGAACAAAATTCAATATTATAAATTCCTAATGGAAAATTCATTATAATCATGTTTCCTCAATTTAGAAATTGCTTTGAGCATTTATTTGTCTCTCTTGATCACTAACTGCAGTGGCAAACGTTCATTTTCAACATTGGAGCGTATAAAAAATGAATTAAGGTAGAACATGATGAGTCAAGAACGTCTGTATTATCTCTCTTTGATGAATATAGAATATGATTTGCTCAGAGAAATTGATATGAGTAGTATTATCTCTAAATTCTCCCACATTAAATCTAGAAAAGTTATTTTGTAAAAGTTTAAAAAATAATAAAAGTTGTCATTATTAATCGTCAGTTTTAAAATGTTAGTTTCTTATCAAAATTATTCTAAATTGCCAGGGCAATCTCCACTCTGGCTTTTTGTACTTGTCAAAGACCAACAGGGCCTATTGTAATCTACTTTACTATTAAACACTAACATAATTTGCAAACCTATAGATGGCAAATAAACATAGTGAGTATTGAATTATTGTTTTACCACATTATACTTAAGAACTCAGTAGATCAATGGCCTCTCGATAGAATACGCTACAGGCCCCGCGCTTTTTTAATCCGGCACTGCACGATTTTTGTGTTTTTATATTATTGTTTGCAATAATAATTGAAAAGACATAAACTAATTGAGTACACACTGTTGTTTATATAGTTAATAAATATACTTACGTCTAATTTTGTAATTAATAACATATTGTTATTGCGTTGAATGTAAGTTTTGATTAAATTACAACTATATATTACGATTTATATGTTTTTAACCAATTTTTTTTTCCCCGTCACATACCTATATGATGATAAATTATCGAATTTAATTTTATTTCAACGGTTATTAATAAAACAGTAATATAATATTTATTAATGCCTCACAATACCCTAATCACAGATCTTGGCACCAAGCCACCAGTTAACAAACTGAAAACCTATCTTAAAAATATTCTAATTGACATGTGGCAGTTGCGATGGGAGAGGGAGATTACAGGCAGAAAAACCTTTATTTTTTCCCCAAACATTCGGCAAAAACTTAAATTGTCAAACCTTGCAATAACCTTCTTCAATGCACAGGTACTCTCTGGACATGGTAACTTCGGAGAATACCTAAATCGATTCAACATTAAATCTATGCCACATTATCAGTATTGTGAACGAAATGAAACTGATGATATATATCATACTATTTTTAAATGTGGAGCCTTTAAAGAGCTACGACAACAATACAAAATTAGTGAAAACACCCCACTTCTACTGAATACTCAAAATGCAAAACACCTCCTTGAATATTTCCATGTTACTATGAAAAAGAAACTGACACAAAACCCGCTAGTACCTGATCAATCCTCTCCTAGTTAAAATATATCATAATAAGTGAATTTATAAATCTCAGTAACTTTGTATGTAAATATTATTTTGTTACATTCAGTGACTATGTATTATCATCACTGATGTAACACATGTTTAGAACTATTAACGTTCGTAATAACATTGTATTTATTTTATGCATATATATATTATAAAAATAAAACTGCCCCCTTCGGGAATATCCGAAATGGGGATAAAGAAAAAAAAAAGTTCCAATTATATGCTTTATTCAAGTTACATACTTATACAATGCTATTATTTTATTTAATTATGTATTACATTCATGGGCGTCGCCAGCGGGGGCAGGGAAGGGCAGCTGCCCCCCCCCCCTGGAGCCTTGAAACTTTTTAATCAACTGGCCATAATGAGTATTCATAGGCGCGTAATCATGAACAATTTGCCAGAAACCCACGAAAATTATGTTTTAATTAAGATTTTATTCTTGTTTAATAAAATATTAAGCCTTTACGACTTATAAATTTTATTTTTCCTATAACTCATATCCTCTTTCTATCATCTTGCCCCCCCCCCCGGCTCATCGGCTGGCGACGCCCTTGATTACATTCATTGCATTCGTTTGCATTCACTACGTTTATTACGTTATTAAGTTTTTATTACTTTATTTACAATTTATTATGATTTTTATGATTTTGTTAAATTAACGTGATAAAATAAAAATCAGAAGTGTAATAAGTTGATTATTTTAAAGTTAAAAAATTAATATTGTATGCGGATTGACATATTTCAATAAAGATTCTTCAAAGAAAAAGCTGAACAAAAGTCAAATAGTTAAGGTGTACAGTTCCACGTGATAAAAACCAAAGGCGTGAATATATACATAGATCACTCTTCGATTGTCGAAAAATAGAATAGCGAATTTCTCAAAATATTAGATAGTTTTTCAAGCGCTTCAAAGTATTAATATAAACGGGAGATAATAAAATTTATACCAATATATGTAAATAAATATTATTTAATTTTGTTGTTTTTCAAGTCAATTTATTTTTGAAGAATAGAGGAATATTTCACGACTCCACCGTATTTATTATTTTCATACGACGGATCCCAACATAGACTATTGCGTTTCTAAGTAGACCTACTGGTACCAGTTGAAAAAATTAACCATAAAATGGCTCAAACCCTTAATTTTTGGAAGTTGGAGTGTAAAATTATAATGAAAAAGTGAAAGAAGAGAATGATAAATGAACAGACAATTATTTTTAACCAGACTGTTCAAAAGCTGGGTAGTGTTTACACAGAAATTCCACATGAGAGAAAATCTCACGCGCGAGTACTGGTGTCCTACTGTGCTTAGGGAGTACTAGCGGGTTAATACAGATTTTTTTTGTAAACGTTCAACATTGCTCTTCAATGTACCATTAGAATTATCAATTTATTCCATATTTTCTCTGTCATTATTACAAATAATACAATATTTTTTACCAGTAGAAAATGGAAAAAAATATAGTAACTAGAACCAAGGCTTGAAAGCCAGCCGAAAGCCAAAAGCTAAAAGCTGAAAGCCAATAAATTTTAGATGTCATAAGCGTAATCCAAAAGCCATATTTAAATTTCCATAAGCTAAAAGCCTAAAGCTTAAGCTATATTCAAAATGTAAACAGTTGAAAGACGAAAGCTTAAGCTGTATTTCTAAAAAAGCTAAATTAAGCTTTATATTCGGCTTAAGCTTTTTTTTTTAAATTTCTTGATTTTGCATTTTTGACATAATTATTCGCGTAAGAAATTGTTTTTAAAAATTTTTATTTTTGTGTGTAAAGAAAAAAGTTGAAGTTTCAATAGTAATGCTTAATAGTTTAATGCATAGTAATTAGTAAATGATTTTAATTAACTTCTATTGAAATTCATTTCGTAAGCCAAAAGCTGAAAGCTTAAGCCGTATTTTAAATTTAAACAGCCAAAAGCCGAAAGCCTAAGCCATATTTTAAATTTTGACAGCCAAAAGCCGAAAGCTTAAGTGGTATTTTTTAAGGACATGAGCCGTATTTATTAAGTTTAAGCCGTATTATTATTCAGCTTTCAAGCCCTGACTAGAACTTAAAGGGAACACGCAAATCGTGAAAATAAACTAATACCAAATTACGTAATAATTTTGTGACGTCAGGATCCAAAAAATGCCCTGTGAATCTTTTGAACAGTAGGCACTCCTCCTTATGGCGTACAATGCGCATGCGCAAAAGTTGTTATTTCTAATACGAAAGAATTTTATTAATTTATTTAATAACGGTGTGTACCTAAAATTTATTTTAAATTATTGATATCAAATTTATTATTTTAACCTTTATGTAAAACAAGAATATTCTTTTATACAGATCCAAATAATGTTTAAAAAATCTAGTCATTTAGATATTTCATAAAAATCATTTGGATCCGTGTAAAATATTACATTTAAAAACTCCGCAACATCTATTGTAGAATAATTTTTAGATTTCTTTATTATCAAATAAATGAATAAAATTTTCATAATACGATTGTTAAGAATTGTTTGCACATGCGCATTATATATAATGGAGTGCTTGCTGGACGATAGCAATTTAACGGTTTGCTGTTGAAGTTTTTTTGCCCGCAAAAAAGTTTAGTGTTTTGGTTGTTCGTTTGTTTATGTAGGTTGTTGTTTACGTGTTAAATTTTGGTGCAATTTTTTATGTCGTATAAAAGTATTATTCAAATAGTTTAATGAATAATTAAATCATGTTCATTCCATGGTAATGTATACGTTAGTTACTTAATAATAATGTGTAAGGTCTTAATATGAAATTCGTAGGTTTTGCTTTTATTCATTTGTTTATGTGAAATACCGGCAAAGTAATAGCTTTATTAAAAATTTTTGAAGACCAACTATGTGATATTCTGACAGAATTCAAAAACAAAAAGAAATTTTATGAACTTTCAACGATTCAAAAAAAGCTTGAAAAAATAAGCCTTTAATTGTATGCAGAAGCAATATAATCTAGCCAAGAGATTGATAATGAAGTGGAACATTTTTTACGACTAACTGATAAGCCGGTGAAAAACTTACGAAATTCTATTGCAATAGATGTCTTCCTAATTTGCCAAATGTTCCGATTTTTTTCACCGAAAACAGATTTCAGTGGGTTTTTATGAAGAGATCTCAAAATAATTATTGTGGCAAGAAATAAATGCTTGAAGTAGGTCTATTCACATATTATTGTAAATCTTATGTTTAAATAAATTATTTACATTACTTTTAACAGTTATAGCCAATAAAAATTTAATATTGGTTAAAGGCTAGTTACGATAATTGGTTCTGGTAACATTAAGACTGGTAATTGTTTTTATATTAAGCAGTTTAAACGCTCAAAAATGGAACAATATTACTGAAAGCACCTACTTATTCAGAACATAAAGCAATTTTTAAAATATTAAAAGACAATTTGAAGTTAAATTCACAATAAATGTAAACACGAATAAAATAATTATTGCAAAAACAACCGGTAACAGTACATAACATAGTATTAATTACAGATTTTCACGCAAAATATTATTTGATAAGTATAAATGATTATTGCATTTCACAGCTATTTTTCAATGTAATTTATTGTAATGTGTATTCTTTCAGAGATAACCAGATGGTGATGAGTAAAGCAATTATATCATTATGTTTACTACGAGTCGTGCTTCCCGTATGTTTAGCATCATGTAAGTAACGTTTTATTTATTTAACACGAACATCGTTAGTTGAGAGATGTTTATGAGTTGAAATTTCTACATTTATCAATTTTATATTGGAATTTTTCGTATTTATTGAACCTAGCTTGTTTTCATTTAAAGATAATTTATGCGGAGTTGTGTTCGCTTTTCTAAGCGTACATACCCCAATTAAAATATGCAGAAAAACGGTAAACGTAATTTGCACTTTAATCTTGTTCATTTATTTTATGTTCATGTTTTCAATTTAGTGTCCTATGATTTACATTTTGAAAACAAAACATCAAAAATATAGTTTTCCCGAGGAGGATGTCCGATTTGAATTATTTTGGATGTAATGAGCCTTTCATTCTAGATTGTTCTGAATAGTAAAAATTAAGTTTCTTCCTTTCGATTGAAATAATGATACAATTTATACTACTTTATAAATTATAAAACATAAAATGTTGGTTTTGAAAAGCAAACTGAACAATTTTAAATGTTTAAGAAGTAGTATTTTCGGGTTTAATGAATAAGTTTAACTTAAGAGAGGTGATCGTTTCTGACATCAAAGTGAGTCGTTCAGTTAACTGTAACCAGATTTGTTTGTCGTATATTTTGTACTATTTAGGTTGTGTGCATATATGTATGTATGTGTTCGTTCGGGGGGTAACAACAAAAAATTATAATCTTATATACGTAAATATCTATATTTTGAGTTGTTAAATACCCAGGAATCTTTTTTAAATTTTGGTCTGCATACTGATGAACAGATACGTTTGATCTTAAGTGTTCTTTTCTATTATTGTTTGAAATTGGTAAATGTGTAGATTAAGAAGAATACCTCTCCAGATTATTTGTTAATATTTTTCTGATGTCTGATAAAGATTGAAAATAATTACATTTTATGAAATTAAAAGTACAAATTCCCATTAAATCAAGGAGACATTTTCATTAATCGAAGAATTCATTTATAAAACAGTATAAATTGTTAACGCAATGCCGTTATAATTGAGAAAAAGTACTTGCGAAATTTAAATGAAAGGGGAAAACAATAATACGCATTAGACTTTTTTTAAAAAAAAAATATAAGAAAAGTAAAAAAAGCATATAGGTAGGTTTTAGAAATTTTGGCCCAGTTCAATGCGCAAAGATAAGCGGTATTAATTCTTGACATATATTAAGCTGCTATCTTTCATTTGAACGATTTGGTTTGTACTGAAAAGTAGATAATGAGCAGGTTGAGCGAAATTTTCAAATTGAAAGTACCGTTTGTCTTTTAATGTAAAATTTGGAAGGTATTTTTGTAATTCGATTAAATAGAAAAAGTATAAAGGTTTATTTAGTGAATTTAAACTTTTTTCTATTTTCTTTCATTCCGCTATAACAGTATCAAAAGACTATAGACAACGCCAGTGATTGCATTATTACAATTACAAAACCAGAAAGGATAGAGTAGGCCAAATCTCTTTAATGAGAAATTTGATCTGGGATAATAATTCTATCGTGAGTATATAATAGTAAATTTTTACGTTTAAAACCTAGACGCTATAGCGACAATACAACAAAGCGTGCCCATAAGAGCCTGGTTAAGGTAGTTTAATTGATATTACTGAAACCACTGAAATTCGCGACAAAAAAGGTAAAAGTTTTGAATATTTATAATATTTATCATAAAAGAATAAATTTGGGACAGTGTCACGGCACTATTTTTTCCTTTATAGCTTTCTTTTTGGATTATCCGGAAGAGTGTCAATGCACATTATATATGTTCCGAATTGTATTTAATTTTAATTTAAAAAAAAAAAGAAAAAAAGAAAAATGGTATTACTCGGCACGTTTAATCGAACGGGATATCTAGATCGTTATGAACAGTTAAGTCAGAAATTTATTCTACAAAGAATAATTCACTGCTTTCTTTGAATATGCGCAAGGTAATCATTCAATGGATTTGTTAAACAGCGGAACGTTGTGTTCGAAATACGAATTAATGTTTCGGTATAATGTTATCATTTGTTAATACAGGGTGTATTTTTTGAAGAATTAATCTGTTTAGAGAACTTCAGATAATAAACTTAATAAACGGACTAGCCGGTAGAGGGATAAACTTTTGAGATTTTGTTGGTATTAAAACCATTGGTTTTTTCCGCAACTTTGGGAAGTACCTTGTTAAAAAATTGCGTTCAGTAGCAGCCTTTGTTGGTAAATGAGATGAAAAGTTTTTCAAATGATTTAATTTAATTCATCCATTTTTCGCATCAAAGATTTCTTTAGATATTTATATATTTGATTTGGAGGAAATTATTTAATCGGGAGGTCCAAGTGGTTGCTTCGAAGAATGTTACATATGAGCACTCATACACGTAATTGTATCCGCTTTTTATTTATTTCTTCGTTGTTTATTTTTTATTTGGGATTTCAATAAATTTATATGCGAAAATCATAAGTTGACATTCTGTCTCACTAAATTTAGTCCTCCAATTTTTGTTTGAAATTTATATTTTATTAATAGGGTTTTGAATGACTTACATATATCGGATTGATGTTTGAAGTTAATATAACGATATAGTTGCTGTGGTGATTTGATTTGAATTAATCAGATCAGAAATATAAATAGAGTATAGAACCGGATCCCGAACAAACTACCGCTTACGTGACCGAAGCCAGAATTTTTTCTTTCCCTAGACATTATACCACTGATTCCTACAACAAAAATCCAATTTTGAAGATAAGATAAAAAATATATATATCTGTTGGAAGAATTTCTCTTAGTTTATACAATAGTCTCAAATGAAGCAGTGGAACCGTACCTCTTTCTTCTGAAAAACTATAAGATGGCGATAAGCAGTCTACGATACTGTTGAATAGTGGAGTTTGAGTTCGAAATCAAAATTTATGATTTGAAATAATATTATTTACTAGTACTGGATACATTCTTTGTAAAATTGTTGAATATTCAGTAAAGATGAAAGCAGCTTTTTTTTTTTTGGTAAACAACACAAAATTTCTCTAGTTATTTCATAAGCTTTCTTTAGACTTTTGTGTACTTCACCTGGGAGAGATTGATTTAGTAGAAAGATGAGGTTGCAACGGTTTCCCTAAAGAGTATTAAATAAGATCTGGGTGTGTTGAACTGCTGCTATTATGAAGAATGAAAATAGTTTCCAGATGTGGGAAAAAGGCATCTGATATTTTTCCTCCGTTTTAACCCAACTGCCGTTTTTCTTGGTTTTTTCTTTTTTTTTTGCCATCCACAGTGAAAATAAATTTAAGTAACTGTAAAATGAGCTATTATTATATTTCTTAATTTGCTCTTTTAGAATTGTACTCTGTTGCGAATTATTTTTAGTGGAGGGTATCAATTTTGTTGCCATCTTTCTTCCTGCTTGAATTAGTTTTTTTAATTTCCTAATTCCTGTTGAAATATATTTATTTCCATTTGTGCACTTTATTTTATATTCGGTGAAATTGACACACGTAGTTTGTATTAAATCAGTTATATTGTTGAAAGCAGTTCCGATGTCATTTTCTTCAAGAACGACAAAATGATCCCGGTGTTTCGATTGTATAAATTATATTGCTTATATTGAACTATAGGAGTAACATCGTAAGATTGCAGTAACTGGTACGTGATCGGAGAAGGAAAGATCAGTTATCGCCCCGCAGATTTTATAAAATCTCTGCGAGCTTTAAAATATAAAAATATCTACAATAATCGGCAGTCCGTTGATATGTTCTGGCCAATAGATTGGAAACCTGATTGATAGTTGAAAATAATTTACCTTGTGATCTAGTATGTGTCTTGATTTGTTGGTTGTTTTTAAAATTTACATATGATTTTTCGGATGTTTCCTTTTCTAAGTTTTTAAAGATATTATTTTTAGAAATCTGAATGCTTGAATGGGAATAAATGGTAGCCGCTGTTAAAAAGTTTTTCCTGGTTTGGATATATTAACCGCAACTAGTTGATACGCATATGAGCTATGAAAGGAGAAGTATGTGTTGTATGTAGGAATTTTTTAATAGGATCATGGGGCCACCGTGCGCAGTACATCCGGATGATTTGTTTGTGTTGTAGATGTAGTTGTTTTGAAGCTATTTACACGAATTAAATGAGTTTTACGGATTAGAATGACATCGACAACGTCCTGATGTAGAAACGTTTCAAGCTTGTTCATTCTCGATGAAATTCTATTAGCATTCCACAATTATCACGAATGAGTGTGTGGGTTACAAAATTCGTATTACCTATCATTTACAGAAGGAGTCAATCGATAACTTTTGTGATCAAAGAAAATAGAGGTTTTTAATTAATGACTATTCAGTTAAGAATAAAAAATATTATTATTGCCCTTACCGTAAATACGTATAACTTTCGTACGTGATTCTAGTGCTAGGATTATTTATTTTATGTTAACTTGATTTAACCTTATTAGCGTAAGTTTTGATTTTATTATGTAAGGATGAAAAATCTTTTCTAATTTTAAAATTATCATTGCCTACCTGTACCATATTATCATCTTTTATTGGAACAACCCCAAGATGTTACGTTTAGCGTCTACAACTGATGGCGGTGTGCCTGCAGAAAGAACTAATTGACTTGTTCTGCGGCTGCCGACGTTTCGAAGGAACAATGTACCCTACTGGTGATCATTTTTGCTGAGCGGCGTACGAATTAACAGAAATCTGTATTTTTGGATGTGAAGGATTTAGACAAGTCTAGAGAAAACTATATTAGCATAGTTGCCTCATCATTCCAGTAATACTATTTATAATCATTACCAGGAGGAGTGATTAGTAGTGACTGTAGAGTTGGTGGTGGTGTTTGTTGCGGATAAACTTGTAACACAGGTATTGCTGTATTTAGTGTAACACCGGTCGATTTCAATACCGAGCCATTAGCTTTAATCGTACGGCTCTGCTACGGACTGACTCTTTACAGTGATAAAGACGGGATTTTTTTATCGTGATGTACACAACGCGGCGCAATCACACGAATCAGCACCACACTGCTCTGAAAATTATAATCTCGATATATTCTCGCACACAGCACGCGCGAAAAATTAACAGAATAATTTATATACACACATACATAATTACAAGGGCACCTTTGGTCAAGAAAATTAAGCGATTACGTTACTATTATAAAGTAAATAACAGGGGCGGATCCAGAGAGACATTTTGGGAGGGAAATGATATAATTACGTAATATCTTATACGGTAGACAGTAAATTAGAAAAATACCTTGTTTCATAATTAAAATCAAACAGCGACCTCTTTAGAAATTTAAAAATGTTTTAAAAATACATAATTACATATTACAATTTAATTTAAATTTTGTTTTATTTTTAGGTGAAATATAAAAAAATTATATAATTGTGGCTAAAATGGTAGTTTAGAATTTGAATAGTGAATTACTAGAAAAAATAGAACGATAGTATTTTTTATTAGACTTTAATTCTTTTTTATTTTTGCTAGTAATTCGACCCAAATTGTTTGCCTGTGAGCAAGTAAAACAGATATATGATACTATTACACTTAACGAACATCCGTCTTAATTATATACATATAATCGATTCTCTACCATTTTCCCATATACAATTAAAAACCAGCTTACTGTCACTCTTTATGTTCTCAACCAGTCACTGCTTAATTATTAGTTTCCAAAGTCCTATCTCTGTGTTCATTAAATCTTCTGGAATTCATACCAGCAAAAATGTCGTCGCGATAGCCTAGTTGCTAGAGCGCTTGACTTCCGATATGGCGGTCACGGGTTCGATTCTGAGCGACGACGAACTTATTACAAGAATTAAATAAATAAATAAATAATCGCTAGTAATCACGTGGAAGGCAATAGCAAACCACCACGTTCAACATTATATGCGCGCTAGGTCAGTACACAGCAGACCCACACCGGACTGCACTGGTAGCGCGATAACAAGCAGTTACTATCAGTTCCGAATGTAGTCTTGTGTGTGTACACCTGCGTTGCATATTACAATTGCCTGGTACACAACCTATATCTGTACAGCTAAAAATGTATCGTACAGTATTGATTGAGCTAATCTATGCTAGTAGCGTTTGCCTAATTTTGTTTGATAAAGTTGAGATATGTTTGTCTCGAGAGATAATGTACTGTCAAAAGTTAATCCAAGATATTTAACCTCATCCGTATTTTCCAGCGGAGTACAACCACAATTCAAGGTAGGAGTAAAATAGTTGTGTAAGCAACTATTATTATGCATTATAATAGGTTTGCGTGTTCTTTATATGCTGGACATACTTTTATATATGAAACCTTTGATTTTTTTGTATTAATCGTTAGGTGTATTTAGCATGTGCCCTCCTATACGCAGTATCAACATCCTCTTGCAAAAATTTTTCGGTCACATGAATGTCATGGTGCTCAATTAAGAGTGCTATACTATCCGCATAAGCATATACAGTCGAATGTTTAACGTATTTGTGAAGGGAGTTGATGTAAATCAGAAACAGCAACGGAGCTAATATAGTTCCTTGCTCTACACCTCTTAATGCAGTTTCCTCTCTACTTAGTTCTTTATGGATTTTCACAACTTTCGTATTATTATGCACGTAACTTTCAAACCATTTATTTTGTTTGCCTATAATACCAATACCATTCATATCCCGCAACAGTATTTGATGATTCACCCCGCATCAAATGCTTTACTGATGTCTATAAAAATTACGAGAACCTGTTTTCTAATTATCAGTCATTTATTGATTCTACTTGTTAATGTTCTTAACAAGGAGACTGTTGATTTCTCTTCTCTAAGGCCGAATTGGTTATTGTGTAGTAGGTTATTTCCCTCCAGATAATTTCTTAAGTGAGACGCAAGAAATTGTTCCAAAATTTTTGTCAACACTGAAATAATCGTAATTGGTCGATCATTTTCGCATGCGCTTGCTTCTTCACCACTTTTATACATAGGTCTGGTAATTCAGGTTTTAAGTCCTTCAGGGACTATACTTTCTTTAATAGAGCAATTTATTAGTTTTGTTATTATTGGAGTTAGGACTGTTGCATTATTTTTTATGTCTTAAGCTTTTATACTATCCCACCCAGGAGCCTTGTGAATCGATAGTTTGTTAATTATTTTTTCTACATGTTCGTTAGTAGCTTTTGGTACATAAAATGACGTGCGTGTCACCTCCGGATACGTACTATTCAGTAACTGTATGTTACAAAATTGACCACAATGCTGCATTGGTCGAGAGAAGTGTTCAGTAAATTTGGTCACCGCCTCCCTTGTACTTTCAAAGTGTTTCATAACGACTTCATCAATTGAAGTTTTGGTTTTGTCATATATTATGCGACTGATTATCTGCCATACTTTTTTAGCTGTTACTTGCATGTTGTATTTGTTTATTGTAGTAATCAGATTTCGTTTTTCTAATTTCTGATTTAGTCATATTTCTGTATGTTTTATACAGTTTTTTATGCCGAGAGTTTGTTGTGTTATTTTTACATCGCTTATAATATATGTCCCCCTTAATTTCATCAAATTTAAAACTTTTGTGTTCATCCAGTTCTTTTTAAAGTGAAGATTATTTCCATTTGTATAATTTACCCGATTCTTGCATTTTTTATACAAGTTTATAAATTTCATTTGTATTTGCAAGCATATAGTTTCGGCCGAGTTCAGCTGTTCTAAATTATGGTAGTCGTAGCTTTTAAATTTTTAATTCAACCTCCTTTCGTTTACTCTATTCTTTGTTGAGCCTATCGTTGTTTCTCAATGTGCAGCAAATAATATAATGATCGGATATTTTTGAATTAATAATTCCTGCGTGAATCTGTCCAATTAAGCTCCTAATCAAAAAATGATCTACACATGACTGAGTTAAAATACCATTTCTAAATTCTTCTCTGGTTACGCCATTAATTAGTCTTATGCTTCCACACCCTAACATAATATGTGACCTGCGAAAATCGAGCTGGTGTGCGAAAAAAAGTTTTCTAGATAAACGCGTTTAAAGTTGAGGGTGGTAGCGCAGTGTTACGTATTGCTACGACAGCACTATTCTTCCACTTCTGGTTTCTCAGCACATCTGCCAGATGTTTTGTGACCTTCTGTATGCAGTGATGCTTTTATAAGAAATATTACCACAGCTAAATCGAACAAATTTCCCTGAAGTTGCTAATTTCTTTGTCCATGAAAGAAATATAATGATATTGTTTGTACTTCGTTATCACATCATTTTGGAATCGCGATGTTTTTAATTACGCGAAATGGTTTTGCATCGTGAATAATTATTAACTGTCCTGATAAAGATGCTTTAATTTCAATAAAGTGAAAAATGTGTTCGGAAGAAGTTGAAGAAGAGCTTAGTAATGCAGAGAAACTCTGATAACTTGGATGATCAACATCAACTTGCTCGTAACAGTGATGAAGAAAATCCAGATGAAATTCGTACCCTTAACTCTTCGAATAATTTGGAATTATCTCTCCTAGATGCAGAGGAAGAAAAAATAGTTTCAAAATTTTTTGAAGAACCTTGTTGTAATCGAAAATGTTATGTTTCAATACCACGAGATATGATCGAGAAATCGAGAAATAATTTTTTAGAATTAGATAAAGAACAGCAAGATTTAGTCATATTGAGCCAAATTGAATCAGGTAGAACAAGTAATGTTTTAGACAAGGTTTATGAGGAGATCTGCGGACGAAAAAAATATGGAAAAAGAAAAGAAGTCGAAACCTGGTATAATTGGAGCACTTACCTGAAGCAGTTTTATAAACCTTTAGTAGAAATCACAAGTTTCCACCGCCTCAAAATTTCCTCAGATGGCGTAACAGCGAAAATGTATGCGAACAGTGACGATATAAACAAATTTCAATTACTGCTAAGATGCCTGAGAAAATCACCCCAAAAGATTTAGATTTAGAACGCCCATAATACCTTTATAATAACATAAGAAGTTTAGTTTCTGGTATCGCTAAAGCTGATATTGTAGCGTTATTACCTGAAAAACCCTTAATTAAAGAACCGAAACGGAAAGTAGATGAAAATTTACCGAAATAAAAATGGAAGATGAAAAAATAAAACCAAAACAACCGAAACAAGATTAATAAACCCTTCAGTAAATAACATTCCTATTCCCTTAGTTAAAAATTTTTGTTATCTTGGTCTGTTCCTAAATAGTCGTCTCTCCTTTCTCGAGCACATTAACTATCTTCATATGTCGGTAAATAAAAGACTAAATCTCTTTAAATCTATTTCATCAACAAGGTGGGGAGGAGATCCTAGTACCTTAATTGTCCTTTATAAATCTATAGTATGTTCCAAACTAGATTATTGTTCGTTTATCTATGGTAACTCCTCCAGATCTTTCCTTTGTAAACTGGATCGGGTCCAGAATTGCTTCCTTCGTTTATGTCTAGGAGCCATTATATCAACTCCCATTCCTGCAATACATGCTGAATGCAATGTTGTTCTCCCTTTACCAATCCGTAGATCTCACTTGGGATATCGCTTTCTTTTAAAACGGCTTCCAGTTTCTTCCTCAAAACTTATTTCATCCTACTCCACCCTACTTCAGAATTGGCGATTCACTTCCAAAAAAATTCCCCTTCTTTCTCATATCTCAAATCGACTTGTTAAATTTCTTCTACAAATTATAATACGTAATAAACTTCCTTACTTTACCTTTCATTTTACAGACTTTCTCTTTCCTCCTAATTTATCTTTGTTGTCCACTTACTCTAAATCCCTTCCACAACCTAATCAAGATTTCCTTAACACTATTAACTCTCTATTTCCTTTTCATTCTCTTCTTTATACTGACGGATCGAAGGGTCCTCACGGCGTTGGAGCATCCTTCCTATATGCTGTTCACAACTACTTTGAAAGTTATAAACTTCCTCCAACTTGCTCTATTTTCTTTGCAGAATCGATTGCGATATTAAGAGCCATTCTTTACATATCCTTAATACGAGACAATAATAAATTCCTAATTATCTCTGATGCTAAAAGTGTTTTACAAACTATCTCATCTGTTTTTCCTCATCCTTTTTGTGATCCAATCATTCTTCGTATTCGCTCGATTATCCATAACCTCTTCCAAACTTACCACATTCAGATCGAGTTCCTTTGGATTCCAGGCCACGTTGATATAGAAGGAAACGAAAGAGTTGATCAGTTGTCTCGTGGTGCAGCTGTTAATGGACTCCCCATTAATAAGTTCACTGCTAATAATTTACTTGCATTATCTAAAAAATTCCATTATAGGTTTTGGTCAGACTCATATCCTTCCTCCTTTTCTAACCAATTTTCCTTTTATCTTACTATTCAGCCATATATTCCAGTTAATCCTTGGTTCCACGAATTGCCGTCTTTGCAGCGCTATTTTATTTCCTCTTTATGTCGATTGCGTTTCGATCATAGTTTGCTTCCTTCATCTCGCTATCGAGTTTCACTTTCAGACTCTCCTTACTGTCCGCTACATCCTCCAAATGATGTCCACGAATGTAATTCTAACCACATTCTTTTCGAATGTTCCACACTGTCGTCTGAACGTTTCCTTCTTTACTCTCAACTTCTGAGACTTAATATTCCTGCTCCCTATAGTGCTGCATCTGTTCTCTCCTTTCCTTCGTTAACTGTTGTCGTTCCCCTTGTATCCTTCATTGATGCGATATCTGACCGCGTACGAATCTGAATAATTAATTCAGCAATACTTTCCTTTCTTGTCGAACATGGGTCAATGCTCTTTGTCAGCGAGTCCGGGAAAAAAAAAAAAGATAAAAATTGGGTAAAATCAAAAAACAACAAAAAAAAAAAAAGATTGAAGTGGCCGTGGCAAAGAAAAGGAAGAAAACCGATGAAAAATACGATAAACCCTATCCAGAAACCTCAACACCGAAGAAAAGAACTCGCAAGAAGTAATTTGTAATAATTTTTTTAAAAAAATTGATTATTTTTTTTTCTATTGCAGTTTTTCACTTCTTGTATGTTTTTTTGAAGTTCTTGTTTTCTTTTAAAACACGATTTGTGAAGAATGTAATAAAGATAGAAATCTGGGATTTGTTGCATTGAAAAGAGCGTGCTTTTTTCTATAAGAATATCCAAAAAAGTGAAAATTGTTTTTTTGACACATTAGCCCGGTTTTCGTAGACCAGGTCACATATTTAAAAAAGTTTCCGATGTAGCTCTACATTTTAATATTAAAATCGTCACATATAATAAATTCCTGCTTTCTATCAACCGGGTTAATAAAAAGATTCAGTTTTTTTAAAAACTCATATACGTTAAGACTTGGTGATCGATAATTATTACTCATTATTTCAATATCGACAGGCAAATACTACCTTATTATTACAGCATAACCGTTAGATTTAAAACTATTATTAACGATGATGATGGTTCCTCCGTTATACTTACCTGTTTTTTTGCTGCTATACTTGGTGAACCCCGAGATATTATATAAGCTTAGTTCATTATCCCCTAGATTTGTTTCTGTAATAATAATCGCACTGACAGTTGTTTTATAAATGAATGCTAAAAATTCGTCTCAGTTCCGCTTTAAACTACTAATATTTAAATACATATAATACATGAAACCGTTTTTTATTTATTTCCGAGCTCCCTACGTCTGTATTTAGTAAATTTTCGAACCCCTTTTTCCATTCACCTATTGATGGATGGTTTACCCAGTTAATTTTTTTGCAAAATTGAATTGAAGATGTCTTTAGCTTGGAACGTTAAACGGTGGTGCAATATAAGAGAATTGAATATATTTCACTAACATAGATCTGCGGAAGTTACAACGCGATTATCTATAATTATCTAACTTTACCGCCGTGTTATATCTATATTACACTTCCGCACTCTAACACGTACACAAACATCCTATTAACATTATCGAATCGCATTATATCTGCAACAAAAGAACTAAGCACATTATCAGTTAATAGAAAATCTTCCACCACCAAAAGAAATTCCTTAAAATACAAATACGTTCCCGGCTCAGCCATTGCACCTGATAGCAATGTGCTCGCTGAAAATTATCTCTACAAAACCGCTTCATACAACTGTACCTTTTCCTTTTACGTCGTACATCAAAATACTATCTAGAAGAGCGAAATTTCCCCAATATCTGCTTAAAAACACAGTTATACTCCACCACTGAAACTCATAGCGCATCCCGCTAACAAAGCAAGCACGCGCGTCACTCTCCTTCCCTCGCATCCAAATAACGTCATACCTGACTTCGTAAGCACAAGAAATCCCTTTTACCGCCCCTTCAAACCGCCACCTCCGTCACAGACTCTTCACACCGCCTAGCCGGCAATGTAAAACGACGCACATATGACACATCCATTCCACCATACACCCCATCTGCCAACTGACGTAGAGGATAAATCCTCATCGATCAGCATCATCTTTATCACCACTAGCCGATGTTTTTAGAGTGGAATGTCTAGAGTAATTGTTATACATTTTACACGTAACAACGAGAAAACCGTAATCAAAGCTATTCTTAAATACTATTAACATAATAAGGTACCTGAATAACGTTAAGTGTCTATTATCTATATCAGAAATTCCCAAGCAGGGGGCAAGCGCCTCTAGGGGGCATAGAGAGATGTCAAGGGGGGTGCAGTAAGTTTGCATTTTGGGAAGAAAAATTAATTTAACACGTAAATTAAACATCGGACGAGGGACGTTCAATAAATAATATGACATGCCTTCGAAAATGACCTTTCAGGCATCTAATAATTATGAAAAATATACCAAAGAAATTAGAAGAAATCTATATTTTACGTAGGTATTTAAAAATTCTTGTTACATAAATGGTCGCTAAAGATTTTTAAAAACCTACATTTTTAAAAATCTTTATGAAACTATTCGGGGTAGCCACCCAACTGGGAAGTCAAGAAACCCGGGAATTTTGCAAGGTGGGAAATAAGCCGGGAATTTTATAGTAAAATCGGGAGAAAAAGTAAAAATAGACAAAAACGATATTTTCTCATATAAATATGCTTCGGCGGTCAAATATTATCAATAGTAGCGAAGAAATCCAATTCTTCTTTTTGTATAGTTCTAATAATCAGGAAATCGGGGGGATTTGGATTCTGGGAAAACCGGGAATAAACCGAAAAAATTTAAAAATTATATTTGAGTGGCCACCATGCTATTTCATCGGTGTTTTATGTATTATGTAACAAGATGCGGGACAAATAATTATCAAAATTAATAATAATATGAATAACTTACAAAAATCTTAGATTAACAGTAGGTAACAAAGTAGTGGTATTTGTTACTAATCATCATGCCCATTACCAGTTATATTTAAATATCAGGAACGCAAAACTCTCGGCGGCAGATCCACAGTTATATGTACGTAAAGGGAATGTAATTACATGTAGGTATTTTACTGTTGTAGGCACAAAATGGCAGCGAAAAAGAGAAAGTTTTCAGAAGACTATATTAAGTTTAGATTTACCTTCATAGAGAGAAACAACCTACAATTGCCTCAGTGTGTGATATGTATGAAAGTTTTAAGTAACGATAGTATGAGATCCAATCGCCTTGAAAGGCAGTTGAGTCAGCAACATCCTACTCTGATTTCGAAATCGAAAGAATTTTTTTCATGTTGGCTCGCCTTTATGAATTGAAAGAAGAGGTTATCCTCTTTCTTGAGTTCAAAGAAAAAAAAGATTTTTTGCAGATGTTGTTCAACAATGAACAATTTCAATGGAGGTTGACCTATTTAACTGATATATCTGATGCCTCGAATCAGCTAAACTTGAAGCTTCAAAGCAGAAACGGCACTCTAATAAGTAACTATGATCATATTCAGGGGTTCAAATCAAAGCTTCAACTCTGGAATCAAAAGGTATCTGCTGAAAATGTAATAATATCTTTTTAATAGGTTGGGAAACCTTGATCTATATATATATAAATAAGTATTACTATACGATTTTATTAAGATCATGCGAGGTTCTTATTTGGAAGGAACGTTCTTGTGAATTTTTGTGTACACAAAAACTTTTCCATTCTTTATCCAGGTAAACTGATAATTTAATATTTACGTTTTCTGTTTATTTTCCCAAAACAAGGTTCTGTAATATCGTGATAAATTTTGTTGACGAAAATTTTGAGTGTGGAAGAGGTGTTGACTATTATTTCTTTGTCCCAGATTACCTGTGCCTTTTTTTTTTTTTTTTACTATCAAATCATCTACAATTTTGCGATGTGCCTTAACTATTATCGTACTGGGGAAGTTTTTATTTCTGGCCGGAAGTCAATGCATTGCCACGATATCATCCTTTTGAATATGTGACAATTCACTTTTACGTATATTTTTATTACAATATCTTGTAAATTTTCATTTGCACTTGTGACACTCCATGCAGCTCAAAATTCTCACGCCTTCCGTACTGCTCTAATTGATGTACTGTGGCCGTTAGTTCTAAAATTGTTTCTAAAGCGAGCTTTGCAACTTGCTCCCTCAAAATAAAATTTTAATTCTGCCGTAATTGTTTCGCTTACTTTCAGCGTTTCGTCATATTTATGGGATAGAAAGTCCATGGTGCGCACCATTTTTACAATGTTATTATTTATTTGCTTTAATCTATCGTTTACATCAGCGCTCTGATTTTGCTCATCAATTTGACCAACCGCTGTGGCTTGATTTTTTCATCGACACTGTCATGGCTTATTTGTCGCTTTGGTCTTCCCTTTACCATTATGTTTAATTTACGTTAAAATAAGCTGTACGGTACGCGTTATAATGAAAACGTTGTACGTGTAATACTGTTTTGACTTACTTCTTATCTGTTGATTTCTTATCAATTACTGCGTTCGTAGTATTTAGAACACCGCGATTCTATTAAATGATAACAAAATATCAAACACGTACCATACGTCTATCTTTACTAAATAATCAATCGAAACAATTTTAACTTTACCAACATTAATACATGCAATAATAATTAAAATAGTAATAATAATAACGTTCAAATCCACCTACCCCTTCGTGTTAACAGTTTAAAATATAACTGAGGAGGCAGGAGATAATTTACAAATGACCACAGTTGGCAACGATCTATAATACGCCTGTCTTTAACGGCTCCTCTTGCATGAAGCTATCAAAATGATGTGGTGACTGTTTTTAATTTTTATACTTGATGCAGCAGTACAGATCAAAACCTCGTATTGTGGAAAAGATCACAATTTGCGTTTTTTTCATCGATAAATAGTGATAACTCGTTAACTGTATTAACTTTTCACGTTTAAACTGCGAAAAAAATCACCGTTCGTTGAACAACAAAGCTTGCCTGGTCTATGATAAACAATTAATATTGATGAAAAATAAAGACATCAACAGCCACTGATCAAAAAAGTCATGGAGATTGTAAAACTGATTTAATCTTCTTTGTTTAGTAGCTATTGACAATCTTTAATGTTCTCGGTAAAAAAATTTTGGAAACAGTTCCTTTTTTTTCTTGTTTAAATAAAAAATTAATACAAAAAATGAAAAAAGAAATCGTTATAGCCAGTAAATCTGTTCCTATTAAAATGTTCTAATTTTTCTTAATAATCATAATTATTGGCTTTTTTACAGTGTACTAAATCTTAAAGTGTCATTTAATATCAATAAATGAGGGGTTTTAAATTGTAATTTACTATTATTTTATTGAATTTATTTTTTATTCAATTATAATGGCGCTGAACTGTTTTGTATTGAAGGTACATATAAAAGTGTTTGTTCTCAGATATATAATGAACGAATATATGCATAAGAGTAGAAAAAAAAAACAAACTGGAATATGCAAATTCATATATGTTTTCCTCAAATTTTTAATAATAATTATGGCCGAATTTCGACCAATGAGCAAACACTAATTATTAACTGTTCATTATTCATATTGTTAAATATTTTTATGATGATTAACTTCTCTCTTTTTAACATCAGTTTCTTTGCTTTATATTTGCTCTGCATTATGTCATTCATGATATTTTAATTCTATTTTAATCTTATTTATTAATGTTTTTACGGTAATTCATTTATGTAAATTATTGATATATAAATCAAAATGATGGAAATTATTAATAGTACAAATATCAGTGAAAAACGTATTGTTATTTATAAAATAAATATATAAAGAAAAGTTTCACCACCCCCCCCCCCACCCCCCCACCCCCCGTCCAAGATTCTGGGCACGGGCCTGACTCTTTCGGAAACTCTCCTAGATTTCTTTAACCTTAAAGTCGCATTTCTTTCAGATATTTAATTAGAGTTTTTAAATATCTATATAATAGGTTTTAGCTTATTCAGCTTCGATTGGGAAAGATGGATTTAGTGGTTTTAAAATCTTATTTTCTTCTTCTTCTTCTTCTTTGATTAGTGTGCCGTGTACTGCCGCCTAGGCCAGAGGCACGGATAAGATAAGAGTTAGATGGAGTGGAATACGTTAGTGGTCTTGAGAAAACGTAGGAGGCGTTTAATTTTGTCGTGGCGATCAGAAATGATTTCAGAAAGGTTGGACGACTGGAGAATTTGTGCTCGGTATGAATTATAGGTGGGTCAGCTGACGAGTAAATGTTGGATTGTGACAGGAGAATTTGCAATTGGAACACAGTGGAAATTTTGAAACAATATCCGACGTTCTTTACTCGTCAGATTCCTTTTGTTTTTATAATTATTCTTGCCTTAACTTAATGTACATTCCTCATTCTTTTTTTCTTTTTTTTTAGCTTGCTAACTATAGATATTAATTTAATGCACGAGAAATTTTTGTGTGCAGAAGCGGGATTCGAACCAGGTTGTACTTGAACAAAGAACTATTGTCTAACTAACTACGCCACTTAATATTTACAAGTTATTTTTATTTGCAAAACACAAATACATTTTGAACAGAACCTTTTTTTTTTTTTTTTCTTGGATACTTCCTTAGAACGGGTAGTAGTTTTTAATTATTTCGCAGTCATTTAAATTTTGATTCTATAACATAGTGAATATATAAAGAAGCAAGATATGCATAATATGAGGATTAGGAAATGTAAGGGTAGACTAGATAGTATAAGATGTAGGAATATTGAATAGAAGAAGTTTAGAATAGAGATAATATTGTTTGTAGCATAAGGAAGAGCATTCAAAGAAGACATAATTAGCATCGTATAAAAAATTATGATCCGGCAAATGGAAAGGGCAGAATGGTGTGAGTAAGTGAGAGAAACGACTTCATGAAACGGGGGGTAAAGAATACTTAAATCGAAGACAGCACAATGTTAGGAGAGTCTTGAAACCACAAATGTTTGAAATAGAGACTGCTTCCTTTTTGACGTGGAGTAGGTCTTTTAGTCGAGCTTGGAACGGACGATGGATTTATACAAAAGAATAAGAATGTAAGTGTCACCACCCCATTTAGTAGGAGATAGCGCCTTCAAAAAGTTCAACCTTTTAGTAGAGGCGGAAGAAAGATATTTGATATGTTTGGAGAAGGTCAGATAACTATCGAGGAAGATACCAAGATAATGGAAGAAATTAATACGAGCAAGAGCTGTACTATTTAAGGATAAATTAACAGAAGCAGGATTATAAGGTGGAAGGATAAATACAATGCACGAAGACTTAGTAAGTGAAATCGAAAGGTTAATTGAAGCAAGAGCACTTTCAAGCGGATTGAAAGACGAATTAAGAGCTTCATTGGCTGCAACAATATCGTAGGAAGACGAAAAATAGTCTTTTGCGTTACGCGATTTCATTTCACCATTTCGTTCCACGAGCGATTTTCAAGACGTTTTACGTCAAAAAGCAGAATATCAGCGGTAATTTAAAGGAAGGGAAGCGATACTAGCAGTATAAATGTTAAAAAGAGTAGAACTGAGGGAGGAACCTTGAGGAAGACGGCAGAAAACCCTTCTTGTAGTGTCGAGTAATGGAGCAGAGAGGTGGATAGAACGATTGGACATGAGCTTAATAACAAGGAACGTGAAATTGTTTGGAATGTTAATTGCCGTCATTTTATCTCTTAAAGTTGGAAGATGGACATTATCAAAAACACAGGAGACATCAATGAAGGAAGTCAGAGTGCAATGTTTTCGGATAAAAGACTTATATAGATGAGAAACAAAAAGACTAATAGTCAGGAGGGCCAATACCAGGCCGAAAGCCAAACATATTGTTAGGAAGCACATTATAGTGTTTCAGCCACCAGAACATACCTTCAAACAATTTTCTGATGCAGGATGCCAAGGAAATGGGGCGTAAGGAAGAAATTTTCTTAGGAATAGGGACAATAATGAGAGAATTCCAAAAGGGTGGAATTATACCCCTGGAAAGGAAAGAATTGAACAGATTGAGAAGGAAGTTAAGGGATGGTTCAGATAGATTTTTAAAAGCAAAATAAGAGATGCCGTCAAAGCCCGGAGTAGGGCTGGAAGATTTAGATAGAACAGATTTTAATTCATTAAAATTGAAAGCTGAAGTGAGGAAGTGGAAGGTGAGAGAGAGTGTTGTGGAAATGTACTGGAGTACAGTTCATCAATGAAAGGAACGTACATCAAGGAGAATGGAGAGGCCTGGGGTAATTCGAAGAAGGAATACTATCAGCAGTTATTTTTATAGGAACATGGTTACTACTGAAGGAACCCGAGAGGGTTCTCCAGGTAAAGGTAAGACCAATGGAAAGAGAAGAAAGAGTTAAATCAAGAGAGCTGGAGATAGAAGAATTCCTAAAATAGGTTGGGGGAAGATCATTAAGGAATACCAATTTATCAGAAAGGATAATATTCTCAAGGATGGAACCATTGTTATTGTAAGATGTACAGCCCCACAGAGGAGAGTGAGCATTGCAATCCCCACCGATAATAAACGGTTGCGGAATAGAATTGAAAAATGTAGAAAGAGGGAAGTGACAAAGATCGTAAGTAGGAGGAACATAAATGGAAACAACGTTAATAGGACGCATAGAAGGAAAATGGACGCAGATGTGAACGATGTTAGGTATATTAGGACTAGAAGGAAGGTTGAGAAAAATTTTGTGAGAGTGGAATGGAATGTCATTTCTGACGAGGATCGCAGAACCAGCATAGCCATCATCGCATCACTTTTAATTATTTTGAAGCCTCTAATATTAAAATCCATGCCTGACCGAAACTACGTTTCAGAAATGAGAGCAACGTTGATATTATGAAGATCCAATAAATCCTCCAATGAATTTTTATTGGCTCTGAGACTACGATAGTTCCATTCTAGTAGATTAAATAAAGTCGGCATTATGGAGCTAAAGAAATATTAGTAGCAAAAGAGGTAAGAAGAACGAAAAGGGGAAAAATAGGAAAGCACAACAGGGGATACAGGTGAAAAGTATTTATAATAAAATAACTAAGATAAGTAGATAGAAAAGAAAGGAATAATCGATCATAATGATTAGAATTCAGAAGGAAATGAGTCAGGGTAGTTAAATTATAGAGGAATACAGAGAGTAATAGAAAGAAACATGCTAAAGCATATTCGTAAGCAGAAATGAAGGAGATATACAGAGATTTTTGGAAAACAGGAAAGAGGTATAAAAACATCCAAATAAATACAATAATGTTATTTGAAGTTAAACCATTGCGTCTAAAACTGTAGTTGAGTGTTACAAAGCCATAGCTATACATGTGAGTTAGTCTCACAACTGTATAAATAGAACGGAAAATGTGAGGAAAAAAAGTAATCCAAATGGAACCCAGCCCAAAGATTGAATAAGTCATCTCAGCGTGAGCCCATTCGAAAAAGAAATGAATAGAATAAAAATACCAATGCTCAATAGTGAGTATGACCACTAAAGCAACGGCACTTTTAATAACAAAAGGAAATGAAAACCAGGAGACAGCAATGTTTAAGGTTGGATCAATGGCCAACTGAGTCGGATATATCATATTGTATACAAGGAAAGGGATTCAGCAGGAACATAGGGGAGAAAATAAAAAAAAAAGAGAAAATTCTGCCCTGAATCTTCTCTTTCCTTCCTTTTAATTTTTATTTGAATTTTCCTTGTTATTAAGAAAGGAATTAATTAATGTGTATATTGTTAGAGAGGAAACAAGAAAGAGAATCAGCAAATGATGTGGAGTAAGCAATGTTGTTTAAAGAGAGAAGCTCTAAGACCGCTGTTGAAATATTTTTAATTAAAAGAGAAGGAGCCGAAGAGGATGAGTTTAGAGAAACTGAGGATACAAGACTGATATCAGTAAGACTTGCGGGAGGACAGCTTTCTGAAGTAGAGTTAGGCAAAGGAGGGAAGGATTTGTCGAAAGCTTACTCATTGGAGGGAGATGGGATACGGTTAGATGGAAGAGGAGGGAATGCGGAAAGGAATTATAGATAGGTTTAGAGTACCGTTTTTTGTGAAATGTCGGGTGAACGGACGCTAGGGGAAACAGAAAAAAGGTAATTTTTAAATTGAAACAAATTCAGGAAGGATAGAATTACGGAATTTAAGCTCGACAGAGCGGGTAGGAACTTTAGAACCTTCAGAAGAACGGTAAACAATCTTAAGTCCTTGGAGGGTAGGGAGGCAACCGGAGAAAGTGGACTGTCCGTTTATAGGTGAAATCAACAGTTTCCATAAAATTTAAAGTAAGTTCGCTCTTAGAGGGCTTGACACCATTAGAGGAGTTTGGACACGCTCATCTAACTATAAAAGGAATGAGAAAAAAAAAAAAAGAAAGAAAAAATAGTACATAAATAAAAATAAATCAACAGAAAATTAAATCAAAATTACATAAATTTGGCTATAAAAATATAAACTTCTAAATTGACGAGAAACAACTAAAAACCATGAATCAACGGCCGAATAGATAAAAGAAGTAAAAATAAACGATTTCACCGGATTCAGTTGCGACGAAATCAAACAATAGAACACCGATAAGCAACGCGATATGGCGACTTTATCACACGATAACGAGCAGCAATACACAAAAGTTAAAAATTCATTATATTTTCAAAAGTAGATCGAATTCACCGTGTGCTCAGCGTAACGCGTTAAAAACAAGCGATACTATAAAGTAGTAAATGGGAAATTTTTATGATTTACGTATCTTTGCTTACTGTTTTAATATCAAGTTACAAAATGAATAAAGCCAGGCACGCACGAACGGCTAAATAATCGCTTTCTTGCAACATATCTTTAGTTTAGTTTCAAGCAGTGAACTATAAAGTTTGATAAAAAAAGTAGCGACGGTTGCATCATTAATATGTCTCTGGAAAATAAAAGAAAGAAAAAACGTTAGTGCATCCATTGCTGAGTCAAATACTATTAAAAGGACAGTTCAATTAATGTGTCGACCCGAAGAAATTAGTTAACTATTTTAGAACGAAGAAGGAAACATTTGAGAAAAACTGGTTGAGGGCTGATTTGTTGCTGTAAAATTTGCAAAAAACTAATTTTTGTTTCAAATTTCTAAAGTTTTTTTTTTTTTTTTTATATATACATAAGGCCACAGCGGTGATAAGATAAACTTATCTTCATCAATTTCTTCTGTTTCGTCACTTCTTAGTAGATATGTTTATGCGCTGATCTTTATCTAAGTCTTTCCAGTCCGCAACAACAGATTCGCATACTTCAGTCCACAATTTTGCTTCTGCATTTTTATTCTGTTACAGATTTATCATGAAGTAGTACCGGTCTTGTCTCAACTTTGACAGTCAATTTTTCTGTATCCAGTTAAAAGAAGATATATTTAGAAATTGTTTTAAAATTTCGTCTAAAACTTTTTTTTTGTAACGAGAAATTTAGCAAAAATGGAGCAAAAAAATTTATAGATGAACATCAACAGCCACAAAAATGGATACAGAACAGCATGAAGACTGGCAGAAAGAACAGGTTGCATTGCAAACATCATCACCAGAAGCGGTTGTTTCTCAATCGGCCGTACCCGCGCCGCCTAAAAAATAGAATTGTTGCGGATTTAAAACCGTCGTGGTTAAAAAATTGCATGTGCGCTCACGCTCATTGAAAACAATGTGTTTTATGAAAGCGGTTAAAAAATCACGCCGGTATGCAGCTAATAAATCGCTCGTACGCGCCTGGCCTAAAAGTATAAAGTACGGACTAGTTGTAGTAGCGGTATTTACAGGAGTTTGCAGACACATAGCAGCTGTTGTTATTAATTACAAAAAGAAATTTTCGTACAATCCAGATACTGCATCAGAAAAAAAAAATGATAAAACATGTGAAGGAAGTTAACGCGAATGCAAAAAAGCTAATTATCAGTTTCTATCTGCGCTTTTAAAAACCTTTCTAAATAATTCTGAAATGTTTTCCAATAATCATCAGCCTCAGCACAATTTACATAAAGTTTAATTAGTTATTTAATAATTGTTGTTGACTTGCGATATTTCAATGACGCAAAATAAATCATATCTAATGTTTAAAATTATCATCTTTTTTTTTCTTCTTTGGCCTGGCTGTGAATACCATTTGGCCACTTTATTTTCAATTGTTCATCTTTCACATGAAAACCTATTAAGCTACCGTAATAATTTCGGTTTCGTTGAATTTGTTAAAATTACGTTAAAAAAAATAATCAAAGAACCATATTCGCGTGTATTTTTTTATATAAAAAAAAAAAAAAACTAACTAAATAAAGTACATTTATTATTATTACATTTACCAAAAATCTAACATTTTTTTTTTTTTTTTTGGCCCATTTTGGCCAGTCTATACTCAGATCTAAATACCGAACTATTTCCTTCTTATATTTTTACATTAACAGTTTTTAAAAAAATATATAACGCCTTACATTCTAAGGACAATGGCTCCTTTACAATTTGGTATAGAGATATCGGCAATGTGTGTAATATTTATTTAAAATTTCTTTCATCAATTTCTCCCTTTCCCTTTTATATTTCTCACATTGCCAGACCATATGTTCGATTGATCCCTCTAATCCGCATTCATTACAGTTGTTGTTATTTGTTATTCCTAATTATTGTAATGTGTAATCCGATGATGGCCTAATCTTATACGACATGTTGCAAACATACCATCGATATATTTCCAGCCTGTAAAATTTGTGGCCGCGTTGAAACACAGACTCTGTTTTTTTTTTTCTCTTTTCTTCCTATATCGTTGATAATTCGAACTACGCATTCTTAGTTTTATATATTTCAGATAAATGCTTTTTTCTATGATAATTTGAAAATAAACATTTTTTTGTCATAGCCGATTAAACAAATATTTTTCTTAAAAGCGAACGTCATTAAATTTGTCGTTTGTTTTTAATGTTTAATTCTTTTTTTTTTTTGTTGTTTTATTTTTGAACGTGCTATAAAAAGTTGGGCTTGCCTTAGAGTTCAAGAGAATGTTGTAGCTTAAATTTTGTAGCTCGAGAATATGTAAAGGAAAAGCTAAAAATATTGATTAAGATGCTGAGAAATTCTATGAAAGTTTAGGTGCAACAAGGAGGAGTTTGAAGTTCTGTAAAAGATAGAGCTGAGTTAAATTGAAACATGTTTTGGATGTTACAAAGTGTGGAGAAAAATTAGGAGGAAGAGAAAAGCAAATCATTTCATTTCGATTAAAAACATAAGACGCAATAATAAAGTGAATAAATGAATGAAATTTGTCACGCGGAGGGTTATATGTAGATGGATAATTGAAACGAGGGAAAATAAAAGTTTTTGTTAAATTCAACATTGTGGGTGTAGGATTAAGATGAGAGAAGAAGGAACAAAGTTTTTATAGGAACAATATGTTTTGAAAGAAAAACCGGTTGGAGATGAAAAAACGGATAACTAGAATGGATTAATTTTAAACGGGTATTGTATTATATAACAGGAAATACAGTGTTAGAGATAGAGTAGGAAGAAAAAAGTCTCAGCAGTAGTACGAAATTTGCACCAATAATCGATTATGGATAATGACCGTTAAGAAGTTAACGGAGACTTATGTGGAAGAGAAGTAATAGAACCACATTGAGTATTACACGAATAAGAGTATGATCGCTATCAAACGTGCCTGTAAAGAGTTTTTATTCGCAGATTAGGTCAAGGTTGAAGAAGTTAAGGAAAGATGAAGGTTGAAATAAAAAAAAATGTTGAAGTATTTTAGGGGAGAAATCACCCGGAAAAAAAAGATCCCTATTGAAGATTAAATCTTGCCCAGAGTATAGAGTCATTGGCGTTATGATGGATGCAGCTCTATAAATGGAAATTGGCGTTTTAATCGTTTTCGACGAAACAATGATGCTGAATGCTATTAACAAAAAAAAAAAAAGGAGGAAACACTAAATATGTCACATTTGGGTAGAATATGTGTGCGAAACAATATTAAGCGTTTGTGAGTTATTTAGCGTAGGATGAAGGCACGCATTAATGTTTGGGATATGAGGAATTAACTGGAAGAGGAAAGGAGGTTTGATGAATAAAGAATTAAATATTATTTCTGATTACGATTGCTGCGTCACTAAAACTGATTTTTAACGGTTTAAGCTTTGAACGAGATAATGTGAACGGATTGTTTTAGTCGAAAGAACAATATTACTATCTAAACTGGGAGACCTCCAAGAAATAACTTAAGACTACAACTGTTTCGTTAAAGAATTCTGAGCTTAGATTTTATAATAAGAATAGATGGAGGAATAAGTAGCATACACTACGAGTATATAAGTTAGAATAGGAAGACCTAAAGAAATGGTTTAACAAAATTAGGGTAAATATTAAAAAGAGAGGAAGCGTAAAAATTTAAATTGCTGTAAAATTAAGATGTAAGTAAAAAAACCAAACAACATATAGATATACAAAAAATAAATAAAAGTTAAAAAATATTTATACGCAAACATATACGTTGCAAAGCTCAGAAAAATGTCTTAATAGATAATAAATATATATATTAAAACAGTTTACAAAAATTAAATGTATGTGAGAAGTGTGTGTGTGTGTGTTTGTGTTCAACGCTAATGTGTACATTTAAATAAGGAAATATTATCCCTTCTTACTAGAGGAAGATTTTTTTAATTTAGCCGGAATTCCTAAGGATAAGGAAAGGTTAATTTGGATGAAGAAATTGTAGAATGCTAAGAGTTATGTAAGTTATCCGATGAAAATGTAAGAGGAGAGAAATGTGTATTAATATAGAATTGGATGGTATATGGAAGTGAAGAGTGTTGTCGGTTTTAGTTGGAACAGAATTCGATAATACTTGAGTACTTGATATTAAAATTATCGGTTTTCCAGAAGGATATGATAAGAAAGCGTTTTTTTTTTTTTTTGGGGTGGTGTTCGTGAACGTAAATGGCTAAGAACTCACAGCAAATCTATTTGAATGGAATGAAGGGAAGAAAGAACGTAGATAAGTGAGCGTATACGGAGTATAATAAAATCACAGGAATGATTAGGTGGGGGATGAACAAATTGAAGGGCGGTCATGGAGTCAGATATAATCAAGAATTTAGAGGAAAGGTGATTGGAAGAAATGAAAATAATAGAACGTAGGATAGTCATTAATACGTTTATGAATAGTAGAACAGAAAGGAGGCAGGCGAAAAAATTCTGAAGAGTCAAAATCTGGGAGGATAAAAGAGGCACCGACACCACCCGGCCTCTTCGAACCATCTGTAAACACAGTTGCATGCGAAGAAAATTGATAATTGACAATACTGTGGAATTCCTGTCTTTCGGGCCTGCGGAAGAAACTTAGCGAGCACAGGTACAGTAAACATATTAGGAGGATGGCAGAGATCGGCGAAATCAAAGGAGAAATAAGGGAGATTGACAAAGGACATTATGTAAGGACAAAACAAACTGAGCTGAAGAGATATGAGGTGTAAAATAGGGGGTTTTCTAAGTGCGAAACGCCAGTTTCTAGAAATAGAAAGTTGGGAACGGATAAGAGCAGAGGACGTGAGTGGAAGACGCTTAGCAAGAAAACGATATCCTAAATAAGATCTGCGAATAGATAAGGGTGGTGTATTAGATTCGGCAAGTACTGCTGGAACTGGAGAGGATTTAGGAGCACCAGGTCGTCATAGGCGAAGTCAAGAATTTTGGATTACATTCAATTTAGAGAGTCGGGACTCAGAGACACAACCATAGAAAAATGAACAGTAATAAAATTTTAAGCGGATGATGGATTTCAATAGAGAAATAAGGATATGAGGATCACTGCCTCTTTTGGTTGCCGAAGAGGAAAGATACTTGATATGTTCGGAGAAGGATAACCGACTGTCAAGGAAGATACAGTTATAATATTTGAAACGCGATCATATTTAATAACTTACGCAAACACTAATATATTTTTGAAAACGCCTTTCGAATTACAATAAATTCGATGAAAATATTTTTTAGCAACATCATTACACACTAACGCACTAAGCAAAAAAACACATTAACTACATTAAACAGATGATTAAAGACAAAAAATAAACTGGTTTGAACGAATCTGACCATCGAAACTACAAGCAAAGAAAAAGAGCTACACCGATGGTAAAGATCTAAGCTGTTAATTAATAGGCGTATGTGTGTACCGTGATAAATACAACTGAACCTGTATCCGTTTACCACAAAAGAGTTGCAATAGGCGAAGTTGCATTATCGCCTACTCATTAAGCCACTATTATTTAGATTTTAGTGTATTGCGGCACTGGCTTCTTTTTAGCCGTCTGAAAAGTTCATTTGGTAAGCTGGCTGCTGGTATTCTCGATATCAGAGAATTCAGACCTTGAAGGGAAAATATGTCGCGGATTTTATAATGCAATTCTTCACGTGAAAGCTTTCATTACATATAAAAAAAACTACCAATATGCCAATAGAAAAAAAAAAAAAAAAAATATGAAGTACCGGGAGATTTCAAGTGGTTAAAACATTCCTAGAAGTGAAAAAATATAGATAAAAAATCTATTTGCAGTTAATACCAATTACGTTCGCTCTATATAGAGTGCATTTTATTATAAACAAAATTCATACCGGCAAGTGTGCATATGTCTGTTTCTCCGACGGGCGTATTAATAATTTTCGTAGAATGCACCGCGCATTAATTTTTTGTTTAAAAAATAACTTGAAAAATATTCCCGTTGCAAAAACGTAGAGGCCGCTGTTTGCAATATCGAAGTAAGCCAAAGCTTATATTGGACAAACTATACGCTGTGCCAGTTTGATCACTGTCAATCTAGTAGTAGCTTTTGAAAAGCAGACAGTAAGGAGAAGAACGGGAGGAAAACATTTAAAAACATATATTTTCCGCTTATTTATGTTGATGTTCTAATATAGTAATTGAAACATTAATATTTGCAAATCGTTGATAGGTCTTCTTATAGTTTTATTATTAGTATAGTAAACGAGCGGACACAAATTATGGTTGAAGCGTGTACATTACGGACATACACAAGATCGTTAAATGGAGTAATAAGGATAAAGGAATGTAAAATTAGTTCGGTAGAAAAGAGTTTGCGTTCAGAAATATTTTACTTTTCAAACAGAGATCGATAATAAATTGTAAAGCGTCTTGTTGTCTATTTGGCGACGTCTTATACATTAAACTTTCCATATGTCTGTAAAAAAGCCATAAAACTGGGGAAAAAATTGAACTTAATACTTCGGGTAACTGAGCGAATTTTTTTATTATAAATACTCCGAGTATGAACTGTTTAATTTAAAGCAAATGCGTTAATTCATCATTTGTCTGTTTTCAGTAGAAACCACACCGCAAACGTTAAAATGATCATGATGTGATTCATACTGAAAACAAACAAATAGTGAATAAAAAAGCCCGTTGAAGTTATTTTTAACGCGTTAATTGAAACACTATTAAGGCATCTTATTAAGCGGGGAAATTAAATGTTACGGATTCAGCTTTTAATACATGCCATGATAACATAAAGCGGCGTTCACTCGAGTATTTCTATTGTACTTTTTTTTTTTTTTCAAAGCACAAAATCATGTAAAAATTATTCCTGTTTTTATTTTTGGAACGATTTTTAAAGCACCGCTGTCGTACTGTGAAAAGAGAGTTGTTTATTATTTTACTTTTCAATTATGCTCGAATCACACGACTTTAACTGAAATAGATTTTTTCAGTTCATATCTTGTTAAATGGGTATTGAGTTTTTTCAAAAATATTTTGTTTCTGGAATTTTAAATTTATTACTAATTGCAATTTAAGTTTTCTAAATTAATACTTGTAAAATCCCTACTTCAACTTCCTTGAACTCCCCGAAATACGAACTTTTATAATAATTTAAATATTTTACAGTTAATTTAATTTAAAATAATTTATAATCGGTCCGTGTTTGTTTGGAAGTTTAAATTTTCATTTCCGATTAGTTTTCAACAAAAACAGTTCCAAAGAAACAGAAATATCCTGAGTTTAAAGTGCTGTGTATTATTAGATAGGTTTCCTAAATTTTTTTAAAATTTCAATGCAATAGGAAAATCTGTCTCATTTCAAAACTTTAGACGCGCTTATTTTAATATAACACTGAATTGAACATCGGTTTGGTCGTTGAAAATTGCTGATTTACGATTAATTTTACTTTAATAATAACGATTAATTTTGCAGGTGATTTTGTTGCAACAGTATGATTGATTTACTATGAACAGACGAGTACTTGAATAAATTTAACAGCATACGCCTATTTATTTTATTAATTAATTATTCTATGCAACTCTTGATGATACGTGATCCATTATCCTAATTCTTGATGCCCTGTCATGTTCGGGAAACCCAATGCATCTCGAACTCGACTTGGGCAGTTTTTCCTTTGTTATGATTCTGTGCAGACATTCGTGGACTATGCTGAAGCATTTGTGGCCATGATTGTTTGTTAAAATTATTGAATATGATGGTTGTGATTCCTATTCCATTAATTTTCTGGTTAGCCAAGTTCAGGTAATGTACCTTGGACTCAGTCTAGCCAATTTCTCTTTCCTAAAGATTTTATTCAGCCTCCATGGGTAATGTTGAACATTTACGGCCATGCTTGTCTCTGTAACCTTTTTTCCAAATAAATATTATGAATCCTTCATTAGTTGGCGGTATTCTTATATTAACTGGTTGGTAGCGAAATGGCTTGATAGTTAACTAAAGCCGGGCCATAAAAAAAAAAATAAATAAATAAATAAAAAACAAATATTACTACGAAAAATACGGTCATGTTTAACTGAGCCAATAATAGTCTAACCAAAACGGCGACCAACTAAATCAGCGCCGAAATGTGCGCGTTCAAACACTCACGCCAAAAACCAAACACCCCCCCCCCCCTTGTGTTTTGAACAAGTGGATTGAGTTCGCGAGTGAGACACCAATCATCACAGTGATCTATTTCACACCCTATTAAAATCGGCTGATGTTATTAGTTTTTTTTTATGTTTCAAAAATATGTAAGGTAATAACTTAGGTAAATTGACGAACAATTTCAAAATAAAAAAAAAAAATACATATATGTAGTAGTTTAATAACAATTTACAATGTGCACAATAATTAATATTCACATAAGACTATAATGCTTATATAAAACAGTGTCAGCGAGTAAAGAAATGATTTAGTTATTTCGGTGTTTTTGAATAAGAAAGATTAAAAATGTCAGGAACTGTATATAAATGTGAAATTTTTAAAACGTCATGTTAAAAACGATCACAGAGTTGGAGAGTGGAAACATACTTTCAAAACTGTAGATGTTAACAGTGGCGTAGCCGTGGCATAGTTTTCAAAGTTGGAACGATTCTTAAGAAACGTAACATCATTTAAAAAGATGGCGATTTTAATATATTCCAGCCTAAAGTAATCTTCGACGTTAATATCATTTGTATATACTAGTATGTTTTCATAATTTCGTATGCACGTTATATAAATACCACGTAAGCATCTTCATGTTTTATCATTACGTCTTTAAACACCGCCAATTAATTGATTCTCGGTATATTACATTTACAAGTGTAATAGGCACAGTTCTGAAACATAGCCAAGTTTTAAATGTTTCGGAACTGTGATCTCGTTTCAAATGAAACACAGAACACAAACAGTTAAATATTTCTTTGCTCGCAGATGCTGCGTTATATTTAAATAATTTTATTTTGCTAGCGTCAATTTTCTGTTTTTTCGCTTTCTTTTTTAAACCAAAAGCCCTCTGAATTTGTAATCTTTTAATAGTTGTTTTCTTTTTTTTTTTGCCTTTTGTTTCTAAGTGTGCTTTGTTTTTCGTTATTTTACAAAACGAGTTGAAAATCGGAAACAATGTAAAAAATAAGTGAATTATAAACATTTCAAATTTTTTTTACTAAATATTTTTAATTAATTTTTTCTACAAATAATTTTAGGCAGTGAGCCCCAGCTATCGTAGCGTAGTTGGTTAGGCAGTAGTTTTTCGTTCGGGTAGAACCCCAGGATCGATTCCAGCTGCCGTACATTGACACTCAAAAATTTCACTTGTGCTGGCTTAATGTCTGTGGTTGACGCGACCCCAAAAAGAGAAAAAAAATTTTTACGCAGTGCGTAGCTAATTAAAAATGATTATCCATCACTTTCATTCCAAGAAACAACTTTTTAATAGAAACAAAACTTCCGATATTTAATTTCCCTTTTCTTGCTATTTTGATGATATCGTAGTTGTTTTATATTTATATTGTTTAGAACATTTTTCACGCGAAACTCGTTATATTCTTTTAATATTTTTTTATTAAAACGTGAGAAATTAACAGTCGCTTCTATTTTAGCGACTTCATTCTGAAGCGACGGTGATGAGAGTATAATTTACCCGTATATTTTGGGACACGTTGTGCGTGCGTATATTTTTTACGCGTATAAAATAAATCGCTAATAATACACTACTTTTATTACTACGTCAATACGTTTATTAAAAAAAAATAAATAAAAATGGATTAAAAAATGAAACTATATGGGTTTAGGCGGCCCATTTTCTCAGTATTTATAGGAAAATGAAAGTACATTGTACAATTTGTAGTAGTGTTTAACACTTAAAGTAGCAAATTTATATATTAAATTTTAAAAAAGTTAGTGGTTAATTTTTTTTTTACCAAAAAAAAAAAAAAAAAAAACATACCCTAAAACGTAAAAGAAGTGAAATTGTCTAGCCAAAAGGAGTATTTTCCAACCTAAACTATAAAACTAAAAATATTATTGCCATAAAAGTTTTTTTCTTTTCTTTTTTCTTTTTTTTTTTTTGTTATAGTTTTGTCAGCGAGGACATTAAAGCAAGAATTAGAAGAAGAAGAAAATAAATTTATATTCTTTGCGTTTAAGGATAGAGCATAAAAATAATTCGAGGGCAGGATAACCGAAGTAGGAGAAAATGAGAGAATACAAGCAGCACTATAAGGAGTAGAGATATCAAGTTTTAATAGACAATAATAGAAGGATTGCTCCGCAGAGAAGGTCGAATATTCAAATAAAATGTAATCAGCGTTACAAGGAAAGTATTTGGAAGGGAGCAGCTGAAAAGGATAAAATAGAAAAAATGATGAAGAAAGCAGACCATGGATAAAGCGAAGGCAACAAGTAGCGGAGATAGTAGAGCGTTTAAGAGAGAGAAAATGAAGAAACCATAGGCGAGGAGGAAGAGATGGCCGAATAGAAAGGTAAAAGGAGGCAGGATTAAAAAATGAAGAAGAATAAGAGTTGAGCCATAGTTTGGAATTGAGAAAATAAGAGCAATATATTATAGGCTGAAAATGTGTTCAAAAATCTGCCCTTGATAACGGAAAAACGGGCTAAAGAATGTACCATCTCATTGCCTTCGATACCCAAATGACCTGGAGTCCAAAGGGAAGATCGATCTCGATCGAGTGGAGGCGGAAAAGATCATGGATAAGGGAACGTATGAGAAGTATTACATAATTAGAAGAGAGAGCAGGAAGATTAGATATGATAGTCTGTAAAGCACTTATAGAATTCGAGATTATGAGCACTTTATGGGAAACCAGTGATGAAGAAACAAAAAGAACAGCGCGTGTAATCTGATAACCTTTTGCCTTCGCTCCATCTGTGTAGAAACATACGTGGTCTGTGTAGCTCGCTATGGTATTTTTTGCTATTTGTGCTATGTTTGGGGGGGTATTGTGCTTTGTGTTAAGTTTTGTTGGCGATATGTTTATGTTTGTGATTGGCTGACTCCAAGGAGGTGCGGTTGTTGCGAAGTCTGGCAGAGTTCTTGCGATTGAAGCGATTTGGAAACAACCCATAACCGAAAAGAGTTCAGGCACTGAGTCTCATTCCCAAACATCATATTAGGAGATATAGTGGCCGGCTCGACTGGCGGGGTTTTGGTACTACTAAGAAGGGTGTTCAAATCTTTAAAGTTATAGTACTTCCTATAAAAGGACAGCGGAGGATAACTTGCCAGTGCACACAAACTTACAACCGGAAAGGAGGGATGAGCAGAGAGGATAGACCGGAGGACCGCAGAATGTATAGGATCCAAGGATCTTAGCACACTCTTTAGCGGATGAGGAGTGCACCTGGTACCCGTAATTGATTCGCGAAAGGATACTTGATCTGTATATTGTAAGGAGTAATTTTGGGTTTATATTGTACTTGTAAAATCAAATGAAATTCAATAACTCTGTAATTGTTTGCGTATAAATTTGAAATTGTGCGCATAAATCATGGATAAAATGCTCTTCCAAAAAACGTGTTTGCATCCTGGAACAAGTGATTATTAGGGACGGTAAAAATCAGGGGAAAAAAAACGATAAAGATAAACAACACGTACATTAAAAGGAATTTTATCGATTAAATTAAATCCTAACTTCCAAATTAAAATTTCGGAAATTAAAAAAAAAACAAATTTTTTTCTAGCTGTTGACATATCCATGGAAAGTTCGTTTCTTAGTGGTAGCAAAAATATATTTTGTTTTTTTAGTAAAAGTGTAAAAGTTTACGAGAAGTTCGAAAAAATGCGAAACTTAGTGTGTCTCCACGTCTTAGCAATACGAGTATTATATTTTGAAAATTTAACGCAGTCTACAAATATGCATATTCGAGAAAATATTGCAAAAAAACATATAGCCAATATTACAGCTTAGAATTTAGACGAAATTTCTCTAAGCGCGACCGAAATTTTCGGCCTTAAATTTTTTTCGATCAATTCTAAGGAACTCGTAGTGAACTAATCAAAAAAGCCGGACAAGAAAAATATAAACCAGCACTTCTTTTCTTAGAAAATATTGAACTAAAAAGCCAGTTCCTATTCTCGGTACAAACATTTTCATTTATAAAAAATAGGCAAAGGTAATAAATAATTAGTTTTGACAATGGAAAAGGTGTTTATTCTCGAAATTCAAACAAGTGCCATTACGAAATAAATAAAGGAACTAAAAGAAAATAGAAGTAAAGATAATGGCGTTTAACCGATAAGCAATTCTCAAAAAATATTTAATCATGTGCCCCGGCGGACTGGCACTACCACTTTATGTTAAGAAGTTACCATACCTTTTTTTTTTTTTTTTAATAGAAAACGATAACAGAAAAAAAATTGTTTCAAGTAAAACAAAACGGAATACTTCTTCTAAATCAACCGTAGTTTTACTACATTAATACCAACTGTAAAATAATCCCGATTTACATCGTTTTATTTCGAGTATCTAGGTGTAGTCCTACGTACACTTGCGTTTCTTGTAACAATTATCATAAATACTGCCTATACCTGTACAGAAAGAAGGTTATCACGTCGCTTGGAATCTAGTGTATGTTTATGTATATGCGAAATATGCAAATAATTTTAATATTTTTCTTTCTAATTATTTTATATAATTTCTGGCTAGTCCGTACTATCACGTCGAATAAATTTTATTTAAAAAGACATTCATTCTATTCATTCTAATTTTTTCTCATTTATATTTTACTCGGTCAAATTTTATTTTATTTTATCACCGAATCCGTTATAAATTCGGTAGTGTTTTTACATGGATTAGATATATTAAAAGTATTTATGTTAAAACAAAAGCAAGAAAAGTATATTGCTTATTTTCATCAGTGTTTCACGCCGATAGTAAATAGTTTAGATTACGTAAATTCAGATAAATACTCCGGAAATTAACGATATAACGTCAACGAAGATATCAGTTGTACAACATTTCAGAAGCGATCCAATAATAAACCAGGAATAATCGGCGAGGGATGCAGAATTTGGATAGTCAGATAAAACAGGCTAAAGAATAAAAATATAATTATTTTTTTATATGTATGTGTGTACGATAAATTGAAATTTTAATTGTAATTTGTATGTAAATTGTAAAATTCGTTTTTCTTGAGCAGCTGCTAAAATATTTTCAAATCTTGTAGTTTTTCTCGTATATAAATAATTATAATAATTTGAAAGATAAATAGGAAATTGTGATTATTCTGAGAATTTTCCTTAGAGTAGTTTTCAATATCTTCCAAGTTTCTACGCAATTTCTCCAAACTCTCACTTATTTCCTTAACTTTTTTTTCCATTTGATTTTCCGCATAATCCATTCTCTTGTCTTTTAAACCTTTATCCAAATCATTAATCTCTTCATTCTCTTTGATGCTAATATCACCCGTTACACCAATTTTTTCTTCTACACTATTAACAACATTATTAAACCTCTTATCACAATTATCAAATTTCTCATTTACTCCCCGTACCGATTAAAATATTTTTTATCTAAATTTTTATACTGGTTATCAAATTTTTTATCTAAATTTTTATATTGATTAGTTCATTTAATTAAATTTATTATTTATATTATTATTCATATTGTCAAGGAACGATTTCATAAATATTTGTATTTACACCATAGAACTCTATTCCGGTTCTTGTAATATTTCTGTATTAACTTCAACTCCTTTTAAATCTATAACCGAAACATCCAAATCAACTAATCCTGAATCCTCTACCATCTCACTACCTCTTTTAAAACCTTGTATTAAATTACCTACTGCAACATCATCAGATGCTTTTTTATCACTTCATGAAATTCTTTTCTCCGCGTTTTTTTTTTTTTTTTTTTTTTTAATATCCTAAAATTTTTATTTTATTTTGCACGTAAGATTATTCCGCCATCGTGGTCGTCAAATATCACGTACGAGTCGAATGAATGACCAGTTACGTAATAAAATTTCCTAAAATTTATAAAATTTTATATCCCTTTTGTTCGCTAATTATTACGTTACCAGTCAAATAAATGACTAGTTGCGATATAAATTGTATTCTTTAAAATCTACAAATCTCTATCGAAAACTCAAAGATACACTACTTTAAGGAAAATTCTCAGAATAATCACAATTTCCTATTTATCTTTCAAATTATTATTATTTATATACGAGTAAAACTACAAGATTTGAAAATATTTTGGCAGCTGCTCAAGAAAAACGAATTTTACAATTTATATACAAATTACAATTAAAATTTCAATTTATCGTACACACATACACATAAAAAAATAATTATAATAGTTTTATTGTTTAACCTGTTTTATTTGACTATCCAAATTCTGCATCCCTCACCGATTATTCCTGGTTTATTATTGGATCGCTTCTGAATTGTTATACAACTGATATCTTCGTTGACGCTATATCGTTAATTTCCGGAGTATTTATCTGAATTTACGTAATCTAAACTATTTACTATCGGCGTGAAACATTGATGAAAATAAGCAATATACTTTTCTTGCTTTTGTTTTAACATAAATACTTTTAATATATCTAATCCATGTAAAAATACTACCGAATTTATAACGGATTCGGTGAAAAAATAAAATAAAATTTGACTGAGTAAAATATAAATGAGAAAAAATTAGAATGAATAGAATGAATGTCTTTTTAAAAAAAAATTATTCGACGTGATAGTACGGACTAGCCAGAAATTATATAAAATAATTAGAAAGAAAAATATTAAATTATTTGCATATTTCGTGTATACGAACTATTATTTTATTATTATTATTATTATTATTATTACTACAACATCTAAGAATTTTCCTGAACTTCTTGCTTATACTTATTAGCTTACAACACTTATTATAATTTCCTGTATGTCCTGTTACGGCTAAAACGCCATAATATATACATATTTATAAGCTGACATGCTATGTTTGATAGTTTTTTGAACTTTTTGAAAACCCTTAAACTGAGAGCTCATCACAGCCTTCCCACTTTACCACAACTATTATCTGATTGTTCCTGCCATATCCATACTATCTTAATACGGTCAGGTATTGTTAGGAGAAAGGATCAAATAATAGGAACAATATGTTGAAAGGGAAAGGATAGGATATAAGAGGCGCAATATGGAGTAGGAAAACCAAGTCGCAGCAGACTGAAGTAGAAAGCAGAATACTCAGCAGAAAGAGATGAGCACTTAAAAAACACATGGTCCGCATCGCAAACATGCTCTTCGTTTGAGGGGAGAGGCAACCAACGAAAAACGAAAACGGAAGAAAGGTTATAGACTACGGCTCAAGAACGTAGACGAATAATAGAAACAACAACAGAACAACGAAGTAAAGGAAACAAAGAGAACCACAGATTGGCAGGAAGACTAGGTTGAACAGACCGATAAAGAAACAATTGTTAAAGCAAAAGCAAACGTACATATCCGACCAAAACCTAAGATGGAAACCTTTGCAAAGCGGAAGGGGGATTAGTCGTTGGGACTTTTTCTAAAAACGAAGCGCGATGGGGCAGCTATCCGAGCCAAGGAGTCTGCTGCTTCATTACCGAACATGTCCAAATGGCTAGGAACTCACAGTAAATCAATTTGAATGGAATAAAGGGAAGAAGGAACGCGGATAAGTGAGCGTGTACGGATTATAATAAAATCACAGGAATGATCAATTAAGGGAGAATAAATTGAAGGGCTGTCATGGAGGCAGATATAATCAAATTTAGAGGGAAGGTGATTGGAGGAGATGAAAATAATGGGACATAGGATAGTCATTAATATATTTATGAATATAGAACAGAACGAGGCACGCGAAAAGATTCTGAGAAACCAAAATTTGAGAGGATAAAAAAGGCACCGCCACCACCGAGAAAATTAGCCAAATACATTCCTAGGAAATAGATTATTATACTCTAGCCACCAAACAAGGTGGTTGTTTAACATATCCTCAAACACTTCTCGGATGCAGGATGCCAAGGAAATAGGACGCAAGGAAAAACTTTTTTTAGGAATGAGAATGATAATAAAAGAATTCCAAGAAGGGGGAGGTATACCTCTGCAGAAGAAACAATTAAAAAGATTAAGGAGAAACGTAAGGGACTGTTCGGACAGGTTTTTAAGGACCAGAAAAGGTATACCGTCAAGATCTGAAATGGGGCTTTAAGGACAGATTTTAATTCATAAATATTGAAAGCAGAAGTTAGGAAGTGTGTCGGAGAAATTTGTAATTTATGCATACAATTTCAAATTTGTACGTCAAATAGTTACAGAGTTATTGAATTTTATTTGATTCTTTTGTGTTTTCCAATTCGGTGGTATTTAAATTTCATGTATTATTTGCACGTAGAGTTTTAAAAATGGCAGTGCGAGAAACGTCAGTTTATCTTCCGTTGATAAGTTTAATACAATGCTAGAAACTATTAGATCGGTTATAGATGTTTTATTTATTTTTTTATTTACTGCAAAAGTGCTCAAAGATGATATAATTAATGTAAAGTTTAAGAATTATCATATCCTATTAATAGATAAGAATCACGTTTACAAGATAGAGGTAGAAGCAGGTATTCTAAAAAGGTTTTCGAGATATTTGTTTTCGATGGACGATCCTAAATTAACTCCTCGACCAAACGACATCAATGCGGAAATATAAACGTTTATTAGAGTGAACGAAATTTAATTCGTATTCAAAGGATATATGACATGCCGAATCTGACTCCACATCGTTTTCGGTCGGTGCTTTTTGGGAATCATTTTGTTACCAAATGAAAAAAATTCATACTCAGTTCCAGTTCTTAATCTCAAATATTTTCCGAGTTATTTAAAAAAAAACTTATTTTTAATTTTTATTTACCTATTTTTCCATATTATTAACGAATGGTGATTTTTTTCCAAATTCTAGAAAAGTGAAACATGTGAAAAAAATATTTTTACGATTCTGAAATATAAATCCATTTTTTTATGAAACAAAACTAAAATACTTTTGTTGAATTATGTTTCTTCAAGCATGCGATCACTAAATTTTAACAGTAAACGTCTTTTGCGCTCCGTCATACCCGGGAATTTTTTCAATTTTTTCAATTTGATACAGTATTACGATATAAATTAGAAAATTGATTTTTTTTTAGAAAACTTTCAATTTATTGGTTTAATTTTTGGTTTTTTATAAGGAAATATTCAGACGAATTGATAATTAATACTTGAGATCAATTTTAAATCATTTAGTGCCATTTGGTAGCAGTTTTGATGACAATTCTGACAAAAAATGCCGTCGGTCAGCAAAGTTAAGCAGCATTTTCGCCGCAACGAGTACAAATACTGTATTTGTGCAAATTACTCACCAATATTGAGCGGATACTCTCACAAATACACCAATAAATATTTTTTCTTTTTTTTTCGTTTCTTTCGTTTTTGCCATTTTTTTTATTCTATTAATCCTCCTCCTTTTTTTTTATTTATTTGCTTGTACTTTATTTACTGTTTTTAATAATGTCTCCTCAAGCCCGTACACCGAAACTGCCGTATCGTTTCTTGATTAATACAGAATTTTTTTTATTGTTAATTTATTTTAGCAATTTCATTACCGACTATTCCTTATAAGTAGGTTACCAGTGCTATGTGTATTCGTTAAAAATTCTATAGTCGACAGAAATTTTTTAATCGTTTTTTCAACAATACGAATAAGGGTAATGGCGAAGTCTAATTCTATTTAATTCGTTTTATATATTTATTAATTTTATGGACATTTTCGAGGTACAATGTGCATTTATTGTTAAACAAATTATTAAATGTATAATTTTTTATCAATAGTGTTCAATAAAAGCGAATGAATATGTTTTTTTTTTACATGTACGGTCGGGTCACTTTAAACATTTGTAACATTTCTCTTTTTCGTTTTAATTTGTCATCGGTATCTTGGCTCAGCTTAAGATATGTTCAAAAGGACGTTATTTAATCCCAAATATTTTGTTATTTTTAAATTTTTGTGGAGAACAGTTTTGTAGTTTAACTGTAAACGTGTTAGAAAAAAACAGTGCGTCGGGACAAATTGAGGAAACAGGACGACTATAATTTATTTGGAAAACTCGGCATTTACTGGTCATCAATGAAATGTCGATTAACATGTTAAAATAATAAAACGACGCATGCAACGAGCAAAGATTCATATAAATGGTACACCATTCGAGCAGTCGTCTGAGGGTTTTGAAACTGATAGACGGAAAATTAGAATAAATTCTAGTTTTATTTGCTTAGATTGCGCAATAGTCAGTTACTTGAAATTTCATTCAAACGGTCGATTTGGAACATCTGAAATACGACGTTTGGTTAATCGGCCGATAAATGACTACGCTCATGCGGTCTCTCTGAATTTCGGATATTTCTTTCGCGATCGATATTTTAAGTCCGGCAAAAGGTTAACTTTGACAAGTTTTGTTATTATGTAAATGCCTAAATTGGCACGTTGGTTTTACGTATACGACATCAGCTGCGTAACCGTTTGATGACGATTTTATTAGCAGGAAATATAGAGGGAGACTAGTCGGCTAAAATGTAGCGGATAGCAAAGGGTACCTCAATCAATTTGCCATTTCATGTTTGCCAAAGAAGCATGTTCACGATAACGATAATGACCTCAGCCTGATTTTTAATATCCTTCTCTTCACCTGTCCTCTTTTACACTTTTCCATTTCAACGACCTTCTCTTCCGCAGCTGTCATTGTTTATCACATTTAGACGAGGAAATTCGTTCGTGCTAATGCTCGCTTCCAGTTGTCGGGACGGCACAATCGAACAAGACTCATTTTACAGTTAAGAAATAAGCGTTAAAAGCATTGCTCGAAAATAGTTTCATTTTTTGCTACGGTTAGATGAAAATATCGTCGAAAATATTAAAATATCTCAAATTGCAGTACGAAAATAAGATAAAACGATTTTTCTTTTTAATATGCGTACCTGCGACATTCTACAACCAATTATTTATTAAATTGTATAAAACAGTGCCATTTTTTAATTGATTCTCTCCTTCGTGAGTGATTAAAAATATTCTTATATTATTGTTTTTTAATGATGTATAGTTCAATAATTCATTGAGGGATAACTCGTTTTATAAAATGAATCGCGACTAATTTTATTTTTTTCTAAATTATAAACGACATATATCTATCTTATAAAGCTGCAAGAAAAAAAAATCGTACAGCTTGTTCTATAGAAGCTAGAGAGTTAATTTTTTTTTTGAATCAACGTATTTTCTTCGTTGATCATAAGAAAATTGTAAAACCCTCAAAATTTTAAAATTAAAGGGTCCGAATTTCGAAAAATGTCAAAATTAAGTTTTAAGAAAAAATGTTTTAAAAAATTCCACAGCCGGTTCTATATGAGTTATGGAATTGATTTTCTTTTTAAGTTGCACATTGAGGTCTCCGGAATACGGGGAATATACAAAATTCGAAAAATTTTGAAATTCAAGGACCAAAATTTGTAAAAGTACACGCTTAGAGCGGAAAGACTGGAAACTAAAATAAAGTCCGCAGTCCTTTCCATGGTAGCTAGAAGGTCGCTCTTTTTTTTTAAATGATGTATTTCAATCGCTGGAATACGGGAAAAAAACGAGACCCCTAAAATTTTAAAATTAAAGGACCTAAATTTTGAAATATAATTTAAATGTACAAATTCTGAAATTATTAGATTGGTGGTTAACAATAACTTAATATATTGTTGCTTAAATTCTAATAAAAAAAATAAAAAATTTCATCATTGCATTTCAAAAAAATAAATACTATTAATACCTCACTTTGAAAGGAATTAAATTTAACATATTCCTCTCACGCAGGTATATTACTCCGTTAGCAGCCTCAGTTTTTCAGATATTTTAATCTGAATTGCACTTTTTTTGACTGACGTATTCATGTACTTCTTTTTTTTTTAAAATAAATAAATATGTGAACGCTGCAGTCTATGAAAATTTTCCAAATAAAATAATTTAAAGTCTGAAGGAACGATCCGCGAAGCGGCCAGCGAAACCAGCCCCCTAGTGTATGTATATATATATATATTAATTACAACGTAATTCTTAGGCCGGCCCCCATTAAATTTTAAATATGTCCCAAAAGATGTCCTAATTTTATGTAATGAAAGTTAAATGTTAAATGAAAACGTCATTCCTAAGCATCCATCCATTAGATTTTGTAACAAGGAGTGATTTAAGTTAATGTGATTTATATCCTTTTGTAGTATGTAAGTTGTTTCGGTTTAATGTAGTATAATTTTTTTTTATTATATAAAATTAATTTGAAAATATTTTAATTTAAAGAAAATAAGGATAGGATTTTTGTGATTATGTTCTTTTTTGTTGTGTCGATGCTAATAAGAATTTCGTTGTAAATTTTGATCATTCAAAAAAAAAAACATACGCAACGAACGTCCCCTTTTTTTTGGAAGTCGATAAAAATTAAAATGTTACAAACGTTACATAAATTTTTGGCATTTTTTCGTTACATAAAATTGGGACATTTTTTCTGATTAATTCTTAGGCCGTCCCCGTTAGAAAAAATGACCCAATTTTATATAACTTTTTTAATATTTTGATTTTTACCGGCTTCCAAAAAGTAGGAAGTTATACGTTCCTAGCGTGTTTTTTTTATGTTTGTTCACGCATGATTCATGTTTATATAGATCGATTTTACTGATTCTTTGTCCATTAGAAAGAGTACCATTCAACTTAGTTACCATATGAGTATGATGGAAATTGGTGAACATAAATTGAGTATTCATCAAAAACGTAAAAAAATTTGGTCCCTTTGGATAATTTTTTTTATTATTATTTTTTATTAATATAACAAAGGCGGTTGACTTTAAATGCTATCAAATGCTTCAAACTTTTCTACATCTGTCGTTTTCGAACCAAAAGGCGTATCACGTATAACTGTGGCAAGTTCTTCGCTATTGCACAGTTCGTCGTTCCGCTTTTGTTTTCGCAATTCGCGTTTGCGTTGGCTAGCGGTCTTCATTTTTGGAACCGTAATGAATACATTTCTTATTACTGTGCAGGTTAATGAATAATAAGTACAACCCCATAGGGAGAAGCACGTAAGGGCTATATTGTTAATTTAATAATACCATGAAAACGCAAAAAAGTATTATTTATATGTGTCGTAGTTTATTAAGTTGTTTCGGTAGTTTAATAAAATTTATGGTATAAATTATTGGTTGTAAGTTTTTTTTATTATATAAAATTGCGACATTTTTTCGTTATAAAATCTAATGGAAGCCGATTTAAGAATTACGTTGTAAATTTTGAAAAATGTAAGCAAGAGGAGTCAAGAGGCACAGCCCTTTCCGAGGCCAAAATGGCCGAGTTTTATATTATATATGTAATTAGTTGTAATGATAATGCAGACACGACGGAATCAAAAAATTATAACGGTTGCGAACTTTAGCTAGACCGAATTCTTCCAGTGTATCTATAATAATCTATAGATCCCGGTGTTTAAAAAAAGTTAAATTACTAAAATTCAATTTAATTTTTTAGACAGAAATCGTTTTTTATTCTTTTAACATTTTTAGAAAACCGTTTTTTTTTTTTTTATATACATATATATATTTTTTTTTCCAAAAAATGTCACTACGGTGATCGAATCTCTGGCGCAAATTCCGCGCTAAAAGATAAATGAATAAATCAAATCTTTCATCTTTTTTTTTTTTTTGTTCTTTTATTTTTTACTTTTTTGGTATTAAAAAAAGTATTGAATCTTAATTTTTAGAAAAAACAATAACCATTTCCAGAAATATTCTAATAGAAATTACGAGTCAGTCTTCAAATGAGATAAGTTCGAGCAATGAGAAGTTTATACTTGTCCACGTAAAAGTCGGAATACTTATATAAGCATCGCCTCTTCGCGGTTAAATATTTTACTATTTAATGTCATTATCATATCATTCTTCAATCTTCTGACAATGATTTCATTTCAATATTTATGCTTCCATTTCATAAAGTGTTGTTTTTTAACATTTGCACTGTGAAATTTACGATATTTCAGAAAAAGTGAAAAACATTTCGACGTTGACCGTAATAATTGTAGCATTTTTCTTAAAAAAGTAATTATTATTCCGTAATATGCGAGTATTTTCATACTGAATTAACTGACGTGTTTCAACTATTTCTACGAAATAGATTTGTTAGTTTTTTTTTCTCGCCACTTGGCCATCAATAAAACCTTTTACATGTGAAGCGTAAAAAGAAATAAATCAAATAGAATATGTATGTATATATTACGTGAACGGACGAAAAAAACAGGATGATAATTAAAGATTCTATGAAATAAAAACGAAAAAAAATTAAAGGCGTTGCAATTACTTCAATAAAGCAATGCAAGCATTATTTTTTCTTTAGATAAATTTTAAACAAACACAAGACCTTACGTGCTTCAGCATATCCAGCTGAAAAACGGAGTAGAATATACAACAGAACAAAACTCGTTTTACGACTACAATGCATTAAGCCCTCGGACACGACTGAACAGTAAACGTTAGAAAAATTATAGACGGTTGTAAGTGGAATTTATCAAAATAGCAACATAGTATTGCACGTTATTTGAACGCGAACTTAAGCCTATCAAACATTTCGTCCCTTAATCATTTAATTTTTTCAATTTTTCAAAATTTATGAACAATAATAAAAAGTAGTGAAACGTAATCTGTATGTTTTTAATAATTACTTTACCGGTTTTTGTTAATTATATAAAAATGTAAGCTGTATGGTGCATGCGGGCATGTTATATAATAAACAATAAATTTGATACCTAAGAAGCGAATTTATGAAATTACGAAATTATTTTGTTTTTTATGTAAGTGAAACTATACTGACTATTAGCCTGTGCAGATTTAGCACCTTTTTTTTAAAAAAACGACAATAATAAGAGAAAGCAATTTTTTTTTTTTTTTAATTAAAATTTTTGGGCACATCAACAGTGGAACTTAACTAACGCAGAGAATTGTACATTGTGTAAGGAAAAGATTAGAAATTGGGGAGATAAAGGAGGCTAACAAAGAAACTATATTGAGAGAGATGATCGCAAGAATAGCGTGGGCACTGTAAGGAGTAGGGAGGCCAAGGCGCAGAGATTAGAATACAGGGGAGCCCATTCGGAGGAAATAAAGGGGCATTCGAACAGTGATTCGCATTGCAGGTATAATTGAGCTCTGGAATGGTCATAGGGACACAAAGGTGATCGAACAAGAGAAAACCGGAAAAGAGAAGCCGGAAGCAAACTACGATTGAACCGTAGGCGAATTATAGAAGAAATAACCGAACGACTAAGGTAGGGGAAGAGATTAAACTAGGGAAGAGAAGAAGAAAAGAAAGATAAAAAGATCGAGGATTGGGACAGAATGAAGGGTGGAATTCGGTCCACAAATCGTGATGGGACCGATAAGAGAGACTGTAGAGAGTTTAAGCAGGAAATCTACTAATGAATAGACCATTAATCGCCGCCGAACGTGCCATCGAGTCAACCAGCTCGTTTCCAGGAATGCCGCAATGACCGGGAATCTATAGTAGATCGATTACGATAGAACGGGATGCAAGTAAATTAGAAATTAAAGAGCTAATTTGGAGAATAATGGGATCAGTGACATGAGTAGGAAAGGGAGAGGAGATAACCAATAAAACACTTTTCGGGTCCAAAGATAGGAGGAATCTAGACATGTTATTTGTCGAGAATATAAAAATGACTGCTTGCAAGATAGCCATGGATTCGTCAAAGAAAATAGAGGAAAAGGAGGGCAACCGAAAGGATTCGGAATAGGTAAGCGCGCAGGTCCCAACACCAGCATCAGACTTCGAACTATCTGCGTGCAGATAATTGTATGAGAAGGGAAAGATTTAATGTCCGAAGGGAGAACAAATAACTTCGGAGAGTGCATGAATTTAAAGAAATTATAAATGAAGTAAGGTGGTTTGGTGAAAGGGAGGACAAAAGGCGAGAAGAGATCGAGCATAATATAGGAATTTTGCAAGGAGAGAAACATCAGTCATTGAAAATAAATTGATAAGAACTTATGAGTTTAGAATTAGTAATAGGGAGGCGTTTAATCAGAAATCTTTCATCTAATAAGAATCTTCGAATGAAAAGAGGAAGGAATCCAGTCTCTGCCAAAATGGCTGGAGTTGAAGAGGAATTAAGTGCTCCTATACAGAGACGAAGACATGAGTTTTGGATACGATCAAGTTTACGAAGAAACTGTCTGGGATCACTCGCGTACAGGAATGCGCTGTAATCAAATTTGGAAAGGATTATCGCTCTATATAACATAAGTAAAATATAAGGATTCCCGCCCCACTTACGGGGTAAAAGAGCTTTTAGTAAATTGAGCCTTTTGCGAGCTGTCGTACACAGATAATTGATACGCTCCCGAAAGGATAAAGTGCTATTAAGTATGATGCCGAGATAAGAGAAGGAATTGACTAAAGGGTTGGGGAGGTTGCGCAAGGAAAGATTAACTGAAGAACGGTTATAAGGTCGGAATGTGAAAACCATAGAGGCCGGTTTTTCGGGTGAGATCGATAAATGAAGAGAAGATAACGTATTTTCCAAAATGGCAAGAGAATTATTAAGCTTCACGTTCACCGATGAAATATTATCCGACGGGGAATAGATAAGAATATCAGCAGCAAAGAATAACGACGTAGAGGAAATTAGGAGGATAGCGAAACTGTGAAAATATATATTGAAAAGAGTAAGGCTAAGACTTCGGTAAACCACCCTAGAATCAACGAAAAAGGGAGTAGAAAGGTGAACTGTCCTGTTACCGAAAAAATTAATAACTAGGGAGTTGAAGTGGAGAGGAATATTAATGGAGAGCATTTTGTTATGCAAGGAAGGTAAATGGACATTATCAAAGGCAATTTATAAATATCAAAAGGAATAAAGATAAACAGTCCATGAAGCCCAAGCGCGGACGAAAACCAAACATATTGTTAGGGAGTATATTATGATGTTCTAGCCACCAGACCAGACGTTTATTGATCATGTATTCGAAAAGTTTCCTTGAAGGAATTAGGATTTTTCTTCGGAATCGGGATAACCATAAAAGAATTTCAGAGAAGCGGAGTGGACCCAGTATATAGGAAACGATTATGGATTAACAGAGGAGTATTAAGTGCAGAGTTTGAAAGATTTTCAAGAGGAAATGCCGTCTAATCCGGCGCTAGAATTGAAGGAATTAGACAAAGAGGCACGGAGTTCGCCGATGCTGAAGTCAGAAGAAAGAATATGTGTAAGGGTTGCACGGACGTATGTAGGAGTAAGTGTTTCTTCGAGAGATGGAACATAAGCGGCAGCAATAAAATCAATAAAGGAAGTAAGCTTTTCCGAAGGAAGGTTATAATATGAAGGACGTTCAGAATGAGAAGTTTGAAAAGCTTTAGCCATTCTCCAAATCTGGGAAATAGGAGTGGATCTAGAAAATGAGGAGCAAAAGTTTTCCATGAATTCTTTTTGACCTTTTTAAGAATAAGTCTGGCCTCGGCATTAGCCTTCTTATAAGTTAAGAAGTTCTCAAAAGTGGAACATACCCGAAAGAGCATAAAACAGAAGGTATTGTCGCTAATGGCTTCCGAACAATCATTGTTCCACCAAAGCGAGGACGCAAGAAGAGGTCGATTCTTTTCAGAGGGACGAACCGGTGCAGAAGAGACGGTTAGCGCGGGGGAAATAAAGTCGTAGAAGCAGTCGTATTGATTTCTTAGGATTGCGAAGCGAATCAGTGTTGAAGAGAGATCAATCAACGATTGATCGAAATTTATCCCAAACGACTTTGGATGGAGACCATTTAGGAGCATCGAGAGGTCTGAAAGGATCTAGGAAGGAGATCGTTCAAGGAAAAAATAATAAGCAAATGACTAGGTTCATTAATCATCTCATCGGACGAGAAAATAGCTCTGGAAAAAAGTTATTTATCAAATGAAAACGATAACCAAAACTGATCGATCAAGAAATAATGCGTCAAATTAGAAAACGGACGAGATTGCGTGATATGACATAACATCCGAAATGAAATGGTGATAAAAGAAGATAATGTTATAAATATTCATCCATGTTGTTTTTTCGATGAAATTTTTGTCTACTAAACTCACATTTTTGTACGATGATTTCTAAATTTATTAATTGTGTGATGTTCTTATTTTTACCTTTGCGTCCAATTTATTCGTTTTTTGTTTTAAATATATTATTGAAGCTTTTTTCTTCCCATTAACGACATTTATAATAATTCATCCAACTTATTATCTGTATTGTTTTTTTGTTTTTTTTTATCTTTTCGTCCCATTCGTACTGTATTTTCATTCTGCATATTATTTTTTGAAACTATGTATTGTATTCTGCCTTATTATATTATTTTTGAATTTTTCCTTGCTTTTCACATGTTACTTTATTCACATTAATTTGTTTAAAGCTTTTTTTGTTTTTAAAATCTCCTTTCCAAATATTATTAACTATGAATTACATAGCGTATGTAGTTTGATTAAAAACTACGTAATTAAAACGATAAATTAATGTTAAATGGCGTTAAAAAATATATAAAGTAAAATTGGCTTCCCGTGTTTTTTTGTTTTTTTTTTTTTTTTAAAAATACGAATTTTGTGGAAAACCCGTTTTCAAGCGCAAAAAAGTTTAATTTTTTAATTAATTAAAATGAATAAGTGAATAATGGTAATATGTTCGCGTGTAACATTTTTAAAATGTTCTACAAAACGAACAGTAAAGGTGTAGTTACAAAAGGTGTGATCTTTCATCATTTGCACGTAATAACTTTTACGTGGGTCTAACTAATCAACATTAAAAAGTTATAAAATATTTCATTACACGAGGGAAAAAAGTTAATTTATCGTAAAATATTTCGAATTATGCACGAAAGTATTCCTCATGATGTAAATTTGAATGCGGTCTACCATGGAACATGCTGCATTGTGTATAGTTCATCGCGACATGTAATTATTACATTACGCGGAAAGGGTGGAAATAACAAATTTTAAATAGATAAAGAGAGAAAAAAAAAAGAATGGTGTTCATCCAAATGGAAATGTCTATGTATTCCAATGAATAAGTGCTTCCTCTTAATATATTTACATTGCAATTAATATTTTTGAAATTTGTTTAAACTAATGACGTTAATTATCGTTAATTTTAATTCAATATATTTATCACACAGTAAGATTAATCTAAACAAAAACAAAAATTTGTAGAAAAACTGGTCAAGTTCAAAAACAATAATACACAAACAAACTTTAATCATAAATCCCCTCCACCCCACCAGCAACACAATTTCATATTTCTTTTATTAACTTTAAATATGGCAATTATTATGTTTTTAAATTTTTATGATTAAATAGATATTTGAAATTAATTTAAATATGTTTATTTATTATATTGCTAAATTTAGTCCCTCTTAAAAACTCGTATTTTAATCGCAATATTTTTATTTTTTTTGTCATTACTTGTGAGAAGTATAAAAATTATAATTGATAATTTTTTTGTCAGTTATGTTACAAAAATTATATATTTTTTTTTCTATTCTTGGGTTTGCTAACAAGCCCAGCAAAATGGAAGGGATGGATGAAACCGATTAGAAACTATATTTTTATTTTATCGGCAATGGAATCAAGGAACGGTTCTAGAACAGGAACAACTGAGAGAATCGGCAGAGAAAGAACATGGGAAGCGTTGAAAGAGTAGGAAGACTAAACTTTAAAAGTTGAGAATAAAGTAATTCACGTTCGTGAGATAAACCAAAAGACTCGAAAAACACGTGATTTGCGTCACAAACATAATAGGAACACCTTCACAATGGATAAAAGGGAGATGTAGCCAAAGAAAAACGATTTAGAGAAGAGGGAAGGAGACTGTGCAAGAACCGGAGTCGAGATAGTTTTAAGTAATTATGGACCGACGCAAACCGGGGAAATAATAGAACCAATGACGAGAAGAAGGAACAGGGTTAAGCAGCAGATAAAAGGAATTTGGATTAGCCAAAAGAGAAACATAAACAGAGTGCCAAAACTTAAGATGGCAAGATTTAGTTGGAAGAAGAATATTATGTAATGGAACCCGACTAATAAAACTTCCATCGGAAGCTACAGCTCTAGCAAGGAGAGCGACGGCTACATTTTTCCATCAATGCCTGAATGTCCGGGAACCCAAAGAAAGTTAATATGGGTAGACGTCAATAAGGAAAGATCATGGAGAAGAGAACGAATAGAAGATAGCATCAGCGGAAGAAGAAAGGGAAGGTGGAGAACATTTAAAGAATCAGAAATAAGAAGAAATTTTAGTAGGGCCCGCGGAAAGGGAAATGTAATTAATGGCTTGTAGGATGGCAATAGGTTCAGCAGTCCCAACTCCGCTCGGGCTCTTCGATCTATCAGTAAAAATTAAAGAGTGATCGCGAAATAGGGAATTTATTGTATTATTAAATTCCACACCGATGATATGAGAGGGAGAGGATTTAAGGAAGCATGGCATAAAATTGATATTTGATGGCTTCAACAATTTAGAATAGACGTAAGAAAAGAATGGAAATTTGTGATGGGAAATAACAAAAGCGGAAAATTTGGAAAGACGAATAGATATATGAGATAGAATAAGAATTTTATCGAGGAGAAAACGCCAGTGACGGAGGATAAAAGAATAAGAAGCACTGATATTTGACGAGGAAGTGGAAAAGCGTTTGATGAGAAAGCGATAACCCAAATAAGATCTTCGAATGAACAGAGGACGGATGTTGGATTCAGATATAGTGGTTGGAGTAGAAAATGATCTCAAAACTCCCAGGCAAAACCGAAAGCAACTGTTTTGGAGGAGATCTAATTTCCAAAGTATTCTCCGCTGTCGATAATGTTAAAGCCTTTTTGTAAACGAAATTGTGCAGAAGAAGTACGAAATCGTAGTTTCAGTGTCCGTTCGAAGCAACGGCGTAGCATTTTTGCAGATCTACATTATTTTGTTGGAGACTCGGGAGTTTGAAACATCGCGGGGAGCACTCATTGGAAACTACTGTTAGGGGTACACTGTCTGGCAATTTTGTTTCATTTTCGCGTACACGAATGATCTTTTACGCGAGAAATATTTAGAAGAAGTAAAATAAACAATGTAGAGGAAGAGGTATTAATAAAATTAATGGGGAACATACCAAAGGAAATTCGAAATGAAAAAAATCTGGAGAGATGGAAAAACAAGGTTAAAATTTGGTTGATAGCATGGTGTAAAGAGCAATAGAAATAGTAACAAAAAAAAAAAAAAAAAGTATCGTGATACTAGTAATAACCACTTATAACATTGACTACGTTGACATGAGACTCGTTACTATCTCCAGTTTTAAGCTGCTAATGAGAGAGTGGTAGTTGTATAAAAATTATATTGTATTATTGTAATATATAAGTTATCATATTAAGGTATTGTAATAGGAAATATTATTTTAGATGATGGTATAATTGTAATATAAATGATAAATAATGAGAGTGTGGATTTTAGAGTATAGTAATATATAAATTAATACGTTTATGCTGTAACAGAAAGTAGTACTTAAGTTAAGTTGATGTTGTACAAATAAATGATGTAATTATGTTGGGAACCCACAGACGGGCTAGTGCCCTGTGGGACCCGCAAATTATTAAAAAAAAAAAACAAAAAAAAAATGCAATTATCTGGTAATTATTGAAGTTGTACGAATATGATACGTTGAAAATCTAAAATTAAGCAGCTTTGTAGATTGCATTCGGTTTAAAATGTGTAAAAATTAATGGTACGTATTTTTTTATTTACTTAGGTATATGTCTACGTCAAGATATCTTAACGAGTATTTACCTACTTCTATTAATTTATCTGCCTTTGGTTCCGTTGCCTACGTTCCATACTATGGCTGGTATGTATTATTTTATTTCTAGAAGTTGTTTACGATGTAGAATTATTTTATTTCAGGTTCTTTTCATAATTGATTAATGTTGTAATTTAAAATTTAACTATGTTTCAAAAGATGATGAATTTTACCGTTTATTTTCACGAGTGATATTTTATTTGACACTTTACTTTTTTTTTTTTTTTTTTTTTTTTTTTTGTTGCTTCTGACATTTGGACGAATTTTGTATGTACATTGTCGGGGTGCAATCCTTTGCAGCTACTGGTGTCACGTAGACGCGAGGGGTTCTAGTCTTCTACTGAATTCTGCAAATTAGTTATCTTTAGAAACGTGCATTTATATTATTTTGAGAACGGCAAATACTATTGAGGAATTCTCTGCATACAACAGAAATCGTGATTAATTTATGGCGGGGTTAAGGCGAAAAAATTTTGCCGCTTTTTTCGAGGAATATGATTAAACACCGTCAGTTCGTAACAGTTCGTTTGTAATCATTCAGTTTGTTCGCTTCCAATTCAATCAATGTACTAATTAAAACAATACAATTTTCAAGTACGTGTAAGCAGTTTAAAATTATTCCAAGTTGTTTAGAATTTGAAAGTATTTGAAATTTTAATTTTTTTACGATTAAAAATTATTTGTAAGTACTTCGAAGCAAGAAGTTTTGGTTAAGTTCTCTTCTTTCGTGAATTATATATAAAACAATTTATAATTACACTTTGCGGTAAAAAATTCACTGAAAAAGTAACTGCCCAGAAACCTCGTGCTTCGAAATTTTAATTTAGTCGTTCTTGTAAAAAATTTAAAATTTTAAACAATGTTAAATTGAAAACGAAAATGTTCAATGATTCTAAATTGTAAAAAATTTAAAATAATTTTAAGTTATTTACAAGGACGACTAAATTAAAATTTCGATGCAAGAGGTTTCTGGGCAGTTACTTTTTCAATGAATTTTTCGCCTCAAAGTGTAATTATAAATTTTTTTTACATATAATTCACCAAAGAAGAGAACTTAACCAGAACTTTTTGCTTCGAAGTACTTATAAATAATTTTTAATCGTAAAAAAATTAAAATTTCAAATAATTTCAAATTCTAAAAAATTTAGAATAATTTAAAAAATGTTAATTAAATTATTTTAATTAGTGTGTTAATTAAACTGGAACTGAAAGAATATATTGGCAACGTTTTATCATAAACTTACTTTTTTTTTTTTTTTTTTAAGTTTTCTTGCACTTAAAAGAAGTATAAATCTGGGGGTAACAGTGTAAGTGGCTAATAGTGGAAGTTAGAATTTTTTTCGAATAATTAGAATTTAAAAAAATGACGCCGTCTTAACGTAGAAAAATATCCTGTACGAATGCATCCGTATAGGTTATTAGAATGGACTAACCTGCTCCGTATTAAACAGTGCTAGACTAGCAGCAAACGCGAACTGCTGGATGTAATAATTTTTGAAGGACTTGATTGAAAATATGTATTTGTATATTACATGTAATGCAACTATCAGGGTCTCCGTACTTTTCTTAATAAATTAATTAACAAACGAATGCCATCTTTGCTTTTATATATTCTCTTTGTGACGCGCGATGCATCAGAAAAATTTCAAACATTCACCACCCAAATATTCTCTGTGTACTCGTCTTGCCATTCGTAAATTTTGTTTAGATCTCTGCTTTTCTGTTGTTCTCCATTTCCTTCTCCGCCCTTCCTAATTCCTCATTCTTTCACGAATGACAATTTTCTCCTAATAAAATCATTGTTTAATTATCTCGGTTCTTATAGTTAAAATTTCGTCGTAAATTTTTACTCTTGTAAAGTTTTCATACTTTTCTTCCGGGTTTTCTAGCTTTCTTCGCATTACATTATTTTTTTTTCACCGTCGTCTTGTAAAATCGTAAATTTTTCAGTTGAGCTCTCTTGTTTCATTGACAGCGTAAAATTTGTGAATTCTGCCTTTTTTTTTAAATTCTTTCCTAAAATTTTTTGAATCTTTTAAATTTTATTACGGTAATGATTCAGCAAATTCTACTAGCGTTTTTTTAAATTTCTTCCTTTGGTAGTTTATTCCAGACTGTGTTTCAACTCATATTTCTTCTCGTTTCTTAATCTCGAGACTTTTTTTTACCTCTCTATTGAACCATTTCTTCCACCTGGTCCTAATTGCCTCGATGTTCCAGCGGTTTTGACTATTTGTTGCCTTCACTTTAACCGCAACCTTCTTTTCCTACTTCACTTTCTCGTTATCACTTGCATTTGCTCCGTTCATTCCTCTTCTCTCTTTTTCTTACCTTTTTCCCCCTTTTTTACAATGTTGATTATATTTCCCCTCAACGCTCTTCTTTTCCCGTTGAGCAATTGTTTTTCTCTTTTTGCATATTCTCTTTTCATCTTATTTCCTACGGTATAGTTTATTACTTGCTTCTCTACTTCTGTCATTCCTGTGTTGGAATTTGATTTATTTACTGTGCGCATAAAACTGACAACCTCACTTTTACTAATTTTTTTTCTACTGATGCACCTGCGAAAAAAAAAAAAAAGACATGCTCTAAAAGCGGATCTGTTTTTGAAAAACTTCAATGACTTGTTCGGGTAGTTTCTTTTTAATAATTATTATTCATTTTCAATATTTATTTCGTCACTCCATGCTCAAAAATCAAATTATATCGATTTTTTCCACTAACTAAAGAATGATTTCGTTTAAACCATGCAAAATCAATTGTTTCCTTAAATAAGCTTAAGTGTCGGACCCTGAAACCTTTTTTTTGTAAAACATAAGCAAATAATTATTCCGCAGAAAATAAAAACAGTAAATTGAAACAATTAACAGCATGAGAAGGGATATTAGGGGAAAGGAAGCAGTTTGTTACCGCTAAAAGACATAAAGGAAGTGAGAATGAACGAAGTAGTAATAAATGAAATTTAAAGATTTTAATAACGAGGAGAAATAAGTGATAAATTTCCTTAAATCATCGATACAATTACTAAAAATTAAGATGTTATATTAAGCGGTGTTGTGCCAAGTTTTGTATTGTTAGTGATTTTTAATTCACACAGAATAAATTTTCAATTTAATGCTGTAAAACTCGTCATACTTTCTTAATCATTCTTCTAGCTCTATTTTATTCGACTCACTATAATTTAAATTCCTCGCGACGATAATAATTGATTTATAATAAAAATACTTAACGGTTTTTAGAATTTTGGTCTGTGTGTAATGTTTCAGGGCATACCGGGATTTTTCTGCGGATTACGTTGGTGGTTAGCTTTTTGTTATCTTTAACGCAGATATCGTTTCAAATGGTGCTTATATTAATGCCGCCTTACGGCCGCTTCCTAGAAAGAAAATGTAAGTATAAAAGCTCGAAAATGGCAAAACGAGTATCAATATTCGTACTTTTAATAATTTAATCTGCATGACTTATAAATTTGCTAAAGTAAAATCAATTCGTGCGGTAGAAAACCGGAAAATAACTGGTATACAATTTTCTCTGTTCATTTATTATCCATATAGACTGCGCGAATTTTTTAAAATCCGTTCTACCATATAAGATTTCAAAACTTTAAATTAAAATAAAATTTATACCTTAAACTTTTTTAAATTTTCCTCGTAGGCAGCCAAATAATACACTTGTTCTTAATAGCATTCGCATAAATTAGAAAATGTTTAAATTTTGTTAAGAGAATATTTTGGAAGTTTAAAATTAGAATTATTTAATAAACTTTTTAAGAATTTGAATTTTTTAAAAGTGTTTTTTTCTGTACAATAAAATTCTGCGTAAATTTATAAAGTGAAATGTAAATATCATCTGCATATGTATATATCTGTGTAATCATTTGTAATGTACAAATATTGATAAATATAATATTTTACCGTTGCACTATCTGCGAAAGAAGATATGTAAAATTTTTCTTTTTGTATTTTAATTTAAAAATTCAATTTTTCAATTAATTTCATTTTTAATGATTGTTATTATTATTATTATTATTACTGTTCTGTATTATTTGATATGAAATTTAAAAAATTTTAAACATCAGAAACCTGAAAATGATATTTCTTCGAAAAAAAGGTTTTCCAGTCCTTCCCACTTCCAAAAGTATTTAATCTTTACAAAGAAAATCGTGCAAAAAACAATAAATTCTTACTTTTCATTTGATTGCATATTTTAAACCATCCTCCTTAAATTTTGAGTTTTCGGAATTTTTCATTTTTATCAATAATCTAAAAAATTCCATTCAGAATATTCAGTTAGATTCCTTAAAATTTTGATTTTTTTTTTCTTAATCGATTTTTGAACATCAAATAAAATCATTAATGCAACCCTCATTATAAACTTAAGTTATCTAATTTACACGAATTCTTGCGTTAAGAATGAAACATACCAGTATAAAACTATTATTTCTACAATTGCGGTAGTTTATTATGAGCGAATTTGGAACCTATGACGTCACGACCAAAAAAAGCTTGTGTAAAGTATAGAAACTAATCTAGTTCTTAGTGTCAGAATTAAAGAATGTACTAAACTTTTCAAAATCTAACCCAAATTTTTCCAAGGACCCAAAGTTTACCTCTGTTCAAACTCCTAGCGATGTTCATTTTAAATAATCTGATGAAATTTGAAAATCTGATCCAAATTACGGTCAGGAAGCCCACCCATAATTCACAAAAGTCTAAAATCTCTTAATAACGAAAGTGCCCCACAGAAGGGGCCGCCCCCAATCCTTGTCCCTTAGGTTGAGACTGGCTGTTAATCTAATCTATTTTAAAATTAACCAAAAATTTATATCCAAAAACCAAAACTAAACTTAACTTCCTCTTGCCCTTCTGCTGTATGTAACTGAAAATTCTAACCATAAGTATTCAAAATTAATTTGAGTATCTTTTATTACTTATTCCAAAAAAAGTACCCTCCTCCTACTCACTCACAAAACCAAATTTCCAATCGTTCGTAATATTATTTTTCGAGTACGCCAAAGCACCAAACCATTGTAGAAGTGTGCCAGCTGTGTACATTATGCGCATTGTTGCAGCACTGATATTGATCAAACGCTGCTGCCAGATCCTCAAGTCACACTACAGAAGCCCTCGCCACTATCACGATTGTTCATAATATTTTTTTTTTCCTATTAATTTATCTTTCGAGACCACCAGTGTATCAACTCAACACATGCAAACGCGTTGCTGTATTGCCAAAGTTAATTACACGGTACCACCAAACCTTCACTACACGTTTCTTTATTATTTTTATTTTTTTTATTTTTTTCCCCAAATTGTCAAAACTTCCAACCGCGCACCACTGCCGCCCCGCTCCAACACGTATACCTATATAAGTGATTTATGTTATTATTCTTTTCACAAGCCTGTTCTTACAACAATCACAGATAACTTGTCAGGTGATCAGTTCTCAAAATTCAGATTGTATGTATTATAGAATTAGCCCAAGTACATTTTACTATTTTCCAAAATTAACATTCCCCTTATTTCTCAGCCGCCCTTACTTACTGATTGTACGGAATATTTTTTATTTATATCTTTTATTTTCACTTAACACTATCCTTGTCCTTTTGCACTGTGCCTATGCGTGATCTTCCATTTTGCTTATTGTGAATAGTATTCTTTTTATTCATTTGTTCTTATTTTTTGCATCAACCTTGAACCTTTCCTATCCTTGCCCTATACACTGTGCCTGGGCTGTGATTCGTTTCCAAATTTCCCGAGCAAGTATTAAAAATAAATTCAAGTATACTGCAATAACAACAATTAATGTTCTGAAGTAGCTAATAACTGGCATCTTCGGAAGTCTTGCTACTACCTTAACTATATCTCAGTGTCTGTTGCACTTGGGATGTGATATGGTCAGTGCTAATTTTATATTCTATCCTTCTTGGCACTCATGGGCTATGTCGTATCATTGCGGGCATGCGTGTTCGAATTTTATTGCTAACGATACTCTTTGCTCTTATTCCGTGACGTTTTAGGATTCAATCTACTTATTTACTATTCTGTTAGTCTAGGTTATTTGTAGAAGTTGTTAGTGGCCAGATGGTTTCTCGCCGGGCCAAAAAAAAAAAAAAAGTCTCTACCTCTTGTCCTCCCTTTTATCAATAGTAAATAATATATTTTTTATTTATTTTTTTTCCCGAGTTCGCTGAATGTTTTAAATTACAAAAAGCGTGACTTTGGTCGTATGCATGCCGATTTCCATCTTTATAATTGTATTGCGAAATACATGTTTTAAATTTTCTTTATCATCAAGCCAGTAATATATTATTGTTTTAATTTCCTTTTTTTCGTGCATGTTACGGTCATTGGAATTGCTACCATTTGCAAAAGTGGGTATTGCTATGTCGACAACAAGTTAGGAGAACAACAGGTTCTTACATTAGCTGTTATTTTTGTTTACTATCATGTTTGTTCTTTTTAACATTCGTTCAATTATTTTAAATCTCACGACAGTCACAACTTTACCCATCTATAAATTTTATTTTCGCTATTTAGTATTATACATTGTTTGTTGTTATTGTTCTAAAGTATTTTTTTCTGTTTTTAAATAAAATGTTTAAAAATGAAGAAATTTTTCAAATCCTAAACAACTTTATTGAAAATATAAATTCGTATTTATTCTTAACGTAATTTTCAAATTTTTAACAACTTCTTATTATCAAAAGGTTTTACGTTTTTTATTAGGACTTCGCGTAAAAATAAAAGTATGTTGCATTTTAGAAATAGAATTTTCTATATCATATAATGGAAATCAGATTTTATTAACAATTTCTGTAAATTTAAATATATAGGCGATAGATTAGCATGGAGCAATAAGAATATTCTTATGTTTATAGTGTCATTTATAAATCTTACCACAACATTAATGCAATGTACTCATGGGCCACAATATAGTAAAAGAAGATCACAAGAAACTTATGAATTAGTAAATTTTTTCATTTTTAAATTATAAACAAACATTAGTTAAATAATAAAATATAAGTTTGTTACTTATATTTTAAAACATTTTGCAGAATGATCATTCAGTAAGGAAAAAATGATTTCAATTACAGGCTACAAAAAAAGTTGGTTGTAAAGCTGAAATGATAATTAAGAAAATTAAGTACTTTTCTGATTACAGTGTCCAGAATGTTTCAAAAAACATTCATGATAGGAAAACTGAGGCATGCACAATTATTATGTTTGCTTTGATAATCTTTTAATGTACCATACATAAATTTATTACTATTGGCGCACCCTGGATTTGTCCCTGGAGGGGGGGGGGGTCTAGAAAAAGTAGCATATAGGAAAATGTAAAGGCGGAGGTCGAATATATTTGTTATATTTATATATATATATATCTCTTCTCTCATTTACATATTTATTTTTGTATGTAAAATGTATTATTTAAAAACACTTTATATTTTTATCAAATATTAATTTTTGCTGTCAAAAAATTTGCCGGTAACAAATATGGCCATTATTAACAGTGTTTGTTTAATAAAAATATCACAGCTAGAAATTAATTTAGAATTGGGAATGAATTCTTCATTATAAACTTTATCTTAGATAGATGTTGAAGTATTGTTTTTTTTAGATTTTACTCGGATTTACAAAAGCAGTACATAGCATACAGTTCTAAATTGATACTTAACGAAAGGGCTTAACAATTTATTGGAAACGAAGAGAAATTTCACATTACGATAAAATTACCATAAAATCAGTACATTTTTTAAAACAATATTTTAAGTTTCTAACATGAGTCTTTAAAATGAGCAAAATAAATTACAAATATAATAAATACCTTAGATATTACTTTTTTAAATTTAAGTAATTGTAATTAGACAATATAAAAATTTTATTAATATATTTCAGATATATAAAAGAAACATAATTTGTAATAATATCTTATATAATATCAACAATTGTAATTCAATTATAATTATTATTCATTAGCGATTTGCGGTTACTCTATATTTTGTTTTTAAGTATCACCTGCTACTAGATAAAAAATAACAGATATCATAGGAACTTGTTATTCTCCTAACTTCTTGACGACATAGCAACACCCTGCAAAAGTACGACATCAATAACCTATCGTGAATTTTCAAAATTAGTCGAAATATACTATCCGGCTACCAAAATCAATGTTCTACCCCCTTCTCCTTTCATACTGCATATCCCCAAAATTCTGACCATAAGTATTGAAGGGTATTTCAAGTATACTATCGCGATACTAGAAATTGATTCAACTTCCACCATCACCTTTTGTACCGATTGTTCCTAATATTTTTCCAATTCTATCATTTCTGTGGGATCATGGAAACTTATACTTTCCGTTCCTGCACACGTCATTCATATCAGGTATCAGGTTTTCAAAATTAATCTAAACATACTATCCCGCTACCAAGAATTACTATTACGCATGTTTTTTTGTTCTGTTTTCTTCTCATCATATATGTATATCTTAAAGCATCCAATTGCATATTTTAAAATTAGTCTAAGTATACCACCTCGGTAACAAAAATGAACTATTTCCTTATATCATTTTTTTTCGTAGTTGTGCATAATTTTTTACATACCATCACTGTTGTAAGATCCTACAAAAGTAGTCCATCACCCATCACTTTTACACACATTGAAGCTCTCATCCCGTTCTCGTCTGCTATAAGTCCACTTGGATGTGTTAATAAGCTAAATATAAAAGTTGTCTTTTCACACCCATTAGGACCTACAAGTAGACAATGTATATTATTCGGCAATAGCAGACTATGCTTAAACACTTTCACCTTAGGTCACATGCAGCTGCCGCTGCTGGAACGAATATGCGTATAAGTGCTCGAGTTTTAGGTGCGGATGTATCTCCTCTGTTAAAGTTCTTACCCAAGTCTATTACAAACATCTAAATATAGCGACGTTCACAGTACTGATTGGTTTATTTTTTATTTTTCAATTATACATGTATAAAATATAGATGAAACATGTGATGCACCTGCACATGGAAAAAAGGTAAGCGACTGCAAAGGATGAGTCATCTGGTAGGAACGAATGGTAAATAAGTCATTGTGTAATAAAACATATTTAGCTTGCTGCTGATAAGGGTTTCGAAGTCATCCAGCCCTTGAGCAGTACAGTCGGGCTGTCTAGAGGTGCAGGGGGTGGATGGGGGTGGCGAGGAACATCCGGGCGGTAGGGCAGTTAAAGCATAATAATGTTGCCCATATAAGAGCGTGGGCATGGGTGACGTCATACTACAGCTTGGCGGCATGGTGTTTGTTATTGCTCCCCCCTTCCTGCAAAGATTACCCTGTCCACTGTGCCAAAACCATCTCTTTTACCCTATTGGCGGGGTAGGTAAAAATGGTGAAGATCGAAGTTGAATTAAATTTTTGGTATCACGATAGTATATGTGAATTAGCTTTGAATAGTTATGATAGGAATTTTGCTGATATACAGTATGAAAGGAAAGGGTGGTAAAATGTTAATTTTGGTAGCCGGATAATGTTAAAAAAATTCACGATAGGTTACTGGTGGCATTCGGTGTGTTCACTTTTGTAAATATAGCATTTTCAATGTCCATACCATGCATGAAAAAAAAAATTAAAACAATAACATATTACTGGCTTGAAGAAAGAAAAAAATTTAAAACATGTATTTTTTAATACAATCATAATAATGTGAATCGTCACGCATATGACCAAAGGTACGCTTTTTGTAGTTTAGAGCATTGAGCGAAGTCAGGAAAAAAATAAAAATAAAAAATATATTATTTACAATGTGGGGAAAGGTTGGTTATTGGTATTGTAGTATATGTGAATTGTAATACTTGCTATAGAAATTTGGAAAGGAATAAGCGTTCAAGCACAATATAAGGGACAGGGATGGGTAATAGTATCAGGGTTCATACAGAAAAAAAAAAAATAATAAATAAAAATATTACGTACAATTGGTAAAAAAGGACGGATGAGAGGTAAGAGGGGTGTTAATTTTGGAAAATAGTAAAATGTGTACTTCGGCTAATTCTATAAGACATACAATCTGAATTTTGAAAACGGGTCACCTGAGAAGTACAGAGCAAAGAGAATTTTTTTATGATTCCTGTAGGAATGAGGTTGTGATAAGAATAACAATAATTTGGTGATGTCGTACTTTAGTAGTTCAGCACCAGGTGTGCATGTGTTCAGTTGGTACACTTCCACAGTGGTTGGTACATTGATGAACTCGGAAAATAAATAAGTAAGAAAAAAATAAAATAATATAAACAGGAGAAAATAGAGGCGGCTGCTACCGCGGCATGAGTTGAGGGCTTTGGCAGTGGTACACGATCAATGTCAGCCGAACAGCAGTGTTCATAGTGTATGCAGTTGATACGCTACTGTAGCAGTTGGGTCTTTGATAGACTGGGAAAAAAATTTATTATAAGAGATCCGAAAATTAGTCCCGGGGAAGGGAGTAATTATTTTTGAACCAGGAATTTTAAATACTTTCATTTGCAATTTTCAGTTACATATAGCCGGAAAGGCGTGTAGAGGTTAAGATTAGTTTTGATCTTTAAGTATTAATTTTTGATTAATTTTAAAATATTTCAGATTGACAGACAGGCTCAGCCTAAGAAGCATGAGTTCAGACCCTTCTGTGGAGCGTGTGTTTAAATTACTGGTTAAGGGCAGACTAAAGGGTTCTAGAAGGGTTAGTTTCTGCACTTTGCACAAACGTTTGAGATTGTGACGTCAGAAATTTCAAAATCACCAATAATAGACTAATCTTTTCACACAATATATAATTTTCAGAAAACACGTTATAAAATCATAATTTAGTGAAATGCCCAGTGCGTTATTAGTGATTCTAAACGGGTTGCAAAAACAATTTATTCCCTTTTCTTTTTAAATTGAAAAAATGCTATTTTTTTTTTTTTCAAAATAGAGCACTGTAGTTAATCGTGAAATTTTACCACGGGATATTGCGATGAACAAATGGGACCCCACGTGGATTTTTGAAATTATTGTGTTTATATAATCTCTTTCATCAGTTATTATTTGTGTTTTATTAAGGATATTATAGAGTTTAGATATTAGATTACCAATTACATGCAGGGAGTCAAATAGTATTTCCTTTTTCTCTCTCTCTCCCTCTCTCTCTCTTTAATTTAAACGAGTAAAAATTAAAAAATAAACCGACTTATAAAAAACAAAAAAAAAAAGAAACATCAGAATAATATTTGCGGTTATATAAAAGAAATATATTGTTATACATATTAAGTAAAAATTAACCCAATTGTTTATTTAATATTTCACAATTTTTTTTGACGAAACTCAAGAATTTTAGCGCAATTTTAATGATTACATTGAAAATTCTAAATTTCAATATTTTACGTTAAATGATGTACATAGGCGAAGGATTGGAAAAATTATTTCGTTTGATCGGATTTATACGTTATGATCATCTTCCATTGTTTGATTGCATTTTGCATTTACTGCCAGAAGTCATAATGGTTTTCTGTTCAGTATTTGTGCAGCAAGTCTGCGAAAGGCTCAACAGTAAACAAGAAAACGAAGGTGGTGAACAAGGACTCTTAATCACTGTCATCAGTTCCTCTCAACCGATTAAGGAAACGCAGCCAACCTTATCCCAGAAAAAAGCTCTTATGATTCTAACAATTATCGGTTAGTTCCTTTATTTTTCGCTAATATTTATTCGGCTTAATGTCCGCCTTTAATAACTAATTAATTATTAATTTATTTTAGTAATTTCGCTGGTTTTTTGTCTGCATTGTCGTCGTGTGTGTAATTAATCATTATCAGTTGCTGTTGAATTGTGTAATCAGTTGTAAAATTTACTTGTGATACATAATTGGTAAAGTAGCATTTTATTTTGTAATGTTCGAAAAATTAGTATAATTTCGATTTACATCCGCTTTTACTTTTCCAGCGGCACAGAAAATACTGCGAACACGTTCATTAGTGATACATTTTTTTCAGAATGATCGAAAGCTTTACGTGGTTACTCGTAACGGTTAGCTCGGTGTTGTCCACTCTACTGTTATAGTTGAGCAACCATTTATGTAATGAAAATATAAAGCTGGAATTTTTGTCTACATAGCGCAGATCCGCCTATCCGTGTCTTTTCTCCAATCCCAACTCCCTTTACTTTGCTCTACAACCGTCTCCACCCCCTTCTTCCTGGTTTAATAATTTTCCCTGCATCAGTCGTTCTGTTATTTCTTCCATAATTCGCCTTCGCTTTAATCATAGTATGCTTTCTGCCTCTCTCTTTCGTTTTGATATTGTTCAGTCTCCCTTGTGTCCCTTTTATCCTCCTATCTTAAATTTGACCTGTGATGCAAATCACTTTCTATTCGAATGTTCTTGTATTTCCTTGGAACGCGCAGTCCTTTATTCCAATTTGCTTGGCCTTGGCCTCCCGACTCCTTACTATACCCACTACATTCTTGCTCTTCCATCTCCTTCTGTTGCTCCTGTATTGGCTACTTTCGTTTCTTCTATTTCTAATTGCTTCCTGATATAACCTATAAACTCCAACATTTCATTATTCTGTTAGTCCTTTGCGTTAGGGGAATGCCCTGTGTTGACACGCCCAAAAAAAAAAAAAAAAAAAAAAATATTCTTCGTTCTGTTCTAAATTGCGCGTAATTTTATCCATCTTCTGCGAAACGAACCTTTCTTTAAATGGGTAATTCTCCACCGCAGTTAAATGTTGAAAAGAAATATGCTAAGATATATATATATATATTTTTTTTTTTAAGGGGCACACCTAGTGTGAGATTTCAAAAAAATCGATTTTTTTCTTTTTTCATATTTTGATAGATTACACCTTTAAAAATAACATATTAAAATTTCAAATCGATATCTCAAATAGTTTTTGAGTTATAGCCATTTAAAGAGCAGCCGCTCGGCAGCTAGAGAGTTTCATTAGCTACGGGACGTACTTGAGGTATTGTTCGGAGTCTACTGTCCCTTCCAACCCTTATAACACGATTCCGGTTTCTATTGTTGGTTTTCCGGTATATAGAAATATATCATTATAATAATTTCTAGAAATTTCGAGAAATTTCGAGAAATTTTTCGTTTACTGCCACGTAAAGTATTTTCGGAGCCAGACACATTTAGTCTTATTGTGACCGTTGTATCGAGCGCTTCATAATTTTGCACGTGTTATTTTCCTGAAAATGAGTGATCAATCTTCATATTCAAATCAAAAAGGAACTCACGATGTTCCCAGACTCCGATCAACCGCAAAAAAATGCAAGTTCACCGGAAATCGATTTACGTTTGAGCAATCTACTGCGAATACCAGTGAAAAGTTATTACATAATAATGACAATAATGTTGTGATTGACCCATCTCATGAATATTGTATTTTACAATTTACATCAGTTTTCAGTGCAATTAGTAATTTAGTGGTGTGTGAAACCTGCCAAAAAAAAAAGTTACTTTTAATCAAGCAAGTCCAAGAGGTGGCCTAGGGTTCAAAATAGCTATTATTTGTGAATGTGGCAATTCGTATATCAATTCTGGACCAATGATTGATAACGCATTTGAAGTAAATAGACGTATTGTGGCTGTGATGCGTCTTTTGGGCGTCGGAATAAATGGGATAAATATTTTCTGCGGATTAATGGATCTAGCATGCAAATTTTACCACCAAACTTTTGCGGGATGTTTTACGAATTTACGGACTGCAGCCGAAACCGTTTGTAAGCTCAGTATGCAGCAAGCTGTAAATGAAGAAAAAGAGCTTACATCAAAGGAAGAAAATTCGGAGACTATTTTGACTGTTAGCGGCGATGGTACCTGGAAAAAACGTGGTCATACTTCCCGTTTTGGAATAGTTACGCTGGCAGGAAAATTCTTGATTCATGCGTAAAATCTACATATTGTCAGAGTTGTGTTTTTTGGGAGAAAAAAAAAAGAGAGCAAACCTGAAGCTCATGAGGAATGGCTATCATTACACGAAGAAGAATGTGATGTCAATCATAAAGGATCTGCCTCAAAAATGGAAGTGGATAGTGTAAAAGACATGTTTGGTCGTTCCATTAGTAAATATGGTGTAAAATATTCCCGCTACATTGGTGATGGTGACAGTGCCACCCATAAAGGACTTATACATTTGAATCCGTATGATATACCTGTTGCCAAATTGGAGTGCTATTTACATGTGAAAAAAAGAATAAAACAAATTTCTCGATAAACTAGAAGATATTGTCCGTACAATGACCTACGATCAAAAAAATAAATCAAAAATCGACAAAATGGCCGCGTTTTAAAAAAAAGTCGAATTTCACACAAAATTTTGGTCGTTTTTGGCCTGCCAAAATTCGATTTTTGATCAGATGAAAAAATCGATAGGTCATTGTATGGAGAACTATATAAAGAACATGTAGAAAAAAATTCGGTAATGATCGGATCATTTGTCTTTGAGTAATCACTGCAGCAAATTCGGAAAATGCTGTTTCGAGAAAAACACGTCTAAAGATAAAATGATTATTTTCATTGTTATAAATCGTTTAAAATCATACTTACAGCTAATCTGCTATTCCAGGGCCGTATAATTCACCTTCCTCTTCTTCGAAAAGATTATGCGGCTCTTAAGGACGAAACGAGACTACGAATCGCTGATCATCGCCAAAGGGCTCCTTCAAAAGAGGGTCGATCATCTAGAAGAAGAGCTTCTTCAGCTCAACAAGCCCTTTTCGAAGAAGAGGAATGTGAATTATACGGGCCTGGAATAGCAGATTAGCTGTAAGTATGATTTTAAACCATTTATAACAGTGAAAATGATCATTTTATTTTTAAACGCGTTTTTCTCGAAATAGCATTTCCCGAATTTGCTGCAGTGATTACTCAAAGACAAATGATCCGATCACTCCCAAATTTTTTCTACATGTTCTTTATATAGTCCTCCATACAATGACCTATCAATTTTTTCATCTGATCAAAAATCGAATTTTGGCAGGCCAAAAACAACCAAAATTTTGGGTGCAATTCGACTTTTTTTTTTAAAACGCCGCCATTTTGTCAATTTTTGATTTTTTTTTTGGCTCGTAGGTCATTGTACGAACAATATCTTCTAGTTTAACGAGAAATTGTTTTTTTTAGATTTCATCCACGGAGAAGGCCGGAATTACTGCAGCAGTGAAGGACATTTTTTTTTTCGCGCCGTCGGAGATTGTGTATAACTTAAAAAATATTTAATTTTTTTTTTCAAAAATTTCGCTGTGTATTCTTAAAACATGTATAAATATACTCTTAAAATTTTGAAACAATTAATAAAGTAGTTTTTTTAATAAAAATTCCCAAAAATCATCTTTTTTGTAGGCCGTTACACTAGGTGTGCCCCTTAATACAATTTACAATTATTAGCACCGAAGTTATCGAGATCAAAATCCGTTAATGCGGTCCGCGCGCCACTTTAGACATTAGTCAAGTCCGTACTTATCTTTAAACCACTTGCTTGGAAAGATAGCTTATATATTCATGTACTGATGTAGATATTTGCGGCCATCGAGTAGCTGCTGTAGGAAGGATCATTCTTTTTTTTTTTTTTTACTTCGTTACTTTGTCGTTCTTTTTATAATGCTACCTGTTTTTTGTTTAATTTACTAATTAATAAGAGGCCAACCATCTATCCAGATCTGTTTACACAATTACGTTTCCAGCAATCATCACCGGTGTGTACGTTGCATCAACCGAACCACTGCGATGTACATATATATACACACATATACATATATATATATATCAGTCCTATATTGGTCCAATATAGTTCTGGAACGAGTGATCAATTTCTGGATATGCGAAAAAATGACAGTTCTACTTGTCCATTAATAAATAATGCCGTGTATGTTTATTAGAAAAACGAGAAACTGTCTATCTTATAAACTTTTGGTCAAGAAAAAGTTAAGTTCTTTTTTCCTCTCGCAATTTTTTCGTTTTCCCCATCCATTTTTTCTTTTTTCGCGCCAAAAAATTACCTTTTTTTTTTTTTTGGTAGATGCGAAATACCATATCATACTTTAATTTTTAATAAAACAGTTATCGTTCACTTTGAGAAATACAAGTGATTTTATGATAAACCGTCAATATCAACTTAGCAGCTGGCGCATAGTTCCAGCCAGTAAACATTTTATAGAATATACGTGGATGATTAAGAATTCCGCTGCATATTATTCCGATTTGCTAATGGAAACGTTTCGCACGAACACCTCTTGTTTCCTCTTGCTTCTTGGTCTTTGGCTGTTATATAATGAAAATTTTATCGTCATTCGATCGTGTCGTAATTTCTCCTATTCTGTGCCGATTGCTACCAATTATTCTCCGCGCTCTGTTGATCGCTCTTTCTCTGTCTCTTTTCTACCGTATACGTTCCGGAAATGCAACAATTCATCTTTTAATTTTTGCAATGTGTCTTCTTCGATATTCCTTCAGGCACATTTCCGATTCAGATTGCTTCCATAGTACACGTTTTTTTTATTTTTATTTTAAAAAGTGATATCCGTGTCTTCGTACATGTTTGATCTTTTTCCTGCTATTTTCTCTTATTAATCGTCTAAATCTTTCTTGGCATCGCATTATTAACGGTATTCGCGAGATAATATTTTTCTTCCTAAAAGTGTTAAGATTATTTGCGGTACTTTTTTTTTTAATCGCTATCCGTTGATATTCACGATATTTATACGCCACTGTTAATTTTGTAATTGTCGTGTTTTTTTGTTTTTTTTCTATTATTCCTGTTGATTATATTTTGTTTGCTTCTTTTTTTTTTTTACTGATGCGCTTCCTTGTATTTTTAAATGATTTATTACTTACGTTTTTACTATTTCCCCATTTATCACCGATATCATCTTACTTCGGGAAACGTTAAAGGTGCAGTGAATTTAAGGACAGTGCATAACCTCTCTGGAAGTATGTTCTGAGCGCGATCGTAGTTTATATTATTGTTTTTATATTCAAAATAATCCGCGCTACAATTTAAATTATTTTTATGAATTAAAAACTAATTCAGCGTCGTGTTTGATACTTTTTCCAAACTGGTTAAAAACTGCTATCATATAATACGATTATGGTCCTAAATTCACCGATAAAACGTTTATATTAAAGTTTAATAATTACGCGCGATTGTAATTTGTAATTTCGATGAAATTTGAATACTTTTAAATAACGGTTCTTTTTCTATTAACGGATTATAATTGTATTTGGTTGTGTGTGAAAATGTACGTATGTGCGTTCCTGTTGTGCCATCGTATAATAATTTTACTCTTCTCTATTTTCCTTTTGATCCAATACTCTCTGATAAAAATTTGAATACATATTTGAAATAAAGTATTTACTGAAATAAAAACGATAAACGGTAGAAATTGAAGGTAATAATTTTGTTGTTTACGTTTTATTCTTTACGTGTGTGTGCGTGTGTGTAATTTTAACCCGTTGAAATGATTTCGGTTAACATATTTATGATAGGAACTATATGATTAATACAGCGTATCAACATAACCTGCGTATAATATTGGTGTTTCGTTATTGTTGTTGGTCAGTTTTTTGTTTCCTTATTTCGTGGTATTTAATATTTTTAGAGCAATTAATTGATGCCGCGAGAAAAATAGATAGTTTACTGTTATTATTTTAACGTTTCTGTTCACTGAAAATTCTTACCAAATTTTTACTCTATCCATTTTTACTATAACCGTGTTACGGCGATTTAAGGTAAAAATGTAGTCAGTTATCGTAAAAATTTTATTCTCAAATGATTTCACGTAAAGAAAGCTGTAGCAAACAAAAACACAAAGGGACTATGATATTTGACTGAAAATTAAAATATCGCCTTAAGGTGAAAAAATAAATCTTTTTGGATCAACAGAAATACGCGTGTCTTCTAACTGGAGAATTGAAACGGTCGTTTAAAATGTTTTAACTTTTTAACTCCGTAATTAACGTAATGTGTAAGTGAAATTAAATTTAAAATAAAAACGAAGAAATTAAAAATTAAAAATATTTTACATGTAAATGACGTTTTTTTTTTTTTTTTTTGTTTTGTTCTGTTCCAATATCCATTTGTAAAAAATTTTCCTATTTCATAAGTTCTTTTTTCTTTTTGTCCTCTCTATTACCGTCAGATTGGCCTACAAATATTTAGTTATTTTTAACAACTGGCTTTAACTTCAACTGGATAATTGCGAATTCTTTTCTTGTACTGTTCTTCTTTTCTATCTTCGTCCACTTTTCCGAATTTTTTAATTTTTCATTTCTCTGATGATATCGGAATACTCTTAATTTTTGCATGATTATAAATTCGTCCTTGCGTATGCAATGAAAAACCGGTTTTTTTCTCATCTCACGTAATAATCCAGTTATGTGTGCACGTAATGAACTTAAGCAAAGCATTGTGACATTTTTAAAAGAAAACCTTGCATTCCGACACTTGGTTCCTAATTTTTCTTCACACCGAATAAAACTATTTTAGCCGATAACTTACATTTAGTCGTGACTGTTCGCTGCTTTTTATAGAAGTATAAAAAAAATGCGGAAAGGTTTTATTTTCCCGCTTATAATAGTTATGTATTATTTGACAAAATTAAAGATATCAATAATATTTTTCGTATTAAAAAAAAATATTAAAACACATGTGAAATATATATATATATATATATATATATATATATATATATAACCGATTTCGAAATCATTAAACTGGACAGTTTTCTTTATGCTAGTTGTACATCAAGTTAGTCGAGTCAGTCGAGTCAAATTAATTCGATTACTTTTGATTAGAAACGTGATTCATTTCACGCTAAAGTAGTTAAGTCGGTTCGGATTTTTCAACAGGTTAAATTTTTAGGTTGTAAAAACAACGTTTGCGATTGATCATTCACTTGCTGCTATTTAATTCTACGTTATGTTTTATGAATGTTATTTATAAGATTTGATATAACTGTATTTTTTTGGATATTAAAAATGATTTTTATTTATATATTTTTTTTTTGAAAAATATGTATTTGTTATTTTTTACATACAAATCTTTCGTCAAGCTAAAACGCTTGCCGAAGAATTATCCTGTGAACACTTTACCATCTTAAATTAACTTATACATATACATAATCGTGTAATATTTACTAATCTTAATCTATCTTTTTACTTATCAATACTTAATAATTTATTTCTGTCTTTTATATTCAATGTTTTTGTTTTTTTTTCAGTTTTTTTTTGTTGCGCCTTGTCATTTTATTTTATGTTTATTACTTTTTTTATATTTTCTTCTTCCTGAAGCCATTCCTTTATTTTCCTTTTTCTTTCCTCTATTCTTTTCCTTCTCTATTATTTCTTTGAGTATTTTATTCAACATCTGAGTTATAATATATTTATCCGTTTGTTCCCCCATTTTTGTTCTTGCTAACGGGGCAGTTGTTACGAAAGTTTTTCCCTCAACTCGTATTCTGTTTTTATTCTTTCCTCCAATTCAATTTTCTTTTCTGCTGATATGTACTCCCATATCTTCAGTAATTAAGTACATTCCTCTTATGCTCTTTACGTCTTTTTTTTTTTTATTACAAATTATAAGAGAAAAAAAGTGTGATAAAAGATTGAACACCCTACAAACATCGAACAAAAATAAAATGATCAATTTTTTTTACTGTTTATTTACCATCTCATAGATTTGTTTACCATTCACTGAGTAGTAAACAGAAATATTCTAATTTCTTACGTGTGTTAATTAAACATTTTTTACACCTGATGAAAGCGAAGAAATATAAACCAATTACGGACAAGCAATTTCTTCAGAAAAATACTTTGCAATATTTTTAAAGTAAAATATAATACTTAAAACTTCGTGAACTAACAGTTCAGTAAACTATCTCACCGTACTAGCGTTTTTAAGCTAGGTCAATTTGCGAACTTTGATCGTCACTCTACATTTTACGCTAAAATTGTATTATAATATTTAAACTTTTAAGTTGCTTAAAAATAAACTCTGAAAAGTAAGTTTAATGAAATGTACAATTAATGTTTACCGTTTTCGATATTACAGAGTTTATCTAATTAAAACAAATATTTATAATACGCATTTCAGTTTTCAAATATTTTCCATGTGATAATCGAACTTCAATATTTACAATATTGTAGATTATAAATTTGTTCGTTTACCTAAAGGAAAATTAACTTCTTTAATTTTCACTCATTTAACAATTTAAAAAAAAATTATACGGACGCTACCAACACTAATATCGATTTGTTCGTTACCGATCGACAGTCAGCCTACGATCAATAAATAATCGTACATTCGTTATATTCGTCATTAACAGCAGAGTAAGAGTATAGTCCTTCACGATCGTTTTCCGACTGCGTCTATTATTTCTCTATTTTTTCGAAACCGAGTATTCACTTTGCTACTTCTTACGACAGTTATTCCCATTTATGCGATTTTCATCGCAGTAAGTGTTCCTATTGCACGTTTTATAACACTAAAAGTGGAGAATTCATATCGATATTTTGTATAAATTCGACCACAATAAAAAGTAAATACGGCTGAGAAATATTAATGTATACTTTGATCTCAACAAATACAAAATATTGTAAAAATACAGTGAAGTTTGTCTGCCTTAAATTCTACATTTGTACACAAATGTTATTCAATTAGTCATTTTATCAGCAAAAAAAATTTGTGATATGAAAAATTAAGTGACAAGTTTTTTTATGAATTACATGTTCATCATCAGTTTGTATTTCCATTTTAATTATATATTTCTCAGGTCCCTATTAATTTTTGACACATTATAAAAATTAATAACTAAAAATATATCCAGTTAATACATTAATACTGAAAAAAATTTATTTAGATATTATTTTGTTTCATTAATCTTGGCGGTGTTAATTCAATCATTAATTTTATGCGGTGTGTTAACATCGCCAAGATTAATGAAATAAAATAATATCTAAATAAAATTTTTTCCGTATTAATGTATTAACTAAATATAGTAGTTTTAAAAGTGTTAAATGAGTGAAAATTGTGCACGAGAAATTTGTTCCGTACATATTGTGGCGTAGGAGGAACAGAGTAGTGTTACTTCCTTTTAAAAAAACGTTTTCCGAATGGACCTACAAATGGCCCATTAATAATGCGGTCTTTTCAGTACGAATACCAGACATCAAACTTTAATGAGAATATGTAAAAAAAAAATAACAACAAAAAGTGAAAACATCGTTTATCACTTTTTTTTGGTTGATTTAGTGCGTATACGTGAATTCGTGCTAAAAGTAAAGAAATGTTGAATCGTCGTTTGAAGAGAATGCAAAAAGTTAAGACTGAACTGAACTAATATGGAAAATGACTTTTGTCCCGTTGTGCCTTCAAATTGTCTCTCGATTCTTGTCCCGGAAATCCATGCTGTGATTAAACTATGCACCATATTCAGCAAATGCGACCCGAGTGAATTTTATTTTTTTTTTTTTTTAACTAAAATCGGCATCGAGAATATCAATGATCCGATAATTCAAAGGCCATTTAAAAAATCTTTATTGCATTTTAAAAATTGAGACAGCGATATATAACTTTAAGTAAAGACAACAGACAAGCAGTAACATATTTTGATAAACCATAAATCCTATCTATTCTGACCTTAAAATGTAAATGGATTATTAGTTTATTTTTTTTTTTTTTTTTTTGTTGTTATAACAGTCCGTATTTGTTCGTACGCGTGTATTTAATATTATGTAATTTATTACACCCAATATTTTCAACGGCTTAATTGTTTTGTGCGATTATATGTGATTAAAAATGTTACTACTTATTAAAAAATTTAAGGATATTCCAAGTTTCAATTTGTATATAAGCTTATGCATTGCAGAATTGCATTCCTCATTATTCGCTCGCTATAAGTATTTAATTTTATTACGATGTTGTCAGGAAAGTACGCGTCACTATTTGCTTTGTGCGGAGCTAGTATATTGGTGCCGTCGATAACAAGTGGGATTTTGTTCTTCATTTTCTTAGCTTCCATCACCACGTGGGCTTGTTATAAAGATTTAGGCAAAGGATTTGCCATTGTCTGTCGGTTTGCGGCGTTTGTTGCATTAATTTATTTAATAGCCATATACTGTTATCAGATGCAGGATTTACAAGAAATCATTAAACCGGACAGCCAAATAGCTAGGTGGGTTATATTTTATTACAAATTACCTACGTAGTAAACGTGATATCGCTGCAACAACAATATGCAGTGTTGAAAAATATTTTAAAAAGCGAACATTCATTCCCCAATTCAGTAAAATTAATGATAGGTTAATTTAACAGCGTCTATGCATGTATTTAAAATGTTAAGTTCGCGTTATTTGTCTGATCGACGCGATTTTAATTAATCACATTTTATGTCTGTTCGTTTGTAGATATTTTCGCACACGGTTGTGTATAGATATTATAATTTTTCCTATCATGATAGATTATGTATTTTATATTTCCTGTAATGGGCATAATTATTTTCTCCCACGTAGATATTATCGGATTTCTAACAGTATATATTTCGATATTTCAGTTTGAACGTAAAATTATTGTTTAAGGTCAATGTAGTATATGAATAGTTACGTGAAACAACTGAACTACGGCTGATGTGGCTTTGAAATCTGTGTTCAGCGATCTGAAATTACGTAATTAAAAATTCATAAAATCAAAAATACGGCAATTTTAGGGTTAATTATCGATTAAATTGGGGATTATTGTACCGGTTTATAAAAGTGGTGAAAAATCATCAGTTTCCAATTACAGGCCCGTACGCATTCTTCCCACTCTATCAACAATTTTTGAAAAATGTTTTAAAATAAAGATGATGAATTATTTAACAGTGACTAATTATTTCAGTAAAAACCAATAGGGGGTTTTAATAGATCGGGGAACGGATGCTGCTCTATTTGAACATGCATCCCATATTACGGAAAACTTAGAAGCAGGTAGATACACTGCTGCCATTTACTTTGATATAAAAAAGGCATTTAACACCGTAAATCATTAACTGTTAATTCTTAAATTGGAAAATGCGAATTTTCGAGGGTTTATATTGAACTGGTTAAAATCGTACCTAGACGGTAGGAGATACGTTACTAAAATTAACAATGTATACAGTAAGGAAGTGACCCAGAACTTCGGGGTGCCGCAGGGGAGCATTTTGGGTAATTTTCTATTTTTGATTTATATAAATGAATTATGCAATCCGACTGTCCCGGATAAACTAATGGTATACGCCGATGATACAGTTTTATTAATTAATTCTCGTTATATAGATATCCTGCAAAATCTTGCTCAATCGGGCATTGTGCAATTGATTGGTTAAACTTAATAGATTAATTGTAAATTTATCAAAGACTAAATACATGTATAGCTCTCATAATTACTTGTTCGGTGAAAGTATAAATCCCAAATTGCAAGCAATCTGGCAAAGAGTGTTGGATATTACAAATATTTAGGTATAAAATTTAACGGTAAGTTAAGTTGGTTTTTACACCCGTCATTTATCGCTGGTAAAATAAGGAAGTTAAATTTTTTATTCTATTATTTATCGCAATATTTTCCGCCTTGTCATTTACGTAGAATTTACTTTGCGCTATATCAACCGGTCATTTCATATGGTATCATTTTTTGGGGAGTACTGCTACATGTCATTTAAAACCTTTAAAAGTTCTACAGGAAGTAGTTATAAAAATTATAAATCGCGGTATGAAAAATACTTCACTTATTCCGTTATTGAAGTTAAATGGTATATATATATATATAAATGACAAATATTTATGTACGTGATTGCAAATAGGAGTAAATTTAAGACTGCTTTTAAATCTGGTTCAAGAAGATCTGCTAAAGATTATTATGCCCAGATTCTCAGATATTATAAATGTCATACAAGAATTCAAATACAGTAGGCTGGAGCTGTTATGTATAACTCTTTACCGGCAAATGTAAAAACTTTGCTAAATAATCCTAAACGCAGGCGTAAATTATAGACCTTGTACTTATGTTCTAGTACTTTGTAAATAAATTAATTAATTAAAATAAAAATAAATGGCCTTATAAATAAATAAATAAAAACGGGAAAAATTGGCTGTTCCAATGCTTACTTTACTTGTTGCGGTATGATGTGTGTGTGTGTGTGTGCTTGAAATACTTCCATGATTTTTGGTATAAATGTACATATGATGAGATATTATTGTGGTTGAATGTATGTATGAAATGTAAAGTGTGAGAATTCAGTAAATGGGTGGTGTATGTAGCTGTGCATACTTATTCTTTTTACAGTTATTTTTTAAGTTATTTTCATTTGTTTATATGCTTCTTTTTTTTTGGCTCACTGGCGCATTTATCTCAATAATGGGGTCTAAAAAAAAAAAAAAAAAAAAAAAAAAAAAAAAAAAAAAAAATGCGATATTGCCTCCTCTCCCAGTGGATATGAGGCAATTGATAATAATGTTTATATGCAATTTGTTTTTTTTAATTTAATAGGTTAAGTACTTGATTTAAATGTACCAAAGAATATTTAATTTTAAGTTTAAAAGTTTATGTAAAACCTTCTTTTTATAATATTCTCTTCTCGCGCGCATCTTACTCCACTGCTCGCACTATTTTACGCACGTGTAGAATTCTATAATAAAAAAAAACTGATTTGAAAATATTGATTTAAATAAAGCCTCTTCCTTCGTCTTAAATCGAATGAACCAGGTGAATTTTTTTTCGAATAAAGCGTACACTTTTTTGAACTGACCTTTAAATATTTCGTTCCTTGTATAGTTAAATTAAAGGGGACGCCGTTTTTCTTTTTACATCTCATTTTTATTTTTCAAACTTAATGTAAATCAGAACTGTATCGTAAAAAAGTCAAACACAGAAAGCGATATTGTTATTGTATCGCACGTGGTTCCGGTGGAAGCGATATCTTCTTATCAGGCGATAAACGGATTTTATGCAGTAACACTCGACTGTTGTCTACATTGTGTGTAGTGTACGCGTTTTTTTGAATTTACTCAAAATACATGCAGTCGCGCTTCAGTTTAAATTTAAAAATAATAAAATATAATATTCCTGTTTCAGTATCTCCTACTGAAAGAGTTGTAAAAATCATTATCGTATAGAAACTTAACACACAGAAGAAAAACTTCGTGTACAACCTTTTCAGTTTGTTTTATAAAAAAATAAAGAAATAAAATTTATCCAAATGAATTTTGTTTATACATCTATATATATATTAATTACAATGTAATTCTTAGGCTACCCCCTATTAAAAAATATGTCACGATTTTATGTAACGTTTGTTATATTTTATAAGATTTTTGTGATTATGTTATTTATATTCATATAGACCGATTTAGAATTACGTTGTAAATTTTGATCATTTTATACGAAGTATAGAAGAGAAAGAGACAGAAATGTAAGCAAGAGGGGTCAAGGGCACAGCCCCTTGCGAGGTCAAAATGGCCGAATTTTTATATATATATATATATGTATATATGTATATATATTTTTTACGTACTATTTGAATAGTTAATAAACGATATAAAGAATATAAGTAAAAAAAAAAGAATGACCAGTGATATTTTTTAAAACCAAATGTAAAATCAGTTTAGTTTTTAAATACGATTATTCGAATAGCAAACTAAATAAATTAATAATTTTATTTTGGATTTCTAATATAGAAATACTCCGATTCACTATTTTCCTTTATTTCGATAACACTATCGTATAGAAAATGTAAAATTGTGCTACTATATCGCGTCATGTCGTGGTAAATCGCTCTCTGTAAGATCGTCTAATATTGTACTTCACAATTTTACCGTTTACCGCGCCATATAATATCACGTTACAAAGCGACCTTAATGTTGTGAACGATGAAAATCTATAAAACACTAACTCTATTTGACCATTTTAAATTTTACAGAACTTTAAAAATAATTTATTACCTATTATTTTTATAAACGGCAATAACGTGTGTCGTTAGTTAATTTTTGCTAATTATTGAGACTGTTTCACGTAAAATGATAAATATGTTTTAGGTTTTTCGGTTTGCAGGTATTACGTGAGACTAAGTGCATTACTGATCCGCGGATGTTTTTTATGAACAAAACTTTAGGATGGCCCTCTTTTGCACTTCCGCTGGCGCTGATATTTTTATATTATTTACTAATATTCGAATCGAAAATGTTATTCATGATCACGGTAAGTGTAGATTTTCTATTTTTATACTTGTGCGATTTTACGCGCTGCATGGTTAGATGTTGTTGTCGGAAATCTGGAATATATAATAGTTACATTCGATAGTACTAAAATGGTGTTATCGGTATTGAAACTTTAATGTTTTTCTCATACTTCACTTTATAATTTCTGTGCATATGTGTGCGTAATTGTACTAATTTTATAGGAAAGATTACATTTCTCTTCAAGTCTTCTGATACATGATGCAAATAAAAACGTTTTAAGCTAGCGTTACCAATAGCTTTGCAGCTATTTTAATCTTCATGTTAATTGCTTTACTAATAATATTAAGTTCCGCCGGCGGCAAATACGCCCCAGTAATGTGACGATTTTTATCAAATGCGCCGTTTAAATCATAGCGTAAAATTATTAAACGATCCAGTAAAAAGAATAAATAAACTCTATTTTCTTTCAATTCTAAATAAAATAGACAAATATTTTCGAAGAGCCAAAAAAACAAAACGAAAAACAAAAAAACGAAAATATACTAAATAAGCGAATAGAATATTTTCAGCAGCGCGTTGCACCGTGAGCAATTGTGTCCAAAGTAAATTAACCATTTTCATTCGGAAAATTAATTGGAAATATTGAGAATACATAAAAACGTAGAACGTGTGTATAGTTGTGATTATTTTAAAACAAAAAAAAAAAAGGTAATAAAGTCATAATTTCTAAAGTAGAGACCGCGCACAAACTTTGACGACGAACACGCTACTAATGAAATGTCGGTATTGTTTATATGTAACACGTACTAACCGTCACAGTCAAAATGAAATAACGATAATAAATTAAACAATTACGATTGGTTTTATTTTCGCCAACATTCGCAATTAATTCATCGTGAGAACGTATATAATATACGCGATAGTAATTAATTTTTAACTTAAATTATGTTTAGTAGGTTAAGTAAATAGATACACTGGTAAATGATGAATGAATAAGAAGCCAATGGCGTAATTAAGTAAACGTTATTTAGATGTTTAAAAATCCTTAAATAAAACTAAATTGTTTTCGATTGTTTCGAAATATGTTTCTCTTACGCGTTCTAACAGGGTATTTATTAATTTTGCTTATTCCGGCGTGTATGTCGGGTACGTGGAATATAATATATATTTTGCTATCTATGTGAACATTACGTCTTCCAATAATAAATTCCCAGCCTTAATTTTCGCTTTAATTGTAACAAATAGCAGCCGGTTCTTTTAACTTAATTATTGTCAAGTAAAATAGCACATTCCTGTAATTAAGTTGACGGGGTATTTGTAATGCGAGTGGAGCACAATATCCTAACTAGAATTCGGAATTATGCGATTTCTGTTCCCCACTCCCGTTTTCCCCAATGCGACCTACTAGAATCGTTCTACTCGCTTTACTCGCTAATTTTTCTTTTGCGCCATGACACGTATTTGAGATGCATTCTATACATAATTACGATTCTACAAGTTACCAAAGTTCCGACTTCTTTTTTGGTTTAGATTTATTATATCGCTCCCTATACAACTAATTCATGCGCGATACAATAGTTTCGAGAAAAGTGTTATTTCTATAATATAAACTCAGCACATTACCAATGATTTTGACTGGAAAAAGAAAATTTTTAAATTGGTAAATGAACTACCCAAAATGACGCATTAAAAACAGTTTTATAACTGATAAAGGAAGAATCCTCGAAGTTGTAAAATATGCTCAGTCGCCGTATTTGGAGAAACAAATCGTGACGTCACGGCATTATTGCTAGGTGTGGAAACAATGCTGAAATCGTGATGCGATAATCAAAAATGAATGAGTAATTGTGCAGCTCATAGGAACATAGTATGTTATAAAGATTTAGTTTTAAGGGCTGAAAGAAAAAAACTGAGAAGATACAAAAAATTAAAGATTTTTTAGATAATAACAATTGGTGCGATCGACGTATCGCAGAGAATCTGTAGAGGTGGTAAGTGCTGATAAGTGGCGGTATCTTCTTTTCCTCAGTCAGTCAAAGTTGTGGTAGAAGGCTATAGTAGTCGATTTGTATTTAATAGGACTACTAGCATATTCTGGAAGAAGATGCCTCGAAAAGATTTTATCATATGCGAAGGAAAGCCCTCTTCAGGAATTGAATGGTTTTCAAAGGTAGGTAAATAGTGTTTGTTCGTTGTTGTTTTTTTTTTTTGTAAGAATATTGTTGATGAGACTGCGAGTTAAAACTTCTTTAAATTAATCCTTCGAAGAACACAAGGGCTTTAAAAAACAAATCTAAAGTTGCCACGCTAGAAAAGTCAAATTCAAAATTTGTATTCGTAATATTTAAAGTAATGTTTCTTTTGGAGCTACTCTTTTACTATAATTGTTTTCGTGTCATGCGTAAAAGTTACGTTTTTTACTACAAAATGTGATGAACTTACTGCAACTAGTAGGCTACGAAACCATCAAAACTTTTAAGGATTACTAGACGAGACGTTCATTTGCACGTCTAAATGAATCTATAAAGCACCTTTTTATAGAAAAACTTTATATAATTTGATGTTATTTTAAAAAGTCATCGGATAATGTCGGAGTGAAATTTCGCAAAAGGCTTTAAACGGTGTCTGGAAGAACTTTGTGCATTGTTTTTCGTAAACGGAACGGGAAAAATATCAGAGAAAATAATCAAGTTGCTCATTGAATAGGAAAAAGTCAATCTTCGGACTCACACTCCCTCAGAAACTGCTAAGCGCAGATTTTATAGAATACTAAAATTTTGATCCACTTTCATGGGAAAAGCATACGGCAGTTGTAGACACTACAGAGAAAAAAACTTATAAATTTTGCTGAATGTAGCCTCCAAAAGAAAGCGTACTGCAACTACGAAGGGAAGAATAAAATATCAGAACAAAACACGCAGTACCTCCAGTAGGGAAAATACCCAGACCTTGAATGGGCAACCAACAATCATAACAGCTAATTGGTTAATTACTATTCCTTATATCACTTAACCAATTACAATTTCCAAACCGTTATCTTTGTTAAAATTATTTTATTTTTCGATTTCATTCGTTTCTGTGATTAAGCGTTTACTCGTGTTTTCAACTCTGGCTAATATTTTAGTGTCGCGAAACTATTTCGTGTTGTATATATTGTTACCGCGGATTTTTTAACTTGTTTGTGTCGGCAATCTGCTTCGTGTCCTTTAATTTTTATACGTACAGTCCTACCAGTTTTTTCCAAACATCTCATACGGCAGGAACACAAAATTTTATATGCACCCGCCGCATGTAACTCTGAGGAGAGAGTAATGCAGCGAGTACCGGAAGTAATCAGCCCAGTCGTAAATATGTATTTGTCGTTATTATTATTATTATTATTATTATTATTGTTGTTATAGTTATTTTTCGAAAGATATCCATTTATAATTTACGATAAATACGTGAATTGATTTTATTTAGAAATTCGTACGTCTACATTTTTAAAATTTCTCCATTTGTGGAGCAAAACTTTTTAAAAACTACCTTATGCGTATGGTTAAAAAATAAACTCGCCACGCAGGAGTTAGTTAAGCATCGATCTCTTTTGAATAAAAATAACCAAATCTATTTATTACCGTAGAAAAAAGTACAATTAGTAGAGTCATGCATTTTTACGATTCGATTCTTTCATTGTAGCCATATAAATCCCGTTGACTTGCGAGGACAAAAAGCGGAATTAAGAGCACTCTACAACTAATACACGAAATTAAAAGTGATCGTTTTAATTAGCGATTGGGAATTACGCCAGTTACTCACCTTACAGCTGAAGAGGATTTAAAAAAAAAAGAAAAAAAGAAAATTTCATTCGCAATATTTATTCGGTGTATCAGACTTTTTAACTGAATTCCTTTCCTGTACCACGTAGGAGTGAGCCTGCTGATCAGATGATTCATTGAGCACTTTTTGGATTTAAAATGATGTATGCACTGCGACAATGGTAAACACGTAAGCTATCGTCTACGTTCCAATTGCAAGTGAGAACTAAAATTAAAGTGCTTGTTAAAATAGTTACTTTTGTTAGTTCACCATACCCGCGCCGCCGTCATAATTTAATTTTAATATACAGAAACGATTTATTTCGAAATATCAATGCTTTATTCTTCAGCGGCAAGTGATATTTTTGTTCGTAAACGAATGTATCTTTGTGAAACTGTTAGTAATAAAGAAATTACTACCTTTAATTTTTTAAATTATGAAAAGAACTGAAAATTACTACCAAGGTAAAAAAAAACTTCCAATGCAGTCGATATATTCAGTGATATTCCAATAAAACCATTTATAACCGCAGTGTATTAACGAAAAAAATGACACGCCAAAAAATTCATTAAGCCCCAGCATTTAAAATTTAGTATTTCAACTGCGAAAAATAGCGATTATAAATTCGCCTTTCGATTTAAACATTCCATCATAAAAATCAACATTATATAATATTGCTTCGATGATTAATTTTAACAGAAATGCTATACTTATTCGTGTGAAAAATTTAACACTATCATCCGATGATATCAGTGCTTTGTAAACAGAGAATTGAAATAAAAATTACGAATTTTAAAAATTGGTTAAAAGGCAAATGTTATACTTAAATGTTATAAAATAAATTAATCTGTGGCATTGTAGATTTCCGAAATATTTCCCGGATGAATCTTTTAGTTAGCGAACACTCTTCTTGCATGCGTTACTCTCCATATTTATCTAACATTTCATTTCTGTTACGCTCTCTAATATGAAACGAGCAGAGTTGCCCACCGGAAAACCGACTCTATTAAGCAACGAAAACTTACCGGTTTTTAATACGCTAATTTTTCTTCAGCTTCACCGAGAAACATCGAAGAGTTTTTCCAGTCCACCTTGGTATCGGATTAGGGATTTAAATGTGAAATTCGTAATTTTAATCTATGTCTGTGCGATTCGTTGCATAATTAAACATTGTATTTCGAAAATGATTCAAATTTATTAATCAAACGACGCAATAAGATATTTATGTTTTTGTTAAATTTCTTATTTTTTAGTTTAAAACTTGGTTAGCAAAACGTAAATTTACAAATCGGGCGCTGTAATTTTCGATTTTTGTTAATGAATAATTTGGAAAAGTGACCATCTCGATAAATTAAACGACTACTGTAACTTACAAAACATTTTTTGAAACACTACGACAAATATAAATTATTTTTTCAAATAAAATCCCGCGTTAAACATAAAATTCAATTTGCAATCAAATTTAATTAAGACGTTTCCGGTTACTATAGTTTCTTATTCAAATCATAGTATTACCCCATTAGTACGAGATCTGCATTATTGTAATTTTTGCCGACTTCCAAAAAAAAGAAGGTTATTTATGCGTTCGCTGCTTATGTTTTTTTTTTTATGTTTGTTCGCGCATAATTCATATTCGTATGAGGACCGATTTTACTGATTATTTGTCCATTAGAAGTATGTGAATACGGATGAAAATCGGTGAACGTAAACTGAGTATTCTTCAAAAAACGTGAAAAAATGTGGCCCCTTTGTATAATTTTTTTTTCTTATTATTTTTTATTAGTATAACAAAGGTTATTAACTTAAAGTACTATCAGTTTGCTAAATTACCATGAAAATGTAGCTTTTGTTGTTTTTACCGTGGAAACGTAGTTCAAAATAAGCATAAAATGTGGAGAATAATGTGAAAAAGAAGTTGATTTTTAGCAAGAAAAATATTTAAGTATAATGCTAAAAATTGTAAAATAAAATGTTTTTTTACAAAAAAAAAAAAAAAAAAAAAAAAAAAAGTATTGACTTCAACGTTTATTATAAAAATTTAATAAAAACTCACTAAAAAGTAAAAAATATATTTCAGGGTGATTTACCACCTTAAGGTGATATTATGGTAATTCTTATACAACATTAACTTTTTAGAATCCGGTATCAAATTCATATTAAAATAATAATTAAAAACTGCATTAAATGTGCATTAAATTGTTCCTAGATATTGTAATATGAATTTGATGCCGACTCTAATAAGTATTAATACTGTATAAGAATTACCATAATATCACCTTAAGGTATTTCACCCTGAAATATATTTTCTTATCAAGATAATAAGAATTACGATACTATCACTTAAAGTTATATCATTCTGAAATATATTTTTTATCGAATAATTATTTTTTTATTTTTTGGTGCATTTTTATTAAATTTTTATAATAAACCTTGAAGTCGGTATTTTTTTTTTTTATTTTTTTTTTTTTTTTTTTTAAAAAAACATTTTACTAAAAATCTGGACAAACTCCGATCGAAAACGTTTTAGAACGTGCAATAGAAAACGGTATTCAGAATAGCTGCAGAATATGATAGATCCATTCATTCTGATCGGTTCGACGAATAACTTGATTCCGAGCCGTGCGCAGTGCTATTTAATCGGCTGAAAAAATAAAAGTAATTTGGAAATTTGTTTATTTAGCGGCACGTATACTATTTTTATACAATAGTAATGTTTTAGTAAAACCGTTAGTCGTTTGTCGGAAGTCACATAAATAAGTGCATTATGTTAAAAAGGTGAACCCAGCGCTCATTATTAAACAATTTAATGACAACTCTTTTCGACCCTAAAGTTTTAAACTTATACATCAAGCGCCAGTAAATTAAAACTCGAAGCAATATTGACACGCGAACAACCCATAACACCGCCGTATTAAATATAATACATATTACTTGTATGTTCATATGTTGTTATTTTTTTTTTTTCGTTTTTCAACATTTTAAATCGCAAAAACTAAATTATTTTTAATGTTTTCGAAATAAATAGCATTGTTTACTGGTGAAGGTAAAAACAATACCGAAAAAAAAAAGAAAAAAAAATTGTGAAATGAAAAATCGTGCATGTACGGTAGAGTTTTAAGTATTGCTGTTATCAGCCGTAGAGTTTAAATTCAGTATGAAGAATGGCATGTCGTTGATAATTAGATAATTTACGTATAATATAAAAGGCTTCGTACTAGAATATATATGTATATGTATATAGTTTTAACGAACGAAATGTTAAATTTGGCTACATAATTACACGGTTAAAAACAATATACAAATTAGTTTGGTTTTTAAAATCACTAGTTTCATTGAGCTTTGTACGAATTATAAGTGTATTTAAAAAATATTCCCGTATTTTTAGTATATTAATCTCTAACATTTTCCTCTCCTCCGTTTTATTTTACAAACTGTAAACGCGTTTGAAACATTTTATTTTACGATTTGCAGCGAAAAATATTTCAGTTATACATTTAATCATCTAATTTTTTTTTCTTTATTTTTAATGTTAAACATGTATACTAAATGATATGTTTGGTAAACGAATGTTACGTTTATTCCGTTAAAATTAACAAAATAAAAAGAAAGAAAAATAATTTTAAGAGAAATCTCGTTAATTAACTACGTCCCTTTATTTTTTATTTTTTTGTCTAATAAAATATATATCAAATTAAATGTGAATTGCACTACTGCAGAATAAAAAATCAAAAAAAAAAATGTTTATTTGTTTTTCCGATCCAGTTGGTTTACTGAAACTCGTTTTTAGAAAAATCTAATAGAAATCCAGACTCTTCGATAATATTAGTAAAAAGAAATACGGCAGAAACCGATGTAATCTCTTTCAGATTTATTTGCACACGCAAAGTTTCCTATGAGTCGTGTTCCTTTTTTATGTTTGTGCTCGCATTGTAGTTTTTTCAGTTCGATTTACATTCTTCCCGGTTAAATTTAATTACTTCCTCCGTCATTTTGATCATCACCAAAAATCGTGAAATTTATTTAAATATGTGTACGTGCATCTCTAACTAGGTGCCACTTTGTTGAAATTATTTACGGAAAAGCAGAGATTTTTCGGATGTTAGGTCAAAAATGTTGATTTTGGGATTTTTTTAGCGTTTCTGATAAAGTGAACACTACTCTTTCCAATGCCACAAACCGCAATGTGACCCGACCTCTCATTCGTATTCTATGGCCAAAACCCTGAAGGCGCTTCGCCTGTCGCGCGAACCGCGCTCCTTTCCGTTCCCGGCGTTATCACCGTTTCTGTTACTCGTTTACGTGTTGTTTTCGTTCCTTCGATTAAAGAAATGTACTTTCGGATTCTTTTTTCGAAATATTTTCATGAAAATGAAGTGTTTCCTTCGATGATGATGAGCGTGATGTAAAGAAAAAACATGCAATGTTGACTAATGAGTAAAAAATAATTATCACGACGTTTAAATAGAAGCTATAATTTAGAATAAGAAGTGTAACGTTTTTAAAAAAAGTAAAAAAAAAAAAAAAAACATGTGAAATTTCGTTATTCTGTTGCAAACCTGAGATTTCTTGAAAAGGTCCTACTTTGTCGATATCCACTTATGCTTAGGTTCCACCCAGTGCGATACCCTAGACAACATTTCTGATCGAATAAGACCTACTGCGGAGTCTTCTAAGTGCAAAACTTTTTGAGATATTTGCATTCACAGTTGAAAATCTTAACCAAAACTTTAAACTCGTTTTATTCAAAAGTATGTTTTTTCAAATTTCAACTTTAAACGCAAATATTTCGGCGAGTTTTGTACTTAGAAGGCTCCATGGGGTCTCAATCGGTCGTCAGAAATTTTGCCTAGTATACCGTACTGGGCTTAACTCCATACCGACAAAGTCTAGATGCACGTACACATATTATAACAAAGACGTTTTATTACTTGTGCGAACCATAGAAGATCGATCTTCTTAGGCGTAATCAGAAATTACCAATCGATTATTCCGCCATTGTAATTCTAAAATTTCGTTAAACCTGATTACAAACATAAGAATGTTTTCTATTTTAACGTTTTTTTTTCTACCGCATATTTATTTCAACTACAAAATCAGCTTACGTTCAAATTGATAAGCTCCCGGGACAGTAGAATGTCCCGATGTGTGTAACGCTATTATTTTACTCTCCCCGATGAACTATGTCCGCGTATTTTTCTTCTTCAAACGTGAAAAATGCAAATTGTGTATTGTATTTTATGAATTTCAGATGGCAAACGCTTATCCCGTTAATATTACGTTTAACGAATTTATCAGTTTATGTATTAATCGAATTTAAGGAACAAAATTAAAATACGAATTCGACTGAAATATGTTAAACACAGACGTCAAAATTTCGTTATAGGAAAACTAATTTTTTTCATTCTATTAAGTGAATGAAATTCTTCATGGACGTATTCGCTCTCCATTGACTTCTTATTCGTTGTTCGATATGATTCCAAATTAAGGAGCAAGGTAAATTTGAATTCGGACCATGTGAAAATAATCAAAATTAATATTAATTTATACATTCCGAAAGTTATTTTTTTTGTTCTAACGTGTATATATGTATGTTTTTTTTTGTTTTTTTTCGTCGGGAATTTTGTACGCGAAAATTTTTTAGGAATTCCTACGAAAACAGCCGGAAGGAATGAGGCGACAGATGAAGACTCGTTTGTCACAGAAAGCTCCGAAAAATTCACTTTTCCGTAATAAAACTAATAGGTGGCGATTAGCTACTCGTCAAGTTAGAGTATGTGAATATTTCAAAAAATATTAAAAGAAAATCGCTTCGTTTTATTTTATTTTTTATTTATTTATTTTTTTTTTTTTGCGTAAATTAATATTTTCATTTTAAATTGTGAATATTTTGTATATAAAAATTTAATAACACTAAACTATCGTGTTCTACTGCTGCATCGTCAACTTTGCGTTCCAACTAAATTCACACAATTCTTAATCTCAGCACGAATTGGCTGCTACATGTGTTAAATAGCTTTAACCTAAATTTTTATTGAAATTTTGATATATTTATATTTTTTCGACCATTTTTCTGTACATATATACATGTATAATCTTTGTTGATATTAGAATTTCACTAATTTCCTGGCAGACGAATAAATTATTTTGTTTTAGGACATATGCACAATATCAACTGTTACCGCTAAATCTGTAACGTCAAGTTTATTACCGACTGAGTCAGAAAATACCCCTGTATGTATTATAATTTTTAAGCTGCAGTATAATTTCTTAAGTATACGCGTACATATAATATACAAACTAAGGTTACACGCAGTTCGATACTAACTGAGGGGAATCCGAGTTAATAACGGAAAAATGTAAGTTCTGTATCATCTCGTATTTATCAAGTAAAAATGTTTTTTTCTTTACAATGAAACCTTTTTTTTTTTTTAACCTCATTAATTTTACTTGTCTTCAAAAGTTTTCAGCGAAAAAATTCGCAGTGCCGCGGTATATTTCCATTGTTTCGTTATTAACATTTGCGATTAAAAAAGTTCATTAAAATTTAAATTACGCGAAAAAGATTTCTCTATTCAAAAATATTTATATTTCGGTAACATTTCTTATTGGACCGCAATATGCTATTTGCTCTATTCTTTTTCTCGTCTTTCCTACGCGCATCTTTTTTTTTTCTTGCACTTATAAACTTCCGTTCGGATAATTTTTATTTTTTAAAAATGAAGTGAAAATGCTAAAAATATTAAAAATATTTTACAACGACTGGTTTTAATAAATCGGATTTTATAATTGATTTCGATGAGAAACCGGTATTAATTTCCTTGTATTCCTGTTATTTATTCGAGACTTCTTAAAAACGGTTGCACTTAGACAGCAACGAAACTTTCTTGCATTTTCATTTGAAATAAAAGCGCTAAAAAAAAAAAAAATCAATTTAAACTTTAAAAGTTCTCCCACACAGTAATTATCTTCTTTTTTTTCTCTTTCAAACGTACCATTTATTTTAAATATTAAAGATATTTTTTAATCGAAACTTTAATACTTGCTTCATTTATATATAGTATGCGACTTTAATAGTAAACGGATAGTGGCATAATTATTAGAAAATAATCGATCTGATTTATAGCAAAGGCATGCAGATTTTGCTCTTTCCTTAAAACTCCAAAGCCTTTAAATTATAGTCAAAAAATTTAATAATGGACAACTGTGTGTTGTTTTTTTTTTCTTTCTGAATTCTTGCGCCCGTAAAATTAGCAGTAAAACTAAGAAAAACACTTTACACGGATGTAGGAATAATTCTAGGAATCCGTGTTTTCGATAAACACAAAATAATAACGGTTAGCTGATACAGTTCGAGAACACTGCAGCTAGTTTGTAAAAAATTCTAACATCTCTCGCTGATAATTAAAAATGATCTTGTCGCTGTATCCTGTTTTATTTATCTCTGGTAAAGAAGTTTTAAATTTTTATTGTCGTTGCTAGTAGAAATCCGCTTAAAATTGAGAATTTCTATGTATTCTAGTTTACGCGATAAGGTTTAATATTGATAATTGTATGCGTTTAATATACCAACCAAAATACATGTATGTTTAATGTAATGTTTCTTTTCCTGTGCTTCCTTTTACACCGCGATCTTATCATACTTTTGCACATTTTCTTAGTCTGCTTTTTAGAGGCATACAGTTGTAATCAGCATATCGCGTAGCGGTAATTTTTTGAATGGCTTTAAACTTTATTAAATACTTAGACAGTCGATAGCAGCAGCTGTTACGGAATTAGTTTTGAAGATGATAATATCCGTGTTTATTGTAATAAATTTGAGAAGAATTTTAAAAAAGTATATTAAATTTTTTAGGGTTGTGTACAACGTGTATCCCATTTTAATACAGCCTTTTTAATAATAGTAACCTACAAGTGGATCACGCCTCGTTAGGTCATCATGGGGGGGGGGGTAAATTAAGGTTAACAATTGACTTAAAGGTCTCTAAAGGGGATCTGAAAAGAGAATATTATGGACTTTCAGTCAGATGACTTCTCTGGTGCTGTAATCAATTACAGATTCTGGGTATATATACGTGAAAATAGCGACAGACTTCTATTAGTTCCAATTTTTTATGTAATAACATTAGAGGACTATTTTGAGCGAATTATTTGCGCAGATAATTTCAAAGCATTGCTTATAGAAAGAAAGGTAAATGGTGTTTGAAAAGCAACACCAGTTGGTTGGACGGATATTTTAGTAATCGTAACCTCCTGAACGAAACTTTTATGAATGTATCTCGGAGACATAAATGAAATAATAGAAGCATTCGATGAACACAGTACCTCTACGGGGAATTGTTGGGCTCAGTGATGACGATAATAATAATCTCTCCGTTGTGCTGCGCTGTAGTAAATATATTTTAAGCAGTAATATAGATTAATGATTCTGCTTTAATTTAAACACGTAATTATTTTACCTAAGTATGACAAAAAGGTCGTTTGGAAAACATTCTATTAAATATAATCTTTTAAAAAATATTGAATTTTTTATAGCGAAACTTTTTTTTTTCTAACTCGGTTAATCAGCAAGAAACTATTTTTTAAAAAATAGTTTGTCCGATATTACAAAATAAATTTCTTCGGGTAAAAAAAGCTATCTCTTTATGTATTGGAATTTTGGAATCTTTAATTTGGTCTTTCGTTTCACTTTTTAATTGTCGTGTTTCCCCGTATATATAATTAACGTAAATATCGTATACTTTCAAGTTAATTTTCGACTTCTAAGCTAGATGAGAGCAAGAATATTTTATATTTGTGCAAAATTCTATTGAAATTTTCAAGATAAACCTTTCTGATACTAAGGCGAAAATTAAAATCTCATCATTCGTAGGGGATCTTTTTTTGTCAATCTGAAATTGAACTCTAAAAGAGTTAAACTTTTTCTTTGATATTCTTCTTTATAGCGCCATACTTAATTACTGAGCGTCGGCGACTAGCTATTGGTACATTTCAGCTGTACGGGCATAGGCATGGTGTTCATAGCAACTGTTATAATCAAAACGATAATATACACACGCAAGACTTCATTCGGAACTGATTATAATCGTTTGTTATCGCGCTGCAAGTGCAGTCCCTTGTGTATCAGCTGCGTACTGAATAGCGCGCATATGATGGTATACGCGGTGGCTTGCCATTACCTTCCACGTGATTATTAGCGAATATTTAATTTAATTTCTCGTAATAATTTCTGTCATCGCTCGAGATCGATCCCGAGACTTCCGCAACGGAAGCCAAGCGCTCTAGCAACTAGGCTATCGCGACTACTTTACTTGATATACGATTAAATAATTCAGAACTTACATTTTTTGTCACTTACAATGTGTATAAAAGAAAATTTAATAAAACGAAGAAAAAAATCGCATGTCATTAACTTACAATAAATTTGCGTTTCGACAATGTAACTGATTGTGTTTGTTATTGCATTTGTTACGTCTCAGTATATGTTATCGATTCAGTGTATGTATAAATTATTATATTTGTAGAAAAAATGCTTGTTGACAGCTGCTAAATGGCAATATGATCCTAAATTTCGGAACTTCCTCTGTGATAAATCATAACGAAATGATTTTCGGAAACAGGTGGTCAGAAATATTTGTTTTTAACGTTTTGGAAGTGCTTACGTTTTCCATCAACGTAGTTATTTTTCTGATAATGAAAGGTTGAAGTGTTTCTTGAACATTAAGAATAAATCTAACATCGTTTTTCCGAAAATAATTTAATAAATAATTTATCTGTAAATGTACTTTTCATGGAGTGTGTTATTTAAATATGACCAAAACGTATAGCTTTTTTATGTAAAAACAATATCCTTATCTTTGAATACTAAGTGACCCGATAGAGGTAAAAATTTTTATTGAAACTAAAATAAATTTCATTGTTATTAATTATCAGATTATTATTTTTACGATAACTGAATTAATTTTAAGCTGAGGAACTTCTTTTTATACAATCAATCGATATATGCAAGTATATACATGTGTATATGTGTGTGTGTATATATGCATATGAAAGTGTGTATATATATATGTGTGCATGTGATTGTGTGTAAGTTTTGAAAATTCTTTAAAAATACTACCTGAAAAAAAGATGTTTAAAACCGTTATATATAATCACTTCACTTAATATTTTATTTCTAAAATTAAGTTCGTGTTTTGTTTATGGTTTGTTCACATGTATGTAGATTCGTTGTTATTTTCATGTATGTCGGCACAAACGTTTTCATATATGGTAGTTATATGATCGCACATAACTTTATAATTTAGATACTATTAAAATAATTTAATTGTTGTAAATATAATTTTATGCAAATTAGATGTGTACATATGTACTGTAAAAATGATTTCATATAATGTTCAAGAATTTCATAAATTTATGCAGTTCCATTGTAGTGTTCATTATACATATTGGCGTGAAATTTATGTTTTTCTAAACCGAGTTTTAAATGTTTTATATAGCCACATTTTGATATAAATTATATTCTAATTGCTTTGGATTTTTTGCTCGGCATGCTTTATTTGTGCATGTATCATTGTGCTTGTTTGCTAAGGTACCGGCATATAATATTAATTTAATAAACAAAAGCTTGGTGCGATTAAGAATTACAATAATATTTCTAACAGAATTCTTTTAAACTAAAAATTACACCGTATATTGATAAATCACAGAAATGGTAACAATAAGTAGAACTAGCAAAAAAATCTTCAGTAAAACTGTTCGGTCAATCGTGTGTATTGTTCACGTAGTTAACTTCGCAGTTATTACATTATTTTAAAGTCATCTGTTTTAAGTGTATCAGAAATATTAACTAAATTTTTACACATTTATTGTTATTTGAAAGTGTAATATGAAAATTTACATTTGTTTGTTTTATTTATTTTCATTCTTTAATTAATAAAATTATCAAAGTATTTAAATTTTCAAAATTTTTCAAAACTTGAATTGCATTAAACTGCGAGTCTGAGAATTATTTAGCTCTTATTGCATTTAACAGCAATTCCGCAATTATTTAATAAATTTTACGGCGAAATATCACCGACAATTTAACGTTATTTTCTTCGTTGACAAATCGAATTTTTTGAGTGAAAATTCTAAATTTTAATTTTGACAGTTGAATATAAATATATATATATATATTTATTTGTTTAATATTTAATTACTTTTTTTAACATTTAATTATCCTTCGTATAAATTTAAAATGTTTACGTGTTGTCTGTAATAATTCGAATGAATTTGTTTAAGTAATTAACTTGGGTAACCTATTTCGTACGCGGTTGTTTTTTTAATCTGTTATTTTGTTACATAATCAGTTTCATTTTGGTATTCGTTTGTCATAACTTTTTACTTACTGATTTATGTTTTATCGAATTCATTAAGGTTCTTTCGCGTGATTAGGATAGAATTTTAATTATCTTGTTGCACAGACATGTAATTCAGTTATTATTTGCAGTTAATTAGAGGAAAGGAATCTGTTTACCGTCGGTCAGGCAGTCAGGGGATTGTTCAAGATAGTCAGGGTAGTATCATTTTAGACCGTATACCAAATGAAGAAGAAGCGAAAGAAAAAGGTAATAAATAAAGTGCCGTTTTAAGAGCGATTTTGATTTAAAATAACATTACTTTATTTATGCTTTAAGTATAATTTTTATAGTTGTATTATTTAAAATTGAGCTATAATTGAGATTATTTTACACTTTTTTTATTAGTATTATTTTTTGTGTTAATTCTACAATTTTAATTTTCTTTTTTTTTTTCTTTTCTGATTTTGCTTCTTACAGATGAATGTATAAAAGCTGATATTTTAGACTACATGATGGATGCGATAATTACTGTCGTTTTTTTCATTACGCGTACTTCGTATTTAGCTACTAATATCATTATGATGGTTAGTAATACATTTCCTTAGTAACGGTTAACGTGATAATTACGTTTTATAAAACCCCTAACATAAGTTCCATTACAAATCACAATTTTATCTAAATTATATTATTCCGTGTTATAAGTGTGTCGGAAATTGCTCGTTTTTCAAAATGGTTCCCTTTGTTTCGCAATGTTAACATACTCTATAGCTCAGTTTCACGATCCCTATTAAAATAATGTATCGGATTTTAAGCCGTTCCGCTTGAAGATACATAGAATATACTTTACAAATGAAGGCTGTAGACTAATTAATCTTAACTAATTATATAAGATAATCGATAACTTTACTATTATATTTAATACTTGTATTTTTGTAGTGGCAGAATAAATATTTCCATCATATTTCTTAGTATACGGTAAAATCTTCGTAAGCCGTTTTTTAATAGAGACACGTGTGAATCATAAGTCATACTCATGTTTTATAGTTCTGTATTTTAATTTAAAGTACGTGCGTTATTTGCAAATGCGTGTTACCTTCAAACATAGTTACACATAAATCAATAATGCGATTGAGAGAATTTATGCAAAACTTGCGTATAGTGGTGTAGTGTATAATTTCTCTTATCGATGATGAAGCAAAATGAAGTCATTCAGTTTTAATTAGAAAATAAAATTATTTGTCGAAAACGGGTTAGTATATTTGCAATATTAGCCGATAAAGGTTCAACTGAAGTACGAAATGTAATTTTGTGTGTTCAGATGTTCAACATGACGTGTAAACATAACGTCGGAATACAGGCGAGTTATTGCAGGTAGTAGGAATGGAAAAGTTTTCCTTTTGATCTAAATGTAGTGTCTCTCGCGTAAATTCGATAAACTCTTGACAAGCACGAACCGTGTTCGACATTTAAATTAACTAATAAAACAATTTCCGTTTTCAATAACGACTCTGAAAACGATAGCTTAGGACATTGCACAAATTACCGATCAAAAACTAATCCTGTTGGGCATAAGGCGTGATCGGTATAATCCGCAGAATAAATCAGTCACCTCAAATAATTGTTATCTCAATTATTACTTCTCTGATAACCTTACCTCGCACTTTTTCCCAGACTTCAAATTGGGCCTGAATTTTATCACATCGGTGGTTTAGGTGTTTTTTTTTTTGTTTTTTTTTTTTAATATTAAGTCTATCGATCGTATTTTTAATTTTTTTGTTTTATTTAATTACATATAAAAATGTATTATCAGAAATTAAATGTTGTTTACCTTTAATTTAAAAAAAAAAAAAAAAAAAAAAATCAGCTCATTGCCTTATATGGTAAAACACAATTTAGAACGGAAAAAATACGTGTTCCACTGACCGAAATACATTTATTGACATGTTTTCGATTTTTAGTACTTTGTGCGAATAGTAAGTGTCTTCCTGTATCGCGATTGTGTCCAATTTGATCTAAAACTAGATTTACGGTTTTTTTTTTAAATATTTTTAACGCTTTATAACTCGCAATAACCCAAAAATTTAAATTTAGAAATCTGAAATAATCCTTAAAAACATGATTTCTCAGTACTCTCATTTAATTTATCGGGTTTTGACTTTATTTTCATTTTAAACGAGTGTATTTTAAAATTTATCATCATTATTGTTATCACTTGCAATTTGCAGATTATTTTTATAAAACAGTTTAGTATATGGTTTTCGTGATTTAACGAAAATTCGTAACGTTAGTTTTACATATTGCACACTGTTATCTTCATTAATAATCTTGATTAAAATTTGAAGAACGCGTTGTTTTAATTTCTTTTTAAACGAATCATTCATGTATACGGTTTTTATAAAATAATAACGTATATTTAAAAATTAAAAACACTGACACGTTTCGAAGCTAATAGCTTCATTAATTTATATATTGTGATCATGAAGCTATTAGCTTCGAAACGTGTCAGTGTTTTTAATTTTTAAATATACGTTATTATTTTATAAAAACCGTATACATGAATGATTCGTTTAATAAGTGTAATCTAGATATTGCTATAAAATACATTTATCGTAATATTGAAACTGCAGTATTAGTGCGATTAACGATGTGAAAATGCATGCGTTGTTGCACAAGAAATTCAAGGTTATTGGGCTGTTCACGGCGGCAATATCTTTATATATATATGGGAACAACGTTGGATTTTAATAACGTATTCAAACTGCGTTGCCGCATAACGACCTATATATGCATCTAGTGCGCACGTTATTAGTTATAACTAAGATTTTACCGTGCACTTTTTATTGGAAACGAAATGAGAAAAGTTCAGCTAGTTCCGATAGCCATATTAAATTGCGCTTGCATATATATGTTTTAAAGGAAAAGAGCGTTACTAGTGTGTAAATTCTGATGAATAGATGTGTGGTAATATTTATAAAATTGTTTGTGTCGAAATCTGATACATAAAAAAAACTGTTAATTTCATTCATTAAATAAACTTTTATTAAATATCGAAATACGAATGGGTGAACATCATTACAAATTTACACAATCGTTTTTACAATTATTTTCCAAAAAAAAAAAAAAAAATTAAAATACAATAATCGATTAATATAGCTGATTTTCAAAGATAAAAATTTACCGTAGCCGGAATAAAATTAATTTTTCAATAAAAAATTTTATGCAGTGTAAGAAATTTTCGGTTTCAAATTACTGCGTAAAAAAAAACGAATTAAGTATTAAAGGTCGACTTATATGTAGGATTAAAAATCGTTTTGAAAGTATTACTTCAAGGTTAATTAAATTTTCCGTGTACGATGGAAGCAGCGTTAATGTTTTGCTAGTTTTAAAAGTGAAATTTTCCTCAAAATGAATAATTCCATAATTATACAAACCACGCGAATTGCGTATTAGTGGACATATTAGGTTTAATTATCAACGTGTTAAAAAGTCAATCTAGCTTTTGATTGAAATTATTAACTTTCTAAAATCGGAATTTTACTAAATGTGTGTGCGCGCGCGTATATGTGTATATATATATATATATATATTTATTTATTTATTTATTTATTTATTTATTTATATATGTATGTATGATATATGTACGGGGGTTTATGATTAAAAATACCTCCTTTGAAATGCATTAAATTAAATAAAAGCGTTGTGTAAAATTATCTATTGCAAAAGATTTAATCCGTATTTATATACCGGGGGGAAGTTTTGACTGAAATAGTCGTATTTTTGATTTATAACTGTTTCTTTGTTGTTGTTTTTTTCTAGTACTTACAATGAAATTTTATTTTTTAATAAGTTTATCGATATTATAGTTGACTTAAAATTGAAATAAAGGTAAAAATTTACCGAGCACTATTTGAAAGTAAAACACACGTTTTTCCGATCATAAATAGTAGCGTAAAGTTTATTTTTTAATGAAAAATTTTGTCTAGACATGGAGTATAACTTATCATAGTTGGCTGACGTTTATTCTGTTACTTTGGGCGAGTATTTTATGGATGGTGCCAAATCAAAGACTGTCTATGTTAAGATCGTCCCCGTTTCTGGTGATATACGCGGAATTTTTGCTGATCGGGCAATTTCTGTACGGAATGAATTTCACTAAATCGGAACTCCCATCGTCTGATACGCTGGATGAAATCGGTTTTAAAAAAACCAACTTTGCCGTTAAACCACTTTTCATTCAGGTAATTCAATATTCATTTATGTATGGAAATCTTATATGGAAATCTGTAATACGTTCAGATAGCTTCATTTAAAATAAACATTTAACACAATATATATTATATACTTTTTAATCGCTAAAATTTCGCAAATGTTACTTCTGTTTTAATATGTGTCGTCTTCTATTCTCCGTGCGAAGTTTCTCTATGGCTTCACGAAATTCCTCTTTCGAAATTTTCTTTAATATCGATCACTTTTTTCGCGTCGCTGAATCTCCGTTTAGAAAGAGGAAAAAAGTCTGTCGAGTGTGATAGATGTTTAATCGCAATGATAGAATTAATAACAAACGTGAGCGTACATTGTTATAACGTAAATAAATTTTCTAAATTGGTACGTTTCGGGTCTAATTGTATAGACTTCTTCAAAAGTTATAATACTTCTTCGTAGGTACTCAGTTTATGATTTGCTCAGGTAGCACGACTTCGCGCTTAATTACGTTGCAAGAATTGAAAGACAAGCGTTAACTCGTGTAATTTTTTTCTGCTCACTTTCATTAGTTTCGTGAGAACTGCCATCGCTCAGTTGTTTGAATGCATCGTTCGAACGCTTTAACAAGACTTAATAATAACTACCGTATGCTGTTTTGTTTCAATCAAATTTATACGCTTCACCGAAGACAAAATTTAATCGCAACATTGGTTGCTCGATTTGTCGTAACAAATAACAAAAAATGCATGAGATGAGATTTTTATTACTATTGTGTTCTTATTCTTATTCTCTTCTGTTTTTGTTTCTAACGTATTATCGTGATTGCATAATGCGAATAAGTACGTGAATAAATAAAATAAAATAAAATAAAATAAAAGTCCGCTGATGATGAAATAATCGACACTGGTGTACTAGAACTCCGCAGATCTAAAGAAGATCAAACCAATTAGTTCCGAAAATGCTATGTACACCTGTTTTATAGTCGTAGTACCCTGAACTTTTCCAACGCGTTACATATGTTTACAGTACTCCGTAATAATTTAAGCAACTGTCAAATTACTATTGTAACAATAATATTGCAACTGTAACTCGAGCAAATATGAAAAGTATTACTTCCGAAAAATGTGTTCTTTTACGAAGAAAAAAAACACGAATGAAATTTTTTAAATTGACATTTTTGTTACACATCAATCATACGTTAAACGGTACTTTAAAAAATATATTAAAATTACATTATTTACGCGAGTATGACACATATGCGACTGTTTGCAGTATGTTAAGAGTTTTCGAGTTACTTCGTAAAATAATTTCCTACACCTTTTCCGATGACATTGTATTCATTTTAAGCATCCGATTGGAAAGCGATCGAATCAGCTATGCATAAAACTGATTCATCATTTCATTATGCACGGTTAGTTTTTTTTTTTTTTTATTTTGCTGCGTTAATATCTCTGTTTACATACGCTAGCGAAACGGACAGTCCTGCTTTTCGACGGTGCTTTTGGTTAAACTAATTTCTAATGATATACTTTTATTTTTGGAAATATTATTCGCGGTAAGTACGATGAAAAAAACGTATTTCATTTGGCTTGTACTACACTTATTCCCACGGGTTATTACAAATTAACAAACGTTTATGATTTTTTTCCATTTTAAAAATATCACGAAATTATTAGTAAATCGTTAGATCAGTTTTTAATAGATTTTGTAACTCGGTTTTTATTGAAATAACCTGATAAATTTTTGGTATATTTAATTAAATAATGGTTCATCGCGGCAGAGAAAATCGAAAATTTATTTCTTGGCCTTGAAATATTTTAACATTTTACATCACATGTTGATTGTCAATTTCGTAAACATCGGAATAAGGTCGAGAATAGTACGGTGTAAATAATTAAAAATATCGTGGGGCATTCAGTAATCACGATCATCAAACATTCTAGGCGCCGAATATTTAGCGAAACGTTTTCATATTATAAAAAAAAATTTATAGAACAAGGCATAAGTTTATTCATTGAATTTACATTAAAAATCATCGAAAGAAATCGCCGGCAATATTAAGTATATAAAATAATGATGATAATTTAAAACTTAATTATTCAGTTTACTTGCAAACTGCGGTTTTTATTAGAGTTTTGCCGATATTAATAACAGATCGGGAAAAGATTTACAGACTTCTTAAGTTCAATTACAAATGTTACGAAATCACTTTATATTAAAATCTTAACTAGTCTTTTGATAAATAGAACAGAGCAAGCAAAACTAGACAGTCTAAAAGAGAAGAAATAAAATGATTTCTGTATGTAAAGTAAAATGTGATTGGATGAGGTAATTGGGTAAAAGAAAAGTACATTCAAAGTAAGTTCATTTACATTTGAATGTAGCGTTAATAATAAGACGAGAAGGACAATAAAAGGAAACGTCAAGTGGAAGTAATAATGAAAAGAAGGAAGAAGTATGATTAAGATAGCAACGTGCTCTGTAGAAAAGAAATAATCAGTGACGGGGTGGGAACTTAGAAATCCGATAAACCATAAAAGAACAACATCTGAAATTGTGAGACAATAATCGATTTGAAGAAAGGAGCAATTGTACATAATATCGATTTTTTATTATTAATTTCAGACACTATTTACTACCATGTTTTGGATAACATTGCGGCAATACATGCAAGAAAGGCAAGAATCGCGAAGTACATCCACCGTTGAACGCATGATGGTTCCTGTACACGTGACTGTTGGAACAGCAACAGGTAAATTTAGCGAAAAGTTAAATTCTGTTAATGTTGCAAACACTTTTTCATATTAAAATATTCTTTCAATACCGCTATATTAATGTAAACACGTATTTGTAAAGCAGTATTCTACTGGGAAATTTCAGCCTTTATCGAATTATACGCGTTGCAATTATTTAGGCTGCCGCCTGTGGTATTTATTCAAAGAAGAAATTCGCAAGTTTTAAATAACCTATTAAACATTAAAGGACGTGCTGAGGCTTGCGAGTTTAAACATATCGCGATGCACAACATAAAGAAATCAGGATAATTAAGATACATTGTTATAAATGTTGAATTCTTTTTTTTTTTTAATTCTGCACCTCCTAGCTGTTGAGCTATCAATAAACATTATAATGTACACATTTACTTAAGCAACACTCCTTTCAGATACCATTAATTCAATTTGAAAATTTTACAAATTAAGCGCTATAAAGGAAGTATGCGAAAGAAAATTAGAAAATTATTTTTATATAAAAATTCAGAATTGATATTATTAAAAACTGGTTTCAAACAATTCCGTTTTAATATTATTGTTTTATTTATTTATTTATTTATTGGAAATGAGCGGAAAATTCTATACAGCCAAAATCCGGTATCCAAACTGATCTTGGGAAAAAATTCTACGTACGTTTACTAAAACATGAGATGAATAGTTTAACAGAATCCGTGATAATTTCAGTTTTATTTTCCATCATTAAAACCTTGCTTTTTTTTAAATTGTTTTTTATTTATTTATATATCTTTGATATCAATTAATTAAAAATATATTCCATATAAAATGGAAATACGTTAATGCAGATTAAAAATTGAAACATAAGTATCCAGATACGTAAACGTTTATGTTAAATAATTATTTGCATTATATTTTTCGGAAATGGTTAAACTGAACGAAATTGATTTTCCGTTTTTAACGGGAACATTTAAATAAGTTCAGAATAATCGTGTATCGACGTTATCCTAAATTGTAAATTCCTACATTGAACGTTCTCTTTTATAACGCTTTTTGGATGGTTCAAGAAAATCAAATTTTATTCTCCTTTTCGTTAATGTAACTGCTGTACTTTTTACCTTTTTAATCCGTTTTTTTTTTTTTTTTTTTTAATTTATATATATATATATATAAATTTTAAAAAAGTATTTTTTATGATTTAATTTTTATAGCACACAGAAAACAATTTATAATTTATAAAAAAAAAAAAACACTGTATAACATGAAGTGTTTAAAATCCAATAAATTGTTTGAATTTTAAATTATTCCAGGGGTAAAACAAATTTAAAACTTTTATCGAGGATTTTATAGCATTTTGTTTCTAATATATTTATCGTAGAAATTTTTAATTCGCGCAAATGTAATATTAAAAAAGAGAGAAATTATTTGATTTTTTTTATTTTTCATTTTATTTTTTTATACTATTGCGAAATTCACTTTTTTCAACGGAGAGATATAAGAACGTCCAGATTTATATTATCAGAATAAATTTAAAATTCACAAAATCTCTTCAGTAGAATTGCACTTTAATTATTTATTAATTAGTTTATACGATTCGATTGTAACTCGTATCTTCGAAAGCGATAGTTTCCTTTAAAAGCGTTAATTTATAACTGTGAAAAAATTTTCATTATTTCCGCGTATCCTTTTATTACGAGTGATCAAAAACCGAACGCTAATACATTAAACTTCTTCGCGGAAAAACCGCCTCATTTGAAACCTTACATGTTTAAAAAAGTCTAAGCTATTTTTCTATTTTTAATTTTAAAATTTTACTAGATTCTTCCTTGAGGTAATCGCCGTAAAGGATTATATTAATAAAAGAATGTCTAGTTTCGTTCACTAATTTTACCTGAAATCTACGACCTATCTAAATTAAAAGAAAACAATTGTTCACCAATTTTAAGAAAAAAACTTGTCTATTATCGTAAAGTATTTTACTTTGAAATATATGAAAAAAATACGCGGCTATATTTCATTGTATAAAACAGTTATGATGCGTCAAAATTTAAGAAACAGAAACTTGTGCTCTTTGAATTTTAAATTTCCTGCGCTTTGGCATTTCTCAAAAATTAGAAAATTTTGCTCCGTGTTAGTTAAAAATTACCGATTCAATACATCAGCGTCTGCCAAATAACGTAAGAATTAAAATATAGTTCTTAAAAACAAATAAAATGAGCCTTCGGTTGCGTAAAAGTGTGTTTATTTCTTAAAATAAAACCTAGTGAAATTGAAAAGAAAAATGATAAGTGCAAAGAGCGATAGTAAAAGTTGCTATTTTTTTAGTGACCTTCTGATTTAGAGTTAGAAGTGTTTTAAATGTTCGACAGTTATAATTGTACATCGCAATGACTGCGCGAGCTGTTACATTTCAACTTTTCTAGAACTGCCTAGTGAATATTGGTATAAAAAATTGATTGTTTTAAGAATATATATTGCTTGGGAAAATTACAAATGATGTGAATTGTTTGATACTGGGTATGTAGTTGATTCTGATTATAGATGACATTTTTGAACCTAAGAAGATACATTTCGAGCTATAAAAAAAAAAAAAAAAGAAAAGTTTAATTTTTATTTCCCTACTTGTATTCGCAAAATATAACTGATCAAGGATATTAGTAAATACTTTAAAAGTACTTTTCTTACTTTCGACTTTAGTCTAAATTATTGAAAAGATCGAGAATATGATGGATTCAGTGTGAGGTGTATATGGCTGCTTCAAATCATTGTATATCAACGAATATCCTAAAAAATTTTGTAGAAATTATCTAGCAAACTGTTTGAATTTGTGCCTTAGCGATTCTTCAAAAATTCTTCATTTTTGAGATATATAAGGAACACCGAAGAAAATGTGTAACTATTTTCATACGTCAACGAAACGAAATAATATTAAAAAAAAAAAAAAAAAATGAGTTGAATAAATAGACAACGTCTGCTTTATCGAAATAGTACGAAATGAGATAAGTTGAAGGACCGTGAAGCTGTGGACGTTTTCCCGCATTCCTTTACTGAAATTTCTTTTGCTCCGCAGAAAATAATTACTAATGTAATTATAACGAGTTTGAAAATTATGTTTCTTTTCATAATACATTTTTAACTTCTCTCGTAATAATATTAAAGGCGATGGATTTTTTTTTCTATTTGACTAAAAGAAGCTTCAGAAGTTCCAACAAAAAAAAAAAAAAAAATAATGCCGAAATTAAATTTAGTGCAATTTCCGAAGATTCTACCAATTTATTATCGAGAAAACTAAATAATAATGCTTCTTTTTACCTGCGATGTTTTGGTCCTCAAAAATATCGCAAAAATGAATGTGGGACAATAATAATGCGTATTATGGTTTTGCTCTTTTCCTAACGACTATGCAGTAACTAAGAGAGCGTTTTTGGAAGAAAAAAATAAAATCGTTATAAACATTAATTCCTGCTAGCGTAAACAATAAAAAAAAAAAGAAATACTATTAACTGAAAAATAAATAGTTTATGATGGTTGAATTTGAAATGTAGCAAGTAATGGTATTTTCGAAAATCAGCTAAAATCTACGGTAGATGCTTTGGATGAACGCCCGACAAGAAGTATTTTAAAACATTTACACTTTGTTACATACACTAGCAGTTTTTCCAGCTAGTATTGTTTCTGCAAAAATAAATTTATCCGTATCAAAAAAATTTAAAACCTCTATTAAGATATCAATTTTTTTTTTATATCTGTTCAGTGAAATGTTGCAGGGTCTTTGTATAAGAATTTAGGTGATTTAGTCCGGGAGGGATAGATTTTTAAGTATAATATTTGCCCCCACCCATCAAAAAAAAAAGAGAGAAATAAAAAATTAATTTTTATACACGCCACTACCTGAATAAATAAATAAAATTAGCTTTTAAAAAGGAATTGCACAGAGCGCGCCTACTAATAAATTTATTTTTTACTATCGTAGAAAAGTAAACTCAGTTGCTTTATTATATTTTTAAATAATAATTAATAAAAAATCAATAAAAAATTTTTAAACTAAAATATATTAAAATTGATTTAATATGTATGATTAATGTTTTATAATATTTATTAATCAAAAAGAAAAAACAATACATATATTTAAAATAATTCGACAGAAAATTAAAAGAAAAAACTATTTTTTGTTTTATAAAGAAGTTAATTACAATTTCGAAGATTTTTAAAAAGGAAGTCAAATTTTTTCTCATGGCAGAAGATAACAAAATAGTCTAATTTAAAACAATACTTTTAAGTCAAAATATTGTAATCTGGCAATTTTAATTTTTAAATTTATTATTTTAAATTCATCAGAAATAATATAAACGTACAAAGTAAATTATTTTAATAAAACAAACAAGGAAGGTAAAGTAGTCATCCGGTAACGGTCTACCGGTTACGTTTTAACAGGTTTTCACCTACGACTACCAGTTCCCTTAACGTATAAATGGTTACTTTTGTCGTCGAACGAACGATTATATGAAACAGAATCACGCAAACATCACCGCGAAATTTTTTCATTTGTCGCTTTATCACTACTAGCTTGTTTTACTCGTTATTATTACTATCATTTTGTTAAAACTCGTTTCACCATTTAACTCTTGGCTCATCCTCTGTACATTCACTGACTAATTAACGTTTCCCATTGTCATCGTACAAGTATCATTCCGGATCAGCTGAATAATCTTGATAACCATGAATGAACCGTCTAGTCTAGCAACGCTTAATACACAAACGGCATACATCAACGCGCACATATAAGTTATCTCGTAATAAATAGTGATTATCTAACATTCAAACAGCATTGTTCGTTTTACGCGTTGTATTCTAGTTATACATTTTCTTGCCGGTTTTGTTATTTATTTATTCATTTTATTTTTTTTCTATAATTTTTACAACGTTTTAGTCTAAATTTGTATGTACTTACTGAAAAATTATGTTTTCGTTAATATATATATTAAATAAATTATTCAAATGTTACGAATTCACTTGAACGTGCACAAATGTATGGATGTTTTTGTTTATCGAAAATTTAGCTTAACCGAAAATAAATCACTATTCTGGAATCTAGTGATGCTTGAAAGCAGTAGAGATTCTTTATTAATTAACGATGGTAAAGTAACAATTTATTTCTCAAAACTTTTATATATTTTTAGTTTATATATATATACATATAAATAATATATATATATATATATATATATATATATATATATATACAGTGAAACTTCTGAATAACGGACAGTCACAGGACCGAAAAATTTGTCCGGTATTAAGAAGTGTCCGCTAATGGGAAATTATAATGTATGTACAGTTTACTGAAATTTACATTATTGTGTATTGTAGCGTATTTAACAAGAATATAAAAGATAGTACGTAAAATAAAAAAATACAGTACATATTTACTTAAGACAATACATGCGTCTAAAATATAAAAAAAAAAAAAAAATGTTCGTATAATATAAAAATATGTATGTATGTACAGTACTACTACAGTACTTATGTTTGTATTCCAGAATTAGTTGATAAACAAGTTAGGCAATAGAGTATAAATTACTTTTTGTTTGTAAGAACGCAAGATAATCTATAATTTTAATCATTTATGTTCAAAATATTTTTTTTAACACATACTGTAAATCCTAGCGTGTATCGAACATATTTCAGTTTTGTATGAAAAAATCAGTAATTTTACTTTGTTTTTTTCTTTCATTTAAAATCCGCGATTCGACATGCACTTGCAGTTCGGATACCATTTTTAAACCTTCAGCATCAGCTTTATGAATGAAATACAATTTTTTTTTTAGTTTTCCAATAACAATTAACGAGTCAACATTGTTTAAAGTTTCACCGTCAACTTCAGTAGTTATGTCTTATTCGCCATCATAAACATTATTGTCATCACAGTCTACTGCATCATCGGATGAATTTTGTTGTTGCATGAATTCAGCTGCTAATTTATTTGATCTTCCAGATGCAATCCCTCGTCTATTAAACAATAAACAATAATCTGAGGCACTAATTGAACTTTTTTTGACAAACTTTGTCCGCTTAATCGAATTTCCAAAATCATACTTATTAAAGTGTCCGCGTCCGTAATTGGGAAGATCCGTTATTAGGAAATATTTTTATATTGCGTCTTATGGGAAAATGCCGGGGATTTTAAAATTTCCCGCTATTAAGAAATGTCCGCTATTTAGAAGTGTCCATTAGTAGAAGTTTCACTGTGTGTGTATATATATATATTTGGTTGAAAAATAAAAAAGGTATAAATTATATATTCTCTTTAATTAAAATTGAGTTATCTAAATTTCATAATAAATTCTTTATTAATTTTTCTATGAGTGAAACGTGTATAGTATTGCTTTTTATTTATACGGCAAAAAATTGTCTTGTGATTTTTAAGATTAAATCCTTAATAACTAATGGAAAATAAAGAGAAAAATTTAGTTATTTTTTTCCTTGGCAAATAAATAGAATGGTGCAAATTAAGTAGTTTACGTTTATTGCCGTTCGTTTTCTCCTACTTGTATTCTTGGTTTCTTAAATATCGCATTTACTTAGTGGCTGTATTTTATATGTAGGTTTTTTCTTTATAATAAAAGTAGTATCTATCGGTAACCTAAATTGCTAAAAAATAACAAAATAAAATGAATTGCATAAGTAGTGGTGTTGTTGTTGTTAAATTAAATTTAACAATTAAATAATTTACCCTCATACCAGGCACAAAACAGTTTAATTAAGCTTCCGCTGTAAAAGTACTAACTATTCTTTTTCTTTTTCCAATGATGCGCGTGTACTTTTGTTACGTGTTTTCATAATCTCAACAGTCATCATTATTAACGCTGTTCGCAACAGCATATTATCAAACGACGAATACAACAAAAATATTTTGCCGTTGCGTTATGCTTTACAGCGGAAGTTATCGAAATAAGTAATTAAAAATAAGGTCAGTCAAGCATGATATTTCATGCGCTGAAAATTTCGTACATTAAGTGTTAAAGATGAAACTTACATTTTCACAATATTAAATTTAAAACAAATATTTCCAATTTTAAAGTTTTTTTCGCGCAATATTATTATCGTAAATGTGTATCTAGAAGAAAAATCGAATTTTGCATTTTGAAGTTGTAAAGTTGGCTATGCTTAACTAGAAAAATGTCTTCTCTAATGTACATATTTATAAGCCAGTTTGAAATTTTTGATGACCGTGCTGTAAAAAAAAAAACTGTTTTTCGCGGTTTTTTAAGTTTTTGTAAACTTTGAAAGCTTCATTCAGAAGCATACACTTTCATTAGTCCCAAGTAACAAGCTTCCAACGATATCCTAACCGCTTGAAAACATTTTTCTCCAAATCTTAAGATACTCTAAAAGCCAAATTAAAAATTGTAGTATTACCCCTATATACTTCTCCTTTTCAAATTTCTCTTTACTTGTGTACTTAAGAATGTATTTTGGTTTTTTCAACTTTTATTTCTAAACTTAACTATTTATAAAAAAAAAAAAAAAAATTTGGTGCTTTTTTGGTATTTTTTGCTCCAACGAAAAATGAGAGAGGTTAAATAAATTGGTTATTGGATTTTTTATATGTACTTATTTATAAAAAAGTTTTATTTTATATTATACATTTTAAATTTTACGTTTAAGTTATTAGCGGAAAACGAGTTACAAATTTTTAAATGATTATATTTTGGAGACGTTTTTTTTTTGTTTTTTTTTTTTTTTGTAATTTCCGGCGTCCAGATTAATCGGTTGTTCTGAAGTTATCTTTAAAAAAATTTTAATTATTTTTACACACGCAATTTCAATTTATAATTCAAGCTATTCTTAAGTAATTGAATTTTATTTGATATTTTTAGTATTTCTGAACTATTATCCAGATTCCGTATATAATGTGTGCGTACTCAGAACTCTAAAAAAATGTAATTTCTTGAAAGATATTATTGATTTTATCAGTTTTATTTTTTCTTCATTTGTAAGAAATGTATCGATAGCTCACGAAAACAATGGAAACCGTGCTGATAGTATTTACGTTATTCACATTCCTGATAAATGGCCTTGTTATCTTATTGATTATATATGTGTTAGCCACGCACTAGTACATTCTGGTTTGTAAAATATTTTTCAATTTAACGTAGCAGTTACTTTATCACGTAACTTCTGCTATCTTTACTTGCTAATACCAAACTCTAAGTTTGCAGTAAGCGTCGTGTGCTAATATATAAAACAGTCATTCATATGATTAACGTTTTAATCATGATTTTTTTAACACATTTCCAGGAACTAAGTTTAATTTAAAAATGCTACTTCCGTTTTCTTCTTCCCTACTGTATATACTCGGAAGTTTTAACGCTGCCAAGACTTCACGTAGGGTCAACTCGTTTAATCATGTAACTCTATATCGGTATCTACTTTTACTTCTTCCGAGATTTATTTCCACCTAAAATATGCATTATTCTTCTCATATTGCTTTCAATCTTCTTCTTTTACATCTTCAAAATTCAATAACTTCCAAACTAGATGTAATTTTTCTCTTGTGTTTCATTGACAAATGTAACTTTAATTGTTCTAGCATACAGTAATTACGCGTTCACTTGAATTAGGTCATAGTTGTTAACCATTTTAGCATTCGCACTGAAACTAACATATATTTATTTTACATTAATCGTTCTGTACAGTTGTTTACTTTTGTGTTCGAATAAGCACAAAAAAGTGCACCTTTGAATAAAATAGAAAAAAAAAAATTGCTCCATAACTTAGAATTCTAATATTCGAGAACTGTTTTCTTTTATCAGAAACGTTTTGTTAGATTTACAATAATAATTTAACCGCATTATTATGTAAACAGGGGCAAAGAATAAAAGTGACAGATAAGTAAATTCAAAAGATTATGTACTAACAAAAAAGATTGTACAATCAAAAAATAACAGTTTTGTTTACAGATGTCATATGGTATGTATTTAGGAATATAAAATTACAAACAACAAACGTATAAATATATTTATAAAAAAAAAAAAAAAAACAATAAAGTCCACAACCGGTTTATGATAGTTAGAAAGTTGATTTTTTTTTAATTGACGTGTTTTCATCATTAAAATATGAGGAAATTCGAAATTTATAAAATTTAAATTTAAAGGGACCGAATTTTGAAAATATAAATACGTCAAGCATGAAGGCAAACGATTTTTAAAAAATCCAAAACTCTTTCTAAGGTAGCTAGGATGTTGATTTTATTTCTATTTTCTTCGTAAAAATATAGGAATAATCTGAAACACCAAAATTTTAAAATTAAAAGGGTTAAATTTTGAAAAATCCACACATCAAGTTGTAAGCCAAAAAACCAGAAAAAAGTCCGCAGCTTTTCGATAGTAGCTACAAAGTTCATTTTATTTTTAATAAACGTATTTTGATCGTTGCAGTATTAAAAAACTTTGAAAATTTCAATTTAATGTCGCAATTTTGAAAACTATATTTATCAAGTACAAGACAAAAAATTAAAAAAACGTGTTTCATAATAGCTAGCGAATTGATTTTTTTTTTTTTAATCGGCGTATTCCCCTCATTAAAATATAGAAAAAATTAAGCATCCCAAAAATTTTTAAATTTAGAACTAAAGTGATATCTCGAATTGCATAAAAATCATCTGATAGTTTTTAGCGTTTAATTTACTATTATTTTAAAATTCATTTTTATCTATAAAAAAAAAAAGAACATTTTTTTTAAAAGTAATTCAGTTTTTTAGTATGTTAATTGTATCAATAAAGTTTGATTTATCAATTTTATAACGTAAGCAATCGCAGTCAATTATTTTATGTTGCGTAACTTCTTGAGAAATATTTTCGAACAGTATCAATGGTATTGATTATAAATGGAAGAGATATACGGATAATAGACTTCAAAAAAAGAAATAGAAAAATAATATATATCTCATTCGCAGTGAATAAAAGTATAATTCTCGCCGCGTACGATTTTTCCGATATTTTATTTAAATTGCATTCGGTACAAAAATAAAATTACGCTGGAAGAGATTGAAATGATCGTAACTGATATATCCAAGTTTCAAATTTATCTTTAAGAATTTTCGAATAATCAAAGACAAGAAAGAGGAATAAATCAGAGTAAACATTATAAAATTGCGATAGTGTTGAAGTTAAATCTTAAAACATGATTGTTGATAACAAAAACTTTAAAATCAATGAGTAATAGGATCTGCGCAGAAGTGCAAAGTTAGTCACAAAATAATTGAAAGGATCAAAAACTTAGTAAAGCTGTTGGATTGAAAAATTACAAAGAAAATATTGTTGTCGCAATTAAATTAAAAGTATATTTAAAATATATTTACAGTATATTAGTAATTAAAATAAATAATTAACGATAACAATTATATGCCTATAAACGATCATTTTTTCAATTTAAAATATTCCAAAAGTTAGGATATAGATACACTTTATATATTTTAATATATGGGCGTATGTGTTCGTGTTCAATTCGCTTACTTTATTTTGTATTGATAAAATTTAACCCTTGTTGATTGGTAGAATGTTGATAAAATGGCCTGCTAGTATGTGATTTTATAAATTTATTTTTTAAGTATTTGAAAACGTTACTTAATAATTATCAGTTATGCAATAATAATAAACTATATTATTCGAAAAACCATATTTCGTAGAATAAGAACAAAACTTTTATTACCATATTTAGTATTTTAAAATATTTTACTATACAATTTATAATTTTATAAAAATTTATATTAATTATTCTTAATTCTTAAAATTAGCATATGTGTGTGTTTATTACGCTTTTTCCTGACACGATGATGTACGTGCAAATGTTGTTTTTGTTCAACCGTAATATATTTATTCTGTGCGAATTTAACAGTATACGCTTTTTATTTCTCATGCCCAAGTGAGCAGGCAATCACGATACTATAAGGCCCGTCGCGAAGAACTTTTACACATATTAGCCGAAATGTTAATTTTGTTTTGTTTTGTTTAATTTTATATCTTAATATAAAATTATACAAGAAATTCTGTTCCTATTTTAATATTATCCTACATTGAAAATGTTTATAACTTAAACGAAATGTGTATATACATATATATTTTTTCATATTGCTTTATTTTTCTAATGTTTGAAACTTTTACGTTTTAACGTTATAGACAATTTCGGTTTACAAAGATAATGTATTTTTGAGATTTAATAAATGTAATTAATTTTTTTTAATTTTCTTAATTTACTTTGATACGGATTCGGTATTTACCTGGCGCTATGTAGCGATGATGTCGAGCTAGAAATTATTCTCCGTTTAAAATCATTAATTTTCGATCATTTAACATGATCCTATTGGTTCATTATAAGCGAGAAATACAGTCCGGGACGCTTGCACGGCTGAAAATGTATTTTCCAATTTTCAGTCAAAATTTCGACACGCGTCGATTTGTAGTCTGTGTAAGTGTTCTGGTGTATGCGTGTCCGACGACAACAGGGTAGCGTCTGTCGGCAGCGTGAGCCGCAGAGTCATATGAAAGTAGTGTATAAATGTGGGTATGGAATAAATCGGCTAGCCTGTTGCACTAGTTGATAATTATTTCGGTAATTTACTGTTAGTTCTATCTGGCTAGATAAATTAGTCGCCGATGATCGCTCATCAGTTACCGTTTTATTAGCGAGTCAACGCAACGTTGTATGTCGATTTTCACTTATCTAGTCGCTGTATCGCCGTGTAGCACGTAATTTCACTATCACACCGTTGTCGATACTGTTTTGATGTTTTTTTTTTTGCATAATTTTTCCTGTTATCTTGCTAGTCACGATTGCAAATTAAGTGGAACTATTTGCTTTTTTCGTAATAAACGTAATCATTTCGTGTACATTTTGTTATTCGTTGCAAATTCTCCTTGCCGTGCAATTAAACACGTGGTCATTAACCGCGGTGAGTTCTCCCATTGGAGGAGAGGAGCTTTAGTAGTGCGGAAGAGAATTCGCGTTTATTTCGTAAATTCGGAAAATTAATTATTAAATATATCATGGTAGCCCTCGGGCAGTGGCGTGGGTGTTTTCTTGATTTTTTAATTTCATTTTGACGTTCACATCGAGAGGGAGAAGTCTAGTGCCCTACCACCTCCTGAGCTATCCGAGGTGGTGACATCAGAATTGTCACTGGTGCCCGTATCATTTGTGTAGGAAAATATATCTATTCAATTCCTTTCACGTGACGTCCATGAAAAGATATAGAGAGCAATTCATTTCAACATTTAATAATAACTCGCAATATGTTTTTTTAGTTGTATATAATTATAGCGAACTCCGATTTTTTTATAACATTGCAATTTGTGTTGTGGAACTTTCACAATTTCGCCACCAATTTAAATTTATGAAATATTTTAATAAAATATGTATACTCGTTTTTGGTAACCTATGGTAACAAGTATCAATCGATTGCCACGATGGACGTTGGTTTTCGATGCTTGTTTTGCCTGTTGCGTTTTTGCTTCAGATCCAAGCTGATCGAAGACATTGTCGTTACTTAAACAATCTTATAGTTTATAAAATATTAGTTATCAACAATAATTAATAATTACTATGTGAATTGTAGATAAGATTATTTCATCTAAAAATAAATAATTTTATTTACTTTTTAATAAATTCAAATTAATTTTATTTTTATGACACAATATTCTCTATATCATCGAAAGCTGTTCATCTTCTTTTTATCACGGCACGATGAATCCTGAATTAAAGCTCTCATTAACTTTGAAAATGATATCAAAATCTGATAAATAGTTTTCGAGATTAACCGGATATACGTACAAACATTTATATATCTATATATCCTTCTTTTTTCAGCTATGAGTGGTGAACCAACCTCTAAAGGTGGTCAGATAATAAAAAAAATTGGTGAAAGATTGCGAAAGTTCCTGACAAAATTTTGGATATGGGTTGTAACAATAACATTGTTTGCAATCGGTATAATGGGTGCGAAGATGACATTATTCCGCATTATATATACAGCTTTGGCTCTGATTTTTATTTTGACATTTCAAGTAAGTATTGTATTATTACAGCTATTTCAAAGTTTATTAACAGGAGAGTCTCGAGTGCAATATGTCGAACAGCAATAATGAGTTGGACCCAACACCAATAATAATATATATTCATAGGAATTCACAAATCTCTTTTGATATTATATTAAATTATTAATAACCTACTAAAAATATATTTCTTTTTACGCAGTGCGTTTTATTTCAGTTATATGAAACATCTACGTATTTTATAGATTCACAAATTTCTCAAAACATACGTAATCAGGAAAAATATTTATTTTTCTATAAGTTGTCTCTAAACCTTTGATATTACACAAAATCTAGATTTTATAATCTTCAGCATTTCTGCTAATATGTATATTTTCATAAGTGATCAAAGAATTGTTTAAATGAAAAGTTACATACCCTATATATTATTAAAATATCAAATTAAATAGGGAAGATATATTTAATTTTCTGATTTAAAGCCTCTAGGTTACATTGTTCAATATGGTTATTAAGAAGTTACCTTACTCATGAAAAAATATGTTTGGCGTAAATATTTCTGTTTGATATATGCTCTAAAGACGCGTGTTTATTAACAGCTATTAAATAATCAAAATCACTGAACTTATAAAGTGTGTATTTAATTAAATCATTTTATTGAATTACAGCTCATTAATTTATTAAATATTTGCAGTTAACTAAGAACATTGTCGTTAATCATATATTATAAATGATATTGATGGCTAATTTTTTGTAATATAAAATCAGTTATTTAAGGTATATGAATTGATAATTTAAAATAATTGTTTCAGTTGTCGTGGGTAATATGGCGGAAAATAATGTACGGTTTTTGGTTAACCGTCATTATAATTTCAATGGTGATATTAGTTCTTATTTATACATACCAGTTTAAAGATATACCAATGATGTGGGAAAGAATTGGATTGAGCACGAACTGGTTGGTTACGATAAATTTTTTATGTGTTCATATATAAGTGTGTGCACACATACGCATGCTTTAAAAATAAATACACTAATGCATATATTAAAATTTACTCGTAGTGAAGCCTTTTCTATTTTTCAAAATCATCTTAATAATTGACCAAATTAATTTTTTTTAAATAAATGAGTTTAAATATCCATATCGCAGATAAACTTTTCAGGCAGTCTTTTTTTCCTACAGCTGTTAAGGTGAAATTTTTTCTACTAACTACACTTGTTTCGAATTTAACCTAAACTCGCGTTGTATAAGTGAGATATACAGAAGATAAGATAAATTTGCGTTCTTTATGCTAATTAGCACATCATTTTGCTGTTATTCCGAAATCGTAAAAATCGATTAGGTTATTAATATTTTTGGTAAAAAAAAAAAAAAATTAATTATTAAAAATCTAACTTTCAAAATAATGTAATTCTACTTTTGAAATATGCTCGTTGCTGTTCTACAAGCTCTATTTATAAACGTAATTTTTAGTAATAAAAATGAAATCATATTTTGGGTATTTCTTTTATTTTATGTGTATAACTTTTTGCTAGGTAAGTAAAATATGAATTATTAATTTTCTAATATCAGTGAATAATGGCAAAAGAAATGCCTCCGTCAAATTATTATATCGCATGCGTTTATATATCTTTGTTAATATTAAGTTCAATATATTTTGGACTTTGCTATAGCGACACCTCCTGGACCCCGAAGCGATAATATTCTATAATTATTACGGAACGGTTTTAATTGAACATGTTTTTCGTAAAATAAAATAATGTCTTATAAACATGATAAAAAAGATTACAAGTTAAACATTGCTATTCAATACAAAAATGTTTTACAAAAATATATGATGTTTCATATAACCCTCGGTATAAAAATGAATCATCAATACATACACACATATATACATATATACACACGTATGTGTTATATATATATATATATATATATATATATATATATATATATATATATATATATATATATAAGTGAATAAAAAAAATTTTATTTCCATTTAGGCAAAATGACATCGGTTTGGAAAAGTATGATACAGGAGAGTTGCTAGTTCGACTAATAGTGCCAACGTTTTTTGTGATTATTACCGTTATCCAGTTGAAATATTTCCATAAAGATTTTTTGCTAATTTCTGACATTAAAAGCAGGTATACTTTTTATAATGATCTAGTACTAATTGTTTTATTTTAAGCATTTTAGAACAATATTTATGTAAGCAATGTACCGTAGAAGACCACCTCCACCAAAAAAAAAAAAAAAATTAAACCAAGTGTCTTTTTAAATTTTGTAAGACTTTTATCTTTTACTAACCATTACTGTTGTTTATTTAAAATATTTATTCTTCATAACAACTACTCATTAAGGAAAATAATAAAGCTACTCTATTAGTATTTAACAGAATATATTTTATTTAGTTTTGTTTGTAAAATTTATTTTAAAAATAATTATAAATAAATTTACCCCCCACATACAAAACATATCAGTCCTCAAAGTATTGTGTAGCTGCGATTCTGCTGTAAACCACTAGTATACAAACATTTCTAAGGAAAATGTCGACAGCCGATTATAATTGCTAGAAAAATATAAGCCAACATTCAAAACTAAAAGTTATAATCGGTCAAAATTCTAGACTATACCTCGATTTTAATCACCTGATTTCATTTTCTTCATTTAAACGGAAGAAAATTTCCTATACAGCTAGTTTTTGACATGACTGATAATAAATCACTGAGCGAAACTTTTAGCAGAATAGAAGTTTATACACTAGAATCTTTGTTTAACTACTCGTAGTTGTAGTTTGTAGTTTACATTATTACGAGCAAAACATTTTGATAATATAAAAATTAGAAATTATACCTAAAAGCTGATCTATAATTAATATTGTTTGAAAAAAAATGAATCATAAATGCAAGTATTTTCGTATTATAATAATTGTTTCGGTTATTTAATGTTTAATAAATTTGAACCATTAAATACTAGTACTTCATTATTTAGTCCGAGCACAACGGGTTGTCTTTTTAGGAAATTTTTAATTTTTTCTCCTCCTGCCTTTAGTGCTATTTTACATTTTTTTTAAAGTTGTAACCTTTTCCTTTGCTGATGTTTCACATTAATTATTTCGGCTATTCAAATTTTAGATTTTATTTTTTTAGTAATTTCAAAATATCAACCGAGTATTAATTGCGATTTCAACTGGAAGTAGACGTATTTTTAAGTTATGAAACTACGAAAATATTAATAGACTTCAATGCAAAATTTAAATCTACACGCATGTGAAATTTTGCTCTAATGATACAAAAGAAAGTCGTTTTTACATCGTATCGTTACGGGGGATAAAAAGTGGATTTATTTTGAGAATCCCGAGCGGAGAATATCATGGGTAAATCCAGGCGCATTATCCACATCCACCGCAAGCGTTGTGCTTGTTGGAACCAAAAGAGTGTGGTCTAATTCGGGACATAGGGCGGAACAATAGAGTCGATAAACGAGACTAGTTGGTCTTTAGAGAGATTGGGGCCAGATAAGCAATTGTACTGTGGATCTCTAAACGATTTATCCATTTCCCAGACCTTAGACAGGGAAGTGGTTCGCGAAAAAGATGAACAGAATTTTCTCCAGAAATTTTTCTTGGCAGTTTTGTAGATATACCTGGCTCTCGCGTTGGCCCTTTTATGAGCGAGAAAATTAGACAAAGATGGACAAGAGTGAAAGATGTTATAGGATGCCGCACATTGGTCACGAGCTATGTTACAATCGTTATTCCACCATAAGAAAGAGGTATTGCGATATTCTTTTCTCGGAGAAGTATGAACTGGAGGAGATGACAAAGAAAGTGCTGAAGGAATAGCATTAGAAAATGAACTGCATTGGTGGATTGGACTTGAATTAAATTGAATGTGCGTAATAGAAGAATCAACTAGAGAGCGAAATTTAGCCCAATCAGTTTTTGGAAGATACCATAAAGGAGCATATAAAGGTCTGAAGGATTGTTGAGGAGAGGGATTGTTGATGGAAATAATTATAGGTACATGATCGCTCCCAAAGGTGCCACTTAAAGTTTCCCAGGAGCAGCGAAGACTAATATTAGGAGAAACAGGATAAGTCAAGAGAGCTAACTATTGATGGACTTTTAAAATATGTTGAAGAGGTTCAGGAGGATGAGATTGTTAGATGAGATTATGTCCTCGAGAATTTCTCCATTTGGGTTGTGTCTGGCACAGCCCCATAGAGGAGAACGGGAATTCCAATCGTCATCGATTATGAATGGGTTTAAAATAGAATTGAAAAAAGCAGAGAAGGGGAAATTCTTAAGATCAAAATTTGGTGAAACATAAATGGAGACTAAGTTTATAGGATGAGGAAGTAAGCTAGGAATGGAAATTATGACTAAATTCGGTTCATGTGTATTAGCGGACATAGGAATAGGAAAACTATGGGAGAGAAAAGCAATGTCGTTCCTAATTAGAACAGCGGCTCCTGCATATCCGTCTTGGCGGTCTGACCGGACAATATTATATCCTCTGATTTTAAAAACGATACTATTTTTAAGCCAGGTTTCTGAGATTAACGCCACGCTGATTTTGTGCTGCTGCGATAGATTCTCAAGGGCGTTTTTATTAGCCCTGATGCTTCGACAGTTCTATTGTAAGATTTTACATTTTTCGAACATTATACCAGCTATAAATAGTGAAAGGGGAAGAACAATAAGCCGTCATGGTGAAGATGAGAGGGGAAGCAGTTTTGAAGGAAAACAACTAGCATGAAGAAAATTAAAGTAGATGGAATATAAAAGATAAAAGCCTTATGTTTATAGATAAATAAAGAGGAAATGTACGGTTCACTAACCATGAGTTTAGACATGTAATGACCATAACACTGTGAAAGCGATATATAAACTGCGCTCATGAATTTGATCACGAGAGATTGTAGTTGCTTAGAGGAGCACATTATGATAGAACAAGTTTACGGGTCTCTGAACATGGTTTCAGACATGTGATGACCATAACACTGTGAAAACGATATATAAACTGCGCTCATGAATTTGATCATGAGAGATTGTTGTCGCTTGGAGGAGCATGTAAGGATAGAAGAAGTGTACGGGTCTCTGGACATGGGTTCAGACATGTGATGACCATAACATTTTGAAAGCAAAGTATAACCAATGTCCATAATCTTTGCTATGATATGTGGTTGTTGCTTCGAAAAAGACATACAAAAAGGAAAAGTTCACGGGTCTCTGGACATGAGTTCAGGCATGTGATGACCATAGCACTATATGAAAGGATGAGATAATAGAGACTGAAAAATAAACATTAGTGACTTCAAGAAGATAAAAGGAATTGGTTAGACAGAAGATTAGAGAGAGAGTTTACAAAGCTGGAGGTAGTAGGAATATTGTGGTTCGCGAGTTCTATAATCGAGGATGATAAATTGCGACCATTGTTTATTGAGGTGTCGATAGAGGATTTCGGATTTTCTGACAAATAAGGATTTGAATTTTTAATGGTCCAGCCATTAGAAGGATGCGGAGAACGATTGGAAGGAAGAGGCGGAAATTGAGGAACAGGTTTCGTGACATGATGCTTTTGACTGGATTTGTGAAAGTATTTATTTTTGCTATTGGCAGATTGCACTGGAGGAGAAAATCGGGAAGGCGAAAAGTTTTTAGGTTTGTTAGTAGTGAGGGGGTTATAGGCTGCAGCACGATCGGCGTATGAAAAGGCAGCAGAAGCTAAGGATTTAGATTTGAAGTAATTGGCTTCCTTAAAAGAGATGTTTTCGTGCGCCATAATCTTTTTAATTTCTTTTTGCCGAGTCCATTCTGGACACTGTCGATTATTTGAGGAGTGCTGACCTTTATGATTGCGACAGGTCGGGGGAAGGTTAATATTGGAGCACTCTGAAATGGAATGCTTATCAGAACAATGCGAACTGATAATGGATGCACTACGGCATTGTTTTGCTATCAAACAGAAAACAGTGGGAACATTGAGTAGGTAGTCGACGCTCAGCGCAACGTTAAAAATACGCCTAAAGATAGAAACTGAGTCCGGAAGCTGATTTCTTTCAAACTTTATTTCTACTGATTGCGTAGGAATTTTAACTCCATCCTTTGTTCTGTAAATACGCCTAATAGAAGCTACGGGAATAGAGGATTCTAAGCCTTCCATGATTTCTTCCTCAGAAATGAAAGAATAGACTCCAAAAATTATGCCGAAACAGTATAACAAGTTCATAGGTATAAATACTTTCAGTTTATTGCTTTCAAAAAATTTACTGTTGGCTAAAAAGGAGTTGGCATCGAATATATTCGGAAAAGAAATTCCTACCTTGAGGTTGTATTTTGGAGCATTTGGCGGATATTTTGAACAAACATTTCGCAATTGCTAAGGGATGCATATTACCAAAATTTTTGTCATGAGACTCACTTTCAAGAGAAATTTTAAATGGATCTGGATGGTTGTACGGAAAGGATAAAAGAGATGATTCTACTTTATTTGATTTTTGCGGAATACTTGAATGAGGAGATAATTTTCTTTTAAGTGTTGCACGTTCGGTGGCGGTTGAAGAGGGAATAGAGGAGATGTTATCGGTGATGGACATAATCTCTTAGTTGCAAGGGGCGGAACCTGTTGATCTAATGATGGATGTAGACAACGTTGGTGGCGCGGAGGTGTGAGGAGAAATATCGGAGGAGGAGGCGGGGGGGTTATTCCACCCGGCTGACGGCGAGCGGGGAACCATCGTTACGGCAATGATTCCCTACACTTGTGCTTATGACGATGCGGAAGGAAATAAAACTTAAATTAAATATAAACATGTAAAAGGAAGGTTGCAAATACAAATGAAAAGGCGGCTATAAGCTGTGTACAAATAAAATTAAAACCCAAACAACGGAAATTAGTGAAACGAAGCTATTGTAATGGACGACTGCGAAATAAAACGTAGAATTAAATAATAGAACGATTAGACTAACGCTAATCAAAAATACTGATAAGGTAAACAATAAATGAAAATAATCGGAATAATCTCACCACAGCTGCTCCGCTGAACTAATTAAACGCGATAACATACAACGTAACTCTAATAGATTCTTGGAAAGGTCAAGTACAAAGTTAAAAATAGGAGAAAATTGGGGAAAGGAATATTGGAAATTCAGTGTAATAACGTTTCGCAACACCGTCAAAAACTCATCAGGAAAAAATGGTCTGTTGATTTTAACTAAATTTCTGAAGTGTGTAAATTAAAAGATTAAGAGTTCAAAATTATCCCGATTTGCCTTAATACTCTTGCAGTTTCATTCCAGATACCTAAAGAACTAATGGAATATACCGTGAAACACTAAATAAGTAACATAGATGATTAGAGTGGGAAGGAATGGGGAATGGGTAAGGTGCAAACAAATTTCCTTGTGAACCAGTTAGTAACTTTAGTCTGTACTGCTGAAAGAAGAATGATCAGTAGGGGAATATACAATCGGAAAGTAAATAGTTAGTATCTATATGTGGCAACTCCCATCCCTTAGTAATATCATTCTGAATGGGTTTTTTTTTTTTTTTTTTGTTATTAACCAGTCTAGTCAAAGGCAGCGAGTAGAAGGGATGTATTCTAAAAAGAGATGATAATCATCGCTTAAAATAATTACTGCTAGTAATTCAATTATCCCACGTTATAATGAAATAAAAAAAAGGAGACTTATAGTCTTGAATAGAATAGGTTTGTTTTCTAAGAAAGGGATAGAATAAAAACAATTTGATTTTTGAAATTAAATTATTCAGGAACGGAATGTGAATATTTAGACTACCAGACCTAGTAAATAGCTCTTGAAGTTTACTTTCCAGATTAGGAATCTAAATTATTGGAAGAGGATATCAGTGATGTGAAGAGATTAATGGGTTCTGTATAGAAATGCGGAAAATATGACTATTAGCGCTTGCTGCCAAGTTAACCTTCATTGAGTTACCGACGAAAGCAATACTGATAGTCGTAATTTATAGGGAGCATTATTAGGATTGGACTGTAATGATTTCAAACTGATATTACGATTAATTTTTGCTTTAAAATTAAGGAATAGATTGACGTAATATTTGTTCAAAGGATTCTTTCTTTTATACGGGGTTGTATTTTTGTTTGGAGGATTGTAAGATGAGAAGGGCCAGAGAAACTATCCAAACCAGCCTGACGTTTTTTTTAAAGAGTTTTTTTTCTTTTACTACGAGTATAGTAGGAAAGGAGGGTGCGTTAGTGTTCTCAGTATAGGATAAAACAGGAGTAATTTTTTTAGCTTTATAAATACCTTTAGCTTCAGAAAAAGGCATATTTCCCAAATTCTCTATTTTTTCAATTTTCCTCGATGTCGGACATATAAGTATTTAGATGAGTTGTTGACTTACATAATATGAATTATCAAAATTATGGAGAAGAAGAGATCCGAAGATTTAATGTCAATGATAGGAATCGGATGAATAGAACTATCTTTTTCGCACTTATTTAATCTGCGTATGTTTCTAAAAGCTGTTGTGGACTCGACGCGCATAGAGCTTTCTCCGATGGACTTATTAATTGGAATATCTCGAATTATTCTGAATCTGCATAAACCGAAGAAACAACAGGATAAGACTCGTTTATGTCAACTGTAGACGAGCCTTTGTCTTTTTGGGCAGAATTTCTTTCCGCCCCCTGGAGACTGGTTTAGAAGATTCTGAAAGTGGAAGTGAAATCAAAAAAGAAGGGAAAAAAGAAAAAAAATTACAAATAAAAACTATAATAACCGATAATAGAAATATAAATTTGAAAAGTAAAAGAAATATATGTAAAATAGTAAGTAAACGAGAAGAAAGAAGTAATGTAAAAATAAAACGTAGTGCAACGATAGTACATAACGAAAAGAAAAAGTGAAACTAAAAGTTAGCAATTGCTTAAGATAGATTTAAATAAACAATCGAAATGATGTTCCTTATCAATACACTGAACGCGAGAAAATTTATTTATTGTTACTATTTATTGTTCATAGGGGCACGAGTACAAGTAGACCGCAAAGAACTAAATATTTTATTTCCGAAGATGATAGTTTCTCTCAGATAGAAGATGAATCATTGAAAACCGAGGCTACCCTCGCTCCAACTAGTCCGAACACCGATGAAACTAAAACAGACGAGAAACCAACTAAACAGGTTGCACAGAAATTGAATTACGATGTGCCTAGACCTTCGTTTAACTTTTCAGCCAGTATGTACCACAATTAAAAATAACTTATATTATTTTTAGAGAAAATATAATTCAGAGCGGGTGTAATTTTCCTGAATTACAACTAATTGCTTAATTTTTTCACACACATCGCTATAATCAAGAATTACCATTTTATTTTATTTCCTGCGTAATTATTCATATCTTGCGCTTATTCGTTTCATTTGACTTTTCTTTCTCAATAATATTCCATATTTTGTTATTTCGTGTAATATTCAGTGTGTTATTTTTGTCGTTTTCGATATTCGATATTGATACTTGAAATTATGCACATTTTACATATTTTTGTAGCGCATTAACTGATCACTGCAACTGGTCATGACGATTTCTGTCTCTTCAATTGTCTGTGGTTCAGGCGAATTTCATTTATTTGCAGTTGTACTACTTTTAATAATCGATTTCAATCAACAAGTGTAGTTTTTTTTTTTCTTGCACATATTGAATCCATCGTGCTTCGAATTCTTTCTAGCTTTCAAAAATTGAAAATTTATTTCAGCTTATTCAACATCCATTGTTACGAAATCTTTTATTTGACTTTCTCAAAATCGTGTCTGTTGTATTAGCTTTTATTACAATATTTAACTTACATTCCTAATTTAACCATAACATTTTTATGTTTGTGTGCAGTTTTTGTAATTAAATTATTCCCGGTTTTTTAGAAATGTAGTTTGAAATCTTTCTAGAAGTTTACTTTTTCTGTTATACATAAATTTCAGTATTTTATTCCGAAAAAACTTCAGTATAAAAACGCACTGTAGGAAAAATCCAGGAAAATGTTGAAAAAGACTTATTCGTTTTAGCATGACAGTATATAATGTTGCATTTCAAATTTAATCTCAGCCGATGCAAGTAGCATATTTTGTACGGTAGTAATGTATAATAGTTTATTTTATGAATCAAAACAAGACAATCGTTTCTTTTTTCCATTCGTACCGCTCTTAATTTTAAAAGAAATAAACATTTTTAATTTTAATTAAATTGTATTTCCACATATTACGATTTTAAATCAAAAATTTTCGAATTTGTACATTAAGATATTATACCGTTATATATGCTTGTAAATAAATACTCTAACGCACATTTAACGCCAAAAAATTTAAAACTCATTTACTATTAAAAAAAGTCGGTAATTTTTTTATTACTAATGTCTTTTATTTTACTGTATTCACTCAATTTAGTATTGGATTGTGTAATCATTTTTTATTACACTCTTTTTTAACATACACTCGTCAATAGAACAATAAAGCAAACGCTCGCAATGATAAAAAAAACCGAAAACTTCGATTTTTAAAAAAACAATAATTTAATCTACCTTGATAAAAAATTATTGTTTATAAGAAGAAAAAAATTCCCAATCAACAATTATGTTTCGCGCCTCCTTCTTATAAAAAATAATATCGAAAGAACAGATGAAATAAATCATAATAAACTTAAAATAGTGCTTTCGTTTTTTTTTTAATTTACTTTTTTCGTTGTATTTTTAGAATCATCAGAATTTCAACCGAAGGAAGTGCTAGATACCGTGAAACGTATATTTAAGGAAAGTACGGAGTTTTTATGGCTCTTTTTAGAATATCACTTGAAAAAAATCATATTGCTATTGGTTATATTTGTTTGCCTACAAAATGTAAGTTGTCCGATTTTCGTACGCAGTAATCTTTTAAGAAATTAGAAATCTTTTCGTTAATTATAAATAATTTAAAATATTCTGATGGTTCATGTACGCGTGTGTGCTCGTATTTTAAAAATCGAAATTGCAAAAGAAATAATGATAGCAATGATATTAATTACTGTTAGCGAATATAACAATGAGGAAGTAAAAAACTTGTCTGTACAAGTTTGAATTAGTCTTGTAATGTCTAATTACTATAGAAGATTTTGTTGTTTTTTAAAAAGAAACACTTTTCAATTCGAAAATTATTGTTACAATTATATTGAGGAAACGGCAATTACAGAATTTTTGAAAAACGCCGTTTTTTTTCACACAAACAAACACATTAAGTAATTTGAAAGTTTATTTATTAAAATAAAATATTATTAATTTTGACAAGGAAATTCGTGATGGCTATATTTTTTCATCATTACCGTCAATAGTTCTGCTTATATTAAATAGGTAAGACTACACTTTTTGTACAAAATTAAAAGCAAAATGAATCAAATGATGGGTAAAATAAGGAGAAGCATTGGTAGAAAGGAAAGGGTGAAATATAATACACGAGCGAAAAAGAGATTAGCAAAGTACGGCAATAAAAGGAAAAACATTGACGTCGCTTTTAACGAACTCATTGGCTTTACGATTAGTCAATGTAACTTAAATGGATGACTGTTTTTGTTTCATTTTTAGTCATCATTTTCTCTATATTTGTTCAATTTCAGGTTTGTGCAATGCATTTCGGTTTTGTTATAGCAGCCGTTTTAGCCATGTTTTTTAATGCCAAAATACAAGACATAATTATACGATTAATGTCGCTGTCTGCAGCCGTCTTGCTGTTAGCAAAAATGATATACCAGATAGAATACTTTGTGGAAACTACTTGGAATTCTACGTGCAAGGTAAACGCTCTTTTACTTAAACTGCTTATTATAATAATTGAACACGTCTTATTCTTAGTGCATATTATCTTCATTTTAATCGCTGCGGCAATGATTAACTTTAAACTGGCATGATCGTCCGTATAACAGCCGTTACTAGTTTACTGGTACCATCAATTAAACTTCAATTTGGTTTAATTAATTGCTTTCATAGTCACGAAAACTGGCCAACACGTTTCGGCCTGCCTATTTCAGTTTGGCCGTTTCAACTTTGTCTTATTTAGAAATAATTTTAATTTAAAGTCGACAGGTTTTGATTTATTTTTTTTGTTTTTGATTAATATCGGTTTAGAATAAAATTATCGGTTACAAAAAACCTGCGAAATATATAAGGAAAATTACTTGGGGACCAGTAGTTTTCAATATATATCTTATTTTTTCATATATTGCTTAAAAATTAATTGAAAAAGTCTCGGCTTATAAAAACTTTAATATTATTGTTTTTTTTAACGCGTTATTTCAATAAGATTTTTTTTAGAAAATAATAAATTCGAGTAATAATTTCCCTCTATAACAAAATAGCTTGTAAAAACAAAAAAATTCTTTGTAATAAATTCTCACAAACATAAGAAGTCATAATTTTAACTGAACAAAATAAAAGAGTAAAACAAGAAAAAACAAATTTTAACTGAAACTAAACTGTTACCATATTTGAAGTTAATAAAAATCGGTCCGGATTTGAATTTCGCTGAAAAGATTTTTTCCACTAGCTTTAACAGCAAAACATTCGCTTTTAATTTATGAAACGATTTTTATATTAATTCTTTTCCAAAGATTGAAAATAACTTTTATCAAAATTAGTAATAATTCGAAAAATTGTATTGAGCGATTTAAACTATCATTTTTTGAAAATGCACCGTTTTCAGAAATTGCAGTCACTTATTGTGCTTCTAAAAATGTAGTGTTGTTTTCTTCTGGAGGAGAAACTAAAAAATTTTTTTTAATAAAAAACAGAAAATTGTTCTTAGATTTTTTTTTAAAAGATAAAAAATTAAATTACTTTCAAATAAGATAAAACCAAGACGTCTCAGACTCTGAAAATTTGCATTTTTTCTTTTTTTTTTTTTTTTTTTTTTTTGTTTTGTTTTTGTATTTATTTTTATCTAACAAGAATTATAAATATTTGTAACTTTTTGAAATATAAATTTAAGCGTGTTTTTGGTTTTAAACGGTAAAGTCATATTTAAATTAATATTAGCTCTCGATTTTGTCTGCATGAAAAATTTGCGCTATTACTTTCTTATATAACTTATTTTTATAATGCTTATAAATAAACGTAATAAACAATTTAACAGTAATTACAGATTTTTTGCATTTTGAATTCACAATTTTTGTTCCAAACTAGTTTCTTACGACAACAAAAGTATAGAAAGATATTACAAAAGATCAAAATAATTATCCCATTTTTATAATACAAAATTCTTACTTTCTTGTGTTTCGTTAATTTATTTGTTCAAATATTTCGGTTACAGTAGAGGTTTCCTCCCAAAACTTTTACATAGACCATACAATGGTTTGGGGAGGAAAGAAGTTATAGAACGCTCTAAATTTCAGACTTCTCGTGCAGACCTACCCTCACATGTCTGATCTACTTGTCTGATTATAATTATTAATGGTAGAAGTACAACATAATGTAGCGGCTGGTTATAATAATTATTGCTTTATAAATTCACAAAATACAAAATATTTTAGTAATAATCTAAGTTGTAGTTTAAAAAAAAAAAAAGAGAAAAAAACACTGAATATGCCAGCTCTAAAACACGAACTGAACATTTAAAACAAATAAATACTGAATTATTTTAATATTAAAAATAAATAAATAAATGTGTTTTAAACTTCTTAAATATATATATATATATATACATTATATTAGTGTTTAGTATATCAAAATGATTAATTTTTTGAAATTAAATTTCTATAAATTTATTTAAAAAAAAGAAAAGTAGGCAATTTTATGGTGTTGTCTAAAAACGTGGAATAAAAAAAATTTTAGCCCTTTTTCGGCTGCATACTGTACAAATAAAGGAAACAATAGAACTGATCATATAACATTGTCATTTCTTAGAATTTGATCTTAAATTATTTCTGAGAACGTATTGATAATTTTTAGAATTTAATTTATTAACATAAAAAGCTCTAAAATTATCGAAATTTCTCCTACTAAGAGAAAAAATAATAAAGAAAAAGAGAACCATAAAATCTTTAAAAAATCGTTGTTTAATATTCTTTAATATTTTACGTAAGGGAAAATGTCCTCTTTCCTTATGAATTCGTCCCTCGTTTTATACAAAAATCTAAATATTTTAAATAATTTTAATAAAATTATTTAAAAAGTGGACAAAATGAATATTATTAATAGGAATTATTTTAATATTTTGTTTATTGATTTTCCCCATTACTTCGAAATTGACTTTTATTGTACCCAAATTTTCAAATTTTATTTAGCAATTTCTACTCGATATTTACATTTTATTTCTGTTTATAGAAATAGAAGAATATTTACTGTTTTATTTACAAATAATTTTAATATTTACAGTTTAACACTACGTCGTATCCAAATAATACTGCGATTTGGCTTGGCTTTGAAAAAACAACTGCTTCTAGAACTATGACAAATTTATTAACCGGATACATGTGTAAGTTTGCATGTCGTTATGAGTAATTTAAATATTTCATATTTATCTGTTGAAACTACCTAAAATTTCTTCAACTTTTACACAGGTCAGTTAGTTTTGTTTTTTTATCATGATAAATCGAAATTTGTCATTCAAAAATATTGTAACCGATATTGCCAGTTATTTAATACTTCAAAAATCAGGATTATTTATTTCAGTTTAACAAATTCCTTTATATTTGTAGTTTTAAGCATTAAACAATTGGCGATGCCGTCATTGAAGTTAAACTAAGTTCTACCTTGATATTGGATTTTAGTATTGTTAATCGATTATTGGATTTATTTTACGTTGCTTAACAATAAATTCTAACGAGACAAATAATATGTCAACATAATGAAAGTGAATCAGAATATATTTAGTGAGACGAAACAAAACAAATAGAAAAAGAAAAAAAAAACAATGTGAAAAAATATTTTTTATTCTTTATTTTTAATATTATCATCATGATATTGATCGTTTTACCTTCACTTTTTCCCATTCTGTCGCTAATTATAGTTGTTTATTTCTTTTTTTATCATATCCATCAGCGTCTGTCTCGACCTTCCTTTTGATCTGCGTGCAGCAAGTACCCTTCCATATCTCAAAACGTGCCCGAACCGTGTTATTCTTGTTTTTTGGATCTTTCACGGACGGTTCTTCCTTCTTGGATAATTCTACAAATTTCTACGTTCGACACTCTGTTCGCCTCCAAAGTCTCGAGCACGTGTCGCTGGCATTATTTATCAAAAACATCAAGTAATAGTCGTTTGTTCCATTTTGTTGCCGTAATGTAAAAGTGTAACGACAGAAAGTTATGTGCAAACAAATTACTGAATACAAACTGTAAAAAGATTTTGTGACGTTTGGAGTTGTACATATACATAATCTAGATTATTTCATATCGGATACGTTGGAGCTAATTTTTTTAAATATCAAAAAGTAAGTCAAGCCTTAGCTCCTAGAACACTGGGTAAAAATAAAGTTGCTGCTTAAAGGTACTAGATACATTTCAACGACGTTAATGTGGCGATGTCTTTATCGTTAAAACCATTTAAGGTCTAGATTGCACTGTCATCACCAAAATGTAGTTTAATACTTTTTTTATTTTATTTTTGTCACTTATTTTTTTATATAAACCACAGTGGCCATCCAACCGGGAATAAGCTGAGAATATTGCTTCATTTAAAGCGAAAAATAAATGTATTTTTTAATGTTCTTTACTCAAAATAAATTACGAAGTTCTGTTTTATTCAGATAAAATATGCCGCGGCAGTCAAATATTATCAATAGTAATAAAAAAATTCCATTCTTCTTTTTGTGAAATTCGAGTAATCATGAAATCGGGAGGATTTGGATCGGGAAAACTGGGACGATTTGGACCAGAAAAACCGGGAGTTTAAAAATGACATTTGAGTATTCACTATGCGAACGTGTGTTCTAATTGTGTTACAATAAAACTTTAAAAATTAAATCACTGTTAAACGTAATCGTCGAATGTACATCTATTCTTAAAAATGGTTGTTCTTTTTTTGGTCATTTACAAATTACACCTCTTTTACCCTTTAACCATTACTCTAATTCTTTAACTATTTCTTAAAATTTCATAAGCCCAAGTTTTTTCGTTACCGAGATTTTTTCTGTTCGTTTCATCGCTTAAATTTATAACTTTTATTTTTTCCTGTCATTTAAGGGAAGCATATTAAGTTCGTCCCTTACTACTCCGGTGTACGTTAAAAAAAGTAATTATGTTAGAAATAGAAGTTGTTTCTTTTATAAATTGATATAATTCGTCTAAAATTAAACTTTTTTATCAGTCAGGTCTCCAGAATTTAATTCAAGCTGTTCAAAAGAAGTTATCCTTAAAGCTGACTGCATATACTGTTCACTTATTTCACATTGAAATATATTTGGAAATTATTTTAAAAAATGTGGAATCGCAGCAACCTAATGTTTTTGTTTCAGTTCGTTATCACCTTCAACAATTTTAACGGTAGCTAATAGGGGTTAAATGAATAATTAAAATTATGACCTCTATAATTTTTAAAATCCGTATATCTTCTATTAAATTCGGTTTATAATATTTTACTATATCTGTTTATTTCACTCATTGTTTCTTTTATGTTGTACAGTTATTAATTTTAAACACCAATTTAAAATTAATTACTGTACCTTATAATATGCTAATTTGAATAGGAAAATTTCCAGAGTATTTATTCTAATAATTCATTTTGAAATTCTTTCTGATAGTTTTTGTAATAATATCCAATCAAATTCTGAAGGAGATAAATTTTCTTTCTTCAGAACACTAATTTTTGTTTAAAAATGGCAACATCTTCAGAGAAATTTGTAACCAGATGATCTTTGTCTCGTAGTTTAATATTAAAGTTATTAAAATAAACTTCGATAAATGATGATTGCAGTATCATAGCATCGATGTGTAATAATGGAACTTCACAATAATAAATTTGTATTAATTATAACAATAATAATAATAATTTATTATTTTAGAATTTTTCCTTGTTTTTAGTTATTTTACAGAAATAACTACCGTGTTTAAGTATAGCCTTTGAGTTAATCCAATTAATTTAATTAAATCTATCCATTTGGTACTTGCTCGTCCTCTTCTATATTTCCTTTTCATCTTTTTTTTTTTTTTTTAGAATTTCCGCATATAATATATAATATGACCAAAAAATTTAACAAATACGGTCGTAAATCGTTAATATTAAATAGCGTTTCGGTTGAGGTTTCTTCAGAACAATCTAATTTGTTATTTTTGGTAGTACATGGAATGCGCATCATTCTTCTCCAACATTGCAATTTGCAACAAAACAGATACAACCTACACATCCTAAAATTATTCATTATGTTTTACTTTGTTTATCTTTATTTATTAAAATTAATTAGAAATAAAATAAAACTAAAAAGAAGAAAAAAAAGGTTGTTTTTTTTCTTTTAAAAAAATAATCAAAAAATTAAAAAGTTATCAGTTACATAGTCACAACTTTTTTTGTGATAGAGAATGGCGGATGGAATAAAAAAAAAAAAAAGAGGTTAGTTTTACAAATTGTTTGATTATTTAGTGCTTTTTAATTTGTCATGTGTTTCAGTAAGTTTTAGAAATCTTTTAAACATGCAAAAATAAATAAAATAAAATGTTATTGGATGTACAGAAAGTCCCCAGGTATATTAATGGCATGCGGCAAAACATGATTTAAAATTTGTAGTTTTTTTTTTCTTTTGGTCCGAACCAAATTTAGTATAAGGTATTTATGAAATATAAATAAAATAAAAAAAAAATGAAATATAAATGGGATATTGGTGATGTTTTGTTTTATATAGGACAAGATAATTATAAATTGTAAATAAAATGTTGATTATGGTTTAATTTGTGTATCCGAAATGTTATTTAATATTAACGACTTACGACCGTATTTGTTAAATTTTTTGGTCATATTATATATTATATGCGGGAATTCAAAAAAAAAAAAAGGGTGAAAAGGAAACATAGAAGAGGGCAGGCAAATACCAAATGGATAGATTTAATTAAATTAATCGGTAAATTTCAGAAACAACTGTGTTTAAAAAGAAATTTATTTATTATGATAATCACTGTGAAAGCTTTAAATATTTATTAAATTAATTGGATTAACACTTAAAGCATTATAATCGTCCGGCACCGAATATACGTCGGATGTATTTTTACTTGGTATAAAATGATCACGTTACCAACTCGAATCATGCGATTTACATTTACAAAGAAAAAATCGGAAATCGGTGTTTTTACCAAGACAATTTTAGTGTTTTTAGTTAGATTTTTAATTTTCCAACTTAATAATATTTTCAGGCCATTACTGACCGTGCTAAAAGAATGCATCTTCCAATTTCAGGTTCATAGGGTTCTGTATAATCTATAATTGAACCTGAATGAAATAATTTATCTAACTTTTTCGCTACTTTTTAGTCTTTTAATGTTTTTTTTTTTTTTTTTTTTGCCTAGATCAATTATGATTATTTAAGTTTTATAATTAATTTTAAGTTATATTCTTCGCTAATCTTGGCCAATCTATTTCTCATACGTACTGTTTCATATTCAGTTGTTCGATCAAAACAGTGTCGTCGGCAAATCTAAGATCTGAAATTTTTATTTCTCCAATATAAATTCCATCTCCCAGTTTTCTAGCACACTTTACGCATAATGAATTCAGCAGAAATATTATTATGTATAATTTAAGAAACAACATGTATCTTTTCGAGTCTCCTTTTTCATTTCACATTTTTCTGATACATCATTTTAGCATTTTATAATCGCTCTGCTGTTTTGATATAAGCGTTTGATTGTAGTAAATGCATTTGAATCTCCCTCTCTTTTTATTTTACGGTTTTAACCAGTGTGCATTGTCAACAGTTTTTTCGTAGTCTACAAAGCACAGAGAGACACATCAACATATTAACGGGCATATTTGTCCTGTGTGACCCACAACTTATTTTTAAAATTTAAAAAAAAAAAAAAAAAAAAAATGTTCACGGGATTTTTTAATTAGTTTGCAATTGCCGAGAATTTGGTCTCTTGTTCCTCTGAAAAACCAGCTTGCTTGAGGGGGATTGGATTTTGTATCAATAAGGTATTAATCGTATTTTTGTGATGTATGTATAACATGATCTTACTGGTATATAAAATTGACAGTATCAAAACGGTAATTATCGCAGTGTGTTCTGTCTCCCTTTTTGTATAGTGGTAACATCGTTGTTGTTGACCAGTCATTTGACCATTCACACACGTCTCTCGCATTTTCTAGCGTTATCTCCGGGGAAATCATATCGTTCCATTCGCTTTTCCCATTTTCAACTGTTTAATCGCTGCATACACGTTTTCTTTTAAGATGTTAGAGATTTCACGTTGATAATTTAGAATGTGATCTATTCGTTCATCGTCCTGAAAAATGTGTGTTCGCAATATTCTTTCTACGCCAGATGATTGTTTTCAATTATAATTTTATAGCTTTTTGATTTAAATTTTCGAATAATAGAACGGATCCGTTTCTCTTTGTGATTATTATTTTCTGCACATTTTTGCAACTCTTTTGTAATATTCAGAAAGTACTAATTCTTGTCCTTCCTCTAGCATTCTTGTGAATTTTTTTATTTAATGATTTACATTGTTCACGTAAATTCTTATTATTTGGTTTCCTAATCTTTAGTTTTCTCTTCTTACTTTTACGAGTTTTAATGTCTCTGTTGATAACCATGATGATTGTTTTCACAATTTTTATGTTTCCGAAGAATGATGTTTTTTTGATACACATACACACAGTCTTTGATCCGTTGCCTTATATCGTTTTAAATTCGTATTATTTAAATTTGAAGTTAAAGTTTTCCGTCTATTTCTTACCATGTTTCTTTAGTAAATTTATATTTATCTTTTTAGTTTAATGAAAAATTCGCCTATTGGTCACTGATAATTCGAGCTTCAATCTGATAACGATAGTTTTTTAACTAGTTTTATCGATATATAATCAATTTAATTTTCATTACGGCTATCAGGTGAACTTTATATATTATAGTCTTCGGCTGCGCTAGTTAAACATTGTGGTCGTAATTGTTAAATTATTATTTACACAAAACTTTATCATTCTTTCGGTCTCGTAGCCAATTTTTTAAATTTAATATGGTTATTTTGCATTAAAATCTTCTATCAGTATTTTTTTATTCGAGATTTTGTAAACTGTATTTTCCAATGTCACAAAGAATTCCTTTATAACTTTATCTTCTAAATTAAAGATACATGAACCTCGGTAATATTCGTGTTAACTGATGTGCTTTTAATTTTGATTACTATTATTTCGTTAATCGATTCATATTCAAAAATTAAATTCTTCGTTTTATTTGATAACATAAACCTATCTGTTTGATGCACGTTAACTTTTACTTCAAAATGGTAGACGGTATAATATGCTGTTTTTTAAAATAATCGTTTTTCTCTCAGCGCATCTACTATTCCCTGCGATATCTGTATTTCACACATTTTAAGTCCTTGATTCCGAATTTGCACTTTTCCGACCTGATGTAATCTTCGTTAATTCTATGTAATTAATTTTAGTCGCGTTTTCTTCCTCTAAGTGTATTAAGCATATATTGCCCTAGGGTCAACGTTGTTTCTACGGCCAGTAGTAGTATATACTCCACTGCTACTGTAAATATAAAGTGGTGCCGGCCGCTAAGCGAATTGCATAGCAAAACACAATTTTTGTTCAGTTTACTCATTATATAACCTCCGCCAAGATAGTTCATGTGGAAGTTCTTTACATCACACCGATGATAAATACTTAATAATTGTCGATGGGTTCGCAATAGAGCCTTTAGAGAAATTTTTCTTCAGTAACCTCCTCAGGTACTTCCTGCGCTAGTGGAATCCTTAGTTTTCTATCCTCCACTTCCGGCCTTACTGCCCCTTCAGTGACCCTACCGAGAGAATACACTCCGACGGCATCGTTTAGAAGGATCGGCGAATAATACTCAACCCCTCCATCAGAACAGGGTAGGTCCGCCAGAAGGGACAAGACGATGATAAAGAAAAAGAAACCGTTACCTTCATTAAAATTTATTTCCTATAACAATTCCAAGACCGAGTTTTTTTTGAAAATGAATTTGCAGAACCGCGTTGGAAATATTTACGAATTAAAAGTGAGCTATTTGGAAAAAAAATAAAATTTAGTACTAATCGTAACTCTTTTAAAAGTTATTCTGATTTTATCAAACACATCATCGTTTTGGTCCATAATTCTGAAATGTTTAAAGATGTATATAAATCCAAAACAAAAAAGTTGGTACATACAACAGTTATAATTTATCATGACCATTAAGGAATATTAATTTTATAGCCAGTATCCGATTGAAAGTTAATTAAAAAATTTTGATTTTTTTCTCGCACATATATATATATATTTCGTACTGCAGATATAACCAGATGCTCGGTGTGTAGTTTTTTTATCTTACTGCCATTATTGTTGCACTTTTTTTTTTTTTTTTTTATCACAAAATATATTCTCTTAATGTCGTTATAAAATTAAAATTTATCACAGAATAGTTGTAGTTCCGTTTCGTTCAAACGGATTTTAAAGATTATTTTGCTTTGAGAGTTTTTTTTTTTAAAGTAAGAATTTTCATTTTAACGCGAATTTAAATAAAGCAGATTTTTAGAATTTTAGTTACACCACTATTCCTTACGTATATAGGTTACCTATACTTTGTGACGCATTACAAAAATTATTTTTAAAATATAGATAAAATATATGTATTTATTAATATCTGTCTAATTAATTTGTTCTATTTCAGGGATAATATTAATGGTTACAATATACGTTGTCACCATTACCAGGCAGAAATATATGCGTCACTTGAAAGGTCGACCGTTATCAAAACCGCACACTTTGTTCCCTCGTGTAACGTACAAGGATATGGATAAAGATATACTGAGCTACGTCAAATATCTTCTTAATTACGGGTTTTATAGGCTTGGAATTGAGGTGTGATATTGTTTTCACTGATACATTAATTTGTACGTAATAAAAAATTCTCAAAAAAAAAAAACTAAAAAAAAAAACGAGATCTTAATGTAAAATTATAAAAAAAGATTTAATAGTATCACAAATGTATACTTGAATTAAATTGTACATGATCACGACTTCGCAAGCCTATACTTCTGTAATGTCAGTCGATAATTAAGTATCTTCTATCGACGTTGAATAGCTAGACACCTGTGAAAATCCTAGAGCTCGGTAGGAAATTTTAGTACCGTTTAATAGAGTCAAAGCCGAATAAAACCGATGAACAGCTCTTACTTGTATGTATAAATGAAAATGAAAATGTGGAAAATGATATTCGACATATTGTAAGTTTCGAAAAATGTAATCTTAGAAATATGCATAATTCAAGTGGTAAGTTACCAAGATGGCTTCCACGGCTATAAGTAAATCTGTAGAGCTGACACCGGTCGAAATGAGCAATTCAATTAAAGTCTCCACTTTTTGATTTTCAAGAACGTTCCGAATCGGACTCCTTTATGCACAATTATCGCACGACTCTGTTAATTGTAACAGATAAAACTTTACATTGCCTTAAACAACATAAATATGTGTAATTTTTTTAATTTTTTTTTTTTTTTTTACCCCCCTTGGGTTTGCTACCAGAAAGCATTAGCTCAGCAAAATGGAATAGATGCATGGAATAGAAAATAAATTATATTTTTATTTTGTCGACAATGAAATCAAGGAACACCCCTAGAACAGGAACAACTGAGAAAATGGATAGAGAAAGAACATAAGAGGCGTTGAAAGGAGCAGGAAGACCAAACTTTAAAATATGATAATAAAGTAACTCACGCTCGCGAGATAAACCAGAACACTCGAAGAGCACGTGATTCGCATCACAGACATACTGGGAAGCTTCAGAATCCGATGAACAAAAGGGAGATGCAGCCAAGGAAAAGCGATTTAGAAAGAGAAGAAGAAGACTACGCGAGAAACGGAAGCGAGATAATTTAATAATTATGGACCGACGCAAACTGGGAAAATCATAGAACCCAGGATGAGAAGAAGGAACAGGATTAACCAAGAGATAAAAGGAATTAGGATTAGCGAAAAGAGAAACATAAACAGAGTGCCTAAGATGGCAGGATTTAGTTGGAAGAAGAATATTGTGTGCTGGAACCCTACTAATAAAATTTCCATTGGAAGCAGCAGCTTTAACAAGGAGATCGACGGTTACATTTCCATTATTTTTATTAAATTCTTCAACAGTTTTTTAGGTGATAAGGTATATAGTAAAAATTTCCGTTTCATACATACAGGGTTTTAAATAAAAATTTGTTACTCCGTTTTATTAACTTTACGCCTATAAAGCATACCAATCGAACAATTCAGTGCTGTTGGTATTTTAAAAAATAAATAAGAAACCTAGTCTTACATACCAGACGTCAACTATTTATCTAATAAAAGTCAAATTACACGATTATATATGCTAACTATAAGGATTCATACATTTAGAAAGTTATCAAAATACTTTTTGGTGGTAACCTACTCGTATTTTATTTGAAAATAAGAAAAAATGTGGCAAAATGAATTCAGAAATTTTAATATTTAAACGCGTTTAAAACAATTAAAAATGTCCGCCAGTTTAGGGACGTAAACATTCATCATTCTAGTGTACATAATTATGAATATTTATGTCTGAAACTGAGAGAAGTTTTTAATTGCTTTAAATGCATTTAAATATAAAAATCGGCGCATACGTTTGTTTACATTCGATTTCGTTTCAAAATAGTAGATGCCCAAAATGAGTAAAAGAATTAACTACAGTATTAATTTATCTTCTTCTTCTTCGAGTCCAGGACCGTTCTCGATCGTAGGTGACCTTATTAAAGAAATCTTTCGTATGCAAGGTGGACTAATTGTTCGGTATTCATCCCCGACCATGCCTTGATGTCGCACATCCATGAGCGCCTCCTTTGTCCGACCTTCCTCTTGCCCGATATTTTTCCTAATAATATTACTTGCAACGATGAGTATTTGAATCCACGTATAAAATGGCCAAAGTATTTCCTCTTCCTGTCTTTTATGATGCCTGTTAATTCCATATCCTTATTTCCCATCATCTGCAGCATTTCTTGATTCGTCTTCTTTGCTGTCCATGGGATTCTTAGGATCCTTCGAAAGCCGCCAATCGATTCATATTGCTCTTCTTTAAGGTCCAACATTCGCATCCATATAACAACGTACTCCACACGTAGCACTTAAGAATTCTTATACGCAGTTCTAAATTTAAATCGTGTGTTGTGAGTGTTCTCATCTTGCTGAAGACCTTTCTTCCTTGTTCAATTCTACACCTAAGTTCGACATCAGTGTTGCCTTTATTATTCACTTGAGTACCGAGGTACCTAAATTTTTGTACGCTTTCTATTACTCCGCCGCGAATAGCAACATTTGGAACTGCTTCTTCTGTCTGAGAAACAACCATTATTTTAGTCTTTCTTGCGTTTAATGAGATCCCATATGTGCAGCTGACATTTTCAACTCTTTGAAGAAGTGCTTTTAAGATCTTGTAAACTTTCTGCAATGAGTACTGTATCGTCGGCGTATCGTATATTGTTAATTTTAACTCCTCCTATTTTGATGCCCTCTTCAGCGTTTTCCAAAGCTTCCATGAAAATCTGCTCAGCATAAATGTTATTTTAATTTATACTATTCTTTTCAATAATTTGAATGAAAAAAAACGATAAAAATAAAAAGACATTACTTTAATCGCGCGGCTGGTATACAGAATTAAATTAAAAATGTACCGATTGATTTATCGATATTTGAAACTAGAAATGCTAAATGTTTCAGCTAACGTTGATAAGTATGGTGGTGTTGATCGGTACTCGATTAGATTTTTACGCTCTAGTGTACTCGTTTTGGTTACTTTTATTCATTATCATATCGAGGAATACGTTAAGCAAAATCTGGTATATATTTAATATATTTGTCGCCATTACTATACCGCTGCAGTACGCCATTGTTGTTGGTCCGCCGCCATATTTATGTTTTGGTAAGATTAATTTCAGTAATAATCTATATTTTTAATTGATTAAACGGTTCGTTTTAGAATTTTAATTCTCGTAAGTTACAGACTTGTTTCGAAGTTACATATCATGTACAATATGCATTTTCGTTTATTTTTTACAGAATTTTTCTTTGCTTATTACAAAGATTGGTCAACCACCTTCGAATGGCTTTACCTGCCACATATGGGTATTAAACCAGATTCGCATAAATTAATATGTAAGTATATATGTGATTTTTGAAACAGAAATTGTAAGCCTGTTTTTACCGTCACGGCAGAGTGATACATAATTCCGTAATCGTAAGATTTAGTCAAACATTTTATAGGAGTAAAAACTGTAATTTCTTTTAAAAAAAGGTCCGCGTGTATTTAATTTTTTTTTTTTTTTTTTTGAATCAAGCTACATGCACACATGAACCTCATTTTTTCTGTGTTATATAACTTCGTTTCATAAATTTTTACGACATGCTGTGTCACATGGTATTTAGCAGTATTTTACTTTTAGGCGCCCTTAATTATATATTTTTTCAAGGTTTTAGTAAAAGTTTTCTTTTCTAAAAATAATTACAATCGGAGGTGTTGTGCACGATGAATTAAAGCAAAACAAAAAATCATCAAGTCCGTACGCAAAATATATGCGATTATGTATATTATAATTAACGGCTTTTACATTCTAAAAAATGAGTATTAAAGTAATGGATAAGATGGTGAAAATGCAATTCTTTTGTCTATAGCGCGTGCACGTATCTTTTCCTGATCAGTAAAATTGTTTGACAGCTTCTCCCGTATCTTCCTTACTATAATTGCGTATTTTTCTGTTTATTATTGATTTTCTCGGTATTTTCTTCCAACATGAATTTTTTTAAAATTCCAAACACTAAAAATAGGCAATAGTATTGTTAAATTGATTCATCTCAGAAAACGACATCCCAGGAACATTTTAATCGTGAATTTTAAAAACTTTTATTCGCCATATTTATCGTTTTTCCTAGGGTTTAAAATCTCTGTTAGATCTGTAGAATTCAAATTTTATAATACCGTCCTCCCTAATTTTGTGTCAGTTTATAAGTTCTGATTTCCTGTTCTTGCCAGTGTACGTTTGCCTATTATGTAGTTCTGCAAATGTGTTTTTTTTTTTTTTTAGATACATTACGAAATACTGTCCTAGTTCGTTTTCCAGCTGTTCATACTTTACTTTTAGACACTCTGTCGCTGAGTGCAGCAACCTTCAGAATACACCCCTCTGTCGTAATTATTCCATCTTGCTAGAATAGATAAAACAAAAGAACATTCAACTCAAAATCGCCTTTGAAAACATCTCTTTCCAAAAGACTTCTAAATTTAAAATATGCAGTTTAGTTTTTTATGTCTTTTCGCATATTTTAAGTCAAACTTGCTAAATGGCAAAAGCTGAACAAAAAAAAAAGTCGGTAGCTTTTTCTTTTGTTCTCCTTTTTAATTCGTATTCATGTCCTAAATTCCCCAATCCCGTAATCCTCAAAAAAAAATTTCCTAAATTCTCGCTCCAGTTTCCTTCTCTTCCATCTAACTGCAAAAATATGGGCTCTTAACAGATCTATTTCTCTTTCAACCCATTTTAATAAAGAAAATGTTCTCCCCTCTATGCCAATCAATAGTTATCCTTGGATACTCCTAATTCTTCTCTCTCTATAATTGGAGAGATATCTTTACGACCATTATTGAGCTACTTGCTCCAAATAATATTTATTTCAGTTAGGTTCTCTTAAAATAACGCGAAAAATCAAAAGATTCGCAGCCGAGTCTTTTTGTATCCGTTTTTTTTTTTTTTAACGGCTCTTCTCATAATCTTTCTACTGATTATGTGTTTATTTACTAATACTATAAAACATTTGGGTTAGTTATGCCCGAATGTATAATTTTAACTTTTAATATTCCATTTTTCGTTTTCCTTTTGTCAGTTAAATGTATCAATGCTAAAGTAGCTATAACTACTTCCAGTCTACAAATGTCCTCACGTTGAAATGACCTACACTATCTCCGGTCTGAGCTGTGTTTATATTATTACTAGCAGTTAACCGCGGCTTTTCCCGCACATTTATCGTCTTTCTTTGATCATTACTATCATCTTTTAATTACCTCTTCAACATTCCATCAATCTTATACTATTTATTTATTCAATAAACTTTACAAAACTTACCCGTTTGCTTCCTTGGATTTGAAATATTAATTATTATTCTGTTTTAATCAATTTTGCGTACAAACAAAGCCGTATAATATTACACGTTAACGAAGTTTTTTTTCTTCCAAAATTTTTATTTATATTTGTAAGTTCTTTGTTTTGTTACTATTTTTTTTATTATTACTGCATTAATATTTTAATTAAATACATTTCAAAATGATTTTAAACATGCAGCATTCCAAAAGTCCGAATATTTCACTTATCTGTTAAATATTCGATTTTACTTTTACATAAAGTCCAGCGGTATGTGGCTTAAATCTTTTTCAGTGTTTAGAAGCATATTGTACGATACTTTTTCGCATTTCTGCTCCTAATAAAATTCATTACTTGTAAATAAGATCGAGACAAAAACACACAAACACACCATCTCTGTCTATGTATTTTAACATAATGAGGAACTATTGTAATTCATCTAAATTCAAATTAAAGTAAAACGGTCTCAGTAATTGTGGTATTTAACAAATCTTACAGGAAACCCTTTCGAATTACGGCTGATCGTATTTTCAGCCGCCAATTAATATCGATTAATTTAGGTATACGGGTTCTTGGATATTGCACTTCCCGCGCAGTGTGATAAATTAATTTCAGCGCTTTGAACTTTTAAAGCAAATAATAAATATAATTAAATAAAATGTTGTTTTAGGGGATTTCATTGTACTGTTATTGGTGACAAGACAGACTCGAGTTTTCAATCTAGAATATCAGTACCGGAATAACGAATACCCTGGTGGTTCGAATAAAAGTATTATTCACGAAGTTGAAAGTCCGTCGTACGTAAATCCAGTACCGGACTATATATCTTGCAAAAAGTACGCTCAATAAATACTCCTAATTTATAATTTTTTTCGAAATGAAACTCTCACAGTGTATGTAGTAAGTCAAAAGATAGGTTAAAAGAATACAGCTGACGGAGCGTAAAGGAAACAAAAAAAAGGGCAAAGCGAAAATGAGAGTTTAAATTACACGAGAGATGGCTTGCTGCCTTCGCAGTGTGAACTGATGCGAGTATAGGCTAATATTTACTTACGCAAGTAGAGTATGTGTGGTCACTGCTGACTCATATCAGGTATAGTAAAAGTTAATAACTTACGCGTTGTTTATAAATTAAAAGGATAAAAACAAATAAGATCCTAAATAATTATATAATTGTTTTATTTAAATAATTCGATTTTTTAGTGCCTTATTATTTTTGGTAATTTAATGTGTTGCATAATTGAACGACTTTATATTAAGGCAACAATAAATATTAGTTTTGCAGTGTATTCAAGAGTTTCACCTTTGTTACTTCGTTTCATTGAACGTTAAAAGTATTGTTTATCTAATTCAAAAATTATAACGGGTGTAAATTATAAAACGTATCCCATTCTGCACCATTGATAAATAATTCGCTGTAGTAATCTCGCTTATGTTAGTCACAGTTTTTTTTTTCTTTTATAGATTTTTTAATATTGTGTTTTCTTTCCCGCTCAGGTCTTATTTGGATATTGTGAAACATGTGGTGCTTTGTTCGCTGATGTGGCTATCGTGTGCCGCAGTGTTTATGGCTGGTACAAATAGCGTGACGTTGTTTTCACTGGGTTACGTGATCGCGTCTTTTTTGCTTTTGTGGCAAGGCAACGATTTTTATCTATTGCCAATCACTACTATTTTGAAAACGTACGTAATATTTAATAATCGAGTACCGAGAATGATATTTTACCAGATTAATAAACGATTTCTGTTCTTATTATTATCGAATTTTGTTATGAAATTTCGGATACTAGGTTCTATTTTTTTTTACATCATAACGGTATATTATACCGTAACAGCGTTAACTAAAAAGTAATGCACACATGACCATAGATGGGAAATAAGAAAAGATATCGGGATGGGATAAAAAAAAATAATAATAATAAGGAAAGTACAACTCTTTACCTTTAAATTGATGTATTTATTTTTCCACATAGTTTCCACTTACACTGATATACTTTCCCCAGCGTGCGACAAATTTTTTTCATTCCGTCAACTAAAAAATTTTTCATCTTTTTTTTTTTTTTTTTTTTTTTGATCCAAGACTTTACTGCCTCCTTTACCTTGTCATCTGAGACGTAATGATAATTCTTGAGGTCTCGCTTTAACATGGGGAAAAATGAAAATCACACGAAGCCAAATCGGGCGAATAGACCGAGTGGGAAATAGGCATGAACTTCAGTTCGTGCAGTGCTTCCTCTTGTTTACATCAGTTAATAGGCTCGGAACCAACCTGGAGCAGATTTTCCGGATTCGCAATATGCTGTTGCATGATTCGACGGTCACTTTGAACTGAATCGCCCACTTTTTTGCGATGAGTTTCGTCAATCACAAAAATTGGTTGTTCGCTGCAAACTTCGTCTTCAGCATTCACTTGGCCGGATTCACATTAACGGAATTTTTTATCACTCTTCGATTCATCACACTTGTATGCCCACCATAAACCGCTTATTAAGCGACGAAAAATATCGGTAGGATTAACGTTTTCAACGTTTAAAAATTCAGCCAATGCACGTATTTTTTAGTGCCGATACTCGTCTCCATCGCAACAACTGCTGAATGCAAACCTGAAGAGCTATTTTAACGAAACTTTATTTACTGGTAATGGGAGGAACTTGTTATGCTATCTCGCGGAGCTCTATAGATTGTTTTGTTGTTCTTTTATGGTCGTGCGTGCATTATTTTTCAGCCAATCCTCGTACATTACAAATATGTAATTTTATTAGGGAACACTAGTAAATAGTACTAAACCAGTCTTTATGAATATTTTAATATTTATCTAATCATCTCATTTCAAAATCTCTTGAATTTCTTGAAAGTGTATTTATTTGTATCGTATAAGGCGTTAAGAATAATTAAACGCGGATTTTTGTATTTTATTATATATTAAATTAAATTTGTTTGTGCGCATTAATATCTGAGCAAAATTTTTATCAAATTACTAATTATTGATGAGTTAATAGGAATAGAAACTGATTTATTTTTAAATGTCGAATTTCTATTTTCAGCGCTTCATATTTATAATATAATTTGAACGTTTTTAACAAATGATGCTTCTAGATATGAATGCGTAGATATTTGGGATCTCATGATATCACGCGAAGAATTTCTAGACCGTTGTTTCTAGTTCAACAATATTATTATACAGTTCTGTCTATAATAATTGGCTACCAGAGAAATCTGGGCAAGTAAAGGCGGATCCCAAGTAAAAAGGAACTGGCCCCAGTATTCTCCTTAGATCCATTAGGCTTAGTACATTGTAAACCTTAACTTCACAATCCCCGACGCCCTGTTAAAGGGTATGGGACTTACTTTACTTTTAGTATTCTTCAGTATATCGACGCTGTAATTATTAAGTATAAACCTACTTTTATTTAGGCCTGAACGAGATGCTTTTACATGCGATATCTGTTTTAATGAAATTTACTACCGTTTTCATTAAATTTTATCTCCCAGTAGTAGTAGCGTATTTTTCTTTTATTTATGTGGCCTGTCTGCTAAGTTCCCATTTGAAATCAAGGTGACGAACGTTTGTAGCATGATTAAGACTGTTCTGCGTAATGTTATTTAAAAATTGTAAATAAAAGTAACGAAATATACATTATGTTCAAACAGTTTCTTTTCTATTTACACTTCTTCTTCTTCTAAGTACAGGACGATGATGACTAAAGTAAGATACTTAAGTACGTATTTTCTTCGCGTCAACGTGGCGTCTAAAAATAGCATCGATACAAGTATCGTTGCATGTGCTTGAAAAGTCCGCATCATTTTTAATTTTTATCGATTCCCATTTTCGCGTAGAAATTGTAAAAATTCTATTCCTTGTACATATCAATGCTCAGAACACCACTCGAAGTACTATCGGTAAAAATCGTCCAGATCTATACACAATCCCTTCAGTTTCGGACTATAAGCAGGTAGATTTAGAGATTCGACTGATATTTGGCAAGGAAGTGTTGTTAAAAATATAATAAGAGTAGCACTTGTTTATCGTCAATAGCGGTCTAGATGGAACGTATATCTCCAATACTGTCGTGCGAGCTGGATATTCTTTTAGTTTTCATTTCCTTTTCATTGTATTTCAGCATCTCGTATGTAATCGAATTCAGGGCGGACAAATATTCCACATTTTCGAATATGCCGATGTATTGTTTGTTCCTTCGTTGGAACCGAGAGACGATACGAAAGCCGAGCTTGCAAAAGTTCGATCGATTTCGATCCACATTTCGGAAAACGAAAAAGTAATTTACAAGGCTGAAAGATAAAATCAATAGCGAAATCTTGTACACGTGCACAACGAAAGATTGATAGAATCCTAACGAAAATGATCAAGAACATTTCGACTTGCTTCTCTGATCGCTTTCAAACGATGACGTTAACTTCGTTTCCTTTATCGCGAGAGCGGTAAAATCGATTATTTTTATCTCGGTTCGTAATATATAACCCACTTAATGAAATGGCGCGCGAAAGGGTTACGTAAATCAATTATTTCTCATGACTCTTGTAACGTAAACAGTCGTGTCGTAGATACGGCCCCGCGATTTATAAATCGCATTCGTGCACGCTTCTGCAGCGGAAACACAAGTAACAATTTTACTCGGCGCCTGCACGTTTTCTAATGCATAAAGCTGTCAGTAGTCGCATACAACCGGTGTCAATTGTTAGGTGTGTGAGGGTAGCATTTTGCGCGAATAAAACGGCTGATTTTCGGGTTTTTGAAGGATAACTATACTGGTTTAATGGTACCAGTTTCTAGATTTCGTTAGACGTAGCGTAAAGTAACGACTGAGTCGTTGAAGAAGCCGTCCGGTACGTCAGTGGAGGCTCGAATCATGTAAGACTTACTAACGAGCTAGCGTATCGTATACGATAGACCCTGATCTCGTTTAAGTTTGTGCACATAAGCGCGGAGCTCGCGAGTTTTTCGGACGTTCGGTGCTCTTTATAATAGTCGGCGGATACGCACTCAATCTTTGCAACGCCTCTCACCGAATCCACGTTAAACGTTTCATCGTCAAGCGTACGAAAAAGAGACATATTATTTCGGGGAACTCGCGGTCGACGAATTTGCGAATCACGAACCGGAACCCGATCATCGTCTGATCTTTGGGCAGTCTCCGACGCAGATCTTGGTGAGTACGGACGATTAGGCGACGTACGCGTGTCGCATCACCTGAGCGAAGGGGGACAGTAGTCGAGCGATAGCCAAAAGATCTCATAGCACAAATTTTGACGAGAGCATTTGTAAATCTAAAAGCGGTGAATTGCTACAAGGACAAAATCACGCTGGCGTTAATACTCTTCAGCCGACATTACATTTTTCCGTTTAGATGACATTTTCTCCGTCACTCGCATTCGGATTTCGTCGTCCAGTCTGTGTCGTACACTTTTTTACGTAATCGTCACCGGTCACTCTGCTCTTGACAATCTGGCCAGCGTTTCGTAGAGCTAGAGCTTGCGGCATTCTTCAATTACTTTCGCAATATCTAGGTTCGACTCGAACTCTTTACGTGCGCTCATAAAGAATTCTTCGTGCTGGTCGTAAAAAATTCGGTAGCAGTTATTGTCAAACACTTCAGTATTATCGTTACGGAACAGTACGTGTGAACGGACCATTTCTTTCTTGTACTCGTCCGTCCCGCTGAAATCATAGTTGCGGTAACGCGCGTCGTTTGTACGCGTGATCTTTCACTTCGTAAAAGTGCGATACAAACTGTGCTATAGATAGGGTCGCCAAATTTTTGAGACGATTTGCGTACTTTTCTATTCCAAATGTAGGTCGACTCGTTTACGAAATTTTTCTGTTTCCATCTGTTTCTTCGATTTTTGTACACGTGTTGTCGTTCGTGAAGCCAAGTGGTCAGAACGACTCCACTTTAAGGCTACCCTTACTTATACGTAGGTTCAAGAGATACCACAGCGCCTGCTAACTCGAAATCGCGCTATAGCTTTATGCATTTTCAACATGACCTCCTTCAGCAAGCAGATGTAATCTTTATTCCGAAATTCTCCTCTTTCGATCGGCTGAGTTCTCGCTGTAAATTACTCATTCCGCTTCCGGAATGAATTACGCATCCAACCATATTAGAAGTTAAAATCTTGGCGAGCTTCAAGTTGAAATTGTTCATGCATCGCTGCTGGATCGTTCACTTCTGGAACACTTTTGAAAGAGTAATACCGGCGCGAAAGATATTTGGATAGTAGCCATAATTTTCGACGTTGTGATGTTCCAGGAAAACGTTGAGCAAGTACAACTCTTCAAAGTCAAGAGAAAAGTACATGTTAGATGAAAAAACGGAATTTGTTGAACAAAATGACTGAAAATTTTGTGATATTTTTTCACGACGAAAAAACCGTCGAACCCAACCATAAAACATATTTTTGTCAGAAACTATGTATAAGCGTTACTACGTCCTTCGGAGGGGAAGCTCACTCATAAAATGGCGGACCCACCCTCCTACTCTGTTGCAGAATCTGTCAACACGGGTACTCAGAACATGCGGAACAATTGCTGATATCACATCAAACGTATTTGTGTTTGTTAGTTTAATACTCGTATAATGCAAATCGGGGCTTGTGAAATTGGAAAAAAAACTGCCGGTTTATTTTCGCAATTGATTGTTCTAGCTAAAAAAGTTTCTCACATTGTTAAGAAGAAAAAGGTAGAACATTTTCTTGTTCTCTTCCCCGCGCAGCCCTGCTCGATTTTTGTATATGACGACAAATCAGTCGTAAAACTTAATGACGTTAATTTTTCGCAGGATTTAAAAGTTTTATTTCATCTAATAATACGCGATTGTCGTTTTTTAGCTGGAATCGGTTAATACTATACAACGTGACCGTTATTCTTTGTAAAGCGCTGCTACAAGTGCCCGGATGTATTTTCACCGATAAGGTACAGCAAGAGGCGTGCTGGATGATGCAGTTGTTTGGGATAGTTTGCATTAAAAGTTTTTCCGGTTTATCCAGTAAGTTCACCGTCGATTTTATTTTAAATGTTTACATTTTTTCCATGAACACATTGTTTTGTTAATTCGCAGTTTAATCAGGTAAGCTGCATGCGTGAAATGAAATTTATCAACTTCGAATTGTCGAAAAACGAATGAAAAATAGAAAAATGTTCAATGAGACATCTGTTCGCTGAAATGAATAAAATCGGTACCAAATTTCTACACCTTGTTGTTCCGGAATCGGATTTTAATGATTTGTTGTTCGTACCGATCAAGCTAATGTAAATTTTTCTCTCTGTTGCAGTTGCGGAATCTACGAGTACAATTGTACCTGTTCCATCTACAACCACCCCAATTGATACCTGTCCGTTTCCCGAACAGAATGCTGGTTTAGCCTGGGATACTTTATGCTTTATTTTGCTGATATTCCAAAGAAGACTGTTCTGTAGTCATAATTTCGTTAGAATAGTTGATGAGGCGAAAGCTATGGCGATTTTAGCAGCGAGGTTAATGATTTATTTTATAACGCGTTATTCGAAGCTGTACCTATATTCAGTTATTTTCTTACGCTATTTCTTTAATTTAATCGATGTCAATGCAATAATGTGAATTTATTCCGTACCGATAAACGCAAAACTTTGACATTAAATCTTAATTATGTCACGTAATACGAGCATAAAATTACTTTCCACTTATTTTTATTTAATTATTTTTACAATTTAAAAATAAATATTACTTTGTCGTTTTATTTGTGCTAGTTAATCCATAACATTTTCTGATGATTCGAATTTGAACGTACAATAATTAGACTTCATCGAAAAATATATATGTTAAAAATTAATCACCTACATATTTCGGAAACACAGTCCCATATTCATGATGTATTACAAAACTAAAAATTAACGAACCGCAACGTATAAATTTTAAATATCCTGACTTTATAAGATGTAGTTTATTAATTTTTATTTATGTAATACATCATGAATATGGGACTGTGTTCCCGAAACATGTCGGTGATTAATTTTTAACATATATATTTTCCGATGAAGTCTAATTGTTGTTTGTTCAAATTGTTTTATGTTCAGACAGTTTAGTGTTTTATCTGTAAAATTTTCTAGTTGTAATTACGGTTTGAAATAATTTAAAAGCAACTAGTATTTATAGAGCCAAACTGATGACTAAGTGATAGAATTTTTTTTTTTCCTTTTTTATATAACGTGCTTAAAATTACGTCCGTTAGTGACTTCAATTTACATAATAACCACGAGATGATTTAATATTATTATTTTTGAATATAGAGGAGCTGAATTAATAGCAGAATTAAGTCAAAAGAAAATACAGAAACAACAGGAAATTGAAAAAACCGTTCTGGAAAAAATCAAAAACAAAATGGACAGCATAAAAGCAGCTCAAAAAAAAATACAAGGAGCACTGGCTAGAGAACCAGTGAGTCATCATGAAGGTTTGTAACTGTCAAAGTGCATTTTTTTTCTTTCTTTACTTTTTATACTTGTGCTATATTAAAGAAGGAAAACTAAGTGTTTTACGCGTATTTTTCTTTTTTATTTGTAACGTATTCTAAATTTCATCGGATACATTTCTTCTATCTCGGCAAAACAGTTTGTTTACTTTTTTGTTACCAATTAATTCTTGAAAATTTTGTATTTGAAAATTCATAGATTTTTGTAAATATTTAAAAATTTATTAAAAGCCGTCAATTGCGCTTATTTGAGAAATAATAAATCGCAAGGGGTTATATTTGTCTATAACTAAAAATTGACGTTTAAATAAAAATAATAAAATCGGAATCATAGAGCTCAAAATGCAACTGTCATTAATTTTTTTTTTTTTCGAAATATATAAATACAAAAACGAAACATGAAAAAATAACAATTCAATTATTTATTTTTAAGGTGTTAAAACCTAAGTTATATGTAGAACTAGTTGAATTGATTACATTAAATATGAATTATTGTGCACAAATTGTGAGTAATATATAATATATGCAATATGTACAAGGGGTCCGTCTGATAACAAATTAAACGGTAATGTGGCATCCGTAATAACAAATGTTGCTTCCTATATTTTGTAATCTGTTTTATTTTCTTTTTTTCTAAAAGGTCAATATTAGCATATAAAATAAACCTTAAGCTGACTATGTCACTATTTTAAACAAATCTGTAAATTACATTTTTTGATAAACAGTAATTGTAAGATTTGCAAAATAACAAAAATCTTAACTAGTATAAAACTAGTATTATTGAATTTCTTGTCTCATTACAAATCACGGAGAATGGTAATAAAACTTGAATTCATAATAATGGTTACTGAAAATTGTTAAGAGTTGATAATAATAGGGAAAAAAATACCATTTAGGCATTTTATAATTAATTACGATTTCAATATTACATGTAATCTTTGCTCAACTAGAGTGGAGCGTAACAGATTACTTTTAATAATTATAAAAATGATTCTTGCATTGCGACTATTTAATTCTCGATTATATTTCAAAATCGTAATTAATAATTATTATAATGCATAATTTTGGAAATAATCAGATTTGTCAAAGAAATCGAATTACCCTTCATAAAAATTAATCGGTACGGACAATTACACCAACAGAAAGTAACTTTAATGTTTAAATGTCTGAATTTAATGCACACAATTACGTTTAACAAAAAATATTAAATAGTACGTTAATTAATTTTAAAAAATTCATACTACTGAAAAATTAAAACTACTATTATTCGCTTGATATTTAAATATTAAGATATTATTGTATTCGTGTAATGTCCGTACTGAATAGTTTTGTCCAAAAGTAATACGCAATACCTGTGATAAATTCAATTGCTTCGTAATTATTCGTGAATTATTACTAATTATGATTGCTAAAGTATAATCGATTACACCCAACTCCTCTGGGTGAGACTATAGATTCTTTAAAAAAAAAGGAAAAGAAACTTATGTGAAAAAAATATTCAACAAAAAGACTAAACTAAACTAATTTACTCCGTATTGAGGTGGATTCGTAATAGCTAAAATACAAATTTTAAAATAATGAGTACATCTAACGGATTGTTATAGAAACTTTGCGTAGTGTGATATTAAAAAGAGTCACAACATGGAGCCGTCACGAGCCAGCTATGTCACCTTTGTCTTTTCTGCTTTACGTCCTGCAGACCATCAGTGTTAATGTGGCACAATGTCATATCCAAAGATTTATCAAAAATATCGTAGAACAATTTGTCTTTCTCGTATGCGTTTGGAAAAAATATTGTCTATAATTTTTATTCATTGACTGTATACATACGTTCAATTAGCTAAAACGTTATATCGTTTTTTATTATGATCTAGATAATATTAAATAAATGATTATAAGTCGCCCTTAATCGAGAATATTTTTATTATCTATTAATGGTGACTTATTTTATTCTTTCAGAAGTTAGATTTTTTTTTTTCTAAATATTGAAAAGCTTCTTTAAACGAAAAGAAAAAAAGTCTTCAAAAGTTATTGTTGTTTTTACGACCATATTTCTTTATGTACATTTTTGAAAGAAATGAATGTTACAATTTTTAATGGAAATCGATCAATTTACAGTGCTTAATATATAAACAAATTGCATATTTTCTAAATATGTAACACTTGAGTAAGTCCAATTTATTACAATTATAAAAAATTTGTTAGCAAAAAATGGGGAAATAATTTTTATAATTAATCACCAAAAGTAATCAATTATTACGGCAACCCTGTTTTTTTTTGTTTTTCTTTTACGGGGGGGGGCGGTCGGAGTTAGATAATATAAAAGAACCAAGTAGGGGAATGACGGACAAAGAAGCGAATGACAAGATATACGAATCACAGTAAGGAGCAGGGACGCCAAGTGCTAAGAGTTAAGAGTAAAAAATAGATCGTTCGTTTGAGAGGGGCAGACGTTCAAAAACAATATGGTTAAAGTGACAGAAAACCTCATCGTTGGGATGAAGAGAGCAGGACGGAAAAAATGTTAACGATAAATGAAAACGAGAAAAAAGTAACAATAAATGGTTCAGATGTAAGTGAACAATGGAAACGATGGCAGAACGCCGAAGTAATAGGAAATCAAGGAACCGCGAGTTAGAAGGAAACGTAGGTTAAACAGTCTAAATATATTATTAGAAGAGGTCGTAGCATAGATGTCAAGCCAGTATTATGAATTTTTTTGAAAAAAGATAGAAGATTTGAACCTGGAATTTTAGAGAAGAAGATAGACGAGTAAACAGTCAAGCCAGAGAATCAGCCAAATCATTGCCTTCTGAGCCTGCATGATCAGGAACCCATAACAAATCGATACGGATTGAATGAAGAGAAAAAGGATTATAAATGTGAGAGCGTATGAGAAGAATGATAAAATGACAAGAGTATGGAGAAAAGCAAAACATATGATCTGAAGGGCACCCATGAAATCAGAGATAATTAAATAATTTGTGAACAAGCGATAAGAGAAAACATAAATAACAGAACGTAGGATAGCCATGAGCTCGTCTGTAACTATGAAACAAAAGAAAGGGATCCTAAAGGATTCAGAGTGATTAATTTCTGGGAGGATAAAAGAGGCTCAAACTCTACCAGAACTTCTAGATATTCATATGTAGAGGAAATGAGGAATTAATAGTGTTAAATAGTTCCTGCGTAACGACGGTTTGAGATAAAAATTCGGACGGTAAGGACAGGTGAAGAGAACCTTAGGGGCGAATGCATGAGATTAGCGAAGTCGAAAGAGAAATAGGGAAAGTTTGAAGAGAAGATTATATAAGGAGAGTAAGAACTAAGTCGTAAGGGGAGATGTGTGCAAAGATAGGAATTTTCTTTGAAGTAAAACGTTAGTTCTTTATAATATGGATATAGAAAGAATTCGGAAGACGTCAGCGGTAAGCGATTTGCGAAGAAACAATATCCTAAATAGGATCTACGGATGAACAGGGGAGACGTATTTGATTCAACAAGAATTGCAGAATTCGGAGAAGGCTTAAGAGCTCCAAGACGAAGACGAAGACGAGAATTTTGTATTAATCTAATTTAGAGAGAGGAATTTTAAACCATTACAATAGATAAAGAAACAGTAATCAAATTTGGAACGAATGATAGTTTTGTACGGGGTAATCGGTATATATTTAAAATAGGCTACAATAATAGGAGTAATAAATAATTTTTGTAATAAAATACGAATTATGAAACAATGCAAATTGAAAAACTGTTCGATAATTGAAACCGAACATATCCTTCTAATTGTCCTTTATTTTATTTAATATATTTCTCAGTTTCTTTCTTATTTTTAGCTTTGCTTATTTTCTATAGACCGAGTATAATATATTAATTAACGTGTATATGTATCATTTAATTTAGTTTCGTTAATTAATAAATTACGCGAATAAATGATGATAAAATATATAGCGCAAAAATGTGTAGGATCCGTTTGAACCTACAGGAAATTCTGATATGGTATACTTTTAATAAGAGCGATGATTACAATTTCTGAAATAATCGAAAATAGTTTTTGTTTACTTTTGTGATGTTAGCATTTTTATTTTTTAATTGAATAAACAGAGTTGAAAGCTCCGCTAGCTCGTGAAACATCGGCTAGCATAACATCGACAATATCCCAACAAGGATTTCACACTCCCGTCGAAGATGATCTACCAACACTAACGTCGCGTCCTAATTCTTACTTGCAACCGCCAACTCCGCCGTCGGCCAATATGACCATGTCGCTGGAAGCGTATCTGGAGCCACAAAGAATGTCGTTCGGCTCTCCACCTCCTATATTCTATCGAGCTTTATCGTATGAGGAATCTCTTCCGTTGTGTTCTCACGCCGATTATCGTCATTACACGTTCGTTAGATCGGTTTCCCAACGACGACAGTCTAGTTTCGGAGTAACTCCTTCCTGGTTAATAGCCAGAAACAACCGGCGTTCTCTTTCCACGTCATCTCATCATACATGTATCGTAATATTTTCATACTTCTAATACGCCTAAAGAGCTCGTATGCCTCACGCCAATCAGTGTCGCACTTAACATACACTGAAAATTATTCTACTCAGCTAGAAGATATGAAAAAAGAAACTTTTTAACACCAGCTTCTGTACTATTACTTGTACAGTGTAAATAGTTATTTCCTTTGTATTATTGAAATTTAACGATCGCGCATTAGCTGTACATAGACCGACAACGTCCAATGTAAAATATCGATTTTTGATGAATAATCTTATGAAAGGTAAATCAGACAAAGGCGTATTATTTATTAATTTTGAACAATTTTCTAGAGCAGAATAGAAATTTAGAATTACTCTTATTACGAATATGCGTTATTAATTAGCAGTTTCGAGAACTGTGAAGACTTCCGCATTGCCACCGAACGTGTATCTTGGAATTACACGTCACAAAAAAAAAGCAACAGAAATACGATGAATGTGATGTTAAATTCTTTTGTTTCATTTTTGTATTTCGCGTTTTGTTAAAAATTACATTTCAGGCTATTTTATAAACTTCATTGGAAAAAGTTACTTTCACATATTTCCTTTCTCTGATTTTGCGAACCCTTATGAGTTTTTCTTCGACTTTATTATTTTTAACGCTGTGACTTATTGACGATTTAGCTGAAATCACAAAACAACAATTTAATTTCAACTGAAATTTAAAAAAAAAAAAAATTTAAACGGAAAAAAATTAAACTAGTATTTTTTAATTTGCCTATATACATATATATATATAATTGTATTTTAAATTTGTCCTAAAATTTTCGATTAAAATTGTAACAAAATTTGCACGACTACGATAATTTTTTATTTGAAACATTTAAAAATATTATTTTCATACCAATTTCGCATTATGGATTTTTTTTTTTTTTTTTGCAGCAAAAATTATCCTTGAAAACTGTTATTTTATCATATTAAACTTTATTGATTCTTTTTTTTTTTTTCCTTTTTATAGAAAATGAAAAATTCTATAGTAAATGTAAGTCGTAAAATTAAATTCTCTTTTTATTGTTATTTTGAATTTTTCATACACGTTTGTACTTAAATTAAAATAATTAACATACGTCATGGAAAGAATGAGTAAAACAAGGTTAATGAAACTAATCAGAATAATTAGTTTTGATCTGTTTTTTTTTTTTATTTGTATAGTAAAAGTGTCCGTTTGTTTTTGTAACGTATATTTTAAGCTTTCACGTTGAATTCGACTATAGTTTATTGTCGAAATGAACAATTCGTGCGTTACATCCACTAAACACGTATTCCTAATGTACCGAGAATGCTTTTATAATACCGTCGCTTTTGTACATATCTTAACTGCAAAAAACCGTAATGAGCTTAATGAATACTTTTTTTTTTGTTTCATAAACAGATTAATCGGATAAGGAACGTTGTATTTAAAAAAAAAAAGTATTTCATTCATGTTCTTACATAAAAAGTAGACCTCTAAAATAGTTCTAGTAAAATCTTACCTAACTATATATACCATAAAAAAAAGACACAATTGAATAAAACTGTAATGATTGCAGCTGCTACTAATTGGTTAACGAGGTGCTAGATTTTAAATATTAATTTTTAAAGTGTAAAAGTGCTACAACGATTTTTTCAAGTTCCAATCAATTAGAAATATCAATAATTTTTATATTTCTACTTGAACGGAACTTAAAGAGAAATCTGTATAATACTTTAACACTTTAAAAATTCATTTATTATAGTACTCCTGGCGAATCGATTAACATAATCCCTTACACATCAGCCAAGTAATTTTAACTTTTCTGCAATTTATTCAATAATTCTAATTTTTTTTTTTTTATTTTTTATATTATTTGTGACACGAAACTACGTGTACATATGCTTTAGTTTTATTATTAAACTAATTCAGCATAGGTATTTTTTTGTACTATATGATATACCTTCATTGTGTACAGTTGATCTACTGAATAATATTAATATTATATTTAAATAGTAAAATTTAATAACTTCACCAGCTATCGTTTACGTAAATTATTTATAAACAGCGTGTTAAATACGTTTTATTTTTAACTTCTAAACAGACATCTTAACTAAATAAAAATAAAATCGCGTTCTTTCTACAGTGTTTATGATTATATAATTTGCAGCTATCCGATCGAGTGATTATTATATGTTTGATGATAATGAAGAGATAGACATTTTAGAAAGCGCGAAAGAAGATTCTGAAGAAAATATAAACGACCTTACCGGAGCAACTCCGACACTTGGAAAAGTAAACTGAGTAGTTTTAATTAATGTCTAATACGCATATTTACTAAAATTTCGAATAAAACGACGTACACCTCCTCTTTTATTTAATTTATTATATGTAAAAAGTTCAATCCGTCGTAAACTAAACGTAATACTTAAATATTATTAACTGCTGTTTTTAAATTATAATTTTAAATGAAACTAATTATAAAGCTTATAAGTTCTTAAATAATCAGATTAACATGCATTCTGTTTAAAAAGTGCCTAGAATTTGATGATAAAACAAAATACTAAAATTATCGAAATTTATTTCGTCGCCTTCGAACAGACTCCGTTTGAAGTAATATATACTAACGATTAATCTAATTACCAGGTCCCTTTCATAAACATTTTCTGGAATATTAGCTCGATCGAATTTTGTTTTACAAATTCAATCGAGTCAAAATTCTGCGAAGTAATAACTTGAATACTGGAAACGGGAAAAATGCAGCCGAGGTCATATGAATGCTTGATCAAGAGGACATTCGTTGAATTTTTAGCCAAAAATTCGGTCATACTTGTATGATGACGCGTTATCGTAGTTCATAATCTACGAATTGTTATTCTACAGTTCGGAGGTCTTTTGCGTGGGTATTTCCAGGTAAACACAACTCTTTCTTGACCACACAACTCCGCAATAATCAAAAAAAAGTTAGCATTATCTTAATTTTGGAGCGAATTTGGCGTTTCATTTTTCCCTCTCTATTCAGAAACCTCGTTCGCATGTCCAACTGGTAAATCTGTAATAATGTGTTTTGCGAATAAAGAATCGAAACTGCACTGCTGATCGAGCGTAACGGTTTGTTTCCGATTTTCTTTTCGAACAAAATTCGACTCTTTCGGAAAAAGCCGGGTGGCGACGCATTTCATGGCCAAATTTACAATAAGAATAGTACAAACAGTTCCGTGTAAAACCTTAAAATCTCGGGGTCGTCTCTCAACAGGTTTACATAACCATTTTCCACTGTAATTTCTTTTACTTTATTGATTCATCGACCGAAGACGTTGAAAAGCGATCGGAACTAGGAAAATCATCACATACTTATGTATTAGCCTTTCTTGAATTACCACCCGTATGCTTTCGTTTTAGATAAAAAAATTAATTCACCATAGGTCTTATCCGACATTTCCAATAATTTTGCACGCTAAAAGTGATAGTGAAAAATAATTTTAAAAGTTTTTCTTTTTGATCTTATTTGTGTGTGTGTGTGTGTGTGTATATATATATATATATATATATATATATATATATATATATATATTCATAAAAATTTAATAAATCCGTTTAGTGCGTACTTAATGTAAACAAATTTTTATTCTTAATCGTTAAAACGACATATAAGAAGCATATTTTCCCTTAACATTTGAATTGTACAAATTACAGCATTTGTTTATTTTTTGTAACTGACAGTTAATGGAAACAGTTATGAAAAAAGATATTAAAGAAGCAGTGAAGTATTCGGAACTTGATACTAGCGGATCTGATGTTAAGGGAACTTTGAAGTCCAGCAGAGGATCGACGTGTAAAACTATTGCCGATTTAAGTGACGTTACTATTTCGGAAGACGAAGATGTAAGAGTTTATTTTTTTTCATCCGTTGCAATTATTGGTGTATAATAAACTTATAAATTTCATTATAATAAAAGTGTGTACGTATTGTACGTTTTATAACAATTTTTACATTCTTAAAGCGGTACATAAAAAATAAATCAAATTTTTTACGTATTAAGTACGCGTGTATCAGAAAAGATGGGATATTAAACTTTTTTTATTTTTGTGCCATAGTTAAAATATGTAAAATGAGTAAACCACCTACTAAAGTTACATGTATGAAAAATAATGCAGTATGCATAATATATATATATATAAAATTTGATCCTTCAAACCTTGCCATAGGGAGACTCCTCCCTGGACCTCCTAAATATACTAATCTTTTATAATTTTTACGGACTAGTTGGTTTCAATTGGCTATATCATTCTTCGAAAAATAAATAAATAAATTTGTCTTATAAACGTTACAAAAAATGTTACATGATTTTCTCATTATTCGCGATATGCGAGAATGGCATAGTTGTTTATATGCGAAAATTGTTCCAAGTTACATTAAAAAATTAAAGTGTATTTTTAAACAAACCTGGTCCATCGTTTATTCTGTGTATTTTTTATTTCTTTTTCTACCGACTAACGATCACTTTTTCATAATTTTTGTTTTAAACAGAAAGATTGCTCTACTTGTCAATACAGAAGCACAGACGCTACATCTAGTAAAGATGTTACAGAATCGTCAGGCAAAGAAAGGTTCGTTTATCATATACAACATAATTCATGTGTAAATCATAATTTTCGCAATATATATAGCGAATAAAGTAAAACATTGCTCTGTGTTTTTTCTTTTTTGGCGGTGAGATTTAAGAAACATTAAATTTAGCAGTCTTTAAAAACCAGCAATTACTTATAACAATGTTTCAGTGATAAATCATATAGCTAAATGAAATAAATATTAAGTTAGCTTGAAAACTTAAATTTTCTGTTTTTAATTTTAACTCCTTAGCATTTACTCGGATGATTTTTAAAATAATAATGATAATTGCATAATACCATTTCAACACCGAAAACAAATAAATCTGCTCTTATATGATCATATTCAGTGAATCGTTTTACTAGATCCCCTATAATAATTACTTCTTCTAAACATTACCTATTTACTATTTGTAATCGTATATATTTCTTTTTTTGGCATCCGATTTATGATAAAGTTTGCTATTATGCTGCTTCAACTTATTACGTTTCTTGCCAAATAACGGTAAAACATATTCACATAAGGAAAGCGTCGCTACTACTACAACTACTTAAATAGATTTCTAACCTATTCAATTTTTTTTTTTTTTTTTTTCCAGAAAAGAATTATAAACGCAATAATATGCCAGTATGACAAACAAAAATTAGCTTTTTAAATTTTAAATCGGAAAATTAGTGAAGAATTCGCACGATTATAAATTTAATATTTGATCTGTTCTTTTAATTATATCGTTTGAATGGTAAATTTTATTTCATAGGGTCAGAAAATTGAGTAAAAAGAGTAAGAAAAGCGGAGATAAAGATGGAGATGAAAGTCCTAGCTCAGAGCACGGTAAACACAAATACATATACATTAATATTAACTGTTAAATTCGTTTTTGCCTTTGAGTGAAAGTTTAACTGTACTGGCTACACTCATCTGTTTATTGAACACTCAGATTATAATATTATTTATGGCATTTTTTTTTTTTTTTTGATTCACCGGGGAAAGTGATCTGAGAATTACTTTTTTGGCAAAAAAAAAAGTATACTCCGCCTGCATCTACTTCCTACTGCTCAATGCTTTAAACTGGACGCGGTAGGTATATGGATTATGCGTTTGTCCTGAAAAAATCTGTACGATTTAACAAATAAGGTCGTATACAAAAAGTGTAAATTAGAATATTTGGATATTTTTCTTTTTTTTTCATTTAAGGAAGTTTTGTGGATAGACCTACTATTACTATGGGTGAATAAATTTCGCGGAAGTAAACTTATATGCTGCTAATTTGTCGTTTTTCATGTCCGTCATTAAAATCACGAATACACTTTTTAGTGTTTAGTTTTGCAGTTTGCATGGTAGATACAGCAGACCCCCGGTCTTTAATCGTCACTAATAAGTTATTGTATTTCCAGTAGAAGTTTCTTGTTATTTTAACATAACTTCGATGCCGCCACGAAGAACAATTTTATTAGCTCTCATTAATTTTCAACTTTCAACGAACGATTGAAGATTGTTTAGATCGAGTATATAAAAATATTCAGAATTGTTCCATACTAGTACGCAAAATTTTGTGACACGTAGAAACTTGGCATGAAAGACTTGCACGGTTTAAGCATTTTGAGAAGTCATGAACGCAGCCTTGTATCGAAATTTCGTGGCTAAATCTCTCGTGCAATCTCTTTCAAGCGGTAAGTCTTTCGGTTAGCTTACAATATATAGTATTTTCAGTAAATGGAAAAAATAAAACAATTAAATACCTGTTAAAAGAAAATAATTTCCACGTGTACACTTCAAATTTTTTTTTTTTTCAAATACGTAAAGCTATAATTTTAACCTTTCTTTTTTTTTCTTTTTTTTTTTTGGAAAATGAGATACATATCTTTACATTTTAGACTGAATTGCAGATCTAGAAGCGTAAAGCAGAAAATCTTTCCCTTCGAATTTATATACATATATGTAATTCTGTAAATTGTGCGAAAGCTATTGTGAACTGATTTGAATATTTGATAATTAGACCAAAAGAACTTGACCCAAATTGTTGGTAAAGATAACAAAAAACGAATAGAAAAAATACGCATAAATAAAACACTCGAAGTGCCTCTTACCCCATTAAAGGGGTTTATTACATTTAATATTTTTAATTTTTTTAAAACCTCTTAGTGTATATTTGTTATCGGTTTAATGTTTCTGTCTTTTTTTTTTTATATATCACTTAATTTCGATAGCGGAATAAGTGAAGTATTTTTCATACCGCAATTTATAACTTTCAGAACTACCCCCTGTAGATTTTTTAAAGGTTTTAAATGACATTTAGCAGCACCCTGATTCCATATGAAATGACCAGCTGATATAGAGCAAAGTAAATTCTGCGTAAATGACAAGGCGGAAAATATTGCAATAAATAATAGAATAAAAAATTTAACTTTCTTATTTTATCATCGATAAATAACAGGTGCAAAAACCAACTTAATTTACTGTCAAATTTTATACCTAAATATTTGTAATATCCAACACTCTTTCAATTGCCAGATTTCTTGCAATTTTGAGATTTATATTTTCACTGGTCAAGTAATTATACGAGCTATACTATATATATTTAGTCTTTGATAAATTTACAATTAATCTATTATAGTTTATGTTTCTGTTTTGGTCTTTAACGACTTAAATTACAATTTTTTAGATTATTCGAGTGTGGAATATAGTCCAACAACAGAGGATGATAAAGAAACGACAAAATGCTTTGATAAATTTGTAACATATATTAGATTTGCTATCGCATTTATTAACAGCGCCATGGAATCGGTTATTCGACTTTTAAACTACCGATCGCGTGATTACAGATATGTAATTAAAGCTTTAGATAAAGAAAAAAGGGCTTTGAAGGTAAATTAATTCCGGTTATATATCTCCTCACGTTTTACTGTTAATATTTCGGAAAACCATTCGTATAATGATAATACTAATAATAAAAATATTATCCTTCGCGTGTTTTATCGATCATTTCTTTTTCAGGAAACGAAAAATTTAAGACTTGGTATGAGAATTATGCCGGCATTAAAATGGCAGCCAGTTCCACCGGGTACTTCTTCAGCTTTGCCGACTAGGTAAATTGGATTCATCATTTTATAACATCGAAAATATTTAACGCGGGACATTTGTCGTTTATTTTTCATTTATATAAACTGACTAGAAGCGGACTAATAATTTTTCTCCATTTTCTTTGCTGTGTAAAAAAAGTCAATTAATAAATTTAAACAATTTAACATTATTTATATAATTTTCTATAAGTAAACTGCATTAGTAGTGGTTATCTGAAAGGGGTAGTATTAAAAAAAAAGAGGTGTGGTGTCTAGAGGGGGGGAACCCAGTAGGAACGAAGTTCCTTTCACCACTTTTTGGTAGATACACAAGCATAAAGTTATTCACAAAGTATACGATAAAAAATGGCACAATATATAAATCCCGTATGAATTAAAACAAGGGCAATAAATAAATCATCAGACTCGTTGAAGTGTGGTAACGTCGCACAAAAAAAAACGCACCAATTTTCAAATTCAATAAAATTTACGCGTGTTTAGAATTGTGCTTATACAGCTAACCGCGCGCAATGCTTGCTGATCGAATCTCGATACTCGCTCGCTCGCACGCACACGTATATAATAGAAAGGGACAGAGTTAAAGAGAACGAAAGTGAAGATCGCCTGCCGGACGACGCATAACGCGATTTTCGTGACCTCGCCTTTTCTGTCAGTTTTTATTCCTACCGACAAGCCGCGTAAAAGAACTTCGTTCCAAAAAAAGAAAAAAGGACACTTGAAAATTAAATAAATTCACCCGTTTTACGTAATTATTCCGCTCGATTCGTTTAAAAATATATTTGGATTTGCGTAATTACGATTAATGTGAAGTAATAAATAACAAATTATTTTTATTAATGTAAAAAATACGAGTAAAAAGAAGAGAACTGTTAGCAATGAAAAATTCGAATTTTTAAACGCTAATAATTAACTTCTGTCGCTAATTTTAGGCGACCAACGTTCTTAACCTAACTCATTTTTAAAGAAAGCTATTCTCACGAACGTCATTCTGGGTCATTTTTAACATTCGAAGACTTGTTCAGTTTATGGCGTAAGTTATCCTAAATTATGTCAACTATTTGACGTGCGCGATACAATTAAAGTTTAATCAATTTTAAATTAAATTTGTTCGAAAACAATTGCGAGTTGTAAAAAATAAATAAATGTAAGATGTAAATAATTTGACTGTTTTTCGTTTATTTTTTTAATGCCTCTATAAGATCACTTTGAAAAAAGTGAGTAACGCGAATGTTTGAAATAAGTTAAAGCGAAAATTAAACATTTCTATAAAATAACTAATTGTAAGTGCGCTTAAAATATAAATTTCAGATTAAGCTGCAACTTTATATTAATAATGTTCTTGACGTAATATTTTAAATATTGTAGTCCACTGAAAATGGAAGAATTCGAAGTAGAGGGATTAGCAACATCAAATCAACCGACATACATACGCTTAATGGTCGCCGTGTACTTAGCGTTAATGTCACATTCCGATATGGTTTGCTACTTCGCTGTGTTTATACTGCAGATACGCAATCCGACGCTTCTTTCTTTGCCGTTGCCGCTAATGGTATTTCTGTGGGGAACACTGAGCATGCCACGACCAACTAAAACATTCTGGGTCACCATTATTGCATATACCGAGGTAATTTTTCTTTTTTTTAAATTAAAATTTAGATTTGTGTTGCCTTTAAAATTTTGAAAAGTACATTACGAAAAAAAAAATATATGAATTTTTTTTTTGGTAAATAAAAATAATGAAAAAGAAAAAAGGAGAAATAGCAAAAATTTCATTATTGTACCTAAGTTAAAAAAGGAATTTCATTAGATTAATTGAGTTGTTAGAAGCGACACAGAAATTAGTTGAACAGTATGAATGTGGAAATTTAATACAACATTACTATCCTTTTATTCCCATATGTACCCTTGCAGGGAATAGAAAAAAATCTCTTCGGGATAACTAATACTGTTAAAAGTAAGTATTTAAGAAAAGAATTGTGATTTTAAATTGCTCACAGGAGGGATCCTAAAAGCAATGCGTAAATCTAATTAAAGAGGTAGGAGATACATGCTGAAAAATGCTGCTACAACTTGCATGAAAGCTTTTATTTTTTATTGTCCAGATAGTGCTCGATATTTCTATAAGGATTTTCAGTTTATTAATTATACGGTTTTACATTCTTGCGTTTTATTATGTAAATTAACCTTTCTTATTTGAATAATGCAAGGTGCGCTTATTTAATTATCATAAAAGTTTATTTTCAGTTCTTTATTTCTGTTTATTTGTTACAAGTTATTTCTCTTTCGGTTTTCTTTTCAAAGTTTTGTTTTGTTATTTACTTGTGATATACATGATTATGAAACTTAATAGTGCAATGAACGTGATTTGATTTGAAACGTAAAGAATATATATTACCTTTCAAGTTGTTAGGCGAGTTATTTAGAATTAAGACTAACATATTGACATGTAAAGAGTCAGCGTAATTAATTAATTTAAATCTTCTTCCAACTATGTTTTATCAAGGATGGTGTCATATGTTATATTTTGTTTCAGTTCTTTTTTCAAAATGTTCCCATTTAACCATTTGTCCAATAATATAGAATATAAATTTGCTCGAGGAGAAAGACGGTTATATTTAATCCTTGTTTTCCAAAGAACTTGCATACGCCTATCTTGAAGATATTTTAAACCCTTCATTTTCGTCCAAGTTGAAATATCACAGTTAAGATGGGCTCGACATAAACCATTGTATATCATTAATTGTGTTTTATCCGAGCCGAAGTAAAGAGAATAAAATAATTTTGCGTAATCTTTTTTTATACCAATTGAAGGGATTACTATAACTCTCAAATATTTATAACTATATTTCGATATTGCCACATTTGCATTCGGTACTTGGCGGTTTATGGGGTTACCTTCTTTTTGGTTGGAAACACTTCCAGTTAACTATGTGGCTTCCATAGAGACTACTTGATTCATAACGATCTTGATTTCTTCGGGTTTATTTTTAATGCCTAGTCGTACAACTATTTATTTAATTCGTTTAAGTCTGTTTGAATCTGTATTAAAGCTTTATGTATATCCCTGTTAGATGTAACAATAGGTATATATTGTCAGCATATTCAAAATTTTGGAAAACCTTACAGATCTGTTGTGAAATATTATACGATGTAATTTATTATGCCTCGAAAAATAACAAATTTCTTAAATAAGTCGTATCAGTGTTAACATATTTTCGTAGAAAATGTTTTCTTTTCTATATATATATTTTACTATTTTAACTTTTCAGTTAATTGTCGTAATTAAAAGTATTTGTCAGTCCGATCTTTTACCGTGGAATAATCGATCACAATCACAAATAGATGAATCACACATACTTCAAATGATTGGCGTAGAAAGGGAAAAATACTACGCTATTTTTGAACTCGGATTATTGTTAGCTGTTTTCTTCCACAGGTATATTTTTAAATAATAAAAGTGAGAACCAACATTATCATATATTAAAATAAATTCTAGTTCAAATTTCTAATTTTTTTTCTTTCTGTTTTGTTTTTTCCGACGTTCAAATGATTAACCGAAAAACTATATATTTCCATTTTAGAGTATTCTAATAACAGAATGTATTCAAATGCAAATAGCTTTAAATGTAATTTAATGTTAAATTTTAAATTTCAGATCTACCTTGAAATCTTTGGGATTATGGAAAAGTTGGGAAGAATTTAATAAATCGAATAAAGGAAATGCTATGCTAAATTTAAAATATGTGTCTCCGCAAGAAAGTTCAGGTCCTTCCGGTACCACGCAAGACAGCGACGTCACCACTGAAATAACTACGGTTAATTTAGCGGCGTCCGATAATTTTTTAAGCGAAACCGCGGCCGCTGATAGTTTACAAACATATCAGAATCAGCTTCTGTTGCAGTGCGTAGATTCTGGATCCAGCAATTCGTTTTCTAAATTGTAAGTTTCTTTGTTCACTGATGGTACACGTATTTTTTTAAATTTAAGCATCTTATATCAAATTAACGAAAAACACTGCCGAAATATCAAGAATTATCTGATTTAGATAAAATTTTAGATTAAGCTTCTAAGCTTATCTGCGAATGTTACAGCTCTCAATTTTTTTTAAATCGTCCGTAATACATATATATATATATAGTTTTTTTCCTCGTATTTCTAAAAAAAATATGGTAAGCGCGCAGAACAGTGTCACCAGTTAATTTTTGGTCGAAATTTTAGTTCGTTCATTTTTGGTCTTATTCATGGAGTGTGAACTATTTTAAATTTATAATTAAAATTTAATTAAATCAACACTTTTTTATTAGTAAGAAATTTCGTAAATGTTTTTAAATCAGTAATTTGAAAGTTTTATAATTAAAAAATAAATTTATCTCTCAATGTAAATTAATTTTAATATCAAATTTATAATAACTTTTTTAAAACTGAAAGGAAATAATTACACTAATTATTCTTAAATTGTGCCTTCATTTAAAGTTAAATTAAAATTTTTAAAATTAGTTTTCAAAAACGCATATATTAAACTTGCGTCGATACAAAGAAAAGTAGCTTAATCCTTTCACAAGGATGGCACATGAAATCGTGAAATGTTGCACTTTCCATTTTAAAATTAAACTAAAATTTTTACAATTAATTTTCAAAAGCATATATAATAAACTTGCATCGATACAGAGAAGATTATAGATTGACCCCTGCGCAAGGATGGCACATAAAATCGTGAAATGTTGCACAATTTTTGACCTTATTTGACACACAGAATTGTTAAATTTTTTTCTTTATCCAATTTAAAAAATAAATTTTCTAACAATAAAATAATTTGATCACAAATTTATGACAACTGTTTTAAAAATAAAAGTAAATAATTTCACTAAATATTCTTAAATTGATATATAAAATGTTTTAAATTACTAATATTAACTTTGGAATATTTTAGAACTTAAGAGTTTTTTTTTTTTTTTTTGAAAAAAATTTCAGTAACATAAAATAAATTTACCGATAGGTCAGTAATGAACTAAACAATGACAACATCGTACGTAAGAATATGAACTAAAAAAACCGTGTGAACTGATGACACTGTTCTGCATCTTTACTAAAATTATTTGCCGCTTTTTCAAAAAATCTTTTTTTAAACGTTTTTGTAAAAATTTTAAGTGTATTTGAAATTCATTGAAATCCTCCTCTCATTATAACAGCAAAAGAACAAAATAGATTCTTCAATAATTTGTTCAAATATCGCGTTTTTAACTTCTCGCGATAAACCATATTTTATTCTTTTATAATTGATTATTTTTGAATATTTTTTTTTTTTTTTTCATTCTGGAAGTTGTGCTATTCGGAAATTGATATTTTCGTACATAGCGCATCTTAATCCTGCTACAAAAGATCCGAAAAAGTAAAACTACTCTCATGAATGTATAATATATTTTTCGAAAAATCAACCTTTGTTTACACGACTGTATGTAGTGTGGTTGAAGGGGTGCGTTTTCTACCTTCCTTACGTCTATCTTACATAATACTTTGAACAGATAAATATTAACTATGACACAATGAATTCCATAAAAATGATTGCAATGGCGTTACAGTGTTATAAAATTTCTATCCGAATTCAAACTGTAATTAATAAACATCGCTGCGCTTAAATCATTTGATTACTCTGTTGTAATTAGTTTCATTAAAGATTTATATAAGAAATTACACTTTTTGTAACAATCATATTTTAAGTTGCAACTATTTTGATTTAATCGGTTGTTTCACGCTATTGTAAACTTTAATTGAAAATATAATTTTAATAAATTAGTAATTTTGTAAATTTAAAAATGAAGGAATATTTTCGTCTTGCAGTCCGTGATTGTAATGTGAAAATTAATTAAGGTGTTGAATAATTTGAAACTTTGATAATTCAAACTGGAGCTGAACAATAAAAGAAAATATCTTCCTTCTGTAACTCGATTAATATCATTTGCGACAAAAATGAAAATAACGAAATGAAATTTATGTTAATTATTCCTTTTAAACAACATCTTATTGATCATCCACGGGTGCAATATGTAACATACCGAAAGGCATTAAAACATGTTTGATAAATGCGTGCAATATTTATTTACGAATTTAACTATGGTTTTTTATATTTCAGGCTGTTTTCCCGAATCACGGAGTTTTTCAATAAATTAACCAACACCGAAAATAAAATCACAGCTGATGTATATGCTTATATGTTCTTTTGCGATTTCGTTAATATCATTGTTATTATATTCGGATTCTCTTCATTCGGGGTAATTTCACTGATGCTAACTAATATTTTTAACTCAGTTTCATTATGTATAAGTTTGATTAACTCTTCCAGATTACATTTATTAGTTTTTTTTAATCAATTAACTTTTCTTTCGACATCTTTTCAAAAATCAGATAACCGAACTGCATTTATCTGTTTAAAATTGAAAACGACAATGTTCTCCGTTTGATAGTTCATTAAATAATTTATTCGAAAATTATTGAAAGGACGAAACCTAAAATCAAAAAAGAACAAGGAAAAACAAAGACCTTAGTTTAGGTCCTCGTAACAGACTGAATATATTCGTAAAAAAATATGTAATAGTTCATAGAGACAATATACTTGGTATGGTTGAATAATGAAAAAATTAAGCACTACGTGTGCATTATGTCGTGTTAATTAAAGTGCAATATTAATTCTACATAAATGATAGTGAAGAAACTAAAAAAAAAAAAAAATTAAATTATAAACGCAGTATTTATCATAGACAGACGACATACATAAAGCCTAAATTGCTTGATAGCGTTTCAGTTTTCATTAACGGAATTAATAAGTAACTAGTTTATAAATAATTTAAGCGAAATGCGATATTAATTGTCGTATGTATACGCACGCAGGCGGTTAGAGGAGATGGAGGTGTAACACAGTATATTGAAGAAAACAAGATACCGTTTACATTTTTGGCCATGCTGCTGCTTCAATTTGCTTTAATCATCATTGACAGATCATTATACCTGAGTAAATCAGTTGTTGGTAAAGTAATATTCCAATACGTGCTGGTAATTGGTATTCATATTTGGATGTTTTTCATATTGCCATCAGTCACTGATAGGTCAGTATTTATCAACGTTACTTTTTTTGTTCGTCTATATTATTATAACAAAATTTAAAAAGTTTACGTTTATGCAGTTAATTTATTTTAAAAGAACAGCACCTTTTCAAAAATAAATTTAACGTTAAAAACCAGATTTTAGGATTATTAATTTTGCAGCTATAAAAGCCCATTGATATTTTTCCCTCACTTTCGGTTTACTCGTGTTTTTTTTTATTTATTTATTTTTTTTTCATTCATTTTCAGTGAAAAAAGTAATATATTTTTTATTACCGTGAATTAAATAAACTTAATATAAAAGACTGGTCACTAATAATACTACCGATTGTGTAGTTCAAATTGCAATGATGTTAATAGAATGGAACAGCAAGCATTTAAATTAATTTCAGCACTACAACAAGCAATCAATCGTTAATCAACAAATTAACTAGATAATAAAAAAAAAATAGAAAGTAACAACAAGTTCGACAAACCTTAGTGAACAATCATGGAGTTTAGGGAATTTAGCTTTTCGTAACATACTAAGTTTAATACATAGATCTATGAAGAATATTAAATCAGTTTCTTTACACGTGATTTAAATGTATTTTTTCACACTTTAAGTAAATCAGGTAGTTCTGTAGATTACCTAGTTAATGTACCATTAACTGTTTTTATTACATTCGGCAATAGAAAATGTATATGCTAATCTAATAAGAATATACAGTTAACTAATTTCCTATTTATTGCAGGGCGTTTAATGCAGCCGTTCCACCTTCAATTTGGTATTTAGTGAAGTGTTGTTATCTCCTGCTTTCAGCTTATCAGATCCGAAGTGGATACCCAACTCGTATTTTAGGCAATTTTCTGTGCAAAAATTATAATCTAGTCAACATGATATTATTTAAAGTGTAAGTTTTTTATGTAGTTTGTAGAATTCTAAAGTTATTTAATCAAACACATGTATATACATACACAAACGGTTCTATAAACTGAATATAATGCCGAATGCAACGACGGAAGAGAATAACGTATAAGAGATTAACTTCTTCCAAAATTTTGTAAATATCGATATTCCAAATGAAATTACGGGATATTTTAGAAGGTATTGTTGAATTATGAAATAAGATTTTTGAATCCATTTAATTTATTTCCCACGTATACTATTTTTTATTAATGAAAATATTGCGTTAACTGGTTGCTTATCACACACTGTAAAAAGTTTAATTGATTCTTCATAAATCTCATTTGCTTTTTAACGTGAATATAACTTTGGGCTGGAATCATTCTAAATTTTTCGTAGCGTGTTTATTTACGATTTTAGGAAAAATCAAAGAAAAAAATAATTGCAGAAACAAAAATTAATCGATTCCGGATAAAAAATACCATTAAGTTGCATATTGCACTTATTCAAAAAAAAAAAAAAAAAAAAAACTAAAATAAGGAAAATATAAAATTTGTATAATTAAATTTTAAAACTTATTTAGTTGAATATATAAAAGAAATTTAAAATTAGGTTGTATGTTCCAAAATTTCAATAACACTTTGACTTTCTTTTTTCTATAGCCAGTCAAAGAAAAACAACTAACCATTACTAAATCGACTATTTTCAAAAATTTCCCTATTTATTATTATTATTGGCCCTTAGGAACGGTCACGTTATTAAGCATCAGAGCCACCCACTGATATTCGAAATCAAATTAAAGCTCGCAACATTCAGGACAATGGGGGTACAGTAAAGTTGTGTTGGATCCTTAGTCACTGTGGGATCATTTTGAACGAAGTGGTGGATCAGGCAGCTGAGGACGCTGCCTGCAACAAGATAATATAACCCTACATTCCATCAACGGATTTTTGGAGAAGGTTAAAGGAGATAACTTTATTGAATGGGGAAATGTAATCAAGGATGCGCCTAATTTAGGCAGGTATTATGAATTAGTCCAATCGACGCTTCCTGTTATACCCTGGTATTATAATGTCTCTACTATTCCGGATAGTTTGGTGCGAAGGTTTGTGACTACTATCGGTAGACTTCGTACAGGGCATAACAGGGTGCGATTAAATTTTAGGGTTCGAACCCCCCCTCTACATTCCAACTGTAATGAACATTTTAGTACAGTTTATCGTGAGGAAATTAATCACCTGTTGTTTAATTTTGCGGTGTTAGATGGAAACAGAGTCTTTCTTTTGGAGGATTTAAAGGCCTCCGGTTTGTTTCTCATTACTGTATTTTTCTCTTACTCGCTTCAGGTAATCGTGCATTGATAATGATATTTACATTTATTGAAAGGAATGGGATCATTATTTAAAGTTCATGGATAGTATCGGTGCAGTTAGATGTAATAGGGCAAAGAAATTTTGGACTGTAAAATAAATATAATTTATAATAGTAATAATAATAATATACATTTAAAAAATGAGGAAAAAAATTGTGGAGAGAGAAAAAAGGAAATAAAACAAACGAGGTAAATAATACAAAGTATTATTAGATCCCAGCTACGAAATAACACTGTACTGCTACATTTTTCATTGCTTACTTCCGTATTTTTTCCTATTCAGTCGTGATCGAGTGCTTGTGGCACTTTGGTCACGATATAGCCGGTTTATAGTTCTGCTTATCTTAGTTCGGCATCCGTGGGTCGTGTGATCCACGATGGCCATGGCTGTTGCAAAGGTCTGCTACAAAAAGCGAATTCCGCAATTTATTTTTGTATTTTCATAATAGCATGACGGACCCTTAAATACAGCAAAATGATAATAATAATAATAATAATGGAAAAATATAATGGCGGAGTGAAAAAGCTGAAATTAATACAAGATAAAAGGGAAGCTAATATAAATGAAAGGTTTGGTTGATGGCCAAATGGCTTCATGCCGGGCTGGGGAGAAAAACATAGACGAAACTGAAAAAATCTACAATAATAATTTTTCAATGTTTCGATAAGCAAATGTAGCAAAACAAAATTCGCCAGTTTTGTAATTAATTTGTAATTAATCTGATCAGTGGAACAATATTCACAACCAGAACGAGCTTACTAATTCATATAATTTATGCACCGTGTGAAAAAAAAATTGATATTGTTTCCAATTGGTTTCTAATAGTTTCATGGTAATACCATTTGTGTTCGAATTGAGAACCTTAATGGATTGGATTTGGACGGAAACATCGATGACACTCGGTGACTGGATTAAAATGGAAGATATTTTCACGCAAATTTTCCAATTAAAGGTGAAAAAATATTAACTATAATTCTAATTTTGTTATTTCATTGAAATCGCAAACGTTGTTAGTTGGTTTTTGATCTGCAAAAATGATCGATATTGTGATAAACTGATCTAATGTTAATATTAAAAAATCTCACCTGTTGTGACAACGGCATTTACTATTAGATAAATTTTCCAATTATTTCAGCAAGTTGTAATTTTTTACCGGCGCCTTAATTCTTTTACGGGAAATTTGTTTTATTTTTTCATTTATATTTCGACTAGTTCAATCTGTAATATTTAATATTAGTTACCTCTAATTAGTTTAAAATTCCACTGAAACTTGTTTCAGAGACACGGGTTTCGTCGCATTAGAAATAAAAATCAACGGTGGTTGAATTCGCTTAATATCTCCTTTGATAATGGCATATTTTCATCTTTATATCTTATTCGCCTATGACGTGTTTCAAAATTCCCCCTATAATACTACAGCACACATAGAAATCACTGTTTGAAAAAACATTTATATTTTCGTTTACCAAAAGGCATAATTTGTGGCAGGATTCTTACTGTGAACCACGTTTTTCGACTATTTCATTTTAACACTTTCTTACGTTTTTGAAATTTTCGTCATTGGTATATGTGTCTGTCTACATATGGTCTTTATTCGAAAATTTTTACATTCAATTTCCTGTATGAAATATCTTCATCTATAAAAAACCTTCTTCTTATTGTTAGTTTCTCAATCTATATGGATAGATTAGTGGACAACCAAGTTTTAGAAGTTCTTGGATAAAGCCATTTTCTTCATATCTCCGTATCCGTCTGCTTTCACGTCTTCCTTTATTTGTTTTATATATTTCTGTCTTGGTCTTTTCCCTTCCATGGTTTCTTCTATTATTTATGTTAGGTATTCATTATTTCTGTATATGTGTCCAATTCATTTTAATCTCCTTTCTTTTAGTTTTCTTAATAGACTTCTTTTTTCCTTAACTCTATCTAATACTTCTTCATTCCTTACTTTTTCCGTCCATTATATTCTTTCCATTTTTCTCCAGCACTATCTTTCAAATGCTTCCAGTTGATTGCTCAACCGTTGATTCAAATTCCAAGTTTCTAAACCATATAGTAGTATACTCCATACGAATATTTTAATAAATTTTTTCTTTATTTCTCTTTGGGTATTTCTGGATGTCAGAAGGTTTCTTTTTTTATTGAATGCTAATTTTTGCCTTTATATCTTGATCACTTCTTCCATCTTCTGTTATTATGCTCCCCAGATATCTTTGCTTTTCCACCTGTTTTATTTTTTCTCCGTCTATTTTTATATCTTTTTTTTTACTACATCTCATTATTGTTGTTGTTGTTGTTTTTTATTTATTTTCATATTATATGTTTTAAATATTTGGTTCATCTGATCTAGGGAGGACCTTAATTCTTGTTCACTGTCTGCTATTATTACGATGCCATCTGCAAATCTAAACATACTTATTTTTATACCGCCTACTGAAATACCGTTATTATATTTTTGCTTCTATTCTTTTACCGCTTGTTCTATGTATATATTAAAGAACGTAGCTTATTGATGACGTTGATCATTTTCTCTTTGATTGCCCCATGTTTAGTTACATACGTTCCAAGTTCAATATTATAAAAACTAACCCCACCCCCATTAATAGAACAAATCACTACCCCTTACTTAAGTTTGCTGAGGCGGCTTTGAGGCGTAAGTTTCAACTGAGTAATTAAATCATTTCTGTTAAATCCAAACATTTACGAAACCCTATTATTCAGGATTATCTGCTTTCTCTTCACAACTCATCCTAACTTAATTTAACTTAATGTAATTTTATTTAATTTATTTAATTAATTTATTTATAAATCTATTTATTTTTAAATCTATTTATTTATAAATTGTAATTCAGTGATAGCCATTAAGTTTTGTTTCATTCAAGTCGTTAAATTCTTTTTGATTAAATATTAGTAGCTTATTATAGTTATAGAATTACAATTCTCACGTATGCACTAAATCAAACGTTATCCCAACAACTTTTATTTTCGTACATTACGGCTACTATATTTTTACCTTTCTTATTATTACAGTTAATTTAACTAAGAATGTTATATAGCAATTAAATACTTTAATTTTCTTGGTAATAGTTGGGACTATGTTCTTTATCATCCTGACTAATACCCACAAATTATCTATAAGTACACTTTTGCAAAGGACCTCTCACACACAACTCTTTTTTTTTTTTTTGTTTTCTTTTATTTTTCGTATTCATCCTTTCATTAATCCTAGACTGTTAGCTTGAGTTCATAGTTACAATACACACACAGTCCTCTGCACCTTTATACACTTATTTTCTTAATATACGGTTTATTTAAACAAAAAAAAAAAAGGAGATAAGCTACAGCCTTGCCTGACCCCTTTTCTTATTCTTGCTTCTTTTTCTGTATCTTTTGTCCTTATTATTGTTTTCTGATTTTCATATAGTGCTTCTATTATCCTTCTGTCTCTGTTATCTATATTTATTGTTTCCAGTATTTCATGAAGCAACTTCCAGTTACATCTACCGAATACTTTTTCAAGATCCACAAAAACAATATAAATTGGACGATTTATTTCTATTTTCTTTTCTATTACCAATCTTAAACTCAGTATTGTTATCTTTCCTGAAGCCATATTGATCTTTGTTTAGCTCTTCTTCGATTTTATTTTTAATTCTATCGAGTACAATTTTCGTTAATATCTTTGAACTATGTGTTATTAAACTAATTGTGCGGTATTCTTCGCATTTTCTCGTTCCGTTTTTTTTAGGAATCATTAAATCTACTTATATTAAAATCTTTTGGAATTTCCCCGCTTTCGTGTATTTCTTTGATGAAATTATATATCTTTCCTTTGTGTCTTCATCTAAGGCTTTTAGTAATTAGCTGTTAATATTATCGTATCCAGGTCCTTATCTTAAGTTCTTTTAAGGCTTTCTATATTTTAAAAAAAAGAAACGTTCTCCCTAAATTTTTTGGTCGATCAATTTTCTATTCAGACACTACCGCTAACAATGTTATAATTCATTCTGGATTACGCTCTCCCACGATATATGTAATTTCTGAGCTTTACAGTTGCTAGTAGCATTTCATTACCTTTATTCACAATTTCTTATAAATTTGTCGTACGTCCATCGAGGAAAAATTAAAAATCTGTAACTTGAAGAACTTAGTTTAAAATTTTTCGGAACAACATTTTTTAAATATTAATAAATATAAGATAACTTAAGAATAAATAATATCGATTTCAAGATTTCCCAAAAATTTATTAAAAATGCATTGAAAAGTAAAAAATGATTATTTGATAAAAAATAATATATTTTATAGTAAAATATACGTAAGGAAATTATGATTATTCTTAAACAACATTAACATTTTAGAGTCGGCATAATATATAAATTGCAGCAATAATTAAAAGACAACATCACAATTACTGGTTTGCTATAAGCCAAGTACTCTGGAAACATCGAGAGTACTTGTTATAGTTTTTAATTATTGTTGTAATTTGAATTTGGTGTCGACTCTAATGTGTATTAATCTTGTTTAAACATACTCGTAATACCTTTATGCATATTTTACTTTAAAATATATTATACCAAATATAATCTTAATATTATCATCAGCATCTTCCGGTGAATAATTGTAAATGATATTATTGTAATAAAGACGCTTAACACAGAAGTTTTTAATTATTAAATTAAACATATTAATTTTATCCCAACACATTCCAGTGATTAACGCTCTAACATTCATGTGGAATAGTAATATATAAAATAAAATTGAAAATATAAAATATAAATGAAACAATTGTTTACACTTTATTATAAAATATTACTGTTCGCCATAAGAATGTGAAGTGTTGATCTCCGGAACACGTCGAGATAAAATTATTGCGATTGTTTTAAAAATAAAAAACTTGCGTGGTAATTGTCTTTTAATTATAATAATATTACAAATATAATCTTAATTTTTTAGTACATTTTTATTCAAATTTTTAGAGTAAATCTTGAAGTCAGTATTTTTCTTTAAAAAACTATTATATTTCACAATTTTTCGTGTTAATATTTTGAAATGATAACACGGATAGACCAACCTAAAATTCTGCTGTTTTCTGTACTGTATAAAAAGCTGAGGGTATTGATTCAAGAATATAATGTTCGAATTTTGTGTCAGTGATGAACTTTTAAATCACGCTTTGGGCGTTTCAAATTCATTGTCTTTACTCGAATCTACATTTCCATGAAGAGTTGACGTCGACGTACTTTAAGCTATACCCGTTTATCGACTCTTTAGTTTTTGAAATCTATATTCTAATGAAAATTTTTTGCCTAATTTTAATCTGGTATATTAAGCAAAGAAAGTATATCTCTAAGAAAACTTTTTTTTTTTTTTTTATTCGATGACTACTACTCGGATTCAGCAATATTTATCGGCACTCATAAGGGACCACCACTGACCGATACAGTTATTAATAATCAACAAATCATTCGAATAGCTCTACATGGTCAAAAGTTATGCGTGAACAAACATTAAAAAAAAAAAAAAAAAAAAAAAACATACGCGATGAAAACCACTTTTTGCCGACTTCAAAAAGGAGGAGATTCATTTAGTCGCGTATGTTTTTTTGTTTTTTTTTATGTTTGTTTATGTATATCTTCCGCCCATTTGGTCCGGTTTTAATGATTTACATTGTTCATCAGAAAATGTACCATATAAGTACCGGTGAATATTAGGCCGAACGCGAACTGAGTAGTCATCAAAAAATTTGAAAAAATGTGGCCCCTTTAAAGAAGTTTTTAGTAGTGTAATAAACTTGATTGACTTCAAATACTCGTACTATCAATATTAAGCAATGAAATGTGACTTGGAAAAAAACTAATTTTTAATAAGGCAAAAAATTAAAATATTATCAATATTAATTATCGTGGATAAATATAGATTTGAATAAAGAAAACGAATATGAAATCGTCATAGCTCCATTTACGAACTCATAACCGACGGAAATATTACGTGTCTTAACATTACCGCGTGTAACTTTTGACACGATGTGGAGTGATTCAAAAAAATTACATCAGACAGTGGCGGTCGCGTGTGAGTATCGGTGAATATTGATACTCAGTAGTCATTAAAATAACGTCAAAAAAAGGAGTTCCTTTATTAAAAATATTTTTATTTATTTAATATAACCAGATAAAAATTGACCAAAAAATTTCCATTAGAATGCTATAAGAAAATATTTGCACCTAAAATTTTAAAATTAAAGTGGCAATAAATGGAAATGGCTGGTAGGAATTACCAACGTTAATTTACATAAATGTAGATTCGGATAAAAACGATGAATTTAAAATCCACAAAGCGCAATTTCTAAACTTGTCACTGAGCATTTAAACATTATTCCTGAACTTATGCAGTACAGCAAATAACAGCATTTTAATCGTGTGTCATTGCCTAGTTTGACAATTTTGTCTTTGATTTGTAATTATTACGATGGTTTTTGTCGTTTTGTAAATTTGAATCGCATTAACCGGTGATATTGAAAATTATACGCTCTTTTTTTTTTCGCTTTACAGTGTACTCGACGTTTTGAAAGTAAATATCCGATTCCGCGTGGTCAAGGTGGAAGAGTACGGTCGAAAGTATTGTACGGAGGCGGTGGTCTAGCTTCATTAATTTTTCTAATTTGGTTTCCGTTAGTGTTATTTTCCCTCGGAAACACTGTTGGGAAAGCGAATATGCCATGGGATATAAGTTTATCGGTAAAAATCGGTTCTTATCAGCCTATTTTTTCAACTGCTGCCGATAATATTACGAGGTATTGCTGCTTACAGTTGAATAAAGTTCATCATGGTCGTGCTATATTTAAATATCTATATTTCTATGTAATCTAACGATGACGAATGATAATCGATTTTAGTTTAACCGAAGAAGAATTCAGCGACATGAAGAAAATTTACGAACTGGCCGGTGATGCACAAACGTTTTTGTCCGATTATACAGCCGATGATGTAGCGGTTATAAATTTACCGGTTTACTCAATATCGATCTGGACTATACCACCCCCTGAAGTAGACGATTTCGTAGCTGGCTTACGTAATCCTAGTAAGTGAACTTTACCTATTCGTTGACAAATTTACAACTGTCACCCGATATCCGGTTTGTTTCGATACATTCCGTTTCTTAAAACGTTCTATTCGCAAAAATAGAAAGCAATCTAGACAGCTAAACATACATTTTGCAGCACACGGAGAAAAGATCTTCTCCTAAAAGAAGGACCTACAGTTAAAAGCGTACACTCTGTCCGTAATTGTTTTTAAATTTTTTTTTCTGCTACGACGTTTGCGTGCGCATTTGATTCTCTTATTCCATATAAATATGATAATATTGCTATTCGCGGCTGTATATTCAATTTCAGTAATAACTTTATAACTAATTTACAAGATATTTCCCGTACTTCGTAAATGCTTATTAAACATAATTTCATTACCTGTACCAAAAAAAAAAAAAAAAATAATAACAATATCAGTTTTGAACAGTTTTTTTGCTAACAGACGAAAATGTCAGGTTGAAAAATGCTAAAATTTTAATAGAAAAGATAAATTTAAATCGAACATATGCAAAAAATTAAAAACAAAAAATAAATCGTAATAAAACAATACAGGATCGATTTTTCTTCTCACAATGATACCAAAACTACAGCCGATTGGACGTCGAATGAGGATAACGTAATGTTTAAAAGTAATTATATTTCAACGTGAAAACGTGCTAATTCTAATGTAAGTGGCGAATTCGAACTATTTGCCTTTGATGACGATCACTGCGTAAAAAATCTACCATGACGTTATTAAGAACGACGATAAATAAGATAAATACGGGGCTATCGACGGGCAACCAATTTATAAAATTACCTTTATCGATCTATCTAAAGCTTTTGACTTAGTTGACCATGATCTACTGATTAATGACTTAAAGAATCTGGGTATATTAAATAATCAACTAATTTAGTTTAAGAATTATATAACGAATAGGAAAAACATAGTAAAAATTGCATGGAGGAATATAGTAATGAACAAAATATTCAATTTGGGTTAGGTCAGGGAACTCTATACTTGCACCTATCCTCTATCTAATATACACGAACTCATTATACAGGTATATTAAAAATGCAAATGTATATGTATTTTCTGATGATATTGCTTTATTAATTGAACTTAAAAAGCTAGAGGCGGCAGAAAAACTACTGCAAGAGGATATAGATAATTTTAGTAAATGGGCACATGATAGGAGGTTATGTGTAAATACAAATAAATCTGAATTATTACATATCCGAAATAGTACAAAACATAAAAGTCGCGGCCCGCGAATCATACTTCATAATAACGAATGCTTACACGAAATTCATGAAACTAAAAACTCTCCTTCATGTTTATGTCTACCTCTTGAAAACGTAAAAGATTTTAAATATTTAGGAATATATATATCGATAGATCCTTGAGCTGGAAAAAGCACGTTCAAGTCTTAAATTCGAAAATAAGACAGACAATTCCAGCTCTATACAAATGAAAGCAGGTAACTTCATATAAAACACTACGTATATACTACAATGCAATAATTATGACTAGAATTCTATATGGAATCCGAATATGATATGGGGAGAGGATAAGAAAACGAAAATCAATAAAATAGGTGAAAATCAAAAAAAAAGGTGTCTTAAACTTATACCATATCCTACTGGAGGCGAAGCGACTCGAGATCAATTATGTATAGAAGGAAAGTAATGGAATGTCTCCCAAGATGTACTACTACTATTACGGGTTACTCGAAGAATATAATATCAATAATATAAAGTTACCAACTAGTCCAAAAACTCGAATAACAAGAAATCAAAGTATAATATATATTACATTTATCCTAGAGGGTCTAATCTACGAATTGATAACACAGGTGATATTCGGTCTTAATTAAAATAATGAGCATTATCCCCAATCATATTACAAACGAAAACAGTATTGGTGTATGGAAAAAGGAAGTGGTGAAATGGCTGAAGGAAGAATGGTGCAAAGAATAAAAAATCAAACTATGTCATAATTCTTCTCATTCAGATATTTCAGTTATGCAACTATTTAAATATATATTTTCTTCTGTGATTATTGCGTCTTTCTTTTTCCAATACTTTTCTGCTGTATTACTTAAAGTAGAATAAGTATGCGTATTGAATACATAAACTATCTTTATGTTTGGTGTGTATGCCTATCTAGAGTGAAAGCGTATATTATTATAATATTTATTAGACATACATTAATTAAGGCGGTATTTATTTCGATTTTGTTCAATAAGCATGAAGAATATTGTAATGTGTACAAACCGAATAAACGATAATAAGAGTGTCGGGCACTTACACAACGGGCATACTTGCCCTGTGAGACTCACAACTTATTTAAATATAAAAAAAAAATTAAGCTAAGGCAACGTTAGACTTTATATATAATAATAATATAAAGTTATTTACATTGAAAAGAGAGCTGCTGGTAACTTTAAAAAAATCTACGAAGACTTTCATGAATCTTAAAAATGTTAGGATACAAATAAAAGGGCATTTATTATCGATTAAGAATAAATTATAATATTCGATGTAACAAACGCATTCAGTTTTAATAGTTCTATAATTACTAAATTATAGAATATTAGAAATATTTTTAATTTTTAAAATTCACAATAAACCATTTTATGAATTTAAAACGCTGAAACTTTAATTCAATCTAAAACGAAATAATACTACATTTTTAATGTGTAATAATTAATAATTAATACGCAGCAAATATTATACATATGTATTTATTTTTTTTTTGCAAAATAGATTTTAACATGTCTATACAGATAAAATGGCTATTAAATAGACGTCCCGGCAACCAGGAAGAAAGAACGGAAGTGATAAGCTCATACTCCTACTATTTACCAGAAAACGTCAGCATCGAAATTGCCGATCTTCTGAAACCAAACGTAACAAGTGATTCTGGGCAGAATAATTTACCGAAAAATAAAACGAATGTAACTATTCCTCATTTAATGCCAAAATTTTTGAAGGTGACCAGCGTCACTCCCGGTACAGCGGCTGCAATTCCGCAACTCATGTCGAACGGTAGTAAGTTATTCGATTAACTTAAAAAATTCTCCATTAGTATTGTAGAAATAATTATTCTTAATACTAATCGATGAGTATACACGCATTATAATTTTTCAGAATTATAACTACTTAAGATTATATGTACGGTAAATTGTAACTTTTTATACGCGTTAATTATCAAACAGCGAAAACAAAAATGTGGATTCGGATCGAAGAATGCGTAAAAACAATTTCGGCAGTTTCTTTTCCGTGGGATATTTTTATTTATAATTGAGTAAAAAAATTAAAGGGTCTAGCCGGTTACAGGGCGGAAAAGTGCCTTTTTGAATCAAACTTTATACAAAAAGATATATACATCTAGGGCATGAAAATAGTATTTGATGCAGAAAGTCTCAGACCCCTAGTCCCACAGGGGGCTGCTGTAGTCACCATTTTGCGATTTTCGTTTTTTTTTTTCGATATCTCAGCTATTTTTCAATCGATTTTAAAAATTCTGATTTGGGGGTTAAAGATAATGGGGAAGTTCTATAATGGTGAACTTTTTCAGATTTTTAGACGCTAAATTCAAACTTTTAGAAACGTTCAAAATTTTTAAAATGTCAAAAAATATTTTAAAAATTCAGTGACGACGAAAAAAATATATATAATAACATGTGTATTGTAGTATAAACTATCTACTGAAATTTTTTCCGATTTTTAAAATTGGTGGAAGAGGTTGGGAAAAAAATAGAAACATGCATTTTTGACTAAAAACCTCTTGAAATTCAACTAATAACAACGTAATAGATATATGTTACGTATTTGAAGATAATAAGTTTTCCTAAATTTTTTTCAAATTGTTAGAACATGTAAAATAAAATTAAAATAAAAAAGTTTCAGAAGTTTTTCAGCGAAAAATGCATATTTTTATTTTTTTTTTTGAACCTCTTCCGCCACTTTTAAAAATCTGAAAAAATTTCAGTAGATAGTTTACACTAAAATACACACGTTATATATTTTTTTCGCTCGTTACTGAATTATTTAAAAAAAATTTATGACATTTTAAAAATTTTGAACGTTTCTAAAAATTTGAATTTAGCGTCTAAAAATCTGAAAAAATTCACCGTTATAGAACTTCTCTATTATATTCTACATTGTTTAAAAAAATAAAGTTTGAATTGGAATATTTAAAAATTTAAAATAGTTTTTATCTCTTACATAATACAGTAATTACACTGTAAATATTCGCAAATCACTGATTGATTGACGCTAAAATTTTATATATTAGTATTGCAATGTAGATATTTATTTCTTATTAGTGAACAAATAAATATATTCGTATTTTCATTAGGAAACAAAAAATCTTAATTTCTAATTTTAAGCGAAAGAAATATTGTAAATTTTATTTAATTTATAATAATGTATTTAAAAAGTTTTAGTTAAGGAGATATACCAAAAACAAAAAATATTTTATATATTAAGTTATAACAAATACAAATAAAGCAAACAAATTTAAGTATAAAATGATTGCCTACTTAGGAACGTTTTCGGGTATAACCCATCATCAGCTAAAAACACAACTCAATATATGGTGATCAGAAACAAATTCTAAATCACACTCTATTTAGAATTTGTCTCTGATCATATAAATTTAGTTGTGTTTTTAGCTGATGATAGCTTGAAAACGTTCCTAAATAAGCAATCATTTTATACTTAAAGTTGTCTGTTACATTTGTATTTGTTATAACTTAATATATTCTATAATTAACAAACAGGATGATAAAAGATTCTTTATTAAGTAGAGAATTAAATTTGGAAAATTTCCTTAGCTTCTAGTAATATTTTAAAATTCATTATTTTGAAATATTTTAATTTAAAAATAAAAATCAAGGTTTTGGAACTTCAAATTAAAATATCTCAAAGACCAAAACAGCTGGTTAAATAATGTAAGTGAGAGAAATATTATCAAAACTTGTAACCATACTTAATTCTTAGAATCTCTGTTAAGTTACCATTGATAATAAGATAAATTACTTCCAATTATCGCTGCTCCGTTCATTTCAAAATTTAGGCCTGAAATTTGAAAATTCTGGGGTTTTGTATTTCTCCCATATTCTAATGACCAAAATATGTAAATTAAAAGAAAAAAAAAAAACTACTGCACAACAGGCTATAGACTTTTTTATAATTTTCTATGTCGTAGCCTTAACATATTATTTTTTAAAAGTTGGGTCCTTAAATTTTTAAATTTTATGGGTTTTGTATTTTTTCTATATTATAAGAAGGAAAATACATCGATTAAAAAAAAATGAATAAATAAATAAAATCAACTCTAGCTTCTATAAAATGGACTATAGACTTTTTTGTCTTCAACTTTTATAATTCAGGTCTTCTTGTTGGTTTTTTTCCTAATCTTGTATCTTGAGTAATTTACTAACTTAGCGAAAACCAAGCGTATATGTAGGCATCGTTGCACGTTGGGGAGGGCATAATGCTTGATACGCGTATAGTATGTAATGTTATGCAAACTTATATTATAAATTCATTTAATAAACTTTTTATTCACTCATTCATATCATTATAATATGCTTATGTATATATATATATATGCACTAAAATTCCTCTTTTGGGGGTTTCAAATTTTATTAGGTCTAGGCGAACCTAATCCGTACGTAGATGTTAAATTTACGTTAAAGAAGATTACCGCGCCGGGAAGTAATATAACATTAAGTATGTGGTGGGATATGGTTGAGTCGGAGCCAACGGGAATTTTACGTTTTTTGAAAAAGCTACCGCGTAATGATTGGACTAACGAGTTAACTATATACACATTTAATGATAAGGCGTTTCCCGAAGGACTACTTTCCTACATTAGTGGCAAAGGGTAAGTAAGAATTCGGTTACTTTTCGATTTCGTTATAGCGTAAAATAGTCTTGTATCACAGTTACAGCAAACGGCTATAAATTAACTAGTTTAAAAAGGTTTATACAAAAAAAAAGTAAATGAGATTTTTATTAATTTTTCTACTTTGTGAGCGCGATGTTCTGCGTATTTGCAGAAACAGGAGGACTTTAATGTTAGCTGTGGCACATTTAGGCAGATAGGAAAGACAAACTGAAACAAATAATCATCAGTCCGCGTAAGTCCATATATATGCAGATCAAATGGTAGATGTCATGATTTTCCCGTAATGGATAATCAGACTGTGGCGATCAATAGGACTTCGTATAAACTACTTCAAATGGTTATTTTATAGTTGAATGATGGCGCGTTTTAGCTCAATAACATGAATATTGAACACTAAACTTATGCACGCAGACAATGAGGGTACTTACTTGCTGGTACGATAAGTATATGCTAGATTGCGATCGGCTGCTTCCTACTATAAATAAATACTTACATTTGCTTTTCAATGAAATTTATTAAAGCGAAGAATTTTTAAATCGCGAGTAAAATGGTTAAAACAAATGAAAATTTCGCTTAAACATCGAATATTTTACATCAAGTAATTCGATATGGTTTAAATGTTCATTGAATTTCTCATACATTACGTAGAAGTAATTTTCACGCAACCTTGTATCAGTTAAATATACTGTACTAAACAATAAGATTCTAATTTCGATTTTATAAAAATGACCATTTCGGTTTGAATTTATGCGGACTAAGAAACTCATATATGCATTAAAAATAGGCACAAAAAATTTCATACTAGATAGTGTGTATTAAAAATAAATAAAATAAAATCAAACTTATATTAATAATACATTACATAATAAATCTAAATTTGAAAATTATTGCACATAAGAACAAGAAAACTTTTTCCAAATTTTTAAAGTGAAAATTTTGCCTGACGTGTGTTAAAGTAGCTTTTAGTATAAAAAACGACCTCTTTACATTTCAAGACATGTATATGTATATACACTTTATATGGTTCAAAAACTATTCATTCACCACGAGATCGAAGATGATATATTAATCATATCCTAGCGTGGAATAGATTGCGGTCAGTAATGTTTATTTTTGTTTGTTGTTACTGTTGTTCAGTCCTGGCGAGTGGCATTAGAAATGAACATGTGGTCTACAAAATTTCTAGAAGTTCAAAAAATAAATTATTCCGTTACAATTCCTTCCACTTATAAGGGAGGAAAACTTTTATAAAAGATGAGAGAGATGTTTTATATCTGTAAAATGATACAACAATGATAGCTATGAGATAAACAAGGAAGAATGATTTATTTGCCGTTAATTGTTTTTTGTGACAATTTTACGAAACAGTCCTCAGCTAAAAGACACATATTCACATCAAAATGTTGGTATATTATTGTTGGGAAATTAATTACATATTGCGGGAAAAAAAGATTTAACTAAGTTCTTATTATTTTATTATCCTAGAAAAAATTACACATCTTTGGAGATTAACCGTGTAAATATATGTATTATAAAATTATACCCTTTCTTAGATGCCATATTTAGAATATTTGCGTTGACCTTTTTTACAATTTTAGATATATAATTGCCTATATGTGTGCGTTCTCTTTATATAAAACTATTAAAAATACGTAAAATCTCCCTTAAAATATGCAAAATATGCACAAAATGTCCGAAATGTGCATCGTATAGAACAAAAACGAAGAAGATAACAGATGTCGATTTGGTGCTTTATTTTAGCCAGACGAACGTACACAGCAGCGTTATTATCAACGCCTAAAACTTATAAAATACGAGAAACGTTAAGACAAACGCTTACAAATAAACACCGTTCTCTTGAATTTGGAGAATTCCGTTCATTAGAAAAGCATTTTTCTAAGAGATTATAAGGAAAATTTCCGTAAACATTATTTACATATTCAAACTAGAACGACTTCTTGTTTTTCTTCGACAAATAATACAACGATAGATGAATAATTTTAATCGCGGATTGCTAATATTTTAAAATCCAATATGGATATTTATTTCGAAATAATCGCATATGTTGTTGAATACGTATACTAATCGTGAAAGGAGTAATTTGCAGCGTGAACTGATCAACTTAAAAGACGAATATCTTGAAAAAGATTATAATGTACTCGTAACTAAAATTAGTTTGAAAATATCCAATACGGTTAAAATTAGCAGCGAAAAAGCTGCATGGTATTTGTTAAATTTAAATGTGTGTCAGAATCTAGTCGTATCATTGAATACGGACCAATTATGACCTCGTGAACGTCAAAAAGTACGCAATCAAAAACACAAATGGAAGAAGAAAAACTTGCAAAAATATCGATGGACGTATGGAAATTCTGTTATATCGAACGATATTAAAAATTCCTGCTAATTTAACGAAAGTATCACTGGCTGCACATCGTAAATAAAATTAAAACCAGATCGATACCAAGAATTATTCAATATCGTAATTATAAGCTAAACGAAATAGTGAAAGTCGTAAACTTGCGACTCTCGCTCGTTCACTCTCTGGCAATCTGCCGTACATGTTTCAATCGCTAGCTCTCATTTAAATAATAATGTTACAAATTTCGTTATTTTTCAGTGTAAAATAATTTCTCTCGGCGAAATTTCGATAAATAACATCCGAGTAGCCTTTTTGGTTATTCTATTATTTCACAATTTAAACGAAATACAGTTTGATCCGATGATGTGGCTATATTCCAGAGAGAGACACGATTGTGCACTTTAACCGTCAAGTCATCAGTTATTAAAACGTTATCGCAAAAACGCCCTGCTTAAGGGAATTGCCAGTGGGCACAACGGAATATTTATGCTACGAAATGAACAATTGATGATAAATGAGTGTTACTTATGCGGATGTATATGACATCGACTTCTTTTGCGGATAATATTGAAGATTGTTCACAATTTAATTTAATAGCTTGTATTGCTAAAGTGACCGTATTTAAGGTTGTTCAAAAAAAATGTACTCGATGAAATTCGAATTATTCTTAATGAAAATATTAATATCGATCTAAACAAAATATGATAGGTAAAAATTTAATTTGAAAATAAATAACGATATAGCAAATTTTGACGACAAGAAATAATACTTTTGTATCGATAGAACCTTCAATGTCGCATACGTAGTTAATTTAACGGGACGAGAATATATTTCTTACTTTACTTAATATTGTATTAATGTCGTTAAATCGATGTAAATCGAGCTTTGTATTTTCTTTATTATCACTAAAATAAAACATTGTGTGTACAAAATGTGTCGATTTTTTTTTTTATTAACGTTACAAAATTATGGCAAACTCCCATCATTTGACGATGGATTTGGCAAGATACGGTAGAGAATTTGTACGCATCAATTTGAAAATTAATAAAGTTCTAAGGTTTCGTTAAATATTTTGTAGAAATAAAAGAAAATAAAAGGATATCATTTTTGCATAAATCTCTATTGTAAATTTATATTTTTTTCTTAGGTCTACAGAAAAATATTGAATCACAAATACCGGAAACGTATTCTCAAATATTTGATTAACAAAAACACTACACGATTCTTCAACGTTTTTCAGTGAAACAGAGAGAAAATTTACAAAAACTTTTTTACTTCCGAATTGTCTTGTTTTTATATTTTAGACGAATATTAATGCATTATTCGATAAATGATTTTTTTTCTACTTTATTTTTGACGGTTTAGATTTTTTTTTTTTTTTTTTAACTCAGTTCCGTAAATTCCTAATAAGTACGTCAACGATCTTGTTCTTTTTAGAAATCAGTGTTTTCAAATACGCAACTTTAAACCGTTTTTGTATAATCTTTCTATTTTTTTAATATTTACGTACGTTTTCGATAACATTATTACGCAGATTGTATAGTATAAGCAATTCTCAGTTCTGTGCCTGTATTTATTTGAAAATAAAGAATGGCAATAATTTTTCTTACTAACTCAAGCTACAGTTTTATTTACACAAAATTATTTGTTCAGAATATGGAAGCCGCTTTCGATTCAATCATTAAATTAAAGTTCTTCCCCTGAGTGGTGTGTTTATAAAATTTTCGCTTAATAATAAGCGAAATTTATTCGCGCGCAATAAGACAAATATACCACGTCCTTTTAATATAGTATCATTTTGTTATTGAAGTATTAACGGACGATTTTCAACATGTTTCAGTATCATCGGTTTATATACGACTTTCGTCATCGTGGCCAGTGCCTACATAAGACAATTTTTCATCGGAACATCAAATCATATCATGTTTGAAGATATGCCGTATGTCGATCGCATCTTACAGGTTAGTATTTTGAACATATAACACAACTCGGTGGTGTTTAAGATCGAAATAGAATTCAAAACACATTTTTCGGTTCTGCTTATTGTAAAATATCAGTTATTCAGAGCACTATTGGCAAATATAATACATACTAATTGAAAATCTAAAAAAAAAAAAGAACACAAAGTGCACAATTTTTTTACGGATTTAATATACAAAAGTTGTGTATCTGTGCTTTTTAAAATTTTAAATTAGTATTTAAATAGTGACACAATTGGTTCGAAAAATGAACTAACATACAAATGTAACATCCTTTAAATTTTTTGACACATACAAAATTGCCGCATTTATTAAAACACCCTCCATTTTTATTTTAATTTGTACATACTGATGCGGAACACTTACTTTACCGTTGCAGTATGTATTTCGATTGTAATAATTTGCTAAAACACAAAAAGTCTATTCTAACACACAGTATAAACACAGTAGTAACTCTCGTCTTTCTGAAATAATATATTCTTTAATATACTGTACGTTAAAATGTCGCGTTCCGATTTTACTTTTTTTTCATTTCGCGCGCAAAATTTTTATAAGTCAATGAAATGAATAAACTAGAGCAAAACACTAAAAACGCAATGCGATATAATTTAAAAATATAAACTATAAAAACACCGACTAGTTTCGAATATTACAATCCATCTTCATGGTCAGTTACCAAATCAATGAAAGCCTTCCAAGCTTTACATTCTGTCAGAAGCTAAAACGAGTGACCTATTACATTTTGAAAATTAAGATGTTTATACTACGCAGCAAAAGTTGCTAATTGTCGGAAATTTTTTTCTAACGTCTTTAATGATGTTTTTTAATGATAATATTACGCATTTTAAATATGAGGATTATTATTTAGCTTAAAATGTTACGTTCTAATACATTATCGTTTTATAAGATGAGATATAAAAATCAGTATATCGACAAATAAAACATTTACAATCACTCCCAAGTATAGTCTCGCATCTACGCTAGCGTAGGTATAAAATGCATCTCCCAATTTGCTCGATCGATACGGGATAGTAGGTCAACTTATCCCACCGGAGAATGCCTACATTCAGCAGTGGATCGAAATAAGCGTAACGTGACAACTTGTATTTCCTCATTAAAAAGGATTAAAATTAACATAAAATGCCGGTGCGGTGAAATAGTACGACAAAAGGATAGCTATATAGTGAATTAAACGAAAAATAAATTAACTCGCGTTCAAAATATATAGTGCGTAAAAATTATTTTATGTATTTTATGCGGAATCTTAAATAAGAATGAGAAAAAACCGTACAAGACTTTTTACACGGCGGAAAAAAATTTAAAAAATGAAAGAAGGAGCGACATAACTATATTTCACCGAGGACATATGCTCCGGCTATTATTGTTATTTACAATTAGATTTGTTTTTGTCCATTACCGGCGTAAAAAAAATAAATACATTTGGCGCGCATCGCGGTTGTTGTAAAATTGATATAAATGCAAGCGTATACTATTATGTGTACCAAGAGAGATGAAGGAATTTGGATTAATTAGAATAGCACGTGAGTTATCAGTATAAACAATTTGTGCTACAGCCAACATCGAAATTGAAACTCTTGATTACATAAAAAAAAAAGCATCATTATATCTTTGTGACCAATGCGCAGAATTTCTCCGCATATAGGCGTATCCACAGAATTTTAACTTTTTGGGATATTCCAAGTTTTAAGGCATTAAAAATATTAAAAATCAAAATGTAAAGTTGCACTTAAGTCAGACTTATTTTATGTAACCACAGCATTGCAGGTGCGCTTACTGTCCTTATAAACAATTGGAAATATGAAAATAATAATTGAACTTCCGTCAGTAACATATACATATATATATATATATATATTGAAATGAATTCTCTTTTTCCGCGAAATTAATTTTTTCCTTCTTAAGAGAACTTGCTTTAAATTTTTTTAAAAAAACGAAAAACACTGGAAACTACCAAAAGCAATCGCGAACTCGCCCTCGCACCACGGGCGTATTTTCCCTTCACGGGAGGCCTTACTGTGGCACCGCACCACATGTTCAATAAGGTAAAACTTTTTACCAAAACCGGAAGCGTATATTTTTACGATAGTAACACAAATTTCTTTAAACAAACAAAAACCAGCAACACAGTCGCGGACACGCAAAATAAATTTGTGACAATTTTATTTGGTCGACTTTTTTACTTTTTAGACGACGACGACGACTAAAATGTACCAAACTGCGACACACAACGTTGCATTGACTAACATCGAACAAAGCGGTCACTCAAAGACGACGACCGAAGATTAACAATTACTTTTATTTCACTATATCGAGAGAATAAGCGACTCTTCGTCAGTTGTGTTTACAGTGTTCAGTTAATATCGGTTCGACAGTCATTTATTAAAAACTAACGATACATTGCCGAAATCCTTATTAACCATACACACATAGCCGACAAAGGCTACCCCGCTGTTACAGACCACACACACCAGGCCACTTACACAACCGCTTAACACGTTCCGAAAAATTCGATGAAAATCGGTAATTACATGTTTGGCCGTGTAAATGTCCCGGCCGTATTCTCCGACAACGATAAATAATAGGATGATGCCGAGAGATCGAAAATTAGTAATTTTAATCGGAGAATAATTTCTAGTTCGACATCATCGCGCCAGGTAAATACCGAACCCGTATCAATATGTATATATATTTGTATTTTACTGGAAATGACATAAACATTTCTACGTAAGGGATAGAGAGCTGAAATTATTCTGCAATAGTTCACACAAATGTAAAGGAATAAATAGAGTAAGATATAGTTGAAAACATGTGAGAATCAAATTAAATCGGAATAATAATGCCTTTTGAAAATATCTTTGTCAGTTTTTAGCTGTATGGTTTTCAACGGCAAGTTTAAGCTTCGATGTCCTTTAGGATACATTTTTAGGCTGCCCGATAATTAACTAAACTTTAGATTAAGCATGTTACTACACATCGTAACATTTTTTAGAGCGGTTTGAACAGAAGCATCTCTATGTGAAAATACTTAACTCTAGCGCATTTTCACAGAGTACTTGCAGATGCGGCCCCGATGGTAATGTAATCACTTCCCCACATGCATGACAAACCTTTAACACATCACTGAAAAATTCCATGACACTTTATAAACTTGATAGCCCAAATAATTTAGATCAAAGTTTCTTAACCTGGGGGTCGCGATGTGCTCCCCAGCAATTCCGCAAAAATTCAAAAAAAGTGTCGGAAAAACACAAAGTTTACGAACTTATACGCAATTTCTGTTGAGAAAGTTGTTTTTCAAAAAAACTTATTCGCACTGTGAATAAGAACCACCGACGTAAATGAAAAATGGTTTCGAGTTTAAATGACTACTTAAAATAAGGCCTTGAAGTCCAGACACTTTGATAAGTGGAAAAAGTGTCTATCGCATTTTCTTCACGCTATTTTTATTAATATATCTGGGGGGGGCAGTCAACTTTCGAAATTGTATTTTTTATTCAATCAAGAGTAATAAATTTTGCGCGCATTCGTATATAATGATTTTTTACTTAAAGTTCTCTAGAAATTGCAAGCTAGTTAAGCCGTCGAATCGGTCCGACCTTCAATGTCCACTTTTCTAATAGCTTCTCTCACATTAAGCACGTCTGTCAGCTTGCGTCTTTTTTGTATCGTCACATTTTATACTTCGCGCCCGTGTGTATATCTTCTAGAAAATCGTAATATACGTTAAACTGAGTAGAGTTCAGATAGGCTACGAAAACACACGAACATTCGGAACAATCCTGACTAAGCCCGAATAAAACACTCATCGGTTTGTTATTTTTACAGCTGTGTCTGGATGTATATCTAGTACGTGAAAGGCGGGAACTCGACTTGGAAGAAGATCTGTTCGCCAAATTAATATTCCTCTACCGGTCGCCGGAGACGATGATAAAGTGGACCAGACCACCGCGTGAACAAGACGACGGTAATGAAGATGGTTAAACTGCCGCAAAAACAACTACCAGGACGAATAAACATGCGATTGTCATGAAATGAAATCAACTCTTATCGTGAAATCGTCAATACTTTTAATATTAACACAGGATTCAATCCCCCCCTTTTTTTTCGTTTATTTTTCATTCCGAGAACCTCATTATTGTTAAAAGGTGCAAATTCCGCTTAACCTTTTCACGTTTTATCGTGAAAATCAACTAGTCTGTTTTTTGCGCGTATTTCTAGTTCCTGTTGATTTGCATAAAGGAATTAATATTTTATCGTTTTTTTTTTTTTTTTTTTTTTTTTTTTTTCTATTATATATTTATTACTTCGTGTTTTAGTTTATTATGTGCTGTACAACATTAAGCAGTTATCTATATGTTTTTTAAAAAATTAATGAAATTATATTTTTGCTTTTAATGTAGTCCATGCTTTTTTTCCACTTTCGGTCGGCTATGGACGATGTAATTTCAACTAACCCTTTTTTCCGTTCAGTTTTAATTTTACCCCGATACCATTTTCTTTTCCAGTATTATTCTGCTCCTCCATCTCTTTCGTTCACATATTACTTATTTGTATTTTTCCCGCACCCTTAGATTCTCAGTTTCTTCTTAATATATCGCGGTTGGAACATTGATTATTCTAGTTTTACTTTCTGTGCGAACGGATTTTTTCATTTACCGCTGGAGTCGGCGGTTCTGACTATGCTCTTTCCAATGTGACGTTTTAATAGATTTAAAACTTCTATTCATATAACAAACTTCCTCAGATTTTAGTTGGATATAATATATGCTTCCTCTTTGCCTAATAATTATATTCATTTCTTATCTGTTCAACCTAGTCTTCCTGCTATTGCGTGGTTTGTTTCCCTCGCTTGGTGGTTTTGTTGTCTCAATTATTCGACTGCGTTTTAATCACTCTGTGTATTAGCTTCCTCTCGCTTTCGTTTTTCGTTGATTCCTCCCCCTTTTTGTCCTCTTCACTCAAACAAAGCGTGTGTTTGCGATGTTGATTATGTGTTCTTTGAGTGTTCATTTCTTTCTATTGAACGTTTTGCTCTGTATTTCAGCGTCCTATCTTTTCCTTCTTCATACATTATTCTCGTCATTTGTGTCTTTCTATTAACAATATCTGATCGTATTAGTTATGTGTTATTTCTTTCTATAATCGCTTGTCTCAATAATATGATAAGTTATAAATATTATATTTTAAAAACCCTTAAATTACGTTACAAATGTTATATATTTTTATATATTGCACGGACACAGAGTACCTTTCAATTCATTAAAACATATAACTTTATTCATATTAAATTATTAATTAAATTAAAATACGAGTTTTACAAACATAATTAATTCACAAAATATATATAAAAAATTCGTCCTACCGGTTTCGTCTACTTGACATATTCATGGACTATGAATATGTCAAAAGTAGACGAAACCGGTAGGACGAATTTTATATATATATTTTGTGAATTAATAATGTTTTTAAAAATTGTATTTTAATTTAATTAATAATTTAATATAAATAAAGTTATATGTTTTAATGAATTGAAAGGTACTCTGTGTCCGTGCAACATATAAAAATATATAACATTTGTAACGTAATTTAAGGGTTTTTAAAATATAATATTTATAACTTATCATATTATTGATCGTATTAGGTTATAATTGACTCCTTCCTTTTCTAATTTTTCTGAGTCCCTGGTTGACAAACCAAAAAAAAAAAAAAAAAAAAAAAAAAAAAGTAAAAAGGGTTTTGTTTACATACCTCAAATTTAGCATTTCCAACTATACAATTCAGCATTTCCTCTTCGCTATATCATTATATGACGTCCCATCTTGGGCACACCAATCACACAATGTATTGTGTATCATTTCTTTATATTTATTTTGATTTACGATTTTTTAATTTTCCTGATTATTTTTTTTTTTTGTAACTTAAAATAACCAGAATAATTAATATGTTGATACTGGAAATAGTATGTGCAATGATTCTAATTCAGAAGTAGAATTGGTTGAAACAGGTAAAAAAGAGAATATAACTCGATAATACAAAATATCCACTGAAAATATAAAAAAAAAGGAAATACCAAAACGACGAAAGAAAAAAGGCTTATGAATGTGCACAGTAAAATTTCGCTGTGCTTGCCAGAGATTGTTTTACCAACTTCTAAACACGATTTGACTTCTGGAATTAATCAATTTTTGTCGATATATTTACAATAAATGCTCTCGTCTTGTTTGTACACTTTTTTTTTTCATCAATGAATTTAAAATGCGACGACTTTAATTACATATTAGCAATTTTTATTTTATTTTGTTCTTTTTTTTTTTTTTTTTTTGTAGTTTTCCTGAACTTTCGATTGCAATTTTTTATTAATATTCATTACTGGTAGGAGTGATTAAATAAAATAATTGTTTGTGAACTGCCCGTTGATGGATATTATTAATTATTTTTGTACTTGATTTGTTCAAATATTTTTTTTTTCTCAAATCAGTTTTTCAATTATACAGGTTTTATAATTTTATGTTTTTAATTCGCACTTGTACTTTTTATTCTGTTCTGTAGTTGTTGTTTTTCCTAACTTAGGTTTGTAAATTGTTGTTAATATTTAGTACTAGCCAGTATTGCAATTAACAATTTTCTTATGAAGCTTCAAATCGGGTATTTCTTAAATGTAAATATCTTCGTTTTTAATTTTTTTTTAATTTCTTTTTTTTTATGAAAATATGAGGTTAGAAGTTTATAAAAATCTAGTTAATCAGTTTTTTAATTTTAATTTAAAATTTTGAGGAAGCGCTAAAACCAAGCAAAAATTATCCGTCGCTACAGGGTAATTCGCATTTCCACGTGAAAGACTAGTATCGTCGCCTGAGACAGAAACGTCTTTTAAAGTGCCGTCGTATAGGACAAATCAAGATGGCAACTTTACAGACAGACATCGATTTTAATGTGTTAAGACACTTTGAAATATCTTTAAAAAACATATTAATCGCAAAAACTCTTTAAAAAATGGCTGCTGTTTCTTTTAAATTTAACTGTACATTAACGTGATGCGTATATTTTTTAAATTTTCATACTTTTTCCGAGCTTTGAACTTTTTTATCTGCGAGTATAGGCTTAGCGTTAATTTATAAATTTTGAAAGAATGTGTATGAAAAAATACTGCTTTTAAAATAATAGGTTTTTTTATTTAAAATAAAAATATTCCATATTACAGTAAACTGACTGACAAAAAGAAGCACCAGAAAGCAAGACATTTTCCTCCTTTATTTTTTTTTTTACACTACTAACTGCAAATTTTAATTAATTCTATTTAATTTTTGTACGATTTTCATATATTTCACAGAAATTTTTTGTACATATGTATAATATTTATATTTATCTTATATTTATGAAGTACAGAATTTTAATAAATACTAGTTTTTATATCATTTATAATCGAAAAGAAGCAACCTTTTTTTCAGCAACTAAGAGTGTATTAATTCGAATATAAAAATACTTAGCTCATGTTCGACATTTTTTTTGGGAAATTCGTATCGAACAGCAACAAAACGACCTTCTTGCGTCGTTAACAATAGCTAAACTATTATTACATCTTATGAAACGATATTATGAAACGCAATAATAGTAATGAAATCGTTCTACATAAAATTATTGTTAACCAGTTGGTACATTTTTACATTACATAAATTCATTTTGCTCCTTTACAGTTCACGTTGATAACGAGAACTATTCTTCTTTCACATATTTGGAGGATGGCTAAAGCTTTTAAATGCCCATCCTCTGAACATCCTTCCTCTTCTAATATTTCTGTGGATAGCCTAATATCCTTTATTGATTCTGTCGCTCCCGCTTATGTTCCTACCTTTGATGAATTGTACTCCAGTCCATTTCCGCAAAATTCTCCTTCCCACTTCCTCCCATTTGGGCTTTCAATTTTAATGAACTAAAATCCATACCCTAACTTGCTCTTAAAAACCTATCTGAACAATCCCTTAACTTCCTTCTAAAACTTTTTAATTCTTTCCTTTTCAGTGGTATAATTCTCCCTCTTAGAATTCTTTTACCACTGTCCCCATTTCTAAAAAAAGGTTCTTCCTTACGCCCCATTTCCTTAGTATCCTGCATCGAAAAATTGTTTGAAGGTATGTTGAACAAGCATCTATCTGGTGGCTAGAACATTATAATGTACTTCCTAACAATATGTTCGACTTTCGGCCTGGTATTGGCCCTCTGACTGTATTAGCCTTTTTTTTCCCCATTTTTTATCCAAAAACATTACATCCTGGCTTCCTTCATTGATGTCCTCGGTATTTTTGATAATGCCCATCTACCAATTTTAAGATAAAATGACGGCAATTAACATTCCAGTCAGTTTCTCGTTCTATTCATCTCTCTTCTCCATTTCTCCACACTACAAGAAAGACTTTCTGCGGTCTTCCTCAAAAGGTTCCTCCCTCAATCCTACTCTTTTTAACATTTGTACTGTCAGTATTGCTTCCCTTCCTTTATTCTTTGATGATGACATTCTGCTTTTTTCCTCTTCCCGCGATATTGCTGTAGCCAATGGAGCACTTAAATTGGTCTCTCAATTTGCTAGAACGATTTCTCCTTCCTAGTCTTCCTACGTTGTATTTACCCTTCGACCTTAAAATCCTGTTTCTGTCATTTTATCGTTAAACAATACAGCTCTTGCTCGTGTTAATTGCTTCTGTTAGCTTGGCATCTTACTTGATAATCGTCTGTCCTTCTCCGAACATATCAAATAGCTTTACCTCTCTTCTATTAAAAGTTTAAATTTGCTAAAGGTCCTGTCGTCCCCAACGAAATAGATTGATTACCCTTACATTCTTATTTCTCCGTATAAGTCCATCATCGGTTGTTCTTTTATTTATACCTGCGCCTGCAAACCCCGACTCTCTAAACTAGATGTGATCCAAAACTCTTGCCTTCGGCGCTATCTTGGTTCTCTTAAATCTCCTTCTATTCCGGCACTTCTTGCTGAATCTAGTACACTCTTCCTGTCTGTCCGCAGATCTTATTTAGGCTATCGGCTTTCTTGCTAATCATCTTCCGCTTACATTTACTCTTACCTTTCTTTTTCCAGGAATTGGCGTTTTATGCCTAATAAGAAATATCCTCTCTTATCTCTTATTTCTCTCCAACTTAGTTCATTTTGGCCTTACGCAGTTTCCTTTAATAGTCTCCCCTATTTCTCCTTTAACTTCAGTGACCTTTTCCATCCTTCCGGAGTATTCATTTTGCCTGCACTTTCAAAATTTCTCCCTCCAGCCGTACTTAAACAGGAATTCTACAGCACTGTCAATTCCTTCTTTCCTTCTCATGTAACCATTTTCACCGATGGTTCTAAAGGACCTGCTGGTGTTGGTGTTTCTTTTATTCTTCTAAATTATAACTTTTCTGAATTTCATTATGTCTTTCTTCTTTCTGTTCCATATTTACGGCCGAGTTGATGGCTATTTTACGTTCCATTATTTTTATCTCCTCTAATTGTTTTTCTTCCCAATTTCTGTTTATTTCCGACTCCATAAGTGCCCTTCAAGCCATCTCCTCTCCGTTTTAATCATTCCTTGCTACCTTCCTTCGGCTTTCGCTTCCCATTAACCTCTTCCTCATATTGTCCTTTCCATTCAAATGATTCAGTTGTTTGTAACGCTAATGTTAATTTACATATAATGTGTATATGCGTGTAAAATTTCGCAGCAGACTCCGGTCATTTAAGCATGTAATATTACAAAATGCGCGTATCAATTTAAAACTTTAAAGAACCAAGTTTTGGAAAATTTTCAATTTTAATTATTTTAACCATGTTTATCTATTAAACAAGAAGTACACAATCTCAGTTAAAAGTGTCCAACTCCTTTTTGGTGGAGCGTTTGGCTCTATACTCCCATTTGCTTAGGCTTGGGCCACCTGCTCCTTATTGTGCCCGTTATATACTATCTTTTTCTTCTACACTTATTATCACCGCTACTGTTACTTTCCTATTAACGATATCTGATCGTCTTATTATATAACTTTCCCTTTTCATTTTTGATGTGAAAACATCGTATACGGCGTTTTTCGCTTGGGAAGTAAAAATTTTCGAGCGTTTAGCAACATAATAAACGTGATTAACTTGTAATATTATTAATTCACGATGGAAACATAATTTGGAAAAAAACTCATTAAAATATCAATGTTAATTACCGTGGAGAAATGTAAATTCGAATAAAGAAAACGAATTTGAGGCTATAGTATCATTTTCAAGCTCATCACTAATAGAAATAGTACGTATCTTAACGTTATTTATACGGCACTTTTCGCTTGGGGAGTGAACATTTTCGAGTGTTAAAAAATTTCCAAGAAATATTGAGGACGACCGAATGGTCGTCAGTCTACGTACAGATTAAGATAAAAAAAAATCACAAATCGAGTTTTGTTCATGGTTTAGTAAAGAAAATTCATATTCAGTTATGCTTACAATACCTTGTAACAACGCCGCTTTATAAATTTTATAATATCACAACTGATGATTCATTTTTCAACGATAATACATTTAAACAAACACAACTCGAACTTAAATAACTTTTTCAAAATGATAATGAACTTTCAGAAGACATTCTTCTAGAAGATAGTATTATTGCTCAACAACAGACTCTTCTGTGCAACGATAAAAAATATTTGCGGATAGCTGCAAGAGAAAATAATCATCCCCTCAGTTTACCTTTTGACAAGCATACCGAAGAGTTGTCTTTTCCAACTACTTTTTTTGGGCCAGTTTCGAAAGTTTTCAGAAGAGCTTACACCGTCACTCCATTCCAAATGGCTACTAGCGAATTTCGGAGAAAGGATCGACGCGGTGTAACTTCACACCGTTTGCTATATTTAGCTAGGAACATTCTTCGAATTAGGGTTCGCAATTCATTAACGGTAAAACATGGTGAAAAAAATAATTATATTTTTCGAAAACAAATTGAGTCGGCAGAATATATACATGATTGCTTAGCAACTAATCCGGCTTTCTCAAAACTATCCCCAATTCCGGGTGGTAATGGCCGTTACGCAAAAGAGTACTGTTCTTAATTATCAGGCGAAAGGGTAAGTCTACGCTTGTTTTGACTCATAGTGCTAATGAGATTGGTTGGCGTGACTTACCGAAACTTTTATACAAGCTTAAAAATAGTGGAGCCGAAATATCAGATGAAGATTTAGATTTGATGCACTACATTGATGTAAGATGCAGTAACATGCGCAAATTATTTTTATAAACTTGCGTCCGTAATGCCTAATTGTACTAAAATCAAAAATATTAGTCCTTTCGGTAAATTTTCCGTTCTTGAGTATTTTTTATGGATTAAATTTCAGCATCGAGGTAGTCATCATGCACACACATCTTTACCTTGATAATGCCCCTCAAGATCCACTTAATACTGACTATGATAAAGTGAATTAATTGACGCTTTAATTTCCGTCTCAACAAATGAAGCTTCAAAACTCCAAATGCGCAAACACACATTTACATATTATAAAAAAATTATACCAAACAAAAATGAACAGTGCCCCGATTTGAAGCTCCATTAATGCCAACACGTAAGACTGTCATACTGATACCAATGAGAAAAACAGATGCTAGGCTTATATGTATGTTTTCACATCTTCCAAGGGTGGTCGCAAGCGGCACTTCAAATTTTTTTTTCATTTCTAATTGTTTCCGAGTGAAGGTCCGTAGTTGACGAGCCCATAAAAAAAAAACCGCCACTACTTTATAGTTTGTTTCTTACCCGATTGACGAATAATTATCGATAAATTTATTTTATATCTTACTGAAAATTAAATAAAAATGTGAAATCATAATTTAAAATTTAGAAATTGTAAGTTTGATTTTTAGTTCGTTTTTTTCCTTTTTATTTAAAATTTCATGATTATTTAAAATTGGATACCCGTATAAATGTTTTAATTTCTTGCTTGTCACTTCAATAATAAAAAAAAAAAAAAAAAACTGGTCGCCATCTGTTAATTAAATTCTACTCATTTGTGCTCTAATTGTGCAAGTGTCATTTTACGATTTGATTAAATTTGCGAAAAATAATTATTGAGTTTTATATTTGGCATTGTATTCTTCTGTATTTTAGGTTAAATTCATTTTTACGAATTTCCTTGTTTTAAATTTTTCTTTCTTAAATTCGATTATCCATTTTTAGGTTTTCTTTGTTTCACAAAATACGGACTCAGTAAAAAAATAATACAAAAATTTAACAAGAAATCGGAAGAACAGATACCGAATATAAAATTGAATCATTTTTGTTATATATTTTGACTATAAATCATTTAAAAGCGAGTTACCGGGATTCATATCAATACCATCGAACGTTTACAGCCAGGAATAAAATTTCGAAATGTGACAGTAAGGAAATTTTTTTCCCCTGCCATATTGCACAATTTTACTTTACACAGCGGGTACTATATTTCTGTCGGGTGCATGAAGTCTATTCAATATGCCGTGTTTTTTAAAATATCATATTATTTTAACGTTATTCTTAAAATTTTTTCTACCTTCGCTTTTTTTGCGCCAGATTAATTTTTGGTCGTAATTAAAAATAAACTGATACGGTTGATGTAATAGTTTACCAATATGTCAATTATGTTTTGGAAAGTAAGATTAATTTTCCCAGTGTTTTTCTATATAAATTGTTGGGCCCTAAAGCGACACGTGCCGTACATCCGACCATGCGCGAGATTTCCGATATTAAAGTAAGCGTTTTGGATATACCTTGGCTGGTAACAGCGAAACCATAATGTTAATGCCCGAAAGATCGAATTAAACGATTTTAGCCGAATAGTAATTTCCAACTCAAGTGCCATAAATACCGAATCCGTATCAACATATATATTCTGAGTTTTATGATTCTAATTACATTTGTTTACATTTTAACCTAAAAATCTTACTTCAGAAATTTAATGTAAATAACTGTAAGCAAACTACATGAAATATGCTTCCAGTTATTAAAACAATAATTATAAAGTAACTATAAAGCAAATGATGATCCATTAAAATTTTAAATTATCATCGATTCCTGAATGTTCGCGAATAAAAGATAGCGTACAGTATTTTAAAATTGGTAAAACCACGTTAAACTAATTATAACAAAATTTTTGAAAAATATGTTACATTTTAGAATGTTACCTGACACTTTTTATTGCTGAGATAATAAACTGAGATCTATCCATATAAATAAATATAAATATATATATATATATATAAATATATAAATTAACGAAAAAACATAAAAAAAAACGTGTGTACACACATCAAAACTAATATAATAAAAATATTAAGAAAACCAACGCAAACAGGGCCGATGTCGTTGGATAAAACAATGAATTTTGGATTACTGATAAAACAGTGCACAACAGTTCTACATTAAATTGAAATATCTGGAACAATTCTTTATAAAATCAATATTCCGTTGGACATGTTTATCAATACATGTCAACGGTTTTGGTCCAATATCGGTCAAGGCGATTTTAAACTGATATACTTCATCTGAACTTCGTAAAACGTTGGCGTTCCTATCGTTTAACGACGACGATTTTTGCAAGGTAATGAAAATAGAGCAATCTTTCGCTACTGACGCTAATGCGTAACATTCAGCCATGTTCAGAGATAATTTGTCGTGAATGTTATCACTACTCCTGTTAGTAAATAGTCTTTCGGTATAATTGTAATTTTTGAAATTCGCAGCGCCTACGGAATAATTTAATCGATAATAATTATAAACATCCTCTAAGCCGACTTGATCGAGTTTTTGTAAATATAGTATTTTGTCCAAGATAGTATTTTTTCGATTTTGCTGGTAGCTCCAGTTACACAACGACCAAGAGCCGCTGTTATCAACGCCTACTTGTAAAAGTTGGTGACATAGGGTTTTGATCAAATTATTGTACTCCGCTAAATACGATTCTTCCCGAAAAAAGCTCGGTTCGACTTCAATAAATTCAACTATATCAGAACCGAAATCAGATTGCAACGCTTGTACAATCAGTTCCGATAATTTGTCTATTCCATCATCTCTTAGAAGTTCGTTAATATCGTAGTCCGCGGAATTAATACTATCACCGTAAATCACTTTACCGTTCCTATAAATACGTAGATTATTCTGCGGGGTCTCAATCAGATTTTTAATCGCCTTTGTCATACGCATACTGTCGCCGGAAAATAAATCTAATGGACAGTACTTGCTTATTTCAACAGCTGCACCACTTAATAACTTTGAGTATTGATTCATACAGAAGATGCACTTCGGAAATTTTCTTTCCGATAACGGTATCCAACCTTGTTTAGGTTTTATTTCGATTGCTATAACTGGGAAATCGGATTCTTTCGTTACATTTGCTGTTGATGCTACATCACGAACGAGATCAATTAAACAATTCAGATAAGACGAAACCAACGTTATAAAAGAGTTTCCAAGTAACGATGATTCAGCGATAATATCGGAAAGTTGCGTATTATCCGGATAAATTTCCACGAAACCAAATCGAATATTACTTTTCTTTTTGAAAGACTGAGGTCGAACAATAAGACTGTTCAGAATGTTTACTTGATTTGCCGGTATTTTCCCTATTAGCGGCAGTACTGAATGTATTCTACCCAGTAACGGTACCATTAGAAAATAATGAAACTTATACACAGCCGAGTATTTTTTACACTCGTCCGCTTCTGATATGTTTTCTTTGTCAGAATACTTGCAAAACCGTAACGCGAGCCCTTTCGCCGGTAAAGTTATCACAAGATGGCGGCCTCCCTCGCCGATGTAATTCCAATTGATACTTTCTAATCTAAATTCGGGGAATTCTTTCATAAACGAGCTCTCATTTAATAAATATTCATCCATTATAATCCTCCGCGTCGCAAAGGGTATTTCATAAACAATTTTTATTAAAAAGTACACGTTTTTATCAATGTGGATTTTCTAACATTGCCGAAATAATTTCACATTAGATTTTAATTATAAAACAGCGTGTATCCTATAAAAAATAAAATATAATAATATCAAATTTGAATTCGAATTTTTATATTTCAAATTAATTACTAACTTCAATTTTTTTCAACATTATATTGTTAAATTTGATGACATATTTATTGAGTTAAAGTAAGAACAATTTCAATATTATAAATTTAAATGACATGAAATAATTCCGACCGTCTCCTCTAATTAAGAACTGTCCGATTTTAATTTTAAAACGATTTTATGAATAAAAAATAGTTGTTTTAAAAAATGTCAACATAAAACTATATCTAAACGTAATTAAACATACATAACGATAAAAAAAAACAAACAATATCCTCTTCCATAACAGAAAACAAAGTATAGATATGTACCATTTTTGGCACAGAAAATAAACCAATTAATTATATTTAAAGGAAGAAAAAACATCTAATATTTTTAACAAAAATTTTTAAACTAAAATTCAGAAAACAATAAACATCTTGCGCTTACGTTTATTATGTTTTTTCATACAATTATCAAAGGTACTTTAAAATTCCAAAATATATAAAATAATTTAAATAAACACGTTTAATTAGAAATCACAATTTATACAGTTGCTAACTGCCCACAACACAGTTCAAAAATATTGATTAAATTTTTAGTTTTGTTTATTTTAAAGAAAAAAATCTATATCGGTCACGTGATGCAACTTCAATGATAATTATCGATAACCTTAAAACTTTTATTAAAGGTTATAAAGTTATTCTTAATTTTAAAATTATGAAATTATGATACTATTGTATTATATAATAAAACGAGTATGCAAGAAAATGTATTCATTATATATACTAATTTTGTAATTTGATATCTATATTAATTGAACAGATTTATTTCATTACGGTATAAAACAAATTAGTTTGTATAAAAATACATTTTGAAATAATCCATGCCATATTTCACTTGCATTATTTCATTTTATTACAAGAATTAATCACTTATAATGATAAGAAATAAAAAATATATTATAAATATCTACTTGTAAACACTGGTAGCCTTATTTCATTTATCAAGATATAATGTTTTTTCTTCATTTTTATCTTCTATCTCAACAGTTATTTAGTAATTGAAGTAAGTCTTGAAAGCTAGCCGAAAGACAAAATCCAATCATTTTTAAATGTCACGAGCTTAATCCAAAAGAGCTATATTTAAATTCCCATGAGCTAAAAATCTAAAACTTAAGCTACATTCAAAATTTAAATAACCAAAAGACAAAAGCTTAAGCTGTACTTTTTAAACTAAGATATTTTTCGGCTTAAGCATTTTTCTGACATATGATAAAAAGGAACGTAGTTTGTAGTTTGTGACGCTATCTTTTAAATCACTTAGAAAATGTTTATTGTCTACATAAACTTTTTTTTTCTCCTGTTGATCGCAAAATGATTTTTATTAAGACCAATAAAATTTTAAATATTCTAACGTTAATATAAAAGTTGTATTTAAATGTTCATAGCCGAGACCCGAAAGCCTATGCCATATTTAAAATTGCTAAAACTTAAAAGCTTAAAGTGAATTATTTAAGAACATAATTTGTACTAAGCTTAAACTGATTTATATTCAATTTTCAAGTCCTGATGGGGAGTATATAAATTCATGGTGGTTGTGTAAATTGTGGAACAACTAAAAACTGGAAGTTTATAGTTGAATAAGGAAGAGGAAGAATTAACTTAAAATTTGAATCTATTAATTTTTACAATGATCAGAGAATTCACATTAAATGAAGAAGTACTTTGATGTAGAATTAATGATTATGTAGTAAAGTTTTACCATTGGCAGTACAGAAATTACCTTGAAAGTGTGTTTGTATTCCTATCTCAAGTAGATGACTTCAACAGCCATAATACAACTTCAGGATAACTGAAGGATGATGCAAATAGCATAAATATAACAACAGCAACATTATTTTCAATGCTAAAGATCACAAAACTTTCTTATCAATAAGATGGAAGGGAGAATATAATCCTAAATTATGGGCCATAAACAAAAATTTAAGCCATGTAATTTGCAATCAATTAAGAATATACTAAAAGCTTTACCTAACACATAACTTTCTGCAATGATAATTAACAGAGATTTCTAAACGTCCATAATAAATTTCTTCTCGAAGAATAAAAGGAACTTCCAGAAAGCTAGAACATATATAAAGAATTATTTAATGAGAAATGCGGCAACATAACTACAAATATCATCCAGAATTAGAAGCAGTTTACCAAAACTGTTTTTGAAGTAGCCAGTAAAAGTGCCTTTTAAGGTAAAGGAAAGGAATACATTCTGTGCTTATTAAGAGAATATATGAAACTGTGCAACTACTTTAATATCACTAGAAAGCAGCAACCTGCGGAAGAAATTTGAACTAAGTTAAATAATGAATGGTAAGAAATATAATAAATACTGCTGAGAATTTAGATCGCGCACATAACATCAAAAAATATGATTATTTTTGAAAAAACTAGACACTGCTCTAATAAAAAGAAATATTTGTGACAAAGCTATTTGCACGATAAAACTGTTAGAAAATTTCTAAAGATGACTAAGTCCAAATGAAACAAATATGAAGTAAGAAATATTAAGAAAAATCTAAGTAACATTATAAAGAGTCCCTATAATTAATGCAGAAATTCTCTGAAACTATTATAGTAAAGCAACAGGTTTTGACGTGGTTTTCTCTAATTCATGAAAAACTTAAGACTGAAAATAGAAATCTCGCCCAACTCAATTTGTATAATACAATTCTACATTCCACCATCCTACTGCAAGAATTTAAATAAAGCCAAAATAATTATTATTAAAAAACTGGGTAAAGAGGGAAACAACATCCCCTATTATAGACCCATATCCTTACTATCTGCTCATTACAGAAATTTAGAACAGATAATTGTCAGTGGAACAAGTAGGTTTTTTAGCTGGGCAAATCATGCATAGAACCATTCACAGGACTAACTATGGTTCCCTTCCATTTTAAAAATCATTCAGCTAATATGGAAGATTCTATAATTTTCAAAAGAGTTTAGTTTAAAAACTATAAATCCTCAGAATATTCCTGTGTCATGTCGGATCATTCACTTATTCACAACAAACGTTTAAAAAATTTATCCAAGAAGCTAAAAACTGAGGTAAACCTAATAAATAGATTAGCTTCTTCCATACTGGAGTATAACGATGAGAGTGCTGCAAACTCTAACACTAGCATTAACGCTCTCTACTGCTAAACATTGCTACTTTATGTAGTCAATAGCACTCATACTGCGAAAGTTGATGTGATCCAGAATAAAGTGGCTATCGACGTTAGCCAGTATATTTCCTCTAAATGTGCAAACAAAAAACTAACCTGGACGAAAGTCTTGCTATTTTAACAGAAACGACACCTCCTTAGCATTTAAAGTCAAGAAAATCTCCCTGGACTTGTAATACAAATACAGTCAACTCACGATTATCCGGATCACGTTTATCCAGACTCTGTATTATCCGGATCGATTTTTCAAAAAAAAAAAAAATAAATAAAAAAAAAAAGAAGAAAAAGTCAAAACGCTTTTATAAAATCAACAACTATATGCACTATGTATCTGAATATTTGTTTACATTCACTGCGAATGAAGATGCTGTGAAATTTTTAAAACTTGGTTTCACGAAGAATTTGTGTTCACTGTTGTGAAACATTTGTTTGGCAAACAGTTACCGAGAAAAAAAATCCTTATTCTCAACAATGCACCTTCCCATCCGGCAACTGAGGAGTTACAAGATGGTGATATAAAGGCAATGTTTCTTCCAGCAAACGTTACATCGGTTTGTCAACCTATGGATCAAGGAATCCTAGAGGTCTTAAAAAAAATATTGACGCCGCCTTTTCATCGCACTAATATCAAGCGCGATGAAAATTATAAGGACTATCAGGTTGCTTTAAAATTAGTTGATATGCTCGATTTTATCACTTGGCTATCTGAGAGATGGGAAGAGATTAGTTCTACAGCATTAGTGCAGTCGTGAAACATATTATTAGATCGTAAAGTCAGTGAAAAATGGGATGAAATTGACAAACATTGTGATTTAGATTGTTCAGAAGACAACGAGAAGCTTGTTTCTCCAATAAAAAGTTTTCCAGGATGTGAAACGGGTAATACGGATGACGTTACAGAATGGATAGGCAGTGACGAGATCGAAGAAACGTCAGATGAGAATATTGTGGCCATGGTACTCAACGAGGATCCAGTGGAAGAAAATATGGATAACGAGCCCCTTCAAAGAGTTTTACCACATGATGAAGGACTGAAGGCGATCGAATTAGCGTTGGAGTACATTACTCAACAGGAAGAAGTGTCACCGGCTGATATCATCTGTTTACACAAGTGGCGAGATATATCAGTAAGGAAGAGAATGTAGCGAAAGACAAAGACCTTAATTACCAGCTTCTTTAAAAATTAGTTAATGTACCGTAAGTTAATTTTTATGTTTATTTTTTTATAGGATGAGTTAATTTTCATTTTTTCATTTACTTTTCAGTATTTAACCTTGAACTCCAGCGTATCCTGATTTTTTGCAATCCGGACCGGCTGGCCGCCCAATTAATCCGGATAATTGCGAGTCGACTGTACAGAGATCCCAAAAAAATTCTTAGAGAAATGGAAACTTGCATGGGAGCTGGACAAGAATGATATAAAAAATTAATTTCTCAGATATGGACCTGCCAAGAAGGGAACGGAAAACATTAAATAGGATAAGGATGGGTCATGACAGATGCCGATATATGATGTAAAAATGAGGTCTTAAAGAAACGTCTACCTGCTGTTGTGGAACACCTCATCATACGATTCAGAATATTGTTAAAAAATGTCCTTTTCTTTGAGATATTTTGTTTAAAAGACATAAAGAATAATATCTTATATTGGTTGAAAGGATTGCAAATTAACTTATAATAATTTATTTAATTTTATTTTAAGATTAATTTTATCACACTATTTATGTTTGAAGATTATACAAAATAAAATTTTGCCGGATTAATGATAATATTCCATAATCTGATATAACTACCCTTAGGCCATGCCCAAATTAAGCATGCGATGCGTGCGTGAAATTTGAAGACCACCTCACTGCAGCACGGCAAATGTGGAAGTGTCCCCTCGAAATTTTCAATTCTTTTCTTCTCTCAGGACTTACACCTCCTATTTAGAATTCATTTATAATTATCCCTATTCCTAAGAAAATTCTAAATTCTTTTCGACCTATTTCTTTGGATGTTCGGTTTTCGTTCTGGTCTTGGTCCTTCTGACTGCATCAGCCTTTTTCTTTCTGACATATATAAAGCTCTTCTCGAAAGAAAATACACGATCGCTGCCTTTGTTGATGTAGTTTCTGATTTCGATAAGGTTCATCTTCCATCCCTTAAAATAAGATGATTTCTATTGGCATTCCTGTTCAACTTTCCTCCCTGATAATTCAGCTCTTTCAAAGCAGAACCATTCATCTTTCTGCTCCTTCCTTCTCTGGCTCTAGATGTGTATTCCGTGGTCTTCCTTAAGGGTCATGTTTGAGTCCTACTCTTTTTAACATCTATTTGCTTGAAATAGCTTCTCTTCCCGTCTCAGCCTCTACACTCCTTTTCGCAGACGATATTCTTATTTATCACTCCTCAACTTCCATCCTCGCTGCTAAAGATGAACTCAATAATTCGTTGAACATGCTTGAATCCGCTCTATCCAACATTCATCTAACCATTTCGTCCTCTAAATCTGTTTGTATGGGGTTTTCCTTTCGTCCCTATAATACTTCCTTAATTAATGCCTCTTTGAACAACTTATCTATTCCATTAGTTACGTCCTTCTGATATCTTGGCTTTTTCCTAGACAGTCGTTTATCCTTTCGCGAACATATTTGCTACCCATATACTTCCTGTTTTAAGAGAACTAATTTATTAAAGGCTCTTTCTCCACACAAATGGGGTGGCGACCCCAGTGTTCTTCTTATTCTATATAAATCTACTATTCGTTCCTAACTTGATTACTGTTCCTTCATTTATGGCAGTGCTCCTAAACATTTTCTTTCCAAACTCGATAAAGTCCAAAATTCATGTCTTCGTCTCTGCCTCGGTGTTCTGAAATCCTCTCCCATTCCTGCAATACTTTCAGAAGCCAACATTCATCCTTTACACATTCGCAGATCCTTTCTTGGGGATCGCTTCCTCATAAAACGTCTTCCTATTAAGTTTTCTAAATTAGTTTCTGCTTATTCCTACATCCTGGCCAATTGGCGGTTTTCTCCCCTAAAGATTCCTATTCTTTCTCACGTCTCTCGACGCCTTGCTTCTCATTCGTCATTTATCTACACATATCATAAACTCCCGTTCTTTACATTCAGCTTTATAGATTTTTTATATCCTCCTAATTTGTTTTTCCTTTCTTCTCATACTAAATATTCACCTTCTATCGCTTTAAGCGAGTACAACGGAGCTTTGAGGTCTCTATTTGCTTCTTCGTCTGTCCTCTTTACAGATGGTTCCAAAAGCGATGAGGGAGTCGGAGCTTCCTTTCTTATTTCTTCCCTTCCACACTAGTTCCTTCTATTCCATTTTCACTGCAGAATCGTATGCAATACTCCGTGCAGTTCTTTTTATTGCACTTTCCTCCTATAATAATAAATACCTTATTTGTTCTGACTCCATGAGCGTCTTGCAGGCTATATCCTCTCCTTTTCCATCCTCTTCATGCGACTACATTATCCTTTCCATTCGTTCCTTAATTGCAAATCTCTTCTTAGTTCGTTCCATTCAAATCGATCTTCTTTGGATTTCCAGTCATAGCGGTATAGCAGGTAACAAACTAGTTCACTCGTTTGCTCGCTCTGCTCCCTATAACGGCAAATTTGTCAATAAATATCCTGCCAATAATATCCTCTTTCCATCCAAACAAGCACACCTCAAATCATGGTCGGATACCTACATTATCTCCTTTTCCAATCCTCATTCCTTTTACAAACTCTTGCAACCTCTTCCTTCATCACGTTCCTGGTTTGCTGATTTCCCTGGTTTCAGTTGTTCCGTTATTTCCTCCATAACACGTCTTCGTCTCAACCATAATTGTCTTCCTTCGTCTCTCTTTCGGTTTTCTATTGCTTCTTCCTCATACTGTAATTTTCATCCCTCGGATCATGACTGTGTTTGTGATGCAAATCATATCATTTTTGAATGCTCTCTTCTTGTACAGGAGCGTTCCCTCCTCTACACTAAGCTTCTCCACCTAAAACTACCTACTCCTTTTTGTGCTTCCTACATACTTTCCTTTCCTTCACCAGATGTTGTTTCAATCTTAGCGGAGTTCATTTCCTCTATTTCCTTATATATCAAAATTTAATCCTGTTTTCGTAATTCGTTGATGATGGGTCATTGCCCTTGGTTAGCGTTCCCAAAAAAAAAAAAAAAAAAAAAAGAAGTGTCTAATATGAATGATGCGTGCGTGCGTGCGTTTGTTTATCAGTAGCTGTTGGTTTATACTGTATGTTAATTCTGCAATTGCATAATTTTTATATTTTAATGTATGCCAGATGCCGACGTATATAGTGTTCGTCATGTGCAACCTCCCGAATGGGAGATGCTACCTTTATGATGATGAATGCATATTAAAAGTGAAAAAAAACACTTATTTTATTTATTATTAGTGTATGTTAATAGAAAAAAGAAGAAAGTAAATGAAATTGAAAAATGTCTGGTAAATTTCACTATTTATTTAATCAAGTTAAAAATAATAAAAGCACGGTTTTGGAATATACCAGAATGAATATATAAACGTTTATTTATTTAATGGATGTGATATTTCCAAATATGTCGTTATCTGTAACAAACTTTAAACTATTTTTAAAAAATATTTTTTTTTTCCAGGCTTGTGATATATCGTGGGAAAGCTGTTTGTCGGGAATGAAACTGTATTTCATTTCTTTAGCGAAACGTTCAATGTTGGCGAATAGTTCAAAAAAGCGCGAAAAATGATGTATCTCTCCTTCTTTATGCTATAAAAAATCGGATTTCCTTGTTTTGAATTTAGTATAATGTAAAAATAAATTATAGTCTTACATATAGAATCCTCAGCGCATGAAACATCATGCTTGAGTGAACTTATTTTTTTAAAGCAATAAAATATGTACAATAATGTGACAAAAAAGTTGATTTTTAGCAAGAAAAAAATTCAATTATAATGCTAAAAATTGTAAATAATTATTCGATAAAAAATATATTTAAAAGTGACATACCTTAAGGTGATATTATGGCAACTCTTGTACAAAATTATTTTTTTGGAGTTGGCATTAAATTCACATTAAAATAATAATTAAAAACTACATTTTATTAAATTGTCCCTAGATATTGTAATATGAATTTGATGCCGACTCCAAAAAGTTAATGTTGTATAAGAATTACCATAAGATCCAGGGCCGTATCTTGACCAAAATTTCGGGGGGGGGGGGATGCAAAAATATTTTAATAATTATAATATATATATATATATATATATATATATATATATATATATATGTGTGTGTGTGTGTGTGTGTGTGTGTGCGCGTGTGTGTGTTATCGTGAAATATATTTATTTATAAATGGTACACTAAAGCCTTGTAGTCAATTATTGTATATGCAATACTTGAACACTACAATAAAAACAAATAAAAAATAGTAGTTTCCGAAGAATTCATAAAAATTTCAATTTCCTTTTCTTTTGTCAAAAATTGAAAGGAAATAAATTTATTCTGAATTTCGACGCATTTAATTCAAGCAGTTATTTCGCAGACATTTGGGGGGGGGGTTAAACCCTGACACCCTCTCAGATACGGCCCTGCTTATAATGTAACATTTTTATATTCTTTATATTATTATTTTTATACTTCATCATGTACATTTCAAATATTATTTGAATAATCGGTGTTAATCGTAAGTCGTAATCGATATTTGCCTTTGTCATTGTTTGTTTTGTTTTAATTTTAACTTTAACATATTATATACTGTACCGGATGATTATGGATCATTCCGAAACATGTCGGGAAAATTCGTTTAAAATTATTGCGAATTTAATATAGTAAAATCCTTCTGCACACAATTGTGATGGGAGCGGTAGAAGGGAAAAGGGGACGAGGAAGAAGGATTTCTTGGCTCCAAAATATTAAGCAATGGACTGGAGTTAAAAAAATAGGAGAATTGTTCTAGATTGCAAGAAATCGAGACGTATTTTGTCATATGGTTGAATCCATGAAAAGTGGTTAAGCTGTACCCGAATCGTGTTGTGCGAAGAAGAAGAAGAATATTTGAACACTATAATAAAAACAAATAAAAAATAGTCGTTTATATAAAATTCATAAAAATTTTTATTTTCTTTTCTTTTGTCAAAAATTAAAAAGAAATAAATTTATTCTGAATTTCTGCCCATTTAATTCAAGCATTTATGATTTCGCAGACATTTCGGGGGGGGGGGGTTGAACCCGAAAAACCTCCCCTCAGATACGGCCTTGATAATATCCCCTTAAGGTATATTACTTCGAAATATATTTTTTATCGAATAATTATTTTTTACTTTTCAGTGAAATTTTATTAAATTTTTATTTTTTTACTTTCTAGTGCATTTTTACAATAAATCTGGAAGTCGGTATTTTTTTTTTTAAAAAAAACGTTTTGTTAGTATATAATATATATATGTACATTTTTTCCCCCTAAGTTTTCTATCATATATATGTACTTTTAACACCTAAGGAGCTTCGTTAAGGAATAGAAGTATGAGTTCACAACCTTTAAATTGAGTATTTTCTTACATTATAAAAACAAAATTATACAGCTGATAACGTAATATTATGAGTTTGACTTTCTTTAACAATAGCACTAAAATAATTTTGTTATCAGCTGTATCATTTTGTTTTTATAATGTAAGAAAATACTCAATTTAAAGGTTGTGAAGTCATACTTCGATTCCTTAACGAAGCTCTTTAGGTGTTAAAATATTTCGAAAAAAAATGTTTAAACATGTAAATATACATTTATGGAAATACTGGGTAAAAGTTATATACGATTTTACAAATTTAAAATTGCATATCATTGTTTTGAATTTAGTAACATATAAATGTAAATTATGGTTATCCAAAATTTAATATTCAAAATCTTCCTTGCACTGGTATAATATCTGACTATTTTTACAATTTTAGAGGCTTAAATTAATAAATTAACTTCAAAGAATTCTTTTTAATATCTTAGTAAGTGTCATGCTCGGTTTTACACTACAATTTTGTTCCATGGTCAAAGTGAAACCAATATAACAGTAATTAAATGTAATAAAAATAATAAATATGTGAAGTACGTTTTAAGAAGCCAAAATAAAATGATGTTGTAATGCATAAGTCGTTCATTTGATAATAGTGGTAAAAAACTTAAAGGTGCATATATGTGAGCGAAATGTAGTTTTTCTAATAGCTATTAGGTGCGCAGCTGCCAGGGAGCCTGTCCTGTCTACACCGGCTCGTATATAGAGGGCACAATAAACGTCTTTATCTTGTTCGGCTGTATAACAGATCTCGTCAAAGATGTGGTATTTTGTCGGAACGGTTAGTATACTGCAGTGACCAAAAAACATGAATACTGTAGGAACTTATTTAACAACTGAAGATAGTTTGGCTGGCTTCCAGAATCGTCTAAATTTATTTCAAAAGATGCCACAAGGCGTTATTATAGCTGTGTACAATTCTTGGAATTTATGCCCAATATTTAGGATGAATGTTAAGAATACCTCTGTTGATGTTCCATATTCTTCGACATATCAAATAATAGGCAGTAACTGATCTTTACGTCAGATGTCACATGTCGAATCTAGGAGAAATGTTTAGTTTCCCTTACACTGGCAGATGAAAATGTCTTATTTTTTTGGGCCATTATATGTACCACTTCTTTGTACACCGTAGACAAAAGATAATTTGTTTTTTCTGTTACCCGGTTTCACACAATTCCTTAGGTATTTCTCCCTAGAATGAATCAAATTTGGCCAATAGTTCCACTGCCATTACAACTTCCATTGCGCCATGATCCAACAACTTCATCAGAATTTCTCAATAGAAGGTCATGGCTTGTTCACTTTCTTATGATGATGACAACATGTTGTAAAAGTTCAGTATAATAATATTTTTCTTCAACAGTCTGTGCATTAAATATATTGCTTATATTCTTATTGGAAACCCTTGTCCTGAGAGCAACTACAAAATTTTTGTGATTTATAGATCATTCCCGCTGTTCTATGCATTGTTTCAGGTTTTTCCAACCACTGAATCCTTTATCTTGCTAAAGTATGTACCCACTTTAAAATAACAAGGTCTACATTACCATTTGTTCCAGTATAGATAATTCATTGTGGGTTTGAAATTTTACCACTCTTTTAAACATTTTTTAACTCAAAAGGCAGTTTGATCATTGCAGATTCACCTTGAATTCTGAAAATCAGAAACTGCATTTTGAGAATAGTCATTTTGTGCTACAAAATCTATAAGTACATCATAAATAATGCAAAATTTAAAACTTAATAATAATGATAATGTTGGTTGATCATTCTTCTCCTCTTGTTCATCATAGTTTCCTGTAACATCATACATAAACGAATGTTGACGAATAACAGGAAATAATGTATAACGATATTTAATTGTAATAATTTAATATAAGGATAAATATAAAAAGCATTTAAAATAAAGGAATGTACAAAAGGAAGTGAAAGCGAAAAGCGGAAAGAGATAGCTAATACAAGAAGTCGGCGTGAAACAAGAAGGAAAAAATGTAACGAGTGTCTACGCTTTATGCAGATGCATTAATGCGTGAATATATCTTATAGGCAGCTCCAGCTAGCTTTTGTTCTTTCACTCGATATAGGAATTATCTACTTTATTTCATGGAACTGTTGGTGGACAGGGCACTGAAATGATTGGTTCATTCTTCAGTTTGAATCCGAATTCTGCGTGCATAAATTCCATGAATGTGGAACCGCACATCCCTTGTAAATCCAAGTTAAGATTACCACGACTTCGACCATTTTAGCGCATTGTACGGACTGATCAACGTCTGTGTTGCGGAAGAAAACCCATATAGCCCGAGGAAAATTGTGATTGACGAATTCGCAATCTATGCAACGGGCCTTGATCATCGCTTTCTTTTTATTTAATTATTGTATGGGCGCGCCAGCGACATTGGCCTAACAACAGGAAAAGCTAAGCTATGAATCTAAATTGTTAGGCGGCCAGAAATGGACGCAATAAAGGACAGTAGAGCAAGCACCGAAAGGAGAAGATAAAGAAAGCACTAAAGAGAGTAGGGAGACCTAATGTCAAGAGCTGGCCCTGTAAAAGAGAGCGTTCATTAAGAAGAACAGGACTCTCGAAGAAAATGTGATCAGCATTACATATACAAGCAGGATCGCATAGGGAGAGAGGCGATATCAAAGGAGTAGATATTGAAAAGTGTATGACTAAGACAGGAGCCCTGCAGAAGTCCACGATAAACGCTTCTGGAGGTGAAAAGGGAGTGAGAGGAAAGAAAAAGAGTTCTGTTCTGGAAGAGGTTGAGAATGAAAATAACGACGACGAGAGGGAGGTTAAAAGAAAGTAGTTTGGAATCCAGAGAGGGAAGATGGACATTATCAAATGCGGAAGAAACAGCAACAAAGGAGTCAATGGTGAATTTCTTAATTAGGAAAGACTTATAGACACCCAAAAGGAAATAACTAATGCAGTCAACCGGTCCAAGCCCAGCGTGTGAAAACCAAACATATTAGGAGAGACTAGATTATTGTGCTCCAGCCACCACACGATACGATTGTTAATCAAACCTTCATAAAGTTTATGAAAACAAGAAGCCAGGGAAATGAGATGGAAAGAACATTGATTTCTTTTAGGAATAGGAGGACAATAAAGTCGTTCCAGAATTTAGAAGTATAACCAGAAAGGAGAAAAGAATTAAAAATATGGAGAAGGAAAAGCAGCGCGGTAGGAGAGAGATTTTTAAGAATAAAGAACAAGAAATTGTCCCGGCTAGATTTATTAAAAATGGATGCAAGCTTGTTGTAATGGAAAGGAGAAGACAGGAAGTGAGGCTTAGAATCAACAGGAAGAGAAGGAAGAATAGTTTCTTCAAAAGAGGGGACATAGGCGGGAGCAATGGAATCCAGGAAGGACTCCAGCTGGGGTTTGAAAGGATTCGAGTGGCGGGGACGCTCAGAAAAGGGTGATCTAAATGCCTTAGCCATTTTCCAGATCTGGGATTAGGGTGTATCTTTAGAGAAAGAGGAACAGAAAGACTTCCAAGAATTCTTCTTGGTGGACTGAAGATTGTGTTTGCTTCTTTATGGGCTAGGAAGTTAGATATAGAGGAATGAGAGCAAAAAGCGTTGAAGGTGACAGAGCTATTTTGAAACGCTGTTTTACACTCTTTGTTCCACCAGAGTGAGGAAGCAATAAGAAGAAGAGCATCCGCGCGTGCTGGAAATAGGAGGAGAAGATGCAGAGAGAGCAGAATCTAGAGTTTGAGTGAAAATATCGTACTGGAAGAAGGGATTAGGAACATTAGAAATAGAAGGGATTGAGAAATCCACCAAGGAACGAAATTTAGTCCAATCAGTTTAAGAAAAGAACCAAAAGGAGGAGTGGAGGGGCTTGAAAGGCTTAGGAGGGAGCACGTCATTAAGAGTGAGCAGAATGGGGATATGATCGCTGCGAAAGGTGCCATCGAGAGCCCTCCAGGAACATAAATGACTAAGATTGGGAGAGGAGAAGTAGAGATCTACTGAACTAGAAGAAAATAGATGCTCAAAGAGGGTAGGAGACCAATCATTAAGAAGAAAGTGATCGTGGTCCAAGATAAGATTTTTGAGAATCAAACCATTAGGATTATGCCCAGAGCAGCTCCGAAGAGGAGAGTGAGCATTCCAGTCGCTTCCAATGATGAAGGGACTAGATAAAGATGAAAGAAATGAGATAAGAGGAAGATTAGAGAGGCTGGAGTTGGGAGGGTTATATATGTAAACAATATTTAAAGGATTGGGAAGAAGATTCAATAGAGAAATGTGTACTATGTTAGGGAGATTAGGATAGGGAGGAGGAAGCTATGGGATATCATGTGGCAGGTAGGATAGATTGTATCTAATAAAATGGCGACGCCACAGTAATCATCCACACAATCGGACGGAACTAAAGAATAGCCTTTGAGATGTAGAGACGAGGAGGATGTAAGCCAAGTTTCCGATAACAACGCCACATGGATATTATAGAGGTCTAATAAACCCTCTAAACTTAATTTATTAGCTTGTAAGCTACGACAGTTCCACCGCAGGATGTTCCAAGCAGAAAGCTGTGACATGCTAACTAGGATGAGGGGTGAGGGGGGGGGGGTGCCACAGGAGGATTATGAGAGGATAGAAAAAGAGTCCAAGGACGGGGATATAATAAAAGAAGTAGTTATAAAGGAAAAAAAAATTAGTAAAGAAGGGGGTACATAGGCGCACTCCCAACAAGGAGGAGAAAGGGAGAACAAAGAAACTAAAGATGAAGGAAGTCCTGCCCGCCATAATTTGTGAATCAATTAGTAGGACCCTTTCCATTCAGGTTAATTTTATATAAGCGAAAGCGCCGGGAAAAAGTACCTACACGAACATGGTTGTCGAACCAGTTTGTATACATCCTTCCCTAAAGAGACAATTATGCCTCCACATGAACAAATTAAATGACATGAGCGCAGAGGAACGTTTAGTGTTCCTGAATTGTAAGTGAGGCGCTATCTTTGGCTAGCAGCAAGAAAAAGGGGGAAAGAGAGAAAGGCAAGGAGGAGGTAAACTATGTCTTACAAGAAATGGATGTAATTGGATAAGAAGGAAGAAAGATTGTCAAGGAAAGAAGAGGAGGCAGCTATGTTATAAGAAACGAGGAGTTCCATGATTGCAGCAGAAAGATTAGTGCCGTCAAGAAGGAAGTCATTGGGGGAGGAATTAGGAAGCAGACTGCAAGGAGCCAGAAATGAGCTGAAAGGCAAAGAAGAATTCAGCTGAGGGGAATTATCACGATTCAAGCTCCAACCAACAGATAGAGAACAAGAGTAGAAGAAGGGGACGATGGAAAAATGAGAGATAGTCTTGGGATGAGATTTAGATTTGGGAGTTTTATGAAAAATAGGAGATTTAGGACGAGGAAGGGAAAACAATTTAGTACTTTTCATAGAAGAGACTTGAGAGGAAGAAGGGGCTGCGGCACGATTAGCGCAGGAAAAGGCTTGATTAACGACGCTAGAGGATTTATATTTGGCGGCTTCTTGAAAGGATGTATTCTCGAAAGCCATGATTCTTTTAATATCCTTCTGCCTAAGCCACTCTGGGTAGGCACGATCGGACGAGCTATAGAACCTTTGCAGTTGCCACAAATAGGAGGGTTGGGATATTCCAAAAAGGGATGCCTGGAAGCACAGTGGAAGCAAACAAGATGAGAGTTACAACAATGGCGCGCAATATGTCCAAAAAGGAAGCATTTAAATCACCGAGTGGGAGAACGGATAGTAGGGGAAACAGGAAAATAGATACAAACTCCGGAAGGAACGACTTAGCGAATTTAAGTTCGACACTTCTGGTGGGAATTTTGGAAACATCAGAAGAGCGAAAGATAGTGCGGACTGAAACTACTGGAACAGAGGATTCAAGCCTCTCTTTAATTTCATCTTCAGAAAAGGAAGGACAAACTCCAGAGATAACGCCCATACTAAATAGAGCATTGTGGGGGATAAAAGCAGTAAGATTGTGGGATTGAAAAAATAAGGAATTATTCAGAAATTCGTTCGCCATAGAAGCAGAGGAAAATGTAACCGAGATGTATCCCCTGCTCTGGGTAATGATGCCTGAAAAAGAAGTTTAAATTTTATAGATGAGCCTAGCCAGAGCTAATGAGTGAAAATTCCCGATGTTTTTGTTTAGGATGGAGTTTTCCATAAAAACTTTAAAAGGACCAGGATGATCAGAAGGAAAAACATTTTTGGGATCTTTACTATTATTATGATTATTCATAAGAAGATTGTTATTACTGCTATAATTATTAATAATATTAGAGTTACCGATATTATTATTATTGCTAATATTAAGACTATTAGAGTTATTGCAATTAGTAATATTGAAGTTTTCAATAGCTTCGAAAGCACTACTGTTGCTATTGCTATTCTTAATATTACTATTGGATTGATTAGAAGGGTCGGATAGAGATGGCTTTAAATCCTTGCTCGATAAAGCAGAAATAGGTGAAAGAGGGGCGGACGGCTTGTGCTTGGCGAGAGCGTCCACATCCATGTTTAACGATAAAGAAGGTTTAGTGGATTTAGCATCTTTGGCAGATACCGCGGGGCGACGGGGACTGGACGAGCTCATTATTCAAATAAAAACAAAAAAAAAAGATGAAAATAAATCGGTAAATAAATTGAAATAAACAACAATAATCTAAGAATCTGAAAAGCATATGAAATATTAGCTACTAAGTAAAAAAAAAAAAAGTAATAGTTAAATACAACAGCGAAGAAATGGAAATTATTAATCAAAAGAGATAATAATGAAACGATCTCACCGGTCTGCTGAAATAACTGGTTACCAAGCTGATAACAAGAACGCGAGCACAGCACACACGAGATAAATGATTACAACCTGATAGTGGTAATGAAGGAAATATTTATTGTTGGTGTTGAAAAGAGTAAGCTATGTGACGTATTTTGAGATAGAAAAAATATCACATAAACCTCAGAGCTTTGCTTTATTGGTGGCTCTGATTGCCTAGTGCCCCGATTGCCTTGAAAATTACTGATGTGCATATGACGACATCCTCCTAGAAATTTTTCGTCTTGAACCATCTTGTCCTTTCTGTGTTCTGCTGTACATTTTCGACTATACTATTTCCAGAAATTTCTGGTGAGATCTAATTGTACTCGTTTTCAAGTTGTTTTTTTTTAAATAAAATATTACAAACACATTATTAAGCGAGTTTTAGTAAACAAATGTAAGCTGGGGGTTGTAGGTTTTGGTATATTTTGCTAATATCTGATGTATAAGTGTTAGTTTTAATTTTACTATTCTATTTGAATACTGTGTAATTTATATATTACCAAAATGCATATTACCTAATGTTAAAATAAATTTTACATTGATAAATATAATTTTTTTTTTGTCGATCTTTATAATTTTAATGCAATTACACTAATAATATTAATCAAATTTTAACTTTAAAATCGTTGAAACAGATACATATAACAAATATTAATTTATGCGAGACCTTACCCGCAACAGTTATAAAATGATTAATTACAGATATCATGCGAAAACAAAGGATAAATTCAAAAAATTGATGCGGTCATATTCCAGCAAAAATTTTCAGAAGTAGTATAGTCGATGAAATTTAGCTAACTATTTATTCAGATTGTAGAAATTCAAAAATGACTGGAGTTACGTTGTAAATTGCGATGTTGCAAATTGAAAAAATTATTTATTAAAAATAGTATAATGTAAAAAGCTATGACAAAAAGTTACACAACGGAGAGTAATGGCGCAGTTATGTAGCTGTAACACCAATAATTTGGTCAAAACAAAAGTAAACGAATTTAACAAAATTGTTTTTTATTCACGAGTATTTCTATTTTTTATTTTAAAAAAGAGAAATCATGAAGTTTTTTTCACTTTTATGATACATTATAACTACCTTTAAAATTTTATCTTTCCAATTTCCGGCATACGTCCGATTATTTTCAGACTTGCTTTGTAAATTTTAAAATAATTTTATCTCATTCCTTCTTGCTTTCTGAACGAATATATCGTGATGCTGTCTAATCGCATGCACCATAAACCTTACAAATTTAAGGATATTTTGGAAATGAAACGGTTTCCCCCATGAATAGATTTTAGATGCCTCTGTAATAGTCTGTAAAGCACGTCACTGTGGGTCTTTCAATGCGCCGTTTTTGTATGGTGTGGTGAAATAATAAATTGCAAATTGTATATTTTGTTTTGAAGCGTTGTTCTGCGCTATATTTTTGTAGCACAAGAGTATGAGCAAATTTGCGTCCAATATGACGGATAAAGAATTAAAAGACACGGGAAATAAATTTTTTAGTATACGAGAGTACGAAGATGCGATCAAGTGTTATTCAAAAGCGATTGTAAGTATTAAGTGATATTTTACTTTTGTTATGTTTTAATAATTTCAAATGAAGAACACTTAAAATTCAAAATGTACGAAAATGTTGTCATTCGGTTTAAATGTTTCCGTTTGTATTTGATTGCAAATAATTAAATGGACAGCTATTTTGTAGTAAATGAAAATTCTAGCAGTTAGAAATTTGTGGGAATCCCTGAAACTCATTTTGTAGGTAGTCAATTTAGATTTATATGTATTTTATTTTTTACATTTTTTACGCAGTATTTAATATCTATACTAAAGTTGAGAATATGCAGAAACATTTTAACAGTAATTAACGAAAAGTACCACTAGGTAACAATTCTTGTATAATTTACATCGTGAACATCATTGAACGTTAAGGGAATTATTATGTTACTGGTTAAAGAGAATGTTGTTGAATAAAGTTTTCTAGTGATTTTCTTGATTATATTAAAGTGCAGGCCGATTGTTCAGAATTTACAAATTATAGAACTTTTAACATTAATTTCAAAATCGTATTAAGAAATCGCGCGCGACTTTAATAAAGTATTTTAACTTTGCTTTAGAAGGTAAATCTATATATTAATCGTTTCGTTTATAACGTTGCGATTAACAGCAGTAACTTAAACAGTAAACTATACTTTTAAATTATGCTTATTATTATAATATTGTCATTCAAAAAGTTTAAAAATCGGTAAAATTCATTGGTTATTTGCTTTGTTAATAGAGAGAGTAAAAAAAAAAAAGCTTTAATGAGCTTTTGAATGTTGTTATATTTATGAAAAAAATTTAATATTACATAAATGAGGGGGTATACGCACTTTTGTAATATGCAATTGAATGTAGCAATGTAACTTCTGAGCTATAATTTTTTAAAGTTCATTATTGCTAATCAACAATATTGTGATTAAAATACGCAGCGTTTATATGTAGCCAGCAAAGTGCTTAAAATCAAGAGAGGTATGCTTTAGTAGCCCTACGTTGAATTTTGAGAGTGGAGAAAAAAATAAAATACGGTAGGGAGGTGTTGAATTTTAACATTCGGACTTTATTTTCGTTTTTAAAATTTACAATTCGCTTTCGACACACCGTTTTGATAAGCTTGAATTTTGTTACCCACGATTAGTTGATAGTTGCGAATCTTTTTGAAGTTACATATGTTTTCATAAATGCCGAAAAATCGGTATTTAACGTTCGCATATTTTTTGCTTACTTAAATTAAGTTTTTTTTTTTTTTTATAGATTAAAAATCCGACACAGCCTACTTATTTTACTAACAGAGCACTGTGCTATCTGAAGTTAAAGAGATGGGATTATGCAACTCAAGACTGTAGACGTGCTCTCGATTTGGATAGCACTCACATCAAAGGACATTTTTTTTTGGGATCAGCACTGTTAGAATTGGAACATTATGATGAATCTATTAAACATTTACAACGTGGTAAGATGATTTTTCATTATATTTAATATTCTTTTTTTTTTTGGTTCTTAGAAAATAAATAAATAGTGTAATAAAACATGCGTTCCTAACGACTTCGCCTAATGCAGAACAATGCTTTGTATAAGAGCACAAGAATATGAGAGACCCAAAAAAATAAAAGGTTTTTGTAAGTGCGTATTTATGGAATTAGAGACAAATTTGTTTTTTAATACAGCAGAAGATTGTACAGTTTTCTTTAATGTAATACTCTTAAATTTTTTAGTACAATATGTATGCAATAAAAACGTAATTTCATTGTATATTTTGCCTTTTAAGTGAAGAATGAAAAATTCATTCGATTTATTATTTTCTTTATCGTTTTTGTTGGTGGGCTAATATATATAGAACAAAATTAGTTTATGACCGATATATAACGAAAAATATTTTTTACAATATGAACTACGTTTCAAGGCAATTGAGTCTGTTCAATTTCATGTAAATATTCATGTCTGGCGTAAATGCTTATTGTTACGTAGATCTTCTTTCGTTTGTGACTGAACTGTTGAGAATACTTTAAGCATATTTTTCCCTTATTGATATCGAGGAATGATTGTATTTTTTGCAATGTAAATATTGACTGATGAAAAGGCTTGATTCACATTGTTTTAGTTTTCATTTCTATTAACATAGTAGTTTTCCATACGAATCCTCAAAGTAGTATAAAATTTTTAAATTATTTCTGTACATAGCACGATGAGTAGACAATTTGATAATTGTTATTGTGTATAATCTTCAAATTTTCGAATTTCATGCTAAATAATAGATAAACCTTATAAATAATATTTTCGTAATGTTTTCTTATAAATCTAATAAGATATTTTGTTGATACACTGTTAATTTTATATCTACTAATTGTGTTTTGTCTTTTATCATTTTTTACTCAGCTAAGTGTTAGAACAATAATTTCGTTTTAAATGCTCGTTGGAGTGCCTTATTATTATTTTGACATAATATCATTTATTCGTAATTTCGGTAAAATCATATTTGTATGATTTTTTTAATCGATGAAAATATTGGGGGACAAAAAGGACTGAAAATTAGCTCAATAAAGATGAAACATTTTTCACGATTTTGTATGTAACATTTTTTCCCGATAAATGTCAGTTTTAGTTATTGCGAAAGTATTTATTAAATTGAAACCTGATTTGCGTAATTTTTATAGAAAAATGTTGGCTGTTATTGAGTTTTGTGCATAATTTAAAAAAATGAAATGTTTGAATAAAAAATTATATACATATATATATATATATATATATATGTGTGTGTGTGTGTATATGTATATATGTATATATATATATAAACTCTGCCCTTCGGGCCTTGCTAGGGTTCAAACCCCCTTGACCATCAATCTGTTTTCTTCTAAAAATTGACTACATCATTCTTACCCCTCTTTTATTTTTAAAAAAGTCTCAGTAATTGTACAGCACAGCATTCAACCTTTATTATCTTATATAAAGTAATTGAATAAAATCAGGAGACCTTATCATTTAACAAAAAACTAACGGGACATAATCATGGGACAAAAAATGTAGTGCATCTCGGGCTAAGAATGACATAGTTACTAAATATATATCAGAGACGAAGGGTAAAAAATTGTAAAATGAAAGTGTAACTTGAAAAATGTTAGAGTAAACTATATTCATTAAAATGAATGTTTATATAAAAGTATATTACTTAACTCTCCCGAAACAAAATAATTCTCCATTTAAGTCGGCTTCTTCAGCAATAGTAGCCCATCTCGTTAAAACATTTTTATTTTATTTTTTTCTATAATTCTATGTCGCGAATAAATAATGGTCTTTAAAGAAAGACTGTGAGCAAAGGTTGCTTCGAGGAAATCGAATTTTTGTTGTTTTTATTTAATTGAATAAATTGGCAGTAATTTTAAAAAACATATAATAAAACGTGTAAAAACGCCAGTTGATTCGGATGATGTTTAAAAAGGCCGCGATTAATTTATATTCCAACGTTATTTTACTGTTTTTTATTAAAAAATGACTCAACGAGTAATTTGTGAAGATTTGGTTTATTTTAAATGTCTTAAGAATTTTTTATTTTTTTTCTGTTGACATTAAAAATCTTCGTTCGGTTTAAGCATTTTTGAATTATGCATAATTTCGTTCGATTAAAAGATAATTAACGGAAACAACTGTTATCGGAAGTAATGAGAATTAAGTTGGACGAAGTAGTCTGTTAATTTTTAGTAAACCTTTTTTTATGCTGTAAGCCATCGCGAGTCGATTTATTATTGTAAACATGACGTCTAATTTAATGAGAGAATTTCGATTATTATCGTTTAAAAAACGACTGAATTATCTAAAAACAACTTCTTCCTGCCTAATAAAAATCGTTGTAAACCAATGCATATATTTTATTGAAATAGCCAATTTGTAGATTACAAAAAAATTGAAGACTTAGAAGTGAATGAGAGATTGTTGTTCCGGCTGTTATTGTAATAATGATTTGTTTTGCAATCATTGAATATTATTCATTTTAGACGGTTAATAAACACACTACATAGACACTCGGACATACGAGTGAGGAGCAAAATAAAGAAGCAACTTGCGTATGTATCACACTTGTGATGATCACTTTTATACTAATATTTTTCTGTCGGATTAGTGTGGTAGTGTTACTAAAATTCTGTTTAATTCTGTATCTCGTAAGCTAGTAACTTTAAATTGTAAATTTTAAAAGGCAATCTTTGATGGCTTACGTGGACACTTCGCTAATTTTATATATAATAAATGTTTTTGTGAAATATTGAAAGTTCTTAAATTTTTTTATTACACTTTAATGAAACGTTAATTACTGTTGTAATAATTTGCGAGAACTACAAGGAACTGATACATTAATAACGATTGTTAACAGTAAGCCTAATGAAAGCTCTTATAAGGGCTATTTCGAGATTTAAGATAAAACGAATGGAAACGCAAACGAACATAGAGGAAATTATGAGGACGACACGATAAACAAGCATAAAATGAAGACAAGGAACCCAACAGAAATTGGGAGGACAATTAACGAAACAAATATCGAATTATATTATCAACAATAATTAAAAAAAGCGTATAAACGAACGATAACTTTAATAATACGTTATAACAGGTAAACGATGACCGTCACAGATGATAGAGATAACGAAGTGTAACTTACTAATAATAATAGAGACAAATGATCTCATACCATTATTATTATATTCTTTAATTTTATCTGAACAATTACTAATATTTTATGTTTCTAAATTTATCGTGCAAATAAATAATTTAAGCATTACTTCAATGTCGTTGATGTATCTTCGATTTCAATATATTGTTACGTTGATCTGTGGTTACTAATAGCTCATGAATTGTCAAAGGAGCTAAAACATAATTACGGAGATGATATAACCAGTCAAATACGTGTTGCTCGTAAGAAACGTTGGAACGTTATGGAGGAAAAGCGAATTAATCAAGAAATAGAATTATTGGTAAGACGGTTAATATATGTCGATGATTGAACTAAAAACGAGTTTAAGCGAACAAAATGTTAATCATTTAAAATTAAAATATATAAAAAGAATATAAAAAAAATTAAAGAAAGGCTTTTATTTATTAACGCGGTAAAAATAAGAAAAATAATTTTTGTGGGTCTATCAAATTGAAACAGTTAAAAAGAATGAGATAAAAGCGTTGGTCAATGTTCTAATACTAACGCTTTTGTTTCATTCTTTTTAAATACCCCAATTCGCAAAAATTATCTTCAATGCGTAGATAAATCCATACCTGTTTGTTAATATTTATAAATATAAAATAAATAAATACCTCAATTTAAGTAAATGTTTTTGGGCATAGCCCATTATCAGCTAACAATACAGAGTGTACTCAAATAACATTAAAAAACATACTGAGTATGTTTTTAGTTTTATTTGAATACGCTACGCTGTATTATTAGCCGATAATGGGCTATAACCAAAAACGTTTCCTTTAATTGAGGTATTTATTTTAATTTATTAAAGTAAATTATTTTATATTTAATTTTGTTCGTTACTGAGGTATTTATTTATTTTATATTTATATTTTCCAGGTTTTTTTTTTTTTTTTTTAAATAAGTCTTTCTTTAAATGTTTTTAACATTATTTTATCATTTTTAGTTGCATTTTTGGACGAATGAGAGTGAAAAAAGGGAACGAAAAAAAATTTTCTGTACTCGATACTAGTGAGAAAGTAGAAGAGAATGAAATTTTTAACAATTTTAATTTTGAATAACGTGATTCGGTTAATATAGCTAGAAGTAATATAATCGGTTGTATTTTTGTTTTTATTGACATTTTTTTTTATCAGTTTTCTCCAATCTAAAATGTCTGCAACAAAATGGTCAGAAGCAACTTGTTTTTTTTTTTTCGCGAACTTTTTACGAGTTCAGATCTGTTTAGGTGCCAATTTTGATAAAAATTGGCCTTTTGTCGTTCCTAGCTTTCCAAGATTTGTAAGAATACAAGAATATAAACAAGAAGGTCTAGTTAAATGAAAGCTTTTTTTAAAAAGGAAAAAGCAGCGTGATTATTGGAATGATTTTTTAAAAGTGTGCTGTAGTTGAAATTTTTTCGCTTCAGTCATAGCATTGTTTTTCTTACAGATTTTGCGGGATATTAGCCAAAAATTATTAATTTTTGCGAGTAGCAGAGAATGATTATTGTCTTGTAAATGTAATCGCGACAAAGTATCGGTTACTGATGACGTTAATGATTTTTCAATTATTCGCTTGCGTTTTATTTCAGTCTTATTTGAACAGATTAATAGTTGAAGATAGCCATCGTGAAATAGAAAAAGTTAAAAATCAGTATGGCGATAATCCGGACGACGTGGAAAGTCAAAATAAGATAATAGAACTGGAATCAAAGTGTGTAAGTAAATAATGATTTTGAAATTTCAACATAGAAATGCGAAAGTTATATTTTTTTAATGAAATTCGGGCAGTTCGAATTAAATGCTGCTTTCTATTGGTGACTTAAACACGTGGAATTTACAATTTTTCTTTAGTAAATAATTTTAATATACTTTAAAGGCGTAGGAAGCTCGTTCTCTATAGGAATCCAGAATTTGCATCGACTTTATTAGTGGCACCTGTAAGTAACTTTTCAAGGTTATAATTTATGTTAAACAAAAATATCATTCCATTTAATTGATTCTGAAAGTTAATGTAGATCATTTTGGCCTGTACTAGCTGCATGTATGTATGTATTCCAAGTTTTGATAATATTTTGTAAATGTATATTTTATCGACTTCAAAAAAAAAAGGTAAGTTATGTATGTGTTTTTTTTTTTTAATATCTGTTTGCGCATAACTTTTGTCCATGTGAATCGATATTACTGATTCTTTACTTATTCAAAAGTGTACCGGTCAGTGTTGGTCCCGTTACGAGTATACCGATAAATATCGGTGAGTACTAAGTAATTATTAAAAAAGAAAAAAAAAAAAAAAAAAAAACGTTCAAAAGCAGTTTTCTTAGAACTATATACTGTCTTAATATAGCCGAACAGAGATTTAGCTAAAATATGTTATTATTGCATTAGAACATAAGAAAAATATGAACTTTCAAAATTTTAAAATTAAAGAGCCTATGAGAGCGAATGATTTAAGCTGTTATCAACGTTAGTGTCCCATGAAAATGTAGATTTAAATAAAGGTAACGAATTCGGAACTCCTCATAGCGTCATTTAAAAACTTATTACCGACGGAAATATTAGGTTTGAATATTGTGCTCTTTAACTAGTACCCTGCTTTATGCGTTTTCGTTTCGTCTATTTGTATTATCGCTCAAAGATATTTACATTGAATTAAAAAAAAATACCAACTTTAAAATTTACTTTAAAAGTTTAATAAAAAAAATACACTAAAAATCGAAAATAAAATTATATTTGGTAAAAGATATTTTACAATAAAATATACACAAAAATGTTACGACTATTTTTAAACAAGATTAATACTTCTTAGAGTATGCGTCAAATTTAAATTACAACAATAATTACAAAAACTACATTAAATATTCCAGATAGTTCCAATACTTGGCTTATAGGAAACGCGAGTGATCGTGTTGTACTCATTTAATAAATTTTGTAATTGTTTTAATTTGATTTTAATATCGTCCTAATAAATATTAATATTTAGAAATAATTAAAATATCCTTACGTTTGTTTACCTGTAAAATATATTATTTTTTATTAAATAATTGTTTTTTACTTTTTAGCGCATTTTTATTAAATTTTTAGAGAAAGTGTTGCAGCCATTTTTTCCTATGTTGATTAATATCTAATCGGCTAACAGAGGGATAAATAAATCGAACAAAATCCGATTAGTTTATAATGTCTAAAAGTTCAAATAAAATTAGGAAAATCCCGTATTAACGTTACTAACATTGTCATCGTAAATTCTCTAATTACTGCATTGAGAATTAAAAGTTATTTTGCTTTACATCATTTAATTAATTTTAACGTTAATGTTTACCGTTAAAACTTATTCTGGTTTAATCCGAAATATGTCAATGTTGCGGCAAAGATCCCGGAGCAGGTTAGCTTTGTTTTCAAGGAATTTATATTTCACGATCCTCAATGTCGATGTCGATTGCACGATAAGTTTGCATTGTTTGAATAAGTTTTAAAATTTGTAATAATATTAATCCGAAAACTGTTCAAACAGTGTATAATAGTTTTAAACGTTTCTGTTAATAAGATCACTTTCGCTAAATTACTTTAGTCATTGTATCGTTTATAACTAATCAAATGGGGAAAAATTTAAATGATAAAAATGTTTAAAAAAAAATTTGTTCTGGTAAGGAAATATATATGTAGGTTCTTTTTCAAATGAATAATAATTCAAATATTAATTATATTTAATAAATCAGATGATTATTTTAAATGGTTTTTCTCGAGAGAGAAAAAAAGAGAGAGAACCAATTTCAGGGGGGGGGGGTTCGCAAGATCGTAGCTACATATTCGATCGTTTATTTACCTTTTAGATCATTTTAACTTTCTCGTAGTAAACGACAAAAAACGTTTAAAACAACCGTTACCGCAATATCTTGATTTTTTTTTTTTTTTTTTTTTGCTAATCTATCTAAACACTTGAACGATCCCCGCCCATTGACGTAGGGCTAAAACTTAATTTGAACATTTAAATCTAATGGCTTCTTCCTGCGCAGCCGACCTGTCTCCGTCGGATTATTCAATAACGCTATAGGATGTTCGTATGAATTTTTGAAGTCTTCTGATGTGTCTTGCGGCTGATTCTGCAATAACCTCCCTTATAGTGGTGTACTGTGTACAGTTAACGTTCACACATATATGTGTCGTAAGAGTAATTTTTCTTCTAGTTAACCGGATTCTGTAAAATTATTAATTTATTTTACTAAATTTTCTTTGCGGGAAGAACTTAAAAATTATTGTTCCGTTTTTATTCTATGTACCAGAGTGATTTTATAATTTACGAATACTGAAATATCGCCTATTTATTTTTTTTCTTCGAAATCTCTGATGAAATTCTAAGTACTATTGATTTTATATTTTTGCGCGCTAATAAATTCACGTGTACCGTAAGGACTCGCTGTGAAGTATTTAAAAAAATTATTTTATCCCACTTTATAATATTGTACATCTGAAAAGAGTTAAATACCATTCTAAGAAGTTTAAAATGATCATTAATTTGAATTATATTAAAAAAAAAAAAACAAAAAAAAAACATGAAGACAAATTTATTGTCTTTCGATTATCTAAATTTTCATTTTTATTCTCCTCCTGAATTCTGTTAGGTAACTTGCTCGCATTGTTTATCTTTGGACGAGCAGATGCCGTATTTTATAAAAAATCCTTTGTAATGTCATTTATTTTAATCTCATTAATTTTACTTAAAAAATTATAATAATTACCCATTTTCTTAGGCGACACTTTTTTCGCTTATTTTTTTCTATCATGTAGTTATTAGTGAGTTTTAAAAATTATGTCACTGATTTTCTTAATTTTTCCGTCGCTGTTATGTATTCGCTTATAATCAGTGATACTATTCTTATTGTTAGTGAAACATACACCATGTTGGAAATATTATCCTTTGTTAAAATTTCCAAAAAAAAGAGTCATGAAGATGTATATTATTCTATTATAAGAATATAGAAATTTAATAAATAGTTTAAATTTGTTTTTAAATTTTATATACCTCGCGTGTTATGACGCTGGGTGAAATGACTTTTGTTTAAAATTACATAATGACTAAATCGTATTTTACGTGTTACTTCGGATAAAGCGGTTTTCGTTGGAAATTTCTTTTCGTATTCGTATTCGTATTCAAGTTTTTTGAAACCTGTCACACGTAAAACATAATGTTGATTATATTTGAATTATAAATGTTTATGTTCATTTTCTGTATTATCACTTTCTTAAAAATTGATCATAACATGTATTACAGAAAAATTATAGTTTAAAAAATATTAAAATAAAACCGACATGTTTCGCAGTTACGTACTCCATAATCCCTGGCATTAATAAATAAAGTTAATAGTTTAAAACGATATCATATTTGTCAATCTTATAAACTAATACAATATATCGATATGTTATGATTGATTGTTAATCTTAAACAGTGGGTTATTATTAATTATAAGATTATTATTAATTAAATTATCCTTAAATTTATTAATGTAATATGTTTCGGCGCTAGTTATTAAACACGGACATATTAATAAATCATCCGTTGCGGAACATTCTATTATTAATAAACATAGATTAAAATAAAACACACAAGACGATCTAGAAATAATAAAATATATGAATAATTATAAATTACTTAATAGCGTTGAAACATATTACATTAATAAATTTAAGGATAATTAAATTAATAATAATCTCATAATTAATAATAACCCGCTATTTAAAATTAACAATCAATCATAATATATCGATATTATATGGTATTAGTTTATAAGATTGACAAATATATGATATTATTGTTTATTTAACTTTTAACTTTATTCATCATTGCCATGATTTAAACTATAATTTTTCTGTAATACGTGTTTTGATCAATTTTTAATAAAGTGATAATGTTGATTATAAACAAATTATGTCGAATGTTGTAATCTCTTATATTCTAATATTTAGAATTCCGACGAAGAACAAACTCATGCAGAGATTTTTTTGAACTATTTTAAACAACAACAATAGTCTAAGGGTAGTTTTAACGTTTAATCGTCAAAGTCTTTGGTTCGACGTTCAGGTCACCTTCAGGTTTCAAAATTGTAATCGGATACCGGGCTTTCTAGTATTTGTTATCAGTTTTAATTTTACAATCCTTCACTCCCTATCAAACTTATTTCACGTACATTTTGTTTCGTTAAATTCACTTGTGCAATACGCTTCGAAGAAGGGGAGATAAAATGTATTCAAATAATTTATTGTTTTGACGCGTATCGATATTAACACGGGGTATAAATAGATTATATAGGTACAAATAATGCGTTTTAATTTAATTAAAGTAAACCTTAAGGATAAAAGATATACTTGTAATAACTGAATACATATATATATATATATATATATATTAGTTTAACCTAAAAAAGAAGTATAATTAATTGGATGTTTAAAATAAAATAAACAAAAATCAACTTTTATCGGTTGTGATGCTTTTATCGAATTCCGTTGATTCTGTATTGCTATTATGTTTAAACTATGAATCGTACGGATTCTCGATGCTCTATTACGTACTTTAATTGTAAACGGTTTTTGTTTACATTTTGTTTCGAAGCGATCGATCGCTTGCTTGTTTTTTCAATTCCGATAAGTGAATTTATTTCTTCCCTTAAATTATGTAAGAATATTTATCTGGCGCTGTTCGTTTCAAATGTTTTGCAAAATTTAAAAAACATTGCAGAACAAAATTTTGAAAAACATTCTGCAATACGAACGCAATATTTATGATTATTGGATAATATTAAACTTTTTTCCATTTATTTATAATAGTTCCTCTGTACTAGTAGCTCTGCTGAAAATTTAAAGTCTTGCAAATTTATTCCTCCCTATTTCTTCTCGATCATTATTTTTTATTTTGTCTCCGCAGCCTGCGGCAAACGTAGATGACGGTATCGAGCCGATTTCTTTCGGGAATTGTACTCGTCTAAAAAATCACCGCTTTCTGTTCTAATATTAACTAATAATTAATTATCGCGTTATATTTAAACTGTTTATTTTTTAGCAATATTGATAATTGTTTCATTGCATCGTAGGATCGCGATATTGAAGATTTAAATTCCATATTCGCTAAAATTGACGAAAAACGAAGAGTAAGTATTGTAGAGGCAGTTCTTTTTTTTAGTTATTGATTCAATCTTATATAGAGTAATGCATTAGAGGGGGTATTCTAGTCTAAAGGCACAAATTTAGAAGGTTTTTTCAAGCTCAATAAAAAAAAAAAAAAAAAAAAATATTTTTACTATCCATTTTTTTTAATATTTATTTATTCGTATTTTAAGAATACACAAAAAATTATCAAAAAAAAAAATTCAAAATTCACAAAGTTACAAGCTGATGAAGTGGAGGGGTAAAAAAAAGGTGTATCCTGGTTGACACGATTCTAACCCTTCTAGTCATCTGAAACAAAAAAAAAAAAAAATGATGCGTGTATCGGTGTGTAACGCGGCAGAAGTGAAACTTCTTTGGCTTATATGTTCTATAATAAAGTTTTATTTTAAATTAATTTTATATATAAGTAACACATTTATTATTATCATTATTATTTTAAATTGAGCTTAAAAAAGTTATTAGAATGGAAAAGGTATCAGTATAAATAAAATTTTCATTTTTAATAATCAATAAATCTATATACATTTATAAAAAAGGATCATTATCATTGGTCTATTTCAGTTGTGCTTTTACATACCTACTTTATGTTTAACGTGTAACGCGTAACCAAAATTTTTCCCTACTGTGCCGTAAAAAGTTTCACTTCAAAAACTCACTAACAGACTAAATGTATAATGTATCGTATCGTGAATATCTTTCTATAGAGTGGTGTGTACACGTACTTATTACATGCATATATATATATATATATATATATATATACATATGAGAATTCTCATAAACTACTACTTTACCATACATTTACTCATTTTGGTATACTACTAGACCCAGACAGACACTTATACATACTTACACATACTTACACATACACACAAATACACATACCTACCGTACGTTTAACGCGTAGCGCCTAACAAAAATTTTTTTCCTATCGTGCGATAAGAAGTTTTACTTAAAAAAAAGGTTCTTAATTAGTAAGGATGTGGTTATAGCCCCTACCTCGGAGAAAGAAAAAAAAAATTTTTCGTAAAATGGTGACTGTTTGAAAAAAAAAGGTCGATTTTTTACTGTTTTTTGACTTTTCTAAATTTTTTAAAAATAGTAAAAATCAAAATTTTGCCTTTATTCTGGTAGAGGCTATAGAGGGATATATAAAGAAGATACATACCGAATTTCAAGTAAATCGGTTTATTAGAACTTGAGATATCATGTCAACCGTGTTGAAAGAAGTAGTTTCGAGAAAAACGCGTTTAAAGTTTCGAAAGATTCAGGTAAAGTTTCAGGCGGTCTAATTGTCATAGAACGGTGGTACGTTATACTTACATTTTCTTAATCGGCGATTCCTGCTTCATACAATGGACGACCTTCTACTTCAAATTTTGTACATTTTCTGAAGTTCTAAAACTAGGCGAGCAGTTCTAGCTTCCTTTGAAGCATCAGAAGCTCGAGTTGCGTCCCGCCTGATAGTCTAAATGTTCTTTTTTTTTATCTATCTGGACGCGCAGCACTTCCTTCGTTACCTTTTTTTTTTATCCCTTTTACACGTAATAAATAAAATATTCACTCAAAGTTTTATATTTTCGGACTGTACACCGAGGACGTATATTTGCGTTGCTTGAAGGTTGAAACGAAACTGACCTGAACTGAACACTACGCAAGAAAAGATTTCAACAAAATACGTTACAATGGCCTTCAGTTAATCAATTTTTAAATGTATATAATGTATAAAAGAATTTGATTTATCCTCAGCCAGTCGAAGAATGTCTATCGCCTATTATTTCATCCGCTCTGACTGAGCCGATTTAGTTGCCGCGTCACGAAAATAACTATAACTCCGTAAATGATTTTAATTTTGAAAAATCTTTTTAGAGACATATTCTTGAATGTCTAAACTATCAGAATATTCAAAAAAAAAAAAAAATCGATTTTTTCATATTTCTAGACTAGAATAACACCCCCCTTAAATTGATATTTAAGTCGATAGCTTTTACATCTAACCGGTTCTTTGAAATAGTTTAAACTTACGCTTCTTTTAGATTGAAGAGGTAAAAATTGCGCGGGAGAAAAATTACACTTGCATTTAATTTGTAGGTGCTTTTGAAAGAAGATAGTTAAAAGAGACATGCAACGGCTACCGAGAAAACCTTTAAAAGTATGTAGACATTATTACGGATTAAAATGAGCGGAAGTAAAAAGCCAAGCTAGTGTAGGAAAAAAGTGAAATAATAAAAATAGGAAATCAATTTTAAGCAAATAGAGGAAGACTATGTAAATTTTTACGTATAACGTTGTAGGTGGAATAGCGAAAAAGAAGAAGGTGAGTTTTTATTAATATGATTATGGTGAAATGTTCTGTTCAAGAAGTGCTCCGTTGTATCGGGTAGAATAAAAGAAACGGAATCGATGCTTTTTAATGTGAAGAAGAATAAAGTTAACTCTAATTGCGATTAGAAGTGCACAACTTTTTCGGGTGATTCATGATGAAAAATACGGGGGAAAAAAAGTATAAGTTGCAGATAAATAGAATAGTTCGAATCGAGTTATTGAATCGTTAGTGGGAAGAGATAAGAAGAAACGATAGACACACACGAGTATATTTGCAATATACAGCGAGCTGAAAAAGAGTACCGAATTAGGTGAAATGAATGAATTACTAAAGGTGCGACAGGAAGAGGAGAGAGCAAGTGACACTGCGTCGCAGACGACGAACGAAGTAATTCCGGTGGAACTGAAATTATGTTTGCGATATTTCACACCGGTCCTTGTAATAATTTCTTGTTTGCAAAAAAAAAAAAGTTAATAATTTCGTTTATTTTTACTTGTAAACAGAAGAGAGATGTACCGGATTATTTGTGTGGAAAAATCAGTTTCGAACTATTGAAGGATCCTGTGATAACACCTAGCGGTATTACGTACGAGCGTAAAGATATTATTGAACATTTACAGGTTAGACCGTGTTTGTAATATTATTATATTTTTGTTTTTGTTATTTAAACGCAATTTTATCGTCCGATAAGTTTGCGGTAAATTTCACGCGAAAGTTTCAACTTAATAACATCGGATATGTTCTGAATTAAATTTTTCTCTATACTATCGGAATGTTGTCTAACTGGGGTGACCGTTTAATTCTAATAAAACGGTATGCGTAGTCAAATAGCTGTGATATTGTTAAGCAGGGGAAAATTAATTAGGCTGTAAAATATTTCCAAAATTAAATAAATTATTCTTTTTTTGAAATTAATAAGTTTTACATAAAACGAATGAACATTCGTGCTACCGAACAATGTGCGGAGCAATAATCGGCTAATAAGTACACACATCTATGCGAACCGTAAACGTTCGAGTTAAATTGATGGCATTATTTTTTCTGGCGCAGTTTAAAATTTTCGATAAACACCAGACTACTATGCGTTAACGTTATATTTGTGAACATCGTCTGGTTAATTTTAATAAATATTCACAAATTATATGAATAAACGTCGAAGTTATTTTACTATATTAAATTCGCAATAATTTTAAACGAATTTTCCCGACATGTTTCGGAATGCTCCATAATCATCTGGTACAGTATATTACATGTTAAAGTTAAAATTAAAACAAAACAAACAATAACAAAGGCAAATATCGATTACGACTTACGATTAACACCGATTATTCAAATAATATTTGAAATGTACATGATGAAGTATAAAAATAATAATATAAAGAATATAAAAATGTTACATTATAAGTAGGGCCGTATCTGAGGGGGTGTCAGGGTTTAACCCTCCCCCAAAATGTCTGCGAAATAACTGCTTGAATTAAATGGACCGAAATTCAGAATAAATTTATTTCCTTTCAATTTTTGACAGAAGAAAAGGAAATTGAAATTTTTATGAATTCTACGGAGACTACTATTTTTTATTTGTTTTTATTGTAGTGTTCGAGTATTGCATATTCAATAATTAACTACAAGGATTTAGTGTACTATTTATAAATAAATATATTTCATGATAACATACACATGCACATATATATGTATATATTGATACGAATTGGCACAATGCACTTTCAAAATTCAAAATTATTTGTTTTGTTGCGCGGCGTATATTTTGCAGTGCTATATTTTCGGTTAATTTATTAAAGGAATTAGTATACACGTGCCGAATATCGGGGTATCGGATTTTATCGGGTGTAAAGTTCGTTGCACCGCCTTCATTAATGTGCAGGTGTGTGTTCGCGATCGAGCTGTGCGATAGAATCCGGTAAATTCGCGATATTCGGAGATGATGGATGTAACTGTGTCCGAGTGTGTATATTAATTCCGAGAAGCTGCGTCTAGTTCGGCTAGCAGAACTGTGTATTAGCTGGGGTTGTTCAGGTACCGCGCACGCAACGTACGTCGTGTGTCGCGTGGGGTAACGCCGAGTGGCAGAGGTATTCTAGAAAAATCGGCGTTCGAATTATTAATTGTTAAGTTAGTCGGTAATTTCCTGTTTTCAATAAAGGTTTTAGTGTAGGCACACCTGTGGTGTATTTTAATAGTCAGTCGTTATTATATTAATTTACTGTTCTGTCGCGTAATTCGAGCGACTCTATCGATGTATATTACTCTAGTCAGGTGGTTTTATATTTGTCCGTATCGCACGATACACATATTTTCTTCTCCGTTTCTAGTGGTCGCGCGAGTAACAGCTTTTGGCTAATCGCCGTTGTCAAGCCATTTAAAAGCTATATGCCATATGATTTTGATTAACCGATTTTTTTATGTAAATATTTTTTTTTGTTTCTAGTCGGCGATTTCGCGTTAAACCGTTTTCGTGTAAAATCTTTGTATCAAAATGTGCAATTTGTTTCGTTAAAAAATTTTATCGGCAGAATTTTTTATATATTTTTTTCTCTTTCTTCTTCGTCGTTACTTAATGTTCTGCTAGGCAGAGCTTTTCCGGTGGTGGCAAGCCGTCTCTTGCCACTGGCGCCCGTTATATTTTCTTTTATTTTTTCTTCGTAAAATTTTATTTAACATTGGAAAAGAGGATTCATAACAACTGGCCTCCAAAGAAGGGACAAGATCGATTCATATTAATATATATATATATATATATATATGTATTTATAAAAATATTTTCGTAACCACTTCCAAAGTTATGGTCTAGATACGGCCCTGATTATAAGTATGTAATTTGTGTAAATGCGTATTTTTGTTACGAATTAATAAAATAAGTATTCTTACAAAATATTTATTTTTAATTACGAACCAACACCAGATAAAAAAAAAAAAATGCGGTTCGCATGAGAAAACAGATAGACAAAATAAAAATTTTCTTTGCACTATTAATTTATCGAATTATGCCTAATATGACATTTTATGATCCAGCTACTATCGTGGCGTTTATCGCACATTGAAGATACAGAAAAATTTCATTTATGTGTTTAATGTTTATAGTTGGCGCGAGTCCAAAATAAATAAAATCGAAAAAAAGCAAATTATTCATCATACCTTTGTTTATAATATTTGCTAATTGATTGTTCTTGCATGTTGTTTTTTTTTTTTATCAGGTTTCGCCAATCGTTAGAACATAATTCAGCGCGATCATTGTTCACGATTCTTTCTATTTCTATCTGGTGTTTTGTATTTTGATCATTAGTGTATGGTTTTTCATTTGATAGTTGCGAATTTTCGTGAACTATATACTTTCTGATATTTCAAACGTCTTCATTTCAGTTGTCCCGAGTAAAAGATAAAATTTAAGCTTGGACCGTTGCTCAAAAAAGTTTACGTTTTTAAAATTACTGAACAGACTAAAAACTCTAATACACTACTTAAGCCGCTGCGATCGACTCTTTAATGCTTTTTAAGTATTGTTTTGTACAATTCGCGTGCTGTTATATTAGCCGAATTTAGAGTAAAATTTTTCATACTTTTGAATCATACGACATGTTTTTTTTTTTTTGTTTTTTTTTTTAAATCTTTTAATTTTAACAATTTGTATCAGAGGTTGAGCGGAAACGAGCAATTTCGTTGTTCTCAAAATTTTCGGAATATGTGTTCGATTAAATAGAGAATTTCTTTCCTTTCCGCTTTTCAGTTTTACTCACTATCCGTTTGCTTCGGCACTTTTGAGATAGGTCGCTTCACCCTTTTGATTGAATGTATGGTATGTTGTTGGAAATTTTATTTGGAATTTGCCAAAAGTTATTATCGTTAGAGAAACACTTGCAAACAAACATGATTTTCAAACTATTTTCGTTTTATGCGATCCGTTAACTTTTAAATTTTTTTTTTTTTTTAATTATATCGCCGACGCGCTAATTAATATCGTCAAGAATAACCTGTAAATTAAGCATTTGCGAGAAACTACGTTTATTGCTTAATGTTTACTCGTGTACGTTACACGTTTGTTATTATTTTTTGTTTCTCTCATTTTTTTTATTCCGTTCAGAAAATCGGCCATTTCGATCCGGTAACGAGAGAAAAGTTAACGGCGGATCAGTTAATTCCCAATTTTGCGATGAAGGAAGTGGTTGACATTTTTTTACAAGAAAACGAATGGGCAGTCGATTATTAAAACCGAAGTAGGCATTTCGCTATTATTTTAGTCAGAGGTTATATCCTACCGTTATGTATATATTTCTATTACTGTACATACCTGTGATGTGTATTCTTATAAATTGTTTAAAATGTGTACATATATATCATGTCATAATTAATTGAAATTTTTTTTTTTTAAAATTATATAAGTATTATTTTGGGATTTATTATTTTATACTAATGCTTGTTTGTAATTATTGTTTATAAGTTTCCGACGAATAAACTTTACTTTTAGCGAAAATATTTATGAGATTGTTCCTTGCGCAGTGCTATATCGTGGAAGTAGGATATTTTCAATTTTTAGAATCACGACGTCTCTAAATTAAACTCGCTTTTAATCGCCGTATGATACGTTGCGTTAGCAAAAAGTCAACTACGAAACTAGACTTATCGAAGAAAATTATAAAACTATATATTATGAGTACATACTCTGCGCTACAAGCTATACAATCTTTTACGCCGGATGCGCTTAGTGATCATCACGTTCGGAAAATTGCGAGATATTTTAACAAATAGGCAATTTGCATATCAGCAGAAGATGAATGAGCTCTAATGTAAAAATTGCTTTAAATCAAATGAATAATTGAAAATGAACATCATTTTAGTGCGTCCGGTTATTTAAGGACGTTTACAAAACAAATGAAATAATTTGTCTTTCCGTTAGTGATGATTCTGCATTACCTTTAACGGGAAAGTAATGTTTACTTCCGGGTATTCATTAACGAATTACCTGAAGGCAATATAGATGATAATAATCCATGCTTTAAATTCGCAGACAAAACTATGTTTCGCAATAAAAACAACCGTTTAATCGTAATTATACTTCTTTTTTTTTTTGTTTTCTGAAATTATATTTGCGATTATGTGTGCAGGCACACAGTTGGACTCGTCAAATACTTGTTTAGAGGTTTTCTAATTCGTAAAATTTTCACATGTGATCGAAGATAACGTGATTCAACAAAGCTCGCATGATATCGGAATGAATAGAGAGGGATCGTTTACGACACTCGATAATCATCACCGGCATAGTGATTGAACAATGAATGATTGTAAATTTTAAAATTTGGCTCCATAAATAATTAGTAGTCTGATAGTCGGAAACATAGTACATCACTTAGCCTTTGTTAGTCTTTTCTACTGTTTAACTTTTCGTTTCTTCGCTCTGGATTATTAAAGGCAGGGTAGCCATCAGTTCGTCGGAAATGAACGCGGAATTTTGCATACCGCGAATAAATCGGAAATTTTGTTGTAAAACCGTGAAAAATGTAAAAATAGCCAAACGATAGTTTTAATTTTTTCGATGCACTTTACTCAATAATAAATTGCAAGTTTTTTATTAATTTTTTATTATGCATTTCCGTTTATTAGGAGGGTTAAACACTTTCAGTAAAACTTCTGGAGGAGCTTGAGCTTCGTAAACCCTTTGAAGTCAGCGCGTGTAATTACAAATACAGATATTAGACGTCAAATAAATTTTATAAGTTAGACTATTTAAATAGGGTAAATCGGCCTAACTTCATTATTAACTTTTGTAATAACGAAGTAAGCATATATTGTTTGACTTAGTTACTGGTCATTGTAATGGTAAAATATTTAAAATGTGAATAAAACAACTTCAAAATACTAAAAAATTTAATTTGCAATTTTTTTCAATTTCTACTGATATTTTATTTACCTTCGCTTCAGTATGTTGAGTTTGTTATTATACAAGTGAAAGAACGTTCGCTTAATTCTTGTATGTACAATTCGAGTAACCAGGAAATCGCCTAAAATTATAGGTGGGCAATGGACATTAATAAAATAATATGCGATTTTTTGGAGGCAATCTGTATGTAGTTTTACGGGTAGTGTTGTCGGCTTTTGCTGGTTCGATCGCTTCGCATAATTCTTTATCGAAATAAAGAATTATCGATATTAAAATGATTTTGTTCCGTCTTCGCTTTCTTCAGATGAAAATTATTCGTAAAATTCACGGCCAAACTGAATTTAGACATTATAATTTCAGGTCGGCGGTATTGGTTCGCCGAAATGCGGGTTTTGCGTGATAACGAAATTTTTCAAAAGCTGCAATGATTTCTTAAAAAGGAAAAAAGAAATGCATTAGCAATTTAAATTAACGTAAAATCCGATTTATCAATAATTGTCCGAATTATTGCGTTAAGAACGTGAGATGTTACTAAATTACGTTAATAAAGGGACCAAGACTGGTTTTACTGCTTCGCTTTTTATAGAAGAATTCTTATAAGGCAATGCTTCGACAAATCGGAATGGTTCATTCGTTTTTAGTTGTAGCTGATGCTTGCGGTTTCGTATAAAGAATAAAAAATGTATTAGCCTATATTTAATGTTAACTTAAGAAATTTAATAAATCAGTAAATTTCGTTCAAAGAAACTCCGAGATCTTCGATACGCGATATTACGGTAAATTATTAAAAGCGGAAACAATCAAATGAATGGATTTATACATTTATTAAAAATAGCGAATTTGTAATAACAGTCGCAAAATATCTACTACTGAACAATGTATACCAACAATATTATTCGCTGCTACGTGAATTTTTTTTTTTTTTTTTTTTTTTGAATATAGTTTGAGTGAATCACGCTATAAATTGCGGAACAGCACCAAAATTACGTTACTATCGTTGCATTTCCTTTTTTTTCTTACATAAACTTCGCGGAACATATGAAAAACAGACTGTACGAGGGCGAGCACACACTCTAATTGAGAGACAAATTCTGCGATGAGATGAATATTGGTCTTGGTTATCTAAAGGAGTTAAGGCAGCATTAAAATAATCGCGATATGGCGAGAAAAATAATCAACGGCAGAATTATTTACCGACTGTGTTGATTTTTGATTATAAGAATAGCTTACTTACTGATAGTATTTCCATAATTCAAAAAAGAACCTTTTATTTTTATTTATTTATTTATTTTTTGAACGGGGTTCAAAGCCTCACGCCCTTCCCTTCACAACGGTGCCCACAAATTACTATCTTCACCACGGTCCATTAAAATTTACTCGCGCGTGCTCGGTTCTAGCTAAAAAAAAGAAAAAAAAAAACGCTCTAAAAATTAAAAAAAAATTTCAAGTATTACTTTTTTTAATTTGGGGAGGATTTTTTTTCACATTTACACTCTTCTAACATAGAAACTGATGGGCGCGTGGAAACGCTTCCGTCATAACCATCTAAAAATGTTAATTATCTTGAACTTTTTAAAAATATTTATTTTACTAATTTTTTCTACTGTAGAGGGCCAAAATTAGAATAAACAAACTTTTGAAAGCTACGTTTTTTATTTAAAAAACCGCGTTTTTTCGAGCTATCTTTAAAGTTTAATGCTGTGCTTTATTGTGATCGCCCTGTAAGAAATCGTAAGCAGTCTTTCATGAACTGGATCGGTAAATCCAATGAGGAACTTAGAACTATTCGAGGTATCAGTAATTTTTCCGCATATATAATATATAAGGGTTAGACGAGACGCTCTGCGCACCGGCTTGATTGCTTTCGGTTGTGCAACAATATAGTCAATGCCTAATTTCAGTTATATTAAAATTGGCTGAAATAAGTCCGTTCAAATTCACAGAGCCGATTAGCGTGCACGGCAATATCCATTTTTGATAAATGCCTAGGTGGGAGTTAAAATTTCATCACGTTAGTTGCAGAACCTAAAAAAAAAAATCAAAAAAAAAAAACGTATAAACGTGGATGGAGTGATGAAAGGAAAGATTATGAATGAGAGATCGTACACGAAGAGTGATGATGTCGGAAGAGGGAAGGGGAAGATGTAAACTAATAGCCTGAAGGGACTCATGGAGTCGGAAACTATCAGATAGTCGAAGAGGTTATGATTAGAGGAAATATAAATAACTACGCGTAGAATAGTCGCTAGTTCATTTGCGAAAATAGAACAGAAAGACGGAAGACGAAAGGATTTGGAAAAATTAAAAACGGGGATAATAAAGGAAGCCCCGACACCACCAGACCCCCTAGAGCCATCAGTGAAGAAGAGTACATGAGAAGGAAAGAGGGAACTGATAATGCTGTGAAATTCCTTTTTAATAATCGCCTGAGGCATAGACCTGGAAGAATTAGAAAGAAAATATACTTTGGGAGGGCGTGTGAGATCAAAATAATTAAAGGAAAAGTAAGGAAGATTATTACTGGAAATTATATGAGACGAAACGTAACTAAGACGCATCGCCAGAAACTGACGTTTTTTTCCTAATAAAATGCCAGTTTCTGGCGATGGAAATGTAGGAAAGGATAAGTTGAGAGGAAATGCAAGGTACACGTTTAGAAAGAAAACGATAGCCCAAATAAGATCTTCAAACTGAAAGAAGAGATCTATTAGATTCAGTAAGCATTACTGAAATAGGAGATTTAAGAGTACCGAGAGATAGACGGAGACAGGAATTTAGAAAGAAGGAATTTAAAGGCATAGCCATAAATAAATGAACAGTAATCAAACTTGAAGCGAATAATAGACTTACACAAGGAAATGAGTACAAGAGGATCACCATCCCATTTGGTTGATGATAAGGATTTCAATAAATTCAGTCTTTTAATGGCAGAACGAGAAAGATAACTGATCTGCTCGGAAAAGGTTAGTCGACTATTTAAGTAAACTCAAAGGTAGCAGAAGCAACGAACGCGAGGAAGTGACATCCGATTCAGGGAAATATTAAAAGAAGCGGGATTGTACGGACACAGAGTGAAAACCATGCAAGAAGATTTGGAAGGAAAAATAGGTAGATGAACAGACGACAGAGAATGTTGTAGCGCAGCCAGAGAAGAATTAAGCGTCTCGTTGGCAGCTGCGATGTCGCAAGAAGAGGAAAAAAGAACAACATCATAGGCAAAGAATAAGGAAAGGGGGTTTAAAGGAAGAGATGCCAGAGCAACAGTGTTAATGTTAAAAAGAGCAGGGAACTGAGAGGAGAACCTTGAGGAAGACCACGGAATACAGTTCTTGGAGCTAGAGGCTCTGGAGTGGAAAAGTGGAAAGTGCGATTCATCATGAGATTGATTGTTAGAGAGTGAATTTGACTGGAAGATTAATTGCTGCCATTGCATCTCTCAGAACAGATTAAATAAGACAGTTCGATTTTATAATTTTCGCTTTATGTTATTGTTATTTTTGACGTGAAACGTCTTGAAAATTGCTCGTGAAACGAAATCGCGCAACGCAACGATTATTATTTTTCACCGCATATATTTATATGTATTTTTTTATACATATATATATATATATATATATATATACATACATACATATATGTATAAATATATATAAATACTTAAATCGATATGGGCGTTTCACGTTAAATCAATGGCCCTGTGCCCCAGCACAGCCGCACCCAAATTTTATCGTGGAAGAATGTTTAGAAGAAAAATTGTGACTCCCGCCAAATTTAACTCAAAAATTGATTTAATCAGTTAAAACTTGTGTGAACGTTTTAGAATTTATAAATATGGTCGGTCAACATTACACAAATGTAAAACAACGTCAGTATCCTGAAATTGGTATCATCTTGTTCCTGAAATTTCGAAACTCGGCTTTTGCGGACTGCTCTCCCGTGTAAATTTATTTCCTAAAGGAGTACATCTTCCGTTTTTTCAACCGTCTCCTGTTGGCTTTTTTTTTCGTTTACTAGCTTCTTTATTCTTCAGTTTATCTCTTTCTGCATTTCTATTTTCCTAATGTTCCCGCTTGTGTTGTTATTTCTTTCTTATTGTTCTCGATGTAATAATTTAAGAAAAAGACAGGAAAAGAACGAGCGTTTAAAGAACGTGTTTCGGACTATAATTTTCAGGGAGCAGTTTGAACAAGTACGCAACCTGGTGGGCACGCTAGTTAATAAAAATATGGCGATGTCCGTGGGTGTCTTTGAGTTTATTATACCTGAATATCTGATGCCGTTGTTTCAGAATGTTTTATCCGGATGGTGGTAGCCAGTGTAGCAGGTTATACTAACAATCCTATCTTGCTGTTCTCTGCGGATACTGTTTATTAAATCCAATTTTTGGCGCGTTTGCAGTATCTAAATTTTCCATATGAGAAGTTTCTTAGTATTTTTTGTCAAATGTTCCGTTTTCTTTTAGTAGCTACTAACCGCGGCATTGCTTTCTTTTCGGATAGTGCGAGTACCGCGGCTTGAAAATATTAACATTTAGTGTTCTGGTATAACATTCGAACTTTATTCGCGTAGTCCGCTTGAAAGAGTTCTTAAACTTTTTATTATTCTACTCGTAATTTATTCAATTTATTCTCATCGATCACTTTGTTTACCATCGCACATTTAATAACAGTTTCCTTGCGAGCAGTAACTGAATAATTTTTTTTTTTTTTTTTTTTTTTTTTTTGGGGGGGTTCTTCAGCAAAAGACTTTCGTTCAATATCAACAAGAAAGGAGAGAAACGGTAAATTAATTTGGTCAGAAATAGCTGGAATGAAGGAACCAAGCACGAGGTAATGTATTAGGAGGGAAGTAACAGGATGCATAAGGTGCATTAAGAACTAGAAAATCCAAGGAATAAAAAATTAGAACAAAGAATAGCACGTTCGGACGCAAGCGAAGAATATTCAAAAAAATATGGTCGGAATCACAGGCGGCTTCGTGATTGGGATGAAGATGACAGCTAGGAGAAGGAGTTTACTTATTTATTTATTTATTTATACTATCCGTCAGTGCAACAGCTTACGCCAATTACTGCACAGCACAATATAATAAAACAATTCAGTAACAATATACGAGTACAGGTACAATGAAACAATAGAAAAGAAAAATTACGAAGTTGTATAAATCACATTCGTACTTACACAACGATTTTATCTAACATTACTTATTTTAGTTTTATCCCATTCACACTCCCACGCCAACACAGCTCACACTTGTAACATGCACGCGTACATACACTCTCACACATACACTCCATGCTCACTTAAAGAAACACTTAAGGACATCAATACAACACAGCCTCACATCGTTAAATTCCGAACAGCTTTTAAGAACTCACCACCCCGTGATCATTAAAAATGTCTAGCTCGCAATGATCTTTCTCCAAGTTATTATACAATATGAATAATGAACGGAGAGGGGAACAGCCAGTGTACGGGTTGAGCGGGTAAAATCGGAACTCTAATACGAACTTTCTCTAAAAGAGTAGGGCAGTTAATCTTAGCGTATATTAAAGTGTGCAGAAAACGAAGTGCCAATTGTTTTCCTCGTCCATCCAAGCTGTGCATATTTAACTGCCGAAGTATTTCTGTGTATTTGAAATGCACATCATCGGAGCCAGTAAATTTATAATGCGAGTACTTTAGAAACTCTTTTTCTGCACATTTTCAACCCTATTTACCAAGTCACTAGATACAGGGATCCAAATTAGCGCACCAAATTCTAACTATGAGCGGACCAATAAGGCGAATAAAATTAAATGTGTTTGAAGTTGTCTGAAGTTTGCACTACTCCTCAAAACGAAACCTAACATTTTGTTCGCTTTACGAATTGCATGCGACAAAGCCACGTTGATCAATTGAAATGTAATTCTTTAGTGCTTCATGGATTCTTTAATAGAAAAGTAATTCAAAAATTTTAGCAACTTGGAAAGAAGAGATATTGGTCTGTAATCAGTAATATCATAAGCATGATGATTTTTGCGAATGGGTGTTATTTTGGGCACCTGCCAAATTTTGGGAAATGTCCCAGTACCTATCACACAATTGAAGAGGTATGTAAGAGGTTTAACGAATAAATTCTGACAAGCTTTGAATATGTATGGGGGTATATTGTCTAGGTGTACAGTATGTTTAGGTTTAAGTTTCCTCAACGCCCCATGAACCTAGTTAAATGAAAACGAAAACGCGAAGAAAGTAACCGTATATGATTAATGCGTAAACGCATAATAGAGATTAAAACGGAATTTCGTAGAATATGAAAGTGATAAAACCAAGGGAGATTCAGCTGAACGGACAGATAAAAGGAAAGATTATTAGAGCAGGAAGAAACAGAAATATCTGACCAGAATCTGGTGTGAAATTTTAACCTTAGGGGAAGTAGGTTGAAAACGAGGATTTTATTGAAGTAAAGGCAGGAGGATGAAGAGACTTTAGCCAAGGAATCCACTATATCTTATTACCCTCAATGACCACATGACTAAGGACCCGCAGCAAATCAACTTGGATAGATTGGAGAGTGAGAAGATAAGGGATCAAATACGAAGAGTAACAAATTCGCAAAGGAGTGAATGGGAAAGCTTGAAGGACACTTACTGAGTCAGAGGTAATCAAATAATTGGAAAAAGAGCGATGGGAAGATATACAGACAATGGAACGTGCGATAAGTTCAGTGATAAAGATAACGTAGAAGGAAGGAAGACGAAACGACTCAATGAAGTGATTTATGTCACGAAAAATGAATTAGGCTCCAATTCCACCTAGGCCCCCCGAATCATCCGTATATACGGTCTTGTGGGAGGGAAATAAGGATCTGGTGTACAGTAGGCAAACACACACAAGATTGCATTTGTATATCGATAAATCAAACGTTTACAATCAGTTCCAAGTGTGGTCTTACGTGTGTACACTAGCGTTGCATATAACAATTGCCATGACACTACATTTATACAGCTAGAACGTACGAATGGGTAGTCGCCTACGCTCAGAATTAGAAGACGAAATAAATGAATAGATAATAAAAAAAAAAGACATAATTAAAGAAGAAAATAATGGATCAAATGAACCAATAAGAAAGAAATTGAATGAGGAAACCAAAAAATTATAATAGTTAAGCAAACCTAATAATAAAAGGGCGTTAAAATGAGAAAATTTGAGACTAGAGTTCTAGAAAGCAAAGGAGAAGACGAAAGCGAGAGAAATGGATTTTAAAGACATCAGGATATATAATCAGACGTCCGTTGCAGTTAAAATATAAAAAGAAGCGAATTGTGTAAACACGGTAACTCGCTTCAGTAGTCCTACCAAAGTGAAAGAAATATACATGTTTTAGTGTAAAGTAGTATCTCAATCTCAAAAAAAACACACTGATGAAAGACAACACAGAAATAAATGTAACCGATCCCGTCAGTAGAGTTGGTCACTTCAGCGTCAGTGCATTCGATAATTAATGAAAACAATTAGTGGAATCAAATCTATGTGCAATTCGTCTGAATGTCTCAAAATCCAATATAAAGGAGAAGCTACAATAAAAACAGAAAAGAAAGGAAAAATATAATAGTATGAAAAGAAGGAAATATAATGGATAAGTTATTATAAAACAGCATAAAGCTAGGAAAGGAAAAATGAAAAGAAACAGAAAGAAATGAGGGAAGGGGAAAAGAAAAGGGGTCCTGAATTTATTTTATTATTGATAGTTGGTAAAAAGAGCAATTGATCAAAGCTTATGTAACTAGATAGGAAAAACGGTAATTAGTCAGCAAGGGAAGGTGAAGAAGCAACGTTCTTGGATGTCAGAAGCTTCATGATAGTTTCGAATAGTTGACTGACTGAAAAGGAGTAGTGGGAGAACGATTAGGAGTAGCTAAGGACGAAAGATTAGAAGTATTAAGTATTGAGCGACTGCTGTATATGGAAGAGAAGTTGCTCGAGGTGGAGAAAGATCTACTGAGAGCCCATCCATTTAAAGAAAGGGGAAGACGGGTAGAAAGAAGATTAGGAAACCGTGAAGAAGGATTAAAGTCGGGTTTAGGAGTAGAGCGTTTGTGAGCAGTGGGCGATTTAGGACGAAGAGAAGATTTGGGAAGCAAAGCAGATGGCGAATGAAAGAATCTAGAAGATAAATTATGACACTTGGAATGGGAAATTTTCGGATTTATTTTTCTTTTGAATAATATCAGCAAAGGAAAATGCTGAGAAAGTACAATTTTCCGTTTCTGATTGGCAGGATTTAATGAAGAATATATTTTCAAACGTTATTTTTTTAAATTCAAATTGTTCTAGAAAAACTGGTCATTGGCGATTGGTGGGTTCATTAAGCCTTCACAATTAAGTCGGTTTAATTGTACTTGAGGACTAAAGCACTCATTAGCTGGTGTAAATCGTCGGTGAGACAGATTTCAAAAAAAAAGTCAATGAGTTATCATCGAAACAGCTCTTATACGGGCTACGGGACTAAGTGCATCATCAACAGTCTCCGAATATTGGAGTTAAATGTAGATGGGATTTCAAGAAGCAAAGCAGAATGTTTGGCGCGTATAGCCCATGAAAATGAGGTTGATGTTATCGTGCTTCAGGAGACGCATACTGAAAAAGATACGGACCTTTTTGCTCGTGGAAGCGTTTAGGGATATAAGATCGCAGACCATATCTCTCAACCAAAATATGGTTTGGCTACATATGTGCGAATTGGTTTGGCCTCACAGATAGAAGTTATAGAGAAATCAACTCAAGGTAACTGTTTCAATATTGCTTTGAAAGTAGATAACTTGACGATAGTCAATGTATATAAACCACCTGGTATACTATGGAACGCAAAACCCCCTTTATCAATCTATAAATCACCATGCATTTATGTAGGCGATTTTAATAGTCACAGCACCATATGGGGGTATTCAAAAAGTGACGAAAATGGAACAATCATTGAGGATTGAATAGAACACTCCAACATGGAGCTGATATTTAATAATAAGGATAACGGAACGTTTAAATCAGCGAGATGGAAACAAGACTATAACCCAGACCTTTGTATATTCCTAGGAGAAAATAGTGCTGCAATCAAAACTACATCATACTGAACAGTTCTTTTTGATTTCCCAAACTTGCAGCATCGGCCGGTATTAATCGATACAGGGGTTTATGTTCCAGGTGTACAATCCATCCCAAAGAATAGATGGAACTTTAAAAAGGCTAAATGGGAGACTTTCAAACAAGTAATAGAAGAAAAAATTCAAAATTTATTACCAGTTGTCGGAAACTACGGGAAATTCAGTGAAACAGTTAAAGAAGCAGCTTACAAGAGTATTCCGCGTGGTAGAAGGAAGGACTATGTACCATGCTGGACTGAGGAATGTTCTGAGCTTCACGGTGTATTTAAAATTTCGCGTGATCAACTTATAGTAGCTGAATTATTAGCAAAGCTCAACGAGGAACGAAAAAATAGATGGATCAAGACAGTGGAAAATATTAACTTTACACGTAATGTCAAATAAACTTGGGCTTTGCTTAGAAAACTTGGAACTGATCCCCAACAAAATAAGCATACCCAGTATACAATTAAACCAGATGAAATTACATCAAGGTTTCTGAGTATGACAAAGTTCCCACTAGAAAAACAAGAAACTAAAATGGTGAAAACTGGGCTAAATAAAATAAAAAATAACCTTAAACCCAATGAGAAATTTTCTGGTTCAGTTTCTATAAAGAAACTCGATATTTCCCTAACTCAAATGAAAAACAAGAAAGCAGCTGAGTTTGATGGAATTTATCCAGAGTTCTTGAAAATCTGGGTCCAAAAGCAAAAACCTTTCTCTGTGAGATGTTCAATGAAATAATTGCGACAACCGGATTACCTAAAGAGTTCAAGAAATCTAAAATAATTGCGATTAAGAAGCCAGGCAAAAAAGGAAGAGAAGCAGCAATATCTCTTCTTAGCGTGCGATACAAGGTATTGGAACGAATGATCTATAACAGAATTGCAGTCAAAGTGGACAGTCATTTACCAGTATCCCAGGCTGGTTTTCGAGCAGGAAGATCCTGTATAGACTAGGTCGTTGCCATTACACAGCACATAGAAAATGGTTTTGAAAAAAATGAGAAGACATTAGCTGTATTTCTAGACTTGACTTCCGCTTACAATACTGTTTGGCGCGAGGGATTATTATTAAAGCTGGCTTCTATTATTCCGTGCTCTCGAATCTTCCGACTTGTAAATAGCATGCTATCGGATAGGTATTTTCGTGTCTTCTTAGGAGCAAATAGCAGCAGTTGGCGTCAAGTAAATCATGGCCTTCCACAAGGATCGATATTGGTGCCGCTACTTTTTAATATCTATGTTAGTAATATCCCTGACACATCTGGTAAAAATTTCCAGTATGCAGACGACATAGCCATGATTGTGCAAGGAAAAGACCTGCAGAATTGCATATCAACGATGGAAAACGACCTAACACAGATGAGTGAATACTTGCATAAGTGGAAATTGTGATCGAATCTCCGCAAGACAGAGACAGCGTTTTTCCATCTTAATGGCCGGATGGCAAAAATCGAACCTGTAATGAAATTTGAAGGAGTAGTTCTAGAAAAGACAAAATACCCAAAATACCTAGGCGTGACATTAGATCGTACCTTATCATATAACAAGCATCTAACTCGCTTATCCAAAAAGTTAGAAACGCGTATAAATCTCATCAGAAGACTTGCAGGTTCTAGTTGGGGTGCTGATGCAAGAACACTCAGAATCTCTGGCGCTTGTATACTCGGTAGCCGAATACTGTTCATCAGTCTGGTGCAATGCTGCCACGTTAAGAAAGTAGATGTAATGTTAAATGAAGCCATCCATAGTATATCAGGAACGCTCAAGTCTACGCCGCTTATGTGGCTACCAGTATTAAATAACATAGCTCCATCTGCAATTAGACAGGAGGTAGCTTTAGGGATAAAAGTAAATTTAAGATTTACCCCGAACTGCCAATGTTTGAAGAGATAAGGTCCGCACCGATATCAAGATTTAAATCCCGAAGATCACCTTGGACATCAGACAAATTATTATCAGAAGACTTGAAAGATTTTAGTAAATGGAAAACGATATGGGAAAAGAACCTAGAATATACAAAAATCCCCATTTAGTAGTCGACCCAAGGAAAGAAGTTGCAGGAATGGATTTACCTAGAAAAGAGTGGAAGACTCTTAACAGAATTAGAACCGGACAGGGAAGATGCGGTTATTTAATGCAGAAATGGGGTATGATGGCGATAGCTGCGTGCCAGTGCGGAAATTCTGAACAGACAACGCAACATGTACTGGATGACTGTAATGAATTTGCACCCTCATATTTAAAGTTAGAGGATATACATGAACTAAAAGACGGAGCCATAGAGCCTGGTTAATTGAAACTAGAATTATAATTAAGAGTTATGTATTATTATTTACCACATTTCTTATATAACCGACGATTATACGATAAGAAGAAGAAGAAGAAGACGCATTTAACACAACGGGGTTTACCTCGACATATTTTTTCCGTGCGACAAAAATGAAAGCAAGTACAGTACACTGGATAGGAGGTCTCACACTAGAAAAAAATGGACGAGTTCGAGGATTTTATGGGAAAGGAATTTAATTTCTACTAAAGGAATGCGGTGGAGTTCTTCACACTATGTTTTTTTAAGACGCCTTATGGAAATAGTAGGAATCAGCGAAGATATATCATTGAGAAGGTGATTTTCAGAGATGTCGATCGAAATATGCCGAATAATACCGAACGAAAATAAAGTGTACTAGGAATGAAAGCTTTAAATTTGATGCTACTTAGGGTATCGCTTCTTAATTAAGCGCTTACCTGTTTATTCCTCTTCCCTTGTTTCTTATTACTCCTCTATCCTTCACAAATGGCGATTTACCTTTCATAAAACTCCAGTTTTATCCCTTATTTCTGTTCGTCTTCTTCAATTTTCGCCATTTATATATAGTCATGAAAAACTTCCTTAGTTTTCTTTCAGTTTTTACAGTTTCCTTTATCCGATTAAATGTCTTTCTTTACCGTTCTGTTCTAAATCTGTCCTTCAACATGTCGCCAGAATTGAATTTTCTAAATCTTTAGGCTAGATTTTCTTACACACAGCACTATCTATACTGGCGATTTTAAAGGGTCAAATAGAGTTAGTTCTGCCTTTTTTTGTCATGCCTTAAATTATTCGGAGACTTTTAAACTTCCTTTCTTTTGCTCAATTTCCTATGCGGAATCTTTTACTATTCTACGTGCTGTCCTCTATAAAGTGCTCATGATCTCGGATTCTAAAAGTGTTCTGAAAGTTAGCACATCTTCCCTTCCTGCTCACTCTTTTGATTATGTAATACTTCTCATACGTTCCCTTATTCTCATGATCTTTTCCTTCTTCACTCGATCGAGATTGATCTTTTGTGGATTCTGGGCCATTTGGGCATTGAGGGTAATGAGGTGGTGGCTTCCTTAGCCCATTCTTTCATTTGCAGTGGTAAATTTTTAGACACCTTTTCTGCTCATAATATTGTTCTTTTCTCAGCCGCTCATTCCAAACTATAGCTCAACTCCTATTCTTCTTCATTTTCTATTTCTACCTCCTTTTACTTCTCAATTCAGTCATCTCTTCCTTCTCGTCCATGGTTCTTAGACTTCCCTTCTGTTAAGCGGTCCGTAGTCTTAGCTATTTGTCGCCTTTGCTTTGATCATAGCCTCCCACTTGCATCATTTTCGCGATTTTCATTTACTTCTATTTCATTTTGTCCTTTTCATCCCCCTTCTAATTACTTTTTTTGTGACTCTGATATCATGTTTTGTTTGAATGTGCGGTCTTCTCTGCTGAACAATTGTCTTTCGACTCTTCCTCGCTAAAATTCGGTATTCCTACTCCTTATACGAGTATAATGCTTCTTACATGCTCTCATTTTCTTCTGCTTCTGTTATTCTTGCCCTTGAATTATTCTTATCCTCTATCCTTAAACGTTTAAGAATATTACATTATTTTCTTCTCGTTTCTTGGACTAATGTCCTCGCTGACAAAACCATAAATATTAAATAAAAAAAAAAAAAAAAACTTTTCTAAAGAACTATTATCTTAAAGAAATTCGTTGGTCGAAGAGATATTGGTAAAAAATAACCGAAGCCTGTTCCTGCCGGCTCGAAAAATTTCATTGGTTGCAGTGGTTTTACGAAATAAAAATTTAGCAGCTGAAAAAGGATGCAGACTGCCGATACTTTTATAGTATTATTATTATCATTGTGCTATTGCTGCAATTATTTACGTTTTTATTGTTGTTATATTCGATTTTCATGCTGTTTGAATTATCTTTATCGTCATTCTCGATATTAAAATTATGCTGTAATAATTCCGGCAATTACACACAGCACATAAACCATATAAATTTAGGGGGAAAAAAAAAAAAAAATTATCGATGACGTTGCTTATGACTATGGAGTTTGTAGAACTAGTGAAGTCGTGAAACTCCATATTAAAACGGTCTGATTTTGGAGAGACTGGGTTGGAGGGATTCCATTTATTAGAAGTATCCACCTTCATTATATTGAGGGATAAGGCAGGTTCCAAGAAGGTCACCGTGCAGTTTCTCTTAGACGAACTTATCAGCTAATATAACAATAAACTATATATCAGGACTGAGGAAATTACGGGAAACGAAAAAAAAAAAAAAACGATACTGAAAGAGAAACGAAAATAAAACGACCCGTAAACAAATACAAGCACGAGTTGAAATAAGTACGGTTTTAAATTACATAAACGGAAATTAAAGAGATCGGAATACCACGGTTAGAAGATAAAATTAATTAACTAAAGTGGAACAATCTCACCGATTACACCGATAGAACTGAAAGCAATCAGGTATACGCGGAGTAAGAACTTATCACAACCCGAACCGAAGAGTAATAAAATTATGTCGATAAATTATCTTCTAAAATGTATGAATGTTGAATGCATTTTTACTGTAGTTATTCATTTTTCTTACAATTTTAAGTTATTCCAACTTAATTTTCTGATTGTAGTTGGTTTTTTTTTTTTTAATAAAATGCTGAAAATTAATTTTTTGTTTTTTTTTTCAATTCGAGAAGTTATAATTTTTTGAACGAATCAACGATCACTTTGTTAAGATGTATACCTTTGTAGATGATATTGCGGTTGTACAAGTGCAGATAGAAATGGAAAAGTTTTAGAAAACAAGATAAGTTTAATGTAGATAGAAATAGCAAATTGGCTTAACAAATTTAACCTTAAGATTAACAAAACTAAATCAAATTATATGGAATTTAATAAAAAATTTAGTAATAGACCATTCAATTTAGAACAGTACGATTTAAAGATCAACTATATAAAACAAATAAAATATTTGGTCGAAATAGTTAACGGTAATTTAAAATTTTATGAGCATTTTAATTATATTAAAACCAAAATAAGCAAATCTATGATAATATTTAATAAGTTGTATAATAATCAAATCGGTATAAATTATAAAAAAGAAGTTACGTTGTATAAAAGTGTAACTTTACCTAACACACTTTATAATAGCATAATATATGTAGAAATGTTAAGAACTAAAAAATTTCAAAAGATGTTAAAAAACTTTCAAAGGCTTATAGCTGTTAAAATGATTAAATCATATAGAACAATCAGTTATTTGTCGGCTATCGTTGAAGCTGGTATTAAGCCACTTGAATATGAAATACAAAAAAATATAAGCTTGGTCGCAATTAAAAATAATATTAGTATAGATCTTCCGTTCAATAATGTAATATGTAAGACAATTTTTTGAATATGAAGATCAACTACTTACAGTACAATAAGAGTAAAAATGAAACAACTTATGAATAAATTTGATATAAATCAATTTTAAGAAATATGGAATAATTATAATGGAACAATGTATCAATTTTTCTTCCCAAATATAATAGATAGATTTAAAAATAATCAATATTCGCCAAATTTTTTTTTATGTCCAATTTATAACAGAGCACGGTCTATTTAGGGTATATTTGTATAAATTTAAGATTTCTGGTTCTGAAAACTGTGTAATATGTAATTTTAGACATGATATTTTTCATATACTGCAAGGATGCAATTATAATAATAATAATAATAATGGACTCTGTAATTATGATATAAAACAACTTGAACAAAATTATTTTAATGAATTTAATAAATTTGTTATTGAAGAAATAAAATTCTGGAAAAATAATGTACATTTATATTAAGTTAATTAGAAAAAATATATAGTAGATATTGTAAAAAATTGTAAAATGGAAATTAATATAATATCAAATATTTAATTGGATGGGTTATATTAATTCAGTTATTATAATCAATATTTTAGTAAATAAAGGTACCCTACCCGAAGTTTCGGGATTGGGAAAAAAAAGAAGAAAAAAAACGATCACTTTTAATTTGAAATAAAAAAGAAGTATACAACGTGCTAAATCAGTTTGCCCTATCGTTTTGTATCACACTCTGTACACGCGATATACTTGCAATTTTATTATGAGGGGTAATCATTTATGAGCAGTTGCACCGCTTTATCCTCCTTGTTAGATGTACCGTTGATGAATAAAATGCTTCATTTTTATGTTTTATCAGTTTTTCGTATTTCATATGTTAGTGTATATATAAATTGTTTTATTTTTTTTTAAAATTTTTACGCTTTCGGACATTTTTCCTATTATTTTCTGTTCATGTAGTTTTTCCTCATTCTACCATATTATGTTACAAAAAGTATTCGGAGTTGTTATTTGTATTACTAAATTTGTTTGATCAATTTTAGCGGAGATAAAAAAAAAACTTTAGTTACATATGTAAATAATTAAATAGGAAGTAGATTTGTATGCTCGCGAGTGTTTGCGTCGTTTTCACGCAATGTCAAATCTTGGTCTTTGTCGACTGCTGCGCAAACTCGCACAGTATCCTGCAATTACCTTCACCGTGCCCGAATAAACAAAGTGAGAGTTAGTCTCCAAACCAACCTGTGCCAGTATGGTAACGACATGGTATGCGACCCTGGCCTACTGGCTCATCTTATCCACGGGGTATGTTGGACACGTGATGCCAAGATACTTTTCAGAACTCTGAAGGAAAAATCGCTGGCCACCAACCTTAAATGTCGACAGCTAGTCGACTGTACTTCGAAGCATAACCGCAATGGTCTTGTCGGCATATCCGCCCATTGATTTGTCAACGCAAAACACTCTTCTGCCGTTGTCCGGAAAATATTTCTTCTGTTCGCCGCCACCAGAACGGTCAGTCCGATGCGCGACTGACTGTCCAGCTATTTAAGTATTGTTCGACGGTCCCAGAAATAACTGGCGAACAAAGCCAGCAAATTATCTTTGATACCTGTCCTGCGGATCTCCTGAGCCATCTCTGGCTACAACGGGCCGTGCCATACTCACCCGTAATGCCAAAGAGCAGCTCAATGAAGTATTTCGTCGCCAGTCTATTGACGAACTGCAGCAGGGAGTTAACAGCATTTTCGATGTCAACCTCTGATCGGTAGCCAAATGGCCAATCAGGCCCAACCATCCAAGACGGCTGTCAGATAAACGAGCATTAATCCCTCAAACTGTTTTCCTATAATCGGTATACGACTTTGGCCCGATCTCTATCGATTTTAAAATCGGATGCTTGTCGGCTACTTTCCAAGTGGCGGGGAAGTTTCCTTTGCCGAGGTAGGTATTAAAGGGACGGATAAAACAGCTCGCATCAGCTCTCAGCACTTCCTGAGCAGTTTCTTTGAGATATGTCGCCATATCCCGGGGCTGTGCTCGTCCGCATGGTTGTCAACTGCGCACCAACTTCGTACCGCCCGAATTTGTCAGCTCTTGTAGCAATGGTAGCCTCAACGTTGGCTTTAATCTAAGGATCTTGCCCTCATTATAGTATCAAGACGATACCAGCGTTTCTAATAACGTCCTGCCAGTTTGCCTGCATGCTACTACCCTCGAAATCAGTGTCGTGCACCTCTTGATGAAAAAAAATGAGGAATTACGGTCGGAGGGTTTCTTGGTGACCAGCTTGTATTGCAGCCTTCCGCAGATGTACTAGTCTCCTGCACATGAAAGCTCTTTCTGGACGCGAATCGTGCTGACTAGCCGTGATTTTTTCAGCTGATTTCGCTGCGTCTTATTTCTCTTTGCGGAGGTTTCTTTTACTTCTTTGGTACCACCTACTGGCTCTACTTACTTTTACGTGCAAGTCGCCGATTTTCTTGTTCCATCAGCTGCGGAACGGGGAGGTCATTTTCGACGGGCGATGGTTCTGACTGCCGCCTAATGTGTTGTCTCCGTTAGCTATTCCTCCTTGTCATCGATGTTATCACCTACGCTGCTTTCAGTGCGCGAAGCCTTATGTTCCCCGATACGTTCTTGAAAAAGTTCTTCACCGGAAGGAGCTTGCAACATAATCATTATTGATCCGATTAGAAGTCATACAACACGGACCAGTCAGAGATAAAGCTCTCAGTTTGCAGAACTTGTCCTCCACTGCCGCTTTTGGCATTTGAAGCGCCATTCCCTACCTCGACCAGTACCGCAGTTTTAATTAGAGTCACCCTCACCGACCGATTTTTTAGACTTTTTTACAGAGATGGACTCTATCCTCCCCGGGGACATCTCCGCTTTACTGTGGCGAATGTCTAACAGATGCTTCGCAGGGTTAAAGCTTTGGGACATAGTAATAAGTGACAGTCTACACCGTTCACTGACTTTCGACAGCGCAGCCTTTTTCTCTGCGTTATTTTTTCTTTGCCCTAGGCCGCTCGTTAAACATTCGCAATATGGAGTTCACGGCTGACTTCCTGTAACATCTTACGCGATTTGTCTTCTTTTCTCCAGAGTGCTGCATCGTTAGGTCCACTTGCCCGGAATCTCGTCTATTTCTGCCCCAAGTCCGGGAGTGCAAGGAGGATCAACGGAGTGAATTCCGTAGTGTATGTTCGACAGTAGTGTGGTCTTCTCGAATTTCCGAACCTTTTTGATCTTCAGATCTCGGGACGATCTCACACCTGAGCAGCGTAGCGACATGTTTCTTTGATAGCTTTTTAAGTGTCAGTCGTACGCTTCTTGTGACCTTTTTAGTCGTTCATGTTAATAGAGTTATCTGCTGCCCCTGTTGAGGGTGACCATCGTCAGGGGGCAGTTAGTCAGTCGCATTTACAGCATTAATAGTTAGTCCTTCAGTTGGGACTGATGCCATAAAATCAGAGGCTAGTGCTGGAAGTTGTCGGCGAAGAGCCAAGTCCCGTAACAACGAACACGCAATGCCAAATGATGAAATCTTTGCCGAATTTGCGTTCTACGTTAACTGCGACCCGTTGTTCCGCTAAGGCAGAAATGACGCTAGTAGGGAAATACAATAACGCCGTGTTCGAGTTTAGTAAAATTATTAATCGTTCAACGATAATATTTCGATGTATTTTTCAAAATTCGTTTTACAGTGAGCGAAACTTTCTTAACTTTTACTAGTAAGTACACAAACATATTTGTAATTATTTTTTTATTTTTATGTATTTTTTAAAAAAGAAAAGGAAAAAAAAATGGAAGCTTGTTTTCATGGAATTCGTTGAAACGCCGTCTCGGATCAAGTAAAATTGCACTCGATGATGATAATTATACGTCGTTGTTAATTTTTAAACTGCCGGCACTTAGGACGAGTTCGGACGACATCGGTAAGGTAGTGGTATCGGTTGCGGTCGAGGTCGCGGTAGCTGTTGCAGCGGCGATTTTTGTTGATTCCTGTTTCACGTAACTGCCGCTGCTCTGAGGTACGGGTGGTATCGCATCGTCGCGAAGATCGTCAAATTCATCGTACGATATCATCAGGCGAGTGTCGATGAACTGTTCGTTCGAATCGCCAAAGGTGAGCGTAGACTTCAGTCGCGATAATCGTTCTTCGCTAGTTAAGTGCGGTAAGAACGCGGTTGCGCCGTTCGCGAACGAAAAAGACTTCCTGTTATCGATATCCTCGTCTCCGGGACGATCGTTCAGGTAATCTAGACTGCTGAACAAACTCTGCAGGTTTTCGTAGCTGTTGCCGCTAACACCGGCCATATGTTGAAAGTCGATTAGATCCTCTTCGCGCAAAGGCGACAATTCTCGCAGCGTCGACAACGTGTCGCTGATTGCGTCCTCGTTATCGTAATCGTTTTGTTGCTGCGTTGCCCTGACCAAGCCGCTGCTGGACGCTGGCGCGATTAATACTCTTTTGCGATTGTCCGTCATCGCAGCTGCTACGCCGCTGTTCGCCTTAGTCGCAATGGCTGTCGGCACAATGATCGGATGTTGCTGTTTTAACACGGAACCGTTAGAAGAAGAAGTCGCACTGTCGAATAGAAGAAGGTTCGCGGCCATTGGATTCCTGAACGGCAGGTGTTTATAGTATTCCAGCGCTTGCCGACTACGAATGTCCAGTTCTTCGGCAGGATCGTTTTTCCGTTTGTGTCGGTGTTTGAATTTCTTGCGCATGTATTTAGTCGGACAGAAACAGAAGAAGATACGAAGGGAGCAGCAGAAAAACCCGAATCCGACTATGGAAGGTCCGATCAGACGTAGTTCGACCGTCTTGAAGCCCTTTTCGCCGGTTCCGACGAACGCTATCACTAGGCCTAGTGCGATCGCGCACAATCCCACATAAAGCAACATATTGGCCGCTCCGTCGTACTGCTTGTTTAAACCGCCTCGAATGTCTTCCGAACTGCTGCCGGTAAACGAACTGCCGTGAATCTGAAAGTAGTATGAAAAATCATTTTAATAACAATATCGCAAAACTCGGGCAGTTGATGAAAGGTGCGAAGACGTTGAAGCGCATTTGAAAATTGATCGTTTCAGTATGTAACCGTCTGCTGCTAACATTCAGTTGTTGAGTTTCATCGTCTTGAGAAACTATTTAATATATATATATATATATATATATATATATATGTGTGTGTGTATACACATATATATAAAGTTACTGCAGTAGTGCTATTGTGAAAAAACCCAAAGGAAAAAAAGGAGAATAGAACAAAAAGGACATGTTTAAACCTATAATTTTGTTTATGTAGCATGGTAAATTTTACTGGTAGTTTACTATGTGTAAAATATTAAGGTGCAATACTCAAATGTAATCGAGAAAAGCGACTTTAAAATTCCTCTACACTTTATGTATAGGTTATGTATAAGTTATAGAACATTTAGCTAGAAATTACCATGACCTAGGTGAGGAGGGGTAGGGTTAGTTAACATTTTTTTTACTCATTTTCGATTTGAGGAAAATTAACTTGGGCTAATTAATCAACAAAAAAAAAGATAATTAACCATTTAACCTTTTTTTAAATATCTTAACATATTAAGTAATTCCATGTTGAAAAAGAAGAATTTACAAAATTTCGGAGAAAGATATATCTGCAATATCACTATAATATATTCGCTACTGTGTGACACTGTTTATTATGAAAAAGTCACCACAAACACCAATTTGAAACATTTAGCATCAACAGCGCAAAGGTCATTAAAAAATAAGGAATATTTGAGAAAAAGAGGAAATTCATACCCCTATTCAAGGTAGAACTTGCTACTTTACTTTCCTTAGATGCATTGTATTCACCGTATTTATATTCATTTTAAACGTCTCTTATTTATACTCATATTTATAGAGTTATTCGTTACAATTCGTTTCTCCTCACAGTGCTCCTGTTAAGCAAAATCTGGAAACTTGTTTTATGGTAACATTTCTTGATGGTTGCATTAGTTCAATAACGAACTTTCATTTTTCGATACCCTGCACCATTACAACGCTGACATGTATACTATTTGTTTGTATCATCTCGCTCGTTCAAAAAGTAGATTAGAGCTGTCTGGCCATGATCGCTATTATAACTATATATACAAAGAGTATCGTACGAGTCTCGACCGATCGTTGCAAAATAAATCAGAATTCGAAGCTCAGAAAACGGGGGGCCTTCACGGGTACTGATTGCGGTAATGCTTTCAGACGTGGAGGAAGCTGTGAATAAATCTTTCAGAAATAAACGTCGCGAACCATGAGCGGCATTGGCGGAAAGCTTTAGGCAACAATTGCACATTAGCAGGCTTTGAAAACAAGATTATGCAACTGGGAGACGTGAGGATTTGTCTATAAAAAAGCTGCAACATTACCTCCGACGAGTACGCGTCGCCAATCAAAACTATCTTACTTGTACCGTATCTCTGTATGATGCATTCTATCCCTCCTTTTCCTATTCTCTTTTTTTTTTCTTTTATTCGTTTACTGCGTTCTTTTCATTCTTTCCATTCTACCCTTTCAGCTTAGGTCACAATCTGTTTCCAGTTGTACTTAGCGGTATCATTAGACAAAAACTCTTGCGTCTGCTGAAATGCGGTTGCTCGATTTTTCGTCTGCTTCTACACTGTCAATTCACCTCACATCTATCCTGTCACATCCTTTTTTTGTCCTATTCTACCTTTCTTTTCTTCCCTATGTACATGGTCTTACATCCGTGAAGCATGGTGGTAGGGACAGATGTAGAGAATCATTGGAAGTCCTTAGTAATATCTTTACACGACGGTGACAGTGACTTTTGATAATTTCTGTTTTGGAAACATACGATGGCAGACAGATTCGGCAACAGTTACTGTGATCAAGCAACCCTATTTAGGTACTAGTTTAGAAGCAGCTTTGAAAAGATGGTGAAAAAATAATTTGTCTTAAATAGATTTGTTCGAGTTTCACGCAATCAGAGGGCTCTCTTATTTTAAGTATGGTTGAAACGCTAAAGAAAAAGAGAAAAAAAATTCAACTTACGTTCCTTATGGGATGAAAAAAAATTAATCCGTCTTGAACGAAGAACAGCTTAGCAAACGGAGTTACACTGCTGCGCTTAGTAAAATTAGATTAACGAATGGGGTAAACCTCACGTAAGATGATTGCACTTTCTACTGGAAAGAAAATGTTCCCTTCAGAGCAAGAATGGATGGCGTGAGTTATGTAGTTAAAAATAGCTTTGTTTAATGAAGAGGCACTAAATGGAGTGAAAGGGTAATCGCGCTTTGAATACAATGAAATAAAACACAATTTTAACAATGACATTTACCTACACTAAAAGTATCGAATTACGAAAATTCGCAATAAATTAAGGCGTGTCTTATGAAAAACATTTAAATTCGGTAAAATAATCCGATTTGGAGGCTTCAATGTTTACGTAGGCAACTGATATAGCAGCCAGCGAGGCACTTTATTCGTCTCTTACTGTACTAGAATATTCCTTTTGTCCTCCATTAACCTTTTCTCTATTCTATTAAATCTTGTTATGTCGTATTTACTCTACGACCTTATAACCCTGTTTCTGCCAATTTATCTCTAAACAACACATCTCTTTCTCGTGTTAACTGTTTTTCTTATCTTGGTATCTTTCTTAACCGTCGTTTATCCTTCTCGGAACATATCAAAACCGACTAAGTCCATTATCCGTTCCAAATTTGATCACTGTTCATTTCTATGTTGTTGTGCTTTCAAGTCTCGCCTTTCTAAATTAGATGTAATCCGAAATTCTTGCTCGACGATGTCTTGGTGCTCTAAGATCCTCTCCAATTCCAGCAGTTCTTGCTGAATCTAATGCGATCCACAGCCCCTTTTAGGCTATCGTTTTCTTGCTAAACGTCTTCCACTCATGTATTTGTATCCATTCCTACCTTTTCATTTCTAGATACTGTCGTTTCACATTTGGGAAAACCCTTATTTTATACCTTATCTCTCTTCGGTTTATTTCGTTTTGTCTTTACCTATTATCCTTTAATAATCTCCGCTATTTCTCTTTTAATTTCGACAAACTCTGCTATTCTCCTAAGATATCTATTATACCTGAACTTTTAAAATTTCTTCCATAAGCCATATTCAGACAGCAATTCTATAGTATACTATCAATTCTAAATTTCCATCTTTCATGTAACCGTATTTACTAATGGTACGAAGAGACCGGATGATGTCGGTGTCTTAGTTACCTTTCCAGATTTTAACTTTCAGAATCTTTTCGTCTGTTTCCTTTATGTTCCATATTCACCGCTGAGCTGATGACTGTCCTACGTTCCATTATTTTCATTTCCCTCAATCACTTTTCCTCTAAATTCTTGATTATATCTGATTTATAGCCGCCATGCAGCCCCCCCCCCCCGATCATTTTAGTGATTTTATCATTCTCTGTGTACGTTCACTTTCTTCCCTGCATTCCATTCAAATTGATTTTCTGCAGGTTCCTAGCTATTCGAGTATCTTTAGTAATGAAGCGGCGGATTCTTTAGCTGGGATTGTTGCATCTTCCCTGTTTTTTAAAAAAATTCTCGTCCTTTAATCTACTTCCGCTGTGTAAAACTTTTCATCTCAAATTTTGGTCGGATATATACGTTTCCACCTTTTTTTCCCCAATAATTGTTAATTTTTTATCTGTTCAACCTAATCTTCTTAATTTTAGTTTATCAAATAGCCAAGTTAAAATATTTAAAATAAGATATGTTCGCTTGTAATTTGCATAGCGATAATATTCGTGAGTTTCAGTAATATATGATAATTCCGAACAAATTGGACATCAGTATTGTAACATCGAGTTCGGAAGACACAGACGAGAATTTTACGGCCTACATTTGGTCAGCACGAGCTGTAAAAGACAAAATAGTAAATTGACCAAACGACCAATTAAGGAATTACTAGGTAGGAATTCTCTTGGAGATGTAAGTTATGAAGGTAGCAAGGATAATCACTACTATATTCAATGATGGAAGGGAAAGTATGAAAGGATCACTATAAGGAATGGGAGGTTGAGTTGGTAATAAATCGTAGTAGAAAAGAAAGTGTTGAAGGAAGAGAGGCGGGCATTCAAAGAAGACGTGGTTAGTATCGCAGATGGAAGGTTCATCCGGGTGAAGGGGGCAGAGAGATGAGGAAGAACCTGAAAAACGGATATAGGTGAAAGGAAAAGATTTGGTAAGCGGCAGATAGAGGGTGAACTTTAATTCAATAAAGCTCTTAGACGAAGGGTTCAAATCGCCCGACGGTCGTTCGTTGAAAATGTTAAAAAATAACATTAGTGTTGGGTAAATGTTCATAGTTTACGACCGTTTACGAAAAAAAAAAAGAATATCCGGAAAAATGTTAAGCTAAAGTCAAGGAAGAGTTGTTTTTTTTTTTTCTGACTTAATTTTACTCACTTGGTCAGATTTTAGCACAAGAATGTATGAAAAAGACTCTCTAAACTCCCTTCAATTCATCTCAGAGATTAAATCCAACAACCCTTTGGTAAGTACGGTCCATTACCTATTATACAGGTTAACACATTTAAACTCTGAAATGTCTTTCCTATGGGTGCCGGCTCATGTTGGGATTCCAGGCAATGAGCGTGTCAATCGAGCAGCTCAAGCGACATTGTTCTCTCCAATGCCACACAACCCCCCTCTTCCCCCTACATTGGCTCATTTGTTTATGCAGCAAACTGGAGAAGAATGGCAACAGGAATGGAGTTCTTCAAGTACGTTTCTCCGAAGCATAAAAACAACCATGGAGCCTTGGTGTCCCACAGACGGAGTTTCCCGCAGAGATTTTTCTGTCCTGAATTGTCTCCGAATAGGACATACAACACTCTCGCACAGCTACATATTCACGAGCCAGGTACTACCAAACGTCTGCCCCTTTTGTAGTCAACCCTATCACCTACTCCTCCAATGTCCCTCATTTGCAGTACCACGATCCATTCACTTCACCACTTCCTCTAGTTCTAAGATAATGTCAAATGCTCCGCCCGCGGTCGCAGCTGTATTAGCTTTCATGCGGAGCAGCGATCTGTACTATCGCGTTTAATCCTCTTAAGTAGGCTCCATGTGCTGTAATAGCCCCAGTAGTTAAACATGGCACATGGGAACCCTCATACACACCCTTATAAAAAATTTAAAAAAAAAAAGTACTTAATATCTGAAATTTGAGTTGAGGATAAAGACAAAAAAAAATTAAGATCAAGTACCGAAGTGACTTAAAAAAATTATAATAAATAGAATGAGAAAAGTGATTAAAGTAGAAAAAACCGGATTATGCTAATTAAAACCTTATATGCTGAAGCCAATGCTTTCTTTTGATTAACGTTTTTTTTTTTTTTCAGATTAAGTATTTGTGCATAAAAGTAAAGCAAAAAAAGAGAATTTTAACAATTTTATTATTTTTTTTTCCTACCCTGGGCGCGCCAGCGGCCTTGACCCAACAACATGTCAAATTAAGAGATAGATCTAAATAACCAGGCGGTCAGAAATGGAACTCACAAAGGACAGCAGGAGTGGAACAACTGAAGGCAATCGATGGAAAGGATATAGGTAGCGTTAAAGGAAGGAAGAAGACCTAAAACTAAAAGTTGGGCGTAAAGAAGGGAGCGTTCGTTAAGGAATGCAAAATATTCGAAAAGGATATGATTTGAGTCGCAAATACAAGGAGGCTCAGAAGCATGAAGAAAGCAGAAAGAAGAAGGGGACAAAGAGAGAAGAAGGGAGTAGAGAATGATTGATTCTGAGTCTAATTAAGAAAACAACAGTGGAACGACGCCAGACAGGAATAGAACGAAACCAAGGCAGGAGGAACCGGTTGAATAAGACGGTACTGCGAGAAACGATTTGAGAATAAAGATGGATACATGTCCAACCAAAGTCTGGAATGATTAGAGCGCGATAGAGAAAGAATATCCGAAGAAGGGAAAATGTCGAGGAAAGGACCACTGCGGGCGGCTCAGCGAGCTAAAGAGTCAGTTGAGTCCTTGCCCTCTATATTGGAATGACTAAGAACTCATAGAAAGTTTATGAGAATGGAACGGGACGAGAACAAAGAGCAGACGAGAAATCGAATAGAGACAATGATACCGTCAGAGGAATGAAATTGAGCAGAAGAGATGGCTTGAAGAATGCCTTTGGAGTCGGAAACGATCAGGAATTTGTGAACCCCACTTGTAGAGGATATAAAATGAATGGCACGAAGAATTGAGATCGATTAAGAAGGATGAAGGATTCAGCGTGCAGAAACGTAGGAGACGTAAACGCACCACCCATGCCCCCATCACTCTTGGAACCATCCGTGAAGATTACGACATGGGAAGGAAAAAAGAGTCCAGCAGCTGAAGAAATTCAAAGTTGACTACACTGTGAGATTAAGAATTAGATCGGATCGGGAGGAAGAAGAAATTGGAAAGGTGCCAAATGTTATTAAAATCATAAGAAATGTGTAAAGAAGATTGTTATAAGAGAGAATGTAGGAAGAAAATTTGGCGGGGGGGCGTTTTATTAAAAAACGATAACCGAGGAGTGAGTGATGAATGAATACAGGTTGAGTGGCAGATTCAGATAATACCGCAGGAATAGAAGAAGATTTTAAAGCGCCAATGCATATAGACGAATGCAGAAATTTTGAATTAAGTCAAGTTTCGAAAGGAGAGATTTGGAGGCATTGCCATAAATGAAGGAACAGTAGTCGAGCTTGGACCAAATAATTCATTTGTACAGAATTAAAGGAATATACGGTTCGTCACTCCATCTGAGAGGAGATAAAGATTTGAGGAGATTTTTTAATCGAGGAATAATAGATATAATTAATATGTTCGTGAAAGAAAAGACCCAGGTAACATATGGAATTAACAGTGGGAATATGAATACCAGATACACTGATGTTTATAAGAGCACGGTTAAAGGGGCAGAGAGCAAAAATTACGCAGGAAGACTTGGAAGGGAAAAGAGAGAGGTAGAGAGAAGAGAGAGCATTGCTAAGAAGGGACAATGAATGATTTAACTCGTTGGTGGCGGAGGACAGATCATCTGAGGTGGAGTAAACTAAAATGTCATCAGCAAAATGGAGAGAGAAAGAGGGAATAGGAAGAGAAGCAATATCAAAGGAGTAAATATTAAAAAGAGTGAGGCTGAAGCCCACGGTAGACGCATCTGAAGGTGGAAAGAGAAGGAGAAGGTAGATAAAGAGCTCTATGTTGAAAAAAAGAGTGATAAAAATCGGAAGGAAATTAAGAGAGAGGAGTTTGGAGCCCAGAGAGGAAAGATGCACATTATCACAGAGCAAACACTAATTTAAACAACTAAAATTTATGCGATACCAATTTCAAATACATTTGTCACTGAAAATAAAAAAAAAAAAAATTGACCTACTTTCTAAAAATGATTCATAGGTAAGCCAGCAAGTATAAAGTTGACGTGCTTCCGAATAAAAAATGTTAGTTATTTAATAAAATTATAAACTCAATAACAGGCATTATTACTATAAATCCATTACAATCAGCCAATTCAATTATTATTCGGTGACCTTGGTGTTCCTTTACATAAACAGGAATAAGAAAAATAACAAGAGCTTGATTATATCCCCCGATATCAGCCGTTTTCTCCAATTAGATCGTTGGCTTATTTAACTTTTGAATGGAATATTTTTTTTTTTTTTTCCAGCGGCGTGGTATTTATATAATTCCAGGTTTGGTCCCTGTTCCCGGGTGCCATTTGTTATCAACTTCTTGTCCTTACAACGGGTACCATTGGTTATGCATCGAGATCTAATCCTATCGCTAATGCTAATTGTTTTGAACTGATGGTCTATGAACTATGGTCCCTTTCCTAAGGCCTTTATTTTTGGATCACAACAACTTCTCCGTTGCGGAACCTTTTCTTTTGGTCTATCGGAGATCAATTGCCTTTTCTACAAGGGTTTTTAATAAGAAAATATATTAAAAAAATATATAAAACAGGTGTCGTTCGCGATAAGCCGTGAAAACAATCAGCGAGTTTAGAATTAACATAATCTATATCGAATGCTTATCGATATTTCTTCAACGAAGCAAAACGGTAAACCTAGCAAATGTAGCAATGACTTGTATGAGAGTTGTCGCTTCTTATCAACCATCGACTAAGAACGATCTTCGCTGGCAGCTTTCGACGGCATATCTCACACAGAAGCACATTTACGTCACGTTAAGCACTACTTTTGAACCATATCAAAAATAAAGATGGAAGCGTACTCAACATTCTATCCACCACTAGAATGTTGCGTACACTTCCATCTTTATTTTTGATACGGTTCAAAAGTAGTGCTTAACGTGACGTAATCAAAATATTCAGAAGCAGCTATAGACCGATATAGCTGATTAATTTACTTTAATTTTAAATTTGCCATTACAATTGATATTTAGTATATAATATGAAATTTCCGTCTAGTCTGTGGACCACCGGGATTGGAAATTTCTTATAGTGCACTTTACACGAAACTGTTGTCTTTTGAATTTATCTATTACGTTACGTTTTTAAAATTATCCGCAGAAATGTACTCTATTTTAAAATAAATTATAATCGGTAATATAAGGATAGAGAATAGCTTTTTAGACCGGGTTTTACTTTATATTGTTCCTAAATAATTTTGTAATCTACTTTACTTTATTATAAAGCCTAAAATAATCGAGTAATAATTATAAAAATGAAAAATACTATAACTAATGAAAATATTAACTTTACCGCGAATTTTAAAAAATATTTTATTAAAGGTTTTCCATGAGATTTACCGGTTCATCGCAATAGTAACAAATACTGTTGAGATATAAATACGCGTACCGAGAATTGTCGCTCTTGCCACCGTAGAGTAACGCTGATTAAGTAAATAACCGTACCGAATTTAATAAGAAACATAAATTTAATTTAACAGGAAAATTGAGAAAAATCTGCTACTGTAATGAACAAAAAAAAAACAAAAACAAAAACGGAATAAAAATTGAGCGTACAACTAGCGATGGAATAATAGTCAGCTATTTCTAAAATTTAACAGACTAAATTGAAAATTAAATATAAAGCCGATGTGTAATTCTAAAATTCATTAACGTCTTCGGCATTTATATTGATCTTTGCATTTTTCTCAGTAATACGAGCTAATATTTTTTACACTTTAAATGAAATAGTCCACGATCTTTGATAAAGGTTAATAATGCGCTAATGACATACGTTACGAAATGCGTTTTTTTATGTCTACGGAATATTTATTAAAACGAAAAAATTGAAGCAGAAAGAGAGAATATTCGAATAAAGGTCACCTTGTTTTTAATTTGGCATGCAGCCATCGTTAATGATCTGGTTGTTTATGAATCGATCAATTTCTAACCGATGGCGATAGTGACATTAAAACGAGTAACACGCATTAGCAGTTCTAATAAGACGAAAATTTCTGGTTCTTGAATAATTTTAATAATCGGACGATAAATTAGAGTTCCGTATTGAAATTTTAGCGGATTTTCAATCACTCGCTAATGCAGAACTTAACAGTTTAGAAATTACCATACGCGATACGGATTTTTCAATGAAATTTCAATCAGAAGAAGATTCAGACCCCGGCGGTCTATCTTCTGTAACGGCGTGAAGGGAAAAATCGAAAGAATACCACGTTTTCCCAAAAACAATTTACACGATTTCTTTGTAATTTTGAAGAAATTAAAAAAATAATGAACAGATGTTTCAAGAAACGCAAGGGTTAAATATTAATGTGGCAACTGCGTACGAACGTCCGACACAACGGAAGCCGATAATGTATTGAAAAAAACCGGATTGAAATGGTCAAAAGTATGGCAGGTGCGCGAAACTCAGTTGCAAACATAGTCTAACGGGACAAAAGTTGGTTGAGATCTCTTCTTTTTCTTATTGCGCCTTCTTCGATTATCAAAAGTTGGCGTCCACATTTTTCACTACTCTTTTCCATAACCGTCGATCCCGCGCTAAATGGAGCAAGTCCCCCGGTTTAGCGAAATCCATTCATTACCGGATCAAATTTGACAGCCGAGATGTTTCTTCTGAGCCCAGCCCTATCTTCTATATCGTTTGAAGTAGCGTGTACTTTTGCCCGCGCATCAAACGGTCTAGATAATTCGTATCAGAAAAATGAATTAAACCTCTTCCTCAAATGGTTATTACATCAAACAAGCCTCCGAATAAAAAAAAAAAAGGCCAAAATGCAGGCTGAAAAAATGAAATATTTGAGACCGGCGGTGATATGGAGTTGACAGAATTGAAGCAAAGATGCCGATGGCGGTCCCGCGGAAGCCAAATCTTTTTACGGAAAGTCTGTATCTCATTTTCTGATTTTTGTATAAGTAGTAATTTTTCGAAAGGTATTAAAATTCTCATTAGCTGATAACTGTACCAGTTCAACAAGGTCCTATAATATACGTTTTCGGTTTCGTTTCCGACAAGAAGACGACAAAAGAGTCGGTCAGTCATAAAATACGGATTTTCAGTATATAAAAAGATTTTCCCGGCTCCAGTGCATTGCCAGCTTCTACATTCATTTAAATAACCGCCCGTTCTACTTCTCACGATGGCGACTAAGTAAAATGATTGCGAAAATTCAATTTCCTCAGTCTCCAATACGATTGATTATCTTCGTCTCGTCGAGAAACACTCATTACTTCCAGCTATCGCATTCATCGCTGTCAGTATCGGCATCGTTCGCAGTAGTAGCGGCGCCACACAATTCGTACATCAGTTTTAATTTTCAGTGTTTCGCGTGCGTTGCGATGATGAGATAGTTCGGTTTTTTCATCAGCCGCTCTGTAAAGGTTCACTTTCTTATGCGTCGAATAAACACCTATACGGTTTTTTAAATGAAATAAAAAATAAAAACCTTACAAAACTTGAATTGCAATTTCTAAAAATAAATATTGCGAAGAAAGGTTTTGCGCAAACCTCATCTTCACGCACTCCTAAAAACTGCTAGTACAAAAATGACATCTATTATTTGCGGGACTAATATAAAAATGGCACCCGATATTTTAACCAGAGAGAGAAAAAAAAGACAAAAACAGCCGAATAATTCGGTTAAAAGACAAAAACCCAGCTCTGAATCTAAAAGTACAAGGGGAAAACAAATGCGACCGAGAAATTTAACTGCTACGCTGAAAATGAAATTTTTGCTTATGCGGCTGACATAGCACTTGTTATCGGAAATCGACACAACTATGAAGCTGAAAAACTCTTGCAAGAGGATGTGAATGTGTAGGTGGGCATATGATAAACATCTAACTATTAGCATAAAAAAATCGAAGGCTTTGCGTATAAGAACATCCAGTAGATATAGAACATATAAACCATCTATTACAATGCATAACAATAATTGCTTACATAATTACTTGACTTCTACTTCGAACTGTGAGTGCACACAACTGGAAACGACAGAAGAGGTTAAATATTTAGGATTAATCATCGACAGAACACTATCTTGGGACAAACATGTAATAAATTTATCTAATAAAAGTAGATAAATGCTACCGGCACTTTATAAATTGACTCTTTCGATACTATGCGGCCACTTACGCATATATTATAACGCTATAGGATTGTCTAGAATTGTGTATGGGATTTCAATTTGGGGGGAAGCAAAAAGAAGAAGAAGAAGAAGAAGAAACGTATATTTGCGCTTAATTTTTTAACAAATAACAATACATAACTTAAGCGGGTAATCTGTACCGGAAAAACATGATTTCCTTATCAGATAACTTAATATATATATATATAAGAACACGAAAATGATAAACAAGAAAAAGAATCTATAATTATAGACAGGAAAAGTTTAAAAAAACCTGACACATTAGCTTATTAAATAGTTTAAGTTTTAATGACTCAGCATAAAATTAGCATAATATCGCAATTTAGATGAAATTCTAAGAGTTCATGAAAAGAAATTAACAATTTGGTGAGAAACAGAGATATAGGGCTGTAAAAATACTCAGAGTAATACATGTTTAATTCGTCTGTGTTTATATTTCTTGTATCTATGTTTTAAGGACTGATAATTATTATACCTGCCTATATTGTTTATAGTTATAATGTCAGACATAGCGCAATAATTAAAGAAACTTATTGCACGTTCTTTTATAATCTCACTGACATACGGAAAATGCAGATAATCATGCATGGTTTTAATGCGTGTGTATCGTGACTTATTTAATATGATTCTAAAACAATGGTTTTGAATTCGCTGGAGCTTCATTAAGTTACTATGGCTGGTCGAACACCAGACTGGAGCAGCATATAATAGCGTGGGTAGTAATACCGCTTTATAAATCATGAACTTATTGGACACTGTTAGACATGATTTTCTATTAAAAATCGGAAACAGGTTACATAACTTACGCTGAGTTTTATAAATACGTTGATTTATATGCTTTGTAAACGTAAGCTTTTTATCTAGTGTCATGCCTAAGTGAGTTACCTCATCTTTCCATTCGATCGTATTGTTTTTAATTTTAACGTGATTGTTAATTGTTGGCCTGCGCTTTGTAAATATAATTGCCTCAGATTTATTTTCGTTGATATTAATTCTCCATTTAGTGAAGTATTTGACTAACTTATTTGCGGCATCCGCGAGTCGTCGACATATTGTATCAATTCGGTAGGATGTGGCGACAAGTGCAGTGTCATCAGCGTAAAGATTTAGACTTACATGATTTGTAAGCGGAAGGTCGTTTATGTATAAGATAAAAAGGTAGGGACCCAAGATGCTCCCCTGAGGAACTCCAGCGGCACAAAATTTCTTACTAGATTTAACATTTTTAATTTGCACGTAAAACTGTCTATTCGTTAAATAAGTTTTGATAAGCAGTACTAAGTATTGTGGATATCCATATTTGATTAATTTAAATACAATGCCTTCATGCCAAGTGATATCAAAAGCCTTTTCAAGATCAATGAGTACTAGACCGGTATGTTTATTTTGGTTAAAATTGTCAGTGATTGTATCGCATAAAGCGGCAAGTTGCATTGTCGTACCTAAATTAGGCCTAAATCCAAATTGGAATTCCCTAAAAATAGCATTTGTGTCACTGTACTTGTTTAGTCTAATTAAGATTAATTTTTCAAAGATTTTGCTGATATTACTTAATAGACTAATAGGCCTGATATTTTGCACAAAGGAAGCATCCTTTCCATGCTTCGCAAGAGGTATCGTTATTGAGGTTCTCCAGGATAAAGGGTAATAAGTTAAGCGTAGGCAGGAATTAAAAAGGCTAACTAACCCGAGGATAGCTTTTTTTGGGAGATTCTTGATCATGCGGATGTGCACCAAGTCATTTCTGACAGAGTTTGTGTTTCTCAATGTACGAATGCATTTCTTAACTTCTTTGGGCGTAGTAAAAATATGTGGATTTGATGTAGGGGACGTTTGGCATAGATATCTGTTTATAGCTTGTCTGACGCTGCGAACATGATAGTGTGTAGATAAGCATTCATTTTGCTTATGTATATTGTGAAAATGGGTAGCAAGTACTTCGGTTTTGTCTTTAATGGAATATGCAATCTTATTAATACTGTTTGGGATTGTGATTGGCGGCAGCTCAGTCTGATTTCTACAGAAACGTTTGTTTACTTTCCACAGAGTGTTGTCTTTATGGGACAAATTCTTCAAAAATACGTTCCATTTTTCATTTCTCTCATGAAGTAGCCGGGCTTTTACCAGCTTATTTAATTTGTTATATAATTTTTTGTATGCAATGGAAGAAGGAAACTGATTTTTTTGGCTCATCCTACGGCAAAAATTTTTAATACTAATAAGAAAACCAAGTTTTCTAGAAGCAGTAAAAGGTTTATGTGGAGATAGTTTGGGTACAGATTTTTCGACAGCGGTTAATAATATTGAAGTTAGAGAAGATATAAATTTATCTATTTCCGGAGGTGATTTCAAGGTAGCAGGTAGTATGATATGTTCCTTGATAAAAGCTTGGTAGAGATTCCAGTTTGCTTTAGGGTAATTATATCGCTCCACGGAAGGGGTTTGAGTAAAGGTGCTATTTATTTCAAAAATTACAGAATTATGGTCAGAAGATAACTGGCTGACTGATATGGGGTCCGTAAATTTGTGAAATCCCTTCGCTAAGATTCCGTCAATGACACTAGGTTTGAGACGAGGATTTCGCGGAAAAAATGTAGGCGTAGCTGGGAAACAAATTTGAAAATGGTTTGTCATAGATAAGTTTAATAAAATATTACCAGCTCGATTTGCATTATGGCAATTCCAAGCGCGGTGTTTGGCATTTAAATCACCTATAATCAATGTCCGGGAGTTTATTCTTAAAAGATGCTTAATGTCCTCTTCAAAAAATTTCGGCACATTAGGTGCTCTATATACAGAAATTATAGCCAGATTATCATTTTCCACGCCAAGTTTAATTCCAATTGCTTCAATTCGCTTAGTTTTTATTTGAGGTAGCGGATCGAAACTTATACTATTGTGTATAAGCAAGGCAACACCACCACTGGTACCTGAATTGTCATTTCGGTAAGTATAATAATTTCCAACTTTAAAGGGCATGTTTAAGTTTAGCTTAGTTTCCGAAAGACAGGCTATGTGTATCTTATTATCCATCAAAAACTGATTTAATTCCAATATCCTGTTTCTCACCGAATTAGCATTCCAGCTAACAATTTTAATACCATTTTTATTGGTCATTAAAACATGTGCTTATTTTAAAATACATTTTATAAGAATGTATCAGTGTAATACTTTCTATAATAGTTGTTATAATATTAAATATATCTGATGCCCGATTTGATTTTAACTTAGTAGCTATTGATTTAATACATAATATTATTTTATTTAATGTGTCACCTTTAAAAAACGACAATAATTGCGTTAAATCATTAGTTGCTTGTTGAGTTTTTGGATTTTTTTGAGATGCGACTTGCGCAAATGTGCGTGACGTTTTATTACTATCCTTATTTTTGTTAATAGTATTTCTGTTCATGTCATAATTGCTAACGCTATTTTTTGGAGTATTAATATTATTTGGCGCATTTTGAAAAAGGATATCATTATAAACATTATTATTAGTATTTTTACGTATGTTTGTTTTGTTAGATACTATATCAGTAATGCGAATGTGGTATACCGGGCAGTTTTTAAAGTTTGCTGCATGGTTGCCCATGCAGTTTGCACACTTTGAGATATTATTTACAGTACATATTTTTACGGAGTGAGGCCCACTACACTTTAAACATTTTTCGGTTTTGAAACAGTTATAGGATACATGGCCGTATCCTAAGCACTTGAAACACTGAATGACAGAATTTTTCGATTTATATCTCTCCCATTTTATCAAACAGTAACAAATTACGTTAACATTTAATATTTCTTTAATGCTAGTATTAGCCGGAAACGTTACCGTATAGATAGGTAAAAAAGTTATTTGGTTATTTTCTAAATCTTTTTTAGTAAATTGTTTTATGTTTTTAAGTTTCCGTTCGATATCGTGCCTAATTTCATTAATATTTAAATTCGAAGGGGGAGACCTTTTAATATCATCTTTATCGGTTTACGCATTTTAGGCGTGTGCGTATAATGCTCGATTGATTTAATTTGTAATATCTTTAATACTATATCATAATCGTTTATACTGCTAGTATAAAGTATGTAGGTATTTCGAGTTGTCTTAACTTTAACGTCATATTTTAGCTCTTTATTAATCTGCGATATAAAATTATTATGATTTTCGTTTAGTGGTCCGCGAAATATAATCGGTGGTATTTTCGTGTTTTTATCGTTAGAGTCTGTGGTAGTATTAGTTATTTTTACACTATCCTTATGAATAACATTATTTATAATATCACTTAAGTTACTTGTATCTTCAGTGGAATCTTCCATCTGTTGTAGAGGCATGAACCGGTTTTTCGTGGCTATACCTACATTATCTACTTTTTTCCGTTTTGGGAGGCTACCACCGTTGTGCTGTGATGCTGGTGCCCAGGGGATGGAATGGGACAATTCTGTCGAAATGTGTTCATCTTCGCTGTCGGAAGTACTCGTATTTCCGTCATCGCCGTATAATGCATACTTATTTTTCGATTTTATTGCTGTACCGTTGAATTCTGGGTTTCCTCCGTGAGCAGGGCCAGCAGCGGCTTGCTCCTCTCCACCAGTCTCCATTTGTGTTAGGGCTGTTAAAAACCGGGTAACCGGGTAACCGCGGTTACGGTTAAAAACCGATGATACGGGTGAAACCCGGTTTTACGGTTTTCACGGATACGGTTAACCGTGTAACCGCGGTTTCGGTTAAAAGCCGATGATACGGGTAAAAATCGGTTTTACGGTTTTCACGGATACGGTTAATTGTACGAAACGATATTCGTATTAATCGCAATGTTGATTAAATAATAACAGTAATAGTAATAATAATAATCTTTTTTTCGTTTCTTTTTGGATTGTTGTGTAATTAATAATGTCATTGCGGGATTTAGTTAAAATAGTTCGTGTTTTGTTCTTATCGCTTTGTCATTTAATAACATCAATCGTAGTTTCAAAAAATTATTTATTTACGGGAAAACCGCAGCTCGGTGAGTTAAAACCTTACTTCATAATCACTCGCGTACGCGCACTACTTACGGGAGTGAGTCACTCAGCAATGCAACAGATGCTATGCTACAAAAGACAGTCCGCTCCAACCAGTGCGATTTATTTACAACGCATTGGGAAAAAAAGTTGTATTAAGTGGTTGAAAGTTAGTTTTGACGATTTATTTTCTTAAGCTATAGTTTAATTCTGATATCGTTTTCAATTCAAGATGCCAAAAAAAAGATAGTTGGGTATGGAATCATGCTGAAAAATCCATAGACAGTAAAGACGCAATATGTAATTATTGCAAAGCCGTCTTAAGTTACAATGGTTCCCCTTCGGCAATAGCAAATCACTTGAAAATTATTCATAACAGAATGCCTAATATTGTTATTTTCGGCTTTTTTACGGTATCTCAGCCATTTTTCTATTGATTTAAAAAATTCTTGTTGGAGGTTAAAGATGATGGAAAGTTCTATAACGGTGAATTTTATCAGATTTTTAAAGGTGGTGGAAGAGATTCAAAAAAAAATAGAAACATGCATTTTTGGCTGAAAAACCTCTTGAAATTCAACTGATAACAACCAAAATAGATATATGTTACATATATTAAAATAAAATGTTTTTCTGAAATTTTTCGAACTTCAGGAACAGATGAAACAAGTCCAAAAAAATTAAAACATGCACTTTTGTCTGAAAAACCTTTGAAACTTCAACTGGAAGCAAACTATAAAATGTAAGTTACGTAATATGTCATTGTGTTACCTAATTTGCTATTATGGGAATTTTAAATTCGTGCAGAATCTATATTTTTTTATTTCTTAAAAGCATTTTTCAGTTATGATGCATTAGTTTAAATACATTTGTCATATTTAGAACCAAGAAGAATCGTAAGTTTTTTTTAAAACTTCTTATAAGTGAATAAAATAAAAAAGATTCTTTCTATATTTTTTTATTCTAACAATTCGAAAAAATTCAGGAAAACATGTTATCTTCAAATACGTAACATATATCTATTTCGTTGTTATTAGTTGAATTTCAAGATGGTTTTCAGTCAAAAATGCATACTTTTAAAAATTTGGAAAAAATTTCAATAAGTAGTTTACACCACAAAACACGTTATATATTTTTTCCGTCGTAACTGAAATTTAAAATATTTTTTATGACATTTTAAAAATTTTGAACGTATCTAAAAATTTGAATTTAGCGTCTAAAAATTTTAAAAAATTCACCATTATAGAATTCTCCATTATATTTAACCTCCAACAAGAATTTTTAAAATCGATTGAAAAATGGCTAAGATATCGTAAAAAGCCCGAAAATAACGAAATGGTGACTACAGGAGCCCCCTGTAGGACAGGGGGTCTGAAACTTCCAATTTTGACTACTTTTTTCATGCTCTAGATTTATATATATTTTTTTATAAAGTTTGGTTTAAAGGCACTCTTACACCCCTTATCCGGCTATACCCTCTAAAATAAAATTTTATAGTTTATTAAATAACCGTCTATACAAACAATTAAAAAATTATAGTTATAACGATATATTTAAAAAAAATTTTTAATTTTATTATATAACTGTTAAAACGATTAACTGATTTATACGATTAACCGAAATCGTGATTAATACGGGTAACCGTTTCATACGGTTAACCGTACCCGTAAAAACCGCCAACACGGTTTTCACCCGAATGATCGGTTTAAACCGATACGGCGGTTAACCGGGTTATCCGTATACCCGTTAAAATCACCATCCCTAATTTGTGTAACATTATCATGAATGTACTGCGCAGCCCCCGTCTGCGCGTTTTCTATGAATGAGCACGACGACAGTGTGGCACTGGTCGTCGGCGGAGGGGTACGAACTACACGCGGCATCCGCGGTAGTGAAGTGCGCGATTAAAATACGAACGCAATGCGCGAGTAAAATACGAACGCAGAAAGAAACAACTATCAGCTACGTAGACTTTCGTATAACGATAATCAAAAAGATTAGTAGACAGCAAAAGAAATGCTTAAAGATAATATTACCTAATAAAGATCACGTTAACATTAGCTGGTGGAAAGAGAGAAATGAAATGTCTCCAAGGATGTGCTATTTTTATCACCGATTGCTCGAATATAAGACACCACGAATATATATCAATAGCTACAATGATAAAAAACAGGAAAACAAGGAATAATAGGGAGGTATATTTCATTCGACCGAAATGAATAGTAAAATCGACAATACGGATGAAATAGTTTTGATTAAGCTGCTAGAACGAATCCCAGATAATGCAAAAAGAGATAGGAACCTGGAAAGTAATAATTAAACAATGGTTAGTTGAAAATATTAATGAGTGACATTAAAATAGACAAAATGGGAGCTGACTGTAGAGGGGAATCGACCATTCGCAGTTGTCAAAAATGTAGCGTGGAATTGTTGTATAGCAATAAGTAGTTCTTTTTTGTTTTTTTATTATTATTATTATTATTAGTATTATTATTTTGTTTCATTACACACCTTGTGTAATTATGAAAACTAATTGTAATGAAATATTATAACATATGGGTAACATATTTGTCGAATAAACGATAATAAAAGTTTGGGCACCCGCAGACGGGCAGTATGCCTTGCGGGACCCACAACTTATTTTAAAGTAAAAAAAAAAACAAAAAAATTAAACTTTTAAACATATTTAGCTTATATATAGCGAGAAGTAACGCGGAAACTTCGTAATTAAGGTATTTGAAAAAAAGGGGTGTTGCCGATGAAAGACCAGTTGATTACACTAGATAGCCGAAGTCCATTAGCAACATTATAAAGAAAGAGGCAAACTCATTCGAAAAGACCGTCGACATTGTCAATCGAAAGCTTGAACGAACAGTGTTTTGATGTTTTGAATAATGGCCTTTGCCTGACAATGATCCTCTGCAGTATTTATTTTAAGAAATTTTCGTTATTCCTGCGATTTTATTATTTTTTAATACTTCTTACACGCGCGAAACATAATTATTTTAATAGATGGCTTAGCGGGGTTAGATCCTGCTCTTGCGTTATCCTGACTTTTTCAACTTCAACAATAATCAGTTTTTTTCTTTCTTAATCGCATCGTTTTTGACTTGATGGCGCCAAAGGTTTATAACCAAGCCAACCCCGGGAAAAAAAAAAAATCAAAAAAAGAAGAAAAAAAAAATCGTTATAAAATCGAAGATATAAAAATTTAGTTTTTGGATATTTCTGTCCTGAATAATTTGCAGCATGTTTTCGTAGTACTGACTTGCAAAGACGGCCGCGTATATAAGTATTAATTGCCGGTGCAACAAGTTTGCAATTAAATGCGGTAATTCTTGCATAAAGTGGATAACATCATTAACCGTTAGCTTAGACTCTTCAATTAAAATACATTTTTTTTTTTTTTTTTAGGAGGACTCATTAGAACAACTAGAAAAGGAATGACCCTCAACTATATTTTAAATAAGAAGGAAGAAATAGCGGGAATAATGCGCGTAAAAAAAAAACCGAATGTAAAATAAGTGGTAGATCAAATTTCAGCAAATCAGAATGTAAAATGGAACAAGCCTAACGGAAAGAGATAAACACGGTAATAATGAACACATGGTAAGCGTGTGCATTATTAGAATGGAGAATGTCGGGAGGAAGCTAATAAAAAAACAAAAACGGGTTACAGCAGTAGCGTGTGGCTTAAGAATATAGACGAATAATAATGGGAACAACAACAAAATGACGAAGTGGGAGAAACAGAAGGAACCGTGGATTAGAGCGCGGTGACTAGGTTGAACAGACAGCAGGTAAGAGGAGTGACTATTAGATATCCGCTCAAAATTCTGATTTTAATGTGACGATTACAGTTCTACGTAACTGAAGCTAGTAGGCATATTTACAATTTATTAATTACGTTCTATGCGGCGTTTATGAATTTTATTACATAAATAAAACTTTCACACGAAAGCCAACGAAAAGAGAAACAACAAACTGAGCCAAAGAGATGCCCCTGAATAGCCAGAAAGTCACAGTTACTAATGACTTTCGTTTATCTTTAAACAAAAAACCCACAAATTTTAAAATTGAATATTATTTCAGAAGTTTAATCTGAAATTATCGGTAGCGATCTTCATAATAACGCAGATGTAGCTGATGGTTTTTTTTTATTTATTTTTTTGCACACGTACTCGTATCTACAAAAAAAATTACAACTTTATCGGCGAAATTAAATTCTTTAGCAGTTATTATTATTATTATTATTATTAATTATTATTGTCATCGCGATAGCCTAGTTGCTAGAGTGTTGGACTTCCGATATGGAGGTTACGGGTTCGATCCCGAGCAATGACGAACTTATTACAAGAATTAAATAAATAAATAATCGCGAATAATCATATGGAAGGCAATGGAAAACCACCACGTACAACATCATATGTGTGCTAGGTCAGTACACAGCAGACATACACGGGGACTGCATTCGTATATCGATAGATCAAACGATTACTATCAGTTCCGAATGTAGTCTTGCGTGTGTACACCTGCGTTGCATATAATAATTGCCTGGTACACTATGCCCCTGTGTCTGTACAGCTGAGATGTACGAATAGGTAGTCCCCACCAACCATTAGGTTGAGGAGAGAAAGAAGAAGAAATTATTATTATTAGCTAAAAACACAATTTAGTGACGGCTCGCGAATCGTGTTCTGTAAAATATATATTTATAAAAGAAAAATAATTATACTTTATACGTCAAAAAATATTTTTTAAGAGAAATATAGAAATCACTAAAAAAATTACAGACGAAAAATCATAAGTAAAGTTATTTCCTTTCGGATGTCTATAAGTCTTTCCTAACTAAGAAATTCACCATTGCCACCTTTGTGGACGTCTTTTCTACCTTTGATAATGTGCATCTTCGTTCTCTGGGTTCCAAACTATTTTCTCTTAACCTCCTTCTCGTCGTCGTCATTCTCATACTTAACCTCCCTTTCCTCCTCCAGATGCGTTTATCGTGGGCTCCCACAGAGTTTCTGTCTTAGTCCTACACTTTTTAATATCTACTCTTTTGATATCGCTTCTCTTCCTATTTCTTCTTTCTCTCTCCTCTTCACTGACTACATTTTGGTCTATTCCACCTCTGACAATCTGTCCGCCACTATTGATGAGTTGAATAATTCACTGTCTATTCTTAACAATTCCCTTTCTCCTACCAAGTCGTCTTGCATAATTTTTTCTCTCCGCCCCTTTAACCGCACTCTAACTCGCATCATTGTATCTGGTATTCCTATTCCCGTTGTCAATTCCATATACTATCTTGGTATTTTTTTGAATAGCCGCCTTACATTCCATGAGTACATTAATTTTCTCTATAAATCCTGTCTTAGAAGATGTAATCACCTTAAATCTCTCTCTCCTCTCGACTGTTGTTCCTTTATCTACGGTAATTCCTCTAAGTCTCTCCTCTCTAAACTTGACGTGATCTAGAACTCTTGCCTCCGTTTGTGCATTGGAGCCTTGAAATCCTCCCCTATTCTCGCAGTTCTATCAGAGTCGGTTACACAACCACTGTTTATTTGCCGTTCACAGCTTGAGTATCGCTTCCTAATTAAACAGCTTCCCATCTCTTCGTTCAAACTTATTTCTTCCTATCTGCATATCAAAAACTGCTGGCGTTTTTCTCCTCATAAAATCCCAATCCTGTCGCTCAGTGCTACCCGTCTTTCTAATTTTTCTCCTGTTGTCCTTTCCTACAACATTCTCCCTTACTTCTTTCATGACTTTAATAGGATATAGCAGTCTATCAAATTTTCTTCTCTTTTACTTCGAACCAATTCCTCCTCTCACGGTGCGGTCAACAATGAATTTCTTAATTTATTGAAATCCTCTTTTCCTGCTCATGTATTGATCTTTACCGATGGTTCCAGGAGCTAGGACGGCGTGGGTGGTGCGTTTACTGCCCCGTCGCTTGTCCTCTGGCTTCCTTCCTTCTGCACTTTTTTTTTTGCCGAGTCGATCGCCATCCTTCAGGCTTTTTATTTCCTCTTTAAGCGATCTTTCCCAATTCCTCATTATTTCCGACTCTAAAGGCGTCCTTCAAGCCCTATCCTCTCCTCCTTCACATTCCTCTGATAGTATTATTCTCTCAATTCGTTCTCTTACCTCCACTCTGCAGTCATCACGCTTTATTCTTATTGATTTTTTATAGGTCCAGTCATTTCGGAATTGATGGCAATGACCAACCCGATTTTTTGGCTCGTTCTGCCAGTCGCCTTGATTCATTTCTCAACCATTTCCCTTCTTCAGATATCCTTTTCCTTATCCACTTCCAATCATGCCAGACTTTGGCGGGATATTTATCCCTCCATATTTTCTAATCGTCATTCGCATTACCGTTTTATTCAGCCGATTCCTCGTTTCCTGTCTTGGTTCCATTCTATTCCTTTCGGTCGTCGCTCTTCTATTGTCTCTCTAATTTGTCTCCGGATCTCTTGTCATTAGGTCTCCCTACTCCCTATAACTCTTCCTTTCTCCTCTCCTTTCCTTCATCTTCTGTGGTGCCTGTACTGCTGTCCTTTGTCGTGTCCATTTCGGACCGGCTAGCTATTGTAGTTATTTGGCTTAGTTTTTCCTGTTCCCACAAAAAAGAAAAAAAAAAAGTAAAAATGTGAAGCATGAAATATACATAATCTATTATCTCCAGCAGTTCTAGAGTGGAATATCTCTAGTAATTATTCGGCAATTTTTTTTATTTTTCAATTTTAAAAATATTCATACAAATAATGAAACTATTTTTATTAAAAGCAGATTAGCGATTTATTAAAATCAGTAACCCGACTATTAAAAACTAAATTATCATCTCCTTTACTGATTATTTTCTATTGGATCGCTGGTAATAAAATAAATTATTTTTCGCTTATTTAATCCATGCCATTTTTTTTTTTTTTTTTTTTAGGCTCGACAACCAGGGACCTCACCGAGAAACAATAGGAAGAAGATTTAACTAATTAAAACTTAATTCGATCGGAAATGGCAGAAATAAAGGAACCAATGGCAGGAACAACAGACTAAGACGAAGTGGACAGGATATAGGAAGCACAGTAGGGAGCAGGAAGTCTTCAATTTAAAAGGAGTAAATAAAGGGAAGAGCGTTCAGCAGAAAGAGCGGACCACTCAAAGAAAATGTGATTAGCATCACAGACAACTGCTTCGTTAGGATGTAGAGGACAATCAGGAGAGAAAACCAAAAATAGGGACAATAACAGAACGTGGAAGAGAGGAGAATTCTGAGAACCAAGAATTAGTGGGAAGGTTAGGCTGAACTGAGAGGTAGAAGGAACTATCATTGGTAAAAGAGGAAGTGTACATATCCGACCAAAGTTTAAAGTGAAATTTCTTACTTAAGGACAATAGATTAGTACTAGGGATCTTTTTAAAGTAAAAGCGGAAGCGGATAGCAACCCGAGCCAAAGCATCCGCCATTTCGTTAACCTCGATGCCTCAATGACCAGGGACCCACAGCAGATCAGCGCGGATAGAGCGATGAAAGGAAAGATTGTGTATGAAAGATCGTATATAAAGAATGATGAAGTCTGATGAGGGAGGGGGAAGAGGTTAACAGATAGCCTGAAGGGCACTCATGAAGTCAGATATTATCAGATAGCGGGAAAAGTTACGATTAGAGGAAATATAAATAACTACAGGTAGAACAGTCATTAATTCATTTGTGAAAATAGAACAGAAAGGCGGAAGACGAAAGGATTCGGAAAAATTATAAACGGGGATAATAAGGGAAGCCCCGACACCACTACGACCCCTAGAGCCATCAGTGAAGATGAGTACATGAGAAGGGAAGAGGGAACTGATAATGCTGTTAAATTCCTGTTTAATAATCGCCTGAGGCATGGACCTGGAAGAATTAGAAAGAAAATATACTTTGGGAGGGTGTATGAGATCAAAATAATTAAAGGAAAAGTAACGGAGATTATTACTGGAAATTATATGGGACGAAAAATAACTAAGACGACGAGATATAAGGGCTAAGATGGGAATTTCTGAATTTGCATCTCTCAGGGTTGGCAAATGAACGCTGTCGAAGGATGAAAAAACATCAATAAAAGAAGCAACTGTGTACTGTTTGTGAATGAAAGAATTATAAATATGGGAAACAAAAAAGCTAATGCAATCGGCAGGGCCAATGCCTGGCCGGAAAATAAACATATTATAAAGAAGTAAATTATTATGTTCCAGCTACCAAACAAGACGCTTGTTCAGCAAACCTCCAAAAAGATTCCTAAAACACGATGCCAAGGAGATAGGGCGTAAAGAGGAATTTTCCTTACGGATAGAAATGACGATGAAAGACTTAGTTCTTGTGTGTATTTTATTTATTCTGTTTTATATTATTTTGAGGGGCTTGAAAAATATTATTGTACGTCTAATAGTTGGTGTGTGATTCTTTTTATATCATTTGGGCTAAAGTTATATTTATTTATTCTACACGTATTAATATTATGTAACAACATTAAAATTCCATTGTGGCGGATATATCACGGCAGATTTGAACAAATAACAATTTGAATTAAAACTTAAAATAACCATACTTAGCATGGTATGCAGTAAATAAAAAGTATTTTTATAGACTAAGTAATCTAGATTCCACGTTTAAAGAAAGACGTCAATGTTTTCCTATGACGCTTTTTATAATTTTTTTAATATATTTTCAAGATTTGAAGAAGTTTATCGAAAAGTAAAGTTCCGATATACACTGCCTGTGCTCTCATCCTAGTTTTAACTTCATCAATATTTAGCGAACCATCCACTCTAGTTTTACTATGGAACACAGAAATTTTAAATTTATCCTTATGTTTTAACACAAAGCTTAGAAGATTTCATTTATAAGCAAGATAAATGATATCACACTTATTAGGTGTATATTTGAAGTTCATTAAAATGTCTACGTAAAATCTGAATATTCAACATAAAAAGGTAAATTTTATTTTTAATGTTCATTTTGGCTCAAAATAACGTTTACACTTTCATAGCTAGATCATAAAGTTATGATGTAAATTGAAGCATATTTTAACACTGTGATAATTAAGACTAAAAGTAAAATTTCTTTTTCAAAAACACAAAAAAAAAGCATCTACAATCAAATAAACTTAATAAAACGGTAAACTCACCAGATGCGAATGGGGTGTTCTAGAGCGGTTTAATTCGTGGCCCTGAAGGCAGATAGATACTGGTTGTACATATATATAAACGCCGAAAGTACTGGCAAATGTCGCGCATTCCCTGTTAGGCAACAACTACTTTATATATATTTATCGGTGCTTACTAAGTGGACCCTGAAAGCAGATCCTTTAGTAACTTCGCAAAAGCCCCGACATTTTAAAGTAATTTTACGAAAAACGGTTTTTACTTTTGTAGTGTCCGAATGTTTATCAATATTTGGACAAAGGCACGTAAAGCTTGCCGAGATAACCTAGCAGCTTCAGTAGATGGCTATTCAGTTCTCCCAGCGACGACAAAGATACAAAATTGATTTCAAGTTGTAATAGGGAAAGAAATAATTCGACGGTGGTTGTATTCAATGCCAGTTCAGAAAGAAAACCGCAAAAAGTACCACCTTTGTCCTTACAAAAAAAGTCTCTTTATCGCGAATGGAACAACTTTGGTCATCGTGAAAGGGGAAAATGATTCTAAAATAATTCTAACTTGTCAACGGTAACCGAACGAGTTAGTAATAACAATTTAAGAGGCCGTGAGCTTCTTTTTTTTTTTTTTTTGTGGGCGCGCCAGCGGCATTGGCCCAACAACAAAAAAACTAAGGTAAGAAATTAAATAACTAAGCAGTCCGAAATGAACGCAACAAAGGACAGCAGTGCGGACACCACAGAAGATGAAGGAAAGGAGAGGATAAAGGAAGAGTTATAGGGAGTAGGGAGACCTAATGACAGGAGCTGACTGTATAAAAGGGAGCGTTCGTTACGAAGAGCAGGACACTCAAATAAAATGTGATTAGCATCACATGTACGAGGAGGATCACAATCGTGGAGAGAACAATCAGGAGAAGGCGATAGAGCAAATCGAAAGCGAGAGGAAGGGAGGAGAGAATGATTGATCCGGAGACGAATTAGGGAGACAATAGAAGAGCGACGACTGAAAGGAATAGAATGGAACCAAGACAGGGAACGAGGAATTGGCTGAATGAAACGGTAATGAGAATGGCGATTAGTAAATAGGGAGGGATAAATATCCTGCCAAAGTCTGGCGTGATTGGAGGTGGATAAGGAAAGGATATCTGAAGAAGGGAAATGAGCTTCACGTAGTCATCAAAAATGAATCTGAAAACATGCATCTCCCACTCGTATTATTCTCAAAGAGCTGATAAATTGACGGTTTCAAATCGGTCGAAAACTAGTTTGGAACGATTTCAGAGCTATCAAAAGGTTGATGAAATTTATACTTGGGCATTTGAAGTTGAACCGGTTTATTATGTTGATATATTGAAGACAAAGAGATTTCAGAATATACTTAAAGGTTTCCAAAGAGCCGTAGCTATTAAGCTTATTAAAACATATAGAACGATCAGTTGTATGGCTGCGGTAGTTATCGCAGGTATCACTGAATACGAATTGCAAAAAGGCTGCGTTTCGCCAGCCCCGCCCATTTTGAGTTGGGAAACCAAAATAGGCTTATTCGTTTGTGCTTCGTTTGTGCTTCTTTGTGCACGACTTTTGTTTGTTTGTGCTCACCCCCTCCCTGATTTGGTAAGGGTGGGATCAGCCCCGCCTATGTAAAATTAAGGGATGAAAATTATGTCATTCGTTTGTGCTTCGTTTGTGCTCCTTTGTGCACGACTTTTTTTTGTTTGTGCTCACCCCCTCCCTGATTTGGTAAGGGTGGGATCAGCCCCGCTCATGTAAAATTAAGGGATGAAAATTATGTCATTCGTTTGTGCTTCGTTTGTGCTTCGTTTGTGCTCCTTTGTGCACGACTTTTTTTTGTTTGTGCTCACCCCCTCCCTGATTTGGTAAGGGTGGGATCAGCCCCGCCCATGTAAAATTAAGGGATGAAAATTATGTCATTCGTTTGTGCTTCGTTTGTGCTTCTTTGTGCACGACTTTTTTTTGTTTGTGCTCACCCCCCCTGATTTGGTAAGGGTGGGACTAGCCCTTCCCATGTTGAGATGTGTTACTCATTTGTGCTTTGTTTTGTGCTTCATTAGGCACGGATTGTTTTTATTTGTAGTGAATTTGAATGGGCGAGGCTGGAGAAACAGTACCTTAAGGGTATGAAATGGGATGTTGTAAATACAAATATATACGCTTTTGACAGTATGGTGCGTGCTCCAATGAACTTTAACCATCAATCTTCTGTGTAATCGACAATTCGAAATTAGCTCAATTATTTGTTTCTTCCGCCTAGCGTTTTTAAATTCATTTCTTTCAGGGACAATACATTAAGAAAATAATGCTCCACACATACTAGGTAAAGCATTAATATACAAGAGTATAACAACGAGTCATTTTGATTCTAATTTTCAACTTCAGTTTTCAGATTTCCTATATTTTATGTTGTTTTCTCAATTTTTCATATATCTTGTTATAAACTGTAAAAAAATTTTTTTTGTCTATTTTAAGATAAATTTTATGTTTTGTAAATTTTTTTATTATTTCATCATTTTAAAATTTTTAGAAAATATAAAACTTTTTAGAAACCATAAAAAATGTACCTCTATTTAAATTTTAAATTAACAAAAAAGAAAATTAATTTTACTCAATTTAATGTGTTTTAATATAATGCGATTGCCATAGTTTTGGAATTCAACTCAATTAATTTAATTAAAATTGGTTTAAACTTAATTAAACTTTTTAATAATCTTACATTTATAAACACATTTTTTTGATTTTAATTCGATTTTATCTAACATAATAATTCAGATTTAGTCTCACTTTTAATTTGAAAGCCACTGTTTTATAATATTCAGAAAAATGAATATAGTTGCTTAAAGATTACTACACATATCTTCATTAATATGAATGTCATATATATTTCACTTTTATTTTCTTTTTATTTTCGAGTCTAGTGTTCTAATAGTATTTATCATTGAATGAATTTTTTGCATATATGAAAGTATTTAATTGTCGTTATATAAAATAAAAAAAGGAAAAAACGGGCGCTAAAAACTTTATGTAAAAATATTAGAAAGTAAAGTATAAAATCTTCTTCAACAACAATAAAATTAGTATAATAATGATGAAATATACCAATAAAAATTATAATTTAAATAAAATAATAATATTTTAATATAACATTTTATATTTCAAGATTAAAATTTGAAATTTCAATTAAAATATTATCACAAAAAGTAATTTGATTTATTTTTAAACATCGCATGTACGTAATGACTGTAGGTTTCAACTGTCCTCAAAAATGAGCAATTTTGCAGTCCCGACAGTTTTGACTGTGACGAGTCGTGTTTCGGAAATGTTTTTTTGTTAGTTATTATTAATATTCTTTTTGGTAAAAGTCGTTCAATTCAGTATTTAATTTCTAGCCATCGCAGTCCATCTGATTCATGTTATTTTTCTATGCTAACTGTCGTAGCTGACGATTTATTGAAATTGTATTTTATTTATTCTAGTCTGGAGCCATGCCAAAGTTTTCTTCTAATCGAAATTGCTAGCGTACTTATATTTTGTTTCTTCTACGTTGAATAAACATGTAGTATTTAGTAAATAGTAAACAATTTAGCCAGTTCGTTTCCATATGTATTAACTGTTTCGTCTATTCTAATTTTTCTAAAATGGAACGGGAGGAAGAAAGAATTTTAAGATTGTTAGCCAATATTGACGAGGAACCGGAATGTATTGCAGTAATTGTTCCGATGAATCTAATATTGATATATCGGAATGCAGTGATCATGATTCGAATTCGGAAATTTCTAACAATGAAATATGTGAAAATAATGAAGGAAATGATTTGAGTCCAAATGATGCACCGCAATTGGTGTATACTGGAAAAGTTGGCCACACTTTGTGGAATATACACTCACCTCCGAAAAATATTAAAATTCCGAAGAAAAATATTTTACGAATTCGTATACCCCGAGTAATTGATAGCGCTCAAGATATTAACACACCCACAGATATCTGGAAGTTATTTTTTACCAATGAAATTGTTGAAAATATCACAACAAATACGAATATATGGATTCAGAAAAATAAGGATAAATTCAGTAGAGAAAGTGATTGCAGCTGAAATACCGTCAGTAAAGTTTAAAGCTCTTTGTGGACTACAATATTTAGAAGGAGTTCATAAATCTTCGCACATTAATTTAGAAGACTTATGGACAACAGATGGAACCGGGATACAGTTCTTTAGAATTTGCATGGCACAAAACCGGTTTAAATTTTTACTGCGAGCTACACGATTTGGTAATTTAAATTCCCAGGAAGAAAGAAAAGGAGTGGATAAACTAGCACCAATAAGAGACCTTTTTGAACCATTTGTTAAGGGAACTGTAAAAGCAATTTCAATCTTAGGGAACATGCAACGAATGATGAAATGCTACACCTTTTTGCGGTCGATGAACTGGTGTGTTTTGATTTATTTGTATAGAAATTAATATTAATTTTTTTTATAATCGTTGAAGACATTTTTATGTTTTTACATGGTATTTTTTGAGAAACATAAGATGATGCATTAAAAAGTGTACAATATTTCTCGAAATGCTTAAAACTAATACTATCATACACATATACGCTAACATTTTTAGTTTTTCATGTAGAAGGATAACTACATAATGTATGTATGTATATTTCTATAACTTTTAAAACGTTAGTAGCGTATGTTAAAATATAGAATTTAGTGACCCAGAGAAATCCTCCGTGTGCATCCTCTCGCGTCATTTATTCTTTGCGACCTCTCGCGGGTTAAATTGTTTTCAAGGAAGATGGAAACATAGGGATGGAAAGTTTTTTGAGAATAATTATTTATGCCTTCAAATGTTGCGGCCGAAATGCTTGCAAAAACATTAGCAGTAATATAACAACTGATAAAAATCTTATACATACATAGTCTTTATAAATGAGACCGAATTTTAAAGTGTGAAAATCATTGTTAAAACGAAATGCCAATCGTTGTGTTCGTAAAACGCATCCTGCTCGGTTGCGGATGTGAACATTTTATTTTAGTTGTCTCCGAATAGTGTCGCTTTGTCTCTGGATAAATAATGTTATTACAGAAATAAATTATATGATATTAACCAAAATATTTTTATAACTAAAAGTAAATACTGTAAGTGAATATAAAAAATAAAATAAACATATTACTTATTTACTAAAATCAATTTCAGATATAAAAAAAAAGCGAGTTACCAAACACGGTATTTAATTATCGGCTGTTAAGAATATGTAAAAAAGAAAAAAAAAACATACCAAAAATAGAAGATCTGAATTCGATATAATCCACTGTGTATTAAGAGAACAAAAATCTAAAATTTGTAAGGACTCAGTTTAATAAAAATTAATAAATGATCATAAAAATTTACTCACAGAAGAAACACATAAACCGACAGAAATAAAGCCAAAACAGAACTAGTTATATGGAAAAGACTGTGTTACTATAGAGAGAGAAAACAATAACAGAAGAAAAGGATTACAAAAAAAAAAGAAATTTAATATTTTGGTGCATTTACATTAGTGTAAATCGACGCGGTGTACATTTACTGTTACGAGCAATTGTTGACAAGATGGTCAGTTATAGTAATACGTGTGAATTCCTCAAAAATCAGCAAAACCAATAAGCTCAGTGGATGAAAAATATAAATATGATGCTATGGCCAGACTCGAATTGCGCACCATCGTTTACCTGGCCGACGGCTAAAAAAGGTCTAGTAATCTAAACACTCGAATTGCGCACCGCACCTTTGCCGCTCTGAAATATAAAAAAACAAACGAAAACGGCACCGAGACCATGATATTTGTTAGACTCGGTGGTTCCAAAACTGAGTGCCGCTTTATAACATTTGAGTGTTCGATGGCTTTAAACATTTTTACGCTTCATCGTATAGTTAAAAAATGGCATTTCGTCACTTAACAAACCTCTGTCGTCCTTGCATTATTTAATTTTGATCAATATAGGACATGTAATGTTAGTTCGGTTGTGTATTTGTAAATAGATGATTCATCATAATTCTCCTGCTTAATTTTACACTTCGATTAACTAATAAAATAAATTTGAATTTTGAATAACATTTAATGAAAACACATCAAATAGACATCAGTTTGATTTCATCAAACAGCATACAATATCGAACACCATTAAGGTTACACTTTAAATTGGTCATCAGTGCTTGCGTGATTGAAATAAATTGAGAAATTTAGAGGTCAGTTAATTTATATTTAGTAGTTAATAATTTGTCGGCCACCATTACATTTTTGAACATATTCTGCATAACACTAACCTACCTAACTTAAACTTTTATAAATGTAGAATCCACACGGTAGCGAAATAATATATACATAAATATTTCAACAACTTTTTCAGTATACAGCCAATTTTTTGTAAAATCCAAGCTAATTTCGAATTGTCTATTACACAGAAGATATATGGTTAAATTTCATTAGAGCACGCACCATACTGTCAAAAGCGTATATATTTGTATTTACAACATCCCATTTCATACCCTTAAGGTACTGTTTCTCCAGCCTCGCCCATTCAAATTCACTACAAATAAAAACAATCCGTGCCTAATGAAGCACAAAACAAAGCACAAATGAGTAACACATCTCAACATGGGAAGGGCTAGTCCCACCCTTACCAAATCAGGGGGGGGGTGAGTGAGCACAAACAAAAAAAAGTCGTGCACAAAGAAGCACAAACGAATGACATAATTTTCATCCCTTAATTTTACATGGGCGGGGCTGATCCCACTCTTACCAAATCAGGGAGGGGGTGAGCACAAACAAAAAAAAGTCGTGCACAAAGGAGCACAAACGAAGCACAAACGAATGACATAATTTTCATCCCTTAATTTTACATGAGCGGGGCTGATCCCACCCTTACCAAATCAGGGAGGGGGTGAGCACAAACAAAAAAAAGTCGTGCACAAAGGAGCACAAACGAAGCACAAACGAATGACATAATTTTCATCCCTTAATTTTACATGGGCGGGGCTGATCCCACCCTTACCAAATCAGGGAGGGGGTGAGCACAAACAAACAAAAGTCGTGCACAAAGGAGCACAAACGAAGCACAAACGAATGGCATAATTTTCATCCCTTAATTTTACATGGGCGGGGCTGTGTTTCGCCAGCCCCGCCCAAAGACTTTTCTAATTAAACTATGAAGAGGGAGAGCACAAACAAAAAAAAGTCGTGCACAAAGAAGCACAAACGAAGCACAAACGAATAAGCCTATTTTGGTTTCCCAACTCAAAATGGGCGGGGCTGGCGAAACGCAGCCTTGAAAAAACCGATAAATATGTTTTTAATTAAAAATAAAGTTGAAATTAATCACAATTTCAATAACGTAATTTATAGAGACATCCCCTTGTTACATTTATGAAAATAAAGTGCTTAATGTAAAACAGTTTAAAGTAATCTTAAATGAATATTATATGAATAAATATCAAAATATATGGAGGACAGTTATAATTATGAGCTAGCGAAACAATATTTTCCAAATATCATAGAGCGAATAAATAATGAAGACTTCGTGTCCAATTCTTTTAACGTACAATTCATATCCGGGGACATGGAATATTTAGAGTATATTTATATAAGTTTAAAATTATAGATAACGAAAATTGCAAAAGATGTGTGTAACTTTTTAGTTGATATTAGGCATCACATATTAAACGGATGTAACCATAGTAACAAAATATTCGAATAATTTATACGCTACAGAATTAGTTACAAATCTGTTTGAAGAGTTAATGAGCTTGTCGTGAAAGGAATTATATGTCGTAAGAAAAATTCAATTATACAATAATATGAAAGATAATTAAGTTTAAAATACTAGTGTATTTAAGTTTATGAAAATATTAATTTAATATAATTGTAAAATGGGATTACAGGGAATAAAAACTTTATTAGATGGTGCCTATAATGAACATTATAAGTGGTAAAAAATGTAAACTAAACAAATAAACAACCCCACCCAAAATTATTAAGAATGGGGGGGGGGAGCGAAAAAAAAACGAAAAGGTATAATTTGACTGTAAAAGAACTGGTAGTCAAGTTAAAAATGTATAATCTTTCAACAATTAATTTTTTTCACGACGGATTCTTGTACGATGTGATTGCTTCACAAAAAAAAAAAAAGTTCACACCGTAATTATTTCACAGGAACTTAAAAAAAGGAAGAAAAACACGTAAAACTTTTTAAGCGACTTTTATTTTACCGCGTAAAAGCATTTAAAATTATTTTTTAATTTCTACCGTTGTAAGTTTCAAAACCGCTGCCCTAGTTCAATAATTATATTTCAAAATTTCGATAAGTATCGAAAATATTGAAACATCGTTAGTCGTAACCGATAATTTTAATTTATATTTTCCAACTCCGTATTGTGCATCTTTTGTTCTCTCCTTGCCATTTCCCGCGGTCATTCCAGCACTTGAGTCTTTTCTATCTTCCATATGTAATCGCATAAGTATCTGATTCGCTTCTCATCCTTTTCTCTTTTCTTGGGCAAATGACTTTTTTGATAAACCCAGCAGAAAAAAAAACAACAAAACAAGCATTAGTCTGACATTTATATCGATTCTGGAATTAGTTAATGTAAAATTACCGGTAAATTTTTCATCACTATTGCGCACGGAACTAAAATATTTTTACCGCTCTAAATTGACCGCAATGAATTCGTTAGCTGAAAAAAGTGCATACAATTGAAAAACTTTTTCTATAAAAGCAACCCAAAACGATCGACCGTTTTGTGTCGTTATTACGGACGACGCGACGAGGTTCGTCCCTGAACCATTAATCGCTGTCATAATTTACAATACTGTTAAGGCTTATTTTCCCAAATGTAATTATCAAAAAATAAATTAAATTAGTCTCGAGGAGACGACGGGGAGTTTCAACGCACTTACCTTGCTTTTCCTGTACCATTTTCGTTGAACGTCCGTTGACTTTAGTCTGTGATGATGGGCGGCCGGAAAATGTGTTGGTACTTCTCCTAACGGCGATAGCGCGCCTTTTCGATCCTTTTCGAGCCATGCCACAGCCGCTTTTCCCTGTAATGATATCGAATATTAATTTATTGCAACCGAAAACTCGATTAAACTTTTAAGTCATGCATTCTCATTTACAACGTAATTTGTTAAAGGTTTTTTTCCGTGAAACCACGGAATATTTTTTCAATCCGAGTTGAAATACTTCGCGTTGACGTGATTTTTCGCCATGCGCCGTTTCCCCAGTGGGTAGATATGCCTTTAGCGACGTCTAGATTTACAATACTCTTTGGTGCCTCCCACTACGTCGTGTAACGCTCAGTTTTGTCAGCGTGTCGTTCTGATGGCGCCGATTTTTCTTGATCCATATGCTTCTTTTGTTGCCGCTTCCATTAACGTTTTCCCTTAAGACAACAATAGTGTAATTGTTCTACTTGTGTAAGTTCGCAAAAAGTATTTACCCGAGCAAATTATTAAAATGATGATTCATGTACGGTTACGACGGGAAAATCTTCGGATATGGTTTACAAAAGTGGGCTATTTAAGATATTAATGAATTCTTTGAAGTTATTGCGGTCAGTTAAACGTAATTACTGAAAAAGAAAAGTGACGTCCCGGTTTCTTAATAAATTACGTATTTTTAAATGTTGACAGTATGCAAAGTAAATGAAAAAGGTATGAGCGAGGATACATGGTTGGATGTGTAGAAGTATATGATACACATTCGCCTTATTAATAATTTCTCCGTCACGCCAGTGAAGGATTAAAAAAAGAACAGTGACTTTTAAACATTTTACACGTATCACAAAACGCTGTAGTAAGCTGCAGGCGGTCGCAGTGATAATGAATAAACAACAGTGATACATAAAATGCAATAACGATTCGTTTAAAGTAGGTTGCTGTTTCTCTTGATAGGGATGAGTTTTAAAAATTCTTCCTACGATGTGAACTACCCATTTATTTTATTTGCGGCATTAGTATAAATTTATTTTACATATATGGTTGCTAACATCCTTCTGCTTGAGAAAGTTACCGTTCCGCGATGAATTACTAGTGATTTTTATATACGTCTATTAATATTAAGCAAGTGCAGGAAAAAAGACACCGTGATTTCCTCTGTTTCTGAAATAACACCATCACATATTGAAAGGTTCGCTCAACGAAATGTCCAGAACAAACGTCCGATGCTTTATGAATGTCTTCAGTTGCTACCTTCTTTCATTATTCTTTTTACCGTAATTGAAGATTCTGCAAAATGCCAGAAGCGCAGTGGGAAACAAAATTAATTTAGCGTATCACTTGTGCATTCTCAGAATGCTGATATCAAAAACGTGACTAAAACTAGCTTGCGGCATTCAGGGAGTAAAGAAGATTAGTCATTTCATCTTGGCCGATATTTTTAGTTCATACCCGGTCTCCTCGCGTCGACTACGCAACACTGTTTGTGCAAACATTCGGCTCAATCCCTTCATCTACTGGCCGCTTACTCGTCAATTCCGCAAGAAAAATTTCTACGATGTAGTGATAATTCCTTTTTTTTTTTAAATTTTATCTGTCGATGTGTGTAATAAATAATAATAACAAGTTTACGTAATTATTCATTATACAACATTAGAAAATATGTCAGCTAGTTTCGATTATGAAAACTGTAATGACAACGAGCGATTTTCCGTTTTCTTTTTTTTTCAAATTAGACTGTTGCAATTTTTTTCTTTTTTGGAATCAGAAATATAGTTAACGGTGTTACAAAGTGCCCGGGTTACATTCCGATTTTTCTAAACCGCTACAACATCGAAGACACATAACATTAAAATCTCGTTTTGTTTTTGACCGTATAATGTCGAAGAAAATTGCATTATAAATCTCGACGCGCAAATTCCATAAAATGTTTATTTTTAACAATATAATCAGAGTAAAATTCTAGGTGTAAATCAAATTTAATTGCATATGTGTACCTTTTGGGTTTATTTAAAAAAACAAAAAAAAGTTTTTAGACGTTCCTTTCAGCCTGGATGAATTTTCAGCTGCGCTGTTATATCGCTACAGAAAATAATTTACAAATGTCTTAACTCAGTATTGTAAGAAAAATGTTGCGAGTAAAAATTGGGCTACTATAACGGATTCAATTTACACGACTAACTTTTTTTTTTTTTAATATCAATATACTTAAAAATAATTCTTACTCTAAGCCATTGAAATTTTTTCCCACAGTAAATGTCCAAGTAAAAATGTATTCATAGGTAAAGTTGCTAATTAAATTCGGAAAACAATTTACGAATAAATATTCAAAAAACATGTTCATTTTTTTGTTTTTCTATCATTTCGGAAAGCTTCACTTTTACCATCACTCGGAGTGATATGGTAAGTGTAAGCTTTCTGAAACGTTAAATATACAAAAAAATGAAAATTTTTAAACACGGTGCGTGTCTACCATAAATTGTTTTCTTAGTTATATCTGCCGCGGAAGCTTCAAATGTTTAATTAGCTAATTAAACTTTTCATTAACGCGTTCTTGAATTATTCACATATGCCCCCTTGCCCCTATTAATTCGATTTATTTTCATTATTATTACAGTGTAAATAAATAAAATTCTAAACGCAATAACAGGTGTGATTCTCTCGATATCCGCGTTTTCACCTCTTTTTTAATATTTAATTTCCCTTTTTAGTTGAAAATAGATGCCTATCCGGAGAATCCCACAGTACATAGTAACTTCGTCTTGCATTTTATTTATCATTAATATTTCTATATATTACTCTCGTATTCACTACACCTTTTTTTTTTGATTTTCGAAATTAAAATCAAGCATTTTGGTTTATTTTTTAAAAAATTCTCTAATTTTCTTTCCTAAATGAAGCATAAAAATTATTTAGGTCTCTTTCAGATTCGACAACGTATAATTTATCTTCACCCATGTGTATTTTCTTTCCCGTTTTCTCCTTCTGAAGATGGAAAATTCCTTCGAAAAAACGTTTTTCCGGTGTATTTTAATTAATAAACAATCTTAATCATCGTTGCGTTTACAATTTTATTATTTGAAAAGAACTACTAGGCGGCTTTACTCGCTGCTTGTTTCTTTTCCAATCCTCGCGCACCAATCACCGCGATCGTACAACCGTTCGCCGTCTCTGTCGCTACCGTTTATACTATAATAGATAATTACAGGTGTGTAAAAAATGTTTGTCAATCATGGTGAAATACATGTCCGGTATGGCCATAAACAAATTAAAATCGAGAATTTACTAAGCATATTGAACGGCAGAAAATATTTGTTACTAAATCGTAAAAATCAAAGTCCAATCAATTACATTATTCCCGATTACTAAGTAAATCTTAAAACTGGAAAATCGTTATACGAAAAATTTCAGAACTTTTTTAATTGCGCACATCATCATGTACGTATAATTTAATCTCGTTTTGCGTGCGTAAATTTTATGTAATGGAGGATACGAGACTGTAAAATGATTCGGTTTACGTTAGTTCTATTTTTCATATCCGAGGGGGAGCCAAAAATAGCTAGAAATATGTTTAAAACATATTTAATTGAATTTTCTGCACTTGCTACAATTAAGTTCCTTCAAAGTACTTTCTGTTGGTGTGCTAATACACACTTATCTAACCGTTTGTTCCATTGTTCGAAACATTTTTTTCAATTCGTCTAATGCCCATTAATGCTCCGGTCGTTTCTTGTTTTAGGTACTTCAATGTCAGCAAAACGCCATTCTTTCGTGTATTTTTTCATCCAAGCGAACAGAAAGAAATCGCGTGGAGCTAAATCCGGCGAAGTGGTAAAAAGTTGTTATACAATTTCTCGTCAAAAATTGGCGAATGCTGAGAGCAGTATGGTATGGAGCGTTGTCATGTTGAAAGAACCAATCGCCTGACTCCCACAAATCGGAGCGCATTTCCTTCTCTCATACAGTTGCGCAACCCTCTTAACACTTCTAGGTAGAATGCTTGGTTTATAGTCTGACTTGCTGAAACAAATTCATAATAGACGAGACCTTTTCGGTATCAAAGAAAAGAATGATTTCGTTTGCCGAGCTTTTTTTTCTCGAGGCGCTGTTTCGACTCAGGATTGTAACCGTAGCACACCACGATTCATCTCGTGTAATAATTCTGGAAAAAAAATCTGGGTGATTATCGAACTGATCCTTCATTTCACGACAATTTTCCAGGCGACGCTCTTTTTGATCTGCTGTCAGCAATCATGGGACGAATTTTGCAGAAACTCTTCTCATTTTCAAAACTTGCGATAAAATTCACTGAAACGAGCTTCATGACAACTGAGTTATCTCAACAAGTTTCTTACGTCGATTTTCACAAATTAATTCTCGGATTGTGGCGACATTTCCATCAGTTCGCGATGTTGAAGAACGCTCGGGGGGGGGGGGGGCGTTGGTGGTCTTCAATCGACATTTTACCACTCTTAAAGCGGCCAAACCACTCGTAGGCTTGGCTTTTACTTAGAACATATATTTTTTGTAAGCCTTTTCTAACATAACAATAGTTTCTGCAACACTTTTTTCAAGAAAAAACCAAAATTTCACTGTCACGCGTTGCTCACGATAATCGGTCATCGTAAAAAAATGACGCTTGCACAAAACTACTTTTGCAAAAAAAAAAATCACTTTTACACAAGCACTGCCTTCCAGACTGATGACACTTGGCAGACTGATTTGTAAGGATGTAACTAAATCGCTCTCCAACCCTGTACTACAAGTATCATCCTAACAACAATAAAATTTCGTTTATTTTCCGGTCTCTCTTCGCGTAAGTTGTTGTTCATTGTTGTCCACTTTATTGGACCCAAAATAAGATACAGGTGTTAATCGTAATAAAAGACAAACAATACGAATTTCCTGATTAGTTGTAGAACACGTATTATATTGATATATATATATATATATATATATATACATATGTGTGCCAGTGTGTGTGTGTAATGACTGGATTACTTTCACGCGGGGAGTATTTGAAAAGGTTAGATGTTTTTGTGATGGAAGTGGTAACGCAAGTAGAAAGGCAACAACTAGAAAGCGATACGTAAACGGTAAATTAAGAAACGACATAGTCAGTTGGAACTAAATTTTCTATAAGAATTATAGGTCATTTTGGGAGTTCCAAGGGGTGTGTGCCTATGACCGATTGATTTTGATGTATACATGGTGCGTTCGAAAAGTTTCAAGACTGATTTTTTCCTAAGTAAGCGAGGACGCGCAGACCGATTCTACGGACAGGGTGATATCGTATAAAATCGTTCTCCTCCTTCTACTTGCATGGTAATAGAGAACTCTGAAAAAATAGTAATCCTTCGGTAGCGTGATAGTCTAGTAGTTAATTGGCTACCAAACCGGTAGCGTCGAGACTTGTCTCGTTCCGGATCCAAGTCGCCCCCAGAGGTATATATATCTAGTTTGAAATTAAATAGGGTTGTAGAGAAATCGAGGAAAGTAAAGGTAGATCCCATGAGAAAGGAACTGGCTCCAATATTATTCCCTCTTCAAATCCATTAGATCTTTCAGTACATTGTGAACCTTGAAAATCCATGATACCGTATTAATCATATATGGAACTTACTTTACTTTACTTTACTTTAGAAAGAAAAGACTCCCTATTAGGAGTAGGTTCTAAATCGTATAACGACGAAGAGAACAATTGTTTGAAGACAGTTTGATCAAATACTCAACATGTGGTAACATATGAAGTTTTAAAAGTAAAGGCGATGACGTACAAAAAAGAGCTGATAATTTCGTTTTATATTATAGCGTACTTAGTGGAATCAACTTATCTTTCGAATGGTTATCCCTTTCAACAGTTGCTGTAGTCGATTTTTCCTAATTATTTTGATATTTGAACGTACCCACGGCGTTCTCGTCTACCGAGAAGTTCTTTTTTTTTGTATTTTTCGCCGTATGAATGAATTAACTCACTACGTTCAATATCGTCGCCGCTTATTTAATATCAATTTATTACCGATCACATCTTGTCGACAGAAACTTTAACGGAAGACTGCGATAATTATGTTTACGCACGCGTGTCATCGAAGACAAATTGCATGTTTAACTCGCGTTCGAATTGTTTCAGCTTGATATCAATATTGATGTTTTTTCACGCGAGAGATGATGATAAGTGTAAATGTTCTTTACCGGCTGAAATGGCGAATTTTCGTAATGTTCATAAATGAGTATTTGAAAGTCAAGAAGTGTCGGCAGCGCAAGTATTTTAAAATAAACGTTCCGCGGTGAAATATTATTAACGAGATGATGACGAGACGTTTAACACATGAAAACGATTTCATATCAGCCGTTATTATTGTTTGATGAAAATGAAAAATAAACTTCCAGTCTTTATCAACGAGACATGTAATGAGAATTTTGAGCTCCGATCGGCATTTGCCGGACAAATTACGTCATTTGTCTTTTAACAATAGTTCGCAGTCATTAGTTGCTTTTGCTCACCATCTGAAAATGTCAGCTTGTCATTTTGAAATAAATTACAAATCTTAAAGGATGTAGAATGAGAGTGGCAGTTCCGATAATAGAGGCGGAGGAAGAAATTGAACTATTTCCCTTTATTGAACGTAACGTGCGAACGCGTTCAGGTTTTACTTCGTCAAGAAATAGCGGGAAATTTTAAAATTAAATTTTTTTTTCAACTTCCCGCATTTATATTTTTATAGACGAGTTTGCTTTGAACTTCTCGACGATTTCAACGAATTTCCCGGGTAAGATTGTTAAAAAAATTCTATTAACGTAATCGGGGGAAATTTTATTTGAGAAATTTCAACACGCTCTTCAACTGTGTAACCTCCGGACGAATGAGTTTGACATTTCAAAAAATAAAAATTTACTTTTGAACAAAAATTTTAAAACTTTCTAGCTTTTTTTATACGGATACTTTAAGTTGTTACCATTAGAAGCTCGTACGTTTTTTTAAAAGTTGAAATGATAAATTGTTCGCAACTATCAGTCTCAGTTAATTTTTCGAAACTGGTTTCTTAACATACAAAAGTAGAATTCTTTCTTTTTTTTTTTTAAAGCTTACTACGTAGCCGCTTCTAGTTGGGTGTTTGATAAAACCATCAAAATTGTTTTATTCAGTTCTCGAATGTAAGTAATAAACTATGTACGTCTGCATATTTATACGTTCGGAAATTTTCTAAATGAGAAAGATCGGAGTTTTCCATTTTTATCCGATCAAAAGAAAAGCATTAAATGAAGGAAGGTAATTTAGATGATAATAATATACATGTACTTTTTTTTTTCAATAAATTATAGTAAAAGTAATTAAAGCCTCAAACTTTGAACTGCTGAATAAGAAGGGAAAAAGGAAAAAAAAAACATAACTGTCAAAGTTGGGAAATCCTGAACAAACAGCAACTACAGTTGGAGACAATCTTTTTTTTTTTTTTTTTTTCTTTTATATATGGGCATGTCAGTACAGGACATTCACCCAACATAAAAGATTAGAAGAATAGAAAGACATATGAAGCGACAGGTTATATCAAGAAACGATTAGAGACAGAAGAAATGAAGGTGCCCTAACAAAGGAATAACAGAACGAGATGCAAAAGCGAGAATGTAGAGGACACTGTAAGGAGTAGGGAGGCCAAGGCTAAGCAAATTGGAATAACGGATCGCGCGTTCTGAGAAAATGAAGGAACACTCGAATAGCACGTGGTTTGCGTCACAGGTGACATTTAAGGTAAGAGGATGAAAGTGACACAAAGGAGCTGGGGGCAATCGAATGAGTTGATGAATTTTATCTTTTACTAGTCAGTAATCAAATTTCAGGTTTCAATTTAAAACTAATTTCAATCTGCCCTCTGATTAGAAAAAGGACAAAAAATGGTGAATTCCCATTTCGCCTAATTCCCAATTCGCCTAATTCCCATTTCGCCCAATTCCCAATTCGCCTAATTCCCATTTCGCCTAAATTTAGGGTCGGGTTACTCAGGTAATAAAAAAAAGGTCAGACAAACATACGAATGATTTCGTGTTGGCAACAGCGCGTCATCATTATCGAATTTTAAGCAGACTAAACGCATCATTTTTTTTTCTATTTGATTCCACTGTTAAGGTTTTTTTTTCTTTCCGAAATACAACAAAAAGGTTTATATGAAAATCAGAAGTGAAAAAATACCGCTAAAAATGTTTGATGTAAATATACGCGAAACGACCACTCCGATTAATATTTGCAAGTTATTTTATTGGATGTCCAGTGCTGTATAAATCCCACCCGCCTTATCAGTCAGTATGTAAAAGCCTTATTGATATTTAGTGTGACAAGAACATTAAGGTTCGGAGTTGCAGAAAAAATAATAAAAAAGCTAAATTATAATTAGGTGTAGTTTCGAAGTGGTCGCGTTTATGTAAGAAAAAAGGAATAAAAATCGAATAGAATTAACAATAATGACATGACATCGAATGATTATTACAGCGGTAATTTTATTATTGATTATTAAAATTACAATTAGATATCATAAGAAGTAGACTTGCTACGTATGGATAACGTTCCATAAGGCGATTGTTGTGGTGCTCGCACTCTTGCACACTAAATGCGTGCCGAGCTTTTATGAAATACACTAAATAGCAATGTTATCATGACGATTGTGCTCTAAATATTACATTGTACACGCTGCTGTACTAATCTCATGTTGTTTTCTCTTAAAATCCAATCCCATTCGCTTTTTATATCCTAAGGGCCATATGGTCAAAATTGTGCTGTACTGCTTATATCGCTTTTCGTCCTTCTCTAGACTTTGTATCCCTTTTTATAAGTTGTAGTGAACTATTATAAGCCAAACCCCTCACTGGAGGGCTTTGGATTGGTCACATTTCTATCATCATAATACATATATTGTTACAAATCTGGACTATTAGTCCCTCTTTCGGAGCGCCATTTGTTGTAAATCTACTTTTGATATCGATATTCCAACATAATTGAATAAAAACAATAAAATACAATATAAACCAAAATATCGGGCGCCAGAGACAAGAACGGCTTGTCACCACCGGATAGACACTCTGCCGGGCAGAGCTCTAGGCTTTTATTACGGAAAAGAAAAAAATATATATATAATTCGCGAAAATCCGCCGTTCGAAGGCGTAGCGTGAGTCTCCGCGTTGGAGATGTCACGGGCTCACCACGTGTCCAATAAGAAACTTTTTTGGAAAAATGTATATATATATATTCCAAGAAAATCACAAATAAAGCGACGGGACCGCGTAATAAAAGCGTAAGCGAAAAAGAAATGCGGTATAGACTAGTAAAATTACATAAAAAAAAAAAAACAGTGCCGAATACACGTGGAAGTGAACAATGACTAGGGTACAACCGATACACGCGGCGACGTGATCATACGACCAAAATTAAACAATCGACCCTTAATGACTCGAGCAACTAACTCATTCTCTCTCGTGGTATAGTGCAATGCACACACGACGATCTCGGTACACGATGGGCTATTCCAAGCGACATAGTTGAATCGCTGAAATTACCCTGTACCTTATCAATTAATTCGAACGCCGTCGAATTTTCTAGAATATTTCCATATAACCCGTATTCTAAAGCGACTACGGATTTCACAAACTTCCCTCAGCTCGATGTTCTCGGCTCAGCTGCTACCCGACGCGCACTCGCCTCGGACCCGTAGAGTACTCTCCACTATCGGCCGCTACCTACAATACACACGCACACAGTCTCATCTGACGCAGTCGTCTGTTCGACCGTGCCCGGGAATTTCGATTTTAGCCGATAAGCATCTCCGATACCCACTACGATCCGCGATTACGTCGAATAAAACGCGGTGTTCGATAAATCACGAAATAAATGATTTTAATCAGAGAAATATATTTTTATAATTCGAACACCGCTAAAAGATAGCGCTATAGGTATCGAATCCGTTACAATATTAAAATTAATATTGGCGCTGTTTGTGGTCCCTCGACTGGTACAGTGGAAAAAAAAAAAAAAAAAAAAAAAAATTACAATTATAAGTACATACAAAAAGTAAATGTTAAAATTAGGAAAACATAAATAAAGCTCCATTTAGTTCACCCTGCCTTTTTGCCTTTTCTAGGCTTTTTATCAAAATAACTTCTTCCGGCTCAACGTAGCTCGGTACGCATTTCAAACGCCTATACAGTCAGGAAATGCTCTATTTCCGCTTCTCGGCCACGAACAACGAAACTAGTTCGCTACCCCTGCATAGCGGTCAGATCCTTCGATTTTTTAACCGAGAATGCATCTTTGACAAACAATGCCGCGTTTGTCCGCTGCCGGGACCTTCCGAGAAATTGAATGATTATTACCAAAATTTTAATATTTTCAAAGATCGTAAGAAATGCCAAATCCATCTCAATATGCGGAAAGTCACCACATACTGACTGTTTTACGCTATGAGGTCACAATTTGTTCTGGGTTGAGTGTTATGTGTATCAACGTTCTGAGGGAAACTATTCTTCTATCTTGAATATTTAAATTTTCGCTTGTGAATAAAACAAAAATTTAAAGTCAGGCTAATATAGCAATGGATATATCATTTATAAAAACAAATCGAGCAGGTAAATAATATATATATATATCTAATATTTGTATATTGAAATATTTATTGCAAATTACATTTTAAATGAAATGGTATTGAATTAGATTTTGACAACAGAGAATAAAAAAAATTATCATCCATTAAAAAATTATTTTCGCTTAATTGCTATAAATTTTTATTTTGTACGTCAAAAGTGTATGATAAAATATTTGGTTAATTGAATAGCGTCTTTTTATATTCTCTTTCTTTTTCCTTTTTGTAATGTTAAATCGTAATCTTTTGGCAATTTATTGAATGAAGCATTTTAAATAGTAAGATGGAAGGCTTTTTATCTTTGCCTTTTTTTGGATTTGCCAAAAAATCTGGCTGACTTAACAGATTATAAAAGAAAGAAGAAAAATATTATAATCTAATTCGATTGGACACTGGGGAAATAGAAGAAACAAGAGTAAGGAGGACAGTGCCCCTTTATTTCAATCTTCTGCGCTTTGGCCTTCCCACTCCTTACAGTGCCAAAGCCATTCTTGCTTTCTCCTCTCTCAATATAGTTCCTTTGTTAGCTTTCTTTATCTCCTCAATTTTTAATCTTTTCCTTATATAATGTACAGTTCTCTGCGTTGGGCAAGTTCTACTGTTGACGTGCCCAAAAAATTGAAAAAAAAAAAAATTTTTTTTTACTTTGCCAGAAACTAAAAACAACATTTTTTGCGTTTTATTTATTTTCTTCATTCCAATTATTGAAATTACTTGAAAAACATCGTCATTATACTAAACGTGACTAATTTGAAGAGGAATTTTTCAAAGTCCAACAGCAACCATTTAGGCTTCTGGAGAAGTTATTTATACCTTAAAATTCGATTTTAGAAGTATTTTTAACAACATACGCCAAGTTTTACCGTTTCATCTTGTAGAATGGGGAAAAAAATCATGACTGTATCTTCTAAAATTTTTTTTATACCGTGCGACACATTTAAAAATATAGTAACCTCTTATTACAACCAATTTTTCGCCATTTTTTAATCAATTGTCATTATTTTCACTGCTTTCTACAACTAAAAATCTATTGTTAAAGATTATGAAATATAACAAATATACTCGATAGATATAATGATATTTAAAATATACATTTTTTTGATATGGTGCTTTTAAATCTATGCGCATTTATTAATCCCATAAAAGCCATGAACTGACCCCATATAACAGGGTCTTCACCTTGTTTATTCCTTGCTTACTCCTCTTTTTCTGCTGTACACAGAGTTTAATAGTAAATCTAGTAATTTTTCTCGTCCTAATATCCAAATTTTGAAAAATCTCTTGTAATCGTATACGTTACTGTTGATTATTTATTCAAATCCGAAGCAGTATTTAATTTTTAAATTCTTTCGATTTGCAAATTCACTTTTTTTGAATTAAAGAAAAATGAAATTAGGTTCAGGAACTTTTGTTAAAAAAAAAGAAACAAATGTTTTTCTAATTTTAACATTTACTTTTTGTATGTACTTATAATTGTAATTTTAATAATCAATAATAAAATTACCGCTGTAATAATCATTCGATGTCATGTCATTATTGTTAATTCTATTCGATTTTTATTCCTTTTTTCTTACATAACCGCGACCACTTCGAAACTACACCTAATTATAATTTAGCTTTTTTATTATTTTTTCTGCAACTCCGAACCTTAATGTTCTTGTCACACTAAATATCAATAAGGCTTTTACATACCACGAGAGAGAATGAGTTAGTTGCTCGAGTCATTAAGGGTCGATTGTTTAATTTTGGTCGTATGATCACGTCGCCGCGTGTATCGGTTGTACCCTAGTCATTGTTCACTTCCACGTGTATTCGGCACTGTTTTTTTTTTTTTATGTAATTTTACTAGTCTATACCGCATTTCTTTTTCGCTTACGCTTTTATTACGCGGTCCCGTCGCTTTATTTGTGATTTTCTTGGAATATATATATATACATTTTTCCAAAAAAGTTTCTTATTGGACACGTGGTGAGCCCGTGACATCTCCAACGCGGAGACTCACGCTACGCCTTCGAACGGCGGATTTTCGCGAATTATATATATATTTTTTTCTTTTCCGTAATAAAAGCCTAGAGCTCTGCCCGGCAGAGTGTCTATCCGGTGGTGACAAGCCGTTCTTGTCTCTGGCGCCCGATATTTTGGTTTATATTGTATTTTATTGTTTTTATTCAATTATGTTGGAATATCGATATCAAAAGTAGATTTACAACAAATGGCGCTCCGAAAGAGGGACTAATAGTCCAGATTTGTAACAATATATGTATTATGATGATAGAAATGTGACCAATCCAAAGCCCTCCAGTGAGGGGTTTGGCTTATAATAGTTCACTACAACTTATAAAAAGGGATACAAAGTCTAGAGAAGGACGAAAAGCGATATAAGCAGTACAGCACAATTTTGACCATATGGCCCTTAGGATATAAAAAGCGAATGGGATTGGATTTTAAGAGAAAACAACATGAGATTAGTACAGCAGCGTGTACAATGTAATATTTAGAGCACAATCGTCATGATAACATTGCTATTTAGTGTATTTCATAAAAGCTCGGCACGCATTTAGTGTGCAAGAGTGCGAGCACCACAACAATCGCCTTATGGAACGTTATCCATACGTAGCAAGTCTACTTCTTATGATATCTAATTGTAATTTTAATAATCAATAATAAAATTACCGCTGTAATAATCATTCGATGTCATGTCATTATTGTTAATTCTATTCGATTTTTATTCCTTTTTTCTTACATAAACGCGACCACTTCGAAACTACACCTAATTATAATTTAGCTTTTTTATTATTTTTTCTGCAACTCCGAACCTTAATGTTCTTGTCACACTAAATATCAATAAGGCTTTTACATACTGACTGATAAGGCGGGTGGGATTTATACAGCACTGGACATCCAATAAAATAACTTGCAAATATTAATCGGAGTGGTCGTTTCGCGTATATTTACATCAAACATTTTTAGCGGTATTTTTTCACTTCTGATTTTCATATAAACCTTTTTGTTGTATTTCGGAAAGAAAAAAAAACCTTAACAGTGGAATCAAATAGAAAAAAAAATGATGCGTTTAGTCTGCTTAAAATTCGATAATGATGACGCGCTGTTGCCAACACGAAATCATTCGTATGTTTGTCTGACCTTTTTTTTATTACCTGAGTAACCCGACCCTAAATTTAGGCGAAATGGGAATTAGGCGAATTGGGAATTAGGCGAAATGGTACCAGACCCAAAAAATTATCATAATCAGAAAAAAAACCGTTTAAACTGATTAGAGCGGTATTTACTGATAATGAATTAAAAATTTTATTCTGTATTTGGAAGCAACCGTTCAACTTTCATTAATGATTTTATATTCAGATTTTAATTATTAAAGAAATTCGTCATCCAGAAGGAATATATAAAAAACTGAAAGGTGTGTATCTCGATATAATATGTAATTCTGAAGTGTTTTTGTTCGAGGCCACATCACGAACCAATCGCTAATTGACTTCATACTTTTACGATATGGCAATTGGATATTGTTAGGATGGTTTATGGATAGGTGTTGTTCCGGCCGGTACACCACGATAGGAGTAGAATTCGAAATTTTCAAATTGTTCGTGTTAGGTATCACAATAGATGTATTTTGAACTTAAGAGTCTGGTTTAAACATCGTTTTATTTAATCGAAAACCCCAATTGTGATGAAGAGGTAAAAATTTATAATCAAAATTTTCAAATTATCTTCGTTCGTTGATAATTTTGTGGATAATATTCAGATTATTTTGTAATCATTAGTATATTACAATGCGGATGTAGTATTTAATTTTAGAATCGTGTAAAATTGTTACATTCAATATCGTGCTTTATAAAAAATTTTATTTAATCTATTTCAAATGTAATTTCGCCGTGTATTAAATATTTCATTAGAATATTTTACTAATAAATATATCTGTAACAGAAAAATGCTGGCGTGCAAACGGGCGGTAGCTACAGTTTATCGGTTAAATAAATAGTATGAAATTGATGGAATGCTAAAGAGCAAATTAAAAGATGACAGCAATGATCAAAGGAAATGTATCCAAAATAATGGTAGTATATTTATATATGTCCTAGTCGTACCGCTTAATGCAGAGCATCTTGACTACTTATTTGTATACAGATGTATGTATAGTTTTCATGGCAATTAATATACACGTTGCTCGTGTGTACACGCAAGAATACCCTGGGAATTGCTTGTAACCACTTATTATCGCACTACAAATGCAACCCCAAGTGTGTCTGTTTGTATATTAACTAGCGCGAATATCGTGTGGTATATTTGGTAGTTTACCATTATCTTCCACGCGACTATTAGTGATTATTTAATTTAATTTTTGTAATAATTTCTTTCGTCGCCTGGAATAGAACTCAAAACTTCGGTAATAGAAGTCAAACGCTCTAGCAACTATGCTTTCACGGCAATACATACACACACACATATATATATATATATATATATATATATATATATATATATATATGTATATAAATTCGATTATGTAGACCTTGCCCCATGGGTACATCTTCGGACCCCACGATGAGTCTATAATTTTTGTGAAAAGGTTGATTTTATTCGCAAAACGATAATGCTTTATTTTTTCATTGTAACGAAAAAGTGTTCAAAAACGATAAAAATCAAAAGAAGAAAGTAAATGCTCCATAAACAAAACGCGAAAGCGTAACAGATTTCGTAACATCACTATTATTTAGGCGAATTAGATTGATCACTGGCAGGTTATGTAAATCGTAAAACAGTTTTCAACAAATCAAAAAAAAAAAAAATTGGAAAAAAATTGGAAAAAAAAAGCAATTACATTTCAGTTTTACTTAGATGATTCAATTTCTGTGTTTTTTTTTGTTTTTTCCGTAACACAGTAATTACAAGAATCATCATTACTAAAGCAGAAAAATATCTGCATGTTCCTTTTGTTAAACCAGTTCATACTCAACAGTACAGCAAATTTTTTGAAAATCTAAATCTACATCCCAATCCTAAAGTTAGTAGCATGTTTATAAATACTCTTCCGGGTAATCCGAGAAGAAGGTTAAAGAGAAGGAAGTGGTGTCGTGACGCTCTTCCCATAACTTAAGTGCATTTAGTTTTAAATACGTTAGCATCAGTTATTATGACTCGAAACTTTTATCAAGTATTTACTTCACCGGACTCTGTTGTCCGACCAAACAGCAACGGTTACTATGGGATCCAGGTCATCTGACCCAAATAAACATGACATGTATGGGTCACTCTTAACTTAGTGATTGCCATGGTGTTCGAGTTTTTATCAGATGTCATAAGAAGTAGACTTGCTACGTATGGATAACGTTCTACAATAAACTTGACATGTATGGGTCACTCTTAACATAGTGATTGCCATGGTGTTCGAGTTTTTGTCAGATATCGTAAGAAGTAGACTTGCTACGTATGGATAACGTTCCATAAGGCGATTGTTGTGGTGCTCGCACTCTTGCACACTAAATGCGTGCCGAGCTTTTATGAAATACACTAAATAGCACTGTTATCATGGCGATTGTGTTTTAAATATTACATTGTACACGCTGCTGTACTAATCTCACGTTGTTTTCTCTTAAAATCCATCCCATTCGCTTTTTATATCCTAAGGGCCACATGGTCAAAATTGTGCTGTACTGCTTATGTCGCTTTTCGTCCTTCTCTAGACTTTGTATCCCTTTTTATAAGTTGTAGTGAACTATTATAAGCCAAACCCCTCACTGGAGGGCTTTGGATTGGTCACATTTCTATCATCATAATACATATATTAAAATTAATATTGGCGCTGTTTGTGGTCCCTCGACTGGTACAGTGGAAAAAAAAAAAAAAAGCAGAAAAATATAAATCGACAGCTGCGTTAGAGCGCGAAATCAATTAGCAGACTTAGCTGTTTATACTATTTCTTTCTTCAGTGAAAATTTTTGTAACGGAAAGGGTAAACTGCCTATTTGAAAAATAGGACAAGTTCGCTAGTATTAAGAAAATGCTCATATTCTGTCAAACATTTGGCAAGGGAACAAATAGTTGAGTGCGCCTTTGTACACTTTTGAGCAGCGAAACACTTAAAGGAATTATCCTCTTCGTTTACACTGGAAGACATTAGAAAAAAACAACTCTAGATAATCTCAGAAAACAGCTGCGCAGAAAGGTTAGGAGGAAAATGCGACCAGCAGATTTCAAGAACTTCGTGGTAATGGTAAAAGAATTTGGAACAGGGCCTATTAGTCGGCTGAAGTCGAAACTGGTCTCTGTCAGCTCTGGAAAAGTGACACAAATCAAAAGACAAATTAACTAAATGCGACAGCGTTGCTCCAAGATTGTCCTCTTAAACTACGTTAAGTAAATTTGCCCGAAATGACACGTAGCGACTAATCACATTACCTGTGACGCATGAAATTTACCTAATTTGCTCTTTTAGCATCGGCCATTTAGAAAACGCTTGATCGTTTTTCTCTGTTGCATTATTTCCCTTGTCCGCTGAGCTAAACTACCGCTATTTTTCGACGTTTGTCTTATTCAGAGCTTTATTGAAACGGTTTTCCACTCTAATTCATTGCTTCAATCAGTTATTAACACACACATACATATATATATATATATATATATATATATGGTATGTAGGGTGTCAAAGTCGGGGATTTTTAAAGTTGTTTTCATTAGCGAAATTTTATCTTGACTAGCTTTTGAAATCCGCAAAAACTGTGTTTTTTTTTTATACGTACCTTTGTTATTACTTTTTTTCAAAAATATTCAATAGAAAAGTAGTCCTATCCAAAATATACCCCGTGTTTTCGTTTAGGCGATATTGGAGAGAAAGAAATAAAAAAAAAATAAAGAGAGAAGAAATTACGATTAATTCTAAATTGATTCATTTTAATCGATGTGAAAATGCTAAATGACGTATAAACATATAACTGCTTTAATTCTACACTAGTTCGATACAATAAGCATAAATTCGATTTGGCTGGATAAGGTCTTCTTCATAGAAGAGTTCCTCCGTTGTTCATATTATATATATATGTATGAATTCGAGAACTAATTACGGCGTGCTATGCGAACAAACTGATAGCATATTAAATAAATAATAATCGTAAAATAAACAGAGTTTATTTTCAAAATTATCAACAAAAGTTGGCGCAGAAAAAAGTTGGTTAATTGTTATGAAAATAGTAGGGGTGTTTTCACTGATAAAATTCAGAAGTAAATCTTTTCCCTCTTTCAATATGTGCATATATATATATATATATATATAATGTATAAATGAATTATTCCTAAAACTTAATTTTAAAAGGGCACATCTCATCCTGAGACTAATACAGAATAGTACTCCGTAGGGTACCAATCAAGATGTAAGTAGAGTATAGCCATGTCATCGTACTGGAAAACAATGAAAAATGTGTAATAGGTTAGGCACAACTGTACGAAAAGAATCGAAATATATAGGATATAGTTGAAAAGTCTTTTGGTGAAGACGTTAGCCCGCCCCCTACAGGAAGATAACTCGGAATACGATGCAGATTGAGTGTTCTTCGTTAGTATGTCAGAAATCAGGATGTTAGGAAACGTTTTTACGGGGGCATCGACTGCAATTTAAATTTAAAATACTTTCTGAATTACTTTTATTAGCGTCGTCGCTACCAATTCTAATGCTTACGTCAATAGGTAAATTCAAAATTTATTTAAATTCGAGTTTAATAATAAACAACAATGTACGCGGAAACTGCAAACATTTAGATTGTAAAAATTTACGAAAACTTATGGAGTTTCGGGGAGTTCAAATTTCGAGGCCGGCTTCGAGTCTTAATATTAACAATAGAATTCGTTTTATAGTTCGAAAACGACCAAGTGCAATAACGAGAAAATGGGCCGGTTTTCGTTAATTCGTTTTCGGTTCTTCAACGTTTCTCGTTACTTTTGCAGAGGAAGGCGATAGCGAAAAGTTTATGGCCCGCGGCTGGTTTCAGAAGTGATACTTAAACGAATAGCCGGATCACCGGAGATAATGAGGGATTACGCAGTGAGAGTAATTCTTCTCTCGTAGTAATTTACTGCGAAACCCTCTGGCTTTCGCATTGTATTCGAGCTTTTTCTTTGATCATTTCTGCTTGAACTAAACTTAACTCCTTTTTTATACAGATACTAGTAGTGCCCGCTTAACTGAACTGCTTCAGGAAGTTTACTGCGACAACAATAACATTGGAATTGATACTGTTTCTACCGACTCGAAAAGGAAAGGAGTTTATATGTTTGTTGCTTATGTCTTTTTTTTTTTGTTTTCCTTTTGCTATAACTTTTGCCGTGTGAACCGATTTTAATGGTTCTCTGTTGTCTTTGCTCGTCTGAAAGTATACCGGCCGCCAGTGGTAATTATCAGTGAACGCAGATACTCTGTAGTAACGAAATAAAATTAAAAAAATGAGGTCACTTTGAGACAAATTTTTATCAATATAACAAAAGTTGTTTACCTTTAAAATATTATTAATGTTATTTACTATGAAAACGTAAATTGGAAAAAAAAAGCTAATTTTTAATTTAGCCAGACAAAAAATTAAAATATTATCAATAATTACCACGGGTAAGTAGATTCTAATAAAAAATAAATAAAATAAAAAAAAAAAGGATTTGAAACTCTTACGGCGTTACGAGGTTATCACTGACGAAATATTACCTATCTTAACATTACCATGTACAACAACTTTTGAACATGCGGACTTACTCCAACGATACCTCCTTTGTGTAATGAAATAAATATTGGTCAGTGGTTGCTCCGTTACAAGTACCGACGAGGATCGGTGAGTACTGACAGCAGTCATCGAAATAAACGTTAAAAAAAGGAAGTCTCCTTAGAATTATTCTTTCTGTTGATACAACTGAATAAAAATTAGCCAAAAAATTTATGAACATCCAAAATTTTAAAATTAAGAAGGCGAAAACGCGAACGACTTGTTACGTAGACTTGAACGAAGATAATGAAACCTCTACATAATGACACTTACAATCTCATCCATTATACTCTTGAATGTAAACATAAAGGAAAAATTCGAAAAAGTACACGAAGAATGTAGCCATATAAAAAATATGCAAGGAAGTGTTAAAACACGAAGGAGAAAGGAATGGATGACACGGAAAAGAATCGAGATGATAACGTAAGTAAAAAAAGTACATACGGAGCTAAGAAATAAATATAAGCAGTTAAGGAATCAAGTAAGTGCAGAAATAAGACGGCTAAAAGATATGTTTGCTGAGAAAAGTTTTGCGGAGGTATAAGGGGCGACATTAGGAAAATATGGTTAAATATAAATAGGAAAAGAAAGGAATCTAGGAGTAGACGAGATAATCAATAAACACTTTTCGAAAGGGCAAGGAGGCACTGAAAGTACGAACAAGTTTAGCAGAGAATTCAAAAACGGTATAAAAATAAAAAAAAACTAGAACACAAATATAATAATAAAAGGAGAAAGAAAAGAGAATGAACCAAAAGTATGTACACACCTAAAGAAAACATAGAGCAGGCGAGGAAAATAATCGAGGGATTGTAGGAAACAAAGACTACCCCGGACTAGATGGGATAATAAGAATAAAAGATACAAAGACAATGAAAATAATATACGTAGCAAAAAAAAATTACGAAACTGATAAATATGACATTACGGGGCAGGGTAAGGTTTTAAAGGCCAAATAAAGGCATTTTTCATGATTTTTTTTTGGAGATATTAATAATATTGGTTTATTTATTTCTTATATACGCGGTATAGTATAACATCTAAAGTATCTTTGGAAAAATTTTCAATTAAAAATATCAATATAAACAAGTCCGTGACAGCAAATCTCCGGAGGCGCCTCGAAACAAAGTTGTTTTGCGATGAACTTCATAACTCGCTACTGGATCGTCGGAAACGAAAAAATCGAAATGCGTTTAAAAGGTAATATGTTTCCCGAGGTAGTCAGAGGGAGTTTGTTTTTTTTTATTTTTGGCAGCATTTGGAAGTGAAAGACGCGATTTTCGCTAAAAAATTTCGATGAATTTGTTATTATAAAATGGCAAAAAAAGTTGTAAGAAAAAAAAACTCCCTCTGATTACCTGTTGATTTATGTGTAGAAATAGTATTTAAAATTTTAAAAGGATTGGTCAAGTAAATTTTGAGTTCTAATGTTCACGAACTTCAAAAATGATGTTTGCGAGAAAATCGATTTAAAGTTTTTTATACTCCAACATCCAAAATTGGTATCATTTTTTATACTTATACAGAATCATCAATGCCAGCTCCTTATAGTGAAACACTGTCATTCAGGATGTCCAATGCATCTTTTTGCTCTTGCCTACGTTGGATTCTACCCTCTTTACTTGTACGTGCAGCTTGTTCGTCCGCTCTGGTTATTCATAGTTCGTGAGATGCGCGTGCCCATTGGTGAGCACTTGGGCCTGTAGAGATGCTCATTTCATTCGAAATGGACAACAAAGCAAAAGATCCTTCATTGAAAGTGCATACTGCTACATTTGTTGAAATTTCAACGATTGCAGTACCGCTCACTGATTTTGGAGAAATTTTTCAAATAAGTTGATTGAAACTCTCATTGTTTGACCCTTCTTTCACTCTTTCACTAGACGGAACATACCGAGGCTCTTTGCATTTTTCAATTGACACTTTGATTTTGAAGTTCGTCTACATATTTATTTCCCTTCGGACTGCTAATTGCACGGGTTCTAGTACCGATATTTTTTGACTCCTTTGCTATCTCTCCATAGTAGTTCTGGCCGTCTCCATCTTCCCCGAATAACTTTCTTAGTATCCTCAATTTCCTTTTGTCCTACGTTCTTCCTTCTTGATGGGTAATCGTCCGTAGCTGACAAGCCCAATAAAAAAGTAAAAAAAAAAAAACGGCTAAACTTTCCGTTTTGCGTGTGCGAAAAGACATTTTCCCATCACAACTAACGCACTTCACTAACGCGGATAAAGTTGAAAATACTAACAGGAAGTCTATAATTCTGTAATGTTTCTCTAAATCTTGCTCTACACTTCCTGCAGTACTCAGTTTTATTTATTTATACGATGCGCTGGACGCTTTCATATCGTCATTTTTGCGTTTTGGGAATTTCTTTTTTCTCGATCAACCCAAATTATCACCCCACCTTTCTGCCGATCTTGTCTTGTCACTTTTTTTTTGGAATTTTGCAAATAAATAAATAAATTTATCATGACACAACACAAACCGAGCGAAAATACAGCTACAAACGAATGAACACAAACAAAAATGAACGGAAAACTACGATAAAATTTTACCGGCTCTGTACACATCCGCTCGGCCGAAAGTGGGCCTGTAAACTGATTTACCGGAAATATACCGTATACGATATACCGGAAATACACAATATATGCAAGGCCAGTTTACATACTTACAAAGACCCATAAAAGTAGAAAGTAATTAGGAGTTTACAAAGGGATTAAAGCAAATTCTAGGTAGGCGCGTCAAGCAGTTGTCAGGCAGATATAGAAATTGAGCATAAGGGCCAGTCGCTTGAAACGCTGTATCTTCGTTAATTTTGTTCCGATTTACTTGAAATTTTGACATAATACTCTCGACATGTTGTACATTCAGAAAAAAAATGCAAAAAAAAAGTTTTAAAACCTTACCCCGCCCTTAAGGAAAGGAAGAATACCCCACAGATGCACTAAAGATATCGAAAATAAGGACAATATATAAAAAAGGTAAACGCAGTAAATATGAAAATTATAAACTAGTTATTTTTAATATTGTGATTGCAACAATCTTAGAAAAACGTAAGCATTATTTAAATAGTTTAACTAAATATTTACAAGAAAATAGGAGATAATTGACAGAAGACAATACGGGTTTCAGAAGGGCAAATCAACATCGAAAGCGCTCGCTGAGTTTACAAAAAAAATAAGGTTCAATTTTGAAGAAGGGAAGAATTCATAGATCTAACTAGAGCATTCGAAACGATTGACCATAAAATACTTGATAAACAAACTAGAGAAGATTGGAATAACGCACGGTGTTAAAATGTGGCTTCGAAATTACTTAAACGAAAGGAAAGCTTGTGTAAACGTATGGAATGCACAAAGTGAAAAAGAGGAAATGAATGTAGGGGAGTTTTAATTCCTTGTGTAAACCGTTTGTACACATACAGGGTGCGGCAGCATAATTTGTTTTTTAAAAATGCGCCACTTTTTTTCTACTAAATTTTATTAAAGAGAAATAATAACAGAAAATCGAAATAAAACTGTAAGGGAAGAAGCATAGCCAATGGGATCTAGAGTATGTATTTCGATTTTCTGTTATTATTTCTCTTTACACAATTTAGTAGAAAAAAAGTGGCGCATTTTTAAAAAGCAAGTTATGCTACCGCACTCTGTACGGTTTACACAAAGAATTAAAAAATTGCGACATATGTATACTCGTTCGCGGATAATATAGCAATAGTTACAGCACATGAAGATATTAAGGAAGCAAAAAGAAGAATGTAAAAAAATCTAATCACAATAAGCAGGTGTGCACATGATAAAAATCTAAGCATTAATGTATTAGAAACTAAAGGTACTACGAATGAAAAGGGACAGGTGTGATGTATACAGTCCAAATTTAATAATGCACTCAAACGAATATATGTATACGAATGGACGAAAGAAATAAATGTGAAAAGATAAACTGCCGGAAGATAGAAGTAATGACCGAATATAAATATATGGGGATAATAAAGGAATAAACACTTAAGGGGGACGTACATTACACACAGAATACATTGCGAAGAAAATTAGGGCAACATTAGCGGCATTATACGCAGATTAAAGAAATATGCAACAAATAAAACATTAAAAATTATGTACCATGGATAATCGAGAATCAGATATGGAATTCAGACATGGGGAATGGCTAGAAAAACATACGTGGGGAAAATAGGTAAACTGCAAATAAAATGCTCGAAATTAATATCAGATCATAAATGCGAAAGTGAAATAATTCAAAAAGAAGACGTTTTGAACGTTAGAGGAAGGTACTTATTTATAAAGTTACAGGCATATATAATGACAGAAAAGGAAATAAAACTGGAGAAGAGAAGAGAAATTGAATATGGGCTGATGGAAGAATATTTGCACAAACTACTTCGTTAGCTAAAACGAAGATAGGGGAGCAAACAGATAAATACGTTATAGCTCAGGTAATAAATAAAATGCCTAAAAAAATAATAGAAGAGGAAAAAATTGGGTTGAAAGAAGGAAAATAAAGGGGAATGGTTACAGAAAGAGGGAAATATAGGAATAATATTAAGCATTAAATAAGAGAAAAGGCCACTGAAAACAGTAACTAACAAAAGTGAAAATAAAGAGGAACGAAAAGGGGCAGGAAAAATAAGATTAGTTATAGATAAGTTAAAAATAAGTAAAAAATAGGACAAGTTGGTAATAAAATGATTTGCGCGGCGATAAAAAAAATAAAATAAATAAATAAATAAATAAAAAGTAGTATAGTGGAGAAATCATTAGGTATAAGAAAATTCGTCGACAATATAGCTCGACGAGAAAATATGTAAATGGCGATAAATATATACATTATCAAAAAAATCAATATCCAGCTCTTTATGCAGTACAGAAAGCAGCGCAATTAATTAGGCTATTACTGTACTATCACACAAGAATATTTATATACACATTAAAAATTGTGAAATAAATTTAAATACCGAATTCGAGGGTTACTATAAAAATTGCAATAAAAATGCGCTAAAAAAAAAAATAATAATTATCAGATAAAAAATAATGTATTTTATAATGTATTTCAAAATAGTACACATACAGTTATTTTTAGTTTTGAAAAAGTGTTCTTATTAGAGGCTCGGTACACCAAATTTACGTTTCAACAGTAACTAAAAATCGCATTGAATATTTTTGATGTTCTTAATACTGACTTTAATAACATATAGGGTGTTTTTTTTTTTGTTTTTTTTTTATCGATGCAATTTGAATTTGGTTTACCGAAACTCTAAGGTATGAATATTGTTTAGGAATAATCGTAATTTCCTATTTATTAGTGTTCGCCCATTGGTCAAAATTCGATCATAATTATTATTAAAAAATTTGAGGGAAACATATATGAATTTGCATATTTCCAAAATTCTTTTTTCTACTCTTATACATATATTCTCGTTCATTGTTTATCTGAGAACATTCACTTTTAGACGTACTTAACAAAACAATTCAGTACCATTATAATTCAATAAAATATATACGATAAAATAACAGTAAATCACAATTTTTAAGAAACGCTCATTTATCGTGATATTAAATGACGCACATTATAAGATTTAGTACACTCTATAAGAGACAATAATGATGATTAATAAGAAAAATTAAAATATTTTAATAGGGACAGATTTATTAGCTGTATATAGCAATCTCGTTTTTCATTTTTTAAATTAATTTTTTATTTAAATAAAAAATAACTGTTCCCAAAATGTTTTTACTGATAACACTAAAGATCGTGCAAATGTCTACTAAAAAAAAAAAAAAAGGAAAAGAAAATCGGTTAATAAACAGAGGAGAACGAGGTACCGTCTTTGCCCATTTGTTAACAGAGAAGGGATATTTTATCGTGAAATATATGTTATCAAACATAAAATTATTTTTTACTTTTCAGAGTATCTTTATTAAATTTTTAATGGTAAATCTGGAAAAATTAAAAGCTATTTTTTCGTTTTCTTTTCATTTCCTGAGAACCGTTTTAATTAGAATCCGGTTAAAAAGCGATTTTCGTTTAAAGGACCGAAAGGAAAAATATCTGGCGGCCTCTAAAGGAGTATAAAATCTCAGTCGTAAAATAGATTGCAGCGATAAATTTTACAGCGGACGCCGATAGCCGAATGGTCGACAGTGATATAAGTTACGAGCTTTTTAGTACTCAGCGTCGATTGGGAACGAGCTGGTTAGCAAGCCGCCAGTTGAGCTTTCGCCGTACAACTCCGTTAACGAAAATCTGCCCATGCTGCGTTTCTACCGAACTAGTTACAACACCTTTGCGACCTTCACCGGACCGCTTGGCGCAAATATAGTTACATCCAGCAACGTAATTTTCACATTGCAAATTAATTAGATTCGATCGTAATTAAAAAGTAATTATAGCCGATATTTCGCGAGTTATTCTAAAAGGTATAAGCATAGTCAAATTAACGCCGATTTCTTCGCCCTTCAAATGACATCTTACGTTGTTTTATTTCGGACGATTCTGGAAGTTTTATTTTTAAAATACTGCGGTCGTGACATTAATTTAGTTTAATTCTGGAAATTATTATTTAATTATTTTCTTCGTTGCAACCATTTTTTTTTTTTTTATTTATTTAAATAGTTAAACAATTGCTAAATATAAAATGTATAGTAAAAACTAAAAACACGTGTGAGGTTATTATTAACCAAAGCCTCTATAAATAAACAATAGTAGCTACAATGCAACTTGCAGCTTGAAACACTTTAAGCGACGTATATCTGTGCCCGTTTCCTGAAGTTTAAGGGCTTCAACGTTGATGTGTTGGTGAAGTTTCTTCTCTGGTAAACAACTGAAAAGTCTTTAACACTCCAAGCTGGTCTCGATCAATATTATCATTACCAGAGTATACATCAACAATAGCTCTGGGGAGGATGATATTTTGTTATGCCTGTACCTTGTTGCGATTGGACTTTTCCGTGCATAGCGCAATTCCATACGTCCAACTGGGTTTAATTATCTGCAATTAGAGAAGGCGTTTACACTGCATACATCTAGTGTAGAGTTCCGTCCTAGAAGCCAATATAATTCAGAAAATTTATTCTTAATCTGCTTACACTTTTTATCTCTTTACACGGACACCTTTCTGAAAATCGAGAGTCAGGATGCATGCTAAGACATTTCGTCGAATCGTATTATAGACACAGAGTGCCAAGATAAACGCGATGCAGCGAGTTCGTACGTCTCAATGTAAATAGTACGCGTTGAGAATTAGTTTCATTCGGTTTAATGCACCAGCGTAGAGCCAACGCACAGTAACTCTGTTTAGAGAGCGCTTCGAGGTTCGCGTTTACTGGATTATCACCAATTAAACGGATAGCTACGTTGTCAGCGAACGTAGCTGTAGTAGTCCGGTCATCGAGTCTTTCGTATAGAGTAGGTGCAGGTAAGGTCCAAGGACAATTACCTATATGTAAATAGGCAAAGACAGTTCGCGGTTCCTCTTTTTCTTCTGTTTATTAATCGATTTTCTTTTCTTTTTTGTTTAGTAGACATTTGCACGATCTTTAGTGTTATCGGTAAAAACATTTTTGAAAACAATTATTTTTTATTTAAATAAAAAATTAATTCAAAAAATGAAAAACGAGATTGCATAGCTAATAAATCTGTTCCTATTAAAATGTTTTAATTTTTCTTAATAATCATCATTATTGGCTTTTTCAGAATGTAATAAATCTGAAAGTTTCATTTAATATCAATAAATGAGGGTTTTTAAATTGTGATTTATTGTTATTTTATCGTATATATTTTATTCAATTACAATGGTACTGAACTGTTAATGAATGTTCTCAGACATACAATGAACGAATATGTGTATAAGAGTAGAAAAAGGAATTTTGGAAATGTGCAAATTCATATATGTTTCCTTCAAATTTCGTAATAATAATTATGGTCAAATTTCGACAAACAATAGTTTCGATAATATTGCAATTAGGAAAATTTTAGCAATATGAAGTTTTTTTAACTTAACCAGCACGAAAAGTAACATTGATGTTTTAGTGCTCCTCTAAACGGTAGTCAAACAAAATTTTACCGCGTCGTACTATTTATCGTCCCCCTAGTTAGAAACGAAAACATTAGATCAAACGTAGGAAAACCTCAATAATTTAGAGCAATATTATTTATCTTGAGAAATTTTTCGATAATAATACGATTATTTGGTTCGCAACATTAACTATTATAGACCTGAGCTGTCCAATCATGACCTTGGCGGGACATTTTTATTCCTCCCTATTTTCTAATCGTCATTCGTGTTCTTATTGAGCCGATTCCTCGTTCCTTGTATTGGTTCCATTCTATTCCTTTCGATCATAATCGCTCCTCTATTGTCTTCCTAATTCATCTCCGGATCAATCATTCTCTACTCCGCTCTTCTCGCTTTCGATTTTTTGCTCTGTCGCCGTCTCCTTATTGTTCTCTGCACGATATTGATCCTCTTCGTATACGCTAATCACATTTTCTTCGAGTGTCTCGCTTTTCTTAATGAACGCTCCCTTTTATACGGCCAGCTCTTGATATTAGGCCTTCCTGCTCCCTATAACTCTTTCTTTATCCTTCATCTTCTGTGGTGCCTACACTGCTGTCCTTTGTTGAGTCCATTTTTGACCGCCTAGTTATTTAGTTTTATAGCTCTTTAGCTTTTCCTGTTGTTGGGTTGATTTTATCCATTTTGAGGTAATAAAATCTTTTTAATTCTTATTCGTAAATGCGAAAGAACAATTTATGCTCGTCTTTTTGTCTTTCTGTTTTTTGTTTTTTTTGTTATATTTTAATTTCCAGGCATCTCTTTGTACTTTTTAAGTGAACGATTGTTTCGGATATTTACACCTGGTAGAGTATTATAATAATCCGCTGGCGCACCTTTTTCTTTCTTTCTTTTTTTTTTTTTTTTCCGGGGCCTGTCATTACCCAGAAACAATTAGAATGGGAAGGAGTCAATTATATCTTTATACGATATCAAATGTTGTTAGGAGGAAATAATCAATATCATAGGAACAATCTGTGGAGAGGGAAAAGGTAGGATATAAGAGGCGCAATATGGAGTAGGAAGACCGAGTATCAATAAAATGAAATAGGAAGCAGAACACTCAGTAGAAAGAGATGAATACTTAATAAACAGATAATCCACATCGCAAACATTCTCTTTGTTTGAGTGTAGAGGATAATATGGAGAGGAAACCAACGAAAAGCGAAAATGGGAGGAAGGCACTTCATTTGGTGACAGTTTGTTTTGCGTACTTCCGGAGATTTTTTTGATTCGGTTCACGTGTTCTATTTACAATATACGTATGCGGCGCCCATTGGAGAGCTAAGCACAGTGGTAAACCAATTTCTATAAACTTGTTGCGAATTGTTATTATTTTTTCAATCTATTTTTGCATAATAAAATTATTACAGAAAATATGACCATCTATTTCACACCGTCTATTATCTAAGATAGTTCTAAATATTACTTTTAAACATTTCAAAAACACGGATATTTGATTATTTATGACTTTTTCTGATGATTGTTTGCAATTGAAAAAAACTTTTTATCAGAAAATATATGTAAAAAATATTTATACACACTCGACACGTTTCGGGAACGTGCTATACAATGATTATAGGACCACCGTGTTCTCGAAACATATCGGTGTTTATATAAAAATTTTTTAAATACATATTTTCTGATAAAAGGTTTTTTTTCAATTTCGATTCCAAACACAATTTATTGCTCGCCATATTTCATTGCAACACGAACAATTTTCTGCCGTCAAACGATAACGCTTTGAGGAGAGCTGCGTTTCCCCCTATTTCTCTTCTAATCTTTTCAGCGTTGTCGTCGCCTTTTTTTTTTCCAACGAAGTTGTAGAATAAAGTATTTATTGAAAAGGTAGTAAAATAGGCTTTTCAAAACTCACTGAAATATCATTTGTATACCGCTCAACGGTGATGAACTGACTGATGAAGGTAATAATCGCCTCTTAATGCACCTCTATCATCATAATGCGTCTGGAATTGTTGAATTAAGCGCTGAAAATGAAATTGAGCAACCATGCGGTTATTTAAAAAGGTGTGTGAAGAAAAACATGGTATCGACCAAAAAGTACGCTATTAGATGAATAATTTGAAGAAGAAACGTTCAAATTCTGTAGAACATTTTGAACTATTTTTCTTCAGAAATACAAAGTGTGACAACTGTATTCGTAGAATTGTTTCATAGCGCGACTTGTGGTAACACTTTGAATCGGTTACGAGCCCGCGTGTACCGCGCACGACCCGAATTGGCTGAGAAGGGTTGGGTGATGCATCCCGATAACGCCCCAGCACACTCGTCCTTCGCAGTACGCCAGTTTTTGACGCTCCACAGCATTCCCCCTACCTACAGCCCGGACCTAGTTCCGTGGTACTTTCATTTGTTCCCTCAACTCAAAAGTTACTTGAAAGGAAACCGATACGACAGCATTACTGAAGTCGAAAGTGTCACGACGAGGGTCCTGATGGACCTATCTTCGATGGGTTTGCGGGTGCTTCCAAAATAGGTTGAACGTTGGCGGCGGTGCGCTGACCTCGGAGGAGACTATTGTGAAGGTGTTTAGAGTAAGTTTACCCCTCCACCTATTTTTAGGTCCTCCAGGGCAAAATTCTACGGAGACAATTGTCACGCCTCGAATATATTAATAGTCTGCGCAGAAAGTGAACTTTTTACTCGAGAAATAAACTAAATTTTTTAATTTTATTTCGAAAGAGCTTTAGATCTCCATAGGGTTTTTACCATTTATGGGAAATGACAGTAGTGAACCATTTTCGTCGGTTCTAAAAATCCCGAAAGAACAAATCAGCGCAGTCATTTCACAGTACTCTTTCGCTTTAACGAGATGCGTTGAACACAGAATATGACTAAAGATGCCGCATAGTTAACATATGAAACAAATGGAGGCGTCAATTAGAAAATATCTTACGTGGTGCATGTAATACTACAGTATCGCATAAAATGTTTTTTATGCATTATTAATTTCGCATCTTTAATAACATTTCGTATATACACACACACACACACATATGTATATATATATTTGTTCATTAAAATTATCGTTAACAATTTGAATAATAAAATAATTTGTAATTTCTAATAACTTCCGTTTATTCAGCTTATTATTTACACTCTATATTCATTAGAGAGTAAAATATTGTCGATGCGTAAGCAATTAATTTTTCTACATTATTAAAGAAAAAGATCGTAAGTAGTGGCTTTTTTTTTCTCAATCCAAATGGTGGGATGGATATATTCAAATATAATCTATCCTTCATTCTTTACCAATCCTCGATCTTTTTACCTTTCTGTTCAACCCTTCCCTTCCTCTCTTCCTTGGTTTAATCTTTTCCCCTAACTTAGCCGTTCGATTATTTCCTCTACAGTTCGCCTGCGGTTTAATCATAGTTTGCTGCCGGCTTCTATTTTCCGTTTTTCTATTGTGCAAGCTCCTTTGTGTCCTTATGGCCCTCCAGAGCTCAATTATACCTGTGATGCGAATCACATTTTGTTCAAATGTCCCTTTATTTCCTCCGAACGTTCTACTCTGTATTCTAGCCTTCTGCGCCTTGGCCTTCCTACTCCTTATAGTGTCTACTCCATTCTTGCATTCCCCTCTCTCAATATAGTTCCTTTGTTAGCCTTCTTTATCTCTTCAATTTCTAATCTTTTCCTTATACATATAATGTACAATTCTTTGCGTTAAGTAAGTTCCATTGTTGAGGTGCCCAAAAAAAAAAAAAATATAAATGAAACAATATTGAAACTTAACAAAAAAATCAACAAAATTATATACTTAAATTAAGGGCAGAATGCATTATAACTTCCCGCAACTAAGTCTTGAAGCTACATTTAAACTTATATATATATATTTTGTATTTTTTTATACATTTTTTAAATTTATTTTCATTAATTTTTTCATTATTATTTTTAATTATATAGCATATATTGTATTCGATTATAATAGCGTGTGCAAACATATTTATATAATGAAATTTACGTTATTTGCATAGGTAGTAGTGAGATTATCTTTTTCCATCTGAGTTGTGTGATGAACACTTCCGTCGCTGGAAGTCAAAGAGATATAATGTAAATATCTAGTTTTTGAACTACTTTTGATTTTACCCGAGAGAAGTAGTTCTGTTGATGCCGGCATGTGAATTAGTCTATTAATTCACATGCATAGTTTAGGAAGTCCGGTTCAGTTTCCGCAGTTCAACTTTCTAACACGCCAATCTTGTTTTCTCGGTCATCTGCAGCCCCTCTGAATTATTACTGTTTGTATTCTTCTCCGCTGTGCTTTTCTTTCTTCTTGTTTTCTCTTTCTCGATACAGATCGTTTGGCGTTGGAAAGAAAAGTTTTTTTTTTTTTTTTTTTTTTTTTTTTTAATGGGTTCGTCGACATGGACATTGGCCCAAGAACAGTGGAATAGAGAGAAAAGAGAGACTCAGATCCTTACACGATCAGAGATAGCTGACAGAAAAGAATCGAGCGCTAGAATAACCGAAGGAGAAGGAAGGGAGAGAATGAATGAAGCACAGTATGGAGCGGGAATGCCGTTTTGTAAGAGGAAGGAATAAAAAGAAGCCTGTTCAGTTGAAAGCGACGAACAACTGAACATTATATGATCGGGATCAGAAATACATTGATCGCCGGGAGGGTGCAATGGACAATAAGGAGAAGGCACGAGAGAATAACGGAACAATGAGGAAGGGAGCAAACTATGCCCAAAACGCAAGCGGCAAATCGCAGAGAGATTAGAACGGCGCATAGAAGGAAAGTTAATAAACCATGGAAAACGTGGAAGGGAAGGTTGAATATACAAGAAAAGGGAGTTCGGATTGGAGAATGAGGAGACGTAGGAGTCAGACCACAGTTTGGAATGAGCAGCTGCAGACAGAAGGGAAATATTAGAAGCTGAGAAGGCAGGAAGAAAAGTTTACTTACTGACACTTTACCGGTTCGTGGATGAAATCGTTTTAGTATAACCGCATTTTGTTTTAATTCCATTTTTGGTAATAGTTCCCGCTTTCAAAGTTAATCTTCGTTTCTAAGGGCTGCCCTGTCTCTTCGGTTAATACTTATTTCATTCCCCATCGAGCCATTATTTTCGAGTTACTTTTTATGGAAGTGATGTAACTCGTAATAGGAACGGCGTACAGATCACGTAAAGTTAACAGTACCGTTCTTAAGAAACAATAACCTAACAGGGTAATATTGTAATTTAAAGGGCAATGTATCGTTATGACTTTGGCAGTTACACACACAACTCGCGTATTATAAATTAATTAAAAAGAAAAAGTATTAGCAAACTTGTCCGAAACATGGACCATGAACGCGGAATGCGAGAGGAAGATATCTGCATTCTGTATGTGGTGTTACCGAAATGTACTTAAGATAACGTAGACCGATTATGTAGGAAATAAGACAGTACTCGCAAGAAATAGAAGAAAAAGAAATACTCGTAGTTGAAAATATTAAGAAAAGAAAATTAATATATATTATATATAATTATACATGTATATTAGGGTGGCCCTTATTTTTCAAGGTTAAAATTTTTAATCTCTCAACCCGTAGTCTTGTTCCCTTATATGAAAAAATCATAGCGTTAAAATTTTGGCTAATTTGGTCAACTTTAGACGTGCCGATATGGCCAAAAAGATGGTGCCAATAGTGCAACTCAGCATGCGCGCGCGAAGGTACACTTCCGCTGGTTACTAGACAGAGTGGTTTAGCGGGTGTTAAGCGGTAAAACAGGAACTCCACAATTTTTTTCTTTGCCTCCTTTCTCAGGTGAACAATTTTATCGTGAGGAATAAAAAAAAAAAAACGTTGAAAACACATTTACAATTTGCCACAGAATAGACTAAGTTAAGTATTAATGCCAGACATGAGCGTCGATTTTTTCGCATCTAAGTATTTTTTTCGATATTACGTTACCACTTGAAGCAGGTACTGTTTTTTGCTGGATAATGCCCTAGGAATATTATGAAATCCCTAAAATTTTTAAAAATTATCTGGAAAATGCGTCAGCTTTTTGTTTGCCCAAGATCCATCATCTTGTCTTATTGGCGGATTGCATATCACTGGTCTTCTTTTATTCTTTTAGCGACTTTCCATAGATTCTAGCCTGTGCATTGAGTAGGGGATAAATTTTCCACAGACATGCTGAAGTTTTTGTTTTTCAGATTATTTAGTAATTTATGCACTTTTTTGGTTGTCACGTTTAACTGACGTTTGATTATAGGTGTCCTACAAGTTTGCTACAATCCACGCAGTCATCTTTTTTCTCAGCTATAATTTCCCGTATTTATTTAGGACAGTTATTATCATATACGCGTTTTTCTAATGGATTCGAATTCCATACCGCTATAATGGCGTACACTGTGCTCAATTCGTTCTTGCGTCTTTAGCGGTATTGATAAATTAATACTTTGGTATACCAGTCTGTGTTTCCGTTATGTAACAATTTGTTTTGTTCACGATAAATAATTCATCGGAAACAACTGTGTTTTTAAAAAGATATTTATTCGCTTAACGTTTCGACCAGCTTACACTGGCCATCATCAGAAGCAAACTGAAGTAACGAAAATTGCGATCGACAATAACATTAAAATAAGAATCAGAAATCATGAAAAACCCAAATCAAAACAGATAAACTACCTCTAAACAGGAAAACCGACGAAACGCAATAACAACAGATAGATAAAATATAAAAACATAGGAAAAAAATAATAAACGGAACAAAATCTAAACGGGAAAAACTGACAAAACGCATAACAACAGATAGATGAAATATAAAAACATATGAAAATATTTCATCGATCTGGTGTTATGCGTTTTGTCGGTTTTTCCCGTTTAGATTTTGTTTCTTTTATTATTATTATTATTATTTTTTTTTTTTCCTATGTTTTTATATTTTTATCTATCTGTTATTATGCGTTTCGTCGGTTTTCCTGTTTAGAGGTAGGTTATCTGTTTTGATTTGGGTTTTTCAGGATTTCTGATTCCTATTTTAATGTTATTGTCGATCGCAATTTTCGTTACTTCAGTTTGCTTCTGATGATGGCCAGTGTAAGCTGGTCGAAACGTTAAGCGAATAACTATATCTTTTTCTAAAAGAACACAGTTGTTTCCGATGAATTATTTATCATGAGTAATCACTGTGAAAGCTTTAAATTTTTAACTTGTTTTGTTGTTTCATTAATATTGCAGTACATATAGTAGCTATTATCAGTGTATGATCTATAAAAATATGTGTTGCCAAAATCTGATTCAACCCTCATATGACTCAGTGATATGCCTTTAACAATAAACAAGTCTAGCATATCGGGAATACGGTTGGTATCAGTAGGCTAATGTGTAGGTTCACCCGTGGACAAAATAGTGCTTCTTGTATATTATGAACTGCTCTATATAAATTTCTGTCTCTGGTTGTTGTTAATCTAGATCCGTAGTAAACGTGTTTTGCATTAAAGTCTCCACCTGTAATATACATACTTCATTCTCAATTGTGTGAACAGATCTTTAAACTGGTCCGTACTTATGACTGATCGCGGAGGACAACACACTGCTATTACAGTCAGAGGATGTAGCTTGTATTTCTGAAGTTTGGAAACTGATGTTTTCGTGATGTTTTATGCTCTCTTTTATAATCACAGAGGACCCACCCTACCAGAGGGATATAATGTGTAATAGCATTTATAATCAAAAATATTAGCAAAACTTCTGCTGGTGAAGTGTGATTCTGATACAAGTAATATGTCAATTTTTTCCTGTTTGAGAAAATAAAAAATTTCTTGAACGTCGTTTACCAGTCCGTTAGCGTTCCACTGTGCTATTCGCAAAAAAGGTTGGCTTCATTTTACTAATTTCGTAATGATCTGCGTCAGCATGTTGATGATGGCATTATTTTGAGTTATTAACTGGCTGAATAATCTTTCAAAACGAGATAGGAAAGATAAGTGTGACTGCCAATAAAAAACTATTATGTAAACGCGTGTTACTTTATTTAATAATCTCGACTTTTTATCGAGCATTTTAATAAAATATAATTAAAACAATTTAAATATGATTTTACGCCGAGTGTTTTTTGTAAACTTAAAAATTTGAAGATCGCAGTAGTATTAGAAATAAAATTATTGTTAACTAATTTTTACAGCAAGTACGTGAAAGTATAGTAATAACATGATTGTATAAAAATATTGTAATTTAAATCATTGCGAAAAGTTAAAATCACTAGTTTCCGTTTGGTTACTCGAAAATCACTAAAAAGCTACTTAAGAAGACTTACTAATCAGTGATTAGATTAATTTCATTTTCTTCGGAAAGTTAAACGGCAATAAAGCGCGAATTTCGTTTACCGTCAATCCTGTTTTGAAGTGAAGAACGAATTGGCATTTAGTGGATTAAACAATTCGCGGAATATTTATGAGATCTATAAAAAGAATCGAGATTTCCTCTTTTGTCGGTTGCATGGGTCCAGATTGAGCTTAGCGGAAAATTTTTAAAATACCGAAATTTATAATTTATTCAATGTTGACGGCGGAAGAAATTTATGAAAAATAAGAAAAGAAATAATTCCAGCAACGATGAAAAGACGAGCGAGTGAAATAATTAATTTTGGCTTTTGTGTAAATATCTTGTTTCTTGGCGAATTTCTCGAGAAAGCAGCGGTAATCGCCCGAGCTCTTGTTTCGGTTTGAATTTCAACAAAGTCTACTTCTGTCCGCTTTCAACAACACCCAGAAAGTATTGCGCCCATAGGAATACGCTCACGCGATTTAATGATTATTCTATAATAATTTACCCTTGCCCCACTCAACCGGCAGATCTAGTATCGATTCGTTTCAAAATAAACAACGATACTTCGGTAAAAGCGGAAGGTTAATTCCGCTTCTGACGTTAACTGCTGGATACGTAATCCCCGACCTATCGTTAATATATTATATTCTTCCCAGGAAAACAATTCGCAATAATTCTACTAAAGACTGTTTTGATAATAGACGCGTTGCCATGCTGGCCGTTGATGCGTCTAGTTTCTGGGATGAGAGGTCGACTGGCGTCGGTTTTTCTACCACCGGTTGGTGTTACTAATATCTCGTTAATATACTTTGTTCCACTCGTCATATTGCAATAATTTGCAGGCGCCGTTTGAAACGATAATAAGAGTCTGAATGATGAATATAATAATGATAAAAAAAAAAATCAAGTACTCCAAAAATAAAATACGATTCTAAAAAACGTGAATTAAAGAGAACCAATGGTAGATTACCAGATGTCCATAAATTAAGAAACAATCTAACGAATACATAATCAAACAAACCTATGGACAAATTGAAAAAATAACGCACTGCAGGATTATCTGCGAAAACTGTTTTCCTGTTCAGGTAACGAACGCAAGTCCCGAAGTAAACAACGTAATCCTCCAATCGCTCAAAGCAACGCAGTACTCCGGTAAGAAACCAAATCAAATCGATATGTACTTATAAAAATTCCACGTAGTAACTAGTACAAAGTATGCGAAATTTTATCAAATTAAATTATTTTCTTAATTTTAAATTATAATATCTAATAATTATTCACACAATCATATATACAACTTATACATGTACACAAATGTCAATCCACTGCTGGATGTAAACGTTCCGTCTTTTCTTCCATCTAGGGCGATCACTGGCCTCGTTCATCCACTTCACACCGGCTGACCTCTTCATATCACCCTACCATGTTGTGCTCGGCCGACCGCGATTCTGTGCCTTTCCCTTGGCAGCCATTCCGTTATTTGTTTAGTCTATCTGTCATCATTTCTTCTTGCTACATGGCTTGCTCAGTTCCATTTCAGCTGCGCTTCTACTGCATCCGACAGTTTACTTTGCTATCTTATGTATACATTAGCTTCCCTGTCTAACACCTTAATGCCCAACATTACTCTTTCATGGGCTCTCTGAGTCACGGCAAGTTTCTTAACTACATATTTCGTTAGGCTCCATGTTTCCGCTCCATATGTAAGCACCGGAAGGACACACTGTTCATATACTTTAATTTTTAGTACGTTGGGTATATCTTTATTTTTGAGCACATTGTTCAACTTTCCAAAAGCTATCCACGAGAGATGCGTTCATCTTTTTACTTGCTTACGCATTGCTTCCTTCTCTGTGGTAATTACTTGACCTAAATAAATATATATATATATATATATATATTCGCTGACCCGTTCCAGTATGTGCCTATCTATTTTTATTTATAATTTCAGAGGTGTGTTTGTCATGAACTTCGTCTTGTTAATGTTTATCGGTAATCTTGCTTTTTTGGAGCAGTTATGAAAGTTAGTTATGTCCTGCAAGGTATCAACGTTATTGCTGATTAATATAATTTCGTCGGCAAAACGCAAGTGATTTTTTTTTTTTTTTTTTAAATAAAAATAATAGTGAGGATTTCCATGCGCTGTGTTTAACTACTGAGGCTATTACAGCACATGGAGCCTACTTAGGAAGGTTAAACTCTATGGTATAGGCCGCTGCTACGCACGAAAGCCAACATAGCTGCGACCGCAGACGGAACGTTCGATAAGATCTTAGAGATAAAGGTGGTAGTGAAATAGGTGGATCTTGGTGCCGCAAAAGAGAAACATTCGAGAAGGAGGTGAGATGTAGACGGGGCGCTTGGTTGACCACAGAAGAAGCAGACATTTGGGGGTGCTTGTCCCGTGAAGATATACCCGTGCGAAAGGGTTGTGTGACCTGTTCGGAGGCGATTCAAGACAGAAAAATCTCTGCGAGAAATTTCGTCTATGGGCCACCAGGGTTCTGTGGTTGATTTTATGCTTCGGAGGAATGTACTGATTTTCTTTCCATCAATATTAATACCTTTAGACTCTCAAAGTAAGTTTTTGAATACAAGTTCCAAGGATACTATAAATAACTAGGGAGATATTGTATTCCTTTGTCTGACGCCCCTCTTTAAAGGTATTTTGCTCGTTTTCTCTACCAGTTGCACTTGCATCGTTGGTGAATTTTGATGTATATATATATATATATATATATATACAAGAGCGTCGCCAGCCGATGAACCGCGGGGGGGGGGCAAGATGACAGAAAGAGGATATGAGTTATAGGAAAAATAAAATTTATAAGCTGTAGAGGCTTAATATCTTATTAAACAAGAATAAAATCGTAATCAAAACATCATTTTCATGGATTTCTGGCAAATTGTTCTACTACTTTATTATAAGTCTTCCAAATTGTCCATGATTACGCGCCTATGAATACTCACCATTGCCAGTTGATTAAAAAGTTTCAAAGCTTCAGGGGGGTGGTAACTGCCTCCCTGCCCCTTGCTGGCGACGCCCGTGTATATATATATGAGTTTATGGAATACTACCTATACATACGCACGAGCATACTAAAAATCATAAGAACAATACAAAAACACATACGCATCTAGATTTTAACGTGCAGTATAGTTAAGCGAAATAGTTAATATTTGTTATTTTTGATATTCAGTAATCGGCCATTAAGTATGCGTATAATATTTTACGCCCTTGTTTGGAATTATTTAATAAATATCTAATACTTGTTTGCAGCAAGTTACAGAGCTCCCTAGATAATTTTATTTGTATTCTTGTATGAAATTTGTAATTTTTAGGAATATTAGTGAAATAATTTGCAGATCTTATTGATCCGTGTTTAAAAACAATATTAAATTTTCAAATATAGTTATTTACATATATATATATAATTGAAAAGAATATCTATATAATTTAATTTCATTATCAGAGCAAGCGAAATATTTTTCATACCCCGTTTTATTCAATATCGCAATATTTGGAATTTTTAAATTTAGCTGCATTCCTCCAAGAGTGTAATTGGCTGATATGAAGTCAATAATATCCAGAAGACTCTGTTTTGCGGAATACTTGTCGGTTTTTATCCTAATGGCACCTAAAATATACGAAATTTCAAAAACATATTGAAAACTACGTACGCTGGAGTAAGCAAATATGAATTTCTCAGTATTAATCGGCAATTGTATTGAATTTTAACGCGTGATGCGGGAGTGTGATGATTTTCATCGTCACTATAGGTTGAATTCTTTCCGATACTTATAATGTAGATTCTTTTACATCCCACTCTTTGACTTTTTCAGCCTCCCAGTCAGCGTTATATTTTTATTATATTTTTAGTTTTATTTTATTTTACCGCACAAATATTTTTTAATTATAACACAAAAAGAAAAGACAGAAAACTGAAGAAGAATTAAAGCTCGATCGAGGGGAAACGAAAGAGACGAAAATGAACGACGAAGAAAACAATAATTGGCAGAACAGTCAGAATTTGAAGCTTTTTTTTATCTTTAAACGTAAACCTGCGGGAAGACTCGGCCGCAAAATAATCAGAGAATAGTGAATATAATCTTTATCGGGTTATTACGGTAGAAAGATTCAATTACCGCAACGGAAGTGAACTCTAGTGGTAATGACAGGAATCGGCCTAGAGTTATAACGTAGACTTGTCCTAACAAGTTCCAAAAGCCATACTTGTGAAAGAATTTGAAATAGCGATTGAAATTGTGCCACTGGAATAAAACAAAAGAAAAAAAAGAAACACTAAGAGGGTTTTATTATTATGCGAATATCTGACTAAACTTGGCTGGCGCGAAATGTCGCGCGTCAACAACTACGGAATATAGAGATATCAATTCAAAGTTCAAAAATAAACGACACTAAACGGTGTAAATGTTATTCCGGAAATGAAGAGGAAATGTGGGCTAAATAGAAAATGGCTTGCAGCAGAGAATCAAACATCGCTAGCAAAACCCTGAATTCGCAAATACATCCGCCCGAACTTTTCTGCACTTTCTGATAAAAATTTTGAGTCATTTAGATGATAATAATGAAAATAATAATAAAAATAATAAAAGATAAATTGAAGAGAAATAACCGTTTTTGAGGGGAATTTTGAATTTTACATTTTTAAGTTCATACGGCAGGTCAAGTTATTGTTGCAAGTTTTAGAAATTGCGCGTTGAATCTTCGTTGCGTAATTTAACAATGTACCCTCCGTTCGAATTATTACTTAAAGCGTCGAATTGAAGATCTTGCCAATTTCGCATCACTTTTCTAGAAATGAAATTACATGGTTTATCGCTCTAGAGGACAAAAAAGAAATCTCATCGGAAACGGAGGTAGAAAATTTAATGTAACACATTTCGTGGTTAGTCGTAAGGTCTTCCATTAGTGCTAGACAAGTCGATCGATGAATTAATCGATCAGCGGTGTTCGTGAATTTGAAGCAATTTTCACCTCTTGTCGGGCATCTCGGTTTTTCTTTGTTAATTGGTGTCGTCTACTGAAATCATACCTATCGGACAGACAATTTCCCGTATCACATGGAGGTGCGAAATCATCTCGATTTTTACCGCTAACTCGTTTCGTTCACCCAAATCAGCGACAATTTCCAATTTAGTGCCCCATCAATTTGAGACATATTCCTTTATAGAATCAGTACAAATAGATTGATGGTTTTCAAAAATGAGTTTCGATTCACTTTTGTTTTTTTCTCACATCTCTTAGAAATCTCTCTTAATATCATTTCAACGATTTTTACGTCATATTATATAAAATTTTCAGACTTTACAAATAATTACCGAGTATGTATTTTTTTCCAAGAAGAAAACACTAACTCTCTTCCTTAACATTTTTGTTTTTTCTCTTCCTTTCCTTTAGGCAGCCAGCCAAGGACCTGCCCCCAGAAACAACAAGAAGAAGGAAAGAAAACGCTAAAACTTACACTAAATAAATAAAATAATACATCAATCGCCGCACTGATCTAATTCCAACTGCTGCTCGATGGAGTATTTCCACTTATCGTGATACGATATAGATGGGGTAGGCGAGAAAATTGGAATTATTTAAATACAAATATGATGGAATAATTTAAAATACGCAAGAGAGAATATTTCTGAAATATATATATATATAAAATAGAAATTCCATCAATATAGGTTATTCATAAGCATACAGCTGATCATCTGACGGCGTATCTAAAATGAAAAGGGAATTTCGCAAAAATGACTGTGTAAGATGATAAGAGACGGATGAATAGAGCGGAATCTGTTCGATCTCGGCGCACGGAAATTACTTTAATTATGCTTGCGGCTGTGTGAATCCGCTTTACGCGCAAACGTGTCTTCGTACGTACCTGCATTTTCTAGTCAGTTGTTTTAGTTATTTTATATAGTTATAATCGCGTTATATCGAAAGACATCATTCTAGTCACTACAAAAGCATATTGCTTTAAGAAGGAGGCGCAATAATCGAAGAAAATAAAAAAAAAAAAAAATAAGGAACAGCTTCGAAATTGTGTAGCCGGAGATCAAAAACTTCGAAGACCGAGGGTGGACGAAAGCGCTCGAAAGTCATCAGTGCCTATACGGTAGCTACTGGAGGAGCTAAGAAGCCCAGCGTTCGCAGTCACTAGTCAACCAGACGGATAGATCGTAGTCAAGGAAAATACAGGCCAGATTTATATATTCATATTTTATATTATTTCATTGTTGTTGTTTAAAAATTTGTGAGTTCTGCGATTGATTAAGTATATGTGTATGGTATATGTATTTTAATGAGTTGGATTGATTTGTGTTAATTTTTTATATATGCAGCTGCATCTCCCAATCGTTTAGTGTCTCGGTGTTGTAAAATATAGAAAAATTTTGTGTACGAAGTGTTGGATTATTGCTTGTGTGAGTGTGCAAAGTAATTTCCGGCAGACCGAGTAAAATATTAAAGACAGAGATGAAAGTAATAAAAAGTATAAATTAACTGCATTTAAAAGAAATATATATATTTTATCACAGAACTGGTTACCTCTGGTGACCGGTAACGTGATAAATTGGCGACCACGACGCGGGATTCACTAATTGTAATAAATTTTAGTTTTATTACAATTAGTGGAGCGGACAATAATGGCAGAGAGACGGGTTTTGAGAAGTGAGTTCAGGAGAACTTCCTTGGGAAGTACTCCTAACAGAGGAGAAGGTGTCACGACACGAGGAGTGAACGTAGAGGCGGAAAATGTGATAGAAGATTCAGGTGTAGAATTAATGAATTCGACAATGAGGGAAGAAAAAGAAGAATCACAAAAAGGTAAAGAGGAAAATGTTAGTAATGTTATGTTAGTTCAATTAATACAACAATTAAGTAAAGATATAAATACTAAATTTGATGAACAAAATAAAAAATTTAGTAATGATATGAATAGTAAATTTGATGAACAAAATAAAAAATTTAGTAATGATATGAATAGTAAATTTGATGAACAAAATAAAAAATTTAGTAATGATATGAATAGTAAATTTGATGAACAAAATAAAGAAATTAGCCACAAATTTGATGAACAAAAAGAAACATTTAGTAAACAAGTAAAAAATATAGAATTGCAGCATAAGGCCTTTAGAGATGATATTAATGAATTGAAAAATGAATTTAAAAACTTACATAAAGATTTAAATGAAAAGTTTAAAGTACAAAGTGCAGATGTAGAAAAGAAATTGGAAAATAGTCTAAGTAAAATCACAAAAAACATGGAAGAACAACTTAAAAATAAAGCACGAAATCTGGAAAATGATATTAATAAAGTACATAGTTAAGTAGCAACATTAAATACAGATTTAAATGAGCAAAAAGAAAATATTTCGAAGATAAATAATAATTTAGTACAGCAAAATAAAACTTTAGTTACACTTGAAACGAAATTTAATTGTCAGGTTAATGAGGTAGATCGAAGTGCGGAAGATCAAATAAAGAACAAGGTAACGACGGTAAAAGATGAATTAACAGAAGAAGTAGAAAGAAAAGTTCGAAAAGAAGTAGAATCGATTAGAGAAGAGTTATATAGAAAAGATTCTGAAATTGCAGAGTTAAGAAGAAATATCGAGCAACAAGAGGTGATCAGTGTTTTGTCAGCCAAACATGCATTCAATGTGGGTCAAAATTATAAAAGTTGTATTATTAAAGGGATCAGCGAATTAGAAAAACAAAAACATACAAATTGGAATGGATTTGATGTGAGTTGCGATCTATTTAAGAACGGAACATATTTTACAAATAAAGCATGGATACGTGGTTATCACTCTCCTATTAGTTAATCTAAGCATAATAGTGTTCATTGTATTATTTCGACTACGACATATGTATATATCAGATGAGAGGTTTTCTCGTTTGGCAACTATGTTATTTTGATTTTAGATGGGATTTAAAATTCAAGTATTCTATTGTCGCGGTATGTATGGAATAATAATATGATTGTAATTTAAAAGAAAAAAAAAATATAATAATAATAATAATAATAATAAATAAATAAATAGATAAACAGAAAAAAAAAAAATATAGCTGTACTTAGCTGTTGCATGCAGCAATAATAAATGTCAAGTTGTTTAGCCTATTTGTTCTGATGTAAAGTATGGTTAAAATTTATTTAAAATATTTACGTAGTATTGGATGGAAATAAATAAAATTTAGAAATATGAAATCAATGTTAAGAGTTAAACTTGGATGATAGTAATGATAATTGTAAACTATCAGGAAAGTTAAATTTAGAAATGTGGTATCAACGTTAAGAGTTAAACTTGGATGATAGTAATAAAATTGTAAACTATCAGGAAAGTTAAATTTAGAAATGTGGTATCAACGTGAAGAGTTAAACTTGGATGATAGTAATAAAATTGTAAACTATCAGGAAAGTTAAATTTAGAAATGTGGTATCAACGTTAAGAGTTAAACTTGGATGATAGTAATAAAATTGTAAACTATCAGGAAAGTTAAATTTAGAAATGTGGTATCAACGTTAAGAGTTAAACTTGGATGATAGTAATAAAATTGTAAACTATCAGGAAAGTTAAATTTAGAAATGTGGTATCAACGTGAAGAGTTAAACTTGGATGATAGTATTAAAATTGTAAACTATCAGGAAAGTTAAATTTAGAAATGTGGTATCAACGTTAAGAGTTAAACTTGGATGATAGTAATAAAATTGTAAACTATTAGGAAAGTTAAATTTAGAACTGTCTCGCTTGTCTCCATTTTGAAAACATGAATATATTTTAGTTTTATAAACGGATCTCTTGAAGTGTAATGTAATTTGATAATTTTGAAGTAACTATGCACCACTTATATGGAATTTTGATTAATATAAAAAAAAAAAAAAAAAAAAAAAAAAAATGAAATGCGCGATTGATTAAAATATACAAATACGAAGAAAAAGAAATGAAATAGAAACGAAATAAAAAGATAAAGGGATAAATTATTAGAATAATACGATATGATTATGAAGAAATAACTATTAGTGTGATAAAATGAGTGTGTTAGTTAGAAGAGAATTGAATAAGTGTGAATTGTGTAAGGAAGTGAAGTATAATTACAGTGGACATAAACCTATATATAAAGCTCATAAAGTGCAAAGTCCATTGGATGTAGTCTCGATAGATATACTGGGACCGCTTCCCGTGTTGAAGGGGAAGGATAAGCTGTTGGTCATATACGATATTTTCTCAAAATTTGTTAAGTTGTACCCAGTAAAGAAATTGTCAAGTAGAATAGTAATTGCAAAGATGAAAAGTTTTATTAGTACATATGGGAAAATGAAAGTTATAATATCAGATAACGCCACAATATTCAGAAGTGGGTTGTGGACTGAGCATTTTAAAAATGAAAATATAGAATTGAGACGCATACCCCCGTATTTTCCTCAAGGGAATCCAGTTGAAAGATGTAATCTCGAGATAGCGAAGTACTTAAAAGTGTTCAACAGGTATAAACAAAAGAATTGGTGTTATCATGTAGATAAAGTAGAGAGAATTATAAATAGCATACCGTACAGTGTAACTGGAGAGCCTCCAATAACGGTGCTGACAGGAAAAGAGAATCCAGGGTTACTACGTGAACGAGTAGAGTATCCGGAGAAATTGATAATAAATCATAGGAGGTTAATTGAAACGGTCCGGGAAAGAATAGAATACGTTGGAAAGAGAAACATAGAAAAAATAAATAATCGAATGCTAGAATTAAGTGTTGGTGATCCAGTATATATCCGGAATCATACACTATCTGATAAAGCCAAGAACAAATCAAAAAAGTTAAGTGACGTTTATAAAGGGCCATTTAAGATCGGTAAGAAAATAGGAACTAACACATATGAGATAGTAGATCAGAATAATCAAAGTCTCGGAATACAAAATGTAAAGAATTTGAAAAAAGGGTAATGTTGAAAGTGAATGAGAGTCGAATTAGTTGACTTGGAGAACGGAAGATTTAAAGTAAGAGAATAATAAATAAATCTTTAGGATTATGAAAACAGTTAATATTACCTATTTATGCGAATGATATTTAGTTACCTGCTGTTGTACCTAAAATATTCGGTTAAAATGTATACATGGTATGTAAATAAGTTGTGGTAATAAAACGTGCGCGTATCGGTTTTTATATATATATAAAAAAAAAAAAAAAAAAAAAAAAAAAATGTTTATAGATTATTTTAAATAAGTTGTTACGGCAACAAAATGTGCGTAAAATTAATAAAAATTATTTAATATGATTGGTAGGAAATAATTTGAGTAGCAATGTGTGATTCGCAGTCTATTGGATGAGTAAATGAGAGTGTAAGAAGAATATCAGATGGGGCGTATCGGTTAAAAAGGGTAGTATGTAATTTGCAGTGGTACTGAGTGTGGTAAGCTAATCAGATCATTAGATCTGGTGGAGGAGTGTTCATTAACAACATTGATGCCGGTGCGTAATTCTTCGTGTGCGTGTGACATCAGTGTCTCCGAAAAATAGTGGCGATTAGAATTCGTCAGATCAATTGTCGCTTATCAGCTAAATCTCGCGTCGAATTGGAACGCGATTATTCACAGCGTCTCTACAATATAATGTGTTATCTCCGCCTTATGATTTGAAAAAGAATATAAACAATTTATCATTTTGTTCAAACTTTACCAAAAAGGATCTTTGCTGTATTAAGATGATTTTCTTTTAAATGTTACGATGTAAGCATGAAATTATCATTAAAATTCAAAGGAAAAATTTTTTTTTTTTTAGAACGCAGTGATATATCGTGATACGATATAGATGGGGTAGGGGAGAAAATTGGAATTATTTAAATACAAATATGATGGAATAATTTAAAATACGCAAGAGAGAATATTTCTGAAATATATATATATAAAATAGAAATTCCATCAATATAGGTTATTCATAAGCATACAGCTGATCATCTGACGGCGTATCTAAAATGAAAAGGGAATTTCGCAAAAATGACTGTGTAAGATGATAAGAGACGGATGAATAGAGCGGAATCTGTTCGATCTCGGCGCACGGAAATTACTTTAATTATGCTTGCGGCTGTGTGAATCCGCTTTACGCGCAAACGTGTCTTCGTACGTACCTGCATTTTCTAGTCAGTTGTTTTAGTTATTTTATATAGTTATAATCGCGTTATATCGAAAGACATCATTCTAGTCACTACAAAAGCATATTGCTTTAAGAAGGAGGCGCAATAATCGAAGAAAATAAAAAAAAAAAAGAATAAGGAACAGCTTCGAAATTGTGTAGCCGGAGATCAAAAACTTCGAAGACCGAGGGTGGACGAAAGCGCTCGAAAGTCATCAGTGCCTATACGGTAGCTACTGGAGGAGCTAAGAAGCCCAGCCTTCGCAGTCACTAGTCAACCAGACGGATAGATCATAGTCAAGGAAAATACAGGCCAGATTTATATATTCATATTTTATATTATTTCATTGTTGTTGTTTAAAAATTTGTGAGTTCTGCGATTGATTAAGTATATGTGTATGGTATATGTATTTTAATGAGTTGGATTGATTTGTGTTAATTTTTTATATATGCAGCTGCATCTCCCAATCGTTTAGTGTCTCGGTGTTGTAAAATATAGAAAAATTTTGTGTACGAAGTGTTGGATTATTGCTTGTGTGAGTGTGCAAAGTAATTTCCGGCAGACCGAGTAAAATATTAAAGACAGAGATGAAAGTAATAAAAAGTATAAATTAACTGCATTTAAAAGAAATATATATATTTCATCACAGAACTGGTTACCTCTGGTGACCGGTAACGATTCACTTTTGTTTTTTTCTCACATCTCTTACAAATCTCTCTTAATATCATTTCAACGATTTTTACGTCATATTATATAAAATTTTCAGACTTTACAAATAATTACCGAGTATGTATTTTTTTCCAAGAAGAAAACACAACTCTCTTCCTTAACATTTTTGTTTTTTCTCTTCCTTTCCTTTAGGCAGCCAGCCAAGGACCTGCCCCCAGAAACAACAAGAAGAAGGAAAGAAAACGCTAAAACTTACACTAAATAAATAAAATAATACATCAATCGCCGCACTGATCTAATTCCAACTGCTGCTCGATGGAGTATTTCCACTATATCGATCAACAAAAAAGGGTTTAGATCTGTCTAAAGCCTTACGGAACAAATACCATTGGGACCGGAAACTTATCACAACTTTCTAACAATATTTTTATTTGTAATAATCTCGAGTTTTATAGAATATCGTTTTTTTTTGTTTTTTTTTTTTTTCCATATATATGTGTGTGTGTGTCTGTGTGTGTTTGTGTGTAAGAATTGGCCAAGGCGGTACTTACCCTCGGAGGTGTTAGATTGAAGCGAACACAACAACTTACCCAATTATTCGGCGGAAATTGCGGGAATGGCGCGATATCCTTCGTAGCGACGTGGCTAGGTAATTCAAAACGACCTTTTCGGATATTATTCTTTTTTGTCTGCCGTAACTTTTGTCTTTCTCGCACGTATACGGCTGCCTGAACGCTGGCACTGGTCATCTCTTCTCCATCAGAGTAATCACTTGACCGCCGACGAATTGATGGCTAAATAACGAACGCGATAATGATAACGGCGACGATACTGTTATCTCAAAGTAGCCGTTCTGTACGTACATTCTACGAAGGACGGCAGTTCTTTTCTATCGGCTCCCAAAGAACACTTGCGATGGAAATCGTTTTATATTTTACCCTTTGTTTTCCCTTCTTTTCGGATATTTTATTTTCAAAAAGAACGATCTTAAACTTATATATGTATATAATTAATAATTAATAATAATATAAATATAATAGTATAAAGGCGGCGAAAAAGCTTTATAATGAAAACAGGAATAAACGAGATCGGAAAGGACGCTTTTGTCAGACTTCTCTGTTGGACCGTACAAAGACACAGCTTTCGATATGAACAATAATCGCGCACACACCCGCGCCTAGAAATTACTCAAAGTGCTTTTTATCTCTCCTATTTTTCTCTTTTTTTTTTGTAAATTTTATTCTTATTATTTAAAATAAAAAAGAAAAAAAGAGAAACAGAAAATGAGAAAAATAAAAAAAATCAATATAAATAATATAGTACTATAATTGACTTTACGAAATAATAATAAAAATACAGTCTTGCAGTTGAACTGGAGAGAGAAGGTCTGTGTGTTGTGGTGATGTAGACACTCGGACGACGATGTTTAGTTTCGTTCACTATATTCTATTTTCCATACTATCGGAGAACCGGGTTCACCTTCTATTATGCATTCGGCGATTATATAATACATTCGAAATCTCCCATTCGCGTCGTCAACATTGTGGAAAATTTATTCAGTTCTGTCGAATATAATAAAATTATTTAGCACGAATATGTATAATTTTCAAAAAAATAATAGCCTAAATGTTCGTAATAGACGTTCCCTGACAAACCCCGCGCGCAGGTAGTGAGAAAAGTTTACGAATCAAGAAATCATCCGTAGCGATTTACTTCGAAACTTAAAATGCTCCAACGGTAATAATAAACTGGTGAAAATGGCAATTTTACCCAGTTACAAACCCCTGAACTGTGTAAATCAAACAAAAATTATACCGCGCAGGTATAAACACTTCATTCGGTACTCACTGTTAATTACACTTTCCTGTTATATGTCAGAAAAAGTGTGAGAGGAAAAGACGAAAAAGTTATCATATATCGTGCGAGTGGCAAAATGGTTAATTGCGTAAAGTTTGATGGACAACAAATCCGCATTTCTTCTCGATAAAGGTTTTGTTACGTCACTGTCTAGAACTTCCATTTTTTCGGTTTTTGTCGATTTTCGTTAGTAATCCGCGCGTGTAATACGAATTGGGAAAGAAACAATAAATTTTGAAAGAAAACGAGCCTATTTTTTTAGACAAACTGTAAGGAGGAGTTTAACATGGCCTCCGGCCATCCGGAAGTTCATCCAAAGCAGCCCCGCGGGAGTACAAAACGTACACAGTGAAAACATTTAACAATAACAAAAAAAAAAAAAGAATTTCAGTACCTTTTGCTGGCAGAGCGGTGAGAATTTCCTTTCACGTAACCGACCGCATTAGCGATTTAAAGAGAAGCAGTGTGCGGTTTAGATGGCAGTTGTTTAGAGTTATTTATTTTATTTTATTTATTTTTTCATCTCATATGTTTAAAATAAGAAAAATAATTTCCAGTTAGAGTTCATTTGTGTTGGAAGTGGTCATATGGTTTAGATGCCTAAACAAAAAAGAATAAATAAATAAACAAATAAACGAAGAACACCGGTGTTTTTTTTTTTTTTTATTTTTAATTTTTTTGGGCGCGCCAGCGGCATTGACCCAACAACAACAGAAATTAAGGAAGGGGTTAAATAAAAAGACGATTAGAAATAGAGCTTAGGAAAGATTGGAGTACAGGGATTATATCTGGAGATGGAAAGGAAAGGACAAAAGAAGAATTATACGGAGCAGGAAGACCCAGTGCCAAGATTTTCGAGTACAAAACAGAGCGCTCGGAATCAAGGGCAGGGCATTCAAAGAAGATGTGGTTTGCATCACATATGAGAGGAGAGATGGAATTATGAAGGGGACAATCGAGAGAAGGGGACAGGGAAAAACGAAAACGTGAAGAGGGTAGAAGTGAATGATTAATACGCAGTCTGATTAAGGAAATGATCGCGGAACGTTGATAAGAATAGGATTGAAACCACGGCTGAGAAGAGGGAACCGGTTGAATTTGAAGATAATGAGAGGCGGGATTAGAAAATAGGGAAGGATAGATGTCCGACCATAGTCGGGAATGATTAGCTGAGGAAAGAAGGAGGATGTCCGAGGTAGGAATTTTGCAGAATAAAGGACCATCGCGGGCTAAAAAGTCCGCTAACTCGTTGCCCTCGATGCCAGAGTGACTAGGAACCCACAAAAGGTCAATAGTAATGGAATGGGATGAAAGTAAATTGGATATAAGAAAACGAATTAAAAGAATGATAGAATTGGAGGAATGAGAAGGAGGAGAAGAGATGGCTTGAAGAACACTTTTGGAATCGGAGACAATCAGACATTTACTGACCTCTCTTATGGATGGAATGAACGAGACTGTGCGTAAAATGGCGATAGACTCCGCTGTGAAGATAGAACAGAAGGAAGGGAGCTTGAAGGACTCAGAGTGATTAAGTGAGAGGGAGGTAAACGCGCCGCCCACCCCATTTTCGTTTTTAGAACCGTCAGTGAAGAATGTTAGATGAGAAGGGAAAGATGTGTCCAGCATGTGGAAGAATTCGGCTTGGATTGAAGAATGTGCGGTGGAGCTGGTTTGGAGAGGGAGAGAGAAGAGATTAATAGTCTGCCAAATGCTGGAAAAGTCATGGGAAAAGTAAGAAAGCTTGGAATAAGAAAAGACATAAGGCGAAAAATTGGAGACTCGAGCTGCTACGAGAGAAAGGATTGGGATTTTGTGAGGAGCAAATCGCCATTGGTTTTTAATACTAAGATAGGAAGAGATAAGATTAGATGAGGACACAGAAAGCCGTTTAATTAGAAAATTATAACCAAGCTGCGATCTGCGGATAAACAGTGGTTGCATAGCAGATTCAGAGAGGATAGCAGGAATGGGAGAAGATTTTAGCGCTCCAATGCACAGCCGAAGGCAGCAGTTTTGAACTTTGTCCAGTTTGGTGAGGAGAGATTTAGAGGAGTTTCCATAGATGAAGGAGCAGTAATCGATTCTGGAACGAATTATAGCCTTGTAAAGGATTAGGAGAATGGAAGGGTCACCACCCCATTTGGATGGCGAAAGGGCTTTCAGGAGATTGAGTCTTTTGAGGGAAGAATTGTAGAGATAGTTGATGTGTTCATAGAAAGTGAGTCGGCTGTTGAGAATAACTCCAAGATAGCAGAAGGAGCTGACGAGCGGAATCGGAATGTTAGATGAAATAATATTTACCAAAGCTTGATTGTAGGGGCGGGGGGAGAACACCATAGAAGAGGACTTAGAAGGAGAGAGAGAGAGGTGAATTGAGGCGAGGGAGATACTAAGGATAGATAAAGAGTTATTGATCTCTTCGTTGGCGGCGGCCACATCATTACAACTGGAGTAGATGAGGATATCGTCTGCGAAAAGGAGAGAGGAGGAAATTGTAGGGAGGGAAGCAATATTAAGGAGATAGATATTGAAAAGAGTGGGGCTAAGACATGATCCCTGAGGAAGTCCCCGGTGGATGCATCTGGAAATGACACGGGAGGGAGTAGAGAGGAAGAGGGATCTATTTTGGAACAAGTTTAGGATCAGAAAGATGAAATTAGATGGAACGTTAAGCCCAAGAAGCTTGGCGCATAGAGTAGGAAGGTGGACATTATCAAACGCAGAGGAGACGTCAACAAATGTAGCAACAGTGAATTTTCTTTCTATGAAAGCTTTGTAGACGTCTGATAGGAAAAGACTGATGCAGTCGACCGGGCCCAACCCCGGGCGAAAGCCAAACATATTGTAAGGAATTAGATCATTGTGTTCCAGCCACCAGACGAGTCGCTTGTTCACCATACCTTCAAACAGTTTACGAAGACAGGAGGCTAAAGAAATAGGACGGAACGTAGATTGATTTTTTTTAGGTATAGGGATGATAACAAAGTCATTCCAGGATTTAGGTGTAGATCCGGAGAGTAGGAAGGAGTTAAAGATATTCAGAAGAAAATGCAAAGAAAGCGTGGAGAGGTTTTTAAGTATAAGGAAAGATATACCATCTAAACCTGGTGAGGAGTTGGAGGATTTATTAAGGATAGATAGTAGCTCATCATAACGGAAAGGAAGAGATAAGAAGTGAGACTCTGAGTTTGGTGTAAGAACAGGAAGCGAGATTTCCACAAGGGAAGGAGCGTAGGCGGGCGCGATAGAATCTAGAAAGGAAAGGAGATGTTGCAGTGCGAGAGAGGGATGTACCGGGCGCTTGGAAAGGGGAGAAGTAAAAGCCTTAGCCATCTTCCAAATCTGCGAAAAGGGCGTGTCTTTAGAAAAAGCGGAACAAAATTGTTTCCAAGAATTTCTCTTAGCCGCTTTAAGAACAAAGCGAGCCCTCGCATTGGCTTCTTTGTGAGCAAGAAAATTGGACATTGAGGACCGCGAACGAAATGATTTGAATGTAACAGTACTTTGTTTGAAAGCCTGTTTACACTCTTCGTTCCACAGAGTGAGGAGGCAGAGGGCGCTTTTCGGTGATGATTATTGGGAACAAGCGGACAGGATGAAGAAAGGGACGAATGAAGGGATTGAGTGAACAAGTTGTATTGGGCTATAGGATCAGAATTCGCCAGGATATGAGGGAGAGAATCGTCCATCAATGAACGAAATTTGGTCCAATCAGTTTTGGAAAGAATCCATCGAGAGGAATGGAGAGGCTTGGATTGGGTAGGAGGAGAGACGTCATTAAGGGATAGGAGAATGGGAACATGGTCACTACCAAAAGTGCCATCAAGTGTTCTCCAGGAGCATTTAGGAGCTATATCGGGAGAGGTAAAGGAGAGGTCCACCGAACTTGAGGAGAAAGCGTTTTTAAAGTAGGTGGGAGAATGATCGTTGAGGAGGAAGAGGTTATGATTCAGGATAAAGTCTTCCAGCACAGAGCCGTTGGAGTTGTAACGAGTGCAGCCCCAAAGGGGAGAACCGGTGTTGGTTATATACCTTCTTTCTCCATAATCGACGGAAAAGAACTGAATACGCGAGAAGAGCCTATCAATGAATTTTTTAAGTCTTTTGACGGATAAAAAATTAAACGATAAACATCGAATTCCAAATAAAAAATCACCCTCTCAGCCGTGCTATATCTTGAAGAATGTAAATAAATTTAATTTATGATAATCTGATTAGGTAGTGGTGTGTGTTTTATTTTCGTCGAGTGGAGCTGGATTTGAATGCTGTTGCCGCACACATCGAAGATATCGAAAATTATCATCACTCACGGTAATTTTTAAATAGGCGAGCCCAGATAAATTAAAAAGGTACTCCACACCGCGTGAATAAAAAATAAAATCGAGAAAGGGGAATTACGTTTCGAAAAGTTTGAAATTAATCAGCAGGCGGTGAAAATTATAAAAAAATGAAAAAACAATAAACTTGGTTCCTTGTACATAAAAAAAAGAATAATATCAAGAGTTTTTCGAAACCAAGTCGCACGCAGCTTCTGAAATTTACCATTTTACCCGCTTAAAGTTGGCGCGACAAGTGGTATTTGTGAAAGGGGACAACTTAAAATTCATATTGTAATAGGCTGACTGATGACGCTAAAGCCGTCCAATGGTCTAGTTGTTACGCACACGGTCCATCGCCAAAATTTCATACAAAAAAAACGTCACAAAATTTCCAGTCGACAAATTTTTCGAATAGGTTTAATTAAAATTTTTCGAATTATTAATTTTGTTTTCAGGTGAATAGAAACTGAAGTTAACTTTAAGCGATACCACAGGTTTAAGTTAACGTTTCACAAAGGTGCCACAAAGACTTTAAATTTAAAAGTTCGATTTCAGTTGTTTTTCTACAGTAAATTTGCAAAGTAAAATTGAAGTAGTAAATTTTGAAATAAACGATACGGAATTATTCAAATTTACGTAGTAAAACTTGATACTATCACGTGAAGAAATAGTAAAACTACTGAGCCAGCAGCGTATGTATCGAACAAATTTGCAGGACCTTTTTAAGTTTCTCACATAGTGAAGATGCCAAGTTATTCGCGGTCTGGTGATGATTCGGTTGTTTCGAGAACCTCTATACGTGTAGCTCTTGTCGGATTTCCACTGTTTGGGAACGTAGTGGGAATTCATCTTTTTAAACTGGTTCACAGCCAAAGCACTTGCGCCTACGCTGGATACTCTGAGTATTTTCTTTACAAAGAAGTTCATGCTCAGTTCCACTGCGGAAACATTTGCGATAGTAAAGACGCCTACGTTTTCTTCGGATGTTCAAACAAGGATCCCATATTATCTTTTTAATTTTTTAAGAAGTCTATCGTGTATGAAGAATATTGCAGTCAACTTTTGTTGAATTGTGGAGCACGCTAGAATTCTAGTCAATACCTTGTGTGTAACAACATTATAAGGGACATGCTGAAAAAAGAAGTTTAAAAAAAAAAAAAATTTTTAATAAATAACTCTCGCTCTTGACCCCCCCCCCTCTTGTTTTTAACAATATCACATTTTGTCTATTGCTGAATTTATAGCACCTCTGCCGGGTTCTCATAGGTCGTAGAATATAAAGCAGAAGTCGTTTACCTCTTTTCTTTTATATCACTTCTCACGCTAATAGTATTCTAAATAATAAATCGTTCCCGACACTGAAAATAACATATTTTCATTTCGACAATCCCGCATTAGTCTGCGTATCTTTATACTCCATACTTACCCCCGGAAAGATTGCTCTGCTATCTCGGTGCTTTCCTGAACAGTCGTTTATCTGTCTACGAACATATTAATTGGTGTGCCACAAGGCTCTTCTTTTAGTGAAACCTTATTCATAATATACGTCAATGTGCATCTCGCCGTCCATAACCGCCTGACTGTCTATCTATGATCTTAATATCTCCTTATTGTCAAGTTTTCCTTCTATCGCTTAAAAAATACTCCAGAAAACTATCGATAAAATACAGAGTTGGTCTGAAAACAACACCCTAGCCATCTCGGCGATTAAGTGTCTATATATGTTGATTTTTGCAGGGGGCGCAGTACCTCTCCCAGTGTGTCCTTAAATCTAAAAAACTTTCCTCTTCCCTGCAAAGCCACTGTACAATTCTCCTTGGGTTATTTTTGATTCTAGGCTTACTTGGCAACTCCATCTTATAGTTGCAACAATTCTATCCCCATATTGAAATACCTGACTAGCTCCAGATGTAATTTCAATCCTAAATTCCTCTTCAATATCTACAGATCGCTCATCTTATCGGAAATCCACCACAGGTGCCATGTGTTTGACCGACCTACGATGTGGTATCACGTGTGTACAAAGGTTAACACCCGGCCCCAACATCCATGTCCTTCTTGGATCACTTTCCAGATAAATATTGACCTACAGCTGAAACAAAATCCGAACACAATAAGTCTCCTGTATACAGCAGAAGTAGCAGTTAGGGTAATTAACAAAAATATCCAGACTACCTAATTTACTACACTGATGGAGCTATGGCAGTTGGCGAGGCAGGTTCACTGCCTGCAGCCTGCGCATTTGGATTTTACGACATCTGATACGAAACCCAACTCAAAATGATGCCTGTTCTGTATTGGATGCACAAATATATGCAATTGCACACTGCTTCTATCACATCGTTAATGATTAAAAGCCAAAAATACAACTTGCTAGTCCTAAAAATATACTACTACTTGTATCAATTGTATTTAATAGATAGGCACGTGTCTGCGGGTTCCTGAGCATATTGGAGTGCCTGATAATGAGAGGGTCGACGGAGCAACACATTCTGTCTTGCTATCGCCAATGCCAGAGGACGCGGAGCTACCGTCATCAATGGCATATACATTCTCTAAGGCGTGCAAAAACCAGTGGAAAACTGAATGGGCAGCTGTTACAACATTCTTAAAAATCATTAAGCCCACAGTGTTGACCACCGGAAGGAACATCCCGATATGATTAAGATTCTTAGTTGGCTACGAATCGGCTACGTCGCTATCTTCCGTAAACATATAATTCGACAAAACGGCGCCTCTGGCCCTTTGATCTGCCAGACAAGCGTACCGACAATTTCTCACATACTCCTTACCTGCCGAAAGTTTACTATGTTACGAAAACAACTTGGTCTACTGAGAAATTCACCAGGGTTATTGTTAGCATATTTAAATGACCCCCCCCCCCGTATATGCTGTAATGACCTTAGTAGTTACACACGGCATATACAATTTAAAAGGGGAAAAAGAATTCTCTTCACCTCGGCTCCTAAAAGACTAAATCTGCTGAAAGCTCTTTCTTCTACAAAATGGGGAGGCGACCTTCTCCTCACTATTTCACTTTATAAATTCATTATTCGTCTAAATTTGATTACTGATCCTTTGCCTATGGTTCTGCCTCCAAATCCCTTCTTTCTAAATTGGACATAATTCAGAATTCTTGCCTTCGCCTATGCCTCGGTGCTCTAAAATCTTCTTCCATACCAGCAATTCTTGCTGAATCGAATACGTATCTCCTTTCCATCCGCAGGCTCTAATTGGGCTATCGTTTTCTTTCCAGCATCTACAATTGACTTCTAATCTTATCATTTCCTCACTATTTTGAAAAATTGGCGTTTTACTCCTAAGAAAATCCTTATTCTGGCTCAGGTCTTGACACGTCTAAGTTCTTGTTCACAACCTTCCTTATTTCTCTTTTATGTTGCTGAGCTTTCTCATCCTCCTAATATATTCTATCTCTCTGCTGCCTCTAAGTCCCTTTCGAATTCATTAGTGTTACAAGAATTTCTCAGTGTCATTGGTTCCTTTTTTCCCTCTCATATGACCATCTTTACAGATTGTTCAAAGGGATCGAGTAGAGATGAAGTCTCCTATATTTTACCGGACATCAATGTCTCTGAATCCTTTCGTCTTCCTTCCTCCTGTACCATCCTTACTGCTGAACTAATGACCATCCTAGGTTCCATTGTTTATATTTCCTCACAGTGCTCCGTGTCACCCTTCGCATATATTCTCTTATCTATAATCTTCTTGAAAATCATTCCATTCGTATCGATATCTGCTTTCGGTCCCTAGTCACAAAGGAATAAAAGGTAACGAATCAGCATACTCTTTGGCTCGGGTTGTTGCATTTTCCCACCTCTTTCTTGCTAAAATTCCTGTTTCCAACCTGTTTCTTTCTATGTAAAATTTTCCATTCTAGACTCTGGTCAGATATTTTTATATTCCCTCCTTCTCCAACAAATAGTTCCATTACCTGTTCATCCAGCCGAATCTTTCTGCTCAACTTTGGTTTTACAATTTCTTTTCACTTTGTCGTTCAGCCGTTGTGTCTATTATTCGTTTGCGCCTTAACCGCAGTGTTTTGCCTTCTTCACGCTTTCGTTTTGATTCCCTCCCCAAACTGTTCTCTTCATCCTACTTACGAGGATATCTTTTTTGAATGTCTGTCCCTCTCGGCGGAACGTGCTATCCTTTATTCCAATTTATTATCTCTCGGGTTTCCTACTCCCTATTGCACTCCCTTCATTGTTCATTGTTTTAGTTCTTTCTACGTTCATTCTGTCAATCTCTGATCGCATCCGTGTTCAATTAACCATTCCTTTTTATATTGTTTCTGAACGGAGGTCCTTTGTCGACGTGCTCAAATTAATTTTTAAAAAAAATAAATAAATAAAAATTTGAAGCTTATATATTACAATGTTTTTTACAGATCAAAAGTGTGACATCGTGGTGAGTAAACCCGCTCGAATTTATTGGTTCTTAAAAAATACCATTTACAAAGACAACGATATTACCTTTAATATTTTTTAAAATAAAATTGCGGTACGGAATACCAAATATAATTATAGGCCTTCATATTATTTGAATTCCACCGTATTTTTTGATAATTCAACACGTTCTACAAATGCGGCGTAAGTATCTTAATACTATTTTTTCACTATGACTAAACTCCATTAGTCAATCACAGGTGTGCAATTGCAGATCACGAATCCGCTTCCAAAAATGGCACTACCACATGCATATTTACGAAACTAAAGACGGTTCTAAATATTCGGCTCTATTTGTATAAATTTTCACCGTTTGATGTTTCCATTTATAATCTTTCTAATTAGATAGAGTGCCGCAATTCACATTGTATTTTTCTTATTATTCTTCCAAAGAATTCAGTTCCTAAATTTCATTCTTTGCACCATTTCGTCGCAACTGTAAGGACAGTTATTTATTTTCGAGCGAAATCTGCAAAGAAAGATTAAAAACTACGGCATATGGTAATTTTTTTCCCTTCAAAACTAAAATCTCGGTGATTCTTTCAGCCATTTTATTCGTCCTAATATAGATTTCTTTATATTACTTCATCCCCTTTCTTATTGGTCTATTTCTAGTTATCCTCAAAAATCGGGAACTTTCCCTTACTTGTTAAATTTAAGCTTCTTCCTCTTAATGACCTTTGCGCTAATCGCGTAATAGGTTTAGGCTTTAATAAAACTTCTGTTTTTAACCATTCTGCTTTATCCGACTCATCTAATACTCTAAAACTCGAATATTCTCCTTATTTTTGACAGATAAGTTTCTCAATCGTTGGACGTGTGCATGATTTTAACATTACCAATAGAGTTCTCTGTCGATATATGTGGAAGAAAAAACGAAGTACTTTGATGTCAAAAGCGAAGAAGCACAAAACACATTGTTTTTAGAATAATATATAATCGCCATGTAAAATTATATAGACTGTTTTGACGTAAATTAGTAAAGCTTAAAGTTGACCAAAAGACGAAAGCCAGGACATTAAAGAAGAAAAAAATTGTCAAGTGTTGTACACCAAGCATCACCACGCTCCACGGAGATTAAATATCTAGTGCCAGCTTAAAAATGTGTTTTTTAAAAAGAAAAGATGGTTAAGAACTAATAAAAACACAACTACACGACTGATTGTGAGGAACATGTTGACGTGTTTTCGAGTATTTTTCCGTTTTTTTTTTTTTTCTCTCTCTATTTTACTCGTTTTCCGTTAAATAATATAAATAATAGTTTCCAAAAACAAATGTTAGATTATTAAAAAAACAAAAAGAACTATTAGAATTATTACTTTTTGATTTCTTATTCCGCATTGTTAGCATAAACGGGTCCATTATAAATTATCTGTTTCGCAACACGTCATATTTCGGATCATATCGAACGCAACCAAAATTTCACTCTAAAAGGGCTAGCCAATCAGAAATCTTAAAAAGATTTTTAAGCCAGCTGGTTTTGGAGATATCTCACCTACCATTTCACTTCCGAAATATGACTACGAGTAGAATAAAAATTTCGGAGACGGATTTATAGATTTTTAAATGGACTTTTTTTATTTATGTAGTCGATGCGTATTTTCATCGCGGCTTTTTTTTTGCGAAGCAAAACCGATTAGAAAATAAATGATTTCCCTAAATGTGGTGATCAGACTGCACTCGTTTATACCAAAAAATACTAAACTTTCGAACGAAAAACCGTGTACATTATATCAGGCACGAATTAACCAGAGTGAAGAAAAAACTGTTCGAACGGAGGGTGGCGCTTAACTGAAATATTTCCTCATTTTGACGGCTACCACCTATTAAAGAGAACTTTCGATAGATTCAAATATCGAAGCGGAAACTTCCGTCCAACTGAAAGCTCTACCTGAGTGGCCCTGTGCCATCGGTGAATTTTCCGGGCCCGACGATGATAGGATTATAAAAAAATTCGCAAAATGAACAAATAGTTTGCGACATTCCGGGCCGCAAAATTACTCGAAAGAGAATGACTCCGTTTCTTTTTGTTATTCTAAAAACTGGAACTCTTAGTCTCTCCGGTTCAACATGCCTCCTCTTAACGAGGAATTAGCTACTTGTTCGGTACGATCAAAGCGTCCGACAGAAAGGTAAATAGAAGAAAACTAAGTGCACGCTTTAGGGCGATATCGTTTTACTGTCTACCTATTAGGACTCGTACCTGCCCGGTCACGTAACGTGAGAGATAATTCCATTAGCTAAAGTGGTGGCAAAAAGGGATTAGCAGTTGACACGCAGTTTACCCATTATCATACGTTGCAGCGATGGAAATAGAAGAAGAAAAAGTAGTTATTTCTACCTAGCCTTTCCGATCATCGAGTACAAGTTCAAACGAATACGGTGTTGCACACGTATGCTTCAGACCGACGGTTCTTTTGCAACCAACGTAAAAGCCGGTACTATGTTCATTTAAGAGAGCCGCCCTTTAACTTCGTTAAACGCTAATGCTATGGAAAGGGAGCGGGAAAAATTAGCGACGAAAAAATGGCCAACGTCAAACAGCAGCGAATAGGAGGTGCAATGTTAAACGGGACTTGAGGTTGACAGGGTTCTTTAACAAAATCTGCAAAATGTGCAAGATCCGGTAAAAGACACGAGTGTCGCATCAAATTCCACTTCAAAGTTTGCACCACAATCAATAACCGATGGAAACAACGAAGCCTGCGGAACGTCCGAACGTTCCAATTTTCGCAACGAATGACACAGAATCGACGGTAAAAATTTGAAAATTTTGGTATATATCGCTCCAACGTGAATGAGATAAGGAGGGGTACTGCGACCTTTGAGCCCCGTCAGTATTTTTTTATGAAGATTAGAGAGTCAGCATTTTTTAACGTATTATTTAGTTTTACTTCTGTTTTTTTTTTTCTTCAGGTTCGTCAAACAATTTGATGGAGAAGCAGTGTCAATGATAGCTGGGGGAGGAACAGAGAATAATACCCCAGCGAATAAGAATTCAGAGTAGATCACCGCACAAAAAGGGAGAAACACCGAAAGATAGCAGACATCACCGTTAAAATGTAGGAACTAACAAAAATCGGGAAGATAAGCGAATAAGGGAGTAAGAAAGAAGCTTCACTTATAATTGATCCGGGTTGTAAGGGAGAGCTTTCTTTGTTCAAAATAACGTTTGCTGCTTGATTGCTCCTTCGTATATTTTAAATCGTTTTCCATTTTTGGATTTCTATTAAAGTAACTTAGTTATCCTTTTTTTCAATCATTAGATTACATATTTCGTCCCAACCGGGATGCCGAGGTGTTCTTGCACTCTTGATTGTATAATAGAAAAATCCTTATATCTGTGGCAGTTCTTATCGATTTCATCTGATGAAAACTAGTGTTGACGATGAGGTCTCTGGTACCTGAGGGGAAACCCGACTACATTTAATTTTATGATTTTTGTGAATCTGATTGTAACAATGTAGCATATGCAGATTACAAAAGGAAGTTAGCACAAGGAAATAGTCACTTCTGGCAATATGATTATGCATTTTAATTATTAAATATGGCGCGATTTATCAGCAAACTCATTTCACCGAATCGAGGTTATTTTTATGATATGCAAAGGGCGGTATTTAATAAAAAATAGATTATTTTCATTTGTGAATTTTAATAATACTCTTCCTTCTTTATTTATAACACTGGCGTTTTACGTTCATAGCCCTTCCCATTACAACTACGGATAATTTCATATTATTTAAAAGTTGTTGTACAAAAGTTGTTAAGTTAACTGGAATATTAAATGATACCATTTTTACAATAATTGTAAATTCTCATTTCCATTATGCGTACTCAATTCAAACTCCAAATCTATGTATGGTAAATTATTATTTAGTATAATAGCCGCGTGTCGTTACGATAGCCTAGTTGTTAGAGCGCCTGGCTTCCGTTACGGAAGTCTCAGGTTCGATCCCGGGCGATGACAGAAATGATTACGAAAAATTAAATTAAAATACCTCGTTGTTTTACGTGGAAGGCAATGGCAAAACAACACGTACAACATCGTATGCGCGCTAGGTCAGTACACAGCAGACACACACGGGGCTGCACTTATGTATAACGCGATAAATCAAACGATTACTAATCTGTTCCGAATGTAGTCTTGCGTACGTACACTCGCGTTGCATATAATAATTGCCTAGTACACTATGCCTGTACAGCTAAAATGTACGAATAGATTGTCCACCAACCGAATGGCTGAGGAGATAATGATGATAATAGCAGCACCTCAACCAACTCCATCATCTCTTATCTTTACATTCGATATCCCGATATTAATAAAGAGTTATCTTGTTTTCACTGTATTTATTATTTAAACTCGTTGTTAAATATATTTACGACAAAAATAAATTTGAACACTTAAATTAACAATTTTATATATGTATATATATATATATATATATATATATATAATGTTTATATCCCCGACGCGTTTCGAAGCAAACACTTCATACTCACGAGAGTAATATTCGGTAATTTTGACCTCCCAAGGGGCTGTACTCCTTGACCCCTCTTACTTACATCTCTGTCTCTTTCTCTTCTATACTTTGTATAAAATGATCAAAATTTACAACGTAATTCTTAGTAGCATCAACACAAAAAAAATTAACATAATCACAAAAATCCTATCTGAACATTTAACTTTCATTACATAAAATTAAGACATTTTTTCGTTACGTAAAATTGTGACATTTTTTAAATAACAATCACAAAAATCCTATAAAATATAACAAATATTACATAGAATTGGGACATTTTTTCTAACGGGGGTAGCCTAAGAATTACGTTGTAATTAATAGACTGTTCTGAAACAAATTCAGGAAATTTGTTTTACACTATAAAGCTCGTCAAAATGAACAAAAAAGTCCTAAGGGAAAAATAATTTGGGCGAACAATTAATTAGCTATAATTAATTAAACTAATTCATTGTAATAAAAAAATAAACATTTTTTTTTATGATTCAATATGTTTCGAAATAAAAATAAAATAAATACTTATTAAAAATTTATCAAAACATGTACTACAGAAAAATTATAGTTTAAAAAATATTAAAATAAAGCCGACATGTTTCGGAGTTACGTACTCCATAATCATGGCAATAATGAATAAAGTTAAATAAACGATATCATATTTGTCAGTCTTATAAACTAATACAATATATCGATATGTTATGATTGATGGTTAATTTTAAATAGCGGGTTATCTTTTTATTTTTTTTTTTTTTTGGGCTTGTCAACCGGGGACCTTTACCCAGAAATAATTAGAATAGGAAGGAGTCAATTACATCTTGATACGGTCAGATATTGTTAGGAGAAAGGAACAAATAATAGGAACAATCTGTGGAGACGGAAAAGATAGGACGTAAGAAGCACAATATGAAGTAGGAAGACCAAGTCTCAGCAAACTAAAGTAGAAAGCAGAGCACTCAGGAGAAAGAGATGAACACTCTAAGAACACATGGTCCGCATCGCAAACATGCTCTTCGTTTAAGTGGAGAGAACAATATGGAGAGGCAACTAACGAAAAACGAAAATGGGAGGAAGATAATAAAGTATGGCTTAAGAGCGCAGACGAATAATGGAGACAACAACAGAACGACGAAGTGAAGGAAACAAAGAAAACCACGGATTGGCAGGAAGACTAGGTTGCACAGACAGATAGAAAGAACAATTTTTAGAGAAAGAGGAAACGTATACATCCGATACCAAAGTTTGAGATGAAAACCTTTGCACAGCGAAAGGAGATTAGATGATGGGACTTTTATAAAAAAAGAAGTGAGAAAAGGCATCCGAGACAAGGAGTTCACCGCCTCGTTACCGAAGATGCCCGAATGACTAGGAACCCACAGCAATTCAATTTGAATAGAATGAAGGGAAGAAAGAACGTAGATAAGTGAGCGTATGCGGAGTATGATAAAATCACAGGAATGATCAGGTAGGGGAGAATGAATTAAAGGGAGGTCATGTAGTCAGATATAATCAAGAATTTAGAGGAAAGGTGAGATTGGAGGAAGTGAAAATAATGGAACGTAGTATAGTCATTAAATCGTTTATGGATATCGGACAGAAAGAAGGCAAGCAAAAGGGTTATTATTAATTATAAGATTATTATTAATTAAATTATCCTTAAATTTATTAATGTAATATGTTTCGGCGCTATATAATTATTGATATATTTTATTATTTCTAGGTCGTCTTGTATGTTTAATTTTAATCTAAAAATAAATATTGAAAAGATGCAAAAAAGCATTTAGATGAAATTTTCCCGGATAGGTGGATAGGGAGCCTTGGACCTCTCCCGATATAACTTTCCTGGATTTTTTCTTGTAGGGTTGTATTAAGGAAAAGGTGTATCGTACACTAACCAACGTACGAGATAACTATATACGTCGTCGCAGCGTTTGACGCCATCCGACAAACACTAGAACTTCTGCAATGGGCCGTAAACAAGCTAAGTTGATGGTACAACAAAATAGTCAACATACTAAGCATCGCTCTAGGCCACTGACAAATCATTGCTGACTATACATTTCCGACTACATGTATTTTACTTCTTTTCAATATTTATTTTCTTTTTATTTTACAAAATATTGATTTATAAAAAAAAAATATTTTTTCATTTAAATGAAATAATTAAATTAATTATAACTAATTAATTGTTCGCCCAAATGATTTTTCCCTCAGGACTTTTTTGTTCATTTTGACGAGTTTTATAACGTAAAGCAAATTTCCTAAATTAGTTTCAGAACACTCTGTAACATATATATACATATGTATATATATATATATATATATATATATATATATATATATATATTACTTGATATATATTGTGTAAAAATAACAAAGAATATACTAATATAAATTACATGAAAACTTATAAACATACATTTTCTTCGCTTTCTTTTACTAGCAGTATAGAAAATAAATAATTACGATAAGAACAAATATGCTTTAAACAGAGCCTTTTCAACTATGTACTTGTTCGAATTTCCCTTATATTACTACTTTTACCATTCGGATTCTGTTTTAATCCATCTTCAATAACGTTTTTACTTGGTCGTCTTCTTTGTTTACATTATTTGTATTATTTTTGAGAGTGGATGGTCCTGGTTTTGGTGTATTCCACTGTCTCAAGACCGGTATTAGTCAATTTTAAAAATTTATTTTGTCCGACAGGTTTTTAAAAAACCGTTTCGATTGAACCTTTTTGCTCATCGGAAGCAATAAATGATATCTTTCAGTGTAAATTCTCGACAGGGATTTAATTGATTTTCTTCATTAACCCGAGGTAAAAATAGAAAATTATTTTCTTCTGAAAGCAGGGAGAATCTATTAAAGCACATTTATGAGGATACCGCGATAATATTTCTAACGCCGCTTCTTCGAAATTAGAATTACGTGAGGCCATATTGATACGATTTTGTCTTTTAGACAGGAGAACTATCCCCGTAGCTTTATGTTAGCATTTGTAAAAGACGCACATCGGAGTTGGATTGATTCTTCGGTACGTTCAATCTAACCGCAATTCATCCACTTTTAACGTTTTTTGAAAGTGCATATATCTCAAACACGTGAAGCACTAGCGAACAACTCGCCGGACAAATAGTTCGCATAAAAAGCCTACGTAAGTAAATGTGGCTTGGTAAAGATTGTTCTTGCAAATAGGAATAGAAGGTTTCGGTGTATTTAATTTCATCATCATACGTAATACGTCTATTTAATCTTTCGCTTTAATTGTTTTCGAAAAGGACCATCCCATCATTTCTAATATTTCCTCGCCGGTATTTTCAATATCAACGCTTTTGATCACTCCTTGACGCGCGATAAGAGCGGCGGAACGTGTGCAAAATACCGACTTGTAAAAGACGATTCTGGGCTACCTTACTAATTCCTATAATACATATTTTCAGATGTATTATTTCTGCGTAACATTTGGGCAACCTTTAGTGCGCTGATCGAGATTCTAATTTCTTCCGCATATTGTTTTTCCACGAATGCTTGAAAAACTTTCATTATTATATATAGTTGTTCTTGGTCAGTTAAAGTATTCCTCTGTTCGATCGGTAAATTAATTATTTTCGACTTTTTATATATAAATTACACTGTTCTTATTGTAACTAATACGTCTACCATTATTATTATCTTTATGGCTATTATAGCAACTGTTATTTGCGCTATTGTTACTTAAATCAATTTTCATCGAACTGTTATCATTAGAGATATCTCGGATTGAACAGTTACTGGAATACATACTATTTACATTATATACGTATTATCCATGTATGTGCTAGAGGAAGAGGCTACTGCCGTCCGCTCAACGTACATAAGAAATGAAAGAAGATAAAATTATAAAATTAGATGGTACACCATTTCCGCCGAATATCTCTCGTGTGATAGTTGTGTACGTGTATTTATAACGATAGTGTAGAGAGATGTAAGTGTGCGTGAAACTTCGATCGTCAGAAAACGAAGTGAACAACGAGAAACTTTGGCGCAAACAACTTTGTACCGTAGATCGTTTCGACGTTTAAAAAGGGGAACCAGCGATTAGAATAAAGAACAGAAATGAATAATTATTCGGAAAGAAAATGGAATAAGTCGAAAATCTGAAACATTTATGCCGCGCCGTGTGCGGTTACATTTTTATTTTTTTGCTTTAATAATGAATTGAAGAAGCAGCAAATTGAGCACTAAAAGGAATCATCAACCGTTTCATTATCGTCGAAGTTACCGCGGAAGGAAAGAATGAAAAGATGAATGAACTACTAAGCCGCGGATTCGGACAATGCGACGGCAACGAATTTTCGAAAATAAATATCGAAATTTTGTGTCTAAAGTCTTGTAAAGGGACGTTCCCACTGGCAATCAGAACAAATTAGTCAGTCGAAAAGAGCATTACTAAGTGTATCTCTCAGTTTCCTTCACCAGCTTCATCAACTTCCAGCTTGATTAATAATCGATCGATTTGGCTTCAGGTAATTTCTATGCTGTTCGTAGAAATCGAATAACTTAACCGGTTCATTCGGAGAACATAATCGACTAATGCCGATCAAAGGAAGAGAAAAAGAAGCTCAAAAACACTATAATTCTCTTTAGCCTTTTTTTGGATAACTGAAACTGTCAATAATTTGTGTGAAAATTGTATTAGTGCACAGTTATTATTTCGGGCGTCACACACGTCCGAACTACTTAATGTTATTAGTCGCCATCGCCGCTAACAAATACACATCCGATAATTATTACGAATTATGGAAAAACGATTTTGAATAAACGTTTCCGCAAAAATTTTAATTTTATTCGCGGAATTCGCCAAAACGACGAAGAAATATTCCGCATTTAATTCTCAGCGAGCACTCCATAAAAGATGCTACGTCAACCTTTTTTAAAGCATGCCATTCCTATCCCCCGCCCGCATCTCCATCACATGTATTTTTTATATGCCTATAAAAGAAATTCCGCGTGCTTATCGAGCGAAACTTTGTAGCCCAAAATATTAATTTGACTGAATATAATTTCAAAATTCCATAGTACACAACGTTTTCGCTGCGACGTAAGAAAGCTTCTTTAGAGTTACATCCTCTGCGAAAGTATACAAAAACCGTTATCCCGTTTCCCGGAATAAGTCTCCAATTCCCCATGCTTTCTGCCGACGCTACCCTTCCAGTTTGTATGTTGAATCACTATCTGGTTTATTCGATGCAAAACCTCTTTCCGTTTTTACACAGATACAAATTCTTCATTTTCTTAATGCTTTTTCAAAATTTCTTTTCTGGCAATTTCTGCGCCAGAATTGACGGATATCATCACACGTTACAAGTTCGTTATCGATACCGAATATTAATGTATAGTTGCTATTTCGAACGGGTAAGACTTCCAAAGACTCCTTCGAAAAAAAACAGGGCCGCGAGGTGTACGATTTGAAACGGTGGAGCCACATTAACTGGCCCTACGGAAAAAGAAAAAGTTATTTTTATTTGCCCGTACGCGGATATATTATCTAAGCCAGCTAACGTGGCGTAGTCGATTAGTTAATTATGTTTCATTCGGGTAGAACCGGGTGTTCGATTCCCGCAGCCGCATCCCAAAATTTCACTAACGTTGGGTTAATGTGCTGGGTCGACGCGCCAAAAAATAAAAAAACTAAATAATGAAAAGTAAAAAATAAAAGAATATATTATCTTTTCGATGACAAAATACGAAATGAAAAAGTTTTCTACGCCTGAAGAGAATACTTGACTAGAGTTGTCAATGGGGGGTGCGCGTATGTCTGAGACTTTCAATCGAATTTTAAAAATACTTCCAAACCGATTTGTTCGGAAAATCTCGTCAAAATAAATGAGAAATATGTTTAAAAAATTACATTTTCGCACGCGAGGCGATATTATAACAATGACCTTAGATTTTCAAAAAAAAGAGAAGAAAAAAAACACAAACGTGTTCCTAAGAAGCGGGGTTGACCGAGAACAACCGCGTCTCGGTAAAACGGTAAAAAAAATAAACTAAAAATTTTCTGAAAACAAACTATGAATTTTTTTTCCCGGTTTCCAACATACCGCGCTTAGGTAGAAATCATAGATGATGATAACAACGATGCGGAAAGCTTCAGCTTGCAAAGTTTCGAAAAGGAACTCTCTTCGGATTAGATCATTCGGAATCACTGATAATTACACCTCGCAAACTATCATTGCACCACAAAATAATAGCTCCAAGCTTAACAATAATAATAATGGAAAGAAAATTATTTTACATTTCCATACGCGGTAGTCCAAAAATTTGCGAATTATCTTTTCCCCGTGACATTTCAACTCAGAATCGATAAAGTAGAATTGTGGCTAATGGATGATAAGTCATAAAAAAGTTCTTTTTTTAAATTTTTTTATTTTTATTTTGTTCCTTTGCGTACTTATTGTCGCGAACGAAGCAGATATCGGAATTGTATATATCTAAAATAGTCAAAGAAGTTATTATACGAAAGTAGGAAATATCAAGGTTTTTATTTTTGAAAAAATTTCGCGCCTTCATATTTCGCAAGAGCGAGTGTAAAAGATTAATTCAGTGTACACAACAAATGTAATATCATGGAGCTTCGTAAAATTCTATTACTTCCGTCGGACAGTGCTCGTCGTAATCTCGTGCAGAGCATGCGAAATCGAGACTAATCGTAGAAATATATTCTTCAGTATGGGTCCGATAGGCAAAAAAACTCGTGTACACATGTAAGACTTTGACAAACCGAAAGCAATCGAAAACTCTAATCTATTTCAACTATACCCCATATAAACCCGAAAATGAAAAAAAAAACGTCCGAGGCGACCTCTCCTTCGTCACGAGATTAGAGTCCTCTCATTTAACCGATATTGCAGTACCCGGCAAAATCTTAACCTCCCTCCCCCCTATAATTATATTGAGTTTTTACATTAAAACAGAAACGGGTGACATACAGACAAATGTGAACTTACGACTATCGTTGAAAATGTTTCCCACCCCGGGATTGTTGAAATAGTAGACCAATGGATTTCTTTTTTTTTGTTTTTCATAGCAAATAACTCCGCTCTATGTACTGAAACTTCATGAGTCAGGCCAGAATCAGTGATGACACAGAGGTCCATTCGATGTTCTTCTACTTTAAAGCCATTGCTGAAGATGCAGGTATTACAGCAGTATGTATTATGTTCACCACTTTTCCAGCATTCAGAATTAGAAAGAATTAACCAATACCATCGCTTTAATGGATTTCAGGCTTATCGATGCCTAAAGAAAAAGTAAAATTTAGTCTGACAAAATATTTTTTTCCACGGCCATTTATAAACTAAATCGTCAACTTTTAGTTTGTTTTTTTTTTTACTTCGACGTTGACTTTTTTTGTTCATTAAATATTATTTTTATTTGTCATTTATGTCTCTTTTCAAGGTGAAATATTCGGTCTAACTTTTTTTTCCGCTTTAGTGCATTTTTATCTTCTAATATATGTTTTTACCGTGCCGGATTTGTATACCACTCGTTATATTTCTTGTAATATATAGAATATTCGGTCTTCATGTATAGGGTTCCATTGGTCTTCTCGCTTATCTACTTCCTGCTTCATTGTATCGTTTCTCCATAGTGTCATCTCTTATTTGTCCGCTGTGTATTGATAGCACAGTCGTATGTGACTCTGATCATGTTTTCTTTGAGTGCTCTTCTTTATCATCTGAAAGGGCAGCTCTATAGGTAGAGCTGCTCTCACATAATGTTCCAACTCCATATTGTGCATTCTTTATTCTGTATCTACAGTTAACGTTGATCATCCCAATTGTAGAAAAATTCCTATCTTCTATACTTCATCATATTAAGATCTAATCCCTCCAGTAGTTCTCGTTCACTTTGGTATTCCTATCTTATTGTGCCCAGTTACTTCTAATGAACTCCTCTCTAAACGAAGAGCACGCACTAATGTTACAGTTACAATTATAAACATGCACAGCTCGCAGTTAATATTATGGGCCCGCTGTCGCATTTGCGGCCGTGACGTTCGATAGCAAACTTCTTGTCAGCCGACACCGCGAGCGCTGCTGTGACAGTGTGTCCATAGTGTTAGGTATAAATTTTATTCATTTCCTTTTGACAAGATGGTAAGCGTTGTCTTTGCAATCGTTGCCATAATGATTATTCAATTTTCACAATTGAGCATTATAAACTCTGCTTTATAGCAGTGGAGAAAGTCGTTGAACTTTCGGATAACTTTTCACGGCACGCTAAGCGCTGTGTGGTCTATTTTGCTGATTGATGGCTCTAACTGCTTTTTAAACATCTCGTGTTTCTTCTACCTTAATTATTGGCAGTCTGATTCCTTTGTCCGTTGGTACTGTGGGCTCTGTATTTGCAGATGTGGCCATGGTATGGGGACAGCTAACTCCTTTTGCTCTTACCTTCGGCAGTGTCGTTCCTTCTCTTTTCAGGATGCATATGTTTGGCATTTATCGACGTTGATTGTCATTATTTCTCCATCCTTGGTATAGTGTTCTTTGTTAGATTCCATTCCTTGTAACTTCTAATTACTTCTATTTACACGTGTTGATGGGTAACCGTCTATTATTGGCATGCCCAGGGAAAAAACAAAACAAGAAAAAAAAAACAAAAAAACCTTACAGCCATCGATAACATACGTGTCGAAAAATCCGATGATTATTCGTGAACAAGTAAAAACATAAATTTGTATCCTGCAGTTGTGTACAACAAAAAAAAAAAAAAAAAAAAAAGAAAGAAAAGAGTAAAAATACATTTTAGTAATATGTTTTATGACTTTGAAAACAAGCGCAGTATTCGACCCTCCTTTTTTTTTAGTGCAATAATCGGTCGAGAAATTCGCGACTTTCTTGGCCTGCTGGAAATCACGCACTGCTTCGTGTATGACTACTCCGGTCGCATAAAATTCTGCCTGATACGGATGAAAACTACATTATACTCTTTTCCGATATATTCAGCATTATATTTTAGCTACCCAGTGCGTTACGCTGCTTGGAAAACTATGTTTCTCCGTCATCGTTTTAGTTGCTTTCCTGGGGAAATGTTTATCATCATTTCCATTTTCGATTTCTGCAGTGTTACATGTGATCCCTGAGAGTTGAAGATTTTTTCGCGACCCAAAAATTTGCGTGAACATTTCGTAAGAAAGGTTGTCAAGGAAATTTAAAGATTGGCTACCAGAGAATTTGGAGACTATGAATTCGGGTAGAAATTGTAATACTAAGGAGATTTTCTTCGCCGACACTGAACCGTCACCGTCATTGGCTGCAGCAGATGAAGAAGCTGTTTATACGATCGAAAGAAGTTAATATCGTCAGGACAGAAAGTGATGCCCGGTTTAGAATTTACCGGATGACAAGGTGCCGTTGTTCAAAATTCGTCGACAGAAGGAGAAGTAGGACGAAAACTCGAAAGAGCGGTGTCATGTCCGAATTCGTTCACTCAACTGGTCGTCGAGAAGTAAGAAATTCGTATACGGAAGAGAAGAATACGAACTGGAGCGTGTAAGACAAGTTTGAGAACGCGCGACCGGAATCGCGATTGACCGCGAGCTTTTTCTTATTTTGTTTTTGTTTTGGGTCCTCGCGCGTTTGCTGGATATTCGATATGGTAAATCGAAAGCTGACACATTCTTTGCACGGAAATTTTTGCGGGGAACGGAGAGCGGGTAAAATATTTAGACACGTAAAAATTTATATTCGTCTACGTCGACTGGAAATAAAATTTCTAGCGTGTAGTGCTTACGTGCAATCTGTTTCTGCGTTTGACCGATATATAAATACGTATATAATTCGATTTTGTTTCTCAGTTTCGTACGTGATCGTGTTCGTTAAACAGGAACAGAATTTATCCTTCTGAAATGGACTGCTCAACGTTGAAGGAAACAATAGGGACGAAAGGTAAACGCGAGGACGATAGGAATTCAACGAGTAGTTCTTAATGAATACTTCGAGCTCGCACGACCGGTGAAAACAGCGCTGAAAGAAATTAAGCGCGTCATTGCAGTCAAAAAAGTAAGAAAAACAGAAGAAATATAAAAACAAAAAATACCGTCGAATTCCAGAAGGAAGCCTAGCGAAGCCGTGTACTGCCAGAAATAATAATAAAATTTCTCTCGAAATTTCAAAAAATTTAACGGTTTTTTAACATTTCTAGCGGTTTGCCTAGAGGCTCCTTCCCGTTCACGGTTTATCGGCACGGAACGATAAGATTGACGCAAAAATGTATTTGACAGCAGTTGAATTCCTCATATTGCCATTATACACAAACGTAATGACGGAAAATGTATGTAAACATTTATTTTCTTTTTTTTTTCTTTTTAGCTTATAAATATAGAGCGGTGTTTAAGTGATGTCCTGAAAAGAAGATGCGATAAAAATATGTCATTTTTATTATTCTTAGATTTTTTTCCTCCTTGTAAACGTAAACGTTGTAAAATTGTATAGTTTAAAAATGTTGGAGTGATCGTGATTGGACTACACAATTGTGCGTAATTAGCACAAAAGTACAATATACAAGTCAACAGGCTATCATCATACTGGTATCTTCCAACCGGCATTTCGCAATAATGTCGAAAATTAAATTAATCATAAATACACGGGAAAAAACAATGTATTTTATTTATTATTCGTAAGTAAATAAAATATACTATTTCTCCGCGCGCATTCTTACTGTTTTGGAAACAATTTAATTTTCAACTTTATTAAATTAACCCGCAACACGAGAAACGCAACATTTTTCTCCGAATCGATTTCGGTCTTATTTCATTCCCCCGGGATCACTTACAAACCCTTCAGGAATATCTCGGCGACTAAATATTACAATAGGCTGCAAAAACCTTCGTACTATACCTACGCAGTTAAAAGTTAATCCGAAAAATGTGTAAGGGTTTTTTTTTTTTTAGGTTTAAATGGAGGTAGTTCACGAATGAAATCGAAACAGACAAAAGTGCTCAAAATTAAAAGTGGTCAATATTTCCGGAGAGATCAAACGCGTAAGATTCAGTAAAAAATATAAAGGTATTTTTTAATTTTTAAAATGATAATTACAACTTTTTCCTACACGTCTTTTGCTTTAGTCGTAGACAGTACACGCAGTTGTCTTTTACAGTGTCTGCATTGATTAGCAAAATCGAAAAATTTATAAAAAAAATAAATAAAAATGCGTATCGCGGATTTTAATGTATCTCTTGCTTACATCTCTGTCTCTTTTATATTCCTTGTTATAAAATGATCAAAATTTACAACGTCATTTTTACTGTCATCGACAAAAAAAGAAAAAAAAAAAGAAAATAACGTAATCACAAAAATCCTATCCTTATTTCGATTTAAAATCAAATACATAAAATTGGGCCATTTTTTATTACGTTGTAATTAATATATAGCTGTGCAATAGCGAAGAATTTGCCACATTTATATTTGGTTCGAAAACGACAGATGTAGAAAAGTTTGAAGCGTTAAAATAAAATATAACAAACGTTACGTAAAATTGGGACATTTTTTTTCTAATAGGGACCGGCCTAAGAATTACGTCGTAATTAATATATATATATATATATATGAATAAGCAGTGACGTAGCAGGGAAGGGAATTTGGAGCTACAGAAAAGTTGAATAAAATGATGCAAAAAATCATTTCAGAAACTATTTAAATAGACGAAAAAAGGAATTGAAATTCATAAAATCTCGCCCTACGTTGCTCGGGGAAGCGTGTTGCGGTCGAAGCAACAGTTGTGCAATCAGCCGAGTTTTTCCGCTATTTTAAGTATTAGAAGGCGGCCTATCGAAAACATTAACCATTAAGCTTCACCAATGAACAGCTCGAAGCGGGATTTTCTACCTTTTTTTTTCCTGCAGATTTACTACCTTTACATTCACGGGTACGCGATGCGTAATGTATAATAATTATTAAGCACAGTATGCTCGACTAGCTACCGTATTAGGCAGCGGTGTTTCGTTCTCGGATTTGATATCCCGCTGTCGCACATTGTAACATCCAAAACTTTTCCCTTGCGCTAGTATTAAAATGCCTCTAGTTGGCTCAGCCCCAATAAAAAAAGTAAATAAATTGAAAAAAAAAAATACATATATATATATTTTCTTCATTCAATAAGAGTAGTAAGTCTATAGCCAGTCCAGCTTTTTACTTTTACAAAATGTCAAAGCATTTTTTTATTATTGTTGCTAAAGCAAGAGTAAACGGACGACGCACTCCCTTCGGCTTACGTCATAAGAGGGCCGCGGATTTTGAATGAGAAAGTAGTCCGCATTCGGCAAGTTTTTCAGAAATACGGAGAATGCGATGGTCGGTAAAGTGGCAGGTATTCCTTCATCGACGTTGTGTTCTGTCGCAGTGCTAGGGGCGAGAAAATTACTTCGTATTCTTCGTTAATTATATTACCTCCAGAGATTCCGGAATACTGAATTCCACGCAACTACGCAACTGACTCGGGGACAGTAAAGCTCCGGAGGAAGAACGAAGGTAGTTGTATCCGTCAGCGCATGCCGGAGCGTGTTGATGTTGCAATTGCTGAAATCGTTTGTAAAACTGTTGGTGGACATTTTCCGGCGTCTGATGTTGCCTTTGTTTGATCCGACGGGCTTGACGACTAGCCAGCGAAGCACCTCCAGCCGCTGCGTACATTGCCTCGGTCTCTTATTGTTTTAAGTGCGCTAATGCGCTTAAAGTCGGCCAATAAAAATTATCGCTTAGCAGCCGGTTTCCATTATCGCGATGCCATCATCGTTCAGTCTGCAGATTTAAAATTCTGCCAACTTTCGTCTAGGGCCGCATTTCCGAATTTGCCCATTTTCGACCTGTAACAGTAAAGAAATAGGCGTCTAATTAATGTACTGCCTTGAACAAATTGTTAAAATTTTACTTTGCGCTTTTTCGACGATGTATATATAGGTTTTAGTATTGAAACATGGGTTTTAGATACGTGTTTTTTTTTTGGAATGAAGTTCTTTTACACACCCGCTCGTCCCGGTAGGAGTAAACTGGCAGAAAAGGACTATTAACGAAAATCGCGTTATGCGTCGTCCGGCAGGCGATCTTCACTCTCTTTCTCTTTCACTCTGTCGCTTTCTATTATATGTGTATTTGTTCGAGTATCGAGATTCGAGCAGCGAGCATTGTGCGCCGGTCAGCTGTATAAGCTCAATTCTGAACACGAGTAAATTTTATTGAATTTGAAAATTGGCGCGGTTTTTTTGTGCGACATTACCACACTTTGACGAGTCTGATGATTTATTTATTGTTTTTGTTTTTATTAATTCATACAAAAAAAAAAAAAAAAAAAAAAAGGATTTGTATTTTTTGTTTTGATTCATACGCGATTTACATGTTGTGTGTCACTTTTCATCGTATACTTTACGAATGACATTTTATACTTGTATATCTACCAAAAAAAAGTGGTAAAAAGAACTTCGTTCCTACCCGGTGTATCTAGATACACCACTTCTCTCTTTTTTTTTCTCTCTTTTTTTGAAGTGAAACTTCTTATCGCGCGGTAGGGAAAAGTTTTGGTTACGCATTAAACGTAAGGTAGGTATGTATTTGTGTGCATGTGTAAGTATGTAGAAGTGTCTGTCTGGGTCTAGTAGTATACCAAAATGAGTAAATGTATAGTTAAGTATTTATACTACGGGACTTCGTATAGTGTTTATGAACATTCTCATATATATATATATATACATATATACATGTAATAAATACGTGTACACCACTCTATAGAAAGATATTCACGATACGATACATTATACATTTAGTCTGTTAATGAGTTTTTGAAGTGAAACTTTTTACGGCACGGTAGGGGAAAATTTCGGTTACGCGTTACACATTAAACTTAAGCTAGGTATGTAATAAGCATAACTGAAATAGACCAATGATAATTATACTTTTTTTTATTATTTATTGAAAATGAAAATTTTATTTATATTGATATCTTTTCCACCCTAATAATTTTTTTAAGCACAGTTTAAAATAATAATGATAAAAATAAAAGTGTTACTTATATATATATATATATAAAATTAATTTAAAATAAAACTTTATTATAGAATTTAATATTCATATAAGCCAAAGAAGTTTCACTTCCTGCGCGCGTACACACTGCTACACGCATCATGATTTTTTTTTTTTTTTTGAGGATATCTTAAGGGCAATACTATCCATTAACTAGCGTAATAATAATAAGGAGAGAGCAAAAGTAGGGAAACTTTGTAAAACAAAGAAAAAAAAATTGGATAGGGAAATTAAAAATAATAACTAACGAGGAAAGGGAAAAAATGTAATATTAGCTTTGTGATTTAACAGGGTCCCCAGAAAGAAGAAAGCGTTCATCAGAGAGCAAGAAATATTCCAGGAGTATGCGATTCGTGGCGCGAACGCAACTACGGAGACTGGTAGATGAAAAGTCGATAAAGACCGATTACGAATAATGTGAAACGGAGCAAAGAGACGAAAAAGGATGAAACGAAGGCCGAGGAGAAAAAATCGAAAATAAACGATTAGAAAATGGAGCGCAGCGTCATCTAGAATGAGATTATTATCGATAAGATCGTCGAGGAGAGCCGGAAACCGGCTTAACTTACTTCCGGAAGGTTCACAAGACATCGATCGAGGACAGAAAGGAAAAAAATAGTGTAACCGAAATGGAGAATACTGGAAAAAGGATAGCATTTTTTAGCGTGTGTTTTTTGAGTTATTATCGACGTGAAAAATTCGGGTGACACGAAGTTGTGAAAGTTCGGAATAAAACTCGCCACGCTTAGGAATCAACACGAAGCAAACCCGCCTATGGATGTGTTCAGCGGGGAAAATTTACAATGCGGTAACGACGAAACGAACGAATGGAATAAAAATATGAATTGAAGGATGAGGAAGAAGAGAAATCTTTGGAGAAGCAGAACGGAAAAGAGAACCGGTGCGAAAGAATTAATTGGAAGACATTTTACGAGAAAGAAAAGATCAGCCAGCGGGAACGATGAGTGTGGGTTTTTCGGTGGAATACTCGTGTACGTACGGTAAACGTAAGAAAACAAGTGTACGAAGGAATTCGGAAAACTTTATCTTTTATAAAACACGGACAAGAAGTAGAGCTTTCTTCTTGTCAGTTTATTTGAACCGACCGGTATCGATGAAAGGCTTCCGGTACAATTTGTTCTAGAACCTTTGTCTGATTTGTATTCCGAACTTTATTTCAAGTGCCTTAGCAAGTTGCATTTTACCCGTTTAAATTCATTTATGTAACCCCGGCACAAAATTTGTTTTTATTTTTCTGAATTTGCCGAATTGATCAACGCAAATATTTAAAAAAATATTTATATACATATAACAAAAAAAAAAAAAGCAAACAAACAAACAAATAAACAACGCTTCCCTTTTATTAAAAAACAACTCAGCGAGGCTGGAACTATTCTTTTTCCATTATCAATACACTCTTTTTTTATATGTGTACGCATTGGCGCTTAATCTTTCATCGACCTTAAGTATTTTAATTTTCGCAATAATGGAAACACGACGGAGCAGGCAAAATTTTCTATACGTGACCGGATTGGTGGAGGCTATCTTTTCAGAATATGTACGGGATTTCGACGTGCAAGTTTTAAATTCGTCACGATTCGTGACGAAGAATAACAACACTCGTAAATTACCGAGGACGGAATACAAATCAGCCGGGGCTACGTGCGAAAAACACGGTAATCCGGAACCGCGTATTATTTCCAGCAACGACCCACTGCCCCCCACCACCACTCGTTTATTCTGGAAAAAATACATCGAACGGATTATTATAATGTCGCGCGGGTTTTCCGTGCTGGAATTTTCCAGTCAGTATTAAATTGATCGGATTAATTAAAACACCTAAAAACGACGAGGACGTCGTCTGTCGAAATTCGCAACAGCTTTCCGTCGTCACCTTTGAATTAATGACTAAAAGTACACTCGGCAATCGGCATTATTCTGTCACACGGTAAAAACGATTAATGTGCGGAAGTTTTTATTTTAAATACGATTCGAAGAATTATCAGTAGAGCGTCAAAGCTGATTGTCACCGGTCCTATCGAATAAGTAAAGTTGTGGGCGACTTATTTCGAGTTTCACGTTATTAGTGCGACCATTTTTTTTTTTTTTTTTTTTTTTTGTTTTTTTATATTTCATATTTCCCCTTTTCTCTTTTCAAAACACACATCTGCTTTCCATCTTCAACACCGAGCGCGATATATATTCTATCCTTTCGTTCGGCTGAAAAGGAAACCCGGGAAAACAAACAGATACGTCGCGTTGAAAAGCCATACAGCGCAAACTACGGATGTTTGTATTTATACTAAATGATGCCTACCAGGCTACTCTGGAAGCGCTATTCTTGTTCCGCTTTGTTTCAACTCGCGAGCAGCTCATTTCGGGACATTTTAATAGTTGCTAGCAAGCGGTTCCGTGATCTGCGAAAGCTCAGTTCTCGAACCTCGGCTTTATTTTATTTTTTCGTCCTCTCGCCAAGTTACAACGCTCGTCGTTGAACTATTGAAAAAGAGTACGCACGTCAATATCTTACAGCTAAAGGAAGAAGACCAATGAAGAGAATACTTAACTCTTTAATGAATAATCTTTTTTCATCCTGTTTGTTAAATATATAAAATAGTAAGTTAATAATAACAAATATAATAAACAATTATAACAAACTAATAAGATAAAATTTTCTTACTTAGTAACCTTTTTCGGGCATAACCCATCATCAGCTAAACCTCACATATTGGTTTAGCTGATGATGGGTTATGCCCGAAAAAGGTTACTAAGTAAGAAAATTTTATCTTATTAGTTTGTTATAATTGTTTATTATATTTGTTATTATTAACTTACTATTTTATTTAACTCTTTAACCAGGCGCATTGTGCAGGTTGACATGGTTACATGTGTGCTACGATGATGGCTGCATTAATGATTAATTAAATGTGAAAATTCTCGACAAAAGTGATAAATTGGTGTTTGGGATCTGCTGTCGTGTTCAGAGCGACCCTCGGTTTCATTTATTCTTATTACATTCGAACTTGAGCGACTGTATTAATGAACTACTTTTTTCCTAACAATTAACACGTGTCCAAATATTTAATAATTTTTCCTTTTTTCATTAGTATATAGCCCGTTCTTAAGTACACTTTTTATAATTGTTCACTGTTACATTCGTTTCTACCAGATGAAAATATAATCACTAAAAATTATCTCTATTTATTAAAAAAAAAAAAAGCGACAACTTTTTCAATTAAAAATAAAATTATCTACATTTTATGTACTTGATTTTAAAAATTCATTTAAAAAAAGTAGACGACAATTTTTCAATTAAAAATAAAATCTGTGTGTAAGTTTAGTAGTCTAATTGTAGTAGTATGCTGTAGGTTGTGAAGTATGCGCTTATCAAAAATAAAGAAGACTTTTTCTGTACGATGTGTTCCTTAAGTGCGACCGCTTTCGCTCTCTGAGGACGATCGCTTTCAACACGTAATCTTGCCGCTTCGTCTTCAAAAGGACCGACGGAATATCGAGTATGATACTTTTCAGAAACCCTGATGGCAATAAGCTACCGACAGCATTTCATGTGCAAGTTGAAAATAAACGGGAACAAGCAGATTTTTAAAACGAATTGGCAAGCGTATTATTTTTTTTTTGAACGGGTGAAAACGAAAGAGAAAATTGACGGTGATAAGAAAGCCGAAATTAATTTCCCGCGATTTCAAATGAAATTTCACCGTTGGATCTCCGCAATTTTTCGCTAAAGATAGAATGAATTATGAAATATGAAATTCGTTTCTTCCTTTTTACAATAATTTATTCACTTCATTTGCAATGCTCGTATTTTCCTTTTTCTTTGTTCTTTTTTTAATTTTGAAAACTAATTTTTAATAAAGCACATTTTTAGAAATTCAATCGAATATTGATCAGAAATTAACTTTCGCACGCTCAAGGTAAAAAGGAAATTTTTATAATTGAAAATACACTAAAATTACAAAATATAACATAGTTGACAGCAGTTAATCCTAGCAAGTTTTCTATTATTTAAATTTTAGCACAGACAATAATGTATTATTCCAAAAATGTAGGGAAATAAATAGAGACACATTTATTTGCTTTCTTGACTATGAGAAAGCATTTGATAACGTCCAACATCATAAACTAATGGATATTCTTAAAACTACGGAAATTGATGAATACGATCTAAGGATAATCAAGAATCTATATTGGAACCAGACAGCTGAGCTCATTCTAGGGAATGGAGAAAAAATTGACTTTAAAGTCCAACGTGGAGTGCGACAGGGATGTATCCTTTCACCCCTACTGTTCAATTTGTATGCTGAACAGATTTTTAGATTAGCTATCTCGAACCTATCCTTGGCCGTTCGGATTAATGGAAGGATTATTAACAACATTCGCTACGCAGACGATACTGCTATCATTGCAGAGAATGGAAGAGATCTTCAATATCTCCTCAATGAAACTCAATGCAGTTGGAAAATCATATAATTTGAATATAAACGTGAAGAAAACGAAATGGATGGTGGTCAGCAAGGAAAACAACTTTAATCAAATCTCTGTTATGCTAAACAATGAGAAGATTGAACGAGTTGAAAAATTCAAATACTTGGGCTGTTATATTACTGAGAACTTGGACCCAGATACAGAAATAAAAATGAGATGTAGTTATGCTCGCAGTGCCTTCACCAGCATGAGAAATCTGCTTTGTGATAGATGCTCACGTCTAGATATACGGGCAAAACATTGTGCAATGTTATATTTATTCTATCTTATTGTATGGAATTGAGGCAACAACACTCAATAAAAGACAGGTAAATCGATTGGAGGCTGTAGAAATGTGGATCCACAGAAGGATGTTGAAAATACCATGGATAAGTAGAACGTCGAATCAAAAGGTTCTAGAGATGGCCAAAACAGAAAGGATATTAATAAAATCTATCATACACAGAAAGATAAAATATTTCGGTCATATAATCAGAGGAGAGAAATATCAACTCCTACAACTAATCCTTCAGGGAAAAGTAGACGGAAAGAGAGGCCGAGGAAGACGGAAAACGACTTGGCTAGATAACATCAAGGAATGGACGAGAACTTGGTCGACAGGAAGACTCATGCAAAATGCCGGAAACAGAAGTTTTTAATGCTGACATTTATGATCGTCAATGCTCTTTGAAGAGTATGACACCAAAAGAAGAAGAAGCACAGACAAGGCCAAATAGTTCTCTGAAAGGGGTCGTAAAAAAATGTTTAAAATTTATTATTCAACTTTACTTGCATTATTAAAATATTGCGAAATAAATAAAATCGTCTATATTATTATTTTAATCGTCATTATTCGGCGGACCAAGTTACATAATTCTAGAACAATACGTTAGTTGCTTTTTATTATTTGCGTCCATAATAAATTCGCGGCTAGGCTCGAAAATAATATGAGAGTTTCCGAGCTATGGTGATGAAATTTATACCGCAAACGATAAAAGTACAAAATAACAATCGTAACGGTTTATTAAGCCACTAGGTAGAGTAAATTTCTAAGGGATTTCGGCAGCTATTTCCCGAAAAGTTTCAAACTTGAGCTTCGGTGGCGTCTTTTAAAAACCGTCCATTAGTGTAAAAAGCTCTAATGGGTTATTTTTTTTGAAGTTATACAGAAATAAAAATTTAATACCGTGCATGATGTTCCAGCGGTGTCACATAAAAGATAGAAGTGCCGGAACTCGATGAGAGGCCTACCACGTTTTGCCAGTAAAATCTTTTAATTTCGTCGTTACTAAAAACAACAACGCGAAATTTACGAAGATTTAGAAATTTACATTTAGAAAAATGTAACTAATGAAAATAAAATAAAATTTACGAGTTCTTTTATCTTTATAATCACAAAATAACAGAGGATAACTCCGTAAGAGTTCATTATTAAAAATTTAAAGCTTTCACAGTGATTACTCATAATAAATAATTTTCGGAAACAACTGTGTTTTAAAAAGATATAGTTATTCGCTTATAAATATCTTTTTAAAACACAGTTGTTTCCGAAAATTATTTATTATTAAGAGGATAACTCTTTAACTCAATCATTTCAAGAGTAGTACCAGAACGTTCCGATATATGTATACACTAGGTGACACGGTGAACTTCGTACCGCCACAGAAACAATAAATTTTGTGTTAACTTATTAGCTAAATTAAATTCAACTTTTTTATTAAGATAATATTAATACTCAAAATGAATTAAGTTCAGTAAATGTGCAAAAACCAAAAAGACAAATATTTTAATTATATTGAAAAGTATTTTAATTACGCGTGGCAGCAGGGCATTATTTACCTGAATAACAAACATCAGTATAAATTTATATTAAAAATTTAAAGTAAATTACACTTTGGAAACATGCTTTTTCGGGCTAAATCATCAGCTAACAACACAAAGTACACACACTCAATTTATATACGTTTTAATTAATAAAGTGTGTACTCTATGCAGTTAGCTGATGATCGGCTATACACGAAAAAACAACGTGTTTCTAATGATCTCTAATTTCTTCAAGTTAATTTATACCGATTTTTAAGATTCCGTACACACCATAAAATACGGAATAATCTGAATAAGATGATTCACAAACGACAACAGTATTTATTTCTACAATAGTTCGGAAACGGTTTGACTTATCGCAATTGGAGCATAAATTACAATAAAATTTCTATCTGTGACAATTTACAACTTTAAACTGAGCGATTAGCCTGAGCGGCAAAAAACCGTCTAAAATTTATAATATGGAATTTAGAACGACCTCAAAAATACCCTTAAAAAATCGTAATTCGTCACGAGATAACTCTTTAAAAGTGAAATTCAAAATATAAAACAAAAATTCAAAAATTACAATTAAAAATTATTTAAACCGCATCAAAAACAGAAAAAAAAAAAAAAATGAATTTTCTTCATAAATTCGTAAGAAAATTTTGTAGTGGACCGAATTGTGAATTTAAACCATTCTCAAATCCACTTGAACACACAAAAAATTTCATCGAAATCGGGTTTAGGAGGAGTTCAGTCATATACACACGCACAGAACAATTATATATATAAAGATATATATATGATGCATAAAAAATGCTTTTAGAAGTAATTTTTAAACTCGTAGATAGAATCGGTGGTTTAATATATTCGAAGAGTGGCAGGTTTCGGTCGTTAGTTGTAGAAAATTTACTACTTTGGTAGTTTAGGTAACTGAAGAATACGCCGCGAGAGAAGTGAAACAATACGAGTAATTTAGAAAATTCCATTTGTAGAGTAAGAAAGGTTAATGAAAGAGAAGATTTATTGGACAGGCGAACAACAAAAGGTGAATGTAAGCACCAGACAAAGCAATGAAGACGGAGCATAATAATTCGAGTACAGAAAGAATATGCTGGAAAGTTCCTTCCTTTACGCGTTACCTTCACAGGAAGAGTATAAATTTTGTACGTACTCGTGCGCGCAAGTTTTTTTTATTTTTTATTTATTTATTTATTTATTTATTTATTTATTTATTTATTTATTTTGGTACGAAAATTAAACTACCATTGAAATAACACATTCGGATAAGCGGACGAATGGAACCGAATTTGTCCGATTGTGGAAATATACAGAAAGTTTTGACGGTTAAAGCGCCATTATAAAAAGTCTATGAAAAAATTGTTTAAATTGTTTAGTTAAATTTTTGTTTGGCATGAACTACGGAGCGCTAACTAAATTATCTTAGCACGAAAATTGAAGCCATAAAAGAAAATTTGGTTAAATGACGATGAGTTGATCTTAACGACTTCGCACAGGACGGAAACTGAGCGCTTCAAAGTCAAGAAAAAACTCTCGTGTAACGAGTGTAAGTCGATGGAAACAGATGCGGGAAAAAAAAAGTGCACTTCAAGTATCAGGTTATATTAATCTAAAGAATGATTCTTGAACAGACTGATCGCGACAACTGAAATACTTCTGGCGACTGTCAACAATATTTGATAAGAACTTAGGGAGAGAAAATGATGAATGGATATTTCAATAGTTCAAGTGATAAAAGTAAGTTGTGTGTTCGCGTTAGTTTCGCTCTTGCTACGGTCAGCTGATAAGAAAAAATTAACGGTGAGATCAATTACTGTTCCTTCATATATGGCAATGCCTCAAAATCTCTCCTCTCCAAACTGGATTTAACACAAAATTTGGTTCTTCGTTTTTGCTTAAAGGCGCTTAATTCCACTCCTATTCCAGCTCTTTTTACTGAATCGAATGTAAAACCGTTGTTCATCCGACGATCACATTTAGGATACAGTTTCCTTTTGTAAAAACACTTTCCATCTCATTTTCTAAGATTGGTCTCACATACCTCTCTATCTTTCATAAATGGCGCTTCTCTCCTAATAAATGTCCTATCTTAGCCCTTGTTTCTCATCGTTTAGACAAATTCTTATACTATTTCCCACAGTAAACTTCCTTATTTTATTTTTAACTTCTTCGTGTTTTTTCATCCTCCAAAACTCTTTTCTCTTCCTTCATCATCCAAAACTTCTGGCTCCGCAGTTGTCAATCAAGAATTTAATTTTCTTATTAATTCCTCGTTTCCTTTTCATTCCTTAATATTTACTGATGGTTCCAAGAGTTCAGGAGGAGTAGCTGCTTCCTTTTTCTCTCCAGCCAATAATTCCGCTCAATCCTTCAGGCTCCCGGCTTTTTGCTCCATCTTCTCCGCAGAACTGTATGCCATTCTTCGAGCGGTTATATTTATTTCCTCAACTCGTTCTTCTGATAGATACTTAATTATATCAGACTCCAAAAGTGCTCTTCAGGCTATATCCTCTCCCTTTCCCTCATATTCCCTCGATTTTATTGTTTTCCGTATACGTTCTCTCATCTACAGTCTTTCCCTTTCCCATTCCAATTTCCATCGACCTGCTTTGGGTTCCAAGTCATGCGGGTATTAATGGTAACGAGACGGTGGACTCCTTAGCACGCTTAGCGTTGCACTCTCCACATTTTGTTAAAAAGATTCCTGGTCACAACATACTTCCCCTCTCCAAAAGAATGCATGTCAGACTTTGGTCGGATGTGTATCCTTGCTCCTTTTCCAATTCTAACTCATTTTACCTTTCTATTCAGCCTAGACCTCCTTCTTGTTCTTGGCTCTATCATTTTCCTACTCTTAAACTTTTTTTCATCATTGCCATTTGCCGTCTGCGGTTCAATCATACTTTGCTCCCATCCTCTCGGCATCGTTTTGCTCCTTTCCCATCCCCTTATTGTCCTTTGCACTCTGGCGACTGTTCCTTCGTTTGTGATCCTGACCACGTGCTGTTTGAATGTTCCAGTCTTTCCTCCGAGCGTAATATCCTGTACGTTCAGCTGTTAAAGCTGAATTATCCTACTCCATATAATGCTTTTCCTATATCCTAGCTTTGCCGTCATCCAATGTGGTTCCTATTCTTGTCTCTTTTCTGTCATCGATCTCTGACCGGATTAAAATTTAATCTTTAATCTACTCCAATTGTCTTGGGTAGCTGCCCTTAGTCGGCCAAGCCCAAAAAAAAAAAAAAAAAAAAAAAAAAAATTTTATTTTATGTTATCGTAGCTTCTTTATTCATACTAGCCGGTTTTCGTTAAACAAGCGGTAGTGTATAACTACCTAATATTCTCGTATTCGGATGCGCGTTTAATACATCATGTCATCAAAACTGAAAAAAGATACCAAATCCGATATTAGCAAAACTGCAAGCAACAAAATGACCGTGAAGCCGCCAAAAAACAAAGCATTCTCACTTACCAGTTCGACTTTTCCAAATCTACCCAACAATGAGTCAAACACAGACATATCTACAAAATACAATACTACAACTTCCTTCACAGACCTAGGTACTACGTCAAATCCAACAAACCAGCAAACATCATCTGCGTCTTACGCAGGAATTGTCAACAAAGAACCAGTCTTAGACAAAACTCACGCAATTGTGATCCCCACTATCGATGGCGTCCGACAGCTTGAATATGTAGAAAAAATCACTGAATTTGTCAACCCTCAGCAGATTAGAGCAGCCTGCCGCATGTCGAATCAAATATTTTGCATATTTTTCACTTTGAAACAAATCGTGGACAACATAGTCAACCAAAACCGAGTTTTAGCGATTAATAACCAAACGATTAACATCCGTCGCTTAATTAATCCAGCAAAACGCATTATCATCTCCCATGTTTGTCCTAGTATCCCAACCGATGTGTTCGAGGACGAATTAAAAAAACATAATATTATTCCTGTATCGCTCATCATCACAATGCGAGCAGGATTTGTGTCATCTGCTCTAGCCTATATTCTGACAAACAAAAAGCAACTTTATGTGTCCCCGGAGTCAGTTGCGCTTATACCCGACTCCTTAGTAGTCACTCACGATGCCACTACCTACCGGATTTTTTTTAGCGGAAGAAGTCTTAATATGCTACCGATGTAAGCATAAAGGCCACCTAGCAGCCGAATGTCCAGATCTATTAATGGCCGACGATACGACTCAATCTGCAGATGATTGTACAATTCTGCCCTCCACTGAGGGATCTAAAGATGAATCACGAATTGACGTCCAGCCCATCGATAAAGGATATCCCACAATCACTCCGATCCCACCATTCAAACGAACGGTCTGTTCTTCCACCTCTTCCTCATCTATCGAAACAACTTCAAGAAAAATCCCAGAAAAACACATTCCAACAGCTATGAAGCTGAAACCAGCCGAAGACAAAAATGACAATTTAGTGGAAACAATTAAGGTGGCCAAAGAAGAAATGGAGGAAAACGCTGATCGTTATGATGTTACGCCAGAGCAGTTCGAAGACATCATGCTTGCTATTCTCACTGAAACGAATTATGTTGAGGCAGTTAAACAGATGGATATAGATCCTAAAAGAAATTGTCAACTCGTTACCCACCCTGAAGAACTTTATAGTAGGACAGGGAATGAAAAACAAGTTAACCAGGCTTGTTAACGCACTGATTAGTAGCACCTCTGGCTCCGAAACAGATCTAACGAATCATGAGTAAAATCCTGCAGCGGAATATTAATGGTGTATTCTCGCACCTGGCTGGGTTACAAACGCTGATAGCTCAACACTAACCACCAGAGTGATATGCATCCAAGAATCCCATTTGAAACCTAATCAGTGTTTTTCTATTCGTAGTTACAAACCGATTCGATGATACCTCTCACTCAATAGCAGCTGGGGGAGTTTTAACCTTGATACATGATTCTATTCCACAAGTGATTCCGCTTTCAATTACCTCCGATATTCAAGCAGTTACTGTTACAACAGCACTCCCAACAATTCACCGTAAACCCATCACAATATGCAATATCTACATTCCACCAAACCGGCAAACCTCACTATACGACTTTGAAGAAATTATAAATCAGCTACCAGAGCCGTTTATTCTTCTTGGCGATTTCAATGCACACAGTTATACGCGGGGCTCCAGATATCAGAATTCCAGAGGAAATCAAATTAATAACCTACTTATCAGTAACCATAACATCGCTTTAATAAACAAAGGGGATCAACCAACTCGCATTGATGCAAAAACAGGGCGATTTTTGTCAATCGATCTTACGCTAATCTCCGTCGATCTTATCGATCAAATTGACTGGCAAAGCTACACAGATCTTTGCGATAGCGACCACTACCCCATCTTCCTGGTATACAACGTACCCAGCTTTCAATCGTCGCGGTGTCGAAAATGGAAACATAAAGGAAGCTAATTGGCCAAGATTCACCGAGGGCACCGAAATCCACTTCAGACATTTCGACGATGTAGAAGATGTCGAATTTTTAACAAAAAAAAATCACTGAAGCTGGACGTCTAGCTATACCCTTGTACTCGTCCAGTCCGTCGTCAAATAACCGGTTTCCTTGGTGGAACGATAATATTGCAAAGGCAATAAATCTCCGTAAAAAGACACTGAGAGTACTAAAAAGGCACAACTTAATAACAGACCTTATTAATTATCGCAAACGACGTGCACATGCACGTTCTCTCATCAGAGCAGCTAAAAGAAAGTGCTGGCAAGATTTTACATCATCTATTAATCAGCATGTACCCATTTCCGCTGTGTGGAAGAAAATCCATCTGATCAATGGGAAAAAACTATAAGGAAACTATCTCCGCTTTATTCAAAGACGGTTTACTTATTACCAACATTAACGAAATGGCCGACATGTTAGCTTCCCATTTCTCCGCCGTACTCTAATTTGAACTATTGCGAAGAATTTATGCGTTATAAACAAAGGACAGAAGCCATTCCATTGAGCTTCAGTTCCAGTAACAAGGAAGAGTACAATTGTCCCATATCGCTAAGGGAACTAGAACATTGTATCCAATATTATATCCATGATTCCTCGCCAGGTCCGGACAACGTTCATCCTGTTATGTTAAAATATCTACATTTGTCGGCTAAAGTATATTTATTACATATCCTGAACAGATTGTGGAATGAGGGAATATTCCCTACGAGATGGAAAATAGCCGTAGTAATCCCAATATTAAGAAAAGTAAAAACCGAAGCAACTAGCTACCGGCCTATCGCGTTAACAAGTACTCCGGGCAAACTATTGGAAAAAATCGTTCAAAAAAGGTTAATCTGGACCCTTGAAATGAACAACATATTTAGTCTTCACCAATATGGATTCCGCAAATACCGCTCAGCAATTCAAGCCATCGTAAATCTCCAACTCAAGGTTCAGAAGGCATTTACTAATCGTGCGCACTTATATGCTGCCTTTTTTGATCTTCAAAAAGCGTATGATACGGTATGGAGATATCAGGCCCTTACGAGCCTGTATAAAGCAGGAATCCGTGGTCGCACGGCCAGTTTTATCCAAAGCTTTCTAACAAACAGGCAAATCAGAGTTCGGTTAGGGGGAACTTTTTCACAGCTGTTTTCCATGGAAAATGGGGTGCCTCGGGGATGTGTCCTTAGCGTAACACTTTTTCTATTAGTCATCAGTGACATTCAGCTAGCCGTCTGAGCGCCCGTACAGTTTAGTCTGTTTGCGGATGATTTGACGATAACATTTCAATCCTTTTCACCTACCAGAGCAAGCGAAGTCATGCAACGATGCATTAACGATCTCTCCGAATGGGCGTCTGCGCGAGACTTCAAATTCTCTGCGGAAAAGATAACATGTGTAGATTTTCATCGGACCACTAAATACTGTCAACGGCCTCGAATTTTCCTGAACAGCTTAGAACTGCATTTTCAAGAGGAGGTACGCTACTTTGGAGTAACAGTCGATAGCAAGTTCCTATGGAACGCACATATCAAGGATCTCAAGAGGACATACATTAAAGTTCTCGGTATATTAAAGCGGATCAATAATAAAAGTAACGGAGGCGACCGGAAAATGTTATTACTGCTATATCAATCGCTAATCCGGTCTAGATTAGAATACGGTTGCCAAGCGTTCAGTTCGGCGGCTCGGGGTTTATTATCATCCTTAGATTCTATCCAGCATTCAGCCATCCGAATAGCCACTAGAGCCTTTTGCACCAGTTCCACAGCCAGTTTTAATTGTGAATCCGGACAGCTGCCCCTATATTTCAGAAGGGAGACCCTAACGGCTAACTTTCTGACTTCCACTCTTGTCAATTCAAACCTCCCGATCAATGAGCTCCTTTTCAACTCCCAGCAACAAAGTCAGACTACTCTGCGTGTTCCTAACTGTGCTACTAACATCAAAAATAAGTTCGAATCTCGTTTTCCTCAAATTAGAAAATTTATTCTCAATCCTCCCCTTTCTCCAGTGTACACTAACCCTCCTCCTTGGCTTTTCCTAACCCCAGATATCAATCTTAACTTAATCCATCTACCCAAATCCATATATCCCGACTACATCCTTCATCAACACATTACTTTCGAAACTGTCAAATACGCTGACTACATCTTCTGCTTTACGGATGGCTCAAAATCTACTGGCCATGTTGGATCAGCCTTTTTTGTCCCTCCTACCACCCATCGCTTCCGGTTTCCGAAATCCTGCTCTGTATTTTCGGCTGAATCTTTCGCCATCTTCAAGTGTCTTAAGTTCCTCTCCACCGCTAAGCCTCTTTCTAAATACTTCATCCTTACTGATTCATTCAGTGTTCTAATGGGCGCTTACAACTTTTACGCAGATAATGCAGTTGTACAATGCATTCTTCTCCTTCACGATCTCCTTATTCGATCCTAAATTTCTATATCTTTCATGTGGAACCCCAGCCATATTGGTTTCCCTGGCTATCGACGGAGCTGCTAGGGAGGCATCCCTGCTTCCATCCATATCCCCGTACTGATATGAAATCCTTCTTGAAATCCCTTATAATTAAATCCTGGGAACAAGTATGGAGTTCTAGTCAACAAAAAAACCTTTTCCTTGTTATCCTTTAGCTCAGATCCCCCTTCCATTCCGTTCAAGGAAGAAAAATATTATTCTTACCAGACTTAGGATTCCCCACTTCTGCCTGACCCATTCGTATCTCCTACAACGCGCCGATCCCCCTCTTTGTCGCTTTTGCCAAAGAACACAGTTTTCCATTCCTTATTTACTAACATCTTGTCATTTCCTTATAGCACTTAGAGCACAGCATGGCCTCCCCCCTTCCTTACCATAACTCCTAGCTGATTCTCCGTTTAATATTTGCAGTGCGTTCCAATTCCTTCATTCCTTTAACCTCCTAAATTCAATTTAGTATCCCTTCCGTTCCGCAGTCGCGTATGGCCCGTTTGAGCAGCCGGGGCCTGTACCTTCTAATGTAATAATAATAATAATAATAATAATAATAATAATAATAATAATAATAATATTAATAATAATAATAATAAAAATGATGAATGATTGACTCCATTTTCAATAGCCTGAGAAAAACAACGATGCTCGGCGGCTTTTAAGGATGTTTGTTGAAGAACAGGTATCTGTTTATTTTTATTTATTTTTTTTTTTGAAGCTCTATCCTCCTCCACCGAAAATGTCCGTGAATGATATATATGAAAATTCGGAAAACTTATTTAAATAAATAGGAAAAATACGAAGAAAATCTTGTCAAAATATTTCATTAGGTGCGCCATTGCAGTGCAAAATAAATTTCGATAACTCATTAAAATTATCGCTCTATTAGTAAATGTATGCTAAAAAAATAAAAGCAACATGTCGCAAATTAAAAAAACAATAATGCGTTTAATAAAATTTAATCTGTTGACATTTTAAAATATAATTTACGATATTGTTTACTCGTTAAGTAATGTTTCCAAATGGCATCATCCGCTTTATTTGAAATTGTTATTTAAACTTTGATAAAATATGACTCCCAAGAATCAGGACTGAACAAAACACGTAATTATAACGGATAAAATGGCTAAACCCTAAAATGGAAGAGTATATTCAATTTACGTAAACACCATTATGTATGAGGAAATCTTTTTTTAAAAGCTGTGATTAAAATTAATTTTCAATCCATGAAGGAAAATAGAAAAAGTGATTTGTTACGTTAGACGTGATGGAAAGTAGTGGTAATTGTATATTATTTGTTTTATTACGTTGAAATAAATGTATTTATTAAAAGTAAAATCACATATCGACATGTTTCAGAGCAACTACGTGATTTTACAGAGATGGTGCGTGTCCGTTTACTTCCGTGTTTAATTAACTTACCTAAATCGACTGCTACCTTTAGATTATTTTCTAAAAGTGAAGCTAACGATCGATTCCGTATTATAATTTAGTTATGTACGAAAAAATTGATATAATGTTTGCGGAAATACGAAATACAACAAATACAAATACGAATTATAAAAATGTAAATTTTAAAAAATGAATGAAAAATTTAAAAATGTTATAAACGATTACAAATTATTGGCGATAAATTTGAAAGTTATCTTTTTCGAAATTGAAATTATCTCTTTATTTTGATGTTCGCATATTTCGAGGTAATTTTACGTTCAATGCACACCCATCAGTAAAAATAAATGTTCGCAGTAGTGTTTCCTTTAACTCGGAATAATGTTTCTAAAAGTACATATATTTCGTCACGTTTGTGTTATGCGTTATTATTTGTTCATCACGATAAAACCGATATATGTTTACTAAAAATGAAATATCACACACCGGCGTCTGTATTTAAACCATCAATATAAAATTATAAATAAACATTAAAATTTCAATTGTACCACCTCGAAAATGTATTCTTTCGAAGAAACATGTCGCTAAGTTCTTCCCTTTTTAATAAATACAAGTATTTATTGTAGTAAAAAAATAATTTATAACATTACAGGCACCGTTAGTAATCAAACGGAGATGTTTCTTTTTAAAATTGTATCTAAGTTCGTCAGCTGTGGGAAAAAAATGTACGTAGTGACGACTTCTTTGGAATATTCTCAAATCCGGATACCAAGTACTTCACGAGAGAACTGTGAAGTGTATCACGGTATTCTAAAGAACGTTGGAGCGAAATATGGCAAATGCTGCCGCCGTGTGTGATTCCGTCTGTGCTTACGTAAGCATTTTATAAATTTGCAGCGACAATTTAAGCTTTAAAATTAAAGTATTTTCGACAAGTCGCTTCGGCTCCCAGCTTTCCTGAATACTCAACGTCAAACCGGCTTTCTCGATCCTCTCTAGATTATAGCACTGTGAACGTTAATTTATATACGTGTCAATTACCCCTTGTGAAACCTATTTTGCTTAACAAATTTTTTACTGCCCGAAATTCGGTCCTTTCGAAGAAAATTTCGTCGTTAAAGATTTTCCTCGCACTCGGTTACGAAAGGGAACAATGATAAAGGGAAACGAAAAACTTAATTCCGGAAAATTACTCAAGCGCGGTGTAATACGAAATGATTGTTAGTTTAGATAATTCAATGATCCCCTTCTCGCTGGTTTGACATAAATCTTTCAGTTTGCTTTTACTTTATCGAGTGTTCCATTTAATGTATTCTAACTAGTGGAAAAATAATATATTGCACGCGTATACGCTAAGCTGTCAGTTTTTGACAGGAGCGGATTGTAATTTGCTAAAAAAGAAGGGGTTAAAAAATACTAATCAAAATCTCGACGGGGGTTGTGCGTGTGTGGGAAGAATGATGTATTTGCCGGCAATGGAGCGAGATGAAACAAATAAACTGAGCGTGTATCGAGTTCTAAATTTGCTATCGAAACGAAGTGTATATATTAAAAACACACGCATACACACACATATTATATATCCATCTATCTTGTACACGCTTATATACACGTATAAGATAAACATAAGTATGTATGTAGTTAGAGCGAAGAACGAATGAGCTCGGTGTATACCTGATTATATATACCTAATATGTCTTTATATTCCCGAGAGAGATTACACAGGAAGACTCATTACAAAATAATACCACCGTTCTAGTTCATCCGATTCATTTTCATCCGACTGAACTACAGATCACTGCACGCGAACAATATAAAAATTCGTTAATTTTTCCTGCATATCAAATATCTCGTATACATTTAATATATATATATATATGTATATGTGTGTGTATACGTATAAATCTTTATTAGTAAAACCGTCATTTTGTTGTGGCTGGTCTTCAATTATCTCGCTTTTACATTTTCACGAATTATTTCCTCAAACTATAATTCCTCCAATTGTATTAAATGACTTTAAGTAAAATAGTCTGACTCAAAAAATGATGAAAGACAATAAATACAACAACAGAACTTAACTTTACATTCATAAAATTAAATTCATATTAATTAAAAAATTCTGTAACAATATTTAAAAGAGATTTATTTTATTTGGTGAAGAACGACCATAGTCAATTGAAATCGATTCTTCTATAATAATTATAGAAAAGTCAAGTATTTTGGGGTCCACACGATCATCCCATAATGAAGTCGGAAAAAGTATAATTATAAAGATACGTTATGCAGCGATGAATTTAGGGCAGAGTTGGCTACCTGACTTTCACAATTTTGAGAAATTTGAATTTGCATTGTAAAGAATTACTTTAAAACGTTATTTCCGGATTAAGTTAAACCGGAAATACATTGTGCCTTTCTCAGATGAGACATTTCTTATTAATTTTTAAAACAACTTCGCTATTTTCTCATTTCGATACGTTTGTTTTTAAAATATTAAGTAAAATAAAGTAAAGTAAGTTCCATACCCTTGACGGGGCGTCGAGGATTTTGAAGTTAAGGTTCACAATGTGGCACTAATGAGAGTAGGAGGACCACTTCCTTTTTCTCGACCACCTCTACTTTCCCAGATTTTTCTGGTACCAATTACTTTAGGCTGAGTAAACCTGGGAGCGACTTGGATCCGGAATGAAACAAGTCTCGAATCCGTGACTTCTAATTTGGTAGTCAAGCAGCTTAACCACTAGGCTACCGTGACGTGCGTATATAATGTCTCCGTTTCTCTAAATTAATTACTCACGAGCATTTTTAAATGCCGAAAGGAGCTTAAGTAAAATAACTTCAAAATTTTTTCTTTAAATAATTATTCTCATCGTGAGACTTTTTTTTTTTTTTTTTTTATAAACCGCCACTCGTTTCATTATAATTTAATTATTTTTAAGAAAATGAATAGTAAATTAATATATTTCAACCGGATTCACGGAAGGTTGTTCCAAGTGGTTTCAATTCAGAAATATAAGGAGAAATAGTTGATTGTTCCTGGCAGTGTTTTTCACTTTTTACTGTAAGATCGGTAGACTTTTAACTGGTGTCTAAACTGCAATTTAGTCGACGAAGATTTTTCTAATTGGAAATACGCAAAGGAAAGATTAATTTAGTATGAAATGTCCAAGAATCAAGTACACGTAGTTGTTAGTTTGAAAAAAAAAAAAGTTGGAGTAATGTTAAAATAGAAATGTTGAAGACAAAAGTTGTAAATTTGGTAAATACGAAACTGACATAGTACCGACGCTGTTAAAATATTCTATGAAAACTGATAAAAAAAAAAAAAAAAAGAGAGAATAAATCATTCGAACTTTTTATACTCTATAGCAATATGAAAACGAACTAAAAGGTATATTTTTCAGTACCGAAATTTATACATATCGATGATGGTAACTCTAATTGTACTGGAAATCGATTGTCTTTAACATTAAAAATTATTAAAAACAGACTAAATACACTAGTATGTTTGAAGAACGTTTAGTTTTATGTATCTCAGTATGAAAAATAATTTGTTGCGTAGTTTGAATTCCAAAACAAATGTAAAACACAGCTCTAGTTGTTTTTTAAAATTCGGTATCGTATGATTACTGAGGGGAAGAAATGGGGACAGATAAAATTTAAATAAACAATAGATTAGTTCTAGAAAAGTTGCGAATATGTAAAAAATAGGATAAGTTGTAACAAAATATTTGCTCGACGATAAATATACATATATATGTATGTATATAATATAAGTAGTATGGTATAGAAATTATTAGATATAAGGAAATTCGTCGATAATATAGCTTGACGAGAAAATGTGTAAATAGCGATAAATATATACATTTTCAAAAAGTAAAGTAAAGTAAAGCAAGCAGGGAGTCGAGGATTGTGAAGTTAAGGTTCAGAAGAAACGTATTTTCCATCCTCCAAAAAAAAAAAAAAAAAAAACTTTTAAACTATAGAAAATCAACAATCTTGGACTTTGTGATCCTTACCCCACACCTCCTAATGGCGCGCTCCCTCGTCTAACAAAAATCCTATTAGACTCCAACATCGACCTCCAACACTTCAAAAACCGCAATACACCACCTCCTCTTCCACCCTGGGCTACCCTACCAGCTGAAATCGATTATTCCCTTGTACATTTCTCCAGGGGAAAAATCTCCTCCTCCCTCCTCTGCACCAGAATCTTCGCAACCCTTAAAAAATATTCAAATCACCAAGCCTACTTCACTGACGGCGCGAAATCATGCCCTGTTTCCGAATCGTCTCCTACTGCTTGTTCCTTTCACTCTAACCTAGTTTCGTCGTCCGCCCGCCTCCATGACCGCTGTTCCGTTCTCGATGCCGAACTTTATGCCATTTTCCTAGCCCTCGAATCCACAGTTAAATCCCCTCCACCCAACAGCCGCATTTTGATTGTATTTGATTCACTAGCAGCTTTGGAGTCCCTTCCCCAACAATCCCCATCGAATTACATAACCAACTCTATACAATCCCTAATCCTAAAATTAAGATCATCCTCCCACCAAATTACTTTCTTATGGGTGCCAAGCCACACCGGACTTAGGGGTAATTACTTAGCTGACATCGCTGCTAAGTCAACACTGTCGTGCCCCATACCCTGTTCCCCTCCTCTTCCCACCGACATAGTAAAATCTATAAAAATTCTTGTGCAATCCCAATGGAAGCAAGATTGGCTCACTAGACAATCTTGCTTTCTAAGAGAGATAAAACACGGAATTGACCCTTGGTTCCCTCCTTCTGACCTCCCCAGAACCCACTTTGTGGCTATGGCAAGACTCCGCATTGGTCATATTTCGCTGACTCATGATCATCTTCTACTTAATTGCGAGCCCCCTTTCGAATGCCCCTTTTGCTCCCTTCCTCCCTCTCCTACAGTAAAACACCTGCTCCTGGAGTGCCCATCCTTCGCGCTCCAGCGCGCCCAGCACCGGATATCGTCTTTGCAGTCGTCTTTGGCCAACTCGCCTTTGAACATTGCAGACACTATTCGGTTTCTTCATACAACTAACCTATTTCCAACCATTTAACTCTCCGATTGCCATAGTGTCGTAATAGCCCCGGCAGCTGTACACGACACTTAAAAAAAAAACAATTGACATAAAGTCTTGGTTTCTTTGTTTCTGAATGTTATCAGTGCGATAAGTTGTTGTCTCTCCGCGTTATTGTTAATTCGAAACGCCGATTGTTATCTCTAATCAGCTTACTCGATGAGATCGTTATAATTTATTTAACTGCGGTGTATTTATTCTATTTATCTAATCTGACACAATAGCTTCGTTACATTATTTTCCGTTTTCTAGGTTTTAATTTTATTTGTTCATATCTCATAGCCGCCTTTTCATTTGTATTTGCAATCTTCCATTTATGTGTTTAGATTTAATTTGTCGGGTGCAATAAACCCACTCCGCCTCCTCCTCACGATATTTCTCCTCACACCTCCGCGCTAACCTTTCTAATATTCATATCTCCAACATAGCTCACCTTCCTCTTAAATCATCTTCCCTATACTTTGCAGACGATATCGTTATATATTCCACCTCTAGGTCCATTTCAGAAGCTAATGCTGACCTCAACGATTCCCTGATTACTTTAGAAGCCGCTCTTTCCAATATTTGTCTTTCCATCTCTCCCGCTAAGTCTTCATGTGTTGTTTTTACTTTACGTCCTTACAATCTATCTTCAATAATCCTGTCCGTAAAATAATTGTGCTATCTCTCTTGTCTCATCTTTTCAGGAACATATAAAATACTTATTCAAATCCGTTTCTAAAAGGCTAAACCTCCTCAAAGCTCTTTCCTCGTGCCGTTGGGGGGGTCCTTGTATTCTTATAATCCTGTTTAAATCTATTATCCTTTCGAAGTTAGATTATTGATCCTTCTTGTATGGTAGTACTTCCTACACAACTCTTTCCAAACTGTACAACTGCCGCTTCTCTCCTAGGAAAATCCCTATTCTTTTTCATATATCCAAACGACTTAATCAATTCGCTCCTTACGTTTTCTCTTATAACAAACTCCCTTACTTCACGCTTAATTACTCCAATTTCCTGTATACGCCTAAGAAATACTCTCTTTCCACCTTTCACAAGAACCTGCCGGCTCATGTAGTCCGACAGGAATATAACCATGTCATGCAATCCTTATGTCCTTTCCACACTGTTTTCTTTACTGATGGCTCCAAAACAACGGACGATACGGGAGCTGCCTTTTTGGTCCCATCACTCAACTATTTTGAATCTTATAAACTGCCTTCCTTCTGCTCCATATTCATCGCGGAGTCCTCTGTAATTCTTCGTGCTATCCAATACATCTCTTCCAACAACAGCTCCAATAAATTTCTGATAGTCTCAGATTCAAAAGTTGTTCTACTGTCTATCGCCTCTCCTCTTCCTCGTCATTCCTCAGATTTCATAATTCTCCTGATTCGTTCTCTTGTCACTAGATTGTATAGCGTTCATTCTATTTAAATCGATTTCTTTTGGTCTCCCAGTCATGTTGGCATTAAGGGCAATGAATTGGTTAATTCATTAGCTCGATCTGCCGTTCAGACTGGTCAATTTCTATCCAAATTTTCTTCTTGCAATCCTAACATTCTTTCTAGGAATTTCCATCGTAGGCGATGGCACGATATTTATTTTCTTTTATTCTCGAATTCTGAATCCTTCTATCTTAGTATCCAAACCTATCCTCCCCCGTACCCTCGGTATTATGACTTCCCTCATCTCTCGCGCTTCCTTATCTCTTCCATTTGCAGGCTTTGTCTAGATCATAGTCGTCTTCCGACATCTTCTTTTCGCTTTTTTATGTCCTCTTCCCCTATTTGTTCCTTCCATCCGGATGATTCTGATCCAATCTGTGACACAAATCACATCTTCTTTGAATGCGCGTCTGTATCTATAGAACACTCTCGCTTCTATAGTCAACTTCTGAAACTCCGTTTGCCTACTCCATACAGTGCTTCCTTTATTTTTTCACTTCCATTCCCGGCAATCATTCCTATTATAGCGTCCTTCATAGTTTCTATTTCCAGTAATATTCAATTTTAATTAGTTTCTCCCTCTCTCTCATTAACACAACATAATGCTGGGTAATGCTCTCGACTGGCGACCCCCCCCCCCCCCCCCCCCCAAAGAAAAAAAAGTCTTTCTGCCTCTTGTAGAATACTCCGCCATAAATCGATTACGAGTTGGTCGCACCATAATCTCCCAGAATTTCATATTTAAGAGAACATGTTCTCCACCGGCATGCCTGTTTTATTTTGCGTCTTCCGATCTCTTCGTAGAGCATTTTATTAAAATGAATTTATTACCACAACAGCAAACCACAATAGTTGGGCAAAAATTTAAAATTTAAATATAAATAATATTTCCAGTAGCGACTATTTAAAATTCTGTTCCTGGATTCTTGATTTCTCTGTAAAATCTAATAGAAAACACTTAAATCTCCACATTGCGTACAATCAGGCTAGGGACGCGACTTATATATTTAAATCTTTTTATAGAGATTTAGTGATCTGTGTAATGCAACAGCAAACGAGACGTGCTTGAAATTAATAAAACGTTAACTTATATTTATATTTACCACAGTAATCACTTTATTTAAATAATTTAATTTACACCTATATTTACTATAATAATCATTTTATTAAAAATATTTACCGTAGTAAACATTTTATTTAAATTTTTATTTGTAATTCAAATTTATCATGGTAATGATTTTATTTAAAATTTTATTGACATCATCATCATCGTTATTTTGTGCCGACCGTGTCGATTCATCAATTGAGCGATATATTCTTTCCAGCCTATACGGTTTTCTGGTTTCCTTTTATTTCCGCGAATCGGTTCTTTACACAAACTTCGTATCATTATTTATCATAGTAAATATTTTATTCTAATTCATTTTTTATCAAGTGTATTTTACTTTTCTAATTTCTATACTTCATTGACAAAAACTCCAATAGCTCGGCTAAATCACACCAGAAACATAAATTATTGACTAAAATCTTATCAGTCGATCTACTGCTGAAAACTGGAACGAAATCGGTAGTTTGTGACATTAGACAGTCAAACAAATTTTCCAATTTTCCTTTATATATATATAAATTACAACGTAATTCTCAGGCTACCCCCATTAGAAAAAATGTCCCATTTTCATGTAACGAAAAATGTCCCAAAAATATGTCCTAATTTTATGTAACGTTTGTTATATTTTATTGGATTTTTGTGATTATGTTAATATATTCATATGGACCGATTTAGAATTACGTTGTAAATTTTGATAATTTTATACAAAATATAGAAGAGAAAGAGACAGAAATATAAGCAAGAGGGGTCAAGGGGCACAGCCCTTGCTAGGCCAAAATGGCCGAGTATATATATATATATATATGTAGATAGATATAGAGATATTTTATATTATAGATGCAGATTACGATTCGTAGAAAACTTTTCATAATTAAAACCTGAATTAGAATAAATGTATATATGTAATATAGGGAAAGAAAGAGAATAATAACATGTAATACCGGCGGCATTATAAAAGTAATTATCAGAGAAAAAAATTTAAAAATGAATTTTTGATTTTTAGAATCAAAACTACTAGCATCTACTGTTCTAATGCTATCATTTCTTTGGTATTGATTTTAGTATTTACAAAAAAAAATCGGGTTTTAACTGTAAATTAATCGAAAACAGCAGCTAACTGTGATGCAGTTTTACTGAATGATATGTAATTAAAAGTTACAAAAGTCTGTAGAATTAAAAATGTATAATTTGTACTTACAACCTGCTAAATTTACTCTCTTGATTAATGCTATGTCATACCTAGCCTATAGCTTGAATATTGTCGTGAAGGATAACTAACGGAAGAAGTAAAGGTCGTCAACTAATGACAAATATCTTGAGCATTTCGGTCACTCGAGCTAATGAATTTCACTATACTTTCCAGTATCCAGAAAATTCTACGTAACAACGCTTTACTCTGTCGCGATTCGACGGTTATTATGTGTTTTTCAGTTGTATAACGAAACTATTTTATTCGCTACCTGTAGGAGGATAGTGAAAAATTTGAGGAAATGTTCCATCGAAATGGAACACAAGGCGCACAGACAACGAAAACACATTAAATTTTAATCGTGTTTTCTCTTTCCGGGCTGGCACATTAGATCGACAAAAGTCATTAATATATTTCATCGTCAGCATGAGAACAATTACAGATAATAGTAGCGATACGGGCAAGACAAATTAGCGAAAAAACGGTCGTATATCACCGTTGAAATTTTCTCTTGAACAGATAAGTTAAATTACGACATATATCGTATGAGCATTTTTGAAATATACATTACCCAGCTTTACACACCAGCTAATATACCATTTTATATGGTATATTGTAGACGTGGCGAGTGATTTAGTGTTTTTCCTGTACTTACACTTTTAATCTCTCTTGTTTTCGTTGCTTTTTTTTTGTTTTTTTTTTTGTAACTATATTTAAACAGATCACAAAACATAAAATAAACGCATAATAATATAAAAATATCAAAATTTTGCCGACTAGTTTCAGAGATGTAACACCATAATTGTGACATTGTTAGTAAAGTAATATAAAGCGAAAATAAATATTAAAAGCACGATAGTACAAAAGGCATATTTCGATATATAAAAGTCAATAATATTACAAATGAAAGTCATTTATTAAAATTAAAAATAATCGTTTAAAATTATTAGTTGTTTGATACATTCATTAACGGACTATTATTTGGTAATTGTGTATTTAATATATTAGTGTTGGTTCAAGTTTATCTGGTATACAATTCGAGCAAACAGTTTATAGAGGGCCGATAATAAACTTATTGCTCCATAATTTTTCTAATTTTCTATATCTCTTTTCTTATATATCAGGATTGTAATCGAGTTTTTCCAATCGTTCGGTACGGTTTTCTCTTCTAGACACATCTGTTGTATAATTGTAGTAATTCGTACATTATAATTTCTTCGCTCGGTTTTATATTATTTCAGGAAAAATTTCATCCATTCCGGGAGCTCTCTTTGATTTCATTTGTTTTACAGTGACAAGAGGACGTGTGTTCAAACAAGTACTTGAAAGTCACAATGTCAACTATATATCAACAGGGGAACCAACTTATTGGCCAACCGATAATCGTAAGATACCGGATCTTTTAGATTTCTTCATTACAAAAGGAACCGCTAGTTATTATACAAATATAAATTCTTCCTTCGATCTCTTTTCAGATCACTCTTCTATTATTTTAACCTTCGGTGATTCGGTTATATGCAGAGAGGAGCAAATACATTTATATAACCACAAAACAGACTGGGAATCATTTAGAGATCATTTGGATACAAAGTTAAACTTAAAAATTCCTTTAAAAAGCCCAACTGACGTCGAGAATGCCGTACGGTACCTAACAAACGAAATACAAATAGCAGCTACCTTAAGCACTCCTGTTCTTAAATGTAAAAAAAGTAATAAAAATTATCCAATATCAGTCCGGAAACTTGTCTTAGAAAAGAGAAAGCTTAGAAGAAGGTGGTTCCAATCGGGAAACCCTTCGGATAAAAAGTTGTTTAATAACAAAATAAAAGAATTAAAAAAACTTTTAGAAGAAATCAAAAATAAAACGCTCAATAATTATTTAACTAAACTATCACCCTTAGCAATTGATGATTATTCCTTGTGGAAGTGTACCAAAAATATTAGGCAACCGAATAAACATGTTCCTCCGATGAAACATGGTGACGGGTCATGGGCGAAAGATCATAAACAGAAGTCGAATTTATTTGCCGAGTACTTGGCAACCGTGTTTAAGCCAAACATACAGACAAACACGGACAGGGAAATACATGAATTTATAACCAGTCCATGTGGACCATCTTTAGCAATAAAATCAGCCTCTCCTCACGAGGTTGGGTGTCTGCTTAAAACGCTGAAAAAGAAGAAAAGCCCAGGTTTCGACTTAATAAGCGCTGAATTATTAAATAAACTTCCGCGGAAAGCTATAGTACTGCTCACTTCTATATGTAACGCAGTATTTCGCATACAATACTTTCCGGTACAATGGAAGTTTGCGCAAATCGTAATGATTCCGAAACCTGGTAAAGATCCCTACTCTGTAACGTCTTATCGTCCGATTTCCTTGTTGCCTGTTTTATCGAAGGTAATGGAAAAATTAATATTAAAAAGGTTACAGCCTTATATACAGTCAACTGATGTAATTCCGCAACATCAGTTTGGCTTTTTAAAACATCATTCCACGATTGATCAATTGCATAGGGTGGTTAGTGTAATTGAAAATAGTTTAGAAACTAAAAAAGTATGTACTGCGGTATTTCTCGACGTTCAACAGGCTTTTGATAAAGTCTGGCACGATGGTTTATTATACAAATTAAAATGTTTGTTCCCGAGTAACCTTTACCTGTTGCTAAAATCATACCTCGAAGATCGTCATTTTCAAGTACGTTACGAACATACCTACTCAGAAATACATCCAGTTTTAGCAGGCGTTCCTCAGGGTTCAGTGTTGGGCCCCACGCTGTACTTGTTATACACAGCAGATTTTCCTGCGACAGAGAATGTGCAGATGGCTACATTTGCGGACGACACGGCACTACTGTCATCACATGAAGATCCGAAGAAAGCTAGCAACAATCTACAAAATGCTCTTACGAAGGCTGAAACATGGTTTAAAAAATGGAAAATCGGGATAAACGAAAGCAAATCGGTGAATATCCATTTTACTAACCGAAAAGTTGAAGTCCCACCCGTTAAGATCAATAACATAGATCTTCCTGTACGAGCAACGGTCAGGTATTTAGGTTTGCACTTAGACAGCCGATTGACATGGAAACACCATATACAGGTTAAAAAGAAAGAATTAGATATCCGGGTTAAAAAAATGTACTGGCTGATAGGGAGAAACAGTGTACTGACAACGGACAACAAACGTCTAATATACACAACTATTTTGAAACCCATCTGGACATACGGGGTTCAACTTTGGGGTTGCGCTAAACCGTCAAACCTGAAGGTAATACAGACTTCCCAGAATAAGATCCTTCGGTTGATAACCAAGGCACCCTGGTATGTTACTAATCTAACCTTACATCGAGATTTGTGTATAGATTATGTGGCTGATGTCATCAAAGTTCACGCTAAAAGACACGCAGACAGACTCGATTCTCATCCGAACACTCTTGCTAGAGAATTGCTCGATGTTACCGATAATGTAAGAAGACTGAAACGCCAGAAACCGCAGGACCTTGTTTAAGGTAGGGGTAATCGGGTAGGTGCCATTGGGTACTCCTCCCTTCATGTTTAAGTTCATTCACACGTATTACTAAATGTCCTTGATGGACAGCTCGTAATAGTGTATAAATATAAAAAAAAAAAAAAAAAAAAAAAAAAAAAAATTTGTTTTACAGTGTATCTCGCTTCTGCTTTCAATATAATTAGTATTTCTTTGTCTACATCGGTGTTTAAACTGTTATCGGTACTGGCGTTATTTCCCATTTTTTCATCTTTATTATCATACAATGATTTGTAGCAGTCATGTACCCTACATTCTCCACCCGATTGATCTCTTACTTCTCTCTATGTTTCATTGTATACAGATATTTTATCTGATGCTTGGTTTCTTTTAAATTTCTTCGTAATATCAACACTTTATTTTTTTCTATTATTTCTGTTATTTTTGAATTTTCATATTCTATTTTGTTTTGTTTAATTTTTCTTCTTATTATTTTGTCGGACCAAACGGTAAAGTAAAAACGAAAATTAACTATATACCGTCCTCAAACATCAACATTATCAAAAAAAACCTCGATGGACTAAATAGTGTAGGAACAGCAAGTGACCATCAATTAATTGTAAGGTAGTCTTTAACGAAAATCTAGACGATTTAAACATTTTAAAAAAATAAATGAAAATGTAAACATCGAAATGATTCATAATTGGAAGGATGAGTATAACAGAAGATTAAACATGAAACTGGAGTGATTGAAAAATTCAACAAAAAGAATAACACTAGACGAATGAACATAGGAATTAATAAAAACAATAAGAGAAGAAAGTATTAATATAACTGCGCATAAAACAAGATGGAAAAGAAAACTCACCGAATGTGCTAAACAACTAGTAGAGAGGCGGAAGGATATAAATTAAAAAGGCAGGTATTCTATAGAACATGTCGAAATTAATGAAATAATAAGAAAAATAATAATATTTATATTTAGTTGACTAAATTGCACAGGTTCGTTTTCTTTGTCAGAATGAATGTAAAGTTTAGCTTTTTAATTAATTTTAGGCTTACAGCTTTATTCAAGGGCTCTATCGAAAAGAGAAAGAAGAATGTTATCATATGAGAATATATGCTTCTATGTCAGTGGTTTTGCTATGGGACGTACTCAAGTAGATTTAAATTTTATTACTTAAGGTTTTGATGTCTATTCACCGCTTTTACTAGCAAAAACACAAGCGTGCAGTCGGTACTTAAACGTTTTTAGCAAATTTCACTTTGTACATTTGCCTAAATCAATTAGATCTTGTAATTTAAATCTGAGCCATTTTCGGATAAAATAGAAGGCGATTTCTTTTCATTTTTAAACCGATTTTTCTGCCATGGAAATGTAAGCAAGTGAAATTAATTTTTTTTTAATTGAAATAAATGTCTTTATATAATTTTTTATAATACTGATTCTGCGTGTCGCAAAATTTTTATCGACAGATAGAACGCTTGATAAAAAAAACTTTATACACTTGTTGGATTTTTTAAATTACTAGAAATAAAACTACGTTCCTTTCTTATACTACTAGAAAAAAATGTCAATATTTTACAGTAAATACATCTTTTTTTTTTTTTTTTTTTGATTTAATTATATCGTCACGTCGATGTAGACCGTAGTGTCATTTTTTTAAAAAAGAAATAAAGCGGAACAGATTATCTTTTTTAATAATAATATTAAAAAGTGGAAAATTAAATATATTTTTTTTTCTCCAAAAAAAAAAAACTTTTTAGTTAAGATTACAGTAACTAGTGAAAAAACAAATTTTGAACAATTAATAAACTACAGTCAAAACGAAAGAAATATTTTTCAAAAAATATACTTTTTAAATGCGTTGAAAAAAAAAAATTTTCTCGAATGATGATAAAAAAGTAGTTGCTAAACAGTAACATAAAAACGAGTGGGGTTTTAGTTTTATACTCGTACATTTAGCGTCTTATATTTTTATATTATGGTTCAGCAACTCCTTTTCAAATTATTCGTTTATTTATTTATTTAGTGACAACAAAAAGGTGACAAAAACAAAAAAAAATAATAAGCTTATATCGGTTCTTTCGACCGCTCCTCGAACTATATGTAACTGGAGACTACTAAGTAAGTAAAGTGAGTTCCATACCCTTGACAGGACGTCGGGATTGTGAAGTTAAGGTTCACAATGTACTAAGCCCAACGGCACTAATGAGAGTAGGGGGGCCAGTTCCTTTCTCTCGGCCGCCTTTACTTTCCCAGATTTCTCTGGTACCCAATTATTTCAGGCTGGGTAAGCTTGGGAGCGAGTTGGATTCGGGACGAGACAAGTCTCGAACCCGTGACCTCCGACTTTCTACCACTGAGCTATACCCCCACACGATTAAATAAGATATAGAACTTTGAGGCTATTTATGAAGAGGAGAAGGTTGTCGCTGCGAGTTAAGTTTGAGAGAGAATTTGGGGGTGGAGGGAGAAAGATTGAGCAAAGATCTTTGAAGTTCAAGTGTAGAGCACGGCACTGCGATGTGAGGGATGCTGAAAGGATGGAATTTAGTAGAAAGGCAGGTAAGAAGTTCAAGCCGTTGCGCGAAATGAGAAATTTTAAGTCGGGTAGGCCAATGTTCTTCCTTTTAGCGCAGAATAGACTAGAAACCGGAACTAAAGCGTTACATTTAATTGTTAGGAGTTGATTAGGTGGTTGGAGCTGTTAGGACTGGAAGATTAGATGTTTCATGCAGGATTTTATATCGGAAAAATTAGACAGGGAGGTAATTTCGGGAAGGAGGGAATCATCCTCGGCAGTCTAGTTAATGACTTCGTTGCCATGAAATTTATGTGACTAGGGATCCATATGAAATTGACCTGCACATTGGAAAATCTGAAAGAGAAGAGTAGGAGTCACGATCTAACGCCCATTTCAATTCAATTAAATGTTTATTTACTTAAGAAATATCTACAAATTTAGATACAGAGTTAATCGTTTTTTGCATTAGCTTTTCAGCTTGAACCGGAGAGAAGGACTGCTTTGAATGTCTATTGAGAAAAAATATAACGTTCGGCTTAGACCGCATCCTTGGAGAATGCCGTTATCATCGGGTAACTTCGAGAAAAGTAGCTAAACAATTAGAAAATTCTGAGTGGACCGACCTAAACGGCCACGTGTACCAGTTTTGTGTAAATTATACAGGGCGTGATGTTTGCAAACTGCTCAAAAAATATACGGGTCAATCTAATTCGCAAATGCCTTTTGGATACGAAGTTGCAAATCGAGAATCGCTTGGGTGACGGATTTTTCTAAATTCGTACTGTTGATTTATGAGGTAGTTCTTTGATATCAGTACCTATATGAATCGCTTTGGGACTATTTTTTCCAATCGTTTGCTGAGAACGTTGCTGAGGCGATTGGTCGGTAACTGGTAGATTGGGTTCCATCATTACCTTTCTGCAGTAGGGGAGTGACTACGGTCATTTTCCAACTGGAAGGGAACTTACCGTTACTCCAAGCGGTGTTGAATATATCTAGTAAGTACTGTTTCGCTGAAACATGAAAATATTTGAGCATCACTGGATGAATGTTGTCTGGGCCGGGAACTAAGTTATATATTAATTGCAACGTAATTTTTAGGCCGGCCCCATTAAAAAAAATGTTCAAATTTTATGTAACGTTTGTTGTATATTATTGGATTTTTGTGATTACGTTATATTCATATGGACCGATTTAGAATGACGTTGTAAATTTTGATCATTTTATACAAAGTATAGAAGAGAAAGAGACATAAATAAAAGCAAGAAGGGTCAAGGGGCATAGTACTTGCGAGGCCAAAGTGGCCGAGTTTATATATATATATGTATATCAGTACAATAGAGTAGTTTTTTCTTCTGTCTAAAAAAACGGTTTTTGGTGTATTTTTAGCTGATTTATAAGAGTATAGAAAACAGGAACAGTTGAAATCTATCGATGAAATACAAAAAAAAAATATTGAATAAAATACTTGCCGCAGGAAATGTTAATTCTAAATAAAATATATGTTAAAAAATAATGCTTTTTATAGGGTTTGATAATAAATTTTATTAATTAATTACATTAATATTTTTTCAGGTAGAATGTGAAACAGTAATTTTTAGTTTTATACGCCAGAACGAGGTGTAAGTATAGAGCTGAGTGCGCCAAACGCTTTTTTTTTTTTTTTTTTTATTTTTTTATGGGTACGCCAACGAAGAGCAACAGCCCAATCAGCCAAGGAATCTAAGTAATTGTTCAAAAGGAGAATAACATATTAGATTTCAATCTGGTGCGAGATTGAATGAATGAAAGAAGCTAGAATAGGAACAACTGACAAGGAAGGAAATGAGAGAACATAAGAATCATTGTATGGAGTAGGAAGACGAAGATCCAAAAGCCGAAAATAAAAGAGAGAACGTTCTAAAGAGAGTGAGGAACATTCGAAGAAGACGTGATTGATATCACACAGAAAAAAAGAGTCCTCTGGGTGAAGAGGGCACCGCGGAGAAGAGACGAGGGAAAAACGATAAAGTGACGAAGGGAGAAAGGTATGACCGAAACGAAGACGACATATAGCGGTGATCAGGGGACGACAAAGGGAAGGAAACATGTCGAACCATCTGGTCAAAGAAGGTAAGGGCTGAACGGAAAGATAAAAGGATTTCGGATTTGCGAAAAGAGAAAAATAAATATCCTTCCATAATCTAAGGTGAAACTGTTTGGAAATATGATTAATATTGTGAGCGGAAAATTTATGAAGAGGATGTCCATTGGATGCTCCTGAGCGAGCCAAGGAATCAGCTACCTCATTACCCTCAATTCCAGTATGGCTAGGAATCCACAATAAATCAATTTGGATCGAACGGAACAGGAATAATTCGTGAATTAGATTGCGAATAAGGAGAATGAAAGGATCAAAAGAGGGCAACGGTAAGGGAGAAGAGACCGCCTGCAAGACACTTTCAGAGTCAGCTATTAAAAGAAATTTATCCGAGAGGATAGAAGAGGAAGAGATAAAAAGAATTGCATGAAGTATGGCAGCAGATTCAGCAGTAAATATAGAGCAACAGGAAGGGAGTTTAAAGGATTCGGAGTAGTTGTGAGAAGGAAAAACAAAGGCGGCACCAACCCCATCAGCGTTCTTAGAACCATCAGTAAAAATAACGGAATGATTGGGAAATAAAGAGCTTAAAGCTAAAATTAAACGTTCAGTAAAAACTGATGAAGATGGTGAAGAAATAAAAGTTTGTTTACCGAATGACGGGGGGCCATGTTCTTGCAAAGAACAAGAGAGTCTTTAGCTGAGCGAAACTTTCGGAGGCTTCCGATGAATGCAATGACTGTTTATTGTTGAGTCCTGATAGGCACGTTTTCCAGGAGGAAAATGATTCTTTACATTAGTTTATTAACGAAAAAAAAACAAAGGAAAAAGATAAATTTAAAGCTAAAGGAAGCAGGCGGATAAATGTACATGAATGGCTTATAACATAAGTGAACTATATAAAAAAAAAAATAGAATGACGAAGAAGGAATAAAAAAAAACAGATGGTTGCAGTGATGAAGATAATAGGGCTCTACAAATGGTCCTCAACTGGTTCTAAATATTTGGAAAAAAATATACAGCTTTAAAATGTAGATACACTATTAAATTGCTGCACAATCGTAACTATTAATTATAAATAATTCTTTATAATAATATTTATTGCTCGATGCCGAAAAAATAAAATTAATGGTTCAATATCTTTCTTACGAAATTATTGAACGAGTATCAGCGTTTTCTTCTCCATTTCCTGCGCGTTATCTTAATATCGTTTCTTTTTTTCATTCCTTCCAATATACATATATCTATACTAATATTATAAAGAGGAACGATTTGATTGTTTGTTTGTTTACATTGAATAGGCTCCGAAACTACTGGACCGATTTGAAAAATTCTTTCACCGTTGGGAAGCTACACTATCTCCGGGTGACATAGGCTATATTATATTTTCAAAAAAATTAAGGATCCTTACTAAAACTCCAATAATGTAACTCAAGGTGTAAAAAAATGACCTAAATAATTCCTTACATCGCGTGCGCTGCAAAAACTATTGATGACAGAACAAAATAATGTACTACGACTTTGCAGAACATATCATTATCTACAAAAAGTGTCGCGTCAGCATATGTCTAACTATTATAGTTATATCACAATAAGTGTTCTTTTATTTTAAAAATTTAATTGAAATGCTGCCGCTAGAAAAGGCTCTTTATTTGTACCTGGATATTAATCCTTATTAAAATAAATTACTTCATATTCAAGACTGCTTCAATACCTTTATATAACTTTTTGAATTATTCAATGTCTTTGAAGCATATCACGGGTTTAAAAATGTAACTATTAGAAAGAAGTCATGTGGCCGCCGCTCATCCCGCTCGGCCAGCTAGGCAGCACCATAATATGCGATGTAGGCGTCACTGGGGTACAGGAGGGGAGTCAATGTTAATAAATAAAGTGCCGCGTGGCTCATTTGCGCGGTCGGCTCCCTACGCAGCGGCTTGAAAATATTTAAAATTCGCTTTAAATTCGTTTAGTAGGTAATTAAACCCAACAAAAAAGTTATTTTTAAAACTAAACAAAAGTTCATTTCATAACTAAACCGATTTTTTTAAAGTGTTCTGCCAAAAAATGGGCCAATGAACTTAATGGTATGTGCTGTGCTTCTGGAAAAGTTAGTATCCCCAATATTCAGGAGCCGCCACAGCCAATAAAAAATCTTTTGACATATAATCATTCACTGATACTCTTACACAGTTATGAACTGAAATCGGCATGGGTGTAATTTAACAAAAAAGTAATTTTTTAGAATCATAATTCACGCGAGCAACGCCGCGGGCACAGCTAGTATAAATATAAAATGACTTGTTGTTGGCTAGACGGTTTTATAATAAGAATAAATAAATAAATAAATAACATCATTAACCTAAGTACGAAAACAGTCGAAAATAATAGATTTTTTTACACAAAGAATAAGAATGCATAAATTACTAAACGATATAAAATTCGCCAACAAAAATCAAGTAATAAATTTTTTGTCTAGAAATCTTTTGTCCGAATGTCTCCCGTTATTACCTAAGGAACTATAAATACAATGTAGTTGAACATTGTATTCACATGTAACGAGAAATTTCTTGCATACACGAACAAAACCTCCGTTCTATTCGACTGTTGTTTTACTGGCAGATAGGGTATTCGCGAAAACGGTGACCGTAAGATACTTACTTATTTTATTAGCATTTAAAAGTTTATCAACTTGTAAGAAACGCAGGTTGTAGAAAAATTTGATATTAAATATACGTACAATTCAGTATGGAAGATCATGCAAATGACAAGATCCCTCCCCTCCCCCAAAAGGAAAAAAAATGGTAAAAATAATTGGACAGCCGCCAAATAGCGTTGGACCGATTTTTTAGCGACCAAGCACGGTTACCTTGCAATATTCGTGAAAAGGGTTAATGCGAATCTTGTGTGGTTAGCGTGTGCAGTGTTTAAAGTTCCGCGTAATTAATTCGGAATTTGGATCGGCTATGATGATAGGGGATGCATGATGAGTAATTTGATTAAGAAAAAATAATAAAAAAACCACTTGTTTAAAGGTATACCTTTCCACGTCAGTACTTCTCCCAGTTATTTTAAATTGAAATGAAATAAAACCTGCCCATTCGGAACGGCCACGGAGTTTACACGCGAACTTTACGATTAAAATAAAGAATTATTTTAAATTTTATTCTAGGCGTATACTAGATTTGTTTTAGATTTTATATACTAGGTTTGCTCTACGTTCAAACATCTTTCGGTTGAACGAAAGAGAATGTGAATATGAATAAATTCGAAAACGACTGGTTTTTAATCAGCTTAAAAGAACAAATCGGGAGCGAAAGCTTTTTTTTTCGTTCGTTGAGAACGCATTGTTTAATAGTTTTTTTCACAATAACAATCGGAATTTTTTCATGACTACTGCAATTTTTTGTCCTACTTTCGCCCGGTTTATTTCCATTTATTTTCTGCCTGTTCGCGCTGTTCTCTCTACAAATGGGAATCGAATTGCGTGTTCCAATCTCATTATACAGAAATCTCGGGTATCTGCGGTTCACGATCAAAAAGCACAATTTTCTAAATTAACCTAAAAGCTTACTTTATTATTTAACATCGCATTTTCCCAACTTTTACTCGTGTTTATGTTCATTATCACGCGGTGTAAAATCTGCCCTACAATATTGCATTGTACCAAAAAAGAGTAGTGCCATTTTTTTAAAAATCCTATGGTGCACTTTAATAATACCAAATTTCGAAACTTTTGTTTGTTTTCAAAATAGCATCAAGATCAATATCCTAGAGAGCAACATTTTTGAAGCACTTTTTCGGACCATTCGGTATTTCCTCTTGCGAAACGGGTTGCTATTGACGCAAAGAGTTAGTCGTCGAGCAACTGACGTTAAAGTTTAATATGAATAAATGTCTGATCGGGAACAATCTAGGAAGGAATAGACACAAAATGGTTCGATAAACTGCTAAATCGACGTTCTCCGGGAGAACTACCGAGATCGAAACGTTGTGACTGGTTCACTATATGCGTAGAAGCCAGCGGTTAACGAGACATTGGTATTTCGATTTTTTATGCGCCCGAGGTCATCATCGTTGGCGAGTATATCGTTACACAACTTCGCTTTGTTGTGCAGCAGTTAAAACGAAACCTAAACAACATAAAACTCTGCGATAGGTTAAAGCCTCTCGTTTTTGCAGAAGCTTATACGCTAGTCTACTGGAAAGCACGTTTTCTGGAGTACACTTCTGAAAACCTCGCTTATCGCACGTTCGCTTTGCAAGAATTTTTTGTCATACATCTACCGTATTATTATTATTTTTTTTTTTTTTTAACTTTAAAATAAGTTTGTGGGTCTCACAGGGCAAGTATACCCGTTGTGTGAGTGCCCGATACTCTTATTTTCGTTTATTCAGGTTGTACACGTTACAAATTTATACATGCTTATTATATAAGCCTTAATTAACATATGTCTTAATATATATAACTTATATATAGGTATAAAGAAAAAAGAAAAATCATACACATACATTCACTCTAGAAAGTCATATATACATGTATATCATGATAGCGTAATCTTCTTTATGAATTACAAACACTAACTTAAAAGAAATAGGAGCGACACAAAAACAACAACATAGAATACATGTTATATCAGTAGCTGCATGATTGAAACTATCTAGGTGTCATTCGGACGCAGATTGTTTTCTATTCTTTGCACCATTCCTTCAGCCATTTCACCACCTCCTTTTTCCACACGCTAATATGCTATTTTCATTTTTTAAACATATTTACCTCTAAAGCACATTTTTCGAAACCTCTCCTACGGCCTGAGATTCTGTCCGCGCTTTACCGATATTCCACTATGCATCTTTACTCACTAATTTTTCATCTTTTTCAATTTTCAGTTAATGTGGCCCCGAAAATATGAGATACTTTCTGAAATCTCATTTAATGATAATTCTACTTTTTTTGCCTTATAATCTTACACTCTGTTTCCGCCGTACCTACATCGGCTGGCACTTTTTTGACAAACTGTACTTAAATGGGGTTCCAAAAGCTCGTTTGTTACGCGAGATATTATGATAATATAGCTGTCAATAAAGATACTGTTTTTTTTTTTTTTTTAATTTTTATATTTTAATATGATGTCTAAAATTTCGCCTAATATTTAGTCCAATGTTTCGTTGGATATTCCATTTAATAGCACGCCACACACGTACGGTTTTGTGTACGGAGTTGCGCGCGCGCAGGTTTCAGAAAAAGCAGAAAGTGACTCAGCGTTAAATGTAATTCTATAATCTGTAATGACTTGACTCTCTACAGGCAAGTCATCTTTTTTGTCTAAAATGAAACGCAGTTTTTTCCGAAACAGTTTTTGTCACGGTCCAGACCTCTCTGGTGGATAAGTCTACGACCAAAACCATATGTGTATAAAGCAGGCTAATCTTAAGTCTGTTTTTTTTTATTTGTCTTTTCATTCAGGAATCAGTATGTTTTTCAGGTATAACACAGGCCGTAACGATAATAATGAGATCAATGCTGAATTCAGATAAAAAGAGAGGAAAAAATAGACGACTAAATTTAGCGCAAACGAACGATCATGCACAGTAAAGACACACAGAGACGGAGGAAGCGGTAGTGAACTTGCTGTGTATGCATTGTGCAATCTCTTGTAAAATCCAGTCTGGCGAATAAGTCACATTCCTACAATTCCTGAACCGAATATCCAATATCTTTATTAATAACGCGAAAAAGTGGAACGGAATTGTATAACATTAGGAATTCGGAAAATTTAATATACGTTCGACATTGGTCATAATCGTCGTTCGTGCGCTGCTGGTACCACCTATAGCATGAAATGCTCTGTCGAGGACGATAAGTGTGGGAAAAAATTCCATCTTTCATTGCACTCTACATCCCACACAGCTGGTCGCTCGCTCGTTCGCTCGTTCTTGGCGCTATTTAATATATGTAGAGAATTATTAAAAACGCGCGCCACGATTGGATAAGCTTTTATTCGATGCCGGGTCCGGTACTCGGATAATAAAGACTAATAAAAACAATACCCGGCTGAGAAAAACAAAAAGGACAAAGGAAAAAAAACGGCTCGAGGTCAGAACAGGCATTTTGAATAGCTTTGTCAATAAGGGCCGTTTGGACGCTAATTTACTAGCCAAAGGCTTCGTAATAATGTTAAATATTCGACGTGCACCGCCTTCTTACTTGTTTTCCCTTCCGTTTCAAATAACAAGCTACCTTGTCTACATGGTGTAGAAAACAAAAAAATGGAATTTTCTTTCTTTCGCAAAATTTTTTCATATTTTCCACACTGCTTTATCCGATTTTTTTTTATCATCGAGAAAAAGATAGATGTTTGTCTCAATTAAAAATACTGAGAATAAGCGCTGTAAATCTATCAAAGAGAATAATATTTTGCTTTTTTTTTACTTCCTTGTACGAAGTAAAGGAAGTATTGTAATCGCGAAAAATGTTTAACGCCATAATTCAACGGATATTTTGACCATCCCTGATTACTTCCCCTTATACAGAAAATAAAAAGAAGTACTGCATTTGTGGAGTATTTCAAATCTCACATTTCAATGATAATATCCATTTTAACCCCATCCTTGAATCTGCTTTAAGTCGTTTTTTCGCGACGTCTGTATACATGTATGAGTTTACCACGCAGAACTTAAAAACGACTGGTCGTAAAAGTTTGAAATTTTGTGAGTAGGACTATCTTGGTATTTAGTTGCGCGCTTCCCTTTTTTCGGTTAGAATCGGTTGAGCGGAAGGAATACTTCCGCTATAAGGCTGCAGCCATTAAATTCTAATTGCTTTTGTGAAAATTCGATTACATGCAGGTCGCTTAAAAAAAAAAAAAAAAAAAAAAAAATATGGTGTATATTGAAATGAATTTCTTTTATCTTTTCTTATTCTTCTTATTGTTAACGATCATTTTTCTGTGAGAGAACTTGATTTTTCATATAAGATCAACACACAGGAAACTTATCAAAATAATTACGAATCCGCCTCTCCGCACCACGAGTTCAATTAAAAAGACAGCTTGTCTCAAAAAACGCGTATATTCGGTAAAATAACATTAATTCACATAAAAATTGACTGCGGTCGCGCGTACCCAAAAAATAAATGGGTTTTATAAGAAATTCGGCCAAAATTGCCCCACACGAATAATTACAATAGGGCGACTAGGTTAACGTACTTTTGACTAGTATTAACTGATGTTGAACGACGACTCGTTTCGTACTCAATTAAACGGTAACTAACGGTACATTTATTTCACTAAATCGGCTCGTTAATAATTTAACCAAACTAACGGTACATTGCCGAAATCCTTATCACTTAATATTACGTAGCCGTTGCAACACTCATCTCACACGGCTCGCGCGGCCGACAGACACTATCCTGTTGTCGCAGACCGCACATACCAGGACACTTACACAACCGCTTAACACTTCCCGAGCCGAGACATTCGACAGAAATCGGAAATAACAAATTCGGTCGTGTAAACGAACAATACTATGATGCCGAGAGATCGAAAATTAATGATTTTAATCGGAGAATAATTTCTAGCTCGACATCATCGCTAGATAAAATACCGAATTCGTATCAATATCCAATAAATAGAGAACGACAAAAATACAGCGAATATCATTAAGGGTCTTATCTGTACTTTTGATATTAGTACTTTAGTTTCTGTATCACTTAACTTTTTTTTAACTAGTCATTATTTCGTCTTTTCAATGCAAATTGAATTAAATAATTTCAAAACAAAAAATTTTTTAATAAAACAAATTATACACACAAAATCAAAAACATAATTAATGTATAAAAAAATAATATACAAAAAAATAATATATAAAAAAAAGTAAAAGATTCACTGACTAGTTTCGGTTATCATAGAAGTGTAGCTTCTAATTAGTCTTATCTTTGCATGATGAAAGGCGGCACTACTTTAAATAGGGTATTGATTGGAATGAAGATAGCTAAAATAAAGATGGAAGGTATGGAAATTTGCAAAGTAATTGTAAATCGGTCGTCGCGCACGTGACCAAAACAAATAAAAGGAATAGGTATCTTTACAGATGTAACAGAAACAACTGTAGTTGTTAGCAAAAAAAAAAAAAAAGAAGGTGAATAATACCTTAATATATACTGTCCAGTTTTTTCTTTTTATTAGGTTACGTTATAATTATTAAAGAATCCATCGTATTAAAAACGTACGTATAAAAGGTCGCTTAAGTGTGTTCGGTTTATTCTTTTTATAATTTTGTCTAATCCGGTTGAATTAAATATCAGCAAAATTTGCAGCCAATCATTTTTAGAAATATGAGAAAGAAAAGGTCATATATGCAAACTAAGGCTATAAAGAAGAAATACATTACAGGTAAGCTTCAAGAATTTTTTACTTCCTTGTACTTCGTACAAGGAAGTATTGTAATCGCGAAAAATGTTTAGCGCCATAATTCAACGGATATTTTGACCATCCCTGATTACTTCCCCTTATATAGAAAATAAAAAGAAGTACACTGCATTTGTGGAGTATTTCGAATCTCACATTTCAATGAAAATATCAACCCGATCCCTGAATCTATTTTAAGTCGTTTTTTCGTGACGTCTGTATGCATGTATGTGTTTATCACGCAGAACTTAAAAACGGCTGGTCGTAGAAGGTTGAAATTTTGTGGGTAGGACTATTTTGGTACTTAGTTGTGCACTTCCCCTTTTTCGGTTAGAATCGGTTGAGCGGAAGGGGTACTTCCCTTATAAGGCTGCAGCTGTATCAGTTTATCACGCGTATAATTTATATATTTTATTATTTACCCTTTTTAATGTTTGTGATTTCAGGGCTTGAAGGTCGAAGCCACCTCCCCTTCACGTACTCATACAAGGAGGTATTGTGCTTGACCGCAACAGATACATTTTTTTTTTCCATTCTTTGGGCACGCCAGCCAAGGGGATCTATACCCGGAAACAACAAGAAGCCGTCAATTAAATTCTGATTCGGTCAGATACGAACAACATAAAGGAACTACTAATGAGTAGAATAATGAATGGCGAAGGGAAGGACAAAATATAAGATGCACAATAAGGAACAGGGAGCTTGAGTTTCAGCAGACAAGAACTTAGGGAATACAACGATCGACAGAAAGGAACGGACATTTAAAAAAGATGTAATTGGCGTCGCAAACCAGCTTCATTGAGGTGGAGAGGACAATTCGAAGAGGGAACAAGGGAATAGCGGAAACGAGAGAAGGGCAAAGCAGAATGACCAAAACGCAAGTGAATCACAGAAATGACAACAGAACGGGGAAGCGGGGGAAACTCAAAGAACATCAGGTATTAGAAACAAAGATTAGGTTGTACAGATAGATGAAAGGATTGATCGTTACGAAAGGAGGAGGTATAAATATCTGACCAAAGTTTGAGGTGGAACTTTTCACATAGGGAATTCAGGTTAGAGGATGGAATTTTTCTTAAGAAGAGGAATGGAAGGAAGCAGCAACCCGAGTCCAGGAATCTTCCATGCTCATTACCTTTAATGCTCATGTGACTGGGAACCCACAGCAAATCAACATAGAGCAGCGAGAAGTAATAAAATGGATAAGATAGCGTACGCGAAGACTGATGAAATCGGAAGAGTGACCAGGAAGAGGGGATCGCTCGAAGAGCACTCATGGAATCAGAAATAACCAAATAATTGGAAAACAGACGACTGAAGAAAATGAAGCTGATAGAACGTAGACTAGTCATTAATTCGTTTTTACCGGTAGAACATAAATAAGAAAGACGAAATGATTCAGATAAATTGAAATCCGGAAGGGCAAAAGAAGCTCCAACACCGTGAGATACCCTGGAGCCATTCGTGAAAATGGTCGCATACGATGGAAATCGGGAATTCTGTAGAATTCCTGTTTAATTATTGCTTGTAGAAGGGATTTGGAAAGTGAAGATAGAAAAAATACTTTGGCAGAATGCCAGAGATCGGCAAAGTTAAAGGAAAAAAAACGGGAGATTATTACCGGAGATTGTGTAAAAGCCAAAATTAGCTAAGGCGAAGAGAAATGAAAGCTAAGACAGGGATTTTGTAAAACGACAATTTTTATAAATTGAAAGATAAGAATGAATAAGAGTAGAGAACGTGAGTGGAAGACGCTCGGAGAGGAAACGATGTTCTAAATAAGGTCTACGAAGAGACAGGGATGGTGTGTTAGACTCTGCAAAAATTGCTGGAATTGGAGTAGATTTAAGAGCACCGAAAAAAAAAAAAAAAAATACAAAGACACGAATTTTGGATAATGTCCAATTTAGAAAAACGGGATTTAGAGGTATAACCATAGATAAAAGAACAATAAGCAAATTAGGAACAGATAGTGGCTTTATATAAGGAGATCAGAATGTAACGATTACCATCCAATTTTTTTGAGGACAGAGCTTTCAGCAGAGATTCATCCATTTAGTAGAAGAAGAGGAAAGATAATCAATATATATATATATATATATATATTTCTCTCGGGCGTTTAATATCGACGTTCGCGCTTCCACTTATGCAGTATCGCAGTAGTGCATCGAAATTATGATGATTCTTTAACGAAATCTTCTAAATTTCTTCAGAAAAAAAATAAAATAAAATTACGCACACGCCATGCAAGGAAGGATATCGACGATGGCCTAATTACAAAATAGATGTTGTAAATGAGGTCGTAGAAAATTGAAAATTTTTCACGGATCATTTTAATTTGAGATGAACGAATTGCTATATTAAAAATTAAAGAAAAACGAATAATTTGTAAAAAAAAAAAAAAAAATGGGAGAAATTAACATTTCTTAAGAGCATTTCAAACTGGAAACCTAAAGGGCCTCTTATCTCGTAGTCAGAATTAATATTCTTGAGAGATCGAGAGCACATTGGCGACCAAGAGAGCGTGATTATAATCTTTCGAATAGTTAAAACCGCTGGTACTTTTGCACCGAAAATATTACATCAAAAGGCACGGTTCACCGTCGGCGAAATAAGTATTTGTTTGTAAGTCGAGGGATAAAATTTTTACTTTCGTTTGAACTCGTTCACTTTTATTCATTCGTTCGATTAGAATTTCCTTCATATATTGCCCCGGCGGGGTTTTGAGGCATTTTTCTTTAGTTTAGTATCAAAATTCTATCGAATACGGATGATTAAAACGAAAACATCGTTTTTAAAATTTTCGGTGTGACCCCAAACAAACGCTGTTGTCGAAATCTGTATCTTGTGACGTCATTGCTATTCTTCGCTTTAATTACCTGTCAAAAAAATACGCAACACATGAACCGCCCTCTTGCGTACGTTAAAGAGTTTTAAGTAATCTGTAAATAAATACAGATTCACGCGGATGTGTATTTTATATAAATCACGTTGTGATGATGCTAAAGATACAGAATCCTGAGCGGACGGACATAACTTTTTTTCTATTTTTTATTGGGAGTGGGGGGGGGGGCTCATAAATAATGTTAACCCAACATTTTCCCATATTCTTAATATAGCGAATCGAGATTTGGTATTCTACCCGAACAAGGGGGGCATCACTGTCAAAACTACACTGTGTTAGCCGAAGCTAAATGTGTTATCTTGACTGTCTTATTTACGTTTAACTGCTATTTCTTCAAAGTACGAATAAATATAATTGCATCTTTTTCACTTCCTTTTTTTCTTCTTCTTTTTTTGCAATGCGAAATATTAAACAGAAATATCTAAAATCCTGTTCTAATGACGGTTCAGTGCACGAAACGTCGCTGGTTTGTCTCCTTAATAATGGTTCTAAATGTACTGGCATACTGGGAAAAATGGTAAAGCGATCTCTTCCCATAGTAAAACTATAAGTTAAAATTGAAATTTTTTTTCGTCTCCTCTTCCGGGGACTATTATCGACGAAAGTAATTAAAAATTCATTTTGAAAAATTAAATTTTAATATTTCATTAAAGAATTTCGGCTCGAGGAAAAGTGGATATTTCAAAAGTTGTACGCCTTCGCGGTTGCGAGAGCGGACGATGGATACGTTTAATGGTGGAACGCAGCTCGAACCACTAATCTACAAATTAAATCGAAAGTTCTACCTTATCCAAAGGGACGCGTGAAACTTACTCGGGCAACTTTTATTTCGGGAAAAGTAAATCTCGGCAAGTTTTTAATTAAAACGTTGTAACTAGTGGATTAATTAAATGGCGAATAAAGCCGGCCAGAAAATCTTTTTTTCCCTCCTCTCTGCTCCGCCGCTGCCTCACCGTTGAAACACATTTGCTTCGCAGTCCAAAAATTTTCTTTTACACCGCTTTTCGATATTTAAAATTTTTAGCTTTTTATTAAATTTTTTCACTTTATCACATGGAAAATCGTCTATTTCTCTACGTTTTAAATTCGTCACTCTACTCAACACTGTCAACTCCTTTTCTTCAAGTCACATCGACGATGTAACTATTAACACGTGTTCGTTTTCCGCTTCCTTTAATTTCGACCGTGGACGTTGCAGCAATGCGCGTTGACTGTCGTCCCGCAAGCATTATCACCTCCATTATTGGGAGCTTCGTTGTCGTCTTATTCGTATAATTTCAGTGTATCTCCCATAACTGATCATTTCAAAAGCATTTTTATCTCCTTGCGATTCGGACTCGTCCACGTTTCCTATGCAGCTATTGAAAATGGCAACAATTGCAATAATCTCTTCTTTTTTTTTTTTTTTTCGTTTTAGTTATATGATTTTTTTATATGTTGCCTAACTTATTCGATTTTTGTGGTAGCTAATCTTCACGAAACCTTTTTTTTTCACTTCTTCCCTTCTATTAAGTTACTGAAATAAATAAACACACTTTCGATCGAAATTTAACCTGGATTAGTCATTTTTCCGTTCTATCCACCTTTAAAATCGAGCATGTTCCTCTATTCAGTCTCAGGCCAACCGCAATATTCGCTACCTTCACTCATAATTCTAACAATAATGGCAGTATCAAATTCACATATCCTTAGATTACATATTTTTCTAATCGATGTACTCCACCTCTTTTAGTTATCCTTTTATCGCTTTCTGAAAATTTCATTTTCGGTATATGTCAAACAGCAATGTTGGGAGAATGCATATTTCCTAGGAGAAATTCATCGGACAATCGTATTCATAACTTGCCCCATTTTATCAAATGCTTGACATAAAAAATATAAAGAATGCTCGGAGAGAATTTCAATTACGAAACGGAAGTTTTAGAAAATTTATTGAACTTTTTTTTTTTTACTACATATTTAATAATTTCTAATCATCAAGTTATAATCTACGGTTGCTATAAGTTTTTATGACATTTATAAAATAAACAGAAAAATTATTCGAAATAATATATTTACCTAATAGTAAACAATCAAAAGTGATATAAAAGTAGAAGTATATTTATCCTCAGAATCTTATCAACACTAAATTTAGTAAATATTCTAATTTGACTGATCTTTAATAAAATTAAAATCAATGTTAGATTTCAAATTGATTATTTTAAAATTAATACAAAACATATTAATGTTCAAATTGACAAAATTGCCTAATGCAAAAATATCGCATTCACTTTATACACTTTATTTTCCCATCAGTTTATACTAAAAAAAAAAAACATATGCTTTTGAAATTTGTAGATAAAATAACATTACATACTTTTGAATATTGAGTTTTCTTTAAAACTCTATAAACTATTAGTATTTAATTATATTAAATTTATATTTCTAATTAATTAGTCCTCTCGTTGTTAACAATTCTGATATATAATAACATTCATATTTTTAACTTTACTACCGTTTAACTTAAAACTAAATATCAACATACAATTTTAAATTATAAATTAGGTTTAATTATTAGGCGTATTTTTAGTTTAAGTCCACGTATTAATTATTATAATCGCATAACAAATAATTGTAAACATAGGTTAAAAATAATGTTTATAAATCAATTACATTGGTCGGCATCTAGAATCTGTTACAAAGTATTTTAATTCCAGAGTGGCCATTTTTTGTTCTTCTTATTTTTTTGGCAACAGCATCATCAACTGGACAAATATCTTAGCTGGCAAATTGGTTAATCTGGAATTAATACTTTGTAACAGATTCTAGATGCCGATCAATGGTTTTTTTCTTCAGAGCCTGTTTTTCGAATTTTGAATGTGATAGACGGTATTTTAATCTTTACAGGAGCTTGCGTTACATTTTCTTTTGTTTCTGTCGTTTTATTAGTTGGCATATATTACATATAGGTGCATTAAAATTAATTAGTGCTGCCGAGGTGACAGCATTTTAATTTCTAGTCAGCTCGTGTGATTTTTATTTTTGTTCTCCTACCAATGTACTGGGAGTACTTTTGCGAACGTGTTGGTGTGCTAATGCCTCCTCGACTTGTTACCGTATTACTTAAAGGCCTTTGAAGAAGCTGTTCTATTTGGAGTGTGTATCACTGCCCTCTCTGTTTCGCTTCAGTTTGTCATTGCTGGTATTGCTGCATAGTGATACCAGCAACTTGTGATTGTATAGAGGAAAGAACTCCGTTTATTTGTCACTTCCTGTGATTCCTCTTTATTAATTTCTATCAAATACTACTCGTATATAAGTAAAATAACGGTCGATATATATTTATATACGAGTATCGGATTATTTGATATTCCGCATCTGGCTGCACTGACAAAATATTTTGCCGTGCTCTCTGTAGAAAAGCAACTAAAACGCTGGAAGTGTGGAGCCAAAGTTTAACCTACGTCATCGTTGTATAATACAATAGTTAAATTGCTAAAATACATCGACTATTTATAAAAATTATCGACTTCTTTGAATTTTTAATGCTGTCTTCAGAAATTGAAACAATTCTCAGATGCCATTTAGCCCTATTATTGGTTTTTGCTGTTCTGCTCTTTTAATGAATTTTACGCATTTATTTGTACATAATTTGTAATTGCTGAACATAAAAGAAATCATAATAATTCATGAAGTGATGAAATGCGTGTTTAGAACACTTTGTGTATATAGTAATTTTAAATTTTTATTACAGAATAATGTAATGGTGGAAAAGAAAGTAAAAGTAATAAACATGGTCAGTGGATGAATTACGAAAAATATAATTTTTCTTTTTCTTATTGTCAGATATACAATAAAGTTTCAATAAGAAAATGGAATATGGTTTCATTCTCAACAAATAGCAATCTTCCCATCAATATATCACATACCGGGAGAAAAAATATTTTTCTTGAAAATTTAAAGTTTAGGCGTCTGGAGGGTATACATATAAAGCTGTAAGCTCGGCTATAGTTTTCTTATAAAGCAGGCCTTTATCCATATATTTGAAATATGTTTTGGTTTCTCTAACTTTTTTATTTGAACATTTACTTATAGGAACGTCATTTTTATTTTTGTTGTTTTTGCCCAAAAACAATGGTTTAAATTATTTTTTAGCTATAACTTATTGGTTTTATGAAAGAACTTTTGCGCTTTGTTTTATATTTTGAATTTCACTTTTAAGGGGTTATCAGGTGATCCGTTATTAATTTTTAAATAATTTTTGAGGTCGTTTCAAATTCCATGTATATTGTTGGTGGTTTTTTATGTTTTATGCTTTAAAATTATAGATTGTCTTAAAGAAAATTTTAATTGTAATTTTTGATCAAATTTTGAAGTTTATAAGTCAAACCGTTGTGAGGTATTGCTTTTTATTTGATATTTTTGTTGTTTTTGAACCATCTTATTAGGATTCCAAACATTACATGTGTACAAAATTCTAAAAATAATTTAACAGTCTCAACCAAAATTATTCATGACAATTTTTATTATTGGTGTGTTTTTAAAATTTTATAAACTATTTAAAATTAATTCTGATTACAATCTTCAAGAGCAAATCATATTTTATTTTGATCTCATAGCTAAAATATTACTACCAAATGTAAAACTTATATCTCTAAATTAATTTTAATAATAATTTCTTTCAAATTTCTTTTACGAATATAAATAAATCTTAGCCTTATTGGGGATGTTTAATATAATATATAAAATTATAATCAAAAAAACATAAACGATAAATGGGATATATTATACTGTAAGAACTATCTTGAACATTTAAAATAATTCTTAACATTTAATAATGATATTTGTGTTATATGTAGATTAAAATCATCTAAATTTTCACCTGTCTATTTATTTTGAATATGATAAATAGGAAAAAGACACTGATCTAAAGTAAAAAATTGTGGTTTATATTTCTCTTCACAACGATGTCCCTGTAACAGAATGGTCATTTTTAATTCGCTGTAGAATAATTTACCAGCTGACTTTGAAGTTGTAGTTTTGGAGATTAAAATAAAAATTTTTTCCAATGAGTTGCTACTGAATTCGACCTATAACAAAGCATACACAACGAATTGAACGACTATTGCAGAAAATGAATAGAAAAAATTCCTGTAGTTCAAATACCGAACAATGAATATTTACTTCCTTTAAATTCAAATTAATTCCTGAGCGGATGAGTAAATAAAAAAACCATCTAAAATAATTGAACATTAGAAGGATGGGAAGATAATATTTAATAATAGTTTTAATCTAAATATTAATATTTGAAATTTTTTTGTACATTGTTTTAAATAATAACTATAAAACTTCATACAATGTATTGTAAGAGATTATTCCTTGAATAGAAAGTTGTTAAATCGACATTAAATACCTACTCAAATTTGTTCGATTGGTAGTCTGAACAATGATCTTGAATATTTACAATCGTTTCATTATTTTGAATCGAACCACACTTAAATTTTGGTAATTAATGCATAAGGAATGAATCCTAAAGTGAAGAAAGTAGCACACAAATTGATATAAACAAAATTACACCATTTTTTTTTTTTTTGTAATGGAAAATTTGTGCAGTTTGCCTAACAGATGCTTTAATAAATGTTATGAAAATGGAACTCAGAAACAAGAGAAAAGTAAATAAAATATTAAATATAATTTTTTTTTTTATTTTGTAGTCTATTTTTTGATAGAACATGTTAATTACTTTCATGTATTTATTTTCCAAAACTGTACACCTTCATTAGGTATAATATGATTTTAAAGTAGCGATTTATAGCGTAAAATAAGAAATCGGCAATTAAGACTTTAATTATGTTTCATATACATGTCCCTACACAAAGTTATAACAAGACTGCAGATATGTTTTCTATTCTACATTTTCTTAAGTAAAATAATTGTTCAGTCCTTGAAATAATTTATAATAACGTGTAGGAATTAATTTTTATATAATGGTTAATACTTTTTTAATATAAAGTATCCATTTATTATGTACAATCATAAATTCCATATAATCAGAGGGAAAAAAAAATTTGTTTCATATATTGCCTCAAAAATTTGGTGTTATAGTGAATAATAGCGGCATACAGGTTATAGAAATGAGTATTGCTGTAAGTGGAAGAAATGCATACAACTATGGGTTAATTTTTATTCAATATTGAAACCAAAATTTGTTACTCAAGTAATAAATTATGGCGTATAATGACATAGCTAAATATGTAGTTCTAAAAGTTTTTATTGGCGAATTTAACTACCACTACTAAGTAAGTTATTAGCCAGATTCTGGTGAAATACCATCAGCCACGTTAATATTCGGTCACTGCATTGAGGAAAAAATGAATGCACCAAACAGATGAAAATAAAGATTTATTTGTAATTTTTTAAACAGAATAACAAAGAAAAACCTAAATATATATGTACAAAAAAAAAATCATAAACAGAAAATTATCACAGCTCGGGTAACAGTGAACACAAAAAGTCAAAATTAGTGTGCCACAATAATATTCGGTAAACGGCGGAGCAATGCATGAGCAACCCTGGGTTTCCCCCAACATGAAAAATGGCGTTAATGCAGCGAGGTAAGTATGTTGCCTGCATGTGAGTCATCGATGAATATGTAGTTCCAGTTACCATGGAAAAACGCAAATGCAGTTGCACAAGAAAAAAAGTGTTTAGTAAGATCAAAAATACCTCGATTGAGACTCGTGAACTCGTAATTTTTCATAAAAAGAATGGTGTACCAGGCAGTAGGATAGGTCGGTTACTAAATATGTTGTGAAACACTGTGGATGACATTTATCGCCAGTTCAAATGGAGGTTGAATCCACTTTATTCTGCAAAAAGGGAAGCCGAAAAAAAGGGCTCATAGGTGTATAGTTTATTTGGTGACAAGTATCAGCAGATCCAAAAGTTAGTGCTCCAAAATTAGTAACAGCCTTACACAAACACTAGGAAAGTGGTTTCAGCTGAAACCATATGCAGAGCACTCAAGAATATGGGATACAATTCAAAAACTGCTGGGTGTAAATCTTTCATATTTCCCATCAATTGCAGAAAACGGTTAGAATTTGCAAAAAAGTATGTGCATGAGATCGAGGAATTCTGGCATGATGTGTTATTTACCAATGAATCAAAGTTTAATGTTTTTGGTGCTGACGGAAAACAAAAAGTATGGCATAAACAGAATATGGCATCGGAGAAGAATTTGACTGTGTCGCTTAAACCTGGGGGAGGGGGATTTCATGGTTACCAGCGTCAGGACTTTGGGTTTTATTGAAGGAACTATGACTGCTGCCTCTTATTTTGAGATTTTGAAAATCAATTTATGTGCAAGTGCCAAGAAAGTGTGTGTATAGAACATGCTTCAGCTGTACGAGGATAATGACCTGAAATATACTGCACACAATACTCGGTTATGGCTGCTTTATAATTGCAGCTCTATCATGCCACCCCCGCCCGTTTTCCAATTTGAACCCCTAGAGAATCTGTAGGATTTCTTAAACAGGGAAACTACATGAGAAGCCAATTACTAGCTGTACCTGACTAAAACAGCGTTTACTGGAGGAATGGAACAAAATTCTTCCAGATTACTGCCGCAACTTGATTTCCTTCATGCCATATCGGTTGAAAAGTGTGATGCAAGCGAAGGGTTGTCATACAAAGTACTGATATGCTAATTTTTTTACCTATGGCAGGAATATATGTATAATGTAAGTCTTATTTTGCCACTAACCGAATATTAATGTTGCACACCAATTTCAACTTTTTGTGTTCCTTGTTACTAGAGCTGTGATATGTTTTCGTTTGTAATTTTTTTTTCCTGCATGTTTTAGAGAAATTTTCTTTGTGTTATTTCATTTAATAAAAATTACAAATAGAGTTTTATTTCTACCTGTTTCATGCGTTCATTTGTACCACAACACCGTGACCGAATATTAATGTGCCTGACTGTATATGGAACCTTTAAATTTTTGTATTAGATTAACTTGGATTATTACAGCTTTCTTACTATTATAATAAAATACAATTATAAATAGACTGATTCCATTCCAGACTAAATTTGCATTTCATATTAAGTAATTTCCACATTATTGGTATTTTTTGTTCTATGTATACATATGTGACTAGAAAGGTCATAAACATATTTTATTTCGACTCCATCATTAAGACGAATTTTATTTAGTATGTTTTATCAGTAAGCTTGTTCAATTAAAATATTTTTGGATATGCATAAATGTAAGATATTATTCATTAAAAAAAAAAACAAACTTATATTACTTTACATTTAGAAAATGGCAAGTCCATTAAAATTCAACAAAATAGTTCAATGTTCCTCATACCAAAATTTTAAAATTAAAAAAAAAATCGAAAAGAAAATGTAAATCAGAATAAAGGAAAACTAGTTGAAGTAAATGTACTGAATTAAAAAAAAATTTTACATGGTTTCAATTTCAATAAACCATTAATGTTCATACTAGTAGACCAAATTTTACAGAACAAACAAACAAATTTGCTGAAAAAGCTAAGTGTACATAATTTTTATTGTTCATCTTCATAAATACAGCAGTTTTGTGAATGCCATTGTAATGCCTCTTCAAAAAACACTGCAAAAGTAATTGGTATTCCAAACAAAGTTTTAGGAAATTGATTAGTGTTCAACCTCAATTTGTTTTGAAATGTTATGCACAAATAATTCAGTCTTAGAAAAAAGTGTTTATAAAATTTTGAGATTCCAACTTACTCCTTCCATACATTTCTTACTGAAATTAAATTATTAGTTTAATCAGTTAAAACTTATTCCATATATATTTCATAAAAAATTATATCAGAGCAATCATTCAGTAACAGTAAGTTTTTAAATGAAACATGCGCTTTATTTAATTTCAAGAATAATGATGAACCACTTATAATGACCGCATCATTAATTTCCTACAATGTTATTACAATTCATTTTCAATGCATGTAAAATGTTTAAATTTTCCTTTAATAAATTTCTGGCATAAATAATGATTTCAATAGGAATTATTTCTTATTGTACAAAATTTATTTATCTCTACCTAGTTTTCTATTTAAAAATAATATAACATTATTGAATTTAATATTTTACATTAGATATAAATTAGTTACATGTATAAAAACCATTTGTAAAATTTGTATTTGGCATAATAAAATTATGACTTTACTTTTTTATTTTATATATTTACTTTTTTTAATTAAAATATTTGCTATTGAAAACAGTTTATTAGGTATATTTTGGATTATTTTTCATTTAGTATTATTTTATTAAGTTATGTAATTTTTAATCTTACTGTTTTAAGTAATTCATAATATATTTAATTGAAATCAGTGCTTTTAAAAAATTTACACAGCATTGGGTAATTTATGTTGAAAATCATCCAGTAATACAGATACATATATAATTTTCTTCAAAAATTTCCATTCAATTTCTATTTCTATTTAATAGATAGTTTTTCTAAATAATTCTACATAAAATAAAATCTCGCATTATAATTTCATTACACAATAAACAATATATTTGTCAAATTTGTTCTATACATTACTGTTAATCATTTAAAATTTTTTTATTTTTACAATTTTTTACAGTATACAGAAATCCATACACATATTTTTCATGGATTAATATTTTGCCATCACTTTTTGTTTTTTAAAAACAAAATCAATTTAAAACATATTTATTAGACTAACAATTTTATTGCATCTAATAATTGTTAAATAAATTAAATTATATATATATATATATATATATATATATATACATATATAAAAATAATTAGTAACTATAAAATATTAATTAATAATTGTAAAAATAATACTTTTTATTATATTTTAAGTATTTTTTTAATATTTAACACTAATTTTAATGAAAAAAAGTGTAATTCACTATTAAAAGGCTATAAAATTTAAGAATTTCATCAAATAATGACGTAGGTTAACTGTCTTTAATTTCGGCTCCACACTTCCAGCGTTTTAGACGATTGTCTCTCTGTAGTGTAGCGCCTGCTATCAAAACAGCGATAAACCGATGAGAAAAAAACATGCGCACATATTCTCACCGACTGGAACAGAATTTTTATGAAAAATACGGTCTCACTTTAGTATTTTCCACAAACCGTGAGAATATTATTTTTATTGTAGGCACTTTTAGAAGGCACGGTCCGTTATAAAAACTTCACAATAGCATGGTGACCTATAAAATGACCAAAAGGAACTCCTGGAAAATATTATACTCCACCTTATCACGTGACACTTGCCCCTTCGATATATACGAAAAATCGTTAGAGTCTTCGAAGCTCCCTTATCAAATCATCCTTCATCCTATAATACTCCTGTTCCTTTTCTCGATTCCATAACACCCTTCCATATTCCTAATGGAGAGGAAACTAGTAAACTTGTACGATTTTCTTCTAACTCTCTTCTCTACATTGCTTTACAAACACGATTTTCATGAATGAACCAGTGAAAAATGGGGAAAAATACTTCCTTCAGGATAGAATGTGTGCAATATTCATTTATTCAAGATCTTTCCAATCAGTCTCTTGAATTTCATCTTAATATATATATATATGTTTTATATGTATATATATATAATTTTTTTTTATCCTCTAGTTCTTCCTGTAACTCGTATTATATTCTTTTCGCACTATATCTTTTACTTCCTGTCTAAGAAAACCTTTCAAAGTATCTTAAATTAGCGGCTTTCATAGTCATTAGAAAATAAAGACATAATATGTTTGGATTCTGTCTTGGCTGAAACTCTTGTGACTGCTAAGTTTACACACATCCGATATATATATATATATATACATATAAAACATTCTCAAATAAAAACTATACTCTCGTTGCCTTTATCAACGCGTTTTCAGTTTTTGATATCGTCTCCACCTCTTACAAATTAAGATGCCGTCCTTTAATATTCACACGCAATCCATTTCTTTAATTTTCCGTCTTTCACAAAATCGTTTAATTTATCTTTCTACGCCGTCTTATTATATTTTAAGGAGAGTTTTCCATAGGCTACCTCAAGGATCTTGTTTAAACTTTACCCTTTTTAATACCTACACACTCAAAGTATCCACTTTTTCTCGGGTCCAGGAGGGCGCCTCACGACAAGAAATAAGACCAATCATCCCACGGATATGTATTGCTGCCTACCGATACTGATAATTTGGAAATCGGAACGAACGAATAAATAGTCAGAGTTAATGGAAAAATCTGACAGTTGAAAAAACCTATGAGCTCAGCGGTACGGAAAAACCCGTCACTGTTTTGAGCGTCTGCGTGAGTGAAATAAAATTGTAACGGACAACGCGATTTACCAAAACAAGAAAACTGAACATGCGTGCATTGAAAATTATAACGTTTCATGTAAACTTGATTGCCTAGTTTTGTTTTTGTTTATTTCAGTATTTTGAATTGGTTTTTGCTAAGTTTTCTTTCCTGTCACTTTTGTTTAATAAATTATTAAGCAAAATTGAAGTTTTTGATTTATTTTGACGTTAACGAAAACGGCACACCAGTGTCAGAATTGTGGACTTTAGAGGAAATCTTTTTTATTTTCCTTTTTCTTGTTCTCTTTGTTCAATTTTACGAAACATGAAATTCCTGTTAAAGGAGCTAAATCAGTCCCTTTTGCGGTGAAAATTAAAGAGAAGAGGCTTGCCACTATCGGAGAGGTGAAAGTGAATCTGATTGATCGCTACGAGAAAGTGATATTAGACGAAGGCTCCAACCCCGATACATTTCAATTTACACTAGACACGAAATATTTTGACACATGTTAGACGATGTGACGCGAAGGTGTGGCAAAAGAAACGCCCTTGTTAGAAAATCCGTCAATTACATGCTGAATTGAAACAAATAACTATTCAAAATAGATAGAGATTTCAATGAACAAATATCAGTTATACATCAAAATCAAAAGAGATCAGAAGAAGAACCTTGATTAGATCAAAAACCTGTCATTACCACAAACGCTTATGAATAAGAAAACAAAAAAAAAAAGATTTCAACGACGCTTAGAATCGCTGAAATTAGCGAAATTTTACGTGATTTTTAAGAATGCTCGCGACCTTTAAACCTCGTTAAGGACAAAAATAGTTATAACTGATATTACCGAAAGAGCTCAAAACACGCGTTCAGCGAGATACCGAATCACTGCAAGATTTTGTGTGTGATATGTCTAAGCTAACGTTATCTGAGTAATCCCCGCTTACGTGAAGAAATGCGAGATGAATTAGCAACAAGCACTTTCATTGAGGCAATGTTAAGCACGTCTATAATGACACGAAAATTCAATGGAAGAAGATTGTGCGACTTCGAGTTATAATACGCGGTCTTTACGTACTTCTCAAGAAGCTAAAATGAAATGCAGACGAAATAAACGGACCTTCCAATACCTCTGTAAATTAGGCTCTGCCGTAGGTACCGAGGTAACTTGTTCCATAATCTGTCGTGATAAGCCGCATCAGTCTTACTTGGGGAAATATATAACGGTGTACTTAGAACAGCACTAAACAGAAAAACAAAATTTACAGGCGAACCAGCTTTTAGTGATATATTAATTTGTTTTTTCGCTGGAACTTTCTACGTAAACACGGATTAATAATAGACTTTTACTGAGCTGGACTAGCATATGCTCTTCTCTTCCTGCATGTGTGTTAATGATTACAAATTTTGAAAACTAATTAGTGAACGATAATTTCTTAAGGTATTTTTAACCGATAGTAGTAATCTATGCGGCTGATTATCCTCCATGCAACGTGAAGTAAATACCGAGAACCATCGGCGATAACCATAGACGAAACAAACATAAATTAACAAGAGATCACAAACCTTTATCGTGTATCCTCCATGTGTATTAGTAAAACGGAAAGATGGATCTAATCGGTTCCAAATTGAGATTAAATTCGACCGAATCATCAATAGTTGCCTTTTACCGCAAATTGATGACACTCTTAGCTTATTATATGTGCGTTTATGGTTTTCTACGAAGATCCAAATAAATTTTACATTGGTGCTATACCGTAGAACAAGCGTGAAATACGCTGTTTTTTAGGTTTATGTTGTTATTATCGTCGATTTATTCATTGATTTTCAGATAATGCGCGAAAATACCTATATGAAATGAATGCTTCACATTATTCAAAGAATTTAGAAGAAAAAACGATATATATATATATATATATATGTATATATATGTTCTCCTCAAATTATAACATACCCGCAACCGAACAACGACTTTATTGTAGACACAGACGTAAGCAACGGTGCAATAAGTGAAATTCTATCGCAAGTTCAGAGCAGAATGAGCAATTGCATATTGCGTAGTAAATGTCCAAGATCGAAATTAATCAGAATTATCGACGGTGCTTAAAACTTGTCAACATTTCTAACTGGAGGTGAAATATCTTTCAAAACAACTATTCGGCACAAGGGAAAAACATTGAAATGTAGATGGGTCATCTCGACATCCGTTGTACAATGAACTCTAATCTAAACGGAATTTGAAATGTTTGTGAAAAATCTGATTTAAGATGAACCATCTCACTCTTGGGCCATTACTTCAAGTTAAGAGACAATTTTGTTAAACTCCGGGCTAGATTTCATATAGGAACGAAACAAATCATATTATACTCAATAGGATTCACTAGTTCTGAAGGATGGATTATACTTTACCATCGTTTACAGTCACCAAGCGATATTAAATTTAAATTACAACTCTTTTGGTTTTTAATAGAAAAAATCAGAAATATTAAATGAGCGTTGATAACGGGTCATCCGGAGGTCACATAGGAAGAAATAAAACAAAAACAAAAAAAAAAAAAAAAAATACGGCAGTTTTTTACCGACTATACATTGTTCTCTAACAAACGAACAGTTAATACGTAACTCTAGATCTTACGGTAGGATGTAAATTCACAACGCGAGAATTTCATTCGGCTATATAAAGACGATGTGGATCGACAACATACGAATATGGACCGATAAAATAACAATGAGAGGCTTGGTGGACGCAGCGGCTAAACATGAGATATGATAATTCGCCAACAATGGATCGTTAACGCGCATACATCTGCGTATGACACGTGAAGAAGAAGATATCGTTGGAGATGTAGCAGGTTTCGGTAATCATTAAAGGAAACATTATTAAATTAATCGATTATTTTACAAGATGGACAAAATCATTTGATACTCCGAATCAAAAAGCAAGCCAGCACAACAATAGCTAATCTATTAACTAAAGGCAATGGGTTATTGCATACAGGTCAAGATACAAAAACTTCGAATCGAGCCTGTTCAAGTAATTCTGCCAATTCTGAAAAATCAAAAAAAAAAAAAAAAAAAAAAGACAACTCCTACTACGTCAGCTGGCCCTTAGTCAAATTGGTAGAACGCTTCAATAAAAACCTGCTCCGATACTATAGGCTAAGGTAATGAATTAAAATTAGGGAAATTGGAATGAAATAATTCTACCGTTTCTATACCGCTATCAGCAATATGCAAAAATGTAATCACCAACACAAGATTTCTTTTTCTTTTGTTTTTGATGAAAAAAAGACACCCGATAGAAAACTCCGAGTCTAATTTACGTTAAAAAAATTAAGAAAAAAACTGCATCACATACACGGACAAACGGGAAACATATTACAAATTGCGTTGGTAATGGAATGAATGGCAAATACAATAAACACGGCAATTCGAGCGGCCGCCTCCACAGCGGAGATTCAGCACGGCTGCTTAACTACCCAAAGCAAAAAAAGGCTGTTACCAAAATTACACTCAAACTGAGAAGAACCATATATGCTAATCGCACGAATGAATGATGTTATCTACAGCATCAGGCGTGCCCTCGAGAAAAGTTAAAGATAATTCATTTAGACTGCTTATCTCGATGGAAAAAACGTGAAGCCGATTTAGTTCGGGACTCGTATGTCAGGAACACTTTACATAAAAACACACAAAAAGGAAACTTAGCAGAAACTAATTCGAAATTCCCGAAATAAACAAGTAGTATAAAACTAGGGCAACCAAGTTTAGACGAAACGTTATAATTTAACGCACGCACGAGAGACCAGTTTATGTTGTTCCGTCTCTCGATTCAGCTTGCTTGTTTTCGGAAATTGTCCATTATAAATGTATTTCGCATTTCGCTTACGCAGGCGCCCAAACAATGACGCGGGTTTCCACGCCAAGTGGCTGATGCGTTCTCGCATTTGTCGGATTTATCCTAACGACTGCTAAAATTCGCTATTAACTCTGACCATTTTCTCGTTCTTTCCGATTTCTTAATTATCAATATACAGTACCGGTAGGCAATTTCTTGTCGCGCGACACCCTCTTGAACCCACAGAGAATAATACGTTCTTCGTTAATGCTTCAAAAAAAAAAAATAATGTAAAATATTAACTGATAAAAAAAATTAATTTAAAACATCAAAACTACACAGCGTCAGTTACATATTTCGTAACTGTTTTTTTTTTCGTAAGTCTTTTTCATAAGGACTTTTCGTAAAACGTATTTCACAGATTACTCCTGTCGAGAGCCGATTTTACGCATTAGTTGAAGGGTTTGTCTTCGATTCTAATTTTTAAGAATACTGAAAATGCTCCTTTACTGGCTAACAAGTAATTTTCAAAACGTTCATCGTACAATTTATATGATGTTGAATTAACTGACATCGTGATAATGACTGTAGTTCGTCGAAACTAGTCAATGTTTTCTAATACTTTTTTAATAAGATTTGAATGTTTCTTGTATATAACTTTTCATAATAGCAACTTTATTAAATATTTATGTGCGGCGTAATATATTGTTTATTTTGAGAAATATATATAAATAATTTTCAGATCTGCATAAGCCCAACAGTAACGAAAAAACGAAGATAACGAAAAAAAATCAAGCGACGAATTAATAGTATGCGGTTGACTCCTTCCGTTATTTTCACTTTCGGTACACTGAAGGGTCTCGATCGGGAGCCACTTTGCGTGTAAGACATTTTCCATATCTGTTCTAAATAAATTTATTTATTTTTTCAATTTATGAAGCCGGTTTTCTTTTTGCAAAACAATTTTTCTTTCACAGTTTATAGTGAAAAAATATTTTCCACTGATAATACGGAGGATAGATCAACAAAAAGGGTGCTCTACTTTTTGTTCTGTATAAAATTGAGTATCAAGATACAAGTTCCGTCAGCGATAAGCTTGTAAATCGCGCTTTGCGGTTTCGAATTCACTATGTGTTTAAACGTATCTCTGCATTTTCGTACGTTGAATACACCACTCGCGTTTATCGCTACTTTCGAAATTTTGAAGGTTGCTTGTACGGTGTATTCATCGATATTGCTACGGGACTACCACTGACCATTTGAATTTTCATAGTAATGAACGTTGATAATATTTTTAATTTTTTGTCGGGCTATATAAAAATTATTTTTTTTTTTTTTGCCAGGTTATATTCCGCTATAAAGAACATTGGTAATATCTTAAATGAAGCACGTTTGTTGTATTAATAAAATTCTCTCCAAAAGAGAGCCTCTCTTTTTTAGATGTTATTTGATAACTATCGAGTATTATTTGGGCTCATTCGTCGGAGCACTTACGTGCTACTACTACTAGCCGCTACACTTTCGAACGAGCGCAGAATAATTAAAACTGGTCTAAATGACCAAAAGTTATGCGAAAGCAAATACAAAAAAAGACCAACAAAAAAAGACGATATATGTAACCTCGCCATTTTTTTCCGGGTCGGTAAAAATGAAAAAGTTAATTTTTACACAGGAATCTTTTTGCTTATTTTTTTAGTTGTATTTACTGTAAACGAGACATTCCACAATGAACACAAATGCGTTTATTTTAGCGAGTCAGAATGGTTTATTTGATATTTAAAAAAATAAATAAATAGAAACAGCGATACGGCACGACTAAGTGCTATAAACTGTGGACGACCGATAGGAAAATCATATTAAATTTACAGAAAAGTAAAGAAAAAAAAAGAAAAACGTTGAAACTTGACCTTGGAATAATACTTTAAATTAAGATAAAAGTATTTATATTTATAAATACGAATTACTAATGGACATTGGATTACGGTGGCTATAAAAAATCCGCATGTAATTTTACACGAATGCTTTTTTTATTTAACATACTAACCGGTGAAGAATTTATTGTGAATCACTAACTATACATACACGGAGACAGGCATCAGGAGATTTTTTTTTACACTACTGGTCTTGTACGGCACAACGATATCAAAATAGGGTACTGAGAACCATTACTGCAGCCCCCTGGTACGTCTCAAATTATACCCTCCATAATGACTTGAATGTCATGTCTGTGGAGGATGAAATCAAAAAACAAGCAAATAAACTTGTTGCCCGACTTAGCATCCATATGAACCCACTTGCTAACAATGTGCTGGATAACTCCGGTGAAATACGTAGACTGTGGCGAAATACATAAGCCTCTAGACCTTGTCCAGCCATTATAAAGTTCAGAGGGAGTACTGCTGAGTACTACCCCTCTACAAAACATTCTTTATCGCAATAAATTAATCGCTAAATGACCACTAAAACCGGTCAGTTGTGATGGAAAAAAAAAAAAAAAAGTGATAGCGTCTACACTGTCCACTTGTTGGACCGATAATATGTAGTAGTAATAATAATAATAGTAGTAATTAAGAAACCGATGGAAGGGGGGTTATACCGTTTCCTGTCAGCATTAATAGATCATCCTCCGAACTTTTATAATTATATAAGATTACCGTTTTAATTTAAACATGAAAAACGAATGAACCGTTTTTTAGGATAATCCGCTCGTTCTGAAAATAGAGTTTTACGGGCCACATTGCGTTTTCAAGCTTTTTGCTTCTACAGCTGAAATCCCCCGGCAAACATGTAACTAATCTCCGTGTAAAAGAAGATATTTTACACTGTTCACCGTCCGCAGATGTAGGAATGCCTGATGAAAAGTTCAGTAACGAAAGAAAAGGAGTGCGAAGGAAAATTTCGATTACCGTTGAATTTTGAAAGATGCGTGACACAAAATCGATTTTTAATGAAAAAGTTCTAGAGAAAATTATTCGTGTGTTCTGTTTCCAAACAAAGAAAATAAAAATGGTCTCTATCTTGCTTGTTTTCCTTCAAATTCCATATTTTACACTGCTTAGATTATGTTTAATTAAATTTTTTTTTAGCTTCCATCGTGTAATTCAGCATGATCAACTTGGACGAAAAGTTTTATTTGCTCGTTTCTCTCAAAATTTATGAAACGTTTTAAAATAATCCTTAAGCGCCCAACTTTCATTAAGCCGCGGCGAGAAAATAAGCGAAGTACTTTTAACTACTGGCGATGAAGGAAGAGTTGTTTGATAGTATCAAACTTGGTTTCGGTAGTAAATTAATCGTATATTCTCACAGCGATGACGCGGTATTTATGCAATTTTGTCTTTCCAGATCGATTTTAATTAAAACTATAATCCTATACCATTTATATTTCTATTATACAAATTCAAATATTCGACTTTTCCATACGACGCTTCTGCTAAATCATAGTTTATTCCGTTGCAGCCTGCGCCACTTGTCTATAAGTTACAATTTCTTCCAGCTCTCTCTCTCTCTCTCTCTCTCTCTCTTTCTCTCTCTCTTTTCATTTAGATCTCGTTTCAATTTATTACACTTAAATTAAAGAAAACCTTACAAAATTTCTCACTCTACAGCGCCATCATTTAAATCGAAATATTTCTCACTCTCTAACCCGGGTCTACACACTTCATAGTGACCCCAAATTCGGGACAAAAAAAAATCTTAACAATGTGTATAAACAACAAATACAGTGAAAAAAAAATCTGCCTTCGTAAGAGTGGGAACATCACGGTCAAAGGAATTTTTCTCTATACATTAGTGGCGAATCCCCCGGGGTACTTCTAGTTCCATGTGGTGTAAATTGAAAAAGAAATAAAGAAATTGACGAAAGAGGTGGTTTTCAGTTTACCAGTAAAAACCTGAGGAATCGATTCGAAGAAAAACACTTAATGTGTAGACTTCAGTCACCTACCAGTGTCGAGTAGTAATCGAATTTCGATTTGATAATCTGCTCGTCTTTTGCGCTTTATTTGCAAGATGCTGAGTACTTCTCCCCAAAGTTAGCAAGCCACTAAGAGCGCATTACGAAACACACGCATACATATAACGACAGCGTACGTGGAGAAAACAGATGCAAACGTTACCAGGTACTTTTCGATTTCGAGTGAGTTACATGCGCGTTTACACTGCACATTTTTTGCCGCGAAACTGTGATTACGTTACCACTATTTCATCACGTTATAAATACGTTGGCGAAAATTTGTCGACTATGACAAACGTTAAAAAGAAGAACAGACAGTTTGAAGAGCATTTCAAAGGTAATCAAAAAAGCTAGAAGATAGACGATTAGAGGAAACTAAAATAAAGGAACTTAAAATAGCCACCACCTCGACCGTAAATATACCGAATTGACAAAAAGAAGAAGACGAAATAATTCGGTAAAGTTCAAATTTGGAACAGTAAATCGAGCACAACACACCAACCGCTAGATGGAAATGGTTATATAAGAAGAATAGAAGAAACTGATAGTCCTGTAGAATTCTTATCGAACTACAGCTTAGGGGAGAGATTTTGAATGCGAGGGTAGAATAAGAGGAAAAATAGGGAAGACTATTTTAAAGGAAATTGTGTAGAGCCAAAACGAACTAGAACTCAGAGAAATCAGAGGATAGGAATTTTCCTAGGCACAAAACGCCGAATCCTGGAAATTGAACGGTAATAATGAATAAGATTAGAGCTTATGAATGCGTTTAGCGGGGAAACAATGACCCAAATAAAATCTGCAAATATACAGGGCTGGTGCATTAGATTCACCAAGATGATAGAATTGAAGAAAATAATTTTGGATTATATCTAATTTAGATATGGTTGAAATTTTGAAGACGCAGGCATAAATAAAAGAACAGTGGTCAAATTTAGAATGGATAATGGACTTATAAAGAGAGAAATAAAAATATAAGGATCGTCACCTCACTTAGTTGGCGACAGGAAGCAGCGTTTAGCCTTTGATAGAAGAGACGGAAATTTGATACGTTCAAAGAAGAACATACGATTATCAAGGAAGATACTAAGCTAACGGAAGCAATTAACGCGAGAAAAAGACGTATTGTTAAAAAGTAGACTAGAACAGGAGTAGGATTATAAGGTGTCAAAGAGTAAATACTTGGAAGGAGAAATCGAAAGGTTGACCGAAGTAAGAGCACATTCCAACAAAATGGGAGACGAATTAAGAGCTACAATGGCTGCAACAATATCATGGGAAGAGGTAAAAGGCAAGATATCATGAACAAACGATAAAAATAAGTAATTTAAAAGAAGGAAAACAATACTTTTACTATAGATGTTAAAAAGAGTAGAACTGAGCGAGGAGACTCGAGGAAAACCGCAAAAAGCCAAAACAGATGGATGGAACGATTTGACGTTAGATTAATAATTGAAGCGGAGTGTTAATTTCCTTAGAGTTGGTAGATGAATATTATCAAAAGGACGGGAAACATCAATAAAGAGAGCCAAGGTGTAATTTTTGTGAATAAAATCTAATACAATCGGGAGACTCGATACCAAGCCGAAAACCAAACATATTCCTAGGAAATAATGCCATTATTCTGCTCTAACCACCGAACAAGACGCTAATTCAGTATACCCTCAAACAGTTTTCTATTGTAGGATGCAAAGAAAATTGGGTGTAAGGAAGAACTTGTTGTAGGAATGGGAACAACGTTAAAAAAATTTCGTTAGGGATGAATTATATCCGTGGAAAGGAAAGAATTAAAGATATCGAGAAGGAAACTAAAGGAATGTTCGGATAGGGTTTTAAGGGCGAAATAAGTTTGGAGTAGGGCTGGAAGAATTGGGTAGAACAGACTTTAATTCATTAAAATTGAGAGTAGAAGTTAGGAAGTAGGAAAGAAAATTTTGCGGAATGGAACAAAGTACAATTCATCGAAAGCAAAAAAAAAAAAAAAAACGAAACGTAAGCAGGAGTGACGGAACTAATAAATGGTATTACGCTATCCACAGGAACGTTGTAACTGGAAAGGAAGTTCAGAGGATGGGAATTTAAAAGCTCTAGCAATTTTACTAGATAATATGTGAAAAAGAGGTAATTCTAGAGAAGAAAGAACAGAATTTGGCTTCAAGAGGACTTCTTCGAGGCTTTAAGTATAAACCTAGATCTAGCGTTAATCCTTTTATGAGCCAAAAAATTTTCCGTTGTCAGATAAGAACGGTAAGTTCTGAAGGTGGTACAATGGTTAAATGCGACGTTGCTTTCCTCATTCCATCAAATGATGGAGTGCGGCAAAAAGGAGAATATAAAGAATAAAAATGTAAAAAGGAATTTTATAAAGTAATATGCGGTCTTAATTAGACTGAGTATCGGGGAATGACGAATCTTTCGAGGAGCGGAACAGCATAAAATTTGTTTCAGTGAGACTCCACGGATGAGAACGAAGAAACCTCAGATAAGACGCAGAAAGAAAACAAACATTAATAATTAATTTAGGAACCTGGTCACTGCCGTAAGAACCCGAGAAAGGTTTCTCCAAATATATAGTCTAAAAGAAGGAGATATAAATGTTAAATCCAGAGAGCTGGAAATAAATGAATTCCTGAAATAAGTTGGGGAGAGGTCATTAAGGATAACTAAATTATCAGAAAGAATAGCATTTTCAATGATGAAACCGTTGGTATTTTAGGACGTACGAATTTTTCACTGATAATGAATGGTTTCGGAATAGAATTTAAAAATGAAGAAAGAAGAAAGTGATGAAGATCGTAACTAGAGGAAACATAAATATAAGCAATGTTAAAAAGACGCATAAAGAAGAATGGATGGAGATTTGAACAATGTTAGGTAGATACGAAAACAAGACGGACGCATTACCTAACATCACTTGGTGGAACAAAAATAACGAAATGTCACCAAAAATGTTATATTATTACAGCAAATTACTGAATGGTAAAATCGAAGATGAGGAGTAAACAACTGGAACAAGAGTGTGCAGGACTAGAAATTATGATAAAACTTGCTATATACGATCTAGGGGCGATTAATAGTAAAATAGGCACTGTAGAGGAAGAGAGGTATTAACAAAATTGATGGGAAAGATACCAAAGGAAATTCAAGATAAAATAATTTCGATGGAAAGGAAAAACAGGGTGAAAATTTGGCTGATAGCGTGGTGTAAAAACACAAAAAAGAATCATAATAACAACGGCGGATTTTTTTTTTTTCTTACTTTGACCTCTCCGCCTGCGTTAACACGTTATTATTTCCAAATTTAAGTTGCTAATGAGAGAATAGTAGTTGTGTAAGTTAGTGTGTAGTGTAAATTATGTTGTACTATTGTAATATAACAAATTAAGATATTGAGATATTGTAATAGAAAGTATTTTATTTCAGTCAATAGTATATTGTAACATAAACGATAAATTAATGAGAATGTGGTGGTAACAAGAGTATTAAATTATTTTACATTATAGTAATATATACAAGTTAACATGTTTTTGTTATAATAGAAAGTATTATTTAATTTGATGTTATATTGTACGAATAAATTATATAATTATGTTGGAAACTTGCAGATTGGCTAGTGCAGAAATCGCAAATTATTTTTAAAAAAAAGTGAAAAAAAAATGATCAGATACATGAGGGAAGTTGAAAGGAACAATGTGAAAATGGAATAGAGTATATCATTTCTAACGAGGATTTAAGAACAGGCATAGTCGTTATAGCGATCTTGTTGCGTTAAAATTCATACCTTACCGAAGCCATGTCTCAGAGATAAGAGAAACATTGATATTATGACGATCCCATAAGTCCTCTAATGAATTTTTATTGGCTCTGAAGTTATAACAGTTATCCATATTGAATAGTACACTATTAGAAATGTATGCTTTACAAAAATGGAGATGGACTAGAAAAGAGTTTGTGGAAGTGATACCGAGGGAAATTTAGCTGAAATGCGGCTTCTACTTAAAAGAAAATGCTCGTAAGGAAAGAGGAAACAGATTTGATTAGCCTGGAAAAGTTCAAGAAATCAAAATTATTTCCAAAGTTTTTTTCGAAGGCTCTAGATGCTCGAAGGTAAACACAGTTTTTTGTTACTGTTGTTATCACTGTTATTATTACTATTACTATTATTACTGTGACTGTTACTAATATATTATAATTAATATTACCGTTATTGTAACAAATATGGTTTACACCTATATATTGACTTAAGTAATACTTGAATTTTTAATTATATTCATGTTGCAATGACACGCTGAATATAACATTGTTAACTACTTGTAAATAATGGCCAAATTGACACATACAGGCATATTATTGTTTTAGTATATCATACGTTAGAAGTCATAAATTATTTAGTCATTGTGCTTTGTTATATTGCATTATTTCTTATTAGTTTGTTTTTCTATTGTACTTATTCTTACGTTATTATATTTTTACTTATTTGTAACTCAATAAACTGGTTATCATTTTTATTTTTTATTTTATTTTCATTTTATTAATAATAAATAATTCCACTACTCAGGCAATTTTTGCGCCTTTTTCGTATATAAACTCTCGTAAGTGTTTTCGTATTATCTGCCTGAAGTAATAAAATGAAAAATGAAATGATGATGATTGTTATTATTATTACCGCTATTTGATTACTTTTCGAATTATTATTTGTTTCCTTTTTATGTCAATCTTTATGTTATTATTATCACTACTGTTACTAGGAATGTAGCTTTCGGCTAAACGCGATTCTTTAGACGATGATAATGATACCGGAAGAAAAGGAAATGCGCTTCGTTGAAGTGTCTACTACCAACACAGATTAAGTGAAAGATTACTGCGAAAGGATTTAATAACCGGGGCAGGGACGAGCCCATATAGCTACCGGAAAATAGAAAGAAAAGTGAAAAGGAAGCGAAAAATAAAATTTTAATTAAATAGAATATCAGCTACGCTAGCGGAAATGTAAACTTTTGATAGTAGCAGCTCATAAAACTATAATCGGACAATCGAATGTGGAAATGAGCACATAAATGACGGCTAGATAATAACGCAATGAACGGTCTCACCGAGATTATCTGCTGTAACGCAATTGGATTAAAAACTGAAAAGCAGCTAACGCGAGAAAACAAAAATATAACGACGCTCAATTCAAAGTTATTTAACCGCCAATTCGGCAGTTTCAGCACCTATCTTCTACCGACATTGGTGCTCTCAGAGCTTTGCATTAGGAGCAACCCTCTTTACATTATACATAAACGACTTTGTGGAAAACCTTCGGTAATAAGTCGTTTATACAAACTGTCGATCTCAACATATTCTTACCCTCCGATAGACTAGAGTCACTAGCTCCATCTGACGTCGGTTCGAATATTAAATAATACGGTTTATAAATTCGAAATATCTGCCATTAGTTGTTTCGGCTAAATTCCGTCTTATAAACACGGAGATTCATTTTATTAAAAAAGCAGTAAAAAAAGTCTTTAGGAGATGTTCTTGTTTAGTAAAAAATCCATTTTAGTTTAAACGTTTTCATTTTAAGATATTATTAACTTTATTCCGAGCTTTAAAGTTTTGTTTCTCACATTAAAAAAAACAAAAACAAAAAAAAAAAAAAACATTTCAAAAGGGTCTAATTTCCACTAAAACAACAAGAATATTAATCAAAACATTATTTATATTCACTTGTAAAAAGTGTCGGATATTCAAGAAACCTTTGGTTTTGGTTTTTGTTTTAGCAAGAAATCGTCTCTTAGGAAGAAGATTTTGCTGTAATTGAAAAATAGTAGGGAAAAAAGGATTAGCCTAAAACTGTAATTGACTGGTGTTTTTTTTACTTTTTTTTTTTTGTTATAAATTTAAAACGAGCGAAAATTAATTAACTACTGCATGCAAAGGCCTACTACTTTTTAAACTTTTTTTTTTTTTCAACGTAGAGTATTGGGCCAATAGTGAAAAAAGCTACATCAAATATCATATAGCAGATTAATAAAGGAATCAGCGACAGAGATGGGGCGAAACAAAGGATATACAAAACGTTATTAGAAAGATTCGGAGTTCGAAGAAAAAAAATTAAAGAAGAGAACGTTAAGGAACCGCCGGGAATTTAAATAGAACATGATATGAACAATTTGCGAAGATTAGAGAAAAATGAAAAAATGTTCCAAGAGCGAAGGAAATAGGTGTTGATTCCAAGACACGGAAGTAACAGTGAAATGTGTCATACAGAAAGGAATAGCTCTGAACCCAGGAGGGATGTTTATTCAGATAATGTTTCAATTGGGTCGGAAGACGTACACTTAAACTAAAAAAAACACACAAAAAAAAACCCGGAAAAAACAGACCAAAAGATAAGAGCAGCTCAAAAAATAGCGAAAGAGAAAAAAAAGTGTACACGCTTCCGGTTTGATAAACGTTCTTCGTCAATTACTGTTAGTTTTCAGATCGAATACATAGAAGAATGGAGACGCGTGTTGTAATAATAAGTCCAATATTGATTTTTTCGTCGTTTTTTAATATATTTCGTAACATTGGGCTTTTCAAAGGGAAAAAAGATTTTTTCTTGTATTTGTTTAGGGACGTTTATATTGCTTCGAAGGGAAATAGAGGGAAGCGCCTTTTTTTCAAATTTAGCAAAAGTGAATATCGGAATTTAGATAGACGAAAAAAAAGCGGAACAAAAAACGACAATTGTATAATAAACGTGATCGCGTTTCGAAATGCAAACATGAATATTAGCGGCGTATGTTGTACAGTCGGCGGTAGAAAGTAGAATAAAGCGAAAAACGAAAATGTTGAGCGATATTTACCATATCGTTGGATAAAGAGCGGTCGTCAGAGTAAAACCCGAATGCGAAGTAGAAATAGTAACAGAATGAGAAGAATCGTGGCCATATTTGCTTGGCAGACTGTTGTCGGCACTTCGAATAGTAACGAACAGGTGAAAAGGCAAGTGGTAAAAGAAGACATATTTCAAAAATGTATATGACTTACGGAACATTTCGATGCGGTATTGTTCGATTCGTAATATCGTTCATCGAAAGTAACATTCAACGGCTGCGCTCATCTGGTAGATTTTAATGGTGAGAGTGTATAGACTTCCCGAAAAGAATAATAACAATACAAGTTTGAGCCGAGTTCCCGGTAAAAATGAACTCCAGGAAAATATCGGGTTAATCTCCATCGCGCGGGAGATGCGAAAAGTCCGACTAAAGTTCCGATAAAATATTTCCGGCAGTTTCCTCCCTTGATTTTAATTTATTTACTTTTTTTTTTTTTTTTTTTTTTTTTGGAGCGTTTACCCAATCCGAAGGTATAACAGCATTAATTATTATACAGAAAAAATATTAGAAATGGAGCATATGAACGAAGCTAACAAAGGAATGGCCGAGGAGGAAGAGGATGCTGTGTTAGTATTACAATATTGAGAAATTCGTAAAAAATCAAAGAAGGCTCGCAACTCGCTGGTATACCTCTCTGTAGCGAAAGAATTATTAAACCGAGAGAAGATGAAAATTTTACAGCTGAATTTGGTCGAAAGTATAATTTTTTTCTGGAAAACGATAAAAACAAAGAAATAAAATGCTCGATAACGTAAATGACTACCGTTGATCACGCAAAACGGTTGCAGATCAAATTATTTAATGGTAGTCGGAATGATTTGATGTTGCAACGATTGTCCAGTAAGGTAATAATGTTTACATATTAATTGAAAATTTTCGTGAATAATAGTATAGCTTACACGCGCGCACAAAAACTAAAGAAAAAACTAACATTACAGGAGACGATATTCGCAAAAGAAGGAAAGTAAAAAAAAAAAATGATACACTATGAAAATGACGTAATTTCTCTATCTCTCGCACAAGCGGCAAAACGTGTTCGCTATTTTAATCGGATGACGGTAAAGTTTTATCCCGGTTTATTTTCCGAAATCTTCATTATAGTACACCCATTTCGCACTTCCTTTTTCATCGTGCCATTTTGTGTCAAGCTCCATTCGGGAAATTAAGCTAAAACTAGACGCAACATTTCGTCCTCTCTTTTAAAGATCAATGCTGGAACAGTTAGATAAGTCGTGTTGAAGTTGACTAAAATTGAAACGTTCGCCGCAACAAAAAGCACAAATACGAAACTGTAATAAAAAGATGCGACTCCCCCCCCCCCCCCTGCCACCACGTACATATTAACCCCAAATAGATGGCATCTTCGAAATAAAGAAAAACACGGAACAAGTTGAATTTTCGAAACCCCGTGCGCTCCCGATAACTAGAATGTGTAGTGCGTTACCACCATTAGTATGTGTGATAACATGCTCCGTCTTTTGACGTAATCTGGAGACCAACGTGAGGAGTTCGCACATTACACTACTTTCGATATAAAGAAACAATTCGGAATGAATAAAATGTAATAAAACCGGGTCATGCGCTAAAAAGTAAAAAAGAAATATTTTCGATAAAAGATAATCACCGTAGAATATTCTTAAAAGGGATAATATATTACGATTACTCTTAAACAAAATTAATACTTTAATAAGAGTCTCGGTGGTAAACCAAATTCAAACTATAAGAATAATCAAATAGGTAGAACACATAAGCACTCGTTTTCTTTAATCCATGTATCGGAAGAATATTTAATGCGGTTTTTTTAATTACTATTTTGCAATTTCAATTTGGTGCTGACTCTAATTAAGATGTTAACGTTGTTTAATCTTCTACTGTGAAATATGTTTTTTTTTTTTTTTTTTTTAGTAATTGTTTTTCACTTCAAAGGTTATTAAATTTTTATGGTAATACACTTAGTTGGTACTTTTTAAAATTATTTTATGATTTTCGGTGTAAACATTTTTGAGTGATAGAGGCAACAACTTAATTCTATATATCGTATAAAGTTGGGTATCAGGATCAAATCCGGTCAGTGTTGTAAATCATGCTTTAGGGCTTTCGAATTCATTATCTTTGTTTAAACCGTCATTCCGGTTGAAAACTAATATTGATTGAAATAAAAAAATACCTAAATACGATCGAATTCATCGCTTTCCCTTTAACTTTTAAACCTTTTCGATGTTTATATTTTCCCTGTACAATAATGAAAATTTTTTTAGCTAATTTTCGTCGGATTATATATGTATAAAGGAGAAAAGTATAGGGAGATTGTTTTTTGAGCGATTTTGAGTTTTAACGACTATCTCATCGGTACGCATGCGCGGAACTCCCACTGACCGGTACAATTTTGAATAAACGAAGGATAGCTTGTGAATGGGGCTATGGAAGATGCAATTTTTTTTTCTATTCGAATCTACGTTTATCTGCGTGGTAATTAACGTTAATAATATTTTAATTTTCATCTGACTATATTAAAAATTAGCTTTTTTTTTTTTCAATTTACTTGTTCGTGGTAAATAACATTGGTAATATATTTTTTATGTTAATAAAACATTTTTTGAAGATATTTCCTACTACTGGCCGATACACTTTCAAATGAAAAAAGAAAATAATTAGAATCGGTTTACATAAGCAAAAGTTATGCGGAACAAATATTTAAAAAAAAAAAAAAAAACAAATTACGCGAAGAACATATTACCTCTCTTTTCTTTGTAACGATACCGTAATTATCAATAATTATTTTTACCGGTAAAAAAAAATTGATTTTTTTTTTTTTTAAATATATAAGTACAGGCGGTTTTATGAAATGATTTAGAACAGCTGATAAAGCTCTATTCGAATATAAGGTATCAGAAGAATAAAATAATATTCGAATGATAAGTGCATTGTAAACGCAATGACGGTTTTTTTTTATTTTTATTCATTTTATTGGGTCTTCCAGACGGTACCAACAATTGGAAAGCTGACAGAAAATGGAAACCGCAACAGGTATTATTATTCGGAGAGAATGAATATGGCGAAAACTCTTGAGATCATTAAAAAAGGAGTAATAAGTAGTCTACAGAAAAATAAAAGCTTGGATTAAGCAGAGGTGTTAATCAAACATTTTACATTCTTCCTAGCTAACTTGTGCAACAGTTAACGTAGAGGAAAACGAATTTCTATGCGGCAATATGGCAGCGCCCCAAAATGCTCTACGAGACAAAGAAAAAGAAATCATCACAAACAGTTAATAGTCGTAGTGGTTCGTCCCAATAGGAAAAAACCAGTATGCTCGCGACCGCGCGTATTACGGTTATCGTGGATATATTTTTCACTTGTGGTCGAGGTCGAACTTCAAGCTGTACTTTTTGTCTTCACCTCATAAAAAAGAAAAAAATCGTAATCTCTTACCTTTATATTTTGTTTTTTCTCCTTTGCCCCCCTACTATCATTTGCTTGCGAATCACTGTACACGCTTTGTTTGGTAATACCTCAAATGTTTTTATTATTTGCTCGATTTTCGGTTTTCCTCGAAAGGTTTTTGTTAATTAATAAAATGCATCCCAATACATTACACTTTTTTTTATTTTTCTGCGTAATGTCTTCCAACAAAAAAAAAAAAAAAAAAAAAAAAAAAGACTTTTTTGGTTGTTCTACCGTTTTATTTCAACTTCTACACTGCTCTTTCAGTCCTACTTTAATTTGTAATCTCCGCTTTACAATCTTCAATGAGCTCTACACAACAGGCGACCGAAGAATATTCTTCGGAAGTACTCTTCAGATCATATTTCCAGAATCGCTTGATTAAAAACAAATGCACAGTGCCATAAAGAAAATGTAAATTTAACGATCAGAAACGAGGTCAATCTTAAAATGGCAAATGAATGAAGCTAGCCCGTTTTATTTTAATGTGTTTTTCGTTGCATGTAACATTTAGCACAGTAATAGGCAATAAAATGACGTCATTATCGATATGCAGTGAAGAGAGTATTCGCGATGTCGTCGAGCCGAAGGTAAAAGAAGAATCAACATCTTCCCTTCGCTAGAACGTCGACGGTTATTTAACGAGAAAGAAAAAAATTCCATTCGTTTAAATTACGCCACACAGTGCCGGCCTATTTATCTTAGCTGCGATAGCAGCAACTAAATTCCATTAGCAACATTATCGCGAACTAACGGAACTGACGAGAATTTTCTATCTGGAAATATTTCAGCCGATTGCGAACTATCAGCTGTAATAATACGTGTCTGGAAAGCGGTTCGAAATGCGGTGACGTACCGGAAAATTCGCGTAAAGAAGTATCGGCAGAGCAGATCAGGTAGAAAGGTGTTCGTCTCTTTATCGTTTTGTTGAAGGTATGTGAAAATAAGAAGGATACACTTAAGTCGCACCTGCTATCGAATTAAACCCTAGCGTTACCTGAAGGTACGACACTTGGTTTAGTAAAAACTTAACAAAGACCAAGTCCGAACCCAAAGACGTAGATTTAAACCAAATGCCACGAAAACGTAGTAAAAAGAAAGCAACGAGAAAGCACCATTATCTTCATCACCATTGTTACCAATTGTCTTTATATAAGTTTGACCGCAGTAGGGAACGACCTATCTATCCTTAAGTTAAAAAATAACCGTAAATCACAAATTAACTAATTTCATTATGCAGAATTACAAATGAACTGAAACTATAGTTTACATTAAACTAATTGTTTCTATTACCTTCAGCCGTGAAAATAAAAATTTAACCAAAAACCCCGTATTTTATGTTTTTGCTAAATCATAAAATTATACCATGTAGAACAACCGCTAAATTAATATAAACAACTATTTTAATATACAATTATGCATCATAATTTCGGTCCACCCGTAATCATAAAATGAATTTGTAGTGTACACGATAGATGAAGTGGAATTAATTCATTGCGACGTTATGAATCCTAGAAATGCCATGCAAATCTTTAGATCTTCAAACACACTTTTCGAATAAATGTTAAGCTTTTGGACGGCAACTAGTGCGTCCAGAAACAATCCCGCGTGAAATCACTCGTTTATCATAAATTAAATCCCGCACGACAACAATCCAGGTAACTTGTACGCATCAACTTTTCTTCGCAGTATGATGCAGACTTTTCTTTGTTTGTACTATATCAGGCTATTAAACATGAAACGAAATTTTTCAGGTTTTGATCTTTTAAAATAAAGAGGAAGGAAATTTGAACTCTGGTCAGTAGAATTTCTGTACGCATGTGTGAAACATGTTATTTTCAAGCCAGCGAATTGGGAGATACATGTAATCATCAAATTTCTGACAACGGAAGAAGTTGTAGGTGCAGAAATTTATCGCTGACTGTGCATAGTACTCGATGCAAATAGCATTATAACGCAAAGTGTGTGTACGAAAATGGATCACGGTGTTTAAAGAAGGAAAAACGAATACACAAGAAGAAGAAGAAAAAAAATCGATTTTTTGAAGTTTCTAATGTGGTTTTTGCACTTAATAAAGAAATAATGGTTTTATCAACGATAATTGTATTTACAAAAGTAGAAATTTGATAAAATATAGATTAGTCACAAGCATGTTTGTTAATCAATATGAAATTTATAAAAATGTTACAAAAAACATAATGGACGTATGACATCATACGAATCGCATTTTGTACTCTTATTTAAATAAAACTAAAATTGTAATGTATTTGAACATACTAACGGAGGAATGAACGGTAAAGTATTTTAAATGTAAAATCTTAAATTTAACTGGTTTGTTATAACAATTACCTGAAGTGTACTAAAACATTCAAATTAGTGCATTGATTTGTTGTTTTTTTTCTTTTTTTCTTAGGACTAAAATTGTTTAATTAAACCGGTATTTAATTGTATCGAGTTTACATGGAAATATTTTGCGTTATTGTTTTTCTTTCACTCGAAAAATGTATTAAAAAATACTAATAATTCTGTTTATGTATCGAATTCATTTAAAACTGAAATATACTTGCGAGTTATTTACAAAAAAAAAAAAAAAATAGAATAGAATAGAATAGTTAGCGGAATACTGTGGGGAGTGCCTTTCATTTAAAATACAAATTTGATTGCAAATTATTTACATGCGTCGGGCAGTAATATGAATTACGAAGTATACAGTGCGATTTAGAGTAGTGTAAATGTTGTGTTTCAAAACTTTTTAAGCAGAATGTTATTTTCCGAAATTTAGCTAAATAAAATTTTACTCTTGTATAATTCCTAAGATTTGCTTTGAGCATTCCCGGTAGTAAATTATATAATACGAACGACCCCTTGATATCTTATCTCGTTTGTGTTGCGACGCGATATCTGTTAAAGCACGATATGTTAGCGTTCTCTTTAACTGTAATTCTAGTAATTAGAGCTCGTGTTTTCACGTCAAATTTATTATTTTTTACGTACGACAATAGAGTTGCATACTTTGTCTTAAACAGAAGTTATTTTCTTATATATTATCTGTGAAAGGTTGTATTTTTCCGCATTCCCCCAATGAACAATACCGTATGAAAGAGTTGGCTGGTTTAGTGTCAAATGTAAGCATTTCAGTTATTTGTAATTAAAAACTTGCCCTAAGTAGTAAAATAATTTAATTTTCTCAACTTTACTGATAAATACGTTAAAAATAGGTGCTCTACAGTAATTTAAAGTCTGAATATACCTCTAAATTTTTTTTAATCTCCTACGCACCTTCTATAAATATTTTATTTTTCCATTGTATTCTTAATTAATCCCACCTATGCTGAATTATTATTATTATTATTATTTTTTTTTTAATCCTACCCTGGGTGCACCAGCGGTCTTAAACCAACAAAAAATGATAATTCAGTTGATCGAACTAAATAGCCAAGCGGTTAGAAACGGAACTCACAAAAGACAGCAGCAGCGGAACAACTGAAGGCAATGGGAAGAAAAGGATATAGAGATAGCGTTAAAGGGAGTAGAAAGACCCAAAGCTAAAAATTAGGCATCAAGGAACTATCCTCCATACTCCCATCAGTGCCGTTCGAGTTAGTACATTGCGAACCTTAATTTCACAACTTCCAATTCCCTATCAAGGGTATTTTACTGTACTTCATGTTGAGCTTATAGTAGAGTATATTTCAGTTGACTACGTCATTCTTCAAAAAAATAATAATTTTACTATTTGCAAGATTTTTTTTTTTCTTGTATTTTCAGTTACATTTTCATAACGTTTTTTTGTGACCTTTTTTCGGAACGTTTTTTCGTATTAGCTCTGATGCAAAAATGGCGCTGTTATTAATATATATTGTTATTGTTTGGAGAAGGAGTGTTAAATCTTCAGATATTTACGAGTATACATATATATACGTAACGTTTTTAAATGCGAATAATTAAGAAGCTTCACTTCAGATTTTGGTCGGATGTGTACCCTTCTTCTTTTACCAACAATCGTTCCTTCTACCTTTCAATCCAACCTACACTTCCTTCTCATCCATGGTTCTCGGAGTTTCCCTCTCTTCCACGATTTATAATTTCCTCTATTGTCCGCCTGCGCTTTAATCACACACTGCTGCCTTCTTCATGCTATCGTTTCTCTTTGCTTCCCTCTCCTCATTGTCCGTTGCATCCAGATGAAGCAGTTGTCTGTGATGCTGATCACATTTTCTTCGAGTGCTCTGCTCTTTCTGCGGAGCGCTCTCTTTTCTATCTTCACCTTATAAAGCTGGGGCTTCCCGCTCCTTACTGTGCGTCTTACATCTTGTCCCTTCCTTCCCAGTCTGTTGTTCTTGTCCTTGGTTCCTTTATTTCAGCTGTCTCCAATCGAATTAGGTTCTAGTTAGTTGTTTCTTCTTCCCATTGTGTCTGGGCAATGGTCCATAGTTGATGCGCCCAAAAAAAAAAATAAAAAAAAAAAAAAAATGCGAATGTATTTATTTCTGAATAATATTTTATTGGTAGATAATAATTGCGCGCTGAATTTAAAATCAATGTAGATATATTATAATGCTTATCAGATCGGCTAACTTATAATCTTCATTTCACGGTATCAACGCGGATGCGGAGCGACGATTGGCGAAGTTATTATGAAACGGGCCAGCTCTGTAGAGTGCGAACGTTGCCGGAATATATTATATTTTACTAGCGTGATGAATTTAATAACTCGACGGAATAAAATTTTATTCTGGCAAAGGCACCTGTCCGAATATTGATCAGTAGCCTTCTCTGGCACTGCCTTTACGACCGGTCGTGTTATTTTTATATCTAAATGAAAGACTACATGCAGCGTGCCGCTTTTCTTACAGTGCCCAAGTAATAAACTTCAACGTTTTATCCCTGTCTTAGCCTCCTCCTCCCCCCGCGGAATTGCATTTTATCTGTTTTGAAATTATTTAAACATTTATTCACCTAGCTGCAAGACCACATAAGCTAAACTTGTTTGATGGAGCGGACAACATTTCGTTACAGTTCAATGCGAGTTGTGATGCTACCGAAGAATTTTGAAGGTACCCTGAACAGCTAAGAAGACCAACCAGGAGATACTCAGGGTTATGGAAAAAGACTGCGAATTAATTAATTTAATAAAAATTCGAAAATTAAAATATTTTGGACACTTGATCCGTGGGACACGATACACCTTGCTACAAACCATTTTGATGGGAAGAATTGAAGGTAAAAGAAGAATTGAACGGAGGGACACGTACCTGATTTTGTGGAATCAAGGCGTGGACAGGGTTGATACACTCCACATACGACAGAGAGTGGTACCAGAATATGATCAAGACTTCGCTAGATGGCCACCCATAACCGAGATCGCTAGAGACAGCAAAACATATATATGTATATATATATAAATGTATGTGGGTAAATTATTTATAATTTTTTTATTACTTTTAATAATCGATATATTTAAAATACTTTTCTCTGGTTAATTTTCAAGCGATATCAATTCGGTAGAAGCAAGGGCGTCGTCAGCCGATGAGCCAAGGGGGGCAAGATGATAGAAAAGTATATGAGTTATAGGAAAAATAAAATTTATAAGTTATAAAGGCTTAATATTTTATTAAACAAGAATAAAATCTTAATTAAAACATAATTTTCGTGGGTTTCTGGCAAATTGTCCATGATTACGCGCCTATGAATACTCATCATGGTCAGTTGATTAAAAATTTTCAAGGCTTCAGCGGGGGGGGGCAGCTGCCCATCCCTCGCTCCCCGCTGGTGGCGCCCACGGGTAGAAGCACATCAATGACTGAACGGCACAATTTACTACTACAGTGCGAAGTACAGGGTGCGGCACTTTCTAAAATACGTCACTTTTTTTCTACTAAATTTTTTTAAAGAAATAATAACAGAAAATCGAAATAAAACTGCGAGAGAAGAAGCATACATATTGCCCCAATAGGGGATCTAGAGAACGTTATTTCGATCTTCTGTTATTATTTCTTTAAAAAATTTAGTAGAAAAAAAGTGGCGCATTCTAAAAAAGGAAGTTATGCTGCCGCACCTGTATAAAAGTAATTTAGAATAAATTGAATGTATTTAAGGAAAAGCATATTACTTATAATGTAAAAATGAAAATCCCATTGGGTTATCAGATTACTGTAAAAGACATTTTTATGAAATCAGTAATAATTAATATGAGACGCGTAATAAAATATTTAAATGAATACAGTATATTTTACAATATTAATAAATTTTTAAATAATGTAAGTTATATCACTATCTAAAAAAAAACATTAGAGATGTGAATACATTTTTTGGATTGTAAAAAAATTGATTATTCAACAAATAATTAAATATACCTACGCGTTACGTTATAGTTAAGTAACGAAAAGGTATTTACTTCAGCTAAATATTTGTCTTTAATGTGTCATTTCTATTAGTAGATAAGATTTCACTAATTATTATTCATTCATTTTTTTTTTTTTTTTTTTTTTTTATAAAAATTGAGAAAATATAAATAAAAATATACCCTATTTTAATTCGCATCGTTTTAATAACTACCACAAATATTTTTGATCACACTTAAATATGTATGAAGAATAAAACCACATTGGTGTTTACCGGCTTACAATTCAAAATTTAATATTAATAAAGCTTTACAAAAATTGTAAAATTATACTTTAGTTCAAACTATATATATAATATATTATATATATATATATATATATATATATATATATATATATATATATATATATATATATATATATATATCTACTACTAGAAATAATTTTTGTAAACAACTATTCCAGTTTCAGCGTTGCTAACCATAAAACAGGAAGTCAGAACTACTTCTACTTTTCTAATAAAAGAAGTAATTTTTTGAAACTTTTGAGTTCTATTATGTTTTTGTTTTTGAATAAAAAATAGTTTCTATATAAATAAAATGCTTAAACGTAAGTTTACTATGATCTACAGGATGATGTGTTAAAAGTACTAAATTGAATTTCTCGAACACAAAATTCAAAAAAAGTAACCGAAGCCTTTCAACTAATATGTGCAACTAGAAATTGTATATTTTAGTTCAGCTGACACTTCTTGCTAACTTGTCTCGCTGTTACATTACACTTTTAAGTATTATATTTCGGTATGAAAAATTAAAACTAAGTGAAGCTCTACATCTTGCTAATGGTGCCTTAACTAATCTAACAAGTATGAGAAATTCTATGGACAACGAATTTAAAAAATATATATGAAAAAGCAAGATCACCGTTGGAGGCTGCAGAAATCGTTATTAATGTAGTGAAAAACATCATAGAAATAACATTCAAGTGAATTCACCGAGAAAATTATTACAGAGTTTCTATTTTTATACCATTCTTAGGTGAACTGATTACTCATATTGAAGCTAAATTTATCCAAAAGAAAAACTTACTTGGTAACTTTGGCTGTTTATTAACCCGAAGTAGCCTAATTTTAATGAAGCAAGTTGCCGTGATCTTTTTATGAAACAATCAGTGAAGCTCTAGCTTCGTTACGGAAGTATAGATGCAATGAAAAAGAATGGGAGAAACACTTGAAGGAAAATGGGATATCCGTCATGCAATAGATGTCTACAGTAACAGTAAAGCATTTTCTAGTGTAAATACACTATTAAAAATTTTAGCTGTGTTGCCTGTTGCAACAGCTACAGCCGAGAGGTCATTTTCATCTAAGAAACTCAATGTCTGATGAACGACTAAATAGCCTTTTGCTTTATTAAATATTTTCATTGATATTTCTACTGCAGAAATAGTAAATGAATATGCAGATTCAAACCGGACAGTTTTGCAATTTTGTTTAGTAAACTTGTTGCGGACATAAGAAATTAAGTTTCAAATCTGTATATTGTTTTATTTTGTCATAATATTCCGTTTAAAATGTTTGGTTTGTGTATTCGTTTAAAATCGGCTCCATATTTTTAGGTAGTTCATTACTATTTCTGTATAATTCTTCATTATGATTAATAACATATGTAATTTCTATTAATGTTTATGCGGTAGTTCATTTATGTAAATTATTAATATATAAATCGAAATAGTGAAAATTATTAATAGTATAAATATTAATAAGAAATGTATTATCATTTATAAAATAAACAGGTAATGAAAAGTTTTCAAACCCCCTCCTCCTTTTCACAATTCTGGGCATGGCTTTGAAGCGAAGTATAAAAATTCTACTTACGAAATAACTGGTATGCGAAATTCACTGCTACTATAAGAAATATACTGTTTTTTTTTTTTTTTTACGAGCGTCACGTTTTGATAAAGTACATAAACCCACTGATTCATCAATCATTCTAATAACATTGAGAACCAATACGTTCATTCTAAATGGAAACAGTAATTTAACAAGAGAGCCAATTTGACCGGCTGATGTAGTAATTCCATCACAAGAGCCAATTCGACTACATCCCGCAAACCAATCTCGTTATAATCTGTTGGATTTGGATGGGTAGTATACGAGTATGTTCTAGTTTTCATTTTTTTACCGTTAGAAACATTAGTTCAAAAAAATATTTCTACACCTATAGTTCAAATAATTTCGGATCGAGTTTACTTATAATTCTCGATTTTCAACTAACAGGGATTTATGTTAAAAACGATTTTCGTTGAACTTAAAAAGCGATGATATATCTTTACAATTTAAAGCAGATCTAGATAGAATAACATCTATAATATTCATGATACATAACAAATTTTATTTCGAATAATATCGGTTATTTTTACATAATAACGTTTTTTCTTTCTTCTTTTTGTTTTATATTGGTTTAGACTTTTACGTATAAAAAAAAACTTACGATATTTGAGCTTTTAAATCTATTAAAAATACATTGATTATAAATATTATTTAGTAGATACAGTTCACGTTCTACATTCTTTAAATATATTGCTGAAAGACGTGAAAGGCCAGCTTGTAGTACTATAATAAACATATATGTATATGTATGTATAAAATAATGTTTTCGTAAAATATTTTATAACAAATTAATTGTTCGGAGTAATAAATCTTGGACATAAAACAATTACAATATGTTAACTGATAGTATAACGACAAACCGCTTATAACTGTCAAATTATCTACCTCTTCAAAATCGTTATAACCGGTTTTCACTATGTACGAACTCTATTTTCTGCACCTTCCTTCCGTAATGCTTAAAGAAAAGTTGTTTCAGCTGAATACGTCATTCTTATCATTTTTATTTTTGGTTTGCAAAAAAAACAAAAAAAAAACGACAGTTTTCAATTTTAATTGTATTTCATTTTTATAAAAATATTGCATAATACCTCGATCTTTGAAATCTGGCCATGTGAAAACCCCTCAGACCCTTAAATACGTCATTCTTAAAAAAAAGTAATAATTTACGGTTTGTGTAGTATTTTTCGATACTACTTTCGTAATGCAAAAACATTACAGGATTTTCTTATTAATACGGTCGTTATAATGTTTGTACTAACGAATGGTCTACGATGTCAGAAAAAAGTAATTAAAAATCTTGGAAATATCCATCATTGCAATGATAGATTGACAACGGTAACTGACGGTCCGTATTATCGTGTTAAGCATTACGGAGTACGCAAACATGGGCGCAGCCGGGATTTGGCATAGAACGAAGACAGATGAGATGTTTTGCCTTCTGGAGACTCGTACGATGACCAATAGCATTTTATGGGAAAAGAGTATATCATTTTTGTACAAATGAAAGAGTTTCTCTAAGCAGAACTCTACTTTTGAATTTAAAAGAAAAAAAAAGGGGGGGCAAAAAAATTGCTACTCGAATTAACGCTGTTTATATACGAGAACTTACAACAAATATAAAGAGTCCAAGAGGGACCGCTTCGTGCATTTTCGGGTAATATTTTTCCATCGCTACATCCTTTTTCTATTCCAAGCTCAAACATTTTTAACAAATACTTTCCAAGAATAGTAATCTTCATTTAAATCATCCACTACCTACTTTTTGAAGCTTCCAAAAACGCTACTTTCAATATCGCTAATGAAATAAAAATACGTCACTAAGAAGTTCATTAGAGCCTATTAAGTAGAAAGAGAAAGAGAACGCGATTTTAATTAAACGCTTTGAAATTTCGTTACCTCGACTCTTTTTTGTTGCACGGTGTAGATAAAAATGTCACACCGGTGCAGGAGTCGTGATTAAAAGTTGACACGTATGAGTGCGAAATGATAGCTGATGAGCCGAACGATAATTTAAGCACGTTTTACAGTGTAAACGTAAAAAGAACTCTGTGTAAAAATCTTCGCGATCTCAAATTTCTCCGATTCCAGCGACGAGACATTGACAGATGGATACGACCTCGAAATTAAGCAGTTGTCTTGAAGAGTTCTTTGAAGTATTCCATTTATTTTACAAATCATCTGTGGAGTGAAAGCTGATTTTATATCGAAATAGCTGAATTTGTGGAGTAGCAATTAACGGGATTTTCATTAAGATAACACGCAGCTTCATCCGTTGATCTCTGGGAGCGACTTTTGGTAAATGTGAGCTAATTTTTTTTGTTCGGTGCACTGAAAAATTTTATTGCGACCAGCGTTACCAGCTCGTAAAAGAACTTGAAATGAATACTGAAATATACGTATATGTAATTAATTTACTTTTTGTTTACTAATTAGAAAAGTTATTTTGGCACTACGGTGTCCAACCGTCGCAGTTTCGACACGAGGATTTTTTTTTGGACACTTGCGACTGAAATTTCTCTGATGTTTATGGAGCTTTATTCAACCATGCTTATCGGAAAAAGCAGTTTGCTTAAATTTTAGACAATGCGAGTTAAATATTTCCGAAAATAAATGGCAAGGTACAGCAATCGCGTTTCATTGTATTTTTCACCCGCTTCAGTTCTCGACTCCTACTTTTTTTAAAATATTGCGAGCGCATGATGGGTTCATCTAGGGCAACTGGTGTAATTTGAGCATTTCATCGCGGTTTTAAATTCGGAAAAGAAAATATGATCAAAGAGCAAAAGGATTTTCAAGAATGAAACCAAATTCGAACGACTTTCATTTTTTTCCTCCGTATATCATTTATTAGTTGCAAACACGTTGGAAAATCGTTCAAGAAAATTTCCCGAATTTCAACGAAATCCGGGAAATAGTACGACAAGCATTTTACTTTATAATTTAATCTAGTGCGATGTTGTATGAACGGGGGACCTTTTATCGGAGTGTGTATTTTACCTCACGCATTCTACTACTATTAGAACATTTTTAAGAGTAGGCCAAAGTTCCACCAACTTTAACTTGGAAATTTTCTTTCAAAGACTTTTGTAGGAGAAACTTTGGAAAATCCCGACGGAGTTCGCGTGTATATATTTCGTTTTAAATCATTTAGTATTTCTAAAAATGATCACATTACGCATTTTAAGGTTTAAGCGCGCTTTCAGGGAAGACCTGAAATGTGCATGTCTTTTAAAACGAAATTTAGTTTGAATAAACTACAAGCGTCTATGTGTGACTGAAATTTTCTTGGCAAATATTCGCGCGCCCAAAACAAAATTGTTTGTATCGAATGAAAAAGTTTTTCTCGTTTTTTTTTTCTCCTTACGTTTACTTAAATGTCTGTGTTGGCTTCTGAAGATATCGAAAAAGATCACCTTTTTCTTTTTTTTTTAACAAGTGTACTTAAAATACGTTTACCCATTAAAATAAAAGGTAAGTTGAAATGATTCGTGTCCGAAATATAAAGAACAAAAAATCTCGTTGTTCGCGCCGGCCTATTGTTGAAAGTTTCGTCGCAATTCAACAGTTCCTGATACAAAAATGAATGACATCATAAAAAAAAACTCCATTTGGTAACCTAGTAATCGTAATTTCAACAAAAAAAGATAGTAACTGTAACAATGTAACAACTACAGAAATGCATACAATTCGCAGAATTCACGGAAATTAGATACGTGTTGTTACGACGTACGCCAAAATCACGATCAATACGTATCGTATTATGTATCAAAAATATGAAAATCGATAAACAAAATCTACATATCTAAACTATAAAGCTGCAAGACAAACACTGGACACAGAAATTCAATTTTATTATAGATCAAAACTTGTGGTGTTTTTGTTTTTTTTTTGTTTATCAACGTATTTTCGTCAATGCAATATAGAAAAACCATTCAACGTCAAAAATTTATAACTGTCTAAAATTTAAAAAAAAAAAAGTACATCAAACTGCTGTAATGCAAAGAATATTAAAAACGTCCACAGTCCGTTCCATAGCATTAAGAGCGTTGACTTTTTTTCATTTTAATCGACGTATTTTTATTGCAAAAATAGAGAAAAAATACGGGACGTTAAAAAAATTTTAATTGAAAGCTCCAATCTTGAAAAATTTACTACCAGTTAAGTTGTAAATACCATCTAGTTATTCGAAACCAGTCGGCGTTTTTAGATATGAAATTATTCATTTTTGTATATTTTTTCTTTACGTAGGTACATAATTTATCTGTATCAAACTGTAAAAAAAAAGGAATTAAAAAAAACTCAGAACAATCCACAATTACACGACGAGGTTAATTTTTTTAAACCGGCCTGTTGCTTCATTATAATATAAAAAAAAAAAATACGAAATTTCCAAAATTTAAATTTTCACGACAACCAATTTTTGAAAAATTTACACACCAATTTGTAAAAAATAGAATCAAAAAAAAAAAAAAACTTTCCACTATTACGGATGCTTATAATAATTTTTGTCTACTACACGGGCCAACGTTTATTTTTACAGAAAAAAGCATTAACAGACTACACAGAGACAAATACTTCAAAAAACACGATCAGGCAAGCTCACCTGTCACTCGCAATATCCCTATCCTGTCGAATGCTCAAAGCGTACTGCAGGCTATCGCACCTCCTCTTCCTTCTAACTCAACTGACTACGTCATTCTTCTTCTTATTCGCTCTTTGATTTATGATCTCTTTTCCTTTCTTAATGCAAAAACTGATTTCTTTTAGTTAGTTAACTCATTCGCTCATCTCCCTCTTCTTGTAGGTTTCTTCCTATTTTCTCATCTTTCAATATTACCCTTCTGTCTGCAGCTGCTCATTCCAAACATTAGTTTAACCCTCCTCTTAAGTCTCCTCATTCTTCAATTCGGATTCCTTTTTTTTGTCTATTCAGCCTTCCCTTCGTCGCTTCCGCTGGTTTTTCGACTTTCCTTTTTTATTAGTGTCGCTTCAACCTCACTACGATTTGTCATCTGCATTTTGGGCACAGTTTACTCTCTTCCTCGCTTTTCCATTGTTCTCTCGTATCGTCTCCTTATTTTCGATTATTTGTGATCCCGATCACATAATATTCGCTTGTTCGTCAGTTTTAACCCATCAAGCTGCTTTCTACTCCTCCCTTTTACAAATTGGTATTCCCATTCCATACAGTGCTTCGTTCATTTATCACCTTTCCTTCTCCTTCTGTTATCCAAGCTTTTGGTTCTTTTTTGTCGGCTATCTATGATCGTGTAAAGATGTGAGACTCTTGCTTCTCTTTTCGATTTTTCTTGGGCCTATGTCCATGTTGATGAACCCATTAAAAAATATATTGTTCATAAACTAAAATGCGTCTGTAATAGAACTGCTTTTTTTTTTTTATCTTGATTAGTAGACCCTCTTTAAAACACCTTTATTCCTTATCTATATTTGTTGTTTAAGTTGCGCTGTATACCAAAATTTATATGAAAAAAAATATTGTACTGCCGAATCGCAAAGAAAAATTTATTATGAAACAAAATGGAAATTATTTCTCATGCAAAGGACAAGTAATCCACAGCGATTTAAGCAGTAGGGTTGCATCCCCTATTTTCTAGGGGGTGAAAACACCTTTTTTTGGTCATAATTATGGAATAAAAAATTATAAAATAATATTAAAAAAAAAATAAAACTTTTTTTAACACACACAATTAAAAAATAAAGTTGACGTGTTTCGGAATTTTCATGAATTTCACCCTTAAAGGGGGTAAAGCACCCCTCACAAGAAAAACCAGTAATCCAATTTCGTAAATAATTTGTATGTAAGGGTTTTTGAGGTCGTTGATTACGAATCCGTCATCAGATTTTCTTAATTCGAAATGGAGGATCCAATATTGTTGGCAAACAAGTCAAAAAAGTTTTAATTTTAATGACAAATTGTATACGAGGATTTTTAAGGTCGCTGATTACAAATCTGTTATCAATTTTTGAAAATTCAAATTATCCTGTGCTTTATAACCATACAGTCCTAAACCTCTAAAACCCAGACAGATATTTAGCCTGTATTTTTTTAAACCAATAAACCCCAAAACTCCTAAACCTCAGACAGGCCAGAAGGCTGTGCGCTATAACCATACAGCTTCAAACCTCTAAACATCAGACACATACTTTTGCGGATACCGTCTTGATCTTAAACGAAGATGTTAATTTACACGATAAAAACAACATTATTAAAATGCAATCACTTACACATAACCAACTATCAAATCCTAGATTCAAAAATTCATTCTTATACGCTTGGTATGCAGCAGGTTACATTGACGAACGGCCAAAGAAAGGACCGAACTCAATAGAATTTTGTTTTAATTCTGATAACGCGAAGTGCGATATTTGCTGTAAAAGGGCTATTATAACGTGCTCGTGGTGTAAAAACACATTATGCTTAACCCACTTCTTTCATGATTATCATAACTGCAAATCTTATAATAAGTAATACAATTTATATAATATTAAATACACATTATACAAACAATTAAATCAGATGCATTATTAAGTTGTGGAGTATTTACATAAGTCTACGAAAACAATTAATATAGTTAAATATGTGATAACATTTAATGATATGTTGATTTATAAAAATGTTGATAATTATATTTCAAATTCTAGTAATAAATGTTTTGATTTGCTCATTGAATATAATTCTCCTAACATATTAAAGTTTATTCTAAAGAATAATTTATTGTATTACTAATTAACCTTGGCTACTTATTAATTTATTTTTGTTATTATTTACGTAAGAATAAAGTGATTATTGTTAATAAATAGATAAAGAAATAAATAAATACATAAGTTGAACTGTACCAATAATTTTTTAAATAAGTTAATTATAAGAACGGTTTTCCAATATACCACAATGAATAGACCTTTCATCTGCCTGCAGTTTAGGAGTTGTGCGATTTTAATCATAGGCAATCGGCCTGTCTGATGTTTAGAGGTTTGAGGCTGTATGGTTATAACGCACAGGTCTCTGGCTTGTCTGGAGTTTGGGGTTTACCGGTCTGAAAACACGGGTCTATGGCCTGACTGGGGTTTAGGAGTTTTGGGGTTTATTGGTTTAAAAAAATACAGGCTAAATATCTGTCTGGGTTTTAGAGGTTTAGGACTGTATGGTTATAAAGCACAGGATAATTTGAATTTTCAAAAATTGATAACAGATTTGTAATCAGCGACCTTAAAAATCCTCGTATACAATTTGTCATTAAAATTAAAGCTTTTTTGACTTTTTTTCCAACAATATTGGATCCTCCATTTCGAATTAAGAAAATCTGATGACGGATTCGTAATCAACGACCTCAAAAACCGTTACATACAAATTATTTATGAAATTGGATTACTGGATACACGTATTTATTGATTTTTCTTGTAAGGGGTGCTTTACCCCCTTTAAGGGTGAAATTCATGAAAATTCCGAAACACGTCAACTTTATTTATTAATTGTGTGTGTTAAAAAAAGTTTTATTTTTTTTTAATGTTATTTTATAATTTTTTATTCCATAATTATGACCAAAAAAAGGTGTTTTCACTCCCTAGAAAATAGGGGATGCAACCCTACTACTTAAATCGCTGTGGATTACTTGTCCTTTGCATGAGAAATAATTTACATTTTGTTTCATAATAAAACGAGATATTTAGGAAAAACGATTTTTGGGGGTGAACTTTAGGGTGGTTTTCACCCCGTGAAACTGCATATGGGCCGATAAAAAAAAATACGGGTCTAATATTTTTTTATACTCTACAACATATCCAAATTTCATCAAAATTGGCGTCTGACAACTCGTGTACTTTCCTTGTCAGATTCACCTTCGTAAAAATCATCAGTTAGAACAGCAACTTTGCAAAAAAATGAAAAATTGAACTATTTCTAAAATTCGAGCACATCAATGTTCGCAAACTCACGGATAAAAGTCACTTTGATAAAAACTGCAAGACGCGATCATAAATCCCATGGCGGTAACGCGGTAATCATTACTATTAAGCACCTCGAATTAATGAAGTCGTCAGCTAACGGAACAGTGGCGTATTCACTGAACGGGAATAGTCCTCGCCGAATCTACCGATAGTAAATTTAATGAACAACAATTGAAGAAATATTTTCGTACCGATTTTTCGCGGTGACTGAAACGCGAAGAATTTCAGATACAAGGTACTTTAATTTAAGGGGCAACGAATTAAAGGAATTCAAGATGAAAATGTAGTGCGTGCCGCACCGGGAAACCAACATATTTGCTTCTTGGGATATAAAATTCCCGGATATTTTCGATTTTTTCATAATTAACGGTTTCATCTCGGTGCTGGAAAGCTTTACTCAAGTTTTAATTTCAGATTGTAATTTTACAGTAAGCACTGGCTTAAGAAAAAACGATGAGTACTGCTCGTTTACATAGCACACATACTAATTGGAAAGAATTTCGAATGCCAGTTAATAAACATTTAAAGTGAAGCATCTTCCATTAAAAACAGAACGAGATGTCGATTTAGCAGTTTCGCATCTAAAATACGGCCAAAGAAACCAACCTCGCAGATATAGGAAAATCCGTAAAAAACATACCTCGCCGCGGCGTGGTAGCATTAATCGGGAAAACACACAAAAATCCGTAAAAAGCAGCACTACACTAGAAATCCTTATAAAGTCCATTACGTTAAAGAAAACGTCGAAAAAATCTTATACACGGAAAAATCAAAAATAATCCTTTCTGACGCTATTTAAAATTAAGTTATCTTCCATCGATGCAACCAATTACAGTCTTCGGAGAGCAATAAAAGTCGGAATAAACCCGTGCAACCGTTCATTAGAAAAAACCTGCCCGTACATATAGTAAAAGACAAAAGAGGCGTTTACTAAACACTAAACCCTATCATACAACGCATCCACCTAAAATTGGACCAGCTCCAATCAAAGCATATACGGGTCAGCTTTGTGTGGACACCGGCGCATACAGGAATCCAAGGAAATGAATTGGCGGACCAAGCTGCAAGAACCGCGACGACACAAGATTGCCCGCCTGAAGTACTTATGACACCTCATGAAGCTAAAATGGTGATAAGCAACGCAGTCAAAAACTACTGGAACACCCTTTGGCTCCAAACGCCGAGCAAACTCCACGAGTTTAGAAAAGATACCTACGAAAACATGCCAACTCTCAGTAGACACGAGCAGTGTGTCCTAACTCGTATCCGCATTGGACACACAAACTTGACCCATTCGTTCCTCATATCTAAAAAATCGCCCAACCTGTGTCAACGCTGCAACATGCCTATATCGGTGAGGCATCTTTTGATCGAGTGTAATCACTACCAGCAGGCCAGACAACAAGCTGGTATTACCAACGGCCTTCCAGAGATGTTTTCGGACGCCGAGAAGTGTAAAAAAATCGTAGCCTTCCTCAAAGACATCTCTGTATTCCAACTGATCTAACTTCCCCAGCCTTCAGCTGACTTTTTTGATTATTTTTTGTTTCGCGCATTTTCAAATATTCAATATAAAATTTTATAATTATCTGTAAAACCGTAGTCGCTAATGACCTTGTAGTCCAAAAACGACTTGTAAATATAATAAATAAATAAATAAAATAAATAAACACTTTTCATATGTATTTAATCTGAATTTCAGAAACCGATAAAATTCCGATGATATATTCGAATTCGTAAATACCATTTTTTACAACTGAATATGTTCCTGTTGCGCCAACGTACTTGTACACTGCTGATTCCCCAGTAGACGATAACATTATTACAGCGTCGTTTGCAGAAGACATACGAAGCTGTAGATAAAGATATCTAAGAAAATTATCAACAACGGAGAACTAGAGAAAACATCCGGAATTAAAGCTACCAGAACTGTACATCCGATTTACTTGGAGCAAACCACTCTGACCTATCGTTGGAAAAGAAGCTCGTAATTTATAAAATAATATGAAGCCCAATTATTAGACATACTTATGTTGTGAGGTTGTGCCAAAGGCATTCTAATAAGATACAGCGGTTTCGAAATAAGCCCCCATCAGACTTATCATCTCTTCGCCTTGGTGCGCGCATCTAATCTTTACATCGAGGCTTTAACATGTCATATATATATAAAAGATGAGATACCAAAACTTATTCGCGCTTCCCGTATTATTTCGTTATTCACAGTGTAATATTTTACAACGTCCTTTCCATAATTATGGGTGGAATAAGAAATAACACACAGTACATTATAGTTCATTAAATAAACAATTATTTAATTAACTGATAAACTGAAATACCGCATGTCCGGTTGTAATTTAATTTAATGAAATTAACCGTTACAGTTATTTTGTACTGTGTTGTTACTTGATTGTTTTTAAGATCGGAGAAATCTTTCCAGTGTATTTGTTTATCAATGATAGTCATGATATCACCTATCAAAATCGCAGATACGCCGTAAATTGGGAAGTTATATGCGTATACCATCAGTATTCGGTTGAGCACAAGTGTTGGTTCGTAACGGTTATTGTTGTGTACGTTTGGTAAATAAGTTGGCGCGATGTTTTTATTTTTAATGTTGTTGATCTTCCCGAGTGTGATCGTTAATCGTTAACTGTAGCTACAGAATAATAGGTCCACTATGTACTTTTTGTTTTTGAACTTAAATACTGTACAACACTGAAATAAAAAAAAGTTGAAATCCTGGATCGGCTTACGGAGGTGAGTCGGTAGCTTCTGTTGCTCGAATAAATGAATCGACCATTCACATTAAAAAATCGGAACAACATTTCATCATCTCAAAATGTTAAAATAGTCAAGGTTCTTGCTGTCGTGAAGGTGGGGAAACCGCACTAGGTATTTGGATCTAAAATCAAAAGCCATAAGTGGACCTATTATTGTTATTCGGCTAAGCGACTGTACGATCATTTTAATTAAGGGCCGAGCCAAAATGAAGCTGCTATTCCAAGCTTCAGAAGACTGGTTTAATAAATTTAGAGTCAGGCAGTCTTTACGCAGCGTAAAAATTGTAGGGGAAGCTGTGCATCAGCGGATAAAGTAGCTGCAGATGTAATGTGTAATAAAATTTTTAAAAATCGCCGAGGATAATAAATATAAGCCAGAGCAAATCGTTTAGTGCGGATGAGACAGGCCTGTTTTGGAAACGAATGCCCCCCCCCCCGCAGGACTTTCATCTCAACAAATAAACGGTTTAAGGTAGCAAAAGACAGAGTAACAATTTTGCTTTGTGCAAATGCAGCCGGTGATTGTTTGATTAAACCGCTCATGATTTACAGATCGCAAAATCCGCATGCGTTGAAAAATTAAAATAAGACCTCGTTGCCAACTTTTTGCCGATCCAATAAAAAAAAGCGTAGTTTCACTTTTCATGGGCTAGTTCGATAACTGTTTCGTACCCGAAGTCGACAAATATATGTAAAATCAAAAACCTTGACTTTTTTAACTTTAAGGCTCTTTTAGTCTTGAACAATGCTACCCCCCCGGGGGGTCATCCCCAGGAAATCCAAACAGTTCATCGCAAAATAAAGGTAATTTTCCTTTGCACCAAACACTACCGCTTTATCGCAACCGATAGATCAAGGGGAATTATTCGAACCTTTAAATTATGTCACGTGAAAAGAACGTTTAAAATTATGTTAGACGCGATGGATTCCGATTCTGGACTAAATGTTACATAAGTTGTCTTGTTGTTGGAAGAAATTTAACATTGCCGACTGCATTATAAGTGTTCATTAGATGAACTGAAACAGTCAACTCTAGTGCTGTGCTGGAAGAAGTTGCTTCAAACAGATACGCTGGAAGGTAATCATCGAGACTTCAGGATATATCGTTGAAAGCGTGAAAGAAATTGCTCTCGTTCAATTGGGAAAGATGGATTCAGCGAAATAGATGAAACAGACATTGAGAATTTAGTAAATAAAAATCGAGAACTAAATGAACAATGCTGGAAGATTTTTTGATGGTGCCGGTAGAGTACGAAGGTGAAGAAGAAGATACGATTCCTGGGAAACAATTAAACGTTAAAATGCTCACCGAAGGCCCCATGATCTTACACAGAATTTTTCACTGGTGCTGATCCATCTCTGCAAAAATGTTTAAGCGCAAATTTGAAGATGCCTTGCAAGAGTACACGGAACTTCATACAAACTTAAAAGCAAAAGCGAAACAAGGGGAAATTAGTGATTTTTTTATAATTCAATCCAAAATAGGAGTTAGTTTTGTAAAATTCCTTCGCAATAATTTAAGGTTAATTTTTTGAACATTTTTTCAGAATTTACGTTATCAAATTTCTGAACTAGTGTTTTTATTTTCATGTACGTATAATTTTTACCGTGTAAAGTTGTACATAACAATGTTTTCGGCTATGTTTTAATATCACGCCCTACGTAAGTACCAAGCATGATCTTTTTCAATTAATATAGTCTCCTATAGCCGTTTCCTTTTATGTAACTATTGCTGAGACTGGAAGTTCCGTTCCATATTCGCGGCATTTTCACGGTCTCTAACCGCCGCGAATACAGAGATTTTAAAACCGTTCCGAAAGTTACGGAAAAGCATTGCCAATCAACTTGCTAAATAACAATCTCGCGAGGTACAAGAAACAGAACCATTTGTCCTAAATTAATTACGAAATAAGTAGGAAATGCTACAGCCAGCTGGCCAGTTTTAATTTAAAATTACGAGACCAAAAACAAAAAAACCAAAAAAAAATCTCTGAAAATTTGAGACTTTTACCTGTTAGACTCATTTGAAAAAAAAAAAAAAGGTTCGACCTAAAGAACGTTCGCGTACAAGAGTGTTTATTAGGCTGGCGTACTTTATCTTAATCTGACATTAATGAGACCTAACAGGAGGTCGGCTAAAAAAGCAAAGCAAGCGCGTTAAAAATTAATACAAATTATTATTCCGTCGCAGCAGGGGAGCTTTCTGTTGGAATTCGGAATTTCGAGCCGGTACCGAGTTGAAAGTGGCCTTTATCATTTATCATTTGAACGGGACACACACGCGTGCAAGATAGATGACAGGATTTAATCTAGTTTGACTTCTTGCTCTATATACGAAATGGAACTGCATACACATCAGACACGATGATTTAGCATAGCGCTAAGCTAATTTTCCGTTCGAACCAGCGACCAGCCCCGACACGCGGTGCCTTCTAGTTCCTGAAATTCGCTTACCTATTTCACCTTCGTCCTGTGCTATCCTTATTTATAAATAATAGAGCCGGTGACGAGAATTTTACACGCCCGAAAACGCGACTCGACAATTCATCATCGCGGCAAACGTTCCCGTTTGGTCGCGCTTTTACAGAAATAAAACACGGCGCATTCGCGGAAAGTTCACGGCTAATCTAAACAAATATTCGACAGATGAGCTGGATCAGCACATTTACAACATGGTACCACCGGAAAAAATGATTTAAAAAAAAACACAAAAAAAAAAAAATCGTCTTCGAGGTCTGTTTTAAAAATTTAACAAAAATACACTAAAAAGTAAAAAATAAAATTGAACGCGAAAATAATTCGAAAGAGGAATAATATGAGATTATTCCTAAACAACATTAATACATTAATTAGGGTCTCGGCAAGCTGAATTCAAACTATAAGAATTAAAAAACCATATTGTAATAACAATCACTCATATTTCCTTAAAGCATTGTTAACATTGGGAATGTTGCCTGTAGTTGTAATTTCGTGACTCTGATTAAAATATTAATTTCGTATGATATCCCTACTTTAAGAGAGGGTATATTTTACTATAAAATTATCTTCTATCACATAATTATTTACTTTTTAGTGATTTTTCATTATGTTTTTCAGCTATTTCATTATAATCCTTTTTTTTCTCTGTTCCCCTTAGTAACTAACGCATAGAAAATTGTTAAAAATTACGTTGAACTTGATTAAGTGTTTTTTTTATAGATATGCCGAGCAAAGTAAGAATGATAATGATAATGAAAACAAAGTTCGGCCGGATATCTCACTCCGAGTACAAATAAATTTACGTATTTTGTACATTTGACAACTTTTTTTTTTGTCTTTTATTCCAAAACAAAATCAAACTTAAGAGAATTATTTTTTATAAATATTTCAACATTTTTAAATTGAATACGTTAGTAACGGATTCGTTCCGAAAATATATATCTACTCGTTTGCATTAAAGTATACATTTTTGCACATTCGCGAGATTAAACTTGATTGAGTGGTTACCGTATATAATAATAATGCTTACTTTGAATCAATGAACATGTATGTATTTTTGAGAGAATTGTTAATCCTTAAAAAAACATCAATTCTTCAGCGATATAGAATCCAGAATTGAAAAATTTTCTGCAGTTATTTTGACAAACTGAAACAAGTTCCGATTAAAAGACAAAAGTGATCGCGAATAACAAAACTACAACATTGCTCAAAATAATGCTATTACTCGATTATTCGCGTCTACTGATACTGGCAAGTCTGTTCGAATAACTTTTTTCATTACCCTTGTGCGAATCGTATCAATCATCTTATTGACAGTAGCCACGTCAGACAAGGCCCGCCGGAAGGTCCACATGCTAAGTTATAATTCAGCGTTTTACATTTTTCTTTTATAATTTGGCTAGATCGATCGCAATAAACGTCTTTTTAAACAATATTTTCTAAGGCAGTAGATAACGAAAAATTAAAATTAAATAATAGTTTACGAAATAAAAATATAAATGTGTAATTCGAAACCAAAAAAAAAAAAATTACGATTGCGGTGCCAAAAATCGGAAGCCTAAACTGTGTTAAACTTCTAAATCGTAGCTGCCTAACATTTAATCAGAGTCTAAATGTCATTTTGTTTACTACTTCTGCAGTATCTCCCATTTTTCTTTATATTACACTTTGTTTGCTTTGTTTTGTTTTTTTTTTTAAGTTCACCGATTATTTCGGATTAAAATTCATTATTAAATATTATCATCGAATCTTAATTAGACGGCGGGCCGGAGTTATATTTTTGTCTACACACCTCATATTCTCATAATTTATAGGATACATACGTATTCGCATGCGTTTATGTCTAGTAAAAATATTAATCGGCGCATTGCATGTAATTGTTTCGATTACTACAGAATTTTATTCATTTATTTATTACATGTATATATAAGAGATTATGGAATGCGGAATCGATCCCACCCACAAACCATCTCCTCAGAGGCATAAAAGAAAAGATCGAAGAATGGGAGTCGTCTGATCGAAAATCGCGAAAAGAAGAAATAATTTTAATTAAATTAAGGCTCGGCCATACCAATGTAAGAAGATTTAGTCAGAATAGCAAAAGATCGTAATCAATTTCAGCAGATAACCCAATTTATACAAGATGATTAAGCAATAGCCGAATCGGGTGGCACGAGATAAAGAAGATACCAATGTAACCCACTCATACCTTTTCGATAACATACCGCCTCCATCCTGTTCCTTCTGTAACACTCCTCAGCTTACTCTCCGACATATCCTAACAGGTTGCAATAATTTATCCGAATCCCGCCAAAAATTTAATCTATCCTCACACCTATCCCCAATTTACTATACAATAATAATAGTCCATATATAAATTATCTCTTCCGATTCCTCAAAAACTGTAATTTATATTATACTTTGTAATTAACAACATAAGCGCGGCTTGATAACCTCGTAGTAGTGGTCGCATAAAAAAATAAAAATATTAATTGCATTCATATAATCGCACAGATTATTTCGAATCCTGAGGAAGAGTATTTCGGTTTCTCGGACAAATCAAATTACGAGCTATGCGTTACGATTATTATTAATTACGATAGCAGTCGCGATTGCAAGAATCACTTATAGCGATTAACGAAAGTAATTGATTACGCCCAACTACGGTTGAGAAATATAATCGTGTAATTAAAAAGTGCCAAACTCTGCAACAATGAAGCCGAGGAACTAGTCGAACGAAGGGAAGCAAAACTTTGCTGCTTGTTCAACAAACGAAACAAACCGGGACCACAACAAAACGGAAATATGGTTGCAGGGGATGTTCCCTGAAGTGGCTAAAATCACAAGAAACCGCGCCGTAAACTATCTATATTAAAGCGCTATTCGCGCGTAAATTAGAACAGGAAGAAAACTATAGTTCGGTTATTGATTTCGTATATATTTTTTAAAAATCTCGACTACATATTGATCGACCCAATCTAACATCTTTAACTGACAAAGTAGTGAAACTTCTAGGAGTTCGAAGAAAGTAAAGCTGACACCGGCCTGTCAAATATGCCCATTCCAATATACCAGAGGTACTGAAGATACTTACAAAAACGACACCTGGCCAGAAGGAGCTGTTCAAGAGAGCGACTAACACTACCAGCGAACACTTTCTAGCTAAAGGGATCTAAGGGAATCTAGAAAATCCGTTATCAAAAGTATGGTTCCATCAGTCACAACACTTCCTCGTTAGCAAGAAAGCACGAAATAAATTCTCTCGGAAGTAATGCACTGCGTTATATTTGTAGACACGGTGAGCCCTATTTTACGAAGAACTAGTCCATTTTTATCGCAACATGATCTGAGGGTGATAGTTTCGGAGAAGAAGCATGAAAACTCGAAAACTGCATCTATCAACCGGGTTATTAAGGTGGCGGAATACTCCCATTAGGAAAACAGGGTGTGGGAACATTTACATTGTCCGTAAGACCTGTTGACGGTATCAGTACCGGTGTATTATATCCCGAGCGGTTAATCGGTTTTATAAGGAGGATTAAGAACCGCAAAACATGTAAAGAACGAAAAACGACGCGACCACTAGGATAAAGAAAAGTGAGGTGGGCAGAGTATTTTTGACAAAAACAGTTTAGTCTAGAAAGGATATTAGTGTTTTCTATAAACGACAGTCAGCAATTGAGGCACTGTTGCGATGTAGGAAATAATGGATGCGATTTTCAGGCGTTTATTTTTAAGATTGATAACACGGACAAACCGGGAAAGAGTGGAACTAAACACTATGCTCGGAAATTTCACAGCGCGATAGAAAGAAAGAAAAAAATTATTAAGAAAAAGAATAATGTTGTACATGTCTCTCAGATTTGGAAGTAGATTGACCATATACAGCCGCCCAGGTATGAAGTTAATTTATTATGAAAGAAAAGGTGCAGATTAATACATTAAAATATCTCGTGAATTCCGTAAAAATATATATTACATCGTTATATATGAAATGTAATAAAAACAAAGGAGCGCGAACATAAAAATTAATAGGAAAATGCTTACCTAGGAATGACTTATGATGAATGAAGTGACGAATAGCAATACGAATTAGCCCATCGAAAATTGATTTTAATAAAGAGAAGTCGCACTTAATGAAATGTAAACTTAGAAACTAAACATTTCATCAAATCATATGCATACACTACACTGCTGCACGTATCTGAAACGTGGACGATTAGCAGACAAATGTGCAAAAAAACTGAGGCCGTCGAAACTCGATAAAAAAGTAAAGTGAGTTCCATACCCTTGACGGGGCATCGGGATATATAATAGAAAAAAAAACAGTTGGACAGAGAAAATAACGAACGAAAAATTTTTCTTAAAAACATAAATCAATCCGGAAATTTAATTAAAACGTTAACTAACCGTAATGATAGCATACCGTTCATTATGTTGAACGTTTAACGATATAAAATTGCATTTCATAATTTTAATTTAATTGAGAAAAATCTTTATTGGCTACTATACAGCTCTCCCGTCCATTTCGGTAGAATAGTTTTATTTTCTTAATAAAAAAACTGACTATATTACTCGGTGCGTGAAGCTTATATTCTTCCAATTGCATTACACTAATGTTTGCACATATGGACGATAAATAATGTACGGGTTTTTGATGTAGCGTGTTTGTGATATTTAAATGTTTCTCTTTGAAGAAAAAAAAACTTTCAAGTTTCAAATCAAAACATCATAATTTTGAATCGCCCTCAAATTTAAAAAAATGCTCATTCTCTTTGTTTGTAACTAGACTACTGCTTATCGACTATGCTAATCTACCTCCTCATCCCGTATATGCAATGTAATTTGATTATTTAATAATAATTTCGCATACGCTCGTTCTTTCAATTCACTTAAACAAACTGATAACCCCATCTCTTCTCGAGTCGCTGTTCCTGGACACATGTGTAACAGTGCATTTTTACCTGCATAAAGCGCTGTTACTGAACCAAAAGTGACCGCCGTATATTCTAGTGTATTCATCTTGTCTATAAGGGTTGCAGTACGTCTGTCGTACAACAATAGTGATTTTAGGGAAAGCCGCGCATAACTTGAAATTATATTAAATAACGCTTAAATTTAGATATATACAAAAAAAGTACAATAAGCATTTTGACTGTCCTAGTTATTTGATCGAATCCATTAATAGAGAATATGATAGTTGGTTCAGTACGCTTCAAAAACATTTAACATCTTTGAAATTTCATAATTTATCATCAGCAGCCTTTCGATAGTAATCAACCTGATGGAAAATATCGACCTGATGGAATTTCAATTACAGCAAGCAATCTGTGAGCAATTTTGAGGGGAATGTGGACATATAGAACGAGCTGGTAAATGTTTTCGTACTCGTTAATATTCATATTTGGTTTTGCAATTATATCCGACTAGCTACCGAAACGCACACAACGAAATGATTTAAACCCCCCATATTATCAATAGTGATTCAGTTTCTGCTTTAACGTAGTTACTACTGTAATTTGATGCGGCTCTAGTTTCAAAAAGAAAGAAAAAAAACATAAAGAATTAACAGGTGCTAAGCTTTTATTTTGAATTCGCGGCATTTACTTCATTCGGAAACGGTCGAAAAGGAAAAATATTAAAAACAGTCACGAATGATTTCAAAACAGAAAATCGAATTTTATTTCCTATCATCGGCACAGGAAACATAAGCACTTTTACCGATGAAACCGATGTGCAAAAATGAGCTTGATGCAAAAGCGTTGGCGGCAAATAATAGGCTTCTTGAGCAGGGATTAAAGGAAAATACCGAGAGCGAAGAGGCAGAAATAAAACACTGTGAAAAATAAAACAACAAATAAGAAAAATTGCGCCTATGGAACGAGCAAAGTCGACTAACTTATCGTTGCAAGATGGAGCTTTCGTAAAAGGCAGTAATTTTCAAAAGTTACTTCATTGTGCAACATCGGCAAAAGTCGATTGGAGGTGGCGGGAGTTCTTCGACAAGTGAAACTTGGTCAAAGAGCAAAAAAGAAATGACATCATTAATCATACTTCTCTCAATTCAGAAAACTACGTTTTGTTGACAAACGAAAAAAGCATCTCAAAGCTCGTTTATAAATGTTTCCATTGGCACTTATGCACAGAGTCTACTGCCTGGAGGAAACTTTCCAATGAAATCATTGACCGGTGCCTCGAGAAAATTTGTGTCGAACAAAGTAATTTTTCCAAAAACAAAATGAATTATTTCCAACTGTCGTATAATTTTGCTGAATTATCTATCTCAGTTGTTACCGTGATATAATTACACGGTTTTTTTCCCCCCTTTTTTTTTAAACTGCTCAAAGATAAAAGTTGTTGCAATCATCTTGGAAACCGAAGTAAACTTGAAACTATATATTTCTTTTTTAGTACATACGAGGAATCTAAAAAAACAGGTTTTCTTAATACAAAGTACGTATATACACGAGGTGTGGTTATCAAATAACAAGACTGCGGGCGTTATGGGTGCCTTAGAGGAGTAAGGAGAGAACCAAGTACGACAGGAGAGACCTTGAAACACAGTTTCAAACCACGTTTTCGTAACTGTAGTAGTATCCCGCTTCTCCCAGAATGGAAAAAAGCGAAGATGTCAAAGTCAAAATTCAAAACGATGTTAATAATCGTTTTTTTCGACATCAGTGGAATTGTGATGATCGAACGGGTTCCAGAGGGTCAAACTGTGAACCAAAATTATTATTTGCAAGTGTTGACAACTCTGCGAGAGCGAGTTCGTAGATGAAGACAAGAGTTGTGGCAAAACAAGTCGCGGATCCTGCATCAAGCCAACGTACCTGCCCATAACGCGCTGTCTGTGAAGCAGTTTTTAGATGATAAAAACATTCCGGTGCTCGGACACGGCTCCTATTCACCAGACTTGGCTCCGTGCGACTTCTTTTTGCTTCCGAAGATGAAGTCTGTCCTAAAAGGAACTCATTTTGAATCAATGGAAGAGGTAAAACAAAGAACGACGCAACTTTTGAACGGGACTTACAGAAAAGGACTTCCAGCACTGCTTCTAACAATGGAGAAAACGAATGGAACGGTGTATGCCGAAGAGAGGTGAGTGTATATCGAAGGGGAAAGCCCGGTTGTCGAATAATTTTCACAATAAAGCCGTTTTTAAAAATCGGCTTACAAAAAATCTAAAATATACGATTAAATTATTAAGATATATAATTAATAAGCCTGCATTAACTTTACTTTTCGTTTATTAATTTTTCAAATACGCTTTCTGCTTTTTCTTTGATACAAAAAGGGAATATTAAAAATAAATTCTTGTGTCTAAAAAAAAAAAGTAAATTATTTTCTATTATTTTTAATAAGCAATGTAGATAAGACATAGAATACATGTGCATTGTTTTCAGTTTGTAATAAAAACATTTATTCTCGCTTACATATAAAGTATTTCTCTTCTCTTCTGCAACCCCGTATTTTAATACACGTATCATACTAATTAATCTATAAGGCTTCCTATACACTGATTAATTCACGAACAGAGGGCGTTGAACCTCGGATGAAATAATTTGCAAATATTCGTTATTGGAGTCGTCTTTATGTTTACATTAAATGTTTTTAATGGTATTTTTTTACTTCTGATGCGATTCTGCTATTAAGCGTTTTCGTAATTTTCCTGAAAAGAAAAAAAAAAAAAACGACACGAAAAATGCTGCGTTTAGTCTTTTGTACTTGCCTAAATGAACGCGGAACTCGATTCAAAATTAACTTCTTCGACTTTAGGCTGAATTTCGACAACTATGGTACGTTGTTGTTGATGCGAAATCATCCTTACGCCTGCCTACTTTTTTTCTTTTATTTGCTGAATAAATGAAAGCCTAAATTTAGGAGAAACGGAAATTTGGCGAAATTAGACCAAACCACGATTTTTACGGATAGATGCATACACACATAACACGTATGTTCATTAATTTTTTTTTTTTAAGTTCTTCACATTTGAAAACGTTATATATATATACATATATATATATAATATATATATATATATATATATATATATATATATATATATATATATATATATATATATATACTGTAAAATTTCCAACTTCAGCTTTCGGAATGACTACAATAATATCTTCCACATCCGGGAAATTAATAAGAAAAGCAAAATAACTTTTTTAATTCATTATATACACAAAGATGAATGAAAAATTGAAAGGCAGAAACTGAACTTCTATTTCCAGTAAAATTACAAATTGTTTGCTGTTCAATCGAAAGAATCTGATGTTGGAATAATATAAACAGTTATTCAGCCGTTAAAGGTATTATTTTAAAGTATGTAGAATGCAATGATGTGAAGCCGTGATTTATTATTATTATTTATTAGCATCTTATTTTTTGAGGTAGCTCCAATGACTTACAATATGATTATTTCTGTTTTCTAGCTGAAAAATGTAGAAACATATTATGATATAAAACTTACTGAATAAAAAATGGAGCAAACAAAACCTATGCAATCTAAGGACGATTTAGGACAAATTTGATTATAAATTTAAAATGGAACTGAACAAACATATTCTTAAAAAAACTTTGATGTTTCGTTTTGCCGAGGCCGTACGTTTTGGTTCAGGTGATGTTGAAATTTCTCGAAAAAATTTTTTAAAATAACCATTTTATACCATTGTTGTGTTGTTTGAAAATTTTTTGCGATATTAATATTAAAAATTAATTTGTTTATTACTGTATAAATTCAAGTTCTGACAAATTTTGTTGAATACCGCCGAGTGTGAAAGATCAATAATAAACAGCGTGAAGTACAAGTGCGCTATCGGAAAAGATAAAAATGGAAAAATTGAAAAAAAAGCAACTAATTATTGGATCAATTTCAAATTGGATTGGTTTAAGAATCATTCTTTGAAATATAAAGGGAACTTTTCTTTTTTCATCCGAAATAGAATATAAACAGAATTTTTATCGGAAAGAGGAATTAAATTTAGGGATGCTGTTTTTTGGGGGGAGGGGGGGGATACAACTGGAATGAAAAATTAAATTTGAAAAAAAAAAAGATAATAATATAAAACGAAAAAAAAGAAATAATCGAAGAGGAGCAAAAGAATAGAAAAAAAAACAAGACGACTCTTTGCTTGTAGTCCGTCCAATGAGTGCGAAGGCGTTTTGGCGGGTTTATAAATAATTCAGTTTTCAGTGTCTTTTTGAATGGAATAAAATTTATAGAAAATTGCTCCTTGTAGATTCTCTGCACGTTACTTCGTCGCTGAAAGGTTTAAATTGCCGTCCGTATTTTGCACAAAAAGTTGTCAAAAATGATCCTGTGTCATTCGATCTCGTTGTTAATTCGCTTTTTAATTTATAGCTCGCAAAACAATGTAAAGATCATTCTACAATTCGTACTATTTGTACGCATTCCTCCTAGTAATGAGAAACTTCCATATTTTTAGGATTTTTTTCAGCTTTTAGTTATTCCCGCAGCTCAGTGGTCAACTGTGTTCAAAGTCGCTTTATAACCTTTTTGAAAACATGTTGACACGATACATTATCGAAGCCGATTATTGAATAATACGGGCGCAAAAGAACAAAGGTACTTCAAGTCAGGCCAGAGAAAAAAAACTTGTCCCATGCTTTTATTTTCTCTCTTTTTATAACTCAGCGCGCACAATTGATGATTACGATACTTTTGAATAGTAGTATTCGAATCAAAAGAAATCTAACCAATTGTGCTGTGGGCTAGCTAATACTGGGAATTTTACCCCGACTCCGTTTTCATTACACTGAAAGATCGTGTATGGTACCCTATATTTTGTTAGAGTTTGAAACATTAAGTACTATTTTTTATTACGTTCCAAAAAAAACCGAATATTCTCCGCATATGTTTCTTCTAAATTTCTTTACGTATTACTTCTGATTACGTAGACCGCTTTCAATGATTCTGTGTTCATTCTAAAACTTTCGGGAATATTGGTGAAGATATTCTTCAGCAGCCATCGAAATTAACGAAGAAGAAGAAGAAGAAAAAAAAAATTGGGTCTCTTTAAAAGAAAACAGACGCCTACATAAAAATGTTATCAGTGATATTTACGGTGAAAATGTAAATTGGAAAAAGTTCAACTATATTCTAATCTAAGAAGACGAAAAACTTTGAATATTATCAGGATTTAAGAGAATAAGTATAAATACGAATAAAGTGTAACCGGCCCAGCACCATTTTGCCATTACTGGCGGAAATCTTAATATTACTGCGTATAACTTTTGATTCCAACGATATCATTTGTTTATTAATAGTTGAACCACCAGTGGTTGTCTCATATGAGCTGATTATTTACCCCGAGTAGTTGTTGTTAAAATAAACGTTCAAAAAAAAGAAGTGAGTGTCCCTTTACAGAAATGCTTTCATCGCTTAGCACAACCAAACAAAAAATATAAGGAAAATACAAACAAGCAAAATTTTAAAATTAAAGACCCGATAAACGCGGGCGGCTTAAAGTATTATCAGCATTAGTTTATACAAATGTGAATTTAAATAAAGATAATGATTTTTTTTTTCTATTTTTTTGGGGGGGGGTCGTCTACACAAGGACATTGCCTCGAGAACAAAGGAAAAGGACGCAAGACACTCAGATCTTTACACGATCATAGGTAGCCGACAAAAAAGAATCGGACAACAGAAGGAGAAGGAACGAAGAGAATGAAGGAAGCACTGTATGGGTAAAAGGGAGGAGTAGAAAGCAGCTTGATTGGTTACAAGAGACGAACATCCGAACATTACGCGACCGGGATCACAAACAAATTGGATATTGGAGGGGTGCCAATAAGGAAACGGCACAAGAGTGTAACGGAAAAGCGAGGAAGAAAGCAAACTATAAAACGCAGGCGGCAGATCGCAGTGAGGTTGAAGCGACACTAATAAAAAAGGAAAGTCGAAAAACCAGCGGAAGCGAGGAAGGGAAGGCTGAATAGACAAAAAAAAGGAATCCGAATTGAAGAATGAGGAGACTTAAGAGGAGGGTTAAACTAATGTTTGGAATGAGCAGCTGCAGACAGAAGGGTAATATTGAAAGATGAGAAAGTAGGAAGAAACCTACCAGAAGAGGGAGATGAGTAAATGAGTTAACCAACTCATTTCCCTCAATTCCCCGGCATGATATCCAAAAGAAAACAGTTTTTGCATTGAGAAAGGAAAATAGATCATAAATCAAGGAGCGAATAAGAAGAAGAATGACGTAATCAGTTGAGTGAGAAGGAAGAGGAGGTGCGATACTCTGAAGCATACTTTGAGCATCCGACAGGATACGGGCATTGCGAGATACAGGAGAGAATCTGATAAAAAGAAGAGCACGCAGAATAGAATTTGAAAATCTCAAAGCGCGATTTATCAGCACTATCCTGATAGCCCAGCTTTAGGTAATATGGTAAGTGACATTATCGCAAAAGAAAAAAAAAATTGCACTAAAATTTGTAGAATATTATTAAAAAAATAAAAATAAGTTGCCTATTTTTAGATTTACTTTAATAGTTTTATAAAAATGCAGTAAAAAGTAAAAAATAATTGTATTTTATAAAAGACTTAAACCATCGTGTTTCATCGACACGGTGATAATATATTTTCTGTATGGATTAAAGCCGTGTTGGGATGCTGTAAAACCCACCTCACACATATTACATGTTAACGTTAGTGTTCCGAAGATGGACGGTGTGCTTATCTGTTATGATATTATTCTTAAACATCGATACTTATTGGAATCGGTACCGAATTCGAAATGCGACAATTAAAAATCAAAACAACACGATCACTCGTTTTTATATAAGCCGCGTGTGTCGGTAACATGAGAACTTTTTAAAATGATTTTTAGTAACTGTTGCAATTCTGAATCTAAAGTGTCGATCCGAATAAGCCGTAATCTTATTTGAAAATAATCGCAACATCCCCTTATGTCAAAAAAGGAAAACAAAAAAAAAACAAAAAAAACATCCTTATGTATATTTTGCTGTAAAGTACACATTATTTTTTATTGGAAATTATTTGTTTACATTCTAGTACGTTTTTATTAAATTCTTTCGGGTAAATCTTGAAGTTGGTATTTTTTTAAAAACTGTTCTATTTCGCAACCGTTTTTGTAATAATGTCGTTTTTACAAATAGAGGTTTCTTGAAATTGCGCAAACAACTGAAGAGTTGTGAGATACAAAAATGAAAAACTATATAAAAAAAAAAGGAAATCGTAAACAAAGAAAGTACACTTCTATTTAAATATACAATTCCCCTTAAAAAAAAGAAAAAAAAAAAAACAAAACCATATTGTATTACAAATTGAAGTACTTTTCGACGATCCTTTTGATAAACAAACTTTCGCATTATCTCCAAAACTAGAGCAGCAAATTGCACATTCTTTGGAATAATTCTGCTATTTTTAGCGCGTTCTTTTATTTATTTATTAGTTTGGAAAAAGGAAACTTCATCGACGGAAAGAGGTGACTACACTACTTTTATTTTGAGTCGTACCATAATTTAACTTGTGAATTGCAATCTCTATTGTAGGAGTTTGAAAGTATCTTTCTTTTCTCGACAACATTTTACTTAATACTTTTTCATCTTTGAGAATTTTAAACTGTTTCGAAAAATGCTAAGAGCCAATTTTTTTTTTTTTTTTTTTTCGTCGCAGATAACAACGTACTACCCACCACCACTGGGAAAAATTTCCAAACACTCCAGCTTACTGAAAGGTGAGTAAAAACGTAATTATAAGATTTAACCGCGACAGACAAACATACGAGAAACTGTTTAAAGAAAAAAGATCAGTTCTTATTATAGGTGAGGGGTTGTAACGGAAAAGGAACGAAAAAATTAAATTTTCCATTGTAAAATGTGTAAACCAGGTCAGCGTCAAATCGCTCGATTTTGAGTGCATACCGAATGACGTCCAAATTACATTAGATCGACTGTAATCTTTTCTTACGGCAATAAAGTGCAACTGAATAAGCTTGCAAGCCTGAACGCCGCCGACTCGTTCACGTTGACGTCATGTGTCTTTACGCGTGCACGTAACTGTTAAGACGTCATTTCTAATTTATTTTTTTTTTTTTTTATATATATATATATATATATATCTTGCTATTTTACACCTAGTCTTATCAACTATTTGGTAATCTATGGGATAAGTTAAAATAACATGAATAAGCGACCCAACCAGTGAAGGGTGCTAAAATTAACTTATATATGTGTGTATACAAAGTGCATACACACATATTTTTGCATTCTCACGGACACATACACATACACCCTCACACATCAGCACACGCACATATTATTTATACATTTTTTTAATTTGTACGAGATCTTGAGGTCGTTTCCTATTCAGCCTACGTCCCTCGCTTGGGTTGCTCAGCAGTTCTTTTGCTGTACTATTAGGATGTTCTTTCAATCTGGCAGTAATTTCTAGTTAATTTTTCCATTTCCGAGTAAATACACTAACACGTATCCGAGTGAGCATTCAACCAGTCGACCATCAACTCTACTTGTCGGTCGTCATTAGGTCTCCCTATTCCCTATAACTCTTCCTTTATCCTCTCCTTTCCTTCATCTTCTGTGGTGTCCGCACTGCTGTCCTTTGTTGCGTCCATCTCGGACCGCTTAGTTATTTAATTTCTTAGCTTAGTTTTCTTGTTGTTGGGTCAATGCCGCTGACGCGCCCAAAAAACAAAAAAAAAAAAAATTATTAAATTATTGTTATAAAGCACGCAGTGCTATTTGTAAAAGCAAAATAAAAAGTTCATCGAGAATATTTTCTTTTTTTTTCCCCCTTTTTTATTTATTATTAAAAATAAGTTGTGGATCCTACGAGGCATACTGTCCGTCTTTACATTTCAACGTACTTAATTAATTAACTGCTCGTTTGAAATTAATGTTACCATTATTACAGCATTTCCATAACGCGCTATATCTGAAGCGAAAAGCGCTGGACAATCCGAGCATTTGTAGTTGTCCTATTATTGCAGAAAAAGTGCGGAGTTACTCAAACCATGGTTTTCATAATACAACTGTAAAGTAATGTTATCCTCCGCTGATGAAGTATCATCGATTTATAATTAAGTTTTTCATAATGTATCAAGAGACCAACGGCACTAATAGAGGAGTAGCAGCTTCTTTTCTCGCGATGATCACGCCGCTATCACATTTTGAGATTTCTCCGGTATAACCCAAATTCGATTTTCAGACTGTCGGTGTATTATTATTGTAATCGGCGTAAAACAAGTCATCCTTCAAGATCCTTCAGTTAAAGAGAAAGATAAGTTACCAAGTTTCGCTGACAATATTATATCGAATCGGTTCAAGACCGTGTCCACGGGGTGGGTTTTGGGGGTTAAACCCCCAAACCCCCCCCATGAGAACTGAAATAGCTTAGGCACTTCATTAATATTTTATACAAAATTTTTTGTTACGAGTATAATCAATAGCATATGTAATTTTTATTAATGTGTTTATACGGGGTAATTTGTTTATTTAAATTATTAATACATACAAATCAAAATGATGGAAATTATTAATAGCATGAATATTAGTGAAAAATGTATTTTTATTTATAAAATAAATATGCGAAGAAAATTTTCAACCCCCCCCCCTCCCCCCTTCCAAAATTCTGGGCACGGGCCCGAATCGGTTACACGTGAAGGTAGCAAGCTAACTCTCTGTTTCCTCTAGCTCGACGAAGGTTTACATAGTGAACGAGTTAACGATCAACAGCAGTGAGCTTCGGAACAGTGTGGAAAAATCAGCTGTCGTCATAATATAAACTTGCCAGTTCATTCGGTGTATATCGAAATTAATGCAACGAAGCGAACAGACAACGTTGTTTTCTTACTTTAATTTTCCCGTTTACCGACGTAATAATCCGGTTTAAAGAGCATCTATGTCCAGGATGAGGGTTCAAGTGTAGCTTAAATCTACGGAGAGCGATAAAGTGTGTCTCATTAGAAATTCAAGCTCATAACTTGTCCTCATTATCCTTAGCGGTAAACGCAACTGATCTTCTTTTAAAAGTTCAGTCTTTCATATTTGGTAAACAAATTGTTACGTTGAAAAAAAAAAAAAAAAACTTTTAAAAACTTACTCAACATATTCATGGTTCGTGAGTTAGAACATTAAGCAAAGTGTGCCCTAGACCCTTTATTAGAAACTATTTAAGAGACAATTACTTCGATTTATTCGGCAGCTAGTAGTTGGTAGAGCTGAATCAGCAGAAAATAGAATCGACTGTGGGAAGCTGGATTGTCTAACGGATTATATCGACGTATACGACATAAAAAAAAAAAAAAAAAAAAAAGTACATTCACTCGGCAATCTTAAATATAGTTTAATCTCTAATAATCGAATAATAAGCTTACCTTTCGGCATGCTGAAATAACATCGTTCGTCGCGAGAATTCTTCTTGATTTACTTTTATTTTTTATTTCCTATCCACCGGCATCATTTCCAACAACATTTGTTGATTTTCATCGACGATGCGATTCACCGGAGTTGATATAACAAAATATATTCCGATTGCTTACATTTCGTCTTCTACCCGACGAAAAATTTATGGCCTTTTTGAATCCATTTCCAGTTTTAACTTTTGGAACGCGTTTAGAAATTGTCAATTCGGGTCGCTTTTTATATAAACTCGCATCGTAATAATCACTTTTCTTTTTTGATGAGCAGATGCGTTCCTAAAAAGTGCTACTCTTTCCGACTGCACTTTATCGATATTGGACGGGATCATCGTTAGTTACAAGTCATATTCCATATATACGTGAGTAATATACATCGTCATGTGTAACTGGAAATTACGGAAATAACAGCCTGCATGCGCTGAAGGATTATACGTATTTATGCTTATAATCCAATCAACCGTGAGCTCCATAGTTTTTAACGAGTTTATTTATGTGAAAATTAATATATACCGATATATATATATATATGTATTTTCGAAAAAATCTTTAAAATATCAGCCTTTTTTTTCCTCTACCGATTGACATTTTTCTCAAAAAATGAGCTAAAATGTGAAGGCAGAAGACGGAGAAGGTTGAAAATACGTCAATGCTATTAGAGGACGACATCGAAATCGCTAAATCACTGAGTGACGGTCAATAATCCATTAGAGGATCCCATTTTAACCCCCAGTTAAAAAGAAGGAGAGAAAAAGTTTATGGATCAGAGAGAAACGCTCGAGAAGTTACACGATCGGAAGACGACAAAGATTGTAAAAACAACCTGATGAGGAAAAAAATAGAATAAAATAAAAAGGCCTCTATTGTGTAGAACAGGCTTAAAATTGAAAATAAGAAGCAAGTTTTTCAAAGTAATTTGGAAGCGCAGGCAACTGCAACACCCAACTGGAAAACGCGCCGGCCTCTTTACTAGACTTAAAGCTGTCGAACGAACTTTGACAGTCAACAAAAAGAGAATCTCCTGCAAATAGTTTTGCCAACTCAGTCATCCGCGTATGGTATATTCAGCGAGACTTTTCAGAGGTCAACTTCCCTATAAGTTTGCTGTTTCTCTAAAAATGTTCTTTTTTCCCCTACTATCTACGTATCATTGCCAAGCACCGCGATTTCAACAAAAGTGACGCAGCCTGCGCAACATTAATAACTCGTCAGCAGCCGCCAAATTCCTTAAATTTTGTCAGGATAATTAACAACATTTAAGTAGTAGTCCATACATCCATATGCTGCAAAAAGTAAAAGACGTTGGGCGATGGTGTATTTTCAAAATAAAAAATAAAAATCGAAACACGTTAGATTACACACTAGTTGTTGTCCACTGCTTCGCCCTTCTAATAATACTCGTTTACATCCTTACCTACCTCTTTTGCTCTTTTCAATCTCTTCAAAATCCTTTTTATTATATTCTTCATTTGAATTTTTTTTTTTTTTTTTATCTAACATTTATTTTTATTATAATAAATATTTCAATTTTTTTTTTTTTTTTTCTATATTTTACGGAGTGTAATTTACTACTTTTTTTTTCCTCACTTAATGTAAACACGCAAAGGCCGGCTATGCCAAAAACTTATAAATTATGCGCCAACACCTTCCTCGGAAATCAATCAATCTAGCGGTGAAAGTCGGAACGAAATCGGTTCGGTAATAGTTTGTGACATTAGCACGTAACAGTCTACCCCTCCGTGAAGCATTTTATAAAAATTAATCGCTTCTGAAGTTATTGATGCAATGTGATTTATTCTCAGACTAGTAAAAAACCAAAAAAAACATTTTTCTATTTACACGCGTCAAAATTATTAAAATATTATCTAGAATTTATATTAACATTTGCTACGGTGAACGTTTTATTGAAATTTCACGTGTTTATATTTCCCGCAGTAAATATTTTAATAACTCGGGTTGCGCCCAAAAAAATGTATAAATTACGCCCTAAAAAAAACCTTCCAGACCCTTTACCAGCGAAAACCGGAAAGAAAAAAGACTGGTAGTTCCTGAAGTCAGCGAGGCACGGGCAAGCATCCAACACGTGCTAAAAATTACTTTATTTCCGACTTTAAAAAAAGGCAGATTGTGTATGTTGGTCGTGTATGTCTTGTGTTCTTTTTTTTTTTTTTGTTCGAGCATAACTTGTTCCCATGTGGACCGATTTTAATGATGCTTTCTTCATAAAGTGTACCTGTCAGTAGTGGTGCTATGCGAGTATATACCGTTGAGTATCGGTGAACACAGGTACACAGTAGTGATTAAACAACGTGAAAAAAGATCTCTTTAGAGACGTTTTTGGTAACTGACAAACGTGATTGACACTCGAAATGTTTACCGAATTGTCATGGAAATATAAATAGCCAAACAAAGTATAATAAGACAAAAAATTAAAATATTAACACAGCGTTATTTACCACGAATAAAAATACAAACTTGAAACCAAAGCGACATGTTCAAGCTCATCACCGATGGAACTAATACGCGTCGTGGCATTACTGCGTATAACTTTGGATCATTGGGATTGACTTCAGTGATACCCTCCGTTTATCGGTGATTGTAGAAGTTAGTAGTGATGCCGTATATGAGAGTATCGACTAGTATTGACGATCGTTAGCTAAGTTGTCATCAAATAACTTTAAAAACAATAATCTGCTTAAAGATATACACTTTCTTTGCTTAACATAACCAGGCATAAGTTATTAAAGATATTTCATTAAAATAATATGGAAAATACGAATGTGCAAAATTTTAAAATTAAAGGGTCGTCATTAAAATAAAATGACTTAAAGTATTACTAACGTTAATGTCCTATTGAAATGTAGATTTGAATAAAGAAAGTGTGATTTACACACTCACTGACAGAATTTGAACATTACTTGTGAACTAATAGCCAACTTTATTAGTAACGGAAGTGTGGCATCATTTTAAGTCAGTCTGCTCGTATTACTGCTCAAAAATATTCACGCTAAAAATTGTGAAATAAAATAGTTTTTTTTTTTTTTTTTAATAAAAAAATGACCAATTTCAAGGATAAATCAAAATTTAATAAGAATGTACTAAAAAGTAAGAAAAAAAAAAAATAAAAGATACTTTAAATTAAAAATATACTTTAAGGAGGTATTACGATAATTCTTAAACAACATTAAATGATATTTTCAATACTTTGCTAATAGAAAACAAGTCATTAAACTATTTCTATATATTGGTGTAATTTGAAGTTGACGGCGATTCCAAAAAGTTCATGTTTAAGAATTATAGTTAATATATTATTTTTATCAAATAATTACTTTCTACTTTTTAATGCATTTTTATTAAATTTTTAGAGTAAATATTGAAGCCGGTACTTTTTAAAAAAGTTATTTTATACGTTTATATATATATATATATATATATATATACACATATATATACATATGTATTATGTATCTATATAATATGTATATATACGTATGCACATGCGCATAAATGTATTAGAAATTATTAATCTCAAATTTAATATCTAATCATTACGTAATTCAACAATTTAGGGCGCTTAATATTAATATTTATTCCGTGTTTATTCAATATGAAAATAATTAAAAATGTCGCGCTGAACAAAAATATGTTAAAAGTATTAAAATATTTATTCCATAACCGCTTTTGAACAAAACGCATCTTAAATCACACACTCATAAAAAAAAAGAAAGTTCCCTACTGTCAAGTTTAGCATTTAACTGTAACAATACATATAAAGTGTACCATTATGGTTCGCCTGTATGGTTCTATATAAGCGGAAGTAATATTCAAAAGCTGCAATGGGTGCAGAACTACTGTTTCAGAATAGTATTAAATAAACCGCACTACCCATGCTTTTAAAATGGATGCATGAAAAACTACAATTCCCATTTATCGAAGAGATTATAAAAGAAAGAAAAAAATAGTTTTTTTGGGAAATAGAGCTCACTCAAAATACCGCAACAGCAAAAGAAATAGGCGACTATGACTATCAAAAAATACGAAACAAACATAAAAACTATACGCATAGACGTATTAAACATATACTTCTGACACCGGATCAGGGTTCCAGTTCGCTCCATGTAGGCAGTATATGCGGACAGATATCAAAAGCTTTGTACTTATTTTAGGTATAACTGTGTAAAAGCATAACTTTCGTATAATTTTTTGTATTTTTTCCTGTCAAACATATTTATAAGTATCCTACATATATTAATCTATCTAGGTCATACTCTAACCAGCCATGCAATATTTGTTAATAGATATAGTCCACAACTTTTGTCCCTTCGTATCTAGCATATTTTTTTTTTTTTTAATAATTTGCGGGTCTCACAAGGCACTAGCCCGTCTGTGGGTTCCCAACATAATTATATCATTTATTTGTACAATATAACATCAACTTAACTTAAGTACTACTTTCTGTTACAGCATAAAAAGTGTTAACTTATATATTACTATACTACAAAATCCACACTCTCATTATTTATCATTTATCTTACAATTATACCATCATCTAAAATAATATTTCCTATTACAATAACTTAATACGTTAACTTATATATTACAATAATACAATATAATTTTTATACAACTACCACTATCTCATTAGCAGCTTAAAACTAGAGATAGTAACGAGTCTCATGTCAACGTAGCGTCAATGTTGTTATAAGTGGTTATTACTAGCATTACGATACTTTTTTTTTTTTTTTTTTTATTACTATTTCTATTGCTCTTTATACCATGCTATTAACCAAATGTTAACCTTGTTTTTCCATCTCTCCAGATTTTTTTCATTTCGAATTTCCTTTGGTATGTTCCCCATTAATTTTATTAATACCTCTTCATCATCTACATTGTCTATTTTACTGTTAATCCCCCTATATCGTTCATAGCAAGGTTTATCGCAATTTCTAGTCCTGTACGTTCTTGTTCTAGTTGGTAACTGCCTATCTTCGAATTTAGCACTGATTAATTTGCTCTAAAAATTTAACATTTTTGGTGAAATTTTGTTATTTTTGTTCCACTAAGTGATGTTAGCTAATGCGCCGGTCTTGCTCTCGTTGTGTAAGACCAGTTTTAAACATTTTTTTTTGTAATTTGTTGATTTTCATAATTTCTGTAATTTTCGCCTTACCCCAAATTCCGATTCCGTATTTAATTCTGGACATTATTACAGCTTCGAAATATAACCTTAGGCTTTTGTATGTCATACCTTGTTTTAATTTATATAATGCTGGAATAGTTTGTCTAACTTTCCCCGCAATATTGTCAATATGGTTTCTCCATGTTAAACCTTTATCTAATGTTATCCCAAGATATTTAAATTCATTCACATTTTCTAACTTTTCACAACCATATATTTCCTTTCTATGTAAACACTTTGTATTGTGTAAAATTAATTTGGAGACGAACGTTCTAAACCGGTTTGGCGTTCTTATATGCATCACTTTTGTTTTTTTAGCATTAATTAATAGTTTTTTGTTATGCGCCCATTTGCATACATTATTAAGATCTTCTTGTAACATTTTTTCAGCACTTTCAATGTCAGAGTGTTCAATAACAAGTGCGATATCATCTGCATAAACATATACTTTAGAGTTCTTTACATATCGGTAGAACGAATTCGTATATAATCAGCAAATCCTTCAGTTCTTCTAAGGAAGAAGAAAGAAGGATAATGTCATCTGCAAATCTCGAATTTGATAATTTCTTGCCATTTATATTTATTCCCTTATTTTCCCAGTCCATTTCCTTAAAAATGTCCCCTAATGTATAATTAAATAAGATTGGACAGAGTGAGTCTCCTTGCCTAACCCCTCTATTAATTGAAAAATATTCCCCTTCTGTATCTGTTATTCTAATATATATAACTGGGCCATTTTGGCCTCGCAAGGGGCTGTGCCTCTTGACCCCTCTTGCTTATATTTTTGTCTCTTTCTCTTCTATACTTTGTAATAAAATGATCAAAATTTACAACGTAATTCTAAATCGGTCCATATGAATATAATAACAATCACAATAATCCAATAAAATACAACAAACGTTACATAAAATTGGGAAATTTTTCGTTACATAAAAATGAGACAATTTTTCTAATGGGGAGTAGCGTAAGAATTACGTTCATTGGATAATAATTCCTAACGCGGTTTAGTAAGTACCGATTGTTTATTAATGTCATATTTATTATTTTTAAACAATATGAAAGGTAGAATAATCTCACATCACTATTGTAATATGATTTTGGGCTATGGAAAAAAAGCGCTAATGAATAAATAAATTTACTGTATGCAATCTGGTAGGTGTACGTTCTGAAAACACTATAGACAGATCGGATGCGAATAATTTAAATTTTAATGTCTCAATTATGGAAACTTTTAAATGTGATTAAAATAAGAACATCGAATACTTTCGGGAGACATTCTGTACACAACTCCAAATACGAACTGTTACAAACAACGGTATAAACGAACGGGTAAAAAGAAAACTGCGAATTAAGAGAAAATTTATACCATGTCTATGCAGAGTATAACGAAAGACACACTTAGCAACTTAAACACGTTTTCATTCGATATCGAAGGAGAAGTGCAAAAACCTAGTTAGTATACAAGACGATGGCTTAAAGTTTGAAACAAACTAGCAAGTTAACTTTACCGTGGAAGATGAAATTGTCATTGATAAATTTTTGATAAAAGTATTCAAAATTTCAAAAAAAAAAAACAACTTGTAATCTTATACCCTAGTAGGTAGTATTATTGATGAATTCGTTTTTACTCTTTTTTCTTTACAAAAAATATTCCGTACTATTTCGTTTACACCGTTATACTAACAGTAATATATATATATATATATATATATATATATATATATATAAATCGAAGAGTTTTCGTTGCAATTTTTGTTGTTTCTTCTTCTAGAAATAGCAAAATTTTTCGAACTCCTTTTATCGTTACTCATTTCTTCTCCACAAACCTGTACATACTTTGTATTATCATATTTTTAGAACCAAATATTTTATCACGGTCTTCGTTTAAAGCTTGTTCGATAAAGGCATATAAAAATATGAGATACTCTTTTATTTATTTACTTTGAAAAAATCGTCGAAGTAATCATGCCCAATCGGCATGACTAAATTCATCACTTAATGAAAACGATTGACATTTTTTTTTTTTTTTTTTTTTCTTTAAATTTATATGGTCCATGTGCTGTGTGTAATTGCCGGGATTATTACAGCACATGGATCAGTGCAGGATCAGAAGTGTTTTAATATGTTAGCCGCTCTAATATGGTTTAGTATATCCTGGACCTGTTTTGGTTCATTTGACAACGCAACCGTCGGTAAGTTGGAGGTGCCTGCAGGCAGGCAATGTTCCAGAACGTGTTCAGCGGTTGGTGAAATTGGGGAATTGCATATGGAACAGGCAGAGGGAGGTGATGCTCCTTCCAGCAAATAGTTGTGGGATATTGCTGTGTGCCCTATGCGGAGTCTAGTTAATGCTGCAAACTCTCTGCAGGACATGGATATCGGTGGCCACCAAGGCTCAGTGCTCACCTTAATGGATCGCAGCCATGACGTGTGAGCTGACCACATAATTTCCTGTGTCTCTGCCTTATGTTGCTGAAAAAAGGGTGGCCCCAGCTGAGGCAGAGGGGCACCTTCGGGCATTGGACTATATGTTGCTGCCTTAGCAGCCAAGTTCACACGCTCATTCCCCGGCACACCGGTATGACCTGGGACCCACAAGAATGTTACCTGTGAGCCAGCCCGGAAAATCACGTTAATGATGCGCTTTATTTTTCAAGATAATGTGTGTGAGGTTTTAAGTGTCTGGAGTGTCCTAATCGATTGCAAGAAATCTGTGATTATAAATGCATTTCGACATTGGGGGTAAGACTGCAGATATTCTCTCAAGCAGAAGAAAATACCATACAGCTCCCCCTCCAGCACTGAACAGAAGTCGTGGAGCCGAACCGCATGAACAACTCCCTCCACCTCGTAGGCGCAAGCCAGCGGCGAGGACCCATTGAGGGGGTTTGCTTTGGCACCATCTGTATACAGCTGTCTGTAGCTGGGAAAAAGTTGCATTTTTTCCGCCACGTACTGGGACGGCAGTGTGACATCCTGGTCCGAGCGATCGCTCAGCAGAGATAAGTCCGCAACAATCGGAGTATCCTCCCAGGGGAGTTCAACATGCTGATGTGCAAGGTCAGGGTTCCAGTTAATTCCTCTTTCCTTAAGGAAGGATAGTACACTGGGGAGGGGATCGTTTGGAAAAGACGGTAGTGGGATTTCTGAATTATTGTTGCGGCGTAATTTAGCTTGGTACCAGTAAAATAAATCTCTGAATTCATAAGAATTTCGGATAACCGTTAAGGGTGGGATGCCCGCTAGTGAACAGATTTCCAACGATGGCGACGTCCTATGCGCTCCCAAGATAATTCGTATAGCAGTATGATGGATTGTGTCAAGTGATTTAAGGAGTGCTTTGTTTGATGAGGAATAAACTTGGCACCCATAGGTCAATTTACTTAAAGTGAGAGATTTGTACACAGTTAGCAGGAGCTTAGGATCTATGCTACATTTCGGATTTGACAGACATTTTAGTATATTTAAGGATTTCATGCATTTATTTTTAAGATGGTGAATGTGATGTGACCAGGACAGTTTTTCATCAAACACAAAACCCAAGAATTTAATTGTGTGGAGCAACGGCAGTGGTGAATTCCTTAGGAAAAGAGTTATGTCGGAATCAGGATCACGCTGGCGTCTCTTGTGAAATTTCACACATACGGATTTTGTCGGAGAGAATTCCAGGCCATTGTTATCAGCCCATAATTCCAAGTTATTGATTGTTGATTGAAGGATTCATCTCGCATTGGACGGGAGGTTAGAAGGAAGGGATATATTAAGATCATCAATATATAAGCGGGCTGTAACTGGCGGCCGTATACAATCTGCCATATCATTTATGTATAATATAAACAATGTTACGCTCAGCGCTGAGCCTTGCGGAATACCATTTTCGATAAGGAATGAGGAAGATATTTTAGAGCCAATCCTAACTCGGATCGCCCTATCAGAAAGAAAATTAAAGATGAAATTGCCCATGTTTCCGCTGATTCCGGCGTTCTTCAGCTTAGTAAGCACACCATATCGCCATACGCGGTCGAAAGCTTTTTCAAGGTCAAAAAAGACCGAATATAAGTATTGCTTTCTGTTTTGGGCTGTAAGTATTTGCCTTTGGAGGCTCAGAAGGTGCATAATTGCGGATTTTGATGTACGGCCACCGACCTGGATTGCAGATAGGATCTCCAAAGATTCTAGGACGGAATAGAGACGCCTACTCACCATTTTTTCCAGAGTTTTTGAAAGGACCGATATTAAGGAAATTGGCCTGTTACTTTGAGGAAGGAAAGGATCTTTGTTTGATTTAAGAACAGGGATTACTAAAGCAGTTTTCCAGGAGTTAGGGATAGATGATGAGGACCAGATTTGATTATAAATATGCAGTAGGAGACTTTTAGCGGAAGGAGAGAGATGTTTCAACATGAGTGGGTGAATTGAATCCGCACCGGGCGCACTGTTTCTAGTTTTATTTAGTTGGAAGTTCAATTCATCTATTGAGAAAGGAAGGTTGAACGCTTCATCTTTCTCGGAAAGGAATGATATTGATTCACTTTCCACTGATGTTTTCTGTTCCAAGAAATTGGGAGTGTACGAGGCAGAGGAGAAAACATTTGTGAAGTAACGATTCACATTGTACAAAGCAACCTTAGAACAACTGTGTTATAGTATATTAATGTTTGATTTTTGTTTTGTTTTTTTTAATGTGGAGACTTTTCATATAGTACTGAAGTAGTTGTATTAAGAAACTAAGCACGTTTAACTTTGCATTTAATAATTAATTTTACGAATGCTCTTGCATCGACAATTTTTTTTTTTTATGTAAATTAAATACAGATAGTTTAAATATTTACACAAAAGTTAATATGTTTACAAAATCAAAACATCTCGCAACATCAAACGGATAATCCCCAATGGGGGGGGGGGGGCGATAGGTAAAAATTATTAAAAATATAAGTAACTGTTAATAGTCGCTAGGAATGGTAAACCGCCTTTCACACACGCAGACAGGCTAGTTATGTGGGCCGCAATTGCATAATGTAAAACTTTTACTTTTCTAATCGGTCTTGAGTATCGTCTATTCGTGTTGCATACTGAATTTCCTCGAATATTTTACTTATACATTTTCCCAACAATCATGTATGAATAAAAATAGTTACGACACTCAGAAATCAGGAGTTAATCAATTAGCACCGTATTACTCATACAGATTATTACCCGTAAAACGTATTACATTTTTTTTTTTTTTCATTACTTCCATTAACTAATTAAGAAGCAGAATGTATAAATACATTACTTTTTTTTTTCTTTCCATTTTATCGGTTTTCATGCCTTTTTTTTTTTTTTTTTTTTTTTAACATAATGACTTTTAGGCAATCATTAAAAATATTTAAAGCTCGGTGAGATAGGAAGATTTTTTTCCCGTAATAAAATTTCTGGAAGGTTGTATAATATCATAATTACGACAGTGCTTTTTGTGACAGAAAACTTTTGCAACTTTTCAGGTCTGCGCAGAATAAATAGGAACAATTGTGAGCCTTGTGGAGGGTAAAGGAAGACGAACACGGTAAGAAACAAACGAAAATTTATCGATGCCGTTAATAGGAAAACATTCGCCACGGATTCTGCAGTGAAAATGGAATTAACAGAGGAACAATTTAAAAGATTCCAGCGCCAGTTCTTCTAGAGTATTTGAAATCGTAATATAGAAGGGGCATATCCGAGTGTTACTAAAGGTAAATTAACGTTAGAACTGAAGAGTGACTTAAGCAGAAAGGATAAATTAAGATAATGATACCGGTAGTATGGTTAAGGAGATGCTTATCATAGAGCAGTATATAAAAGAAGGAAACTGATTAAGGCGTACACAATAAGGGTTTTCGGGAAGCGAAAAAAAAAGAAATACAAGAGTTAATGAGATTATCGGTATAAAAATTTCGTTTCAGTGAAAAAGTGTGATTGATGTTTATCCTTTTTCTCCATTTTCCAATTTCGAAATTGTGTAAGAAGGAAATTTGTTTACGACGGGGAAAAAGCTTACAAGAATAGCACAACGCCGTTAGCAACGTTATAGATGACACGCATTAGTTATTTAGTACGCCCGCCGCCCCCATTGTTAAAACAACAGCGATAAATGATCGGGATTATTTTTTAATTTAACAATTAAAATTACATCGTAAGTTCAGTAATCTAAAATAATTGCGGAAAACCGTCCGCGTTCTGTTTCATCGGTTGACGACAGAAAAAAGTGTACTTGAAGCGGTGAAGAAAAATAATTTGAAGATCGTAAAAAAGCTGCGAAGTTTGAAATTTGCATCAGCTGTTTTCGATAAATTGCACTAAACACGTAATCGCACAAACTGCGTTAGTGAACGCAGTTGCGTAATTGGAGGAATTTTCGAAAAATTTATCCCAGCTAGTAAAATCCAGTAGCTTCTAAAGTCAGAGTAAGTAACAATTACCCCGAGGAGTATTTTTCTTTTTTAAAGCGCCATACTTACTTCCTGAGCGTCGGCGACTACACCTATTCGCACATTTCAGCTATACAGACATAGGCATAGTGTACTAAGCAATTGTTATATGCAACGCGAGTATACGCACGTAAGATTACATTCAATTGTGATTGTTTGATTTATATCGTTATACAAATGGAGTCCTATTTATGTCTTCTGTGCACTAACTAGTGTGCGTATGATGGTATGCATGTTCGCCATTGCCTTCCGCGTGGCTATTAGCGAGTATTTAATTTAATTTTTCGTAATAATTTCCATCGTTGCCCGGGATCGAACCCGAGACTTCCGTAACAGAAGACAAGTGCTCTAGCAACTAAGCTATCGCTATACTGCTCTTTATTTGATAATGACGAATGTATTCGAAAACATAAAGAAATGCACGTCATCGTTTATGAAATAACTCTAAACGGTAAATCCTACAAATGGGTTAAAATTTTCTAATTTTGCTAAAAAAAAAACAAACAGACGAGGGCCTTCCGGAGCTTATTACTACACATCGTAGCTCGTATCCTTTTTCTATTTTCGTATCCTAGATGATATTTTGTTTTATTGACGATCGTAAATGACTGCAGTAAATCTACAAAAGTACAACTTGTTCAGCTTCAAATCAGTTTCGCCTTCGCAGAAGTACTAAAGTTATTCAGAATAACAATATATATATATATATATATATATATATATATATATATATATATATATATATATATATATATGTAGAATCATTCACAACGTGCACGTTTACAAAACTTCGCATTTCAACAAATAAGTTTGTTTGAAAATTGTTTCATATTTAAACAAATTGTGCGACTTTTACAATAGTTTAATTAATAAAGTATACAATAAAATCGCAACATCCGTAACTAACAAACATAAATAATGCGCTGACTACTTTTGGCTACACAGAACTATACTGGTAGCATCTAACTGAATTTACATTTAAACAATTACCGGTCAGAGCGTATTATTTATGTTGTTAATTGTGGAAATTGTGATTTCATTTTATATTTCATCTATTATTTCCGTTGAATCGAATTTTAACGATGTAGAGATGTTTTGCACCGAGTTTAAGTTCTTACATATAGTGTAGATTACAGTTAGCTGAGTAGGTAGAATATGCCACTTCGGGGAGAATAACCAATCAGGAGTATATAGTCACATGACCACACTCTCTTTGCTGAGCTAATCAAGATTCAATACTCCATCAAATGGCCATGTCTCCCTCTCACATTAGGTCTCCAATAAGATTTTACCGCCGCACCACAATGTTTTACATCAACTACGCCATTCTGCTTGCTGCATATATGTACATCTCTGCAGTATTACAAACCAAAAACAACATATCTTAACATCCAACACACCTTAATGCAACAGCATGCTTTCTCTGTCGACAACACCACTGGAAATATTCATTCCTCAGTAACAACACTCATCCAGTAGGGAGACTAGAAGGAGGCTTCATCCAGCCAATTATAATTTTGCTAACCTGTATGAAGTTGCTTTATGCGCCTATGTGTTTGCATGTGTGTTGATGATAATTTATGATTACCTAGACGATGTAATACTTTGCCAACCGGTACCATCTCCTTATGTTTGAGTACGCTTTGAAAATATGTGTTACTGTTGGCCAGCCACTAAACTTTTCTAACCCACTAACTAATTGTGTATGTGTGTGTGTGTATATATGATTTGAGGATTGCTTTACTATATCTATAACCAGTCAGTGCTAATATAATTCACTAACCTCTGCTAGATTGTTCTGAAACCGCAGTCGTTTCCTATCCAACCTAATCTTCCTTGCCAAAAAACCTTATTTCCTTGAATTTCCCCGCCACCGGTATTATCTTCATTACTGTTCTATGTCCTTTTGTCAGTTCCTGATGCCTTTGTCTCGTTTTCGCCACTCCTTGTTCTCTCATATTTTAGTTTTACGCCTGAAGCAGCATAATTTGTAATGCTAATTATTTTTACTTTCTAAGTGTTCCCGACTATCGAACGCTCTTTTTTTTATTTCCAATCGCTTTGGAATCTCCCGACCTATCTGCTTCACTTCCTAAAACCTGCATCTTTTCCCTTTCTATTCATAATAATTCCGCTGCTCTTTTTCGAATTGTTTACGTTACTCGACTACCGAGAATTAAAATCGAATTAGTACTTCTATTTTTCCTCTGCTTCTGAGTAAAGGTCTTCTTAGTGTTGAACGACCCATAAAAAGAATAAAGAAAAAATCTCTGTTACTTCTATGTATATGTATGTATTGCAAAAATAATCCGTTACTTGTTCTATATGATACATTTTATTATACCAAAAAATAAATTTTATTTTTTTATTTTTATTACTTTTTTCTTTTGAGGACTTTGGTGTTTATCAGCTATAACGAAATGAATATAGGATGCGTACGTCAATATTGCAATGCAAAATGCATCTATATAAACGTAAATATGTATTAATGCTTAGACAACGGAAAACTTATGTGATCTAGGTAATGTTCTAAAGAAATTACGGATATTTTGAATAGCCAAAAAATATGTGATTCTCACCTTTTGAAACAGTAACTTCTCGGCGGGATGCGGGCATTTACCAATATCTCAGAAGCCCACTGTAAACAGCTGCAACTGATTAAACAAATTGAAATAACTGAACCTATGACACCACTTAGAAGGCATGTAGTTTTTCAGGATATTTCATACAATCCGCCGGAAAAGGGTGCGGATGAGAACGAATGTTAGGCGAGAGAAAAGAAACATTTAACTTAGTGGTATTTATCAAATATATACAGAAAATATACCATATCTACAAAAGAAAACGACAAAAAAAAAAAGACATCGTTAATATTATATTTCATATTTCTTTCCGAGTTATTAATATAATATAAAATAAATGAACAAAGGCCAATCGTAGAAGTTTCGAAAGAAAAAATAAATAATTATATCTATTATTTACACGTATTTTTTCTATTGAAACTCCTGTGATTAGCGTTTTCCATTTATTTTATGTTTTAGTTATCATGCAAGGAAAGGTACGAAATATAATATTAACAATGTCTTCTTTCGCTCGGAAAGTGTATATTTCATTTTTATGTAGTGAAAAATGTCCCAATTGTATGTAACGTTTGTAATATTTTATAGAAATTTTGTGATTATGTTATTATATTCATATGGACCGATTTAGAATTACATTGTAAATTTTGATCATTTTATATAAAGTATAGAAGAGAAAGAGACAGAAATATAAGCAAGAGGGGTCAAGGGCCATAGCTCCGTGCGAGGTCAAAATGGCCGAGTTTATATATATATACAGTGATTACCATAAATATTCGTACATCGTCGAGAAAAATGGAAAAGCGTCTATAAAACAACGAAAAACAACTTTAGTGACGAAAAAATGAATGTGAACTGGTAGGTATGACTTCCTGTGAAGCATAATGAAAGACAAAAAGGAAATCATTAAATGCAATAGTTCAGCAGCTACTCGAACTACCTCGCAGTACTTGCCAATACATTATCCGTCGGTATGTACACGAGAATTGCATTCGAAACAATTTGTAGATCGCTAAGGAAATATTCATGGGAGAACCGCCAGAAGGAAACCGTTCATAAGTGAACAGAATAAGAGAAAGCGGTATCAGTTTGCGATGAAGTATCAGGCAGTTCCCGACAGTTTCTGGAAAAACGTTATATTCAGCGATGAGTCTAAATTTAACCTTTTTGGTGGAGGTGGGCGACAGAAAGTATGACGCAAATCGAAGATGGAGTTAAATCCGAAGAACCTTCTAGCAACTGTGAAACATGGAAGTGGAGGAGTAATGGTTTCGGGCTGTTTCTCATCATATGTGGGGTAGGTTCACTCGACTTTATTGATGGCCGGATGAATAAGGAAATGTATGTGGACATTTTACGTAATAATTTACGTCCAAGTGCCGAAAAATTTGGAATTGCGAACTCATTTTATTTTTACCAGGATAACGATCCAAAGCATACCGCACTTTATACCCGTGAAGGGATGCTTTATAATTTCCCCCATGTAATGCCTACTCCTGCTCAGTCCGCAGACTGCAACCCCATCGAACATGTGTGGGATTATCACCAATTCAGAACATCAATCAATTGAAAGAACCTCTCTTAGCCGAATGGAAGAAAGTTCCCGTGGAATATTTCCAAAAATTGGTGTCGTTCATGCCACGTCGGTTGGAAGCAGTGTGGTTAAGGCTCGAGGTCTTCAAACCAAATATTAAGAACATTTTTTTGATGTTGTACGAATATTTTTCTGACATGCTCTATTAAACTCTTTCCTTTTTTTTTCCATTTACAAGTATGATATGTGATTTTTTTAAACTTTTTGTCTTTCATTATGTTACACAGAAAGTCATACGTATCACAGTTCATATGTATTTCACGTCATTAAAGTTGTTTTTCGTTGTTTTATAGACATTTTTCCATTTTTCTCGTTGATGTACGAATATTTATGGGACTCTCACTGTATATATAGCTAGTTTCAGATTATTATTGCATCGAAAACTCGTGGCTGTTTTGTAAAATTTTTATTTATTTTAGCTATTAAAACTCTCGTGATTAGTGTTTTTGTTTGTATTCCCAGGAAAAAAGGCAGACGAACTATCCAGGTTAATTGTACAAACGATGATTTTAAAAAATTAATAGAGAAAATATCGATTAAAAAGTAAAAAGAAAAATTTTAAATATACAGTTGTGAGGCAAGATAATCCGTGAAAATCGTACTTTACACAAAACTGTTTTATCATTCGCGGCAGAAGGATAAGCTCAGGTCCAAATCCAACAAACAAGGCAATCGCTTATTTCTCGAATAATACTTGAAATTTGCCTCTCGGACACACAAATGAACACAAAATTTTTACACACGACTTCCGGCTAATATAATGATTATAATTTTTTTTCGAGAATTAATAAACTATCGCTTGTTTGCTTATTTAAACAGAACAATCGACCGGCGACCTGGAGGAAAATTTTAACAGCAACTATTAAATAATCTTTCTCTTTTGGCAAATGGTTCGAACCATGCAATTCGGAATGGTAACAAAATGTGCACTTACACATATTAACAATAATAATAATAATAATAATAATAATAATAATAATAATAATAATGATAATAATAATCTGTAATGGATTTAATGGAGCGAAACTTTGCCGCGTGACCGGTTTATAATAAAGTCGTCGACGCTAGAAATTTAAAATTAGAAAAATCCCTTCTCACTTCTTTTCTCGAGCAGGCTGAGTTCGGATAAAGAGGGAATTAATTTGCTGCCAAGTGCGGCATTCTTAGATTAGAGCGAGACTTGCGTTGCCAGCGACCACCAATAAAACAAGCTCTAAACGGTCTTTCGATTAAATTTTTTTCCAGAACTTAATTCGGTGTCACTAGCAAGTTGTCAAAGCAGACCGAAAGTCCTGCTCCAGTATATAGGTCTTAAAAGCTTTATCCGTTACCAAAATCTGCAGAATGTGCGTCCACCTTCGACCGACAATTTTTTATTTGGAAAAAGAATTTTAGACACACACACCAAAATTGTACGCTACCGTTAGCCAGAAATAATCAAAAGGAACCGCAGAAACTGATATCGTGATAGCTGGAGAAAGCTACTCTTGCAATCGATAATGTGAAGATTAGTTTTAACCTCCCGATAGTGACTACTTCGGATATAGTAAAGTACAAGAGTTGATAGTGTATAACTGATAAAAAAAAAAGAAAAGAAACGGATAACTCTGACGCAAAAGTTACATTCAAACTTTAACCGCTTACACTGATAGCAGCTCCTGTAACCCTTTTCAATCATCGGACTGTCTTAACTTCAGATTTGAAAATAATAAAATCGAAACATTCGGGCGAAATCTTCTCACCGCTTCCGCATTAAGCCCTTAAAAGATTTACTTTAAGAAATTACGGAAAAAGTAATTTGATAAATACGATAAATATTAAAACATCATACTGAAGTTACGCAATATACAGGGTGTACTGGGGACAGAGGTCAAGAGGTGCATTATACGCTGACAAATTATTGCTGTGATGAACGAAAAAAAAATATTAAAGACTAGTTTCGACTGTACAATACGGCGTACAATTATTGACCATAATGCTTATTTTACATACCACAAATGAAAATGTAACATATACGTATATGTATATATATATATATATAATACATGGGGATATGATTGTAAATATAACATTTACAAAATTCAGATTGACATGTTTTGGAGTATCGTATAATCGTGATCAGTATGTAAAATAAAAGCATAAAATATATTATAAAAGCAGTATAAAAAATTGTAAGTTAAAGATTAAATATATTAGTATATCGATAAATCTGTACAGTTATTTAATAGAAAATAGACTGTATCATTAACATTAAAAAAATAATACATGTATTTATATAATGACTATGTTATTCTTTTACTCCATAGATATATGAATATCCAGTAACATTTTTTCGTCGCGTTTATAAGACATTTCTTTTTATTTTCTACGAAGAAACATAGTCAATTAAAACAAACTTTATACAAGAATTATAGAAGACTAAAGTCTCTCAGTAGCAAGATCTAAGGAATCAAATTTTTACATGTACATACATACATATATATATATATATATATATATATAAATGTGGCGTGGTTTCCGTCCAGGGCTACATTATACTGATAAATATGACAAAATTACCCTACATCCGCTATATATCTTTATTATAAAAAAAAATATCGATGTAACTATGAAAAGAATTATAAAGGTTCAAACTTGACGATAAAATATGATGAAGTTTCTTTCAAAAAATTCGCTTTTCATTATCACTCGTGGAGAAGTATCGAAATAGCGTCTCGAATTTTGGTGACAGATATTTTGTTTACTCAATTTTGCAGTAGCGATGTAATTGTCTTTTACAAAAGAAGACCATTCAAAGGACGGTGTCTTCTTTTTCGCAAGCACCGTAACAAGAGCACTGCGTCGCAATAGTTTAATCGTAAAATAAAATTCTACTCGTCACAAGTGCATACTGTATTACAAATGGAATAATAAAACTTACTATTTATTCTACTTTCACGAACGATTTATTATCGCTGCTTATAATTAGTTCTCTATTCGCAAATCTCTATACAAAAAACTTCCCATCATCTACGTCTGGAAAGTTATTTAAACTGATCTGCACTATTAAGCCAACGTTAAACACGCGCAATATGAGATTATATTTTAAAATAGATAAGATAAAATAAAATAAAACAATAAAGTTTCAAATAGTCAGTAGTTTGGCATTTGCAAGAACAACACCGAATAACGTTTTGTCTTAACAAAAATTTCTTCAAAAAAAAAGGAAAAAATTGTTTTCAGGATAACAATTAAAAAAAAAAAAAAAATGTCCAGTATAAAATCCTTAAATATAGGTGTTAAAGTAGCTCATCAATGGATGAAATCAAGTTCGAAAACAAATTGTGCCGAGGAATGACCAGATCGAATGGAAAAAGAATGGTCACTCTCGAAGCTATAAGAGACGACTAATGAAAAATTCGAAACAAGTTTTAGGATATTGGAGATAAATGTAAATGTATATTAAATAAATGAATCCAACTGCTGTATTAAAACAGAAGTAAAAATAAACAGTAGTCCTAACCCAAAGAGCTCTAAGAATCTTCAACAAAATCAGCATGAACGTGATGAAGGATATTATTAAAAGTTTAAAATTAACTTGTATTTCGAAAGAATTCAAATGTTCGTGTCGAGATTGCACACGCTAATTCTGAAAAATTGATTGAGTAATCTCATTCGGCTTTTTGTTATACTTTTACAGCCTACATTAGTTAATTTTGTGTCTAATAAATGTAGGTTTAAATTGCTGAAGGGAATTTAAAGCAGATGTTTTCCCATGTTGCGATCTAAATGTTTTTTTGGTAACTCCCCCACCCCGAGGAGGGGGATTAACGAATATTTCAGTTAAAAAGAAAAATAAATAAAAAAGTGGTCTAAAAGAATGCTTCGAAATTTACTTTAAAAATGTAATAGAAATGCAATAAAAAGTAAAAATCATTGCACGATCCAAAAAATCTATACATTTTACAGTAAAATATACATGAGGATATTTTGCGATTATTCTTAAATAACATTTTAATACTTTAATTAGAGTCCTGGTACAGCAAAAATGCACATAAAATAAGTAGTATAACACTCGTTTTCTATAAGCCAAGTTCTGAACACATCACAAATATTTAATATAGTTTTTAATTGTCGTTGAAATTTGAATTTCGGAGCCCATCTAAATAAGTACTAATCCTGTTTATGAACAATCGTAATATACGTACGCACATTGCTCTGAGATATATTATGATATTTTGTGAAATAAATATTTTATACTTTTTAGCGCATTTTAACTAAATTTTTAGTGTGAATTTCGAAGTCAGTATTTCAAAAAAAAAAAAGAAAAAGAAATTGATTTCACGATTTTTAACTGTAAAAATGCGGCTACTTTCTGTACTCTATTAAGAGCCTGGTATCGGTTTAAGAACACTCAAATTCTATCAGCGGTGAGTTTGAAAAATCGCGCTCTGAGGATCTGTGGTATCTTTTTCGAATCTGAATTTAACGTTGATAATACCACTCACGTTCACGGCACCTTTAATTTTGTAAAATTTTGAGTGTTTATATTTTCCCTATATTCTAAATTTTTTGTTTAATTTTTATCCGTATATATTGATTAATAAAAGTATATCTATAAAATGATTCCTCCTTTTTTGATAGGTACGCTTGTTTTAATGACTACTTGGTAAATAATCGCCGATAGTTATCGGTATACTCATACGGTAGTACCACTGACTGATGCAGCTTCTAATAAACAAAGGGAATATCGTTAGAATCAATCCATATGGTCAGAAGTTATACAATGCTAAGAAACGTAATATTTCCATCAGTGATGAACTTGTAAATGTCGCTATGGGTTTTTATACTTATATAATATATTTACTTATTATTTACAACATTCCAATAATTGTTAATTAATACGTCCCAATCAATTAAGTTTGAGTGACAGATTAATCTCATTTTACATTATTGCACACATTTAACACTCAATCCATATTGATTTAAATTAAAAGGGTAAACTATATTTGTAAAGTAAGTAAAGTGAGTTCCATACCCTTGACAGGGCGTCGGGATTGTGAAGTTAAGGTTCACAATGTACTAAGCCCAACGGCACCAATGAGAGTAGGGGGGCCAGTTCCTTTCTCTCGGCTGCCTTTACTTTCCCAGATTTCTCTGGTACCCAATTATTTCAGGCTGGGTAAGCTTGGGAGCGACTTGGATCCGGGACGAGACAAGTCTCGAACCCGTGACCTCCGACTTGGTATTTATTCAAAAACTCTTCTGTTACTTTATATACTTGAATTACCTTATTTATTAATAGGTCTTTTGTTTTATTTATCCCGGTGGTAGTTAACATTGATAATATCTGAACTTTTTGTCTTTTTAAAAATCATTTTTTCCAACCTACGTTTCCATGCATTATGTACTGATAATATTTTACATGTCCATAGCGTGTGTTGCATTACTAAAAGCTTCTCTAAAGAAACACATTTATTTCATTGACTATTGAATGTATCTGTGTACACCGGTAACCATCGGTACGCTTGATACCACCACTGACTGATACATTTTTAAATGAACAAAAAAAATCATTGAAATCGGTCCACATGTGCAAAATCTAAGCACAAACAAACTTAAAAAATACCAGATCATAAACGGTGAATATATTATTTCGGAAAAACTGTGATGGAGATTTTATTTGAAGTTTGATTATTATTAATGGAATTGCAATGGGGTGCATGTACGATTTTCAAAATTGATCAATTCGAATAAAAATTACGCCGGATCGTTACAAAAATAAAGTATGTTTGTATCTGTGTTTCATGCGTAATTATTTCATTAAATCTAAAAACTATTTTCCCGATTAAAAAAGGAAATAAAAATCAAGTATAAAATTAAAATATTTGTGTCAGTCCTTTTTTCGGCGGAACATTTATTAAAAACCTCAAACGTCTTTAAAACCCCCGTCATAGAGATCTTTTCGTCAGGAATTTTAAAAAACGCAAGTTAAATAAAAAAGGAGCTTTTATTTTTACTTTTAAAAAATTTTGAAAAGAGATACTATCATATTTATTTGATTTTTAAGCGATTTCAATCAAATTATAGCACAATAGTATAGATAATAATCATATTATTAACATCGAAAAAATGAAATTTTTATTTTTCCGGACCTGCTCTTAATTGATGCGGAAAAACACAACTATCGGTAATTGTTTTTAGTCGAGGATAGTCATCCAATTTGTAAAATGCAAAGAAGAAATAACTTAAATTCTAACGCTGAAAATTTTGGGAAAATAAATAATTGAAATTACGAGGAATGGCGAAAAATACAAAAGATAGTAGGAAAAATTTTGTTGGTAAATAAAGAAACATTTAAAAGAGCGAAAGAGGGTGAGAGAGAAGGGTAAAATGTGACAGAAAGAACACACAGACGGTTCGTAAATGAAATCGTATTATCGAACTAAAAAATATGATAATTCGGAGTTAAAGTAGGCGCGAAAGAAAGAGATAATAATAATGCGCAAGAATTTTATGTTTGGTAAAAGAACAATAAAAAGAGTGAAAAAGTCACAGAACAGAAAACTACAAAAGCATGAGGATTACAAATGGAAAGAAAGAAAGAAAGCCATATATTTTGACAAAAGTAAATTAAACAATCATAAAAGTGATAACGAAAATTGCGTACCGGCTCATCGAGACTTAACCACAATGTCATAATGCTATAATATAGTATGCATAGATATTCATAAATACAATATATAATAAAAATCATAATGAAAATTACAAAGGGAAAACAAAACAAAAGAAAATAAAAACCCTAGCTATATGAATATACCGCCAATATTATAAATAAAACCATGCCCAATTAACTACGTGGACTACTCACGGGTTGATTAAATTATGCTTAATCCGGCGATGCTTATATCTAACATATGTACATTCGGGCTAGTTGCTCAGAATTATAATCTCCAATATTTCTGATAAGTACATTGCTATGATTGGGACACTGCTGGAAAAATTTTTTAGCCAAACTGATTACGAATTCTTTTAAGTAGGGCAGCTGTAGCGAGATATGCAAACTATCAATTCTAGTCCAACGGGGGACTTTTAAAATGCACCGGCAACACCTATTTTGAAGCAACTGCATAGAATCTGAAATTGAGCACCAAACTGGAGCTGAATAAGTCAATACAGGTCTAATGACGCTTTTATAGATAATTAGTTTATTAGCATTACTTAGGTATGATCTACGATTTATAATCGGATACAAAGCTGCGATAACTCTATTAGTCTTCACTTCCGCTTGCCTCACGTGCTCTTTAAAAGTTAATCTTCTATCTAGGATTACCCCAAGGTATCGAACATACTTTGCCCACTTAATACTAGTCCCTTTAATACACAAATGGAGGAGCGATAGAAAACTGTGCCGTATAGTCAAGTAAATAAGTGATTTTTTAACATTTAATATTACTACTGGCAAAAAATTTTAAAAGGACCCGGTTATTTTTAATACTCTCCCCGATTTATTTAGCTCCCTCGATGTGTCAGCAGGGCTTACAGTGGGTGGAACATAACGGTATTGATCAAAAATCCGGTGAATGGAATCTTCTAAATCATTTAAAAATCGATTTATTAAAAATTATCTTAACAAATTTGATTTATTACCCCTATCGGTAAACAAATAAATAATATTGAAAAATGATAGCTTATTCCATTATATAAATTTCGTAGAGGACTTGTTCATTTCAACGGCGGTATCGCCCACTTTTTTAAAGCTTTCTGTTACTCGGAATTCGATTAAATGAAAGTTTATCGATATACTCGATGATCCCAAAAGCAGCACTTAATAGTAATATCTGCGATAAAAACATATATTCTGAACGAAATAGCCTAAACATCGGAAAATATTACTTCAATATATAATAAAAATCCATACCTCCAAATCAAGGAGAATCTACCTGGCAACTATATAAAACAAATCATACGACTTCGAACGAGAGGCACACTAGTAGATCGACTGAAGAAACTGAACATCATCGAATCACATAATGTCAATACTATAATGAAGATTATGAGGGAAATGTTAATCACCTCTTATGGCAGTGTGTACCCAATTCCAAAAACAACGGGAAGAACTTATAAATAAATTAACCAGAAGTATTACAACAACTTTATCAATACCTTAAAAAATGCGATATTGAAGTTTGATGTTTGAATACGGTATTTTACCGTAAATATGTAAACTAGCTGGCTAAAAGGTTGAAAGAAAACGAGGCCAAAAAAAAAAAAAAAAAAATCACTATACAATCATCAATGTAAGTGTGGCTGAAAATTCGTTTAGAAATACAATGAATGAAAATCTAAACAAAAACTGCTGTCATAAAATACAAATTAATTTCGAAGACATGGTCGGAATTTGAACAGCGGAAAAGGGAAACAGAAGATTTGGTTTTAAGTTTTTCATTTTTACCAAGTAAAATCACGCGTGGTAATAATATCGATGACTTTTCAAACGGTTCTCATTTTATCGTAATTAATTTACTCTTTTTAATTAAAATAAAAACGATATTTTAACGATAGGGACTCTAGTATAAATGGGTACTACTGTCACTCTTACTTAGTAATTTAATTTATTAACCTTAATCTATTTTCTAATGTATAAGCATGACGGCATCGGTTGTTACCGGTGATTACGAGGCCGGCTCAAAACTGATTAAAGTATGAAATAGTTAAAATCAACGATTTCAGCTGTGGTTATCGTTCGTATTTCTCATTTTCAATATTTAGCTATGTTTGGATATTGTTGATTTTTACGTGGCTAGCTTTAATGGCTATTCCGTTCATGTACACGTATTTACAAATACAGTTTTAAACCGTATACGGGCCGTGTTCATTTGAAAAGGAGAATAATTTTATCCGTGTTTTATTTAGCTGTCCTGCACTAGTGTCTGATTTTACGGTTTGACGGAATTCTTAATTTCTCTGGCTTAGCTAATACAGTTTTAGCATCCGTATAAATTTAGATTAAATCCCGTTTCCTTTCCTCTTCTCTTCCTTATTTCAGTAGATGTTAACGCTAGGCTGAAAAAACAAAAAGTTTTTCAGCAAAAATTATATTTTCATTTTTTTAAATTTTACAAAAATTATCTATCGAAAATATTTACTTAATCTTATAAGGTAGCTTCCCTAAAAGAACCGGGTGCGGCCTTAGTCAATCAGTACTTTGATCAGTTCATTTATTCATACCTGTTTGCAAGAAATAATTATTTGAAATAATACATTTACGCGCACGAACAAAAGCTATAAATAGAAATACGTATATATACTTTTGTTCTCAGAAACGTTTTTGAGCAGCAGCTGAAAAATTAAAAGTTGCGAGAACCGAATGTATGTGGCGAACAAAAAGCGAAATCATACCTGAATATCATTAAATTTTCAGTGGAAAACTTAAAACAGCGAGAAAGAAATATGTAATTAATAACTTCAGTAAAATTAAGTATAGCATTAGAACTTAGTAATTAACTAAACTGTGTAAAATAGAGATATTATAATTGTGTAAACTTCGGAATTTTTCTTTTAACAAGTTGTAATCGAGTAGGCAAACTTATAGAAAGAAAAAAGGAAAAAGCGGCAAATACATTCCTATGACAAAAATAAATTTTAACACTTATTAACAATTATATATATACATATATAATTGTTAATAAATGTTAAAATTTATTTTTGTCATAACTATATTTTTAACAATGAGTTTAAATAATAAATACAGTGAAATACATTCCTGTTGATCTGGCTGAGATTGAAAATTTTTAGGTTCGACGGACTAACGATCTCTAATTATAAGACAGATTTGGAAGCGTTGCTTATAAGGGGAAATGTAAGTAACGTTGATTTACTTTAAATAATACACGACGACAGGATTTTGAAAAAATTTGATCTATTAAAATTGATATAATTATTTTAAATAATCGATACGGTCATGGAAGATGAGAGAGCAACAAAATAAGAGAAACAGTCAGCTAAAATAATGAGTTTTAACGATGGAGTTTGCGAAAATGTGACAAAGATTACGCTTTGGAGGGAAAGACGATTTTTGAAATGACCTACTACGGCATTAATCTCTAAAGAATAGGGATTTTTTTAGAGGGGTCAAAGGCTTTTCTTGATAAAGGAAGAAGTAAGGAAATTTTTGTCGATAAATGACGTGCAAAACATATATAAAGTGTGTATATATATATATATACTAATACAATCGGAAGGATCGCGTTTAAAGGGTAGTTGAGAATGTCGAAGCGCAGCCTTCAGTACCAGCGTTACGATTGGAATAGCGACAATGCACGGAGGGGGTTTGAAGATTTCGAATAAGAGTTTTTGAGATGTAATTCTGATGTAGGAGGAATACGAACTGATAGAATAGTTTTACCGTTTCCGCTGTGTAGTGGTAGATGATTTAGTTAAAGCGAAAATATTAACCGGGTCCGAAACATCAGTAAAGATAAAAGCAGGGGAAGCCGTCATAACTCCGTTAATGTTTTTAGCCTAGGAGTGGGGAACATTTTGAAGACTCATCATTTTATAAATTTCAACCTAATCTCTAAAAATTTTACAAGAAATACAGAATGGTTTTCGCCATAGCGGACGTATAGGTTGAAAAGCCGTTTTGCAATGAGACATTCTACGGGCGAGTAACTACCAGCACGTAGAGAGACGAGAAACACTTTAGCAGCTTAAACAAAAACGAGGGTAACAGAGTTTCGGTTGCGAATTAACGCGGTAGAAATCGGGAAAAAAAAAAAAAAAAAAAAAATTTGGAATGAGAATGTATTATTAGAGATGTACGTTTCCGTGGGCGGCGAATATTAGTGATTGAACTATCAGATGAACAATTACGACAGAATTCTTCAGGAGATCGACAGAAATATCACAGACTAAACACAGGACCTAATAATATTGTTCATGGACATCCACAGTGAGTAAAAATGTATTAGCAGCCGCCGTTGACTAAAATTTACTTCCTGTTTTTAGAAATGAGATATTAGAGAGACACGACTGTGATTTTATTACGAAGCCTTCTTCCGGCTAATGTAATATGGGGTACAGGCTATCTTTCTTTTTCTAAATGTTCGACTACTGCGACAATTTGTCCAACAAAATGCTCGAGAGAAGTAGTCATAATAGGGTTAATTCAACATGTCCGAATTATTAGAATTACAAATATGATTTAAGACAACAGGAAAATATCCATCGGTATTATTTAATCGATAAAAATAGCAATCTACACAAAGCGCAATTAATAAATTATAAACATGACAGGAATTTCGGTTACACCGCAATTATGGCATTAAAATAAAATTGATAAATTTACTCTAATGCCACGATTACGATGGCCTTATATTACCGAAAAACTAGTTGCCATAATTATAATTTATTATTTGCGTTCGAAATTGTAAAAATTTTTAATTAAACTTTATCAGAAAATGCGTTAAAAATATTTATAAAAATACCGACACGTTTCGGAAACATAATCCCACAATTTTGTCTAGTTTGTGATTTTTATTAAATAAATACTAAATGGAACTGAGGCTCCTCAGTGTACCATGTGCAGTGTTTCCCTCACCATTCGCCATATCCTCACCGAATGTCCTTCATATTCCTTTGAAAAGAAATTTTTCAACCTACCTTCTTCTCTTCCCCTCATCCTTACAGACAACTCCTCTTCATTATCCAATTTAATCCTTTTCCTTCATAAGTCCGGACTCTACACACTGATCTAATCCTCCTTCTTCTCCCGTGTCTCTAGCCATAGTTGCTGCACAAGGCACGTAAAATTTAATTTAATAATAATAATAATAATAATTAAATAAATAATATCGAAGTTTAGCCCAACTGGTTTTAAATATGGAACAACAGAGAAATATTCATACTAACGAGAGTTACATTATTATCTTCCAGAGTAGTTAAATCAGAAAGAGATGAAGAGAAGACTGATGTAATAATTTGATAAGAAGTTTTAACCATTGCGGCACTGTTAGTTGTACTTTCAGTAACAGAACGTAGACTGGGTTCATCTCCATCGTCGGACAAATCCAACGTTAATTTAAACCACCGAGAGAAATAATAATAATAACAAAAATTCGATAACAACGACGACGTCTGCATTTTTAAACCAGACTCCATTACCTTCCTCCCCCCTTTTCATTTTTCATTGGTTTTCTCTCCGAATTCTCCACTCAAGCGAAGCGTATGTTTTCGACGCTGACCATATGTTTATTGTGTTCATCTATTTCTGTCCAGCTTTTTATATTCCAGTTTGCTGCGACTAGGTCTTATGTGCTGGATTTTCTATTTTCACACGCATTATTCCCAGGATATTGATTACTTCTTACTAACGACATTTGATGTCGTACAAAAATATAACTGATTCCTTGCTTTTATAATTGTTTCTAAAAAATCCCTGATTGATGAGCCAAAAAAAAATAGAACAGAAATAATATTAATAAGAAAGAATGGAATAAAGTCTTCTTTTTCTTTTGATCATTATAGAAAAGAAAGGAGTCAATACTATCGTAATACGGTCAGATATTGTTAGGAGGAAGGAAGAAATAATAGGAAAAATGTGTGGAGAAGTAAAGGTTAGGATATAAGAGACGCAATATGAAGTAGGAAGCAGAACGCTCAACAGAAAAAGATGAATACTTAATAAACACATAATTAGCATCGCAAACACGCTTTTCGTTTGAGTGGAGAGGACAATATGGAGAAACAGTCAACGAAAATCGAAAACGGGGGAGAAAGATAATAGACTACGGCTCACGAACGAAGACGAATAACGGAGACGGCCACAGAACGACGAAGTAAAGGAAACAAAGACAACCGCGGATTGGCAGGAAGACTAAGTTGAACAAACAGATAAAAATAACAATTATTAGAAAAACAAGAAGCGCACATATTCGATACCGCAATCCGAGATGAAAACTTATACACAGCGGAAAGAGATTAGAGGATGGGATTTTTCTTAAGAAAAGAGGTGAAAAGAGGCAAAAACTGGAGCCAAGGAGTCCACCGCTTCATTACCGAAGATATTAATTTGAATCAAATGAAGGAATTTCGAACGTGGATAAGCGAGCGTATACGGAGTAAAATGGAATGATCGGGTAGGGGTGAATAAATTGAAAGGCGGTCACGGAGTCAGATATAATCAAGAATTTAGAGGAGAGGCGATTGGAGGAAATGAAAATAATGGTACGTCGGATAGTTATTAATACGTTTATGAATGTAGAACAGAAAGAAGGAAGGCGAAAAGACTCTGAAAAGTCAAAATCTGGAAGGATAGAAGAGGAACCAATACCACCTGGGCTCTTCGAACCATCTGTAAACACGATTGCATGCGAAGGAAATTGTGAATTCATAGTACTGTAGAATTCCCGTCTAATTAGGGCGTATAGAAGAAATTTAGAGCGCGTAGGTATAGTAAACATATTTGGAGGATAGCAGAGATCGGCGAAATTAAAATTGAAACAAGGGAGATTGACAAAGGACATTATGTAAGGACAAAACGAACTGAGCCGAAGGGAGATGAGAGATAAAATAGGGGTCTTCCAGAAATGAAAAGATAGGAATGGGTCAGAGTAGAGGACGTCTTAGAAAGAAAACGAAAGCCCAGGTAAGGTCTGCAAATAGAAAGGGATGGTGTCTTAGATTCGGCAGGGACTGCTGGAACCGGAAAGGATTTCACTTGGGCATAGACGAAGGCGAGAATTTTGGATTACACCTAATTTAGAGAGTCGGGACTTAGGGGCACAAACACGGAGAAGTAATTAAATTTTGAACAGATGATGGATTTATACGGAGCAATAAGAATATAAGTATCACCGTATCATTTGGTTGGAGAGAGGGCCTTCAGCGGGTTTAGCCTTTTGGTTGCCCAAGATGAAAGATATTTGATGTAGTCGGAGAAGGATAAGGAAGATACCAAGATAACAAAAACAATTGACACGAGAATATTTTTTAGGGATAGGTTGATAGAAACAGGGTTATATTGTCGCAGAGTAAATACGACATAAAAAGATTTAGTAGGAGAAATAGACAGGTTAATTGAGGAAAGATCTAACAAAAAATGAGACGAATTAAGTGTCTCACTGGCTGATATAATATCATGAGATGGGACATAAATTAGGATGTCATCGGCAAAGAATAAAGACGAATAATTCAGAGGAAAAGAAGCCATACTGATAGTGTATATGTTGAAATGAGTAAGACTGAGGGAGGAACCTTGGGGAAGACCTGGAAAAACTGTTCTTGAAGTTTCAAAAGATAGAGCAGAGAGGTAGATAGGACTAATTAAGCATGAGATTGATAATAAGGGAAGTAAACTGCATTGGAACGTTAATTGCTGTCATCTTATCTTTTAGAGTAGGTAAATATTATCAAAGGCATAGGATACATCGATGAAGGAAGCCAAAGTATACTGTTTTTGGATAAAAAGGATCTGTGTAGATAAGGGGAAACAAAAAGACTAATACAATCGGGGGGACCAACACCAGTCTGAAAGCCAAACATATTGCTACGAAATATATTATTATGCTCTAGCTACCAAACAACACAATTGTTTAACATACCTTCAAAGACAGTTTTTTGATGCAGAATACCAAGGGAATAAAACCCGTAAAGAAGAACTTTTTTTCGGAATGGGAATGATGTTAAATAACCCGGAAGAGTAAAAAATTAAAAAGCTGAAGGAGAAAGACAAGGGATTGTTCGGGCGAGGTATACCGTCAAAACCTGAAGTGTAGCTAGAAGATTTGAAAAGGACAAATTTTAATTTGGAATTATGTGGAAATGGATATAGATACAGTTCATCAACGTTAGAAATATAAATAGGAGCAACGGAATCGGTAAAGGATTCTAGGCTATCTTTAGAAAGGTTGAGATCGGAAAGACGTTCAGAGGATGGGGATTTGAAAGCTCTAGCCATTTTCCAAATACGAGAAAGAGGGGTATTACTAGAGAATGAAGAACGGAAAATTTTTTCCGGGAAAACGGTAGAAACTTAAAATTAAAGAGACAATATAAGACTAATAAAACGATCTCATCGATTTCTTCAGCGGACAACTGTACGCAGGTAGTTACCTTTATCGCGGAAGAACACGAATCGTTCGAAATATTATAGCAGTGTTTAAAAAAATACAACTTAAATACTATCACAGAAAAAGAGCTATGCTAAAAGCGGTCAGGTATGAAAGCTCTTAAGGTTTTTATATGGTAGGAATTTAGTATTTTGTAAGGATATCGTTTAAAAAAACAGTTTAATAAAGGGGTTTTTCCGGTTTTTTTTTAAATTTTCAATTTGATATTTTAAAAAATAAAAGAAGAATAACAATTTCGACTCGATTAAAGCGCATCCAATGTGTCGTATCCCCTCCCCTTCCTGATCATTCGTGTGACTTTGTTATCCTCCGTATACGTTCACTCGTTCACAATTTTTCCTATCTCCATTCAGTCAATATTGATCTGCTGTAGAGCCACTCGGGCATATTTGGTAATGAAGCGGCTGGTTCCTTGGCTCGGGCTGCTGATGCTTCCTCTCGTCTATTTTTTTTTTTTTTAAATTCCATCCGATAACCTTCTATCAATTTGTAAACGCTTTCATATCCGATTTTGGTCGGACACACCTATGTTTCCTCTTTTTCTAATAATTATTCATTTCATTTGTCTATTTAGCCTACTCTTCCTGCATATTCATGGTTTCTTTTGCATCCCTCCCTTCGGCGTTCTGATGTTATTTCCATTGTTCGTATGCGCTTTGGCCATTCTTTGCTGCCATTATCTGAATTTCGTTTTTCCTTGATTTCTTCTCCACACTGCCCTCTCCATCCGGATGATGCAGTTATTTGCGACGCCAATCATGTGTTTTTCCAGTGTTCATCTCTCTCCGTGGAGCGTTCTGTCTTGTATTCTTATTTGCTTAAGCTTGGTCTTTCTAACCCTTATTGTGCTTCCTATATCCTGTTCTTTCCTTCCCCACTAATCATTCCTGCTATTTGTTCCTTTTTAGATAATATTTCTGATCGAATCAAAATATAACTGACTTCTTTCCTTACCTTTTGTTTCTGGGTAAAAGTCCTTGGTTGACGAGCCCAAAAAAAAAAATAAATAAATAAATAAATGAATAAAATGTGTCGATGTTTATTTTTTCGGTGAAATTTTACAAAATAAATGTTTTCCAAGCTATAGTCCTTATCGCGCGCGTTCATTTTATCATTCGTTGTTCTTGTAAATATTACCTTATTTATTTTAATCGGTAGAATCGACAATATGAAGAAGAACCCCCCGCAATAAATACTGCAGCTAGGTAGAAAACGGCTACAAGCGACAGCTTGGAACTATTTCTTCGATAGTGTTTTCTGCTTAAATTTCTTGTTCCATGACGTACGTAAAGTAGCAAGCTCTTTTAAGCACATTAAAAAACCACAAAAGCCGCTTATCGCTAACAGGTTTGTCGTTCCTCTTCATCGGACAGGGCTGACAAGAACGGCAGGGTAATAACTAACCGCTAATTACAATCTTCCACAACGATGTACATAATAATCAACACCAACGTATTAATCAATGCCCTAAACGGACTCGTTACAAATTTATCATCGAGAGCATTCGAAAAAGAATTACAACTTTCATTGAGAGCTTAGAAAATTTTGATACTGTTATTAGTTGCCTTAAAACCGAAAACGTACTTATTGATTGAACATAAACTTTTAAAAATGCTCTTAAAAGGCTCGCCGTGAAGCTGACGTTGAATCCGAATGAAGCTTATGCCCGAATGTGTTAACTCGGTGAAACAATTCACAAAACACGAAAAAAGGTAACGACACAGAAACAGTCTCGTTACCTGTTTTTCTAGTTCCTTCCCTGCATACGATAAACGCTAAAGAAATTTTAAAAATAAAAAATTTACCTTACTGCGTTATTAAATGAGAAGGAAATATTCAATTTTATAAATGGCAAATGTTCAGTCACGTCTCTCATGGTTGCAACTTACCCGAACGTTGTACTCTGTGTGGACTTGGCCATTCTGATGGCATCTGTAAGGAGTTAATTGAACCAATTGTGACGGTAATCATGCTTGAAACTTTGAGGGCCGCACCGTATTATCTCAACGCATCCGAAAACCTAAAGTTAACCGGAAAACCGCAAGTAATAGCAAACATTCATCGGCAACGTATAATAATACCCTTTGTCCACATCATGTTAGGAAGCGTGATATTAAATCGCAGCCCTTAAGCACGAATTTCGTCTTTATTTTTAAGTTAATTGCGGACCGTGATTTATAATTATCAGCGTTATTAAAACAATTTTTCGTAAGTTTAAATTCAGATCCATACAGTAATTACTATAAAAAATTAGAAACATTCTCTTAGATTTTTATCTACGAATAATCTTAATAGAGTATTAACTTGGTGATAGGCTGGTTATTTTACATTTGGGCGAAAACAGTACGAACCAGTTATACAATAGGATAGATATAGTTGCTTTAGCTAAAATTTATGCGTACCTCGGTGTGGCAATGATGCTCGTTAGGATTCAAACGTTCTACTATCTTCAAACAGCGCTTACAACGCATACAAGCTGTCGGAATTTCCTTATGCAACATTAATTTTCCTAATTCCAGACAAAGCACCATCAATAATAATATCACAGAGGCAACATGTAAACCGACAAATAATAACAATGGAGAGAAATCTCTAATTCATCTCTTTAACGAGCGTAGCAAAAAGAAAAATTATCTTACACTAGGGAATATTGTATAGTACTGAACTGTTTTAATAATAACGTCGCTGGCAATGCATTTTAAAAATTAGCTTACGTATTTTAATCTCTCGCGAACATATCTTCCATTAGTTCCGATAAACCTTTTAATCATCTTTATAGTGACTAAAAATGTTCATAACGTCGCTGCTCCAATCAGCCAGCTATCTCCGGATCAGGATAATAACGATTTCAGATAAACGCGCGTACTTTAGATATAAACAGACCAACTTCGACTATTTTAGCTATTACGTATAAGTCAAAATTTAAAAAATACAATAATAAACAGCGCCGCAGATGTATATATGATAAACTAATTTAACCAAAAAATAATTAATTGAACGCGAAAGCTGCCGGTTCTGCAATACTTCCCCGTAATTTCTTTGAGATTCAAAAGACAGCATGTCAACCCTGGCGCAAAGCTATTCAAATAATAAAGTTCGGCATAGATATCGACTTCGTTTCAGGGCGTCGAGAAAAATACCACCAGTGTGCCACACTCCTAAATACGTAAGGTCTACTAACAGTGTTGGAACAAGTAAAGTCAACTACACCGACATACTGCAGCGAGAACTTCTGAGTAATAACAGTATATGTGACGGGTCGTCTTCAGCCAAACAAACAAATGGTCGGCTCGGCAATGCAGTCTCCGATGACAGCAGATTAATCCATTTTTGCCAAAAACGACTAACCAGTGAAACGGCAAATGAATGGTCTCGACTGCGCCTAAGCCTCCAGCAGGAATCGCTCACGAGGAATTTCGAATTCTTTAAGGAACAGACCGCATTGCTCTTTTGCATGATCATCGTTCCTTGACGCGGCAAACATGCTTTTTGTTTAGAATACACCGATACACGTATTATTAATCAAGAAACACGTACTATAAAAGCAAAAATCTTTTAATCCGACGAATCGCAATCATTTTAACATTCGTTCGAGCTAGAATGTATCGCATAAATAGAATGTACTGCTCTCTCAGGTCGTAATACTGGAAATGGTTAAAAACGGCACGCGGAAGTAATAAGATAGAGAAGGCGGAAAAAATTGTCGATAAATCGGAGACAGACGTACACAAATGGAAAAAAGGAAAAATGCAAAGCGAGTATTTCGCGAATTCAAATTTCTTATTTGCCAAATAAAAAATTTGCAAAGCAGAAGACAAATCTGAAGAATGATAAAAACGAAAACGTTTAAAAATAGAAAAAGTACAAAAGACCGGCGCGGTAACAGAAAAATGAGTGATAACAACGGACAAGTGGAACATTAGGTTCGACGACTGGTACGGAATGAGCGATGATGGAGAAGCAGTTTAGAGAGAGAGAAATTACAAAAAGTTACGAAACTCGCGAATTGTAATTTTCAAGCTGAACACTTTGCATTTGTACAAATTGAGAGCTTAAAAAAAAATCTCGAGAAAATTCGGGAGCGTAAAGCGAAAAAGTACAAGAAATAAGCCCCCGCGGACAAATTTTAATAAATACATAAACAACACCGAAGGAAACTTCCGTTCTATAGTCGAAAATTGTTAGGCGCTAGGATAATTTGAAAAGTTCAATTATCGTCTATAGGTACCTAGACGATTTGAAAACTGGGATTTTGTGGCCGACTAGTTCCTTGTTCACATTTTTCCTGTTTTTGTTTGTGTATGTTTCCGAATGTGTACACCTACCAACAAAATCTGGACTGTTTTCGTGTTATTATCGAACACGTCTGGCACACCACTCGAAATCCATACTATCGAGAAGAACGTCAAAATACATGGCGAAATTTTTAATTGTAATTTTGAAGGAACAAAAACAGTTGTCAACCATCTCAGCAGCCATTTGGAAGAGTCGGAAAAAAAGAAATAGAAACATAAAAAAAAAGCATTTGGATGCATCTTCAACGATAAGCCGTAGCCGCATTCCGCAATGTGATACCTTCTAATCGACGGCGGATACGGGAAACGCGCGCCATAATAATGATCCCGGCGCGATTTTTGATCTCCTTCGATCCATTTGATGAGCAAATATATACTTTCATCATCAAAACTTTGTGCATTTGCCTGAATAATTCACCAGTAAGTTATTGTGTATATTTTAATTAGCTCGGGTTATATAGCCTTATCTTCCTCTCAACAGCGTACACTTTTCAACTCGGAACTACAGGCATGAAACTTCTTCTTCTTCTCCTTTTTTTCTAGTGTCATATTTAATTCCTGAGCGTCGGCGACTACCTATTCGTACATTCTAGCTGCACAGACATAGAGGCATAGTGTATTAGGCAATCGCTTTATATACAACGACAGTGTACATTAAGACTACATTTGGAATTTTAAATGTTTGATTCATATCGTTATACAAATGCAGTACCCCATGTTGTCTGCCCACTACACATCAATTAGCACGCATATGATGATATGCATACTGCCATTGTCTTCCACGTGATTCTATTAGTGTTTAATTTACTTATTTATTTAAGAGCTGTCTCTGCTGCTGCCCGGGATCTAACTCAAGACTCCTGTAACGGAAATTCTAGCAACTAGCCTATCGCGACGACTGAATGAAACTACATTTAAAAAAGTCAGTGCGGAAATGCATACTATTCATCGTATCTGCGAATTTCTCTGACCGCTTGTAATGGTTCCTTCTTAGAAAAAGCGTGTACTTGAAAAATCTTTAAAATATTATTTTTCCGCATTCACAGTACTCGCCATATTACCTACATTCAAGATAGCCGTCAGAACCCAGTTTACGCTTCTGGTTTTTCGAAAATTACTCGCTATTTCACGTCATTTCTCATATATAATATTAATGTAAGTAAATCAAAATTGATCTAGGTGTGTTCCTATATACATATACGGAAACCCTTCTAAGTCTCTTCTACTAAACCTTGACCGCATTTTAAATTACTGTCTTCGTCTTTGTTTGGGTTCACGTAAATCTAATTCCTAGCATCCTTTCCGAATCAAAATCACTGCCTTTGTTCATTCGCAAATCCTTGTCTAGGCTACCGTTTCTTAATTAAAAGTCTTCCCTATTTTTCCTCTAGGATTATAGCTGCTTACTGCTCAATCTCCCATAATTAACGTTTTACCCCCAATAGAATTCCAAATTTATCTTTCATTTCTGTTCGTCTTAACAATTTTTCTGCCTATATTTTCTCCTATGATGAATCTCCGTACTTTTCTCTTACTTATTTCTCAGTTCCTTACATCCTCCTCACGTATTTCATAGATCAAGTTCTATTAAATCCCTTTCTCACTCTATAGTTAGATCTGAATTTCACATGGTTATAAATTCTTTCGTATCCCAATCATTCCGTTATTTTCACTGATGGGTCTAAAAGCGACGATGGGGTTGGTACCGCCTTTGTTTTTCCTTCTCACAACTACTCGGAATCCTTTAAACTTCCTTCCTGTTGTTCTATATTTACTGCCGAATCTGCTGCCATAGTTCGTGCAATTCTTTTTACCTCTTTCTCTTCTTTCCTTTCGCATAAATTTCTTTTAATAGCTAACTATGAAAGTTCCTTGCAGGCGATTTCTTCTCCCTTACCGTTACCCTCTTTTGAATAACCTTTCGTTCTTCTTATTCGCAATCTAATTCACGAATTATTCATTCCGTTCTATCCAAATAGGTCCACTCTGATTTTCTAGTCATGCTGGAATTGAGGGTAATGAGGTGGCCGATTCTTTGGCTCGCTCAGAAGCTTCCAATGGACATCCTCTTCATAAGATTCCTGCCCGTAAATCATATATTCAGACAGTTCCATATTACATTATGGAATGATATTTATCTTTTCACCAATCCGAATTCCCTTTATCTTTCCGTCCAGCCTTTACCTTCTCAGACCAGCTGGTTTGATAAGTTCCCTTCCCGTTGTCGTCCCCTGATCACCGCTATATGTCGCCTTCGTTTCGGTCATATCTTTTTCCCTTCGTCACTTTTTCGTTTTTCCCTCGTTTTTTTCCCGCGGTGTCCGCTTCACCCAGAAAAAATATATATATTTTTTCTATGCTATGTCAATCATGTTTTCTTTGAATGTTCCTTACTTTCTTCAGAACGTTCTCTTATGTATTCTCACCTTTTGGATCTTGGTTTTCCTACTCTGTACAATGATTCTTACGTTCTTTCATTTCCTTTCTTGTCCACATTTTTTTTTTGTTTTTTATATTTCTGTTTATTAAATCAAAACTTTTACACTTTCTTTATGCACTTCCCATGTCCCGTTTTTTCCTCCTGTGCCCATTTCCTCTGCTCCTGGCACTTTCATTTTGCCAATTTCTACTCGAATCATACTTTACAATTAGTTCTTTTTAATATTTCTATATAGCCTGGTTTATAAAAAAGAGAAAAAAAAAGAGATTATTTGCAATATGGCCTTGACTTCTAGTCCTCCAAAACTACGCATCATTCGACTTCACTATATTACTTGAACTACGGTGGAGAATAGTTAAGTGCTATGCTTTTTTCCACGCTATTATATGCGGCAGAAACCTGGACATTAAAGGCAGAACGAATAAAACGATTAGAAGCGTTCGAGACATGGCTGTATAGACGATTACTTACGATACCGTGAACAGCAAAAATTACAAATAAAGAAGTTACGAATAAGGACCGTGAACTAATCGGATTAATAAAATTAAGGAAAATTAATTATCTGGGTCACTCGATGCGGGGGCCGAAGTACGAGTTATTACAAACAATACTGACGGGTGCAGTAGGAGGTGTTCGTGGTGTTGGCCGCGGAAAGACGACATGGATTTCCAACATCCAAAAATGGATGGCTTGGACCGAGACAGGAAGACTTTTTCATCTGGCGCGAGATCGGACCGCATGGATCAAATTGGTGAAAGATACGGACGCCAACCTTCGATAGCGAAGACGGCTCAAGAAGAAGAAGATATTATCGAGAAATATTGTTTATTAACAATTTCCATTGTCAATGTCTCTAATTTTGTAAGAACGGAAAAAAAACCCAACAAACAAACAAAAAAACCTTTAATAATGAAAACTAATTAAATATATACGTAAACCACAAATGGTCCGAATGGTTATTAAATTATTGTGAAATTTACGAATTATCTGATAATTTACAACTCCACAAGGACCCTTCAATCCATTTATCTTTTCACTCTTGCGATTTTATCATTCTTTTTACATCACCTTTCAACTTTTCTATTCCACAACCTACGTTAATTTGCTGTGATTCCCGGTAATACGACTCCCTGGATGTCTTATGAAATGGTTGACGCTTTAAGGTTGCTTCCCATCCTTGCTTCTATTTTAAGAAGATTCCAAATTCGAGTCTTCTAATCTTATGCGTAAAAAATCTAATTTCCAAATTAGACCAGATATTTTTACCATTCCTACTTCAACTACTCCTTCTATCGCTTCATTTATTCGAATTCTCCTAATATTTTCTTCTTGAAAGTTTCTTTCTCTTCGTTATTACGTTGTTACTTCTATCATTAACCTTTAATCATATTCTGTCGCTTTGGTCATTTTTCCGTACTTAATATTTCCTTCCCTATTGTTCAGCTCAATCTAGTAACTGTCTGCTATCCTATTATCATATTTTATTCGAATGCATTTTTATTTTAAACGTTCCACTTCCTACACGTATTTGTTAAAATTTGGGCTTCCTATATTGTGTTTCTTATATCTTGTATCTCCCTTCTGTACCGCTTTGTAATTTCTGTTATTAGTTTCTCTTTTTATACCATCAAAATCCGATGTTGAATTAAGAATTAATCGTCTCTCCCTTCTATCACTTCCGTAGACCACTGATTGACGAGCCTGCAAAAGAAAAGAAAAAAAACAAAGACATCGACCTAAAAAGTTTCTTCCTTCCACCTCCAATTTGATTTTTTTGCCTGGATTTATTTCTTTACACTCCGTTTAATACGCTTAGCTAATTAATAGGTTATAATAGTACGATTTCTTTTTCTTTTTTGTTTTACAAATTATTTCCAGAATTCATTTAAATTCTAAATCTTTCGATTACTTTTATATACGCGACGGCTTATTTCGAAAATTTCACGTGCCTAACAAATATCATGAATTTCAAAATCGAATTCCTATCGGTGTTTTACTTTTTCTGCCCCTTGGAACACTTGAGCAGTCAAGAAAAATAAAATCAGAGTTCTCGCCGGCTGGAAGTCTACGAGGAATCTTATTCTTACACGCTCCCAATGTTAGATAAAAATAAGGAAGTAATCAAATCGTTTCACCGAAAAGAAGTGCTATATCGGAATCTAAAAAAGCGATAAAATTTCATTCCAGTGTGCCATCGACATATCAACCGATTGTAATCTCTTCAAAGTAGACGTTCTAGTTTCCCCTGTCGGCTTAAGCGACTATTACAGACACGTGCCGTTTCCCTTTACTCCTGTGTAAATCGTTTATCGTATTGATAAAGCCATTTCAAGGGATACTTCTGGCAAGAAAAAAGTATAACAATTCCTGTCAAGTTTCAATACATCAAATTTACAACTACAGATTGTAGATTAAATGTATTTCGCATGCCTTTAAGCTCGGCGAATTGAACAGGCGTTGGTGAAGTAGCTACTCTGCTCACCGTTCCATGTTTTCGAGGTAACGGATGTGTTAGAACTATAGACACTCTCTTTTCTTTTTGCGACAAGTCGAGCTCTGATCAACTTCTGTCTGGGCCATGTGTGACTGCTATTGTTTGCTATCTGCTTTACAGGTTCTAAATAAAGTTCTATATACCTTCTACTCGTTTACGTCCTTTCGATAATGAGACTTTCAACTTACAGTGTGCTTAATAAAACAAACTTTAATAACAAACAATAAGGGTAAAATAATTTATAACAATAAATTAGATAAATACCTTAATTAGAAACGTTTTCGGGCATAACCCATCATCAGCTAAAACTAACTTAGTGGAAACTTAAAAGTGTGTTTTAAGTTTCCAATAAGTTAGTTTTAGCTGATGATGGGTTATGCCCGAAAACGTTTCTAATTAAGGTATTTATCTAATTTATTGTTATAAATTATTTTACCCTTATTGTTTGTTATTAAAGTTTGTTTTATTATACAGGTTTAACAAACAAGTATGTATTCACCTGCATTTACAGTGTGTTCTTCCGATGAGCGTGAATTTCACATATATTAGAGTTTAAAAAAAAAAAAAATCGATAGCCTAAATTCCAATCTACTAGTGAACTACGGCTTTTTCGTTTTCAAAAAGTGGACTGGTTGAAAAATCCGAAGAGGAAACAATGAAAGACTTTTCGGCCGTAATAGAAAGGTTGCGCACGCGTATGCTCCAGCCCAAAATGAATTTTTGCGACTTTTTGGATGTTCAAAGTTTTTAAATGTTTAAAGCTTTCACCACAATGATTATTAATCATCTTAAATAACACGGGGACTTCGAAAATTATACAAGATATTAAAAGCTTTTTTTTTTTTTAGCTTTAGAGTTAATATTTATTTTCATTTTAATTAGCCATTAAATTAATTAAATCATATAAAACAGTAATTTATTTAGCGTCAGTGGTTTGCAGCTGGAATTATGTCACTGCAGTTTGAAATTAGTAAACACATAAATTTATTTTGCATTAAAAATAATATTACTACCTGCTCGCTTAACTTCAATATGCCTATTACGAAAATGGTCAATTTACTTATGAGAATAAAACCCCTTTTTAACGTAAAGCAGTTTAAAAGATTATTACATGACTATTACCTAACACAATATCAGACCATGTGGGATAATTGTAATGTAATAAATGAGTTTGCGAAAGAAAAAGAACATGAAGTGGAAATAAAAGACACTGCGACATTTGATGCAACCCATACAAAATACATAACGAAATTGAATAAGAAAAAAAGATTGTTAAAGAAATGCGAATTTTATGGAGCCAAAATTAAAGCGAACAAATTTAAATTGAAACAATTAAAAATTAAAGCACAAAGCTGGAAAAAAACAAACAAATAAGACGGTTTTTTAGTTTTTTTCTTTTTTTTTTGGGCTTGGTAACAAAGATCCTATGCTCGGAAATAATACAGAAGGGAAAGAATCAGCAGTTAATAGCAATTCGGTCAGAGATAAATTAAAAAATGTATGTATTATAAGAAAAGTAAAAGAGAAAAAATCGGGTAAAAAAAGGCGTTCAGATTCGCATCTTTATTCTATATTGTAGTACGAATGCCGGTGTGCAGATTTAATTTTCTTTTATAGGGTAAAGGTCCCCGGGTGACAGGCCCAAAAAAAAAAAAAAAATCTTTTATATTAACATACTACCCCATTTTTTTTTAATCAATCAAATGTATAGATTGAACTAATTGCTGTAATTTAATAGTTACGAAACCAACGAATAAAAGTTCAAAAAAAAGTAAGCACACCAGCGGATTTTGATTTTCTAGATAGAAAAAAAATACTAAAATATGAACATCGTAGTGTCTTTTTTCTTGTTATTTTTATAACCTACGAAAACTACTAATTCCGTGTTCATTTATATTTTTTGAGGTATTGGCGATTTTTAGGTTATAATAATTTTCCTGCACTGGAACTTTGTTTACGGGCAATTTATTTTTATTATAAGAGTAAGGCAAAAAAAAAAATCAATAATATAAACATATATATAATTTTTATAAATCAATTAGAATTTTAAAGCAAAAGACCTTTTCATTTTAACCGCACGAAGTATCTTTCGTTTTTAGCTAATTGCCGGCATATATTGTGTTATACGGATTTGTAAATAATTTCGTATACACATATATATACATATTATGTACAGATATATATATATATACATATATAGCATTTCAGTGTGTAAAACTCTTTAAAAACTTACGTAACAGTTTCAAACTTTTCCACGAGAATTAATACAACATGAAACATTTTTCATCGTAAAAAAGTATATAAATATAAATACGTAAAAAGGTAATATTTTAAAATTGTAATTATTAATCCTTCTCCTCCGTTATACCGAAATCTTTTATATATATAGATATATATATATATATATACTCGAATACGTTAAATATTATTTTGTTAATAAAAAAAATAAATAAATAAATAAACAAATCAAACTATAATAAATAATATTCCTAATATGACTAAAATACTAATAGCGACTAGTTAAGCGTGGTCAACGTTGTTCAACAGGTTATCGTGAAATTCGTTTCATTTTAATTTAGGCAATTTCATTTCGTCAATTATCCTTTTGTCGTAAAGGAAAAATTTTAAATAAACCGAATTGTTATATTAACACGAGAATACGTATGTTAAGTATCCAAGAATTAGAGTCATTCGTACACGAGAGAGCGAACGCACTACCGAATCGCGGCTTCACTACGGCGACGACTTACGAGGCGACTACACACTAAAAACTAAAAAGTCTGAAGTCCGAACCGGCGAATTGAACTTTACCGAATGATGAATTCAGCTGAACTGTCGTATGAAACTGATCTTGAATAAGCCAAATTTGAAGCAGTCGCCTAAGATGCGAGGAGTGTTACGAAGGTGATGGCAAATCTTCACTGTTGCTGTGTCTTACAGCAACAGGACTGTTCCGTTTACACATGCGCACTATTTGTACCACCAAGAGGCCGGCACGCCCTAATTGTACTGCAGACTTCAACAGAGCCTACACATACGCACGCACACACGCACTGTGTGTGCGTGCGCGCATTAGTAATATTAGTGGTTAGATATAGGTAAGAGCACGTACATCGCTGAGCAGGGTAGCCGCCGCTATACACAGCTGGCAAACCAAGGTTCAAAATCGACAAGAGCATTTCAGCCCTATTCATGACCTACCATGACCTGTCCATTTTCTCCTTAGAAATTGTTGGTCTCCACTCTTGTACGAGAAAAATCGCTACCAATTCTGCCTCAAAAGTTGAGTAAATCAATTTATATCTGGGGACAATACGCAAAAATGTTCAACGATAAAACTTACGTCAACGAAATGCCCGCCGGATTATCTAATTTTTATCTGAAATCAATAATCCGAAGTTTACGCCTTCCACATAAAACCGGAGACAAATCCTACAAGTGTACGGAAATTACATTTGAATGCTCGACTTTGTTTTTGCCAATGCACCGTTAACATTTTTCTGTGCTTTTGGTTTTGTTTCGGTCTCTGCATTGAGAGGAGCCAAATATATTTGAATCTGAGATATTTCGATTTTTAAGGTTCCATACGCGTATAATGTACACGCAATCCTAATAAGATGGTTCAGAAACTAAAAAAAAAATATCGAATAAAAATCGACAACTCATGAACGGTTTGACTTATAAACTTCAAAATTGAGTATCATAAATCTTAATGACAGTTCTCTCTAAAAAAAAAAAAAAAAAATCGAGATAATCCATTACCGTGCCCAACAAAAAACTATCGAGAATATATAATATGGAATTTAAAACGACTTCAAAAATTATCCTTAAAAAACTCATAACTCATCACCAGATAATTCTTTAAAAGTGAAATTCGAAATATGAAACAAAACGCAGAAGCTCTTTCATAAAATCAAAAAATTATTGAAATACCCCCTCTCCCTGTTTTGGGTAAAAAAAAGAATGTTTACATAAGTAATAACTCGAGTAAAAAAGTTGAGGAAACCAACACGCAATAACAAACATTTAAATTGAATATAAATGAGTATATTCTAGAAACGTTAAGTACCTTTCAGATTATTTTTCGTTCACTTTTAATACTTTTTTTTTTTTTTTTTTAAAAATACTAAATTCACAAATATAAATCTAGGCGCCGTGTGTAACTACCTGGGCTGTTACGGCATCTAGACTCACTTGAAATTACAGAAGGCGGTGCAGTCTGTTCGATGCTGCAAAATTCAACGCTGCCCGAACACAATCCGGGTAGTTCGACAACAGACGGTGGGGTGAGGTATGACTAGAAGTACGGGAAGTATGCCGGCACCATTTCAGCAGATGCTCTACAGTTGGTCAGGCCATGAACCCGCACAGAGGGCAAGTGACCGGAGGGGGAGCTCCTTCAAAGACGTGATTGTGTGACAGTGCAGTGTGCCCCAGACGCAGTCTCGATAGGATCGAGAAATCCCTACGTGTGACGGGGAACGGCGGCCACCGTGGGTCGGTGTCCGACTTTATGGACCTGAGCCAGGTCGTTTGTTCTGACCATAGTTTGCTCCACTCCTCAGCAAAGTGCATCAGAAAGACTGATGCGCCAAAACGAGGCAGTAAAGCGTTAAACGGCATCGGGCTAGATAGAGTTGCCTTAGCAGCCAAGTCAACCCGCTCATTGCCGGGAACCCCAACATGACCAGGGAATACTAATATATATTTCTTTGGATTTCTCTTTTCTAATTAAAGATATGTGAACGATTTTTCTAAGATCCAATTCTATATATTATCACCTACTAGACAAATAAATGACTAATTACGTAATAAGATTAAATTTAAAATCCTAAATAAATCAATCCCGCCGTGGTCGCCAATTATCACGTAACCAGTCAAATAAATGGCTAGTTACGTAATAAATTATATTATAAAATTTGCAAAATTTTATATCCCTTTAAATAAATCAATTTTTAAACATCCGGTGAAAATTTAAACTCTGGGTGAGCGGTCTTCTTAACAAGATCACTATTTTTGTGAGTTGTCTTGAATAAAAAAATTACTATTTTTATTTAATTTATACTGACAGCTACGAGGGGAGTTTCAAACGGCTTTCGGATCTCAACTTGTGGTAACACTGGCCAGATGAAAAATACACCTTATTATATATTCGAGACAATTATGAGAGTAAATGGTAAAAATCTCAAGCTCCTAATTAGCACGCCGGCAGTGTTCGTTTAACCATGGAGCTACCACTACAATGCTCGTCCTGTTCACAACGTGATTCGTTAGCTCGTTACGAAAAATTTTCCAATAAAAAAATACACGGCGAGTTGAAAAGTACGTATGGTGATAATGCAATGTCGAACTGACCCCCCGTTTGCGAATGGATTCAGCACTTTAGACCACGAAAATCGATACCATGGTGTGGAAACGAATAAACTCATCGCGGCCGATAAAATGCAAGGCAGAGAAGTCTGCGAAGAAGCTTATGGCCACGGCCTTTTGGGACTGCTACGGGCCTCTTTCGATCGAATTTATGTCTCGGGGTATCACCATACACTTCGATAGTTACTGTCAAACGTTGGATAATTTGAAAAAAGCCATAAAAAACAAGCGACCGGGCCTTTTAACAAAAAAAAACAACCAATCTTGATCTCTCGCGCGACGCTCCGGCACATCGAAAAAAAGGAAATGGTTGGTCTTCGAACACCCAGCATACTCCCCGGACCTTTCGCCGTCTGATTTTCATATTTTGCTCTTATTGAAACGGTTTTTGGGTACACAACGATTCAACAATGATGACGAATTCAAGAACAACGTGACAACCTGGTTACAAAAGTTGGACGCGCACTCTGTAGTGGTAGATCCATGATTAAACGAACACTGACAGCGTGCTAATTAGGAGCTTGAAATTTTTACCAGTTACTCGCGCACCGTCTCAAATATAATAACGTTGTATTGTTTATCTCGCCAATGTTACCGCAAGCTGAGATCTGAAAGCGTCGCAGAGACTTTTGAAACGCTCCTCGTATCATATAAAATACAAACAAAACAAATGGCTTAAAGTGTTTGAATTACAAATAAGACGATTAGCTATTTAAGGGCCCTTTCGCAACGCTGCACACACACTATAACATTTTCACATTACACGCATACATACAAATGGTCAAAACTCACACGTACAAACGTAAAATATAAACATACAATAATCACTGTTCGATTTGTCGCATCTTTATCTGCAATTAAAGAAACTGTAGGATAATTTGGAATAAATGAAACAGTAGCACTTATGTTTTTTTATTAACTAAACGTTTCAAATTTTAACTATCAAAATATCAGTTATTATCGAAAGAAATAAGCGTTCTGCGTGATTTTATTTTAGTAACAATTTCAGGATATTTCGTTTCATTCCGTAGACGCATGTAACTGGAGAGTTATGCAAATCGTAATGTTCTGTCCAAGTTTGAATCGAGGTATAAATACGTTTTGTTGAGTGCACTATGACCAATCTAGGTAGACCTAAATAAATGTGGAAATGCCTTTTGCAGAGAAAAACCAGTGTATCGTTTTCTCGCTGTAACGTGTTATCGGTTTTGTTGTTGTTAGGTTATTTATGGAGTTTTACTACCTACAGATTCTTCGTACGATAAGTTTTTTTTATTTATTCGATTACAGAATTGGGATTCGTCCTACCTCAACGAAATGCCACTGCCTACGTAATTAACAAAGCTACACACTTTGAGCCTAGTCTATCGTCTGACCCTCACACGGGTGCTTTCCCTTATTTCTTTTTCTCATTGCCATAATTTAGGTCTCCAACCCTCCCGATCATTCCTAAAGACGTGACTACAGTTCCGCCGCTCTTTTTGCTACTTCTATTACCATGGTTATCCTTCGTATTTCTGCGTTTTTCATCCGATCTTTCAGTGATATCATGAGATTCTCTCTCTCTCTCTCTCTCTCACTGAGACGCGTTAGAAGTTACTTGTATCTATGTTATATTTCCCTTTGTTAATGTCCAGGTTCTCCCATCATACGGAATCGCCGAAAGTATATGCACACCGGTTCATCGCCTACCTCGTGATTACGGATTATATAATTTTGATTTTACCAAAAGTTATCCGAGATATGATCTTCTGCGCCTCTTTATTTCGCAGTGTTGGTTCGCTCTGGCCAATCTTCTATCTCTGCCGAGGCACATGAATTCTAGCACATTTTCTATCTATAGTTGTCGAAATTTGACTTTTTGATGTTCAGTTTTAGGCCTAGACTGATCTTCCAATTTGCCGATCATTTTATTTCATTCATCTTAATTTCTAACGAACAAAACCGCATGAACGTTAAAATCAATTTTAATTATTTTTACTACTAAGCTGTAGTTGAGTACAGTAAGTTAAGTCTATTTTTTTTTTTGTTTGTTTTGTTTAAATTATTACTGAAACCAAAATACATTCTTATAGTTGACGGGCATTCCGCACAGAAAACGTATGCATCGAAAAAAGATACGAGTAATAGAAAACTAGTTGGCGTCAAACTAAGTATGTATAAACGTTAAAATAGAACCAAAATCGCTCTGTAGGAAGCCGGCAATCATTTTACGAATAAATTACTCGATTGGCTGAAAATAACTCGGTCGGAACAATTGGGTACAAATTATTGCTGACTGATTGATTCATTTTTAAAAACTAACAAAAAAAAAAGAAAAACATTCAGATTATTCCATTACTACTCAAAATCTTTGGCTAATAAAATGGAGGCAAAGTAATCTAACGGAATAATCACTCGTATGTGATAATTGTGACGTTATTTATTTCAGAGTTAACCCTTGAAAAAAATCACGCAGGGCCTTGATCGGATTTGTATAAGCTGCGCAGCGCGGGGAAATGAATAAATAAAAATAAAAGAGAAAAACGAAATAATCTATGAGAAAAATAAATAAATCCATGACAGGTTTCAACACCGAATCACGTCTGCGGATATAATGAAATCGATATAACGCGGCTGATTGGACGCAGCGAAAATATCTTTAACCGGAGAGGTGGTAAATTTCCTGATAAATTTCCGATGGGAACGCTCATTCGTACGACTATAACGCTACACACTCGTTACACCGTGGGGAAAATGGCGCTGATACGGACGAAGAAGGAAAGGAACAATGGTAAATTTTAGTTCACTGAATCGAATCAAGGTTGGACCGGCAGTGGAAAAGTTTAACGAACACCTTATACAGCTATAAAAACTGGAAAAAGACTGGGTTAGAGTGTTGTGAAAGACACAGCGAGGAGTAGCCGAAATAAAAGCGGCATTTGAAAAGGTATCTTCGGTCGGGTCGAGGTAATCTGATAAATGATACACCTATAAACGGGCGCAATGTCGCGATAGTTTCTAATTTAAATTCGTTGCCACACACAGCACTGCGCTCTGTGCTTCTGTATTACGGCGAAAATTTTTACGAAATTTGTTACTTTGCGGTGACTATTTTTCATCTCTTCAAAAATAAGAATTTCACAAATTTACCCGAACCCCGCCCGCTCACCACTGCCATATTTGATTCAAAACTTATACAATGCGACGAAGAAATAAAAAAATTAAACCTCAAACAAAACTCGCGCGTTAGAGACAGATTGACAAGCGGATATTTAAGAAAAATTCGATATTTTCAAACAAAAAAATTTAATTTTGCAGTCAAGCGGAAGTGGAATTTATTACCGCCGCTCCATTCAGATCCGCCGACTTAAAAAGTAATCAGTGATTTTCTTTTATTACGGGTCAACACACTGACTAAATTAAACATTACAAAATCTTTCACAGAAATTTCCCGATGTATTTGATAAATTTAGGGAAAAAAAAGCAAACAACTAATACAAATTTCTAATGGCACTTAAAGTTTTACATTTTGATAGACTTGCCAGCGAGTTTCCATCGTTGAAAAGTAAAATGCCGAGAAATGCCATATGTATATATAATCATCATTAACCAAATTCCCGTTATAACATGCGCGTTTATTTTAGGTTAATATAATGTTTAGTGCATTAATTTAAATAATATATTTTCTGTTTTATGTTAATTATTAATTAAGATTTTAAAAAGTGCGAATTAGAAAACAACATCGAAGCAATAATTGATAGCGTACTTTTAGAGGGTGTACAAAAATGTAAAGCCAGCAAACTTTACTGCTATACCGATGAAACAATTTCTCATTTTAAAATATACCGCACCCGAGTTAACGGTTTCGTTGATGTTGTCAGTAAATTTTAACGAAAATTTTTAGACTATTTTTTATTTTTAACTAATTCGTGAACAGTTGACAGTTTTAGATAAGTGTGTATGCAGGCGTAACGAAACTCAAAACCAACAAATGGGTCTGAAAAATCGGACCTATCCAATATAAATTACCTTATAAAATAAATTTCGATTCCTATTACAAGCAGCCAAGAGAAATGTAGATTAGCTTTTTTTGCATTATTTGTATTATTTTTATTTAAATACTTACTAGAAGGACCTTTAAAATTGTTTTACCGGTCCTTCTAATCATCCCACTATAGTCTGAATCAGTAGGTTTAAGACCACCCAGGTGTCGACGTACCAATTAAAAAAAAAAAAAAGATAATCTCCACACATAGTTAGAATCATCTTCGACTGAACAAGGTAAAACAAACAAAAAATATAATACTCGTAATCGTTCGTTCATAAAGTATTCGCACAAGTTTTGATTCGCTATTCTATATACATATTTATTTGGATATCCGGAAATCATTTTGGAAACTGTACTTAGTTATGTGTGCATGGTATACTCACGAAGGCACCATCCTATCCCCAGCCCAGACCGTAACAAATTACGCTATCATTTCCCTGGTATTAAAACACCGGATAACAATGATAAAAAAAACTTCATTAATACAAAACATCAATTAAAGCGGAAAAGAAAGAACAACCTGAATAATATACATATATATATAATAAAACAACAATAAAACAAAAAAAAATCCTGTCTTCTTTTTTATTTGTTTCGCTTTTCGTATTTTCAAGACGATATCCCCCGATTTCGACTACTTAAGCTCAAAAAGCATTTGAATATATATATATATATATATATAAAGAAAATTTAAAACATGTACATGTTTTCTTTTTTTTTATTTATTTATTTAATTATTATTATTTACCGGGCCTATATTTTACTATTAAATATATGAATGCTGGTAATAATGGCATTTATTATTATCACCAGCATTCCTGTAATATTCTCGCTACATTTTCTATTCCGCACTATACTCATTCGATGACCATACTTACATGCTCACTGTAGATTCCATTGACTCGGTTGAAATGCCCAAAAAAACTAAAACATCATGTCTACAATCCTTGGTAAGCCGTTGCTAACCACAAAGCTGAGAATTGAAATCAAAACAAGAGTAATCGTGCTTAACTTGAGGACAACGCGTTATGAAACTACTCTCACTTTGGCCCGTCATACAGCAGAAAAAATCAGGGAAATGAAACTGCGATATGGGCGTCATACCCTCCCCCCAGATGCTCAGTCGATCGACCAGGCAATTATCTACAATAAACAAAGCCGACTTGGTCACCTTCGAAATAGCATGTACGTCGACTAATATTGTTATGCAATCCGCGCCAGAAAGACGCTTAGAGAATTTCGACCGTTTCCTTAAGGTCATTAAATTAACAAGCGTTCTTCAATCAATTTTTTTACAACCTATACTTATGGAAAACTTTCTGACCGCAAATCTACCAGATTATTCGATTCAAACCGGCCATGGTCGCGTGCCAATCTTTTTTTTTTTGAACTTAATTATTAGTATAAATTTGAGTGCTATGTATACTTACCTGGGCTATTACGACGCCTAAACTCAGTGTGAAAGCTGCGGTAAGCGACACAGTCTATGGGATTCTGCAAAATTCAAAACCGCCCGAAAACACAATCCGGATAGTTTGACAATAGACAGTGGTGTGTCTTGAAGCATTAGGAGTACACTAGCACCGTTTAAACAGATTCTCTACTGTTGGCGAAACCGTGAGCTCACACAGGGGGTAGGAAGACGGAAAAGGAGCTCCGTCAAAAACGTAGTCGTGAGATAGTGTGTCCCAATCGCAATCTCGATGGAATTGAGAATTCGCTACGTAAAATAGGGAACGGCGGCTACCACGACTGAGTGCTTGACTTTATAGACTGATCCGACCGCAATTTACCCCAATCTTCGGGAAAGTGCTTTTAGACGGCTGTGCAGCATTGAACGGCATCGGGCTAGATAGAGTTGCCCCAGCAGCCAAGTCAACCCGCTTGTTTCCTGGAACCTCAACATGGTCAAGAAACCATATGAGAATGTGACGCATACATTAGATAGCGAAAACCGTAGCAAGGAGGTTGCAACTGTCTGGGCCCCGAATAGCAATGTCGCTTCATTATCATAACTAATACTTCGCTTTATTATGTCCTTCGCAGATCAGCATTCCATGGATAAATTATCAAGCATGCGGAGAATAATGCACGAAATATTTACACGAATTCAAAAACCGGAATGACGCGTCGTATAAGCTGAACTTGCAAGTGGTAATGCGAAATAAACAATGGAATTTTCAATGTTTTTTTTCGAAAATCGATTATTCTTTTGTTAAACAACAAACAATATAGAATAGCGGAAAATGAAGTTAATATTCAACTTTGAATTTTGTCGCAATATTATCTGGAATCTACCTCTTCTCTTTTCTTTAGCCGGTTGTGCTGAGAATGATATTTATAAAGAGAATTTTTGAATAAAAATTTGTCTTCGCGCCTCTCTTTGACGTTATACGTCATTCGGTGTTCCGCTTAATCGCGCATAATGATTTTGCATTGTAGACACTTGTCGCCTAATGTCTACTTCTCGTGCAGATATAGCGCAGTTGAAAATAAATTTATAAGGTTAACTGAAGCACGGCCGAAGTTTTATAAAGAAATTTCACTTTATCCGACATGGAAGTTGCGCAGTGATGAGATCGGTTCGGCTATATTTCTGAACTCGCTCGTATCGCCTGCAAACTCGTCTCTCCTATTTATTCGTTTATAAACTTAATACGTACATCGGAAGAATTTCGCGTACTAGAAATTCATATATCACTCTGTGCAGTGACAGATTTACGTAGTTTAAACGACTGCACTATCTGTCGTTTGCCGGATGGTAGTTTCTCCGCACAAACTAGAGTACGCATTAAATTATCTTTAATACGCGTTCAGCTCCTGTAGCGCTTTAATACTGCCTGAATTCTGATTCAATTAGAAGACAAATCGATGAATTTTTCACTAGTCGCGATATGAAGAAAAGTGAAAGATTAAATTTAGACCCATTTTTTCTCGCAATGTACATTTCTGTAAGGTCGATTTCACATCAAAAAGGAAACAACAAAAAACTGGCGTTAAATTATCCCGCTTGTTTTACCGAACGCAAACATTTTCCGGAGATTATAGTTCCAAAGTGACACTTTTTTGAATACAATGACAGAAAAAATGTCCATAAATACTTGAAATTATTTTTTAAATTACGCCTCAGCATCTACTAAGGTAGAAAAAAAAATTTCGCCGAGACCATTTTAATTGCACCGCGCTGAGAAATTATTTAAATTTTTTTTTTTCTACAAATGAACGGTGGTCGGAAGATGATATTTTAAGACAGCTAGTCAAATTCGTCTCTTTCTGTGTTGAATCATTCCCTTTCCTCAATATTAACCTTTCTATTTCTCCTACTAAATCTTGTTATGCCGTATTTATTCTGCGACCTTATAATCCCGATTCTGTTTATTTATCCCTAGCAAATACACTTCTTTTTCGTGTTAATTTTTTTTTTTTATCTTGGTATCGTCCTTGACAGTCGGTTATCCTTCTCCGAACACATCAAGTATCTTTCCTCTTCGGCAACCAAAAGGCTAAACCTGCTGAAGGCTCTCTCTCCATCCAAATGGTATTATATCCTTATTTCTCCATATAAATCCATCATCCGCTCGAAATTTGATTACTGTTCATTTCTCTCTATGGTTGTGCCTCTAAGTCGCAACTCTCTAAATTAGATGCAATCTAAAATTCTTGCTTCGTCTATGCCTGGATGAAATCCTCTCCAATTCCAGCAGTCCTTGCCAAATATAATACACCATCCCTTTCTATTCGCAGATCTTATCTGGGCTATCGTTTCCTTCTATTCTCGCCCATCCCTATCTTTTCATTTCTAGTAATTGGCGTTTCGTACCTAGGAAAACCCCTATTTTATCTCTCATCTCCCTTCGGCTCATTTGTCAATCTCCCTTATTTCACTTTTAATTTCGCCCCGATCTCTGCTATACTCCAAATATGTTTACTATCCCTAATTAGACAGGAATTCTACAGTACTATGAATTCTCAGTTTCCTTCGCATGCAATCGTGTTTACAAATGGTTCGAAGAGGCCAGTTGGCGTTCGTTCCTCTTTTATCCTTCCAAATTTTGATTTTTCAGAATCTTTTCGCCTGCCTTCTTTCTGTTCTACATTCATAAACGTATTAATGACTATCCTACGTACCATTATTTTCATTTCCTCCAATCGCCTCTCCTCTAAATTTTTGATTATATCTGACTCCATGACCGCCCTTTAATTCATTCTCCCCTACCTGATCATTCCTGTGATTTTGTCATACTCCGCATACGCTCACTTATCCACGTTCTTTATTCCCTCCATTCCATTCAAATTGATTTGCTGTGGGTTCTTAGCCATTGGGGCATCTGCGGTAATGAAGACTCGTTGGCTCGGGTTGCTGCCTCTTCTCACTTCTTCTTTAAAAAAAGTCCCATCGTCTAATCTTCTTCCGGTGTGCAAAGGTTTTCATCTCAGACTTTGGTATCGGATGTATACGTTTCCTCTTTCTCTAACAATTGTTCTTTTTATCTGTCTGTTCAACCTAGTCTTACTGCTAATCCGTGGTTCTTTTTGTTTCCTTCACTTCGTCGTTCTGTTGTTGCCTCCGTTACTCGCTTGTGCCTTAACTATTATCTGTCACCTTCCTCCCGTTTTCGTTTTTCGTCGGTTTACTTCTCAATATTGCCCTCTCCACTCAAACGAAAAGCGTGTTTGCAATGCGGATTATGTGCTTATTAAGTATTCATCTTTTTTTGTTGAGTGTTCTGCTTTCTACTCCGGTTTGCTGCGACTTGGTCTTCCGACTCCATACTGCATCTTTTATATTCTAACCTTTACATCTCCACAAATCCTATTATTTGTTTCTTTCTCTTAACAATATCTAACTGTATCAAAATATAATTTACTCCTTCCTATTCTAATTATTTCTGGGTAAAGGTCCCCGGATGACGAGCCCAAAATAATAAAAAAAAAAAAAAGAAAAAGAAAAAGAATATTATTCGCATAGAAGAAAGAAGCATAAATTAAAGTAAGGCGATTCGAACTTTCCGTTGCTGCTGTCCTTTGTTCTTTCCATTTATGACCGCCTGGTTATTTAATTCTATCTCTTAATTTTTCACGTTGTTGGGTCAAGGCCACTGGCGCGACCCCGGTTGGGAAAGAAAAAAAAAAAAAGGAATGGATTAACCAAATAAGAATATTTTATCTGATATTTTCGTTTTCATTAAACCTTCGATAGGAGAACGCGGTAGCGTTAATAGCAGCACCAAATGTGATGCCTCATATCTGAGTACCTTGCACTGCCGTCAAGGCCTCAAGGAAACTCAACCCCACTTTTTTTTTTCTGTCGCTTCTAGTTTTCCTGCCTTTCGACATCGAGAGAATAGGTAGATCTTTAGTCTTACATTAAAGTAGTCGATAGTAATAATAAAGCATCTTCGAAGACATTCTTTAAATATATATCTTGGCATAAATATTTTAATACATGCGGTAACAAGGGGATCCCAAAATTAATTTTCGGTCGAAATACAAAAAAAGTTAGTAAAAAAATTAATACATAACGGAAACCCGTTCTTTTCCTTTTCTTATTTTTTTATTTTTTTCCGTGCTAAATTATTTATAACGTTAAAGAAATTGGCACTATGCTGATGCAGAAATATAATATAATGTTTATCCAGTAGCACAGGTGATTTGTAAAATACCTAAAGCAATAGTGCTTCTCTCACTGGCGCTGGAATAAACTCGTCTCATGATATAACGATGTACTCAGGTAAACATGTGTTGACCGCACTGCAACTGCTATGGACCGTGGCGATCACTGAATCTAACCTCAAAACCAACAAAAAGATTTATCAAGTCAAATTGTGATTTTTTTTTTTTTTTTAATTTTAAATTCGCTTAATGCGAGATTTTTTCACAATAATTTTTTGTAAAAAATATTTATCAACCCGAATTTTCTTCTTAATTACTGTGAGGCATGCAGTATTTCAAACATGGAGTTTTTTCTACTCCATATCTGAAAAGATAGTTATCATAATTACATTTCTTCGTCTACTATTGAAAAACGGATATAATGGTTTGTTTTTTTTTCCCCTTTAGACATGTGTCAACAAAGTATCTTCGCCCAGAAACGACACGAGGGAGAAGGATCAATAGATATAACGGTTGACAGTCCAATACCAAATACGTTTAAGCAACTATTAAAATTCAAGCTACGAATTCTAGTTATTAAAGGTAAAATTAAACTGGCATCATATTCTTATAGCAAATGTTATTTTTTAGATTTCCGATAAATTTGCGCCATCTATAAGGAGTAGAGGACAGATACTACTCCGGAATAAGCTGTTTTAGTTCATAGTTTAATCGTCAGATAGCGCTAAAAATAATTTTAATCTGTAAGAAAATCCAATAAAAAATAAACGAATATATAAATAAGAATACTTGACTGAACAATTCTATTAGATGAGAAAGCATAACGTCACTAATGGGGCATTCGCATATGAGAGAAAGCAGCTAGCATTTTATTCCTAATCTCGTATAAACAAACTTAGTTTATATAATGAATGAAACTCAAAATAACTTTGAATGGTGACCGGTTGTTTCACGCATAAGATTTAGAGTTTTTTCGGTCAAAACCTTTCCCTTAGTTACTTTTTTTTTTGACATTGAAAAGAGCAAATTTACGACATTAGGAGACATCCATTAATAACGTAAACTCGGGAAGGGCAGCAAAATCTCATCAAATCTCAATTTAAACTGAGAAAGGATAATTGAAAATCTCACGTTAACTTTTAAAAAGTATACATTATTATGCAGATAATAAAAAAAAAATATATTAAATTTTTCTTTTACTTTGTTTGGAGTGCCCCATTTTTCATGGCTATTAAAAACTTTTATTTCGAGAATAAAAAAAAAAAGTAAAAAAAAAACGTAAGTTTTTAAAAGAAAAAAAACTGGTATAATAGTACATGAATGACCATGGAGTAAGTGAAAAATTACAGAAGGCGATTTTGTTGCCTATTTTTCCTTTTAATTTTACTAAATTTAAAAAAAAAATTGTTATAGTGCATCTTAACGTTGTATTATTTGTTTCTTTTGTGAAAATAAATTCAGTCTTTTAACAACTATAGCGTAAATCTCTCGTGAGAGGGAGGGGGTTCCACCAAATCTCACTAAATTTCACCAAGAGGGTAAAGATCCAAATTAAAATAAAAACAGTTCATGTAATTAATGGATGGTCCCTTATGTTGACAGCCGTATTTTAACATGACGCATAAATGTTTCTTTCATGAACTATCAAGTTCACTAACAGCGATTACTATAAATAATTGTCATATCTCGTATAAATATGGACAAAAGTTCGATTTATTTTTACTTTTAAACCCCCCAAAATCAAATTTTCATCAATTAAGCAGTATCAGTATTAAAAGTAGCTTCCGTAGAATTCACAATTGAGGACGACAACTTAACATAAGTGCAAATTTAGATTTTCAACTGTGAAATTCAGCCTCACTGCGTTTGCAAGCTACCCGACTAATCGAATTGTCTACAAGCAGTCGCTTGTTTTTCAGTAAGCAGAGGTGAAATCGGTGTTTGCTTAATCTTCTATCTTAAACGCCGAACTTTCAATTCAAATTTTCCTGTTTCGTCTATTAATCCGGAAATCAATTTCAATTTACAATCATTCATTTTAGTAATTTCCTCAACTAATTAAAGAAATACTTTTCGAATAGGCTAATTTCATTGCGATATTTCATTATGATACTCAAAGAGAAGTAGTTTTTATTTATTTGACAGATTTTAAGAAACTAGTTTTTTTCTCTTTAGAAACACTCTTGATAACAGATGTATCATGTACAAAAATAGAAACGTTTTATAAAATATTTGTGATCTTAAATAATAATAACGCTCTGAACAAAAGTATTTTAGTATTTAAAATTGGTCGAATAAAGTTATAATTAATAATTAATTTTGGTCATTCCGGCTAATAATTTTATGTTTTCATTAGATATAAATCGCCCAAAAAATATAAGCAATAATAATAATTTTAATTGATAAAGTTTTATACGAAAATTATAATTTTCAGAATGTTTTCTGACTCAGAACAATCCGATTTATTATTTGCGTTTAAAATTTTTACTTTTATTTCGGTTGTGTTCACGCTTTATTTCTTTTTCTTTCTCCAGCTGAAAATGGGCTGTTCCCGAAAATGTTACTGAGATAAGTATATTACATTTCTTTAGTTTGCTATTGGTTAATATATATATATATATATATATATATTTATTAATAATTTCTAGCAAACAGGTATGAATTTTAACACTAATTTTATTTTTAGTTCCTTTCCAATATAAAATAAATTGGCCACACGTTAATCGATTAGTTCATGAAGCTTCTTACTTTTAAACCTTTTCATTTATTTAGCGATATCAAGGAACTGGTTAGACTCAATATTTATATAATTTTTCAGACGCTATTGGTGCCATCAAGCAATCTTTGTAATTTAAAAGTGCCTATATTGAATGCAAAGAAAACAATGATAGTGGTCATCAGAAATAACACCGGCCCCAGAATACACATTAATGGAGATAACGTGGAGAAAGTAATCGTTTAAATATCTAGGTGCGCAGCTGAACATTACCGGAAATTCTGAAGTGGAAATCAAAAGTCGAATTGAACAGTCGAGAACTGCTTTCAAAAAGATGAGAAAAACGTTGACAACCCATGATCTTAGCTTAGAATTAAGGGGTTTGAATTTTAAAATGTTATTATATATGATCCTTCTTACTATGCGGTTGTGAGACGTGGACTTCGAAAAAAAAATACCCTGAATCGATTACAAGTTTTTGAATTATGGTGCTACTGAAGAATTCTAAGGGTACCCTGGACAGCTAAGAAGATCAACCAGGAGATTCTCAGGGCTATGAAAAAAGACAACGAATTGATTAATTTAATAAAAATTCGAAAATTGAAATATTTTGGGCACTTGATCCGTGGGATAAGATACACCTTATTACAAACTATTTTGATGGGAAAAATTGAAAGTAAAAGAAAAATTAGACGGAGGAAACATGCCTGGTTCTGTGATATGAAGACATGAACAGGATTAAATACAGAGTGGTTGGTACACTCCGCGTACGACAGGAAGCGGTACTAGAATGACCACCCGTAACCGAGATCGGTCGGAATAGTAAGAAGAAGATTTCTAGATTACGGTAAAAATCTTTGTTTCGAAAATAACAAGGAAATTATCTAAGAGTTTGTTAATGCTTCGAAATCGTTGTACGATACGTAAATTTCTCTCTTTAGTACATCTCCGTAACCAAAACTGACACTATATATGAGCTACAGTATTTGTTTGTATAGAAATAATATATTTCTATCCGAATATTTAGAAGCACTAGCATATGGTGATTGGGAACATTTATGCTGACAGGAACATAGCGTTTATTAGTAAATTTAATGTGAATTGGCTTCATATTCAATTTAATAAGTTAGCATTTGTCCAACTTCATCAGTACTATTTAGCTTAGTACAGTGTGAACCTAAATTTCACAATCCTCGACTAGAATAAGTTAATAAATGTTTAAAGCGTTCACAGTGATTACTCACCATAAATAAATTATAGGCACAACTGTGTTAGAAAGAACTTATATTTGCTTAACGTTTCGGATAGTTTACACTGACCATCATAAACGTTAAACAAACATCATTTCTTTCTGACATGGTTGTGTCAGTAATTTATTTACAATAAGAAAAGGTTTATTCTTAAATTAAAAGAAATAAAAAAAAAAAAAAAATCGTAAAAACATACTTAAGTTTATATATATTTATGTTTTTGAATTTTTGTTTAATTTATATTTATGCCAGATTCATCTGACGGGGCAGGTAAACCTTCCCCCAATTTTCTTCGCCCGGCTACCAAGAGTGTCAGTAATGTGACCGCACCGATTAAGTCCACGACTAAAATAAACAAAACTTCCCAACAATTATCTGCTTCGTCTGTGTCTATTTCTTCTACTCCGAAAGACACAGTAATGCTTCAGTTCAGAATACCAACGAGTCCGTCGACATGGATATTTCGGTCGGTTCCATTATTAATGTTATTAGTAATTCCCCCGCTTTTCCTATCAAGTCTGCCTTTCTTCTGTCATTTTCCCCGATCGCTACGTTGATCAAATCCTCGTCTTGGTCGAAAGCTTGGAAAAAGAAAAATATTACTTATTTACATCCTATGTCCATAGCTAAAAAATTTCATAATAGAGTTGGTAGAGTATTTCGCTAATTTCTCGCTCCGGTAGAAACTTAATTACGCTAAATTATATATCAACCGCGGCAGCTATTGAATTTTTACTTTCCGACGATATCCCTCAATATTCGATCCTTCTTTTATTCTGATTTGGTGTAGTCTGTGATATCCCTGTCGATCTTTCTGTGTGGAAGAACTTTATCGTTGTTGTTCTTCCGATATCCCGATCGCTAATATTCGTCGTCTGCACAAACGTACTGCTGATAACCCTCGTTCTTTTTCCTCTTATGCCAGGATTCCGTTTCAAAAACACCATTCTTTCTTCGAAATCACCCAATCCCCTCAATTCTTATTCCTCCAAACTAACTGTAAACACTGGCACTAAAGGATGTCGTTCCGTTATTCCTATTCATGCTTCCAATTCTTTCATAGGCGTCTCATCTTCCTCTAATGCCGAAAGTGCTGAATCGGCTCCAGTTATTAATAACGTTTCTCCTAATAACTCTTCCTCCCTATCCTCTAATAATGTCTTATTTACTACTTTGCTATCCGCTCTCAGTAAATTTGATATCCCTAATTTGAACAATAGAATATTATCCATCTGTCAAGTTTTGCAATCTTAGATATGGCGGATGTTGCCTTTTATTCTGTTTTTAATTTCTACTTTGTTCTTTCTTTCCTTTTTTCCTCTTCTCTAAATGTTCTCTTCCCTTTACGTACCATTTCATTCCATCTCCGTTATACCAACGCAACGGTTTTTTACTTTGACAAAATGCTGCCGCTTTTAGAATTTTATATGGCGCTCCTTCGACGTTACTTGCCTTTTTTAACTAGGCTGGTTGACAGCATACGGGAACTCAGATGCAATGATTTTTTTGGGCGATGAGAGCAACCTTTATGGAATTTTTCGCTATTTATTCCTTTTATATTTCTTCTTTTTCATTGTCTTATTTCCTGCTTTTGTACCTTTCTTCTTACAGCGCGTCCTTTAACTGGGTTAGTTGATAGCTTAATACAACCCTCGCGCAATGATTTATCTGAGCGGATAGTGTTTTATTGTTTCGTCTTTTTCCTAATCTTGTTCTTTTCTATCTTTTCATTATTTCTCGTCATTTTATTTTTTATTTCGTTGAACTATGGAAATGGTATAGTAGTTATTTTCTCGTCTTCTTTTTCACTGTCCGTCCTTCTTTAGACTGTTGCTTGTTTTTAACCTTTCCTTGTTCTACTTTTTCTTCCAACTACCACCTATCTAAGTATTTATTATGCCTTGCCAATTTAAGGTTCTACGATGGAACTGCCGCAGCATTAAGGCCAACAGGAACTTCTTTGGACGGCCGTTGGATGAATATGATATAACATCGCGCTTCTTTCTGAAACGTGGTCAACATGCTCTTCTGACATTAGTTTTAATGGATTCTCTCTGATTTGTTCCAACCGCAGCGATGACTACGGTGGTTCAGCTATTTTATTCATCCTTCAGAATGATTTATTCCTTCTCAATAATGGTTCTTCTACGTGCATCAGATATCACTCCTCTCTCAGTTCTATTGACTTATCCCGTAGCTCGCCTAATCTTAGCCTCAGTTGTTCATAGGGTACTTTAGACGGTACCTTTGAAAGTGACCACGTTCCTATTATTATTTCAGATAATGAAATCTCCCCCTCCCCATCCTCTGCTCCTTCTAATTCTCCAAATTGGGTTCTTTCTAAAGTTGATTGGCCTCTATTCCTTCTCCGGTGATTCCCACTCTCTTCTATCACTGCTACCTTGAAATGATTTTCCCATACAAAATTCTTCATTGTTCTATCTCTTCTGCCTTAACTTGTTCTTCTTCCCTTGTCCGTCGTTCATCTTATAAAAAACGAATGAATACTTCATCACAAAATTTTATTTCTGCCTTCAAACCACGAGTGCTTGTTGCACGTAACTCATTACAACTACCGTAACTGGCTAAGAGTGGACGTCTCTTCGTATTATCAATTCCATTTTAAAAAAGTGTGTCAACGACCGCATAGGGACTAGTTGCGGAATTTAGTTTTATCGTAATTTGTAATGTTGTCTATTTTCGATTGTAAACAATTAATAATTATATTCGCGAAGCTCAGGTTTAGAAAATAAATTTAAAAAATTTTAAAATTAACATTTCTATCAACATTTAAGAAATTATAATTACAGCGCTTTCGCTTAAAGAGAAATGAAAAATAAACCTCCCTTTATCGTTAAAAATGTCCGCCGCGACTAGTTCGAAAAAAGAAAAGAAACACAAAGCCTAATCGTTCTAACTGTTAAGTATAATGAACTGTAGTTCGTTTTTCATTTGTTGTTAATGCTACCGTTTATCTTCTACCATCTCTGAGTCGGTAATTTATTGTTAAAAAGTATTCCTCTGTGGATACTGTACATAATTTCGTTATATTTCGTAAGTTTATCCGAGTAATTGTGATGATTTACGGTGATGAAACACGAAGTATTCGGAAATTCCATCACGTGTATCCAAAACAAGAACATTTAAAAAAAGGTTGAAGATGTGACATCTATATTCTCCATATGTGACTAAACTCGTAGAACTTATTCACATGATAGAGGATTCGGAAAACAGTTAATGTTCAGCTACATTTCGAAAACACATACACGGTGGTTAAACATGTTTGTAGGATAGCATCCACCGTTCTCGTTCGAACTGCGCGATTTGGTTATTTGTATTTAGACTCAATTTCCCCGATATTTTAACGGAAATTAAATTCTTTTTCAACTTTCATTAGTAGAAATAGACAGCGATTTGTTTATTATAAAAATCTGATAATTCGAAATAAAAAAAAAAAAACACACACACATTACGGATTATTCCCACAACGTTCGATAGAAGAATTATTTTTTATACGTACCTTATTTTTTCTTATTTCCTTTGATGGTTCATAGAACTTTTCAGTTATCGAGTGATGATGCCACTAAAACTAAAAACATATAAAAACAAACACTATTCAGTAATCATCGCATTATAAACTGAGATGTGTAGCGCGCTATGTTTAGATAATAGAATTTTAATAAAAACGAAATTTCCTCTTTCACTTTTGTAGAACAGTTTTATTAATTAATTGTAAAAGTTATATTTCTTGCAGCGTAGAAAATAAAATCTATCTCGATAAAATTAAATATTTTTTAATGAAATACGTTTTAAAAATAATTAAATTTATTTTACAAGTACATTATTAAACAGTTAATATGATGCAGAATCCATGACTACGAGTAATAATATTTCCAACATTTTATTCGGCGCCAATTATAATAGTAATAATTCGTATCAATTCAGATATGACGTTATCTAGAAAGAATAAAAATATTATTTAATAGGGATTATAATGTCTCTGACATTGGTAAATTTTAAAACGTCTTAAATAAACAAATTATTCCTGAAATTTTATTCTATTTACCAACTATTTTACATATGCAGTATATATAGATTTTATAATTCATCGCGATAATTATTTTTTGGAAAATTAGAAGATATTTTTGCCTTACGTACAGGGAAATGCCGTATTAACAGGGAATATAAATACAAATACATAACCGACAACTCGAATTACCTAAATTTATCAACTGGTATGATTTTACAAATATCATTGGCGAGCTGCACACATTCTCACGATTAAGCGATTTGGTATAGCTTACATCTCGACCAATAAGAAGGTTGCCAAATAAAATTTTAAATTTTCCAGTATTCGGAACGAATTATTAGAGACATTTCATTTGAAAGCATAAAAGTAACATCTTCACTTGCTAAAGAAATCTATTCTGCCGAGAAGAGTGAAAAATCGATTTTTATTAAGAAAATATTCAGTGAATATACGACAAATTGAAATTTAGAATAGTTTTACTCTGTTCGTGCTTTTGTTCATGTTTATCACTTCTCTGATGGAAATCATAAATGGGCGTAAAGAAAGTTTATTTTTAATGATAATACGTAAAAAAAAAAAAAAAACGCGGGTAAATTATATTACAAATAATTTAACTCTACAGAAAAAAACGTTTATGCAAACAGCTTAAATCACATAAAACGGGTCAGGCCTTAAAAACCCACTTCAAGTTTACCTGCCTTAGAATTCAAAAGAAAGTGCGAAAAGCGAATGAGGATGAAACTTCAAATTACAGATCTATCTGCATTTTGTCATGTATCAATAAAGGTTTTGAAAAACGTGTTTTAAAATTAAAATGTCAATTTTTTAAAAATAATACGCATTTCTTCGGTAATAAACAGTTCGGGTTCTCGCTGGGAAAGTTTACTGACGATGTTCTCTTTAATTAAGTCTCTTATATTTCTGAGAACTTGAAGAAAATCAGTTGGAGTATTTCGACATTAAAAAAGCGTTCGATACTGTCCATCATGAAATTTTATTACGAAAGCTACATTCCACTGGAGGGACTTATCAAACAGAAAATATGTTACAGAAATAAATGGTATACACAGTAAAGAAATTACACATTTCGGTGCCCCATAGAGTAACATTCTGGGTATTGTTTTTTTCTATTTACTTTAATGACTTCTATAATTTAAATATAGAGGGGAAGCTAATTACATTCGCAGATGACGCAGTCTTTTTAGTGAATTCTCGTTATTCATCATTTTTAGAAAAATTATCACGAGTGTGACTGATTCAAAATTATAAACTGAATGAGCAAAAATAAACTAATATTGAACGTAAATAAGACTAAATATATAATACACAACCGTAAATCGAAAGAAAAATGAAGTGATCACAATATAAAGTTGAAACTGCTTTTAATAAAATACTATGACCAAAAGTGAATATGAAACATAAATTTAACACATCATTAATGAGGTGGAGGTTACTACTAGATCATTAAATATTTATTTTGCTTCAGTTTCAAAGTCTTTTAGCAATGCTGGTGCTTTTATGTACAAATCTCTTTCCCCCCTGAAACTAAATACTCATCATTAAATTATAAACAGCACTATAAGCATTTAAAATTTTTGTTTCGGCATTCTACGCATAAATTTAAATTGTTGGTTACTTTGTTTTATTTATTTTAAAAATGCAGCATTATAATATTAATCGAAATTGAAGTATGGCTTTGCAAATCGGTGCGTCGATATTTGTAAATAAAATATAAATATGAGTAATCGAATTTATATGTAAACACAAATATCTTTTATAGGTCTGTTCTGAGTACAACTGTATGTAATATGTGTATCATGTGTTCCATTTTATATATGTGCTCAAAAATTAGTTTATTTATAGATACTGTTTAATTGCATTTATAAAATGCGGTTTCCGTTTTTTCTTAGTTTTTTGTATCAAAGTAAGCGGGAACATTTTTTATTTTACGTATAATTAATATAAAGTTTGTTTTAACTGTTTTTTTGTTCATAATTTGTCCCATTATATAACCGACTACGACTCGCGCAAGGTTGCGTATTGTAGTCGGAAATATGTAATAATAATTATAATAGCATGATTTGATTTGATTTATGAACTGTTTTTACTTTAAAATATGATCTGTTTTAACGTTAAACTATATATGCGTACCTCCATGTAATATATAAGAGGAAATCTTTTTTATTTTTTGGGGAAAGGGGTTCATCGACGAAGACATTAGCCAAAAAATAAAAAAAGGGAAGCAAAGTAGGAATCAAATCTTTACTCGGTTGAAGGTAGCACACAAAAAGAACTCAGGGGGGTTGTATAGCAGACGTAGAAGGAAAAGAGAGGATGAAAGACGCACTGTAGAGAGTAGGAAGGTCCGTTAGTAAAAGTGAGCAGTAAATAGATAAACTGTCAAGTCAAATATGATTATCGTTACATATAAAATGAAAAAAGGGGAAGGGTAGCGATATAAGAGTAAAACGGAAAAACGATTAATTTTCCACACACTACTACAAGCCCTTCCCTCAAACACATATATTGAACAATTTATAGTTTAGTTACTGAAATAGCGAATATAGAAATTTACTAATTTAACTAAGTAATATTTTTCAAATCACAATGTTGATGTTACTATTTCGAGCAAAATTTATATATATTTTTTTTTTTAGTTTTGCTTCAAATCTCTGAAATTGTCAAAAGGATATAAAAAAAAAAAAAAGAAAAGCAATAAAAATAAAAAAAAATTATACTATTCAGTGTTGATTATCGCTATCTTTAATGTTTCTTAAGAAACAGAAAATTTCACATAATCTGAATAAAGATAGCGCCATACGCGTATAATTCGACAATGAATTGTATTATCGCGCAAGCGTAAATAAAGATATTTTTCACAAAATCAGATTTAAACTGCAGCCTAGACTTTAAATCGGTACTCGAATTTTTTTACATCATCGCTACGATCACCTGAAATATTAAAAGATATTGATATACTTATTTAATATCTAGATTTGCGACATACGGTTTGCAAATACCGTGAAATTACAATGTAGACTTCTACGTGACGGTAAGTAGCATTTAATTTAAAATTATATTATTTAAAAGAATATAAATAATATTAATCACTAAGTGCAGACTAGTTTTCCAAGTCATAATTAGCGCTTTGCATTAAACTGGAAACTAAAACTAGAAAAAAATTAATTTTACTTAGTACAAAAACCAAAAATACATCGAAATGTTCCTATTCGTTTTTGTTATTATTATTTTATTTTTTTTATTAAATTTCTACGAGTTAAAAAATTATATCAAATTCAAAATAATTCTACTGCACTTTTTGTTAAGATATCGTCGTATTGAGTAAGATGTCCTAGTTCAAAAAAGTACGAATAAAAAGGTAAATATACTATTAAAATAAACATTTAATTTTAATGAGTAAATTTGTTTTAATTTTTCAGTTAATTAAAAAAAAAAAGACATTTCCAGTTTTGAATGTTTTTTTACTCAATTCTTATTTAACATTTTAAAACGCATGTAATAACAACTTTGTCAAGATATTCCGAATACATTTCATGTATGTAATAATAACACTTTTTAAGCGATGTGTATGCGTGGTTATAACAAAAATTAATCACCGGTCTCTCACTCTGCCTTTCGGGAAATAGTTGTAGCCAGTAAGAGAAGTTTTCCTAACTAGAAATATCGATTCGAAACATTTGGACAGATTTTCGATAAAAGTGCGAACGCTAGCAAGAACTTCGGGAAACGACCTAAAGTTTTGAAAATAACAAATAGTCATTAATATATTAAAGTAGAAATATTAAAGCTCCGTTATTATATCAGAGTTCAATTTCTAACGTTGTGATTGCCTATTTATCCACATTCATCGTACAGATGTAGAAAGATAGTTTTTATTGCAATATTTTCTATTGCAGGGCTATATATCTTAGGTACTGTAAATATTTGATTCATCGGACATGAAGGCCTCACTGTGTGCCTGATGATTTACGCCATTTCCTTCCGTTAAACGAATATTAACGATTATTTATTTCTAATAATTTCTTCGTCTTTAACATTGAAATAATAGACAAACGCAGAAATTGTATTAGTCTGTAAAAATAAAAACAGAGATAAAATTTATATCGAAAAACTATTGAAAAAATGTAATTTTCCAGAAAGATTCTAATCTTTCTTTAAACTTTATACCCTAATTGTAAATTTCACGAACTTAAGCTTAAATTTTCCCCTATGTACAATAATAAATGTATTTTAACCTTGTAAACAGAATTTGTTGAAATAAAATTCAGTAATATGAATAGAATTTATCGAAAAATTTGTTTAAACTGTCAATACTGTTTACATTCTAAACAAAAATCCTTAGACCTGAGAGAGATTATTCAGTGAAATAAATGTCAAGGAAGTAGTGGTCCATGTGACGGTACGTATCTAAAAAGATGTAGGAGGATGTCAATTATATCACGATATCACGTATCAGATGTACGCAAAATATTAATTTCCACGCCTAAGGGAGAAAAGTTTTTTTAAATTTTTTAGTAAGATTAAAAAATAAAATATACAACGAGAAAGATTTTGGAATACACTGTTACTGATGCTAATTCATTTTACTTTATATATATTTACAAAATTCGGAAAAGAGAAGGATTTAGCCAGCCGATATATTTATGGTTTGGAATCCAAAAAATGAATATTAAAGTTTTCGAAAAGTAGTATGACAAATTTTACACGTAATCCTTTACTTTTGAGTAGTAGTCCATATACAGCAGAGACAAACAATGTTTCGACATTACAGCGGAAAAAATTATTCGGTTCCAACACCGTTTAAATATATTCATGTATATTAAATTTCCAGATTTATTTTTCACGGTCTAAAAATAGCAAAAAGACACAGATGAATATTCCACAAAATAAATTTTGGAATTTTTCCGTGACAGGGTCTCTGTTCCACATCAACTTCCTTGAAGCTATGCGATCTCCAAATCCACCCCTTTATCCCGTCCACAGCGTGTTCCATGGTAGTGCAGTAAAGTCGCCTCGGCAATACTGCGCAACAATTACTACGAAGGAAATTTTTGAGAAAGTAACAAATAAATAATAAAATATCAATTATTATATAAATCTATAATGTCTTGTTAATATAAATAAATTCAATTATTTTAGTTTATAATACGAATTAATGATATGGAGAAAGAAAGAGTTGTAAAAGGAGAAGATAAACACTTTCCAGTAGGTTTCAGAATTATAATCGAAGATGATTTCAAATATAATTAGGAAGTTAGTAAAAGAAATATGTTATTTAAATATTAGAAATTTGAATATTAATATATAAAAAAAAAAAACAACTGAAAACGACTACTTTTAAATCGAAAGATTTAAATGTGTGACGCATCGTTATAAAAACAAACCTCAAAGTTCAGCTGATGTATTGGTAGAACCGTAAAAGGCACACCAAAATCGCATGGCTAGGGATACTACCTAGAAGCTGTCAACCTCAATACATTTAATGTTCCATTAGAAAAACCTGTCAGAAAAATATGGGAATCATTTCTGCAATATTATTTATATATCGTGTGCTAACAATATAGTGCTCAAAATCCTGCTCTATAATTCTCTTACATCCTTCTGTAAAGTTAGATTTTACAATAATATGCTGTGCAGTTTTACGGAAAACATTAAATATTTGAGATGTTCGGCTTTTTTTATAGATAACAAAAAAAAATGTTTGACTGAAAATTGAAACAAATACTAGCTTATTTTGACATGAAGACCACACAATACCTTTGTCTAATTGAAACGTCGACCACACAAAACTTTTCTGCTAAACTTTAAATAGCATACTCGAAACATTTTTTCACTCATCGCACAATGCCGTTAAAATCGCGCGCTTTTGCCGTTCTAAAGAATTACATATGAAGTACTTGGATGGTTGACTGAGAGGCTAACAGGTCGCCATATACTTTGTTTAAGCTGATGGGTGTAGAATGATGCTGGGAAAATGTTAACGCAGAATCTGATGATCAATAAAGAAAAGAGAGGAGGCTGTATAATAATTAGCTGATCGTTTAGGACTATTGGAAATCAAAGCCATTGAGATCACGAGTCTAATGGGACTTCAGTTCTAGAGAATAGAGACAGATGGAAAGCAAAAGTCTAACGCACAATGTGGTTAACTAAGAGTAGATTTTATAAATCAAGCTGGGGATGAGTGGAAAAATGTGAAAATCCAGTTGACAAAAACGCCAGCGTTCTCAGAATTTCCCTGCAGAATACAAATCGTTTAAAATATGAAAATTAGAGTGAGGAAAAATAGTTCTCTTTGATGGTACACTACCGAAAACGGGGATAGTATGTACTTTACAGATCAACTGAATAGTTGGACAGTAAAAAAATTGAAACATCTCGAAGATTGAGTTTCATCTTAATATAATTCTGAAACTAAAATAGAATGTCTGAAGAACCTGCTTTACAGAAAGAGTTAATGGAAGAAGAGAATACAGTTATCACAATGGTCGACAAAGTAATCAATAAAACATTGTACAGTTATTTTCGTAAAGAATATTACAAGAATCGCTGTCAACTTTTAATTCATCAGAGCTAATCGCTTTAATTAACTCCAATTACTTATCATTCAATAAACTGTTCAATAAGCCATTCCATAGCTTGAAACCGTGTATCTAAGTAGTTTTGGTTATATAAATCTGAGAGATACAGTTTTAAGTTCCGTCATAAAAATTCACGGCTTATTTATCAGTCGCTTACTTTGAACCTTTTGTTTTTATACGCTTATTATTTCCACTGCTCTGCACTTCAAAAGAAATAAAATGGTTCTCTCTATTATTGCTTGACTTTCTTTTGAAGGGCATCCCATTCAGCTTTGTAAATGTATGTAGGTATATTTACCTACGGTTTGAAACGACGTTAACAGTTAGCGATACGTTTTATTTTAGATCTCTTTTCTGTATATTGTCCCCATTTTACGGTAACATTTAAATATTGAATTGCAAGTTACTATTTATGTTACTTAAACAATAATACTGAATAACGGGCAAAATATTATTTTTAAAAAAAGAGTGTAATTTAAATTTTTGCACTTACCATTGTAAATTACCTGATGACTAATTTAAATCTAAAGCGCGTTTTACTGCGAGTCAAAAGAGAGGAAAAAACCTTATAACGTAGAAAGATTCGCGAATTAAAGAAGTAAAAGAAAGATTATAAAGTAAGATAATAAAAAATTAGTCAAAGATGGAAGTTTTATAAAAAAAAGTATGAAAACAGCAGTGCAGTAAAACCGAACCAAAAACAATTTGTTGAAAGTTTTTGAATGAGAGAAAAAGATTGGAAGATTATGTTTCTTTTTTTATTTTTTTTTAAATTAAGGCTGTCAACAAAAATGAGAGATAAAAATATAAGGAAAAACGAGGGTAAAATTTCACAAAAAGACTTTAAGAGAACGCACAGTAGAATTAAATATCAAATTCCCCAGTGTTTCTGATTCGAAAAGCATTCTTCAAGCACTTTCTTTCCCCACCTATTCATTCCTCTACTAGTATTATTCTATCATTTCATTCCTTTATTTCCAACTTGCTTTCATCTGGTTCTATTCTTATACATTTTCTATGGGTTCCCAGTCACTCTGACATTAAGGGCAATGAGACGGCAGATTTTCTAACGTGGTCGGCCGCCCTGAATGGTCCTTTCTCTAGCCACTTTCCAGCTTCCGACTTAGTCCTCCTTTTCTCAATCAATCACTCCAGAATTTGATTGGATAAATACCCTTCCATATTCTCCGATCCCGCTTCATACTATCTTCTCATACAGCTGGCACCCGATCCTCAGCCTTGGTTTCTTTCTATTCCGTTCAGTCTTCGTTCTACTATTGTCTCCTTAATTAGATTAAGAATTAATCATTCTCTTCTCCCCGTTTCGCGCTTTCGTTTTTCTCCACCTTCTTCTCCTTTCTGTCCTCTTCACAACTCTGATTCTCCATTTGAATGCGACGCAAACCATATTTTCTTTAAATGTTCGGCTCCTCCTTTTTTCTGTTTGAGAATTTTGATTCTTGGCCTCCCAGCTTATTACAGTGCTTAGTTTTATCCTTTCCTTTTCCTATCTGCGGCAATAATTACCTTACTTCAATCCTTTGTTCTTTCCATCGCTTATCGCCTCAGAATCAAACTTCCTAACATAATACAATCAAGTAGTTGAAGCCAAGGGCGAGCCTAAAAAAAAAAAAAATTAGGTGGATCTCTAGCAAAGGGACGTATGGATATGTGTGTGTTTATATTTGCAATTTTTATTATTTTTTACCACCACAACATCGATATTTTCACAATAGGGGATAACAACAAAGCTGTTGTTTAACAATGGAATATTGTATTGTCACACGATTTACACCACTTTACAAAATTTCATTATCATACACGGTCATATGGAGAAAAATCATAAATGACCACATTTGCTGATGGTACGATAATAATTTTGCTTCAAACAAGAATCCTGCCATTGCAACTGCGGCTTTACAAAAAAAAAAAAAAAAACATGAGCGCCATTCCACAACGGTTAAAGGCATGAAAATCGGAAATAAACTCAGATAAGTGTGCATATGTGTCATTTTCGAATAAAAGTGATCATAACAATTAAATATTTTTAGAAAAGAACGCGGTTCTGAAACGAAACGGTGTAAAATATTTTGGAGCACACTTAGATAGGGCTCTCAACTGGAAGCTTCATATACAAAAGAAAAGAAAGGAGCTGGATTAGAAGCTGAAAAAACTATATTGGCTTTTATGAAGGACCGTGAACTAATCATATTAATAAAATTAAGGAAAATTAATTATCTGGATCACTTGTTGCGGGGGCCGAAATACGAGTTACTACAAACAATACTGATGGGTGCAGTAGAAGGTGTTCGTGGTGTTGGCCGCAGAAGGACGTCATGGATTTCCAACATCCAAAAATGGATAGCTGTTACCGAGACAGGAAGACTTTTCCATCTGGTACGAGACCGAAAGTGGTGAAGGATGTGGACGCCAACCTTCGATAGCGAAGACGTCTCAAGAAGAAGAAGAAGAAGAAGAAGGGTTACAATCACAACTGATTATAAAGAACAAAGTTTTAATATACAAAATGGTATTAAAACCAATATGGGAAGCTATGCAGTGCCGCATTGGGGATGTGCACAGAAAACTAATAGACTGACTATACAACGGTTTCAGAATAAAACACTTCGTCGAATGATATATCGAATGCCATGGTATGTTACGAACGATCTGATACATAGAGACCCGAAAATCTCTACGGTTGATGGAGTTATTGAAGAACAAACTCAGAAGCATTTGGCACGATACGAGTTGGTAGTTGCTCTCCCAGATATATCAGTTACGAGACGATTGAAGAGAACTAAGGTTCAGAATCTAGTTTGAAAAGAAAAAAAGAGACCATTTGATTGATAGCCCCAACTAGGCTAGGTAGAAATTAGCAAAAATAAGAGGAAAAATCATACACGATCAAGAAGTGTGTTAAAATCAGGCTGTAAAATTCCAGCACGAGAAAAATGAAACATGTCAATATGATAAATAACGATGGATGAGCACTGAAGATTCGTCGACCCGAATAGCGAAGACCACTCAGGCTGATGTCAAAAAGCAAAGTCAGAAGTGGACAACAAATTATTAATATGTTGCTACGTGAAAGTTACAGATGGCGAGAGCAAATAAGGTGCCGAAAAGACTTTAAAAAAAAAAAAAAGCGCTGTAGTATATGGTCAACGGCGATTGGCGGATCAAATTGGAATAATTAAATAGAAAGAAATAATAGTAGTAGAAAGAATGGAACAAACAAAAACGAATATCTATCGTTGAATCGTGAAAATGAGGTAGATTTTTTTTTTATTTTTTTTTTTTTTTTATAGTTAAATAAGTTGTGGGTCTTACAGGGCAAGTATGCCCGTTGTGTGAGTGCCCGATACTCTTATTATCGTTTATTCAGTTTATACACATTACAAAATTATTCATACATATTGAACGAAATCGAAATAAATACGCCTTAATTAATATATGTCTTATAAATATCTGCTTCATCTTCTCGACCGAATCGATCTCAATTCTTCGTGCAATTCATTTCATATACTCTACAAGTGGAGTTCACAAATTCCTGATCGTTCCTGATTCCAAAGGCGTTCTTCAAGCCATCTCTTCTCCTCCTTCTCGTACTTCTGACGGTATCATCGTTTCTATTCGATCTCTTGTCTCCTCTTTGTACTCGTCCCGTTCCATTCTCATAGATTTTCTATGGATCCCTAGTTATTCCAATATTGAGGGCAATAACTCAGCTGACTCTTTAGCTCGCTCAGCCGCCTGCATTGGTCCTTTCTTCGACTCTTTCCCTTCCTCAAACATTCTTTCTCTATCACGCTCTAATCATTCCAGACTTTGGTCTGACATGTATCCATCTTTATTTTCAAATCGCTTTTCACAGTACCGTCTTATTCAACCGGTTCCTACTTTCCTGCCTTGGTTTCAATCTATTCCTATCTGTCGTCGTTCCACTGTGGTTTCCTTAATTAGGCTTAGAATCAATCATTCTCTACTCCCCTCTTCTCGCTTTCGATTCGCTTTGTCCCCTTCTCCGTTTTGCTCTCTTCACGCTTCTGAGCCTTCTTGTATTTGTGATTCAAATCATATCCTATTCGAATGTTCTGCACTCTCCAACGCATACTCCTTTCTTTACGCCCAACTTTTAGTTTTTGGTCTTCCTACTCCTTTTAACGCTACCTATACCCTTTCCTTCCCATTGCCTTCAGTTATTCCGTTGCTGCTGTAATTTGTCTTTTCCATTTCTGACCACCTGGCTATTTAGTTCTATCTCGTAATTTTCATGTTGTTTGGTCAAGGTCGCTGGCGCGCCCAGAGTAGAATAAAAAAAAAAAAAAATACAAATATATAAAAGCGGCCATTATAATTAAATCGGTTTAATATGTAAAGAAGAAATTTAAAGTACATTCAAAATGTGAAGAAGAAAAGAAGGGTACAGAGCAGTACTCAGATATATACGAACAGAAACTAAAAATACATAGTGAAAGGTTTAGAAAATAGAAGGATACCTCAGAAAGAATAAATCGAAATAATTTGTCTGAAAGAAATCAAAAAGAATTTTACAAAAATATAAGTAAACAGCCAAACAATAAGTCAGAATAACCTTTTAAAAGTGAAGTTGAAAGATATTTGAAAACGGTGTGGGAAACTGAGCATATACATGAGAATGCAGGGTGGATAGAAAAAGAAAAAAGATTAGCGGAAAAAATTGGACATACGGAAATAATTAAATTAACTAAAGATGATATTAAAAATGCTGTAGATAGAACTAACAATTGGAGCGCGCTAGGAGTAGATGGGATACATTATTTTTGGTTGAAGAAGTTCACAGTATTTTGTAGAAATTATGCAAGAATATTTAACAATTTTCTGGAAAATTCACAGAATATCCCGGAATCTAGTTCAGATATCCGATTCCCAAAAATGAAGAAACTAGGCGCCCGCATAAGTGTAAGCCAATTACATGCTCGTGCACATTGTCTAAGCTTTTAACCTCATGTATAGCAAGTAAAATACAAAACTGTTCTGAGATTGACATATTAGCAGAGAAACAAAAAGGACGCCCGACCAGAACTTATGGGTGTAAATAAAAGACAGTTAGTAATCGACGAAGTAATTAATAGCAACACAAGGTGTGAAAAGAAATAATAATGTAATCTATACAGCTTATATAGATTAGGAAAAAGCGTATGGCTAAATGAGGTGTTCAAATGGCAGAACAAAGCTTTAAAGCCACCATCAAATATACTAAATTTAACAAAATTTGGATAGAAGATTAAAATTGAGAGGAAAATTAAATATAATCTATCGCATTTATTTTATATGAACGACATAAAATTCCATTCAAATAATTGAATTGGTATAGCAACTCACCGAGAGTTGCAGAAATGTTTAATGACATGAAAATGAAGTTCGGATAAATGAAGAACAGTGACAATAAAAAAAAAAAGAAAAAATAGTACAAGAAACAGAGTTATACACTACAGAGAGGATGAATAAAAACGAAATTGAAAAAAAAAAAAAAAAAAAAATTATGTAAGTATTTAGGAATCGACCAAAATAAGCGTATTAAGCACTCGAGGATCAAAGAAGACGACTTTGAATATTACACAGACCGGTTCAAGAGTATAGACACAGCTAAAAAGTAAATTTTATACAAGCTATAAATACATATGCTACACTAGTGTTAACGTATATTTGGAACAGTGAAATGGTCAACAACTGATATTAAGAATATAAATATAAAGTTATTATAAATGTTTTCCTTCTGTAAACCGCATTATATATCATAAATGTAAATAATTGAAAATAATTGTTAATATGCGGTTACTAATGTTGCACTTTTTATATTACTCGAACGACATTCACAATTCACAAAAAATATATAACACTATTTATATTGTAATAAATTTAAAATTGTTCAAAACACATTAAAACGAATGGCTAATATATATATATATATATATATATATATATATATATATATATATATATATATATATATATAACACAATAAATACAATGAAATAGTCCGACCAGTTTCGTCATTTGTGCGACATATTCGTAGACTGAGGGCTGATATGTTTAGGAAACCTAAGAATAAGCCAAACAGAAAAATTGAGACAGTATTTTTTCAAAAAAATCGAATAATTAATGTTTCGCAAAATAATAATAAAATTAAAGATATCACGGTACTGAATTTAAATAATGAACGGGCTGAAATATGTCAAATAAACTCGATAGATCAATGGAAATCTAAAACACTGCACGGAAAACGTATAAAAGAGTTGTCAGAGAAATACATAAACAGAAAGGCCTCAAATAGGTGGCTATAGGAAGGAGAACTGTTTGCAGAAACAGGTTTCCTAATGACCATACAGGATCAGGTATTAAGAACGAACAATTATAAAAAATATATAATTAACGATGCAAATCTGATATTTCGTTAGCTCGATCTCGAGCGTCGAGACTACCCTATCTGTACAATCTAGCTGTACAGAATAGGTAGCGTTCTTGGCAATTGCTACATTCAAAACGCTGGTGTACACGCAAGATTACACCTGTAACTGATATTGTAGATGTTTGATTATCGATATATGCAGAAAACCGTGCGTGTCTGCTGTGCACTAACTAGCGCGCATATGATGTGGTGTACGTGATGGGCGCCACTGCCTTCCACGCGAATTACCGAATATTTAATTTAGATTTTCGTAATGGGATCGAACTACCAACTTCTGTAACGGAAGTCAGGCGTCTCTAGCAACTAGGCTATCGCAACAACTTGCAAAAGCAGTGAATAAATGCAGAAGATGTGTTAAGGAAGGTAAAACAATACATCTATTGTGGGAATGCGCAAAAAATGGCGCAAGAATTTTAATGAAAAAAGACATGATGATGTAGCTAGGATTATACGGCGGGAGCTAGCCGTTAGGCATGATTTAACTGGAAAGCCGAAAAAAATATTTGAAAATAAAGAAAGTAAACTGTACTGGAATAGAAAAATATTAACAAATAAGACAATAAAATATAATAAGCCAGATATATTATTAATAGATATATGTAATAAATGCAAACCAGGCCTAATTATATCCGTACCAAGTAGTGAAAACGTAAATAACACGTGTGAAAAGAAAATTAAAAAAATACGAGGAATTAAAGCAAGAAGTAAAGCAAATGCGGAAACCAGCGGAAATAAAATTAGTCCTGTATATAGCGGGAAATACTGATATAGTACCCAAGAAGCTGATTAAAAGTACAATTGATCTCCAGTTAGCGCCTAGTTGAGAATATACAGAAAGCAAACATGTTAAATATCGTGACACGCGTGTGAATCAAATGATATGAAAACTGATAATGCTTACTAAAGTATAGTCGCATTACCAATAAGGGTGCCAGTTAAAAAGCTGTGATTAAAAATAATAATTATAAAAATAGTGGTAACTATAATGATAATAACAGTAATAAAGATGGTAGTAAGAGCTGATCATCCAGGACACTGTATTGTATAATATATGTAGAGAACAACTTCACTGATAAAAACAAAAATCACTCGCTGGATCTTACGAAATTAATGTGAATTTTGTTTCTGTGCTGAATTCTAATAAATTAGTTCAAGAACGATACAAATATTAACTAAAAATCAATAATGTACGAACGGTTTTGACTTATAATCTTCGGAATTGGATACCGTAAATCGCAATTAAAATTCTCTTGAAAACAATAATTTCAAGATAATCGATTACCCCGAGCAGCAAAAACCTCAAAAAAACCGTCAACAATATATAGTATGGAATTTAAAACGACCTCAAAAATCAATTAAATTCACAACTTATCAACACATAATCCTTTAAAAGAGTGAAATTCAAAATATAAAACAAAACGCAGAAGCTCTTTTATAAAATCAAAAAATTACGGTTAAACAATTATTTAACCCGCCCCGCCCCCTTTGAACTGAAAACAGCAGAAAAAGGGATGTTCACGTAAGCAAAAGACCGAGTAAAAAAGTTGAGGAAAGCAAAATGTATCTTAAACATATGCATAAAGGATCGCTTTGTATGAAAACTATAGCCGAGCCTACAACTTTATATTTCGACACTCGTGGCGCCGAAAGCTCGAAAGTTGCGAAAATTTTTTTTTTTTTTTCTAGACATGTAATATATCGGTAAAAAGATAGCTATTTGTCGTGAACGAACCCGTATTTCTTTTCTTTAACGAAACTTTCGAAATTGGCGAAAAGTTCAAAAAAGCGCAAAAAATGACGCGTCTCCGCCCCTCCGCAGCGCGAAAAACCAGATTTCTTCGTTTTGAATTTAGTATTATGTGAACATAAATATTACACAGTTATCTTTAATTTAACATACGGAATCCTCAATGCATGAAACATCGTGCTTGACTGGACGTGTTTTTCAAATTAAGATAAATGCGCACTGCTACAAATGTTCATACCTTTTATACATACAATGGTGTGGTCGCTGCTACTAGTTATATTTTATACAATTGTACAATGCAATGGTAATGGGTTTTATAATATTCGTGTTGGTGCCTCTAAAATCATTTAATTTCACTAAAAACTCGTCCATTATTTATCCCACATTTATGGTTAAACGTACTCCTCCTGAGTAGATTTTCACCCTCCTAAATCGGATTTATTTTGAAAATACAACTGCTCCTCTTCTTTATCTCTGTAGCCTTCCTGACGGCGAATTAGCCTCGACTTTTCTTCTTTACTGCGCTACTACCTGCCTGTAAAATGTTTTGTCTTTGTACTCCCCTAATCCTTTTTCGTTCATAATTATCTATTCTATTGCCTTTCTAGTTCTCGTCTTTTTATTATTTTCTCGCTCCGTATAATCTATCATGCCTGCCGCATTCACTTTTTTGCAATGGAACTGTCACGGCTTAAGAGTCAACAAAAATTCATTAAAGGGCCTGTTGGATACTAATAATATTAGTGTCGCTTTTATTTCAGAAACATGGTTACGATTGGGTATGAACCTCAAATTTAGGGAATATAAGCTGATTTGTGGTGTCCTTTTTTTCCCCTCTTAGGCTCGTCAACCAAGGACCTTCACCCAGAAACAAATAGAAAGGAAAGAAGCTAATTATATTTTAATCCGACCAGAAATCTTTGATAAAAAGGAACAAATAACAGGAATAACTAGTGGGGAAGGAAAAGACAGGATATAAGAAGCACAAAAAGTAGTAGGAAGCCCAAGATGTCGAGGATGGCTATGGCGGAACTGCAATCCTCGTAATGAATAACATTCTCTTTCATTCGCAGGAGGTAATTTTTTCTGTTCAATATTCATCCACTTATTGCTTACATTTCCTTTTTTTTTTTTTTTGTTTTTCGTTTAAATAATTTGCACTAGCCCGCCAGTGGGTTCCCAACATAATTATATTATTTATTTGTTTAAAATAACATCAACTTATGTACTACTTTATGTTACAATATAGAAATTGTTAGCTTATATCTTACTATATTACAAAATCCACACTCTCATTATTTATCATATATGTTACAATTATACCACCATCTGAAATGTTACTTCTTATTATAATGTCTTAAATATTAACTTATATATACAATGATACAATATCATTTTTATAAAACTAACACTCTCTCATTAGCAGCTTAAAGCTGGAGATCTTAGCGAGTCTCATATCAATGTTATCAATATATATGTGGTTATTACTATTATAACGATACAATTTTTTTTTTTTTTTTTTTTATATTTATTTATTATTATTATTATTATTATTACTTTTATATTTCTATTGCTCTTTACACCATGCTATCAACCAAATTCTAACCTTGTTTTTCCATCTCTCTAGATTTTTTTCATTTCGAATTTCTTTTGGTATGTTCCCCATTAATTTAATTAATACCTCTTCCTCTACTCCTTTCTTCCTTCACTTATATTTCCCTTCCCCCTACGTCTTTATGGCCCTTACATCCTGGCGATGCTATTATATACGATACTAATTACGTCTTGTTTCAATGCCCATTTCTTATTCTCGAACGCTCGCTTTAATTATAATTCGACGTTTCACTACTTATAGTGCTCCCTCCATTTTTTCACTTTCTCTTCCTTTATGGAATAGTAAAATTCCTACTCGTTCGATCTACACTTTCTGCCGATGTGCCCAGAAAATAAAATATACCCTTCCTTTTTTCCCATCAGCAGTTTTTCTACTTATCTATTTAGCTAAATCACTAAATCAAAAGCAAAATTAGTTTTATTTGTAATAATTAATTATTATCTTGGTAATGACGGTAGTTCGTCGAAACTAGTCGATGTCTTTTTAATATTTTGTAATAATTTTAATATTTTTTGTGTATTTTTTATATGATAATTTTATTATATATGTTCGGTATAATGAATTGATTACTTTTTTAGATATATATATATATATATATATATATATATATAGTGTTCAAAGTGTTGAATTTATCTTTATATAAATCCGTCCTCTCGATTCTGCTACTAAGACTTTCCGCATCTTAGCCGCCTTCCTACTCTGTCTGTCGTTTTCGTCTTGATCATAGTTTTGTTTTGTTTTAAGCTTCTTCACCATCTTGCCCTTCCGCCATCCGGATGAATCAGATTTAATTCTTGATGCCGACCATATTTTTTTTCAAATTTTCTTTTGATTCGATTATAAGCGTTTTCCCTTTTATTCTTAATTTTTAAACCTCAGTTTTCTTGCTTTTCACTATGCTCTTTCTGTTCTTTTGCTAACTAATCCGTCTATTGTTCCTATAATTTCTTTTCTCATCTTCCCGATAGTAGCACAAACTAGAATTTCCTTTCAGTTCCTATGATGTTGGGTAAAGCTCTCTGATAACGAGCCCTTCTGAGCCTAAAAAAATGTATGTGTGAACAGACAATTAGAGAGAAATAGAATAATCGAAACATTTACTAATGACCCATTTACAGTACTCGTAGAAGTAAGCCAAAAAAAAAAAAAAAAAAGTAAGCATTTGAATTTGCTTACGAGTTGCTGATTGAATTACTTTCTCTCGTAAATTCAAACTGTTGTGGTTTTAGTTGATTTATCGCTAACAATGGAAATCGGTCGAAGAGGATACTCATGAAAGCAACGATTATCCAACTCCGTCGAAACAATAAGGAAATAGAGAAGAAAAAAAAATTGTGTGATAAAGGATGAAGAAGTCATCGAAATAATAATAGAAAAAAAAAAAACAAAAACAAAAACAAAAAGATAAGTAGGAAAAAGTAAATTTATTCATAAAAATCAAATTTTAGTTTAATTTAAAGTAATTTCTCCCTTTCGTGAACAACGCTAATTATACACATATAAAATAGTTATATAAAAAAAATAATAATAATAATAAATAATTTTTTTTTTTTTTTTTTTAAACAGCCCCTTAAGGGAACTGTATGGTTATTACAATCTTAGAACTATTTCTAAATAAGTAACATTTATAACTAAAAGTAAATTAACATGTTGCAAAGGAATAAATCAGTATCTATTCTTTGCTATTTATATACACATACATACAATAAAACGATAAAAATTTACAACACAACTAGATCGTTCGGTTTAAATCGTTTAAGCCGTCTTGCATCTTCTGTAGTAAGCAAAAGGTCCAGTGCTTCCGGGTTCGGATGGGTATGGAGTCTTTCTTCGTGACGATGGGCAAAGTCTTTAATGACTTCGTCCACCCATTTGATCCTTAAATCGGTATGTAGAGATTCGTTCCGTTGGAACCATCGAGCATTGGTTATCATACGGAGGAATTTATTTTGGGCTACTTGAATAATATTTCTATTTGATGTTTTGGTACATCCCCATATCTGTACCCCATAAGTCCAAATCGGTCTTATGATGGTTTCATAAATGAGACGTTTGTTTTCAAGTTTCATTTTGGAATGTCGTCCGACAAGCCAATACATTTCACGTGTTTTTTCTCGAATCTGCTGAGCTTTTAACAAAACGTGAGTTTTCCAAGTCAGTTTCGCATCTAGATGCACACCCAAGTATTTTGCTGAATCGGAGCTTGGCACTTGTTGTCTATTTATGAACACTACATGACGCGGATCTCGTTTACGAAGGACGAAAGTGGTGTGGATAGATTTTTGCTCATTGAGCTTGATTTTCCAATTTTCTGTCCAGTTTGATACACGGTCTAAAGCATACTGAAGGTTTTTAGTTGCTTCCGTTTGTGAGCTGCTTACTGACAGTATTGCTGTGTCATCAGCGAACATTGCAATCGCAGTATTTGGTGTTGTTGGTATGTCTATTGTATACAGAAGATACAGAATAGGCCCGAGGACGCTACCCTGTGGTACGCCTGCCTATAATGGATGGAAGGATGATCTCGCATCTCCATAAGCTACACGGAATTGTCTGTCTGAGAGGTATGATTTCAGTAGACGACACCAATTAACAGGTAGTCTGGTGCTTAACTTGTGTAGAAGTCCTTGATGCCACACTCGGTCAAATGCTTGTTCAATATCCAGAAAGACCGCCGAGCAAAATTTTTTTTCTTCGAACGCTCTTTCTATTATTGAGGTTACTCGATGTATCTGGTCAACAGTAGAATGTTGACTGCGAAAACCAAATTGATAGTCTGGTAGACGTATTAGTGTCTTGAGTCGCCTAAGTAACAACTTTTCAAATAGTTTAGATATTGCTGGTAATAACGATATCGGCCGGTAGGAGGAGATAACTTCTGCTGGCTTTCCTTGTTTTTGGAGCATAACAATCTGAGCCATTTTAAAACTTTCAGGTACATGTTCCAAGCGTAAACAAGCGTTAAATATGTACGTTAGTAGTACTATTCCTTTTTTCGATAATTCTTTTAATACACCAGGTGCTATTTCATCTACTCCTGGCGATTTTTTTGGATTAATGTTGTCTACTTCTTTTGCTACTTCAAGTGGAGTAATAGGTTTAATTATTTGTTTATCTATTTCTATGGTACTTAGCTCAATTTTTGATTGAATGTTGTGTGGCTGGAATATTCGTGACAAATGTCTAGCAAATAAATCAGCTTTTTCCTCATCACGTCGTAACCAATTTCCAGTTTCGTCTTTTATGGGTGGTATTCTCACTACTGGTCGTTTGAAGCGTCGAGTCGCTTTCCATAGGGAGTAGTTTTTGTCCTCGGTTAGACTTAATTCTTCCAAGTAGTTGGCAACACTCTTTTGTTTTATTTCAGAGATCAGTCTATTCAATTTATTGCTTATTCGATTGAACGTATTTTTGTCTTCTGGTCTTCGGGTATTATGCCAGATACGTCTTTCTTCTCTCTTTAACCAGTTGCCTGACTTCGAAAGGATAACAGTTTTCACGAGTTATTTTGCTGTTTATAAGAACTGGTGTTGCGTTCCTTGCAGCTTCTCGAATTGTTTCTATGAAGTACTGACTTTATAGGTTCAACTCTTGTGTTGTTTTTAGTTTCATTCTTAAATCGATTCTGTGATCAAGTTCATCTCTGAATCTGTCCCAGTCTGTATATTTATTTGTAAAGTTTAGACATTTTTGTTCTCGTATAACAGTATTACTAAGGGTAAGAAATATAGGAATATGGTCCGAAGTCAAATCATTGTAGCTCTTTACTTCCACATAGTTGCATGAGATTCCTTTTAATATAAAGAAATCTAATAAGTCTGGTGTCTTGTTGCGATCAGTTGGCCAATAGGTTGGTTCTCCTGCGGACAGATATTTGCAACCTGAGATATTACATGCTTCAAGTAGAGTTTTTCCTCTTGTATTATTTATGCGGGATCCCCATACCACATGTTTGGCATTGAAATCGCCACCTATAATGAATTTGTTGCCTAACTGTGTAAACACCGTTAGGCAGTCTTCTTTGGTTATTTTAAGTCCTCTTTTACTTGGCGGATAGTACGCTGCGGCTAAATTAATTTTGCTGTTATTATATTGAACAGTAATGACGGTTATCTGCATATTGTTCTTTTGTATTTCTATGTTTTGAAAATGTTTAATATCATTTTTAACAATTACTGCTGTGCCACACCATCCTCCGCCATCAGGGGGAGGCGTGTGGTATACTGTGTAATTGTTAATTTTCAGATTGGTGCCTAACTTGAGATGTGCTTCCGAAATCAAAGCTACGTCTATGTTTTTGTAATTTAGTAGGTGTTCGAACTCGCGTTTTCTCCTCGCGAGACCATCAGCATTCCAAGTAATTATACGAAGTGATGACTCAGTCATTTTTACTGTTCTTTGACTTAGTTTTCTGAGGATGGTTTGGTGTATTTTCTAGCCTAGAAATTCGTTCCTCCAGCTTCTGTAAATATTTAAAAATATCACCGAGGGTTGGTTCCTTCTTTTCAAAAGGTTCAAGTTGTTGTTGAACATTTCGTTTAGCTGGTGTAACAGGTTGACTTGCAGTTACTTGCGCCGTTGTAATTGACTTCTGTTGCACTCGTTGGGTCGCTGTCATTTTTGGCTTGGTTGCTGTAGCGCTTTTGTCTTTATAAACAGGACAACCTTTCCAATTTGCAGTGTGGTCTCCGTTACAATTTGCACATTTCGCTTTTTCATTTTTATTTTTCTTACAGTCTTTTGTAGCGTGATTGGCGCCACATTTCACACATTTAGGATTTCGTCCGCAGTATGTTTGAGTGTGGTCAAATCGCTGACAATTTTTGCATTGCGGAAGTTCTTTTTTCTTCCGTGGTGGTTCTATTTTGACTTTAGTGTATAGTATATACGTGATTTCGTACAATTTTTTATTATTTTCTTTTGGTTCTATTTGTACATAGAAGAGGGGCAATGATATTTGATTGGTTTGTTTACTTTTAATACTGACGTCTAAGTTTTTTATAATATCAGTTTTTTTAATGATGACGTTTGCCACATTTCTAACTGTATGCCCTAAATTTTCCACTTCCTGTTTTATAGCTTCTACAATTACAGATGCTATCATGGAACACACCCTTCTGGTACAGCAATGGGAGGTGTTGCTGTACTCGTCAAAAAGAGCATTGACCATCATCTACACTTCGTTCGCCGAACAGAGGCCTACCAAGCTGTTGCAATTAAAATAAAAACGACTTTTAATGAAACAGTAACTGTCACATCGGTTTATTGCCACCCAAGGTATTACATACCGAATCAGGAACTCACGGAACTATTTCATCGCCAAGGCAGCAAATTCATTTGTGGAGGTGACTACAACGCAAAACACCCTCACTGGGGATCAAGAGTTCCAAATAAACGTGGAGCGCAACTCTTCCAGCTGAATAGAGGGCTGCGCCTCGATGTTGTTTCACCATTTACACCTACCTACTGGCCAAAGCATACCAACCGACTGCCAGATGTGCTAGACTTTTATTTCAATAAAGGATTAAATAATCTACACAACAACTGCTGTACAATCGCAGACTTGTCATCTGATCACGTACCAGTCTTACAAGTCCTAGACACAATTCCGCTACATACAAAACTAGACAGTCGATTAACAAATAAATCTACTGATTGGAACAAATTTGAGAATATAATAGATAACCAAGTGAACTTAAATGTACAACTAAAATCACAGCACGATATTGATACTGCCGTTAATTATCTAACCGATATAATACAGGATTGCGCTAGGCAATCAACACGACCTGCAAAGTCCAGTGCTAACACTAGCAGTATATTGCCCATTGAAATACGTGAGCTAATTGCCAAAAGAAGAAAAGCGCGCAAAAAATGGCAACATAATAGATACCCATCAAATTACCAAACATACCGGGAATTTTGCAGCCAACTAACGAAAACCATAGCACACTACAAAAATGAGCGTTATACTCATTACCTTTCCACCCTAACTAATGCCGATGGCTCAATCTGGAAAGCAGCGAAAGTACTAACAAAGAAATGTGTTCCATCTTATCATATTAAAAAAACAAATACAATGTGGGCCAGAACAGATGACGAAAAGGTTAATACTTTTGCCGACTATCTCGAAAATATATTTCAACCTCCTCCTATGGAAAATCCACAACACACGCAGGAAGTTACACAGTGTAACAATAACGTCATGCAGTATTGTCAAAATTACACATATATTACACCAAATCAGCTTCGTACGTGCATCAAAAGTTTGCGAAATAATAAAGCTCCGGGAGAAGATGGAATAACAAATGATATCTTGAAGCATCTACCAAAAAGAGGATCTTTACTACTTTTATATATATACAATTCTATGCTCCGGCTATCGTACTTTCCGACTAGATGGAAAAAATCGCTAACTATACTTATCCATAAACCTGGGAAGCCAGTTACAGATGTCTCATCCTATAGACCGATAAGTTTACTGGATACATTTGGAAAAGTGTTCGAAAAATTAATTCAACCACTTCTTTTTAATATGGCAAATGCCTATCTTCCAAATCATCAGTTCGGGTTCAGACCAAAGCATTCAGCTATTCATCAATGTCACAGGCTCGTTGATGCAATTGAGTCAGTCTTACAGCGTGGAATGTATTGCTCGGCAGTGTTCCTTGATGTAGCCAAAGCTTTTGATCGTGTTTGGCACGACGGTTTGCTATACAAAGCCCAGAAGATTTTCCCGATTGAAATATATCATCTGCTGAGGTCTTATTTAAGCGGTAGATCATTTCAAATAAAAATAAATGGCGTCTTGTCCAGCGAGCGTCAGATATTAGCATCGGTACCTCAAGGGAGCGTTCTTGGCCCGCTTCTTTATAACATCTATACAGCTGACCTACCGACTACAATGTTTACATTACAAGCTTCATTTGCGGATGACATTGCTATACTAGCTGCGCACGAAGATCGTCATGAAGCTTCAAGGTACATTCAACATCATTTATCGTTACTACAAAATTGGGCTCTCAACTGGAGGATCGAAATTAATGAACAAAAATCTTCACATATCACGTTCACAAATAACCAAGAAACATGTCCTCCAGTTTTTTTTTTTTTTTTTTTTTTTTTTTTTTATTTAAATAAATAAGTTGTGGGTCTCACTGGGCAAATATGCCCGTTGGGTGAGTGCCCAACACTCTTATTATCGTTTATTCTAGTAAATAAAATTACAATTGATCATTCTTACTACTTAGATCGAACGTATTAAACCAAAAAAATAAAAAAATAAAAATAAATAAAATATATCAATCAACGCAATTATATACATAAATAGCACAACAATACACCCGTACATAGGGACCGCTTACATATTACATTAATATACAGGAAAGAAAAAGAAGGGAAACTGGTAAATAGATGGTCTAAAAGAGCCCTAAAAATGCAGCAATAAAAAATAAATGGAAAGGAGGATGCAGCAAAATTCCTTAATCTTTGCACCATTCTTTCAACCACTTCCTTACTTCCCTCTTCCATACACCAATTTGTTTTTCGTTTATTATGTGACTGGGCATAGTACTCATTAATTTAATTAAAACCGAATCATCTGTATTGTCGAAGTTACTTATAACAGCTGTAAAATACCGCAGATACAATCAGTTAAATATTTGGGATTAACCTTTGACAAACGCTTAGTATGGAATCTGCATGTAATTAATACAAAGAAAAAATTGAAGTCGCTACTGAGACAATTATATCCACTAATAGGAAGAAAATCCGAACTCAGTCTGAACAATAAAATGTTATTGTATAACACCATCATAGCTCCTGTCTGGAAATACGGTTTAGAAATATATGGATCAGCCGCAAAAACGCATCTCAAAAAAATACAGTCGTTCCAGTCGAAGATACTGAGGATAATAACCAATGCGCCTTATTATGTTCGTAATACTATAATCGAGAATGATCTCAACGTTCCTTCAGTGTTGGCGATATACAAGCAGCAATATACCAAAATGCATGCGGTATTCAGCTATAATTTAAACCCATTAATATCGCGTATGAAAACTACCGGTCTTCCTGACAATCCCGTCAGACGACTAAAGAAAAAACAATGCAGAGATGCGCTTACCGCTCATTATTAATATTAAAGATAATACCAAAACGCTCAAAAAAAAAAAAAAATGGAAAACTAATCTATGACTAGCGGCTTCATCTGTTGGGATGCGCCGTTATCTAGGGCACTTAAAATAACTAATGATCACTTGCGTTGATGACCTATGAGTCGGTATGCAAAAAAAAAAAAAAAAAAAAAAAAAGCTTCTACAGGTGTAGTAGGGTGTAGTCCACGTATTACGAACTGATAAGGTTTTTCCTCTTTTAACTGGTAAGAATGAAATCCTAGCCCATGTAAGTCGTGATTTATAGTTGTCCGAATGTTATCTAGTTCTACTATTATTTTTCTGTAGCTGTTTTCATCAGGACACATTATTTTAACATCACCATTTGCAAGTGTTTGCAAAGTAATGTTTTCATTCTGACTAATAAGTATATTAGCTAAGGAAACAATATTTTTCACGTTACTTACAAATATAGGTGGAATTCTTGGTTTGTTATTTTTAACTTTATCACTATACGACTCTTTTGCTGTTGCGTCACTTACTCCATTCTTGGCGGAAATAGGTGGTGATCTGCTTGGCTTAAAGTCGTTTTTGTTCGACGTTGTATAATTTTCTTTGACCTGCACTTCGCTATTTCCACTGGCAGACTGCGATGATGACAAAAGTAGCTTATCTATTTGCTCCTGTAACTTCCTGATGTGTTTTTTTAATTCTTGATTTTCCAGTAATAATTTATCGACCGGCAGGTTACGATCCTGATCAGTTTGGTCGGGTGATGATTTACGTGTTTGTTTTATTTTAATGCAATTATTATTCACTGCATTATCCGGCTTTTTTGTTCGTTTCCTTTTGTTCATTTTAAATGTACGATAGTTTTGTGATTCACAAGTGGTCACACTGCCGGAGAAACGAACGTAGCCGTCTCATACGCGGATGAGAATCGTAACGTACACGAAACTTAATAATAATAATAAAACGATGAGGGGGATGTTAGTTGAAACAAAAATGAAAATGAGAGTGATAACAACTGACCATCGAGCGAAGTGTCGAAATGTGATATTTAACAGAGAGATGTAGCGGACGATTTCGGCGATCGCCTTTTGCCTCACGAAGCAATAAAATACGAGTAGTATAAACAGGGTGAGACCGATTAACACATGTTTAGAATGAAACCCGCGTAAAACAAAAAATATGAACGCGACTGAACGACGATTGTGTCTCTCGGTAGAGGACCGAGAAGTGTATAAAAAAAAAGAATATATATATATATATATATATATATATAATAATATAAAGTTTTATTTTGTATATAAATCAGTATGTGATCGATTTCAGCCACAAACCCAACAACGAATATTACCATTATAAAGTACTGAACATTATCGTTTATAGTGTTAATTTGTAATCCATACTTTTCGCTGCTCAGTCGAGCTCGAAAATGTAGTAGTCCACACCGGGATAGGTCTGGTCAGTTTTTTTCTCCTAATTATTCTATGCTGGCATTCGTGGGTGATGCTAACACATTTACGGCTCCATGTTTGCTTGACATATTTTTATATTTCCTAAGGAGTAATATTAATTTTAATTGAATAACTCGGATAGATGGGGTAGCGGACAGATCTTACCCAAGTGTGTTCACTTATTCTTATTGTAATAATAAGAATAAACAACCCTGTTAAGTTTTGTTCTTATATTAACTTAATAACGGCCAAATAGTTTCTTGCCAGGTCAAAAAGAAAAAAAAAGAAAAAAAGTATAAAGAAACAACCATTTAATACAATTAGAGAAAGGGTTAGTTACATGTCTTGTAATACAAAAAGAAATAACCGTCGTCTATATATAGTAGTTTTTGGATTATTCCAGTCGATAAACAAACATTTTCTTTTCAAAATATTATTATAAATAAAAGTGTAAAAAAAGTGAATTTTTATTTAACTTTTCCGTCGTAACGAACAACTGTTTACAAATATTGTGACCTTGCTAATCTCAGACGCGGTTTATCGCTTTTATAAAAATTGAACCAGACAAAAAAGAATTAAATACGCGTTTTTTTTTTGTTTTTTGCTTTTTGTTGTTCTATAGCGTAAAATTTTAAAATTTATAACCGCGATGATGAAAATATTGTAAACACAAAACTTGAGCGAAGGACGAACTAAAATAAAAACTGATTAAAAAGGGCAAGATGAGTTCGAAAAATAAGAAGAGCGCTCATTAATTAAAAATAAGCAAGCTACAAAGTGGTATCGCCTTTATGAAATACTCCTCATAATAACGCCGCATTAATAAGCTGCAAATTTAAAATTGCATATAGGTATATAAAATATTCATTCGGTTTGCATCTCCAGAACATTGACTTCCTTACTGCAGCCTTTTACTAATGTTCCTATTCCTTCGCGCCGGGTTAGCGTCAATAGTTGAGAAGCCCCAAAAAAGGAAAAAAAAGTATACTCTTACATCGAGTCTATCGTTTTTATCCGCTCACTATTTGCATAAATCTATTAATTATTGCGGGTAAAACAAATTTAAAAATCTAGATTTGACTATTACAGCGATAGCAAAGAAAACTTTTTAATTTTCTCATTCTCTTAAGTAGTACTAATGTTATCCGAAATGCGTATTCTAATTAAAATATTATTCACTGCAATTCCAATGTATAAAGAATCATATGGACCAAAAACTAATTATTCATCACAGTGTAGTCCACTAGGACTAAAGCTGATAAAGGTACCATCCATACGATTTCTTAGAACGTTCATTGAAGAAAAAGAAAAAATGTCACAAGAAGGAAATAAAATTAAAGTTTCTGTCCAAAAGCTGATGATTTCAAATAATAATAATTTAGATTCTAATTTACTCACAAAATAGGCGATGAAAATCAGTTTGAAAATTTCCATGTAAAATTGACCAATTGTCTAAAATAACGTATTTCCCTTATATTTTTATTCTACAAAATTAGTGTAAAAACTGATGTGTTTTTTTTTCTAATCTGAAATTATTATCCATTTCATTTAATATAAAATCTTCTTTCTTTTATACACTGAATATTTATTTTAAACGTACATATATAATGAAACGGATGGAAATATTTACGGTGTCAGTGAAATCAATTCTTTAATTTTCTTATACCTATTCGGGGAAACAGTGAAATACTTTCGTTGCGATTCTTGCTCCGGATATCACTCAAGGTACACTCATCTCCTGATTCGCTAGTTTACTTCGCACAAACGGATTACTGATTTATTGTTAGATATAATAAGGACTTCCTACGAAACTAGGGAAGAACCAATAAAAAGGACGGCACGCAGGGTAGCAGTAGACTCGGCATAGACAACTGAGCAGAAGGAAGGAAGTTTGAGGTTTCTGAATAGTTTAAGGAAGAACAAAAGAAGACAAAACCAAGGCCATTGGGCCCTCTGGAGCCATCAGTAAAGATCGCAAGGTGATTAGGGAAAAGAGAGCCAAAGGTACTTTAAAAATTTCTGATTTGAAAACATGATGAAAGATAGGTTTGGTAGGACAAGTTAAGCTAGGCAATTAATAAGATGTAGGAGGGTAGAAAAACTGAAAGAAAAGTATGGCGGCTTATCGTATGAATAAATATATGGAGAAAACTGAGAGAGGCGACTGGAAATCAGAGATAATATTGGAGTTTTGTTGATGGCAAATCTCCAGTTACGGTGGATAGAAGAATACGAATTAACAAGGGAGGATGAAGAAATAGGTAGACGTTTGATTGAAAAAGCAGTAACCTAGATAAGACCTTCCAACGAAAAAAGGCGGGATGAATAATTCAGGATGTAAAGCGGGGATAGGAGTAGACTTCCTAGCTCCTAACCAGGCGCGAAGATAAACATTCTGGGAACAGTCGAGTTTGGACAGCAAGTGGAGGAATTTCCGTAGATCATAAACAACAATAATCAGGATTTGTAGAGCATTAGTAGAATGCATGGATCTCTACCCCAATTAGTATGGGAGAGAGACTTTATTAGGTTGAGCCTTTTGAGGGATAATGGGTAAAGATGGTTGATGTGATTATGGAACGAAAGACGACTGTCCAGAAAAATGCCTAAATAGCGGAAAAAGGAAGAAAGAAGGATCGCATCGTTATTTATTACGATACTAATTAGAGAGAGAGAGATCAAAAGGACGAAGAGTAAACATAACAACAGAGAATTTAATAGATGAGATTAAAAGATGGATATTTGATAAAGAATTCTCTAATGATGCTAAATAATTTTGAAGCCGGGAGCTGGCGACAGAAAAATATCTCTTTTTTTATTATTATTTCATCACAACTGACCAACTTTAGTGGCCATTTAGCGATTAATTTAATGTGATAAGGAATGTTTTGTAGAAGGGTTTGTGCTCAGTAGTACTCCCTCTGAACTTTATAATGGCTGGATAAGGTCTAAAGGCTTATTTCGCCACAGACTGCGTATTTCACCGAAGGTATCCAACAAGTTGGGGTAGCAAGTGGATTTATATGAATACTAAGTCGGGCGACATGTTTATTTGCTTGTTTTTTGATTTCATCCTCCACAAACATGCCGTTTAAGTCGTTATGCAAGGTATAATTTGAGACATACAAGAGGACCGCAGTAAAGGTTCTCAGTACCCTATTTTGATATCGCTGTATTTTCTGTTAGTTGGATGTTTTTGCGCAGCCCCACACAGCTGTATACCGTGATCGGGTTTAGTGATATTGTCTAACGACAAGCCCAATCTCGTAGTTAGCAGCCACGACATGGTTCTAGTATTAAACCTCAAATGCTCGATTTTTTTCTGAATGTGTAAGTAAAGTAAAGTGAGTTCCATACCCTTGACAGGGCGTCGGGATTGTGAAGTTAAGGTTCACAATGTACTAAGCTCAACGGCACTAATGAGAGTAGGGGGGCCAGTTCCTTTCTCTCGGCCGCCTTTACTTTCCCAGATTTCTCTGGTACCCAATGTGCATGCCTAAATATTTTACGTTATTGGCATTTGCTATTACGACGTTATTTATTTTGATTGGCAGGAGCTCAATTTTTCGATTTGTGAATGAAATATACGTCGACTTACTTTCATTGACTACTATGCGCCATCGTTTTAGGCAAGTCTTCACATGCCCAAGTGACTCCTGCAGTTTTTCTGTGACTCTGTTTTCACACTTGTCCACGGCCAAGATGACTGCATCATCCGCGTACAAAACTACTTCTGTATTATAAAGCATCGAAAAGTCGGCCCTGTAGATTAAGAATAATATTGAACCCAGAACGCTCCCTTGCGAGAATCCGGCCCTTACCGGAAAAATATCTGAGTATTCATCGGCTACTTTAACTCGAAAATATCTTTCTTGTATATATATACGATTTAAATAGTAAATAGAAGAAGCGGGGAGGCAGAAGTTTAATTTTATACAATAATCCTTGATGCCATACCCTATCGAAATCCTGCTGTATACACCCAGAAACGCGGCCGTACAGAAATATAGCGATGGAAAGAGTAGATGAGGATATCATCGCCGTAAAAACAGAAAGGAGAACTCGGAGGCATGGAGGCAATATTGATGAAGCAGATGTTAAACAGAGTTGAGCTAACGTAAGAGTCTTATGGTAATCCACGAAAAAAAAAGATTACTAATGAGGGAGAAAAAGTGGGCCAGTATATTAGAAGAATGCATTATATCAAACAAAATAAGGGGTGGGCAAAAGCCGCAGTGATGTCAACAAAAGGAACAACAAGAAATTCTTTACGGATAGGTGAGAACGGTTTATAAAGTAAAGGTTTGGTGTAAGGAAAATAAAACGGTGAAAAAAGAATAAGAAACAAATGATTGTAGTGATAAAAGAAACGAGACCTTCAAAGATATTTCGGTAAAAAAAAGTGAAAATTCATAGCTGCAAGAAACAGTTTTATAAGACGAACGTAATATCGAATTACTGTGTAATAAAAATGAAATATTTAAATAAGCACTAGCAAGCGAAGCCATCGTGTCAATAGCAAATAAAAAAAAAGGTAAATAAAATACATATTACATAAATACGGAGGAGATAATGCGATGATAAACTAGTAAATGCATAGAGAGAAAAGGATGGATACGATTAAAAAAAGAGACGCAGAAAAATAAAAGAATAAAGAAAGAAATAGATTTAAAAAAAAAATACCGCCTTCAAGATTTACTCTTAAAAGTTTAATATAAAAACGCGCTAAAAAGTAAAAAATAATGATTTTTAATAAAAGATGATATATTTTATGGTAAATATACTTCTTAAATAGAAATTCGATAATTCTTAAACAAAATTAATTCTTATTAGAATTGGCAGTAAAAATTAATTGTAACAATAATTGGAAACAATTTAATGAATACAATCATTCTGCGTTATGTAATGGAAACGTGAGTAATATTTAATGCGGATTCTTAATTACTGCAATTTAAGTACCGCGACTCCAATAAGTATTAATGTTGTTTAAGCGTAACAAAACCGTTTATAAATTATATTACTCTGAAATAGGAATATATTACTTATTATTAAGTATAACTAATTTTTACTTTTTAGTACATTTTAATTAAATTTTTAGATCAAGTCTTAAAATTAAAAAAAAAAAGTGATTTCACATTTTTAATGTAATTGTTTTTGAACGATAATAAGGATAGTCAAACCTAAAATACTACATAATACCGAATATTGGTTCAGGAGAGTAATGTTCAAATCCTATCAGTGATGATGAGCTTATAAATTGCGTTTTGTGGGTTTCAAATTCATTGACTTTATTCGAATTAGCATTTTTGTATGAACTATCGTTTATAATACTTTTAAGTCACCGGTGTCCAAAATTGTTAGAGAAACGAAGAAAAGTTATTATATGTATTTCTCAAAATCCAAAAAAGCTAGTAGCACCATAAGCTTCATTGAAATTAACAACTTTTATTTAAATATGGAAAAAAATTTGATTGTAATATATACATAACATACGACATTAAAAAGAGACGGAAAAAAACGAAAAGCGCGACACAGTGATTACGGTGAATGGAGCGACCTACAACATCTGGTTAAATATATTTTATGGTACGTAACCTTCAAGTCTCAGATCAAATAGGTCTGTAAACTTTATGAAATCGGTCGGCCGTTATCATCTTATCAGTTTCCACGAATTAAAGCTCGAAATAAAAAAATTTCAAATTCATTCGAATTTTCGAAGATTTTATGCAAATCTAAACACCTAAATACCTAAACACCTAAACACCTAAATACCTAAACACCTAAACACCTAAATACCTAAACACCTAAATACCTAAACACCTAAATACCTAAACACCTAAACACCTAAATACCTAAACACCTATACACCTAACCATCTATATACCTAAACATCTGAACTCCCAAACTCCGATACACCCATAAACAGCTGAACACTAAACACCTATATAACCATCTGAACAACTAAGCATCTGACAATTTTAAATTTTAATCGTATTATTCAATTTGCGATTAGTGGCATCGATTCGTAGCGGCTGCCGACGTTTTTGTACACGTAATTGCAAATAAAGAGACGGGGTGTGTTTAGCGTTGCCGATTTAACATTCGAACGGCGCGCTGCGGAATGACAAACATTTAAAAATATACACAAGAAAACCGTTTTCTATTCTGCTTCTTCCTTTTCGCTCCTTTTTTCGCTCTTAATTGTTGTTATAGAGCTAAACAAAAGGAAAGCGCGTTAAAATGCCGCGAAAGGAACACGGCCAATCACGTTACGATATCAGCACGTGCGTGCGTTCGGGTTCGCGTGTGAACGGCGGTAATAAAATTTAAAGAAAATTGCAAAAGTTCACGCGATGTAAACATGCGCAAATGGCGCGTTTTTAAGAAACCAAAGCATCGATTACTGCTGAATAAGCAGAGACTCGGAACTGCCAATGCCGGCCCCTTTCGACACTGTCCGTCCATCAGTCTGTCCTTCCGTTTGGCGAATTCTGAAGCAGCAATGACTTGGGCAAACGTTTCGATGTGCATATCGCGAAGCGCAGAAAGGAGAAACGCAGCCAGAACTAGTACGTTCTCTGTGTTCGCACAATGCCGGTCCCTCGCTTCGAGTGTTTAAGATCGATAGATTGTAGATTTCGGCGCGGCTGCAAGGGCCAATGGAGGAAATTTGGATGTCAGAACCGCTCTCTCTGTGCTCCACTAGTTCCGGCGAAATTGCCAAAATATTTTTCCAAGAGGAATTGGGGCACACCGTCTGCGTGACCTACTACTCTATCGTTGGCCCACTGAATTTAGTGAATTCTCCAATCGGGCTGATTTATAAAGTGAAGAAAAACGTGCCAAAAGGAATATACTACGCGACGAAAAGGAATGGAAAAATGTTTACGTGCGGCAACAAGGTCCCGGGGCGCTTTTAAAAACTTAAAACTGCATGTGCTTGAAATTAGAAGATTCGAAAGTGTATAAGAACTGATAAAACAAGCGTAATTATTTTCGGGATTTTTTCGTTTCTTCGTTTTTTTTTTTAATGAGGTTAAATTTTGCAATTTTTAAAGTTGCTCAATTTATAAAAAAGGATATATTAAAGAAATAAAGAAGTCGATTAAAATGAAAAGGGAAAATAGTTTAAATTTCTTTCTCACGCAATACTAAGAGCTAAATTTCAGATTAATAATTTTTCGCAAACGATGTCCGGATGTGAATTTCCTAAAAATTGAATGTTTTTTTACCGAATAAAAAAAAATATATATAAACATATACCTACATAATACATATAAATATATGTATATATATGTATCGGGTATCCCAAATATAAAATCTGGAATGCCAAGTAAAATGAAAAATTCGAGGTCTCGTATTAGTAAATTGACTGTGCCACATGGACTAGAAATATTTTCGAGCTCCGCTCCCCACCGGAAGTGACCCATTGAAACCGGAAGTTAGTTTTTTCAATGAAATGAGAATTTTTTTTTTTTTGCGGATTCCGACGTTACCCTGAAAAATAAGAAACTTTTGTTTGAAACATTTTTTTCTGAAACTCTCATTTTCAACTCTAAAATATCTTCCGAAATCTTATTTCTGCAAAACATGCATGAAATGAATATTATCCAGACAAACAACAATGTACACGTATTTAAACATTTAAATAAACTGATTTCATTTAACATAGCAAATGTTCATACTGAGCTCCATGTTGCACACTGCAAGCTCGTACTCCTGTTCGAAACGAATCAACGGCTCGAAGAATTTCTCCTGCTGATAAATGCTGAATAGCTTTGCATGATTCTGCGCCAGTTTGGATTTGTTTTAGACCAATAACGGAAGTGATTCTGTTTTCGGACGAAGGCATCTTTAAAGGTAATTATGACGTCAGTAATTTGAACTTTCGTTATTGGTCCGAAACGAATCCGAATTGGTTGAGAAAGGTGGATAATCAACATATCTGTAAAGTCGATGTCTGGTGTAGGATTATTAAGAATGAGATCACATTGGTCCTGCTTTTATTTTTTTATGGGAATATAAATAATAATAGATATTTAGAACTGCTACAGACAGAACTTCCAACTTTTGATGGAAAACATTTCCCTTGGTGTACGTCAATGGTTTCGGTTTCAACAAGGCGGTTGTCCAGCATGCGTTATGACTTGTCCGAACTTAGCTAAATGGAATGTTTTCTAGGAGGTGGATTGATAAATATCGCCCAGTTCATTATCCACCTCGCTCATTGGCGCACTCAAGGAGGGTGCCACGGGACCATTGCTCCCCCCAAAAAATCTTTGAAATCTTAATTTCGTTTTGTAATGTTTTGTTTTACTTCATTTTTTTTTTTTTTTTATTATTATTTTTATACTGGGTGTTTTTAATTGCTATGATTATTACACCCAGTGTCAGGTAGGTATTTTAAATGCTGGTTGTTAAGTTTAGTTTTCTAATCAGTGTAAGAATATTTTTAATTTCGTCTTAGTTGTCAGGGATGGTTGTATTATTTAAGGGGATTTTTAGTTCTAGACGGATTTGATTAATGTTAGGGCATTCGTAAAGAAGGTGTTTGACTGTGATGGGGGTGGAGTTGCAGAACTGACAAGGAGGTTCAAAAAACATACATATTTACTTTTTACTTATATTACAAGCATAATGTTATATACTTTTAGCTAAGTTTTTTAAAATAAAATTCGTATACTTACCTAATTTGTGCTTATTACAAACATAATGCTACGTTTCTATCATTATTATTTTTTTTTAAATAAAATTCGTCAGTTTTGTAATTTTTTCAAAAATAATATTCGTTAATTTTGTATTTTTTTTTTATTTTAATTTACAAACCACGGAAATAAATAGGTACTTAGTAGAAGTACCGAGTTACCACCCCCTAACTTATCTTTTAAATTCTAGCTCCGACCAAAAAAAAAATCCTGAGTGCGCCTTTGACCTCGTTCATTAGACTTAAATGCTTTAGACTATTATTTGTGAGAAAGTATAAAAAATACAGTATATACGGAGAGGCCTACAACAATAGAAAATATGATATACAGAATCATGCAAGTTATTCAGCATTTATCAGCTGAGGAAATTCTTCGAGCCGTTGATTCGTTTCAAACAACAGTTCAAGCTTGGACTGAACAACACGGAGCTCAGTTTGAACATTTGTTATGTTAAATGAAATCAGTTTATTTAAATGTTTAAATACATGTACATTATTGTTTGTTTCGATAATATTCATTTCATACATGTTTTGCAAAAATGAGATTTCAAGACATTTTATTGGAGTCGAAAATAGGAGTTCCAGTTTCAGGGTAACGTCGGAATCCGTAAAAAAAACTATCTCATTTCATTTACAAAAACTAACTTCCGGTTTCAACGGGTCACTTGCGGTGGGGGGCGAAACTCGAAAATATATCCAGTCAATGTGACACAGTCAATTTACTAATATGAAACTTCGAATTTTTCATTTCATTAGATATTCTAGATGTTATGAGGGGTGTACGGGTGGTTTGGGATACCCGATACATATAAATGGTGGGAATCCGTCATAACAACTTTGAAGGGAGAGTGAATAATCTGTTCATTTTCGATATCAAATAAAGTACTTTGATTTTTTAATGGCTTACTAAAGAATTACTCTGTTATAAAACTTTTATAAAATATTTTGCGAAAAACCTACTTTTACCCATACAAAATCATTTATTTACATTACATTACAAGCCTGACTGCATATGATTTTGTTAATAAGTTCAAAAGTACAAACAGGTATATTTTTTGTCTATACATGAAAGTACACAATCGTGAAAAAATAAAAACAAGAATCGGCAGTTCAATTTTTCCTCATTTTCAAAGAAATTTGAAATATTCGATTATTTATTATAATAAGATGAATAGTTACAGTTTTACTCTTTAGTATTCTTTAAAATGATAACTGTGCCAGAGGTTTTTATCAGTTTCGTTAAATTTACAATATGAACTTAACATGTTAATTAGCGTAATAAGCAGAATAAAGATTAACCAGTATATCTGTTCCGTTGTGCACAAATTTTGTTTTCTCATGAAAAAGGATCAAGAAATTGTTTGTTTTTTATTTTTTTGTTCAATTTTTCTGTCAGAACCTCTTGAAATTAAATTTGTGTCGTCTAGTCGTTATAAGCGATAATTATTTACCCGTATACCAAAATTTTAGTCTAAATAACCAATTTGCCGCTATAGCCGAAAGGTCAACATATATAACCTTATGAAATTTAGCTATTTCCAATAACGATGTCGTTATAACTAGTTTTCATTGTATTCAAATTTAATAAAATAATCTTGCCGTTGTGCGTTGCTGGGATAAAAACGAATAAGGGTGTAAAGAAGAAACGAAAAAAAATTATTTGTACGATTGTTATACAGATAAGAAAGTAAACGAGAATAGTATTTCTTGTATGATGATTTTAGTTTTAAATAACTTGATTAACTTAATGTGCGGGAACACAATTGGTTGGATTTTTATTTTTATTATTTATTAACACATTTTTTCTGGCATTCCACATGACATTAAATTCTCAGTTTTAATTTATTTCTAGCTACATTTCAAATGTATTACCTATGAATACGGAAAAACGTTTTTGTTTGGTTTATTTATTTTTTTTTTTTTTTGCTTTCGTCAATTAAGGACCTTTACCCAGAAACAAATGGAAAGGAAATAAGTCAGTTATATTTTGATCCGATCAGAAATTTTATCTCAAAAGATATAATTAGTGGGGAAGAAAAGGACAGGATGTAAGAAGCACAATGAGTAGAAACAGAACAGAACAGAACGTATATTTAGCTAAGTACAGTAATACAGGATTTATAAACAAAATGCGTACCAGCTCGAAAGAGACTTAACCGCATTACATTAGAGTGATAAAGTAGAATATTTACGTATTGTTAAATAAAATATAAATACTATACAAAAAAAATACAAAGGGCAAAAAAAAAAAAGTATAACGAAAAACCCAAAATAATCAAAAATTACAACCAATTGTTATCATTGAAAACATTACTTAACAGCCTAGAGATATCACTAACTAACTAAATTATGTTGAACCCGACGATGCTTATATTTAACGTACATCCGGGTTAGTTGCTCGGAATTATAATCGTCTATATTCCCGATAAGCATATTGCTATGGTAGGAACAGCCATGAAAAATTTTTTTTTGCTGTATTAATTTTAAAATCTTTTACATAAGGCAACTATAACTAATTATGCGTATTATCTATTTTAGTCCAGCAGGGAACGTTTAAAATACACCGACAACATCTATTTCGTAGTAATTTAAATTAATTAAAATCGGAGTTTGAAATCGAGCACCAAACTGGAGCTGAATAAGCCAATATTGGTCTAATAATATTTTTATAGATAATAAGCTTGTTTGCGGTGTTTAAGTAAGATCTCCGATTGATAATTGGGTACAAAGCTGCAATGGTTCTATTTGTTTTCGCTTCAGCGTATTTTAAGTGTTTCTTAAAAGATAAACTTTTATCTAGAATTACACCAAGATATCGAACATGATTAGCCCATTTAATCCTGGTGCTATTAATAATCAATTGCCTTAGAGGAATGGGATATCTACGAGTAAAAAGTATTGCTTCTGTTTTAGTTGGATTAATTTCAATTTTCCATTTTTCCAAAAATTTTAAAACCCGAAAACTATGCAACTGTAGACGATTATAAATAGTAGGCGTTCTATACGAGCTACAGTATATAGCCGTATCATCAGCATATAAAGCTAAACTCGTGTGTTGCAACTTAGGGAGATCGGACAAGTAGACTGAAAAGAGAATGAGTAGGAAGTCCAAGCTTCAGCAAATAAAAATACAAGGCAGAACGCTCTATAGAAAGAGATGAACACTGGAAGAACACATGATCGGCGTCGCAAATAACTGCATCATCCGGATGATGGAGAGGACAGTGTGGAGAAGAAATCAAGGAAAAATGAAATTTAGATAATGGCAGCAAAGAATGGCCAAAGCGCATACGAACAATGGAAACAACATCAGAACGCCGAAGGGAGGAATGCAAAAGAAACCATGAATATGCAGGAAGAGTAGGCTGAATAGACAGATGAAATGAATAATTATTAGAAAAAGAGGAAACATAGGTGTCCCGCCAAAATCGGATATGAAAGCTTTTACAGATTGATAGGAGGTTATCTAGTTTATTCTAAATAAGTACCCCCTTAATAACACCATTCAAATTATAATTTCTCTATCAAACAATAAGTCAAGGGTAAACAGCGTCAGGTTAGCCCCCGCACACCCGTGATCGAATTTCAAAAGCAAATTTAACTAAACGTTTTGTGCCGAATCGTGCTGATAATTAAAAATTTTATGCCGAATCGTGCTGATAATTAAAAGTTTTATGCCGAATCGTGCTGATAATTAAAAATTTTGTGCCTCTCTATAATATGGAGTATTGGAAAAAATTTAGGTTGGGAGGTTAATTTGACGATAGCTACTCCAAAATTTAAAGATTTTTAAAAAACGATTGCATCTACAGATAGTGATAGTCTTGTACCGAATTGTACTGGGATGAAAAAAATTTTCGGCGCCGCGTGCCATACATGAAATATTAGCAAAAATTTAGAATAAAGGCTAACTCGACCATAGCCGTCCTAAAAAAAAAAAAATTTAAATTAAAAAAAAAATGGTTGTATCCGCAGACAGTAATGGTTTTGTGCTGAATTGTGCTGATAATAAAATTGTTGTGCCCCACTATCTACCAGATGGATAATTGCTACGATTTGTCGTTTAATGCTTGAGAACACGTCTTAGCACGCTTTCACCCAATTAACTTCATTAACAATTCTCTTTATTTATTGCATGGCGCTGATGATTTAATGCCAGTTCCAAATCGTGTTTGCTTTAACTATCTAGATCTTACTTATTTGGTTTTTCAATCGAGCTCTATGCGGGCTGCGATTGGTAGTGACAACAGTAAATTTACAAAGCTATATATATATATATATATATATATATATATATATATATATATATATATATATATATATATATATTATTTTCTTTTCTATTATTTTATTATTCGCATTAATTTTATAGCCATTATTAAATTTACATTCGGTAACTAAATTTCTTTAATTCACCGGAATATTTATTTCCCCTTTAACGAAAACGGTCACACGGTGCGTAATGGAATGAACTATGTAATATTGACTTAAACGGAAGGATATAAGTACATAGAGCACAACAATTTTAAAAGCAAATTATACTTACAAATTTTAAATAAAACAAGTATAAAAATTGAATACGAATTACAAAAATAAGTATAAACTTTTCTTAGTATTCAGGGAAATAATAGTTTTATTAAAAAAAACTTTCTTTTGCTGTCCATGTATTAGTACTTAGTAAGCATGGTTCACGCGCTATGCGGTATTCCCAGATTTTATATCTGACTGGATACTCACACTGGTACATACTACATAGCAAAACAATTCATTTGGCGAATTTCGAATACGACGCTTTACTAAATATTCTCCCTTTTTTTTCCCGTTTCGTAATACTCTTTAGTTATTTTATGCAGACATGATAAAAATTTCTGACCCTATTCGTGAAGTAATTTTAGACTTCTTAAACGAATTTTGGAAAAATGAATGAATCTTTTCTACACGCTTAAACATTTTTTTTTTCTATTTTCACACTACAGCGATAGTATATTACAATTCTTAATGTTTAATCGCTGATAAAAGGTGAGTTATAATTTAGGAGAACAGATATCAAAAAATTAGTGTATTAGTGTTATTAATAATAAATGTAATTTTTGTTTAATATGTACGTTGCTACCTGCAGACCTGGATTCTATCATTTGTCATATACATCAACATTTTTTTAAATAAATAGAATTAACTTTACAGGAGAAAGTGCATTTTTTAATACATTTATTTGTTAATAATTTCGTATCCATTTTTATTTCCTCCTAAAGGAGGAAACTTCGTAATAGTAATGAAGGCACCATATTCATGCTATTACATCAAAAATCAGATAGACTATCTTTTTTATTTTTCCATTCTTCGGCCCGCCAGCCAAGGACCTACACTCAGACGAGTAGCCGTATACAAATTAAAACAAGCTAAGATATAACAAAAAATTCTAAGGCCTGTCCCAAGTATTAAACGTAACACATAACCCACATGGATTTTGGTTTAAATTTTGTAATTTCTCGTAAATTTTTGCTTTTTGTTTTAAATTAATAAGTAAATAAAATAATTTTATGAATTAAATTAAATTAGTAATTTATTCGTTAGCAATGATGTTCCAAAGTACATAGCGCATATTATATATTGCATATTATAAAAAATTTAGAAGATTAAAAAGTTACAGAAATCCTCCGTAATATTTTGTTTGCAATCTCCGGCAGCATAATCCTGTAGAAGTATTGAGAATAAAAGGCATATTACTGTTAAGATACTCTATTTATTTTCCGACACATAAAATCATAAAAATTTCATTTTTTTTTTCTTTGTTTTCATTATTCGCCCTATAGTTTAAAAATTCACATGCCAATTAAACATTAAACATAATCCGAATTAAAAGAGCTGAGAGGATATCCTCATTACTTCTGGCACAACTCTGATTTCTTTATTCGTGATTTTAATCATGCCCTCTTTTAAAGTTCGACTCTTCTTCAGATGCAAGTTCTCTCTTTATCAACAATTTCTAACTTTAGATTTTTCTACTCCTTATAACGTTTCGCAGTTACTCTTTCCTTTTCATCCCTACCGGAAATTCTCAGATTACTTCAATTCTTCTATTTGCTATGGGATAATAATTTGATGTACCCTCCTTCCTTGCTCGACTAATAACTTCCGTTAGCGTCTTAGAAACAAAACAAAAAAAAAAAAATCTCCAAGTATTCCTTAGTTTATTTTTGAACTTGCAGATGATTCACTATCCCTTATCCCTATCTTTAATTTAATTTTTTGATGCATTAATTTCTTCCACCATTAATAGTTGAAATTCACTTTGCCGGCTAAAAATTGTTCGTTTATTTGACAGAATGCTACGGAATTTTACCGCTTTAGAAAGTGAATACACTAGGGAACTGGGATCGGTGGCCGCTTCGCGGCGCAAACCTTCAGATTTTTAGTTGTTTATTTCGTGCATTTTTAAAAAGAACAGCAACTTTCACATAATAAAAAAAAAAAAGAGACTATGAATACATTAATTAAAAAAGCGAAATTTGTAGCATCCTAATATGTGTGAGAGAAATATATTATATTTAATTCTTTGTTTGAAAACGAGATAATGGCAATATTTATTTCAGTAAATTTCCATTGCGATGGTCAAATTCGTTTCCTTTTTCTTAGTATCTAAGCAGTAATTAAGTCACCGTTGATCTTCAATCATTTTATAAGTTACATTCACAAATTTTACTATTTGAGGGTTTTGTATCTTTCCGCTATTCTAATAACGAAAATGCATCAGTTTATAAAAAAAATCTACCGTCAAGTTGCCAAAAAAATGGGCTCCAGACTTTTTTTCTAATACTCGTAGATATAGAAGTAATGTTTTTTTTTTTTTTTTGTTTTTAACGTTATCGTAGTTTTGCTTTTACTTTATTTTATTTTATATATTACATATTGATTTATGGGGGGTGCATAAATAGTAAAGCCTTGGAAAGTGCTTTGGGCTTTCTTTGGTTTTCTAACTTTGCCGCCTTAGGTGCATATATTTCCAAAATCGGGCACCTAAATTTCAAAATTTTTACTCTTTCGTATTTTCGCAGCATTTTACGGACAACAATTAAGCTGACCGAGAAAAAAAATCAATCCAGCAGCTACTGTAAAACGGGCTACGAAATTTTTGAAAATTTTTTTTACCGCCTGATTTTGACTATTGTGGGTCTCATATAGTTTTCTTATTACGTCACTTAAAAAAAAAATTGATCCTCTGTCTCCCGTAAGAATGGTTATGAACTTTTTCTGAATTTTTCAGCTACAAGTATTCCCAGATTTGACCCTTAAATTTTAAAATTTTTAGATGTTTGTATGTTCCCGGCATTCTACGATACGTCGACCAAAAAAATGCTCATTCCCATAGCTGACACAATTATTGAAAAAAAATTTATAAGACTGATTTTTACATTTTTCAATATTTGGATCTTTCGATTTTCAATATGAAAATACGTTATTTAAAAAATAAAAAACTGACTCTCTAGTAGTTCCTACGGAAAGAGTTGCGGTTTTTTTTTAGTTTTCCGACTAATCGCTTTAGATGTATATTTTTCCAAATTTTGGTCATTACATTTCAAAATTTTAGACTTTTGTGTTTTTGTGGTATTCTGCGGACGATTAGAAAAAAAAAAAACATTTCCGTAACTATTGTAGAACAGTCGATAAAGCTTTTTAAACATTTTTTCTTAATATTTGATTTTTACTTTGTTAAAATTTGGGCCCTTTAATTACATAATTTTTAGGATTTCATAATTTTTCCATAATGTGATGAAGAAAGTACGTTAATAACAAAAGAAAAAAAAACAAAACAAACAAACCTTTCTAGCTGATAAAAAACGTACTGTACGACTTTTGGCTTGTAAGTTTATAAGGTCTATGTATATAAAAAAAAAAAAAAAAAAAAAAAAAAAAACAACACTTTAATTAGTCAAACAAGGGCCTTCATATTAGACAAAAAAAAAGGCAATTTAATTACGGGAAATTCTCAATAAATTTTAATCCCTTTTAAAGGTCTTACTGTTTCAATCACCACACACAACTCCATTGTTACATATTCAATCTTCTTTTCCAAAGTCCTTTTCCTCACGTCATCACGGAAACCGCATTGCATGAGATATTAACGAATTTGCAATTAGTAGGGCATCTAAACCATACAACCTCATCTTAACATTTCTAATACCGGACGTAATAACTGGTCTCAAATTCAAAACTAGCGCAGACACGACAATCGACACTACCAAATCGATTCCGACAACTAACCGACTCCCTGTAAAACTCCGGTAGCATAACTGCTTAACTTAAAGAAAGCAACGCGATAGTACGATAGCAATCCGTTAGCAAATCAATAACGATACAAATGTTCACCGAAGCGATTCAGTTTATTTCGTGATTTTAATATACTAGTTTATCATGAGCTAAATTTTTAAAGCTTTCTTAATCAGAAATTTCCCAAAACATCAGAGTAACGTGATTTTTTCGTTCAATAGCAAATTTCCCGCTCAACAGAAATACGTAAGCAACTTCTAAAGCTTAAGCACGAAAAGTGAAATATAATTCTCATGATAGCCATACGACTTTTCACTTCTAAGCGTCAATTGATATAATACATGGTTTAATTTCTGAGCTACTTCTTCATCATATCATATCGGAAGAATTAATTAGCGGACGCTCTTCCCTATATTTATATCCCAAGTGCTTTTTATTAAGCAAGGATATAAATATAGAGAAAAGCGTCCGCTAAATTATTCTTTTGGTACGATACCGCAATCAACCAATCACCGTCATACATTGGTAGAATGATGAATGTATCGTCGCTCCTGAACATAGGCGGGCCACTTTTAGAACCTTCCGTTCAAATTCTATCAGTGAAAATTTTTTCCTGTTCATGAACGATTGATCTGCTGAAGCTTGGGCTTCCTGCTCCTTATTGCACGTCTTACATCCTGTTATTTCCTTCTCCTTCCATCCTCTCAGCTATTAGCTCCTTTATATTGCCTACATCCGATCGAATAAAAATTTAACCGACGGCTCTTTTTCTTCTCCTTGCTTCTCGGTAAAGGTTCTTGGTTGACGTGCCCCTTCTCCCCAACACACACACAAAAAAAGTATATTATCCTGTCGTGATGGTAGTAATAAAAATTCTGATAAAATCGCTTCCTACATCGATGTTTCTTTGTGCTCTTTCAGTTTTGTTAAATTGCACATTTCTTTTTGCAGCGTAAAGAAATCGATTTTGTCTCGATCACGACAAGGTGCTCTTTTATAATATGTCATGCTCTCATTTATTAAAACCAGAAGTTCTTACTCTCTCTACGATGTTTCGCTCTTTTTCAGCTTTAGAAAGCAGCACATCAAATTCACAAAATTTGTACAATATCCGTGTGAGTGAAAAACAAAAAATGCGGAGAAAGTTAAAGCACCAAACGGATTAAATAGAAACTTAGAAGAATCGACGACTCACGGGGGGGAAATAGAAAATAAATGTCAAATTATCACAATTACAAGCTTTTTTACCTTTTTTGAGGAATTTTTCGACCATGCTAGCCTGGACTAATTTATATATCTTCCGGTTGCTATCGTACTAACAAAAATTTAAATGGGTACCTCCCCATACCTTCGGTACCGAATTACGTTTTAACATATGTCCTTCGACTGGTACATAAAACAACTGTTATATTTCGTTTTAGTAAAAACATGAATACATAATAAATAAAATATGTTTACCACGGCATAAAAATAAATGTGAAAATTTAAATAAAATTTCTTAGTGAAAACACGAAATCGAGCTATCGATCACGCGATCGCGGTGATGGACGTCATAACGTATTTGCGTGAGTAACGCACTTTGCGGAATGACCCCCGGCCGAAAGACATATCCATGTCAAAATACGAATTTCAGATCTCGGCATTCTATCAATTGTAATTTTCGCGAGAACGGTAAAATTTTATACACGCGTAAAATCTGTTTAAGAATCTAAAAAAAAATTAACATTTGCTCAGAAATGAAAGATAATAAAAGCTGGCTAATTGCGTATCGTCACTGTCCAAGATCAAATTATAAGATTTCACACACAAACTTTGTCACGTCAGATGCAAGGGTGAGAAAGGGCTTAAGCCTGTATGTAACCTGCAGAAAAATCAATTACCTAACAAATCATGAACACTTCAGTTGGTTGTGGAATTCTAAAATTTAAAAATAATTAATCTACATCGAAGAAACTCTTTACTTAACTCTGCTGCGCTGATATTACTGACGACTGCTTCAGTTTAAATGCACAAAAGGCTGCGCAAAACCGAGCGATGATCTATCTATCGTTCTCGCAAAACACGCTTTTCCAAATTAGATATAAATCCTGCTCGAGGTTAACGAGTTTTAATGTCAACTATAACCAGAACAAAAATAATCTATCATCGCCAAACTAACCACCAAAATAAGCCGTCTTCAGAGTGTGTATCCACATGGTTAACAATTAATGCCGGAATACAATCTCTTATTCACGGTGGCGCAATACTCGACTTTAATACGAGTACTTAATCTCCACTTGCAGTCCGTCCGAATCTTTTGTGGCACCGGCTTTCGTAAGTACTAAAAACCATTTAACTCCGAGCAGTTCCACTTCTGGCTTCTGTTTATGCATTCTGAATCATATTTGATACGGCAATCAAATTTGAGCTTTATTTCACAACGCCGAAAAAGCTTACCCTTCCCACTGTTTTTCGCTATATAGAAAACGAGACTCAGTGCGGGTAAGTCAGACGACATTTGTAAGAGAAATAAAAACCCGTTCGATAGAATCGTGCTAGTCATCTCTTAATAGAACTCGTAAAATACATATTAAAAAACTGTCTGCAGGCTGATAGCTTCTTACGGCCATACATTTTAAGTTAGCACTCTTAATTGCCTTTGCTTCTTATTCTCAATTTGTTTGTCGCGATACAACAGTAACCTATTTCGCGCTTTGCCTTTTAATTCGCTAGCCTCGTCTCTGATAATGACACTGTCTTTGTCTTTTTTCCTAACAACAGGCTTAAGCACATGATCTGTAAGTAATTCGACAGGACTCGCGTATTAAATTCCGTTGGAGTAAAAAATAGCGCAACTACCAGTGGTAAAATTTTGTTTCGCTAAAATCGATTTAAATCAAGTAGTAACGGTAGATAAAATTTTTGTTCAATAGCCAGAAAACGAAATCTGATTGCTAGCAAATGATTTTTTCGAGCACATTTATTTTTCCGAGCAACATCTTCGATGGAAAAACTATGGATAAACGGTATTGTGTGGAATGAGTTTATACCCTAAGTATGTCACATTTTCATTTCGACATTTGCACAACCTCGACTAGTACATTGTCGACAGGATTTCCTGCGCGACCTTTATTTTCCGCATGTTTCATTTGCGTTCTTCTCTCGTTCCGTGTCCTCGTTACAGAATAAAATGAGAACAACGAGAACACAACAAACTAAAAGTTATAATATTAGCGTCCCGTCTAGTCGCAACAATAAACTGACGATAATAATGCAAATAGCGGCAATAATATTAATCGATAATAATAATAATAAGCGCGCTCCGTTTATAAAAATTAATGTAATATCGCGATAAGCTCAAAAACTTTTTCATAAACGTAATAATAAAGTTTATTACAGTGTTAAAAGTAACTTAATCTCCTTTTTCAGTTATATAACTTAACGCCATCGTAACTCGTGACCTAAAATTATCATTTTATTCCTAAATTTAAGTAGTGTCAAGACTAATTATTGCTTTGATTCGATTTTTTTTTCTTTTTTAACAGCCCCAATTTATCCTATGCGATCGAAATTATACAAAACAGTTTTTATATTAAAATGAAATTTTCTACCAGTTATTAAAAAAATGGATTTTTCACGCGCTAAGCGCCTTCATATTATAGGTGAAACGTCGTAAAAAACAAAATTGAAATTATAAAGTGGTTGAATTTTCATCGATGAAATTCTAAACGTAAAGGATTTGGTATGTTAGGAAGCAATAAATATAGTTCTATAAATTACAGTTAAACATGATGTACATATACTAGAGAATATAATTAACGAATGCTCGTTATTGCCTTTTCATTTATTTCACAGTTTTTATACATGTACATACGCATGCGCGAGTGATCCGCAGTGAACACCGCGAGAGTCATGCTTATCCCCGAGGCTTCCTTCAACGGGGAAAAAAAAAAATAGTTAAAATTTGAACCAGGAAAAAGTTCTATAAACTTCAACCAAATGTTTTACTTTCGATAATCCTATAATTAACCATTCGAATAATGATCCTGAAATTTCGGTATCCGACCTCAACGCTTAAACCCATCATCTACCTGCTCGACATCGTAACAATTTATTCTCTTCTAGCATTAACGTTTGCTCTAAAATTCGAACTTCAATATATGAACAAATTAAATAAACATATGAGGCCAGCAAAGCGGTGAACATAAATTACACATATAACAACTGTCTAAACGACAACAAAATAAAATATAAATCATTATAAAATAAGAAATTCATAAAAAACAACAAATTATTTTTAAAAAAAAAAACAACAAAAAATAAATATCTTTTTAGTTTAAAAAAAAAAAACGAATAGCTTGTCTTAACTATTCACATTGTCCTGTAAATTTAATTACATAGGCACCCATTACGTGACTAATCTACCGTCATGCAGCATTTAAAACAGAATAACACCACGCAGACGTCTCCAATAAAAATATAATTTTTTTTTATTACACATAAAAAAAAAACTGAAATTAAATTTAATCCGTATAGTATATACCGATTTTTTTTTATAATCTGTTACCAATTTACCAACTATCGGAATGTTGGTTTTGCATTAACGAAAAAAAGGTTCCAATTACTAACATTGCCACGAACGTTATAGTTGCAATCGTCTATGTGAACTGGCTTAATGTTCTCATCGTGTTTGCTTCATTTTTGTTTTCTGCTTTAGTCCTTTTCTTTCTTTTCATCATCATGACACTACGATAGTAATTCTTAAACAAACTATTTAAGCGTCGAAACTCGTTTTGCAAATTGCCGAATTACCCCATCGAGAATCTGATCCTGATGACCAACTGTATCGAATCCGAAAGAGCATGTTAAACTTGATTAGAAATGTGTTGTCGTTGTAGCGTAAAAAAAAAAGGAATACCAATTTGTAATGAGCACTAACCGCGCCGCTACTATTAATGCGCTCTATGCAAAGGGGGAAATGGTGCAATGATTACTTGCTGAAAGTGATGATATCATTAAATACCGTCAAGTATTTAACTGCATATACAACTAGCAAACTATCAGCACTTGTGGGCGGTCATCTGCAGCGATGCAAACTGACTTTAGTTCTCCTGTGCCTTCGTTGGTGCAACACTCATACGTGCTATGCGTGCTGCAAACATAGTAAAAAGAAATAACGAAAGGCTTACCAATAAAAAGGAAAGATGCAGAACTGGAACAAGAAACATGCGATCACTAAAAAGAAATCATTGAAAATATTAAAGATCGGGAGAATCTAATAATATTAGGAGACTGGAACGCAGTGGTAAGGGGAGAAATAATAAAAGCTAGGGGGAAATTTGGCCTTAAAATAATAAACAAAATAGGAGAAGCCGTCTCTTGGAATTTTGTATCAGTTACGATCTCGTAATCACAAATAAATTTTGTTCGAACAACCAAAACGAAAAAGATACACTTGAGTAGCTCCAGGGAATACTAGGAGATACCAGCTTGACTACATAATGGTTAGGAAAAGATACGAAAATCAAGCGAAAATAAACAAAAGTTACCCCGGGGGAAATAGTATACAATCCGATCGTAATCCAGCAATTATGACTAGTAATTTATGGCTAAAAAAAATAAAAAGAAACCAACTGGAAGATGGAATACTAATAAGATAAAAACGTAAAAAATAACACAGTAAATATTTGTAGAAGAAACAAACAAAGTAATCAATCCTCAGAGCTTAAACCTGATGAAACTTAAGGAACAATGGGGAACATATGATAAAAGAGATAAAAATGGTAGCAGAGAAGCATGTAAATAAAGAAGAAAAAATCGTACACAAACCACGGATAATAACTGATGGAAAGCTAGAGGAAGTATAAAATTGAAAACAATCGAGAAACGGATATAAAAATATACGAAACTTGATAAGTAGAAAAGTAAAAACGGTAAAACAGAGATGGATCGAACAAGAGAGTGATGGAATACAAATTTGAAAAACGGAAATACTGATAGATCCTTTGAAAACATAAGAAGTTAATTCCTGGACAGGAGAAAGAAATTAAGTAATATTAAAAATCAGAAGGGCAAAATGATAATCAGTAGCGAAGAAATACAAAAACAATGGAAACAATATATTGAAAAACTTTATGAGGATGAATAACTTTATAACTCTCTAATAGAAGTGAAAGACCAAGTACGTGAGGATGATTCGGGACCTGTGATACTAAGAGAAGAATTCGAGAAACCTTTGGGTGATTCGAAATTTAGAAAAATCCCTAGAATAGATCTCCAAAACAGTCGAACTTCTCCATAGAAATAGAGCAAAAGAAGCAATATTTCGACTTATGAACAAAATATATATGCTACGGAAATTATCCCAAAAGACTTTCAGAAGACCGCTATAATTGAAATTCCAAAGAAAACAAATGCTCAAACATGCAAGGAACATAGAACCCTAAGTATCCTACCACGTATTTTAAAAATTCTAACAAAGATTATATATCGCCGTATACAAAATAAGGTAGAAGAAAATTTATTAGATGAGCAATTTGGATTTAGGAAAGGGAAAGACACGAGAGAAGCTAAACACTTTCGTTACGTCTAATCATTGAGAAAAATCTATAGATCGATAAAAAAGTTTATATCGCATTTATTGATATTGAAAAAGCATTCAATAACATAAATTGGAATGTAATGTTTAAAATCTTGAAAAACATAAATATAAATTACAGAGATCGCAGGATACTTTTTCAAGTATATAAGAATCAAGAAGCATAAATAAAAAATGAAGCCAGAGCGAGGATAAAACAGGGAATAAGACAAGGATGCTGTTTTTAGCCACTTCTTTTTAATATATGCATAAAGGAAGCAATGAAAGTTTTTGCAGAGAAGAAAAACGCGGGAATTAAGATCAGTGGAGTCAGATATAGCATCATTCGGCATGCTGACGATATAGCATTGATAGCAGAAGAGGAGAAAAATTAACATCAGTCTCTTAATGAGTTTTTAACATCAGAAAATTGTTCGCTAAAATATTTGTCTGCAGCATCGCGGTATACCCCGCTGTGAAACCTGGACAATTTTGAAAAAACAAAGATTACAAGCTCTCAGAATCCAGTGCTATCGAAGGATGCTAAAAATATCATGGATGGACAAAGTCACAAACAAGGAGTATTCGAAAAGATAGAAGAATAACCGGTGATAATAAATGCCATTGAAAAGAGAAGAAACCATATGATCTACTATCAAATCAAACATTTAAAATGGCTCAAAAATTTAACAGAAGGAAAAGCAAACGGGAAACTACGAAAAGGAAGACTAAAAATCCGATTTATAGATGCCATAATAAAAAAACAAACCTATGCAACGATAAAAGATGCGACCCGGGCCAGGATTTCGCTGACCGCAAGCCACGTTGCCCACCAACGTAACGGCTGAGGAAAAATGATGATAATGATGATGATGATGTGAAGATCCAACCAAGAGAATCCGCAGCAATAACGTTGCTGCCCGAACAGAAAGTGTTAACTAAACGACTGGAAACACAAACTCGGCACGCAAACCCCGGGCAGCGCGAGATGATATTTCAGTCAAGCTAAAAAGTCCAACTGAGATGTGTGAACCACTTGAATGAAATGGCACTTTTATGTCGCGTTAGATCAATTAATCGGGAACGATAAAAGCGAAATGAATCGTAATTATATAATAGAATAATGCAAAGTTGATTGAAAAAAAAATCATTTGCCCACTCCAAAACTTGTTCTAAGTTGACTATCCTTTAAAAAGGGGGAAAAAATGTAAAAGGACATTTTGCAACAATTTTTTTTGAAAATAATGCAAAAATCTATTTAATAGCATTAAGAAAACGATAAATAAACACTATTGAATATTAAATAATGCACTCCTATCGATTAACATCAATTACGATTGTGACTATCGATAAAAAGTAAATATAAACAAAATTAAATAAGTCGGGCCATTATTACTATTATTATTATTACTACTACTGTATACGTACAACCACCCGACAAGTGGTCAAATACGAACGTCACTGCTATTACACTAGATACACGAAATTTAGCCCACCTAATAAAACGTTATGTATTTAACTGCTTCGTCGGTAAAAGCAAATATTTCTTTTTCGTATCGTAACAGCATCGCCGTATGCAGTAAAAACAATGATGATAACGATGCGCCGGAAACAACTATTGTATCCGTAACGGAATTATTGCGTTACCCGTATATTGTATTACAGTCGTCGCGATAGTTTCAATTTTGAATCGACCTCTTAAGACACCCGAGCTTTCAGTTAAACTTGAGTTAATACGATGCCTAACCTCACATACATATCGTGTGCTCACTCTTTATATCTCAAGAGTAAGAAGCCTTTGAGCTATTATCAAGCTATCTCACGGTGGCTCGGACCGCCGTGTCCATTCCGATTATCTAATTTGCCCAGGGTCTCGCGTATTCACAAATAAAATATGATAGTTAATCAAATAGCATATACTTATATGTATTCTAGTGACATTGAAACACTTAACTTCTCCTCGGTGACTAGTTTGTAACTTTTATCATACTATCGAACATAAAAATAATATACACGAGTAATCCACGACAAACAACAATTAATAAATATACGTATAAAAATTCTTCCGGCAAAATAAATCTAATTAAAAGTTCACGCGAGTGCGCCGATCATGCACACGCTTCGACAACAGTAACCCCTCTTTTTTAGAGCAAAACGGATACTGATTAATTGACGAACGAACGAAAGCCTCGCGAAAACCCAGGTAGTCGATCAGCTGTCGGTACTGCCCGACCAGTCGCAACGACACATCATGCTTATCACACGCGTAATTTTTGGCAAAATTACGTCGCTTTAGTCGGGCAGTGTATCCGCGTCTAGCCTTAGTTAATTCTACGTTATTATAATTGTGTTGGTACGGCATCGGAATTATATTCCAACTTCCCAACCGTTCGAACCATTTAATATCAACTATGTTACTTTACTCGGTTCGAACATTACGAGAGAATTATATATATGAAATACTATGCTGTGTTGATCGATAATAAATAAAATAAGGAATATAAAATTTAATCTATGTTTTTCATTTCCCACAGCATAGTAAAGCCAGAATTCCAAACACAAAATCAATATTTTATTTACGTTACTCACTGTAGGCTCATGACAATATCGAGATATTTTGTTTTCGTGTGTAGACGAATGACACAACTGCAGTAATGGAATAGGCGTGCTCTTCCCAAACAGACATATTCCGCACAGAAAAACTTCATTGTATAGAAAAAACAAAGAGAGAGATCTTCTGCACAGCGTCGGTCAAATTGATTGCACAGATCATTAGCCAGCGGATACAGTTGTCAACATGTTTAAGAAAGTGAACCGAGACTAGTGAGCTTCCGGTTCTTCCGACAACATAAAATATCGGCCTATCTAATAAAAGGAAATTTGAATGAAAAAAAAATAAATAAAAAAGTTTCTGTCAGTGATACGTACAGTAATTAATTACTTAAATTGATGTTTAAAATTAATTACTGTACAACATAAAAGAAACAATGAGTGAAATAAGCAAAAATAGTGATACGTACAACAAACGGACGGGATCCAAAGGTTTTTCAAAGAATTTCATAGAACAATCAAACTTACTCACGGTGACGTGTAATTATCATAATGTTTATGTTTAGGTCCATTGAAATTTTCGCGTTGTTTTTTTTTTTTTCCCATTTAAGAAGGGGTACTAATCCATACACTGCATGTAACTACCTAGGTTATTGCAGTGAGTGGACCAAGTTTTTAATCAGACCCCTCAGATCGTTAGACTGAAGAAAAGTCATGAGGTTGATCAGAGCGGCAGGGGTATTTGAGAGGATGTCTGCAAGTGATGTAATCTGGCCGCGCCGCAACCCATTAAGACGTGTGGATTTCAGCAATATGTACGAAACTGATACGTATTTATCGTTAGAATAAAGTGGACAGATATTTGGCTTTGAAGCTTGTTTGAGGATGAAATCATGGGAAAAAGACGTATATCCCGTTCTCGGGCGATTGACTGTCGAGCACACTCTGCGTTCGGTTCCGACTGGAGGCCACCATGGCTCCGTCGTAGGTTTCAATTCTCTGAGAAAGGTCGATTGAGACATCCAGTCATGATTCCACTGTGCGAAGACTGCATCCGACAGGAAACTTCTTAGGGACAATGGACCGTAAGAAAATAGCGGCATTGGGCACATCATGGATGACCGAGTGACCAGGTCCACCCGCTCATTCCTCGGAATTCCAACATGAGTAGGGACCCATGTAAAAACAACTCGGCATCCTTTTCCGTTCAACCGGTATAAGGTAGACAGAACTTCTAGGACCACTGGTGATTCAGGGTGACCCGACTGCAAAGCACGTATGTACTGCAAAGAATCAGTTACCAGTAAAATTCCGAGCGGTTGGGGTCTCAGTTCTAAATATGCCTGAAGACAAAACAACACATAATACATCTCGGCTTCCGCAATCGATACCTCTGTGATTCCGTCTATTTCGAAAGCGCATGCAGCTGGGACAATCTTGGACTTATCAGCTTTGGATCCATCAGTGTATGCTTTCGCAAATGTGGTATATTTTCGCGGTAAGTGAAAAATGTTCTGCTATAAGATAAAGGTGGGACAAGAGCTAACAACATAGGCTTTTAGCTGGAGCTGTACAATGGGCGCCAAGTATCATGCGAATAGCGGCGTTATCGATTGGATCAAGTATTTTTAATAAGGAACCACTCGCTGACAAGTACACCTGACTGCCATAATTGATTTTACTGAGAACTACTGCTTTGTAAATATTTAGAAGAAACTTTGTTTGGACGTTAAATTTAGGATTTGACAGAAATTTGATCACCCTTAAAGATTGAAGGGATTTAGCTTTTAAATCAGATACAAAAGAGTTTCCAAGACAATTTGGCGTCCATGAAGATGCCAAGGAAAGTTGCTGTTGTTTTATGAGGAATTGTGTTACCAGTTATAGTGAAGGTGGATTCAGAGCGAGGCGACCTCTATGGAATGCAACATATTAAGACTTCTGAGAGGAGAAATCTAGTCCATTGTTTCCTGACCATTTCTGCAATCTATTAATGGTGTTTTGCAGGATAGACTGGGCCAAGGAAGGGATATTACTGTTAATTCTAGGTAATACCTACCCAAAATCAAAGTTGTAGCGTCGCGATCGGTGATATAATTCTTTAGTCTGTTACGAGTCTAAAGCGTTTTAACTGGGCTGCCTTCCTTTGAGTCTTCTAAACAAATTACTAATCGCTTTAATCTCGTTGCTTTAGGGCTCCGCTAGTTAGTGAACGGTTGCGCATTCCGGTGCAGTGGTGGGACACTGGTTTTAGATGAATCTTACTCAGGCCGATGGATACATCGCATGGATCGACAAATTAATCAATGAGAAGCCTTGATTTAACATCGCCAAAAAACTGACGTCCATTGTGAACACGGCGGCGGTTGTAACAAAGGATACAGGTCCTCTTGAACACAACTGAAAAGAAAAGGTCTTCAGACAGTTGTATCGGTCAGAACAAAAGCAGCGTGTTCTGTGCCAGCACAAGAAAATAAAGCAACTCGAACAATTCATTTAAAGGTAAATGTGTCAATTACCGTTCCTTCTTTTTTTTTTTTAATAGGAAGGCTACTACTTTTTTTATTAGCACTTTTTATTACGCAGTTTCCATCTGATACATTTTGTTCCTCGCAATGAGGTACTACTATGTTTGTATTTTTATCAATCTCGGTAGGTTCTAAATTATTTTCTGAGAGAAGTTTTTTACCGGCGACCATGTTGTTAAATTAGGAAAGAGCAAAGCATTTACTCACGAATGAGGAGATACTGAAGAGGGTGGGACTGGAAAATACGATTCTGCTGACCGCAATTAAGGATTGTAAGCGGCTATTCATCCAAAATAAAATGACGAATGATGATCTGTTCTCGTTGGTAGCAAACGGAAAAATTCCGGGCAAAAGGTCAAGAGGAAGAAGAAGACTCACAATGCTGGATCGAATCACAGAATAGTACCCCTACTATGTATTATATTGTATATTATAAATTAAGTATGTGGCCTTAGTGGAAATAAGATGTATATATTGTCGATTGCAACCTCCCCCGCAAGGGAGACGCATACAAAATACAATACAATACAAAGTATTTACACTTTTACCAACGAAATTATTAATTACATTTATTACAAATACATATTGTATGCATGTTAAATAGTCGATTCGTTTTTCATTCGTTTTATTTTTTTTTTAATATGAACATGTTTTATGGCTGCGGGTCGCTTCACGAAATTTGTACGAACTCAAAGGCGTTATCCTTATTTATATTTACACTACAGTAATTTTCTTACATTGAATACCAATAAATTTCTGATAATCTCCGACTCCATGAATGTACTGGAATCCATCTGTTCAATGCATTCCACACCCGCCTTTGATTCCAACATCCTCCACATTCAATCTGTTATTTCTAATTTACCTGCATCCGGTTCTGTATAGGATGATCTTTTCTATGGCACTCCGGCCATTCCAATATAGAGAGTGCTAATGAGAGGGCACACCTGCTCATTATGCAGTGCAAACACTATTAATAGGTTTTCCGCGGATTTTCCCCTCCAAAAAATTCTATTTAAAGCTTTGGTCGGATACTTATGCCTATTCTTCTTTTAACCGTAGCCCCTTCTATATTACCGCTTAATTCGCCCTTCGCTGGAAACTGCGGTTTTCTAATTTTCCCTTTGCTCAGCCGATTTTTTATAGTCTCTTTATGATGGTTTCGATTCGGTCACGACTTGCTTCCTTTCTCCCGCTTCGTTTTTCTTCTTTATCTGGCCCCTTTTGTTCACTACACCTACCAAATTCCCTTCTTCAGACGGTCACTTTATTAGTCATTTTCCAGTCCAAAGACTTCTGCCTCTTTCTTTTCGTTCTCACCGCAACTGTTGGTCTCATCTTTATCCTTCTTCATTTTCTAATCCTGTTTAGCCATACAGCCCATTCCTCCTCTTTTCCCATGGTTTCATAATTTCCCCAACTTGAGGCGGTCAACTATCTCATCTATAATTAGACTTCGGTTAAATCACAGCTTCGTTTCTCCATTACCCAGTCTACTCTTTGCCCGTTTGATCCGTTGAAAGCAAACTTCATTTGTGAACGAATCACATTTTGCTTGAATGTCCTTTCATTTCCTCAGAACGCACAACCGGAGATCTTTACCCAGAAATAATTAGAAAAGGAAGGAGTTAATTATATCTTGACATAGTGAGATATTGTTAGGAGGAAGGAACAAATAGTAGGAACGATGTGTGGAGAAGGAAAAGACAGGATATTAGAAGCGCAATATGGAGTAGGAAGACCAAGTCGCAGCAAACTGGAATAGAAAACAGAAATACCGTCTTAATACTACATATATTAAGTAGTTTTTGCATTATTCTGAGAAAAAAAAATGAATCAAAATTTTCCGTTTAATTAAAAGTTCTAGCTCTGTGCCGAAGCGATTTTGGTCCCACATATGTTTTTTTCAACGTAAAATTTTTTTATTAGTCCTCCAAAATACCCTACATACATTAAATATAGATTCCATACATGAGGGATAATCGAAAAACTCTTGGCGCCGAATCAAATTTTCGCCCTTGAACGATTCTTTTTGCTAATTTCCTTATGTCGGAATAGTCAGAAAAGGGCAGAAAAACGATTTTAAATTCGATTATTTTGGAACCTGCAAAAAAATCAATGTAATTTCATAAAAATAGTTGTAGATACGTTTGCAAAGAACATTCACAAAAGGGCAATAAAAGCAAACAAAAACTCACAGAAATTCTACGTCAAATCTAAAACTTTAAATTCACGAAACAAACGTATAGTCGACCACACTGGGTGTGAACTTTTTGTTAACAGATAACTGTAAGTTTAAAATATCCGTTTCAGTTCGATAAATCTATACAAGGAAAGGGAGTTCTTGGCTAAACTGAAGTATATTTCAAATGTGTATACAGCAATCGGCATAAATTTCTCAGCTTGATAAGGCTATAATTAACGGTCAAAATATTCCACTTGGTGTGGAACTATAATTGCCTTCCCGTCACATATGTGTCATTAAAAAGGATACACATTGCGTGATCAATTTAATTCGTTAGGTGGGGAACGTTTGAAAAACCGCGAAAAAAGTCGGGTTTTATCCTTTTTTGTTTCGGTGGCCACTTTAGTTTATATTTAGAATACCCGTCACAAATACACTTAGCAATGCTAGTGTTTAAAAAAATTTTCCCTAAAGTGCGATATTATTAAGGGCACGCGAAACCTTTCATTATACGTCACACATTAAGCATACGATACATCTAAAAGTAATAAAAGACCTCCAAAAATTAACTGAAAATTGATTTGAAATTTGCAAAACTTAATACTTAAAACGAATTTTTCTGGAATTTCTCATAACGACCGCTCTGGACTTTTTCGAAGCCGTATCATAAGACAAGTACAAAATTACTTTTTTTCCGTTCGATTTGATGTAATTTTTACCCAACTCCTTATGAGAGTTAATTATATTTTTAATAAGTAACTAATCTCAGATATTAATACAAGCAACGCAGTGCCCGCGGGGGTGGGGACTAAACTCTTCCCATTAGAACTGAAATAGTTATTATAAACATACAAAAATTTGAAAAAATCAATAATTTAGAATAAATATTGATGATTTTTGGAGTATTCTTACATTAAAAAAAAAAAAAAAAATCAGCTCCGTATTTTTAGATAGTTTATTAATATTTTATGCAAAATTTTTTATTATAATTAATAACATACATAATTATTTTTAATGTTTATACGGTGATTCATTTATGTAAATTATTAATATATAAATCAAAATTATGAAAATTTTTTTTTTTTTTTTTTTTTTTTTTTTTAATATTTACTATGGGTTCGTCAGCGAGGACATTAGCCCAAGAAATGGGAATAGAGAAAAAATCAGATTTTTATGAGGCGTGAAACATTCAACAAGAATGTATCAAGCGCCTGGATGACAGAAGGAGAAGGAAGGGAAAGAATAAATGCAGCGCAATAGGGAGTAGGAACATTGTTTGATAAGAGAGAGGAGTAAAAGGAAGATTGTTCAGATGAAAGTGATGAACATTCGAACATTATGTGATCAGGATCACATACATGTTGACTGTTAAGAGGATGTAATGGACAATACGGAGATGCCGCGAGAGAGAATCGGAAAAGCGACGAGGGAAGCCAGCTGTGCCCAAAGCGGAGGCGGCATATTGCCGAGATGCTGGAGCGACGCATAAAAGGGAAGTCAAGAAACCAGGAACAGAAAGGAAGAGAAGGCTGGATGGACAAGTAAAAGGAATCCGGGTTTGAGAATGAGGAGTAGTAGGAGTTAAACCATAATTGGTTGTGCGCTGCAGAGGACAGAAGATTAATATTGACGGATGAAAAAGTAGTAAGGAACCTGCCGGAAGAAGAAGCTCGCCGAGCTAATAAGTCAACTGACTCATTTCCTTCTATTCCAGAATGGCTAGGGATCCAAAGGAAATTAACCTCGATTGCACAAAAAAGAAAGAGGTCATGGATCAAGGAACGTATAAAAAGGATTACATAATCAGTAGAGTGGGGAGGCAGAGGAGATGCAACAGCCTGTAGCACGCTTTGAGAGTCTGATAGAATAAGGAAATTACGAGAGACCTTCGAAGATCTGATGAAGAAAAGTGCATGGAGGATAGCAATAGACTCGGCACAGAAAGTCGAACAGAAGGAAGGAAGTTTAAAGGACTCAGAGTGATTTAATGAAGGACAAAGAAAGGCTGCACCAACTCCACTTGGGCTCTTGGAACCGTCCGTGTAGATTGTAACGTGGTTAGAATAGTGGGAGTTTAAGGTATGTAAAAATTCCGATCTAACGGCGTGATGCAGAACGGCTGTAGGGGGAGCAGAAGAGTAAAAGCAATTAATTGGATGAAGAAAGGAGGAAAAGTTAAAAGAAAAATATGGGAGCTTATCGCAAGTGTGAATGTATGGTAAAAATTGAAGGAGTCGAGTAGAAATAAGAGACAGAATTGGTGTTTTATTGGCACTAAATCGCCAATCCTGTAGAATGAGGGAATAAGAAGGAATAAGTGAGGAAGAGGAGATAGGAAGACGTTTAATAAGGAAGCGGTAGCCCAAATAGGAACGCCGAATAAAGAGTGGAGGAATGTGGGTTTCCGCTTGAATAGCAGGGATAGGAGAAGATTTCTGAGCTCCAAGACAGAGGCGGAGGCAAGTATTTTGGACGCGATCGAGCTTGGAGAGCAAAGACCTGGAAGAGTTACCATAAATAAAACAGCAATAATCTAGAATAGAACGGATACAGGATTTGTAGAACATGAGCAAAATGCACGGATCACCTCCCCAGTTCGTATGTGAAAGGGACTTAATAAGGTTGAGCCTTTTTAGTGATGACACGTATATATAGTTAATATGCTTGTGGAACGAAAGACGGCTATCCAAAAATACTCCTAAGTAACGGAAATGGTTAGCCAGGGGGATCGGATTACTATTTAAGGAAAGACTAACTAAGTAGGGGTCAAAAGGACGAAGAGTAAAGACAACAGCAGAGGATTTCGTTGGAGAGATAGACAGATGAATATTAGATAAAGCGCTTTCCAAAATCGTTAAGTAATGTTGCAGCTGGGAATTAGCGGTGGAGATACTACGATGGGTGGAGTAAATGAGGATGTCGTCAGCAAAAAAAAGGGAAGAGGAGATTGTTGACAGAGAAGCAGTTTTTATAAGGTAAATGTTAAAAAGGGTTGGACTTAGACAAGAGCCCTGCGGTAGTCCACGAAAGACCAGTCTAGAAATAGGTTCGAGCGGAGAAGAGAGAAAGATAGTCCTAGATTGGAAAAGGCTAATGACAAGAGCAGAGAAGAAGGGTGGAATATTCAAGGAGAGCATGGAATCGAATAGGGTGGGAAGGTGGACATTATCGAAGGCAGCAGAGACATCGACGAAGGAAGCAATGAGGAATTTTTTGTTGATAAAAGATAAATACACATCTGACAAGAAAGTACTGATACAATCGGGAGGGCCGCGTCCAGGGCGAAATCCAAACATATTATTTGGCAATACTTTATTGTGCTCAAGCCACCAAATTAGCCGTCTATTAATTATACTTTCAAACAGCTTTCTGGCACAGGGAGCAAGTGAGATTGGTCGAAGAGAGGAGGAGTTAGGTTTTGGGATCGGGACAACAATGAAAATATTCCAAACAGATGGAGTAGAACCAGACGAGAGAAATGAATTGAATAAATTTAAGAGGAAACGAAGAGCGGAATCAGAGAGACTTTTTAGTACGAGAAAGGGAATTCCGTCTTTACCAGGAGAAGAATTAGAAGAATTACGTAAGGCAGCTTCCAATTCAGTGTAGGTAAAAGGAGTGAGTAGGAAATGAGAGGAGGTGAGGGGAACCGGGATGCGACAGGATTCTTGGAAGCTAGGAACGTAACAAGGAGCTAAGGAATTCATAAATGGAATTAATTTGTCCGGAGACAGGATATGATTTGAAAGATGTTGAGCTGAAGAAGATTTGAAAGTCTTCGCCATTTTCCAAATGTGAGTGAGAGGAGTGGAACGGGAGAAAGCGGAGCAGAAATTTCTCCACGAGTTCTTTTTTGCCGTTTTAAGAGTATACCTAGCTTTGGCATTGGCACTTTTGTGAGCGAGAAAATTGGAGAGATTAGGACAGGAACGGAATGTTCTAAAGGTGGATAAACTTCGATCAAAGGCAACTTTGCACTCTTGGTTCCACCACACAGAGGAAACAAATTTGGACCTTTTATGTGTAGGAAGCTGAGCAGGAGGAGAAGAAAGAGTTAAGGCGTTGGAAATAGATTCCATAAAAAGGTCGTATTGAGAAGATGAATTTAAATGCGAAGGAATTAGAGACAGTGAAGAGTCAACGTAGGAACGAAAGATGGGCCAGTCTATCTTAGAGAGAACCCATCTATGAGATTGAGTAGGATTATTCAGAGTAGAATGAGAAAACTGATTTAAGGAAATGATGATGGGAACATGGTCGCTTCCAAAAGTTCCATCCAGAGTGTTCCATGAGCAGCTAAAACCAAGATTGGGAGATGTAAAAGATAGATCAATGGAACTAGGAGCTAGAGGGTTGCTGACACAGGTGGATGTACCGTCATTAAGGAGAAATAGATCATTTTGAAGAATGACATTTTCTAGGATTGCACCATTATTATTATAGTTAGTGCAACCCCAGAAAGGTGAGTGAGCATTCCAGTCTCCGCCTATAATAAAGGGAGTCGAAAGAGAGTTAATGAAAGTAGGAAACGGAAAATCGCGTAAATCAAAATTAGGAGGGAAATAAGCGAAGATGATGTTAAGTGGGTTACCAGAATCATTAGGAATTGAAACGTGAACCAGATTGGGGAAAGGAGGGTTGGGAGGAAAGGACGGTTGGAAGTTGTTATAAGTAAGAAATACGATGTCATTTCTAATTAGGATAGCTGCGCCTCCATAACCGTCCACGCGGTTAGAACTAATAAGGGAGAATCCCTTGAAATGAAGGTCAGATGAGCAATATTAATATTATGTTGATCTAACAGCCTCTCAAGAGAGGGTTTGTTAGCCCTAAGGCTTCGGCAGTTCCACTGAAGGATTTTAAGTTTCGGAAACATTGTAGGGAACCAAGTTATTGGCCATCAACTTAGGGAATAAAATGGAAGATTGAAGAGAGGAGAGTAAGAAGAGAAGAAAAAACTTAGAAGGCTGAAGCAGTAGTAGAGGAAGATTGGGACAATAGGAAATGAGAAAAGGGAGAAGGTGTTCGCCACAGAATAACGCAACTGGGGAAAGATTTATGGGAAGTGTAGGCAAAGGTGAAAAGATCCACCGCTCGAGTAAATTATAATGAGGCCGGTGTCGCAGAAGAGTATTACAATAGACATGCCAGTAGGCATAATATAACAGCACCCATCGCTCAAAGCAATCATTGCATCTGGGACCTTGTATGCTATCAACCAACTTAATTAAAAGAGGCAAGCAACACCAAAGGAACGCTGTGTAAAATTTTAGAAAAGGAACAAGAAGCTTCCATCGCTCAAATATATCCTTGCGAATGGGTCCTGGTATGCTATCAACCAACCTAGTTAAAGGAGGCAAGCAACACCCAAGGAACGCTAAAAGAAAATTATAAAAGGAAATAAAAATAGAAAGCTCCCATCGCTCAAATAAATCCTTGCAAATGGGTCCTGGTATGCTATCAACCAACCTAGTTAAAGGAGGCAAGCAACACCCAAGGAACGCTAAGAGAAAATTACAAAAGGAAATAAAAATAGAAAGCTCCCATCGCTCAAATAAATCCTTGCAAATGGGTCCTGGTATGCTATCAACCAACCTAGTTAAAGGAGGCAAGCAACACCGAAGGAACGCTAGAAAAAAGTTGACAAGAAAGACGTAGGGTAAAAAATATAACTTATTATGTGTGAACAGCCGAGAAAGCGGCAAGCGATGAGGCGCACTATGAAAAATTGCGTTGAGACTGAGGTGAATGAAGAAATCAATAGCATCATTTAAGAGGATAAAAATAGAAACAGAAAGACAAAAGGAGGAGCAAACCGTATAATGGACTGGAAGAAGTGGAAGTACTTCTGCTTCAATATCTATGATTGTAAAATCTGACATAAAGCCTCTAATTTATCTTCTAAATTGGGAATGTCCAGTCTGCCAAGGGCGGTTCGTAGTGTAGCAGCTATAGGGTTGAAAGGAGGAGGAGGGGCGGAGTCACTGAAGGAAACATTATTGGCTGCTGGAGCCTTTACATTGTTGACGAGAACAGAGGGAGATACTGTAGGGGGATTGGAGACCTTCGGAGCACTATAACGATAACCTTTAGTGCCAGCATTGAGCGTTAAACTTGAATAATATTTGTTCAAGGGATTAGGAGACGCAGAGTTGGAAAAGTGCCTTTGCGTAGGATTCGCCAAAGCGGGGAAGTTTGAAGATTTTGAAATTTCGGCAAAAGAAAAGGCTGGAGACACTAACTTGGCTTGGCAGATATTTTTTGCCTCGGAATATGAGACATTTTGCAAGCTAATTATTTTTTGAATTTTGACTTGTTCTTTAAAGACTTGACAGTTGGGGTCCAAAGCGGAATGATTCTCTCCACAGTGGACGCAAAGATAGGAAGAAGGCCCACTTTGTTGCGTAACGGTGCATTCCGAAGATGAATGACCACCCGCACACAAAGAACAAATGGTTTTGCTACGACAAGAAGCGCTGAAGTGCCCAAAGCGAAGGCAATTGCGGCACAATTTGGGTCTACGGATCAAAGGCTCAACCTTAACACGATAAGAATCATAGAAGCAGATGTGGGAAGGAAGGAAGGAGCCCTGAAACTTAACTTCTATTACGGGAATAGGAGTAAAGGAATTATCTTTATCGAGGGACCTTTTCTGCAACCTACGAATACTAGAGATGGGTACCTCCGATGAACAATTGGACAATAGTTCGTCAACAGAAATATTGGACGGAACGTCACGGACTACACCAAGTCGAAATAGCAGAGATTGCGGGATGAATGATCGAATTTTTAATTCTTTGTGTAATTCTTCCGAAAGGATGAAATTGTTGGCTTCGATAACAGACGTGAAAATTAATTTTACCAAGTTTTTTCCTGACCTAGAAATGGAGGAGAGACCATTAATTTTTCTACAAAACATTCTGGCCAAAGACATGGGGTGGAGATAGGCAATATTCTTGTCTTCCAGGCTCTCAACAAGAACAACGATCTGGCCTTCGTAGTTGTTTGGAAATACGTTTAAAGAGGAGGTAGCCTTCATTTGATTATCGGTATTAGTAGGGTTAGACGGAATGTTATGTACAGATGAAGTGTCCATGACTGTTTGTTCAACAGTCGGGGACACTGTCTGCGAGTTATTATTAAGAGAAGCAGTGGAAACAGATTTAGAAGAAGACGGTGAAGAATGATTAACAGATGATTTAATTTTATTCGATGATTTTGTTACATCGGAAGCAGTTTTGGTAGTAGAGCGGGAATTAGTCGGGGGAGGCTTACCTCCCCCGTCGGACGCGTCTGGCATTGAATTCAACAACTGAGAGGAAAGTTAACGATTAGCGATATCAGCGATGAAGCTAATACTACTAATAATAATAAAAGTAAAAACTGATAAGAATAATAATACGAATCCGCTTTATCGATAAAATAAAATAGACGAAATTATATACAATAGAGGTAAAATGAACGATCTCACCGATAAAATCAGCAAATATACGAACGCAGCACAGATAAACCACTTTCAATAAAATGCGAACAACTAAAAATTATTAATAGTAGAAATATTAATAAAAAATTGTTATTTATAAAATAAATATGCGGGAAAAAAATTTAACTCCTCCTCTCTTCATAATTCTGGGCATAACCCTGAATATAAGTACATATATCTGAAAGGAATCGATATGCAGGACAGAAAGCGAAGCCATTGAGAACTAGTAAAAATTCTTTCTACGGCACCTGTTAATAGCGATAATGCTTCTTATCGCAAAAAAAAAAAAAAAGAAGTAAAAAATCCAAATACAATGCTGAAGAAGATAATGGCCCGGAAAGAAATTTTCTGAAATGGAGATATTCCAAAAAAATAACTGTTATCCGACTGCTTTGTGGCTAAATCCCCAGAAAGTGAAACGAACCGATGCCAAAATGTTATGTCAGCGAAAAAATTTTATCGAAAATTCAAGCCATTAAACACTCGGATATGAATTTTACATTTCTCTTTTAAATTTCGGGAAATATCGAAAGAATAAAAATCTTTTAAGCCTTTGTTTGAAAGGCTTGCTAAAATATTGCTATAGATTTGGAAAATGATAAAATTTACTGGCAAACTAAAAACCCGGTGGTAGATTATTGTGTTTCAAAAGAATAATGAAAAAGGTTTTCTTGGGCCTTTTTATTTGGACCCGTCAACTATGGACATTAAACCTTCGCAAATAACAAAAAATCTGTATGCTTTCAATGTGTGCGGTATTAATATTCAAATTTCCGCTCAAACAAAACATTTGCCTAACCAACTACGCTACGGGAGCAATAATGAATATTTCCGCATGCAAAAAAATCATCGATTTAACTTTTTCAAAAGAAATACGAGCTTCATAAAAAGTAGCGATTAACGCTTTGCAAAAAATGTCTGTTTAAAATTTTTTAGCATTTTCTAATATCTCTTTGTCAGCAGTAGTGTATTCAGTTGTACTGTGTTCGCAATTTTTTTTTTTTTTTCATTTCAATTAGTATTTTACCCTTTATTTAATTCACCATAACAAACTATTTAGTTATATTTCATTTGTTACATTATTTTTTCCATCGCTTATTAAACCTGCACGGCTTGACACATGAATTTTACTATAAGCAATTTATAAAATACAACTATTTATTTATTCAAACTCCCCTCCTTCATTCTCTCGCCACTCCCTAGCTTCGCAAATGATCAATTTCCTCTCTTAATTCAATGTAAAACTTAATTCTTCCGAATATTTTCATGTAACATGCTGTCCTTATACGATTAGAGATAATTTAAATCCTACCTTCATTGTTCACAGTATGTTTCATAAGCCCTTGAATAAATATTTCTGGAATAGTCGGCGAGTAATAAATATAATTTAAAATAATTGGGCTTTCGCAAAAACCTTTATTCTTAAATAAAATTAAAATTTAGCAACTCATTTTTTCAAACGTCGTATATCAACCATTAACATATTCGAAAGGAATTTAACTTTTTCAGCATAATTCGAACTATAAAGATGAGCTACTTCTCGTACCATCCACATATTAGACATACCGGAGGAGAGTTCTATTCCAGGTAAACCAAGGCGCATCAAATATACAGTATCTTGAATTGAAATCTCTGTATTCCTGATACGTTAAAGTCTAAAATCTCACAACCAAACTCCATTCCAAACCGGTTTCAGTATAACTTCATATGTTAGTAGCTTTAGAACGACATCTATTATACTTCTTTTCTTTTATTTTTGATATTTTCTCTTTACGTTTATCTTCTTTCAATGATAAATCTCAAGTATTTGAATCTATCTGTTAAACGATGGACAATATTTTGCTTCTTCGTCGTGAAGGTGGCTTGCAACGATTTGCTTACATTTGCACTAACGGTTAGTTCAGTCACTCTTATACTTGTAACATTTCCTCTTAAGTTGTTTGTGAAGCAGCATCTTATAATTGTAATATCGTCTGAAAAATACGGATCGTAATATATATTAATTACAACGTAATTCTTAGGCTACCACCCATTAGAAAAAATGTCCCAATTTTATGTAACGAAAAATGTCCCCAAAAAATGTAGTAATTTTATGTAACGTTTGTTATATTTTATAGGTTTTTGTGATTTATTATATTCATATAAACCGATTTAGAATTACGTTGTGAATTTTGATCATTTTATACAAGGTATAGAAGAGAAAAAGACAGAAATGTAAGCAAAAGGGGTCAAGGGGCACAGCCCCTTGCGAAGCCAAAATGGCCGAGTAATTTTTAGGCTACCCCTCATTCGAAAAAATGTCCCAATTTTATGTAACGTTTGTTATATTTTATAGGATTTTTGCTGTTATTTAAAAAATGTCACAATTTTATGTAATGAAATATGTAACAAAAAATGTAACGAAAAAATGTCTTAATTTTATATAATGAAAGTTAAATGTTAGAATAGGATTTTTGTGGTTATATTATTTTTCTTTTTGTGTTAATGCCAGTAAGAATTACGTTGTAAATTTTGATCATTTTATACAAAGTATAGAAGAGTGGCTAAATGGTTTGATAGTTAACTAAAGCCGGGCCATAAAAAAAAAAAAAAAAAAAAAAAAAAAAGTATAGAAGAGAAAGAGACAGAAATAAAAGCAAGAGCGGTCAAGGGGCTCAGCCCCTTGCGAGGCCAAAATGGCCGAGTTATATATATACATATATATGTATATTGGTTTCTATTATTTTGATAGTGACGCCTATTATCTCTGAGAGATATGAAGATAACGACATGCTGATAAATAATTATGCAATGTGTTTCTCGAAATCATGGGCTCTCAACGGTGACTGAGTATCAGGCCTTATTTTATATTTTTATATTTGAACTAGAATGAGTATTTTATACAATTTTCAGCTCATATATTTCGTAGAAAAAAGTAAACTAAATTAATAAATAAATAAATTTAAAAAGTAGGATAGCCATTAAAAATGGAACAGAAAGAAATAAGATGAAATGTAAGATTATATAAAATTGTAAAAAAATGATCAGTAATATATCTAAGATTAAAATTCCTATGAACAAAAATAGTATATGGAATTAGAACTACTGGCTTAAACCCAATAAAAAGTTGTTAAAAGAATGAAAATAAAAACCTTGTTAACAGAGTCGTGCCCAGGAGGAGGTTTTGAACATTTTCTTCGCGTATTTATTTTATAAATAATAATGCATTCTTAATAAAGATGTTATTAATTATAATAAAAATTTTTGCATAAAATATTAATGAGCTACCTAAAAATATGGATTTTTTTTTTTTTTTAATGTAAGAACACCCTAAAGAATTATTAGTATTTATTTTAAATTTTTGTTTTTTTTTTCAGATTTTTGTGTATTTATAATAATTATTTTAATTCTAATGGGAGAGGCTTAACCCTCCCCCCGAAACACGACCTTGTTTGTTAAATAGATAAGTGAAAAAACTCCGCCAAAGTACATCTCGCACGTTAATCAGATGTTTTACTTGACGTAAAGTCAGTGACATATGTAAGGTGTCAAATAAAAATTCATTTAATTAGTTTAAACATCATTTTTACAACTGCTACATCACGTATATGATTAAATATTTAAATAAATGTGACCCCGAACTAGAATAAAAATCTCTTGTTGAATTTATTAGTACTATTAATACATCGCATGCTCGAAAACTATGTGCTCCATTTGTAATTTCTATTCGGTTTGATTTTGTGTTACCACTATTTTATTTTCATTTATTCTACGACGTGAATAATAGACAAGAAAAGTTCTACACTGAGAAAAATTCTGTGAAATCAGCAATTTTAAGTAAATATAAAAGGTTCAATATGAATTTTTTTCATAATTTGTAAATAAAATTTTTAATTTTTTTTATATACATATATTAATTTTTATTTATTAAATAAATCAATTTTATCAAAATTACTATTTTTTTCGTTTTATTGTACTTAGAGTTACCAATTTCCAAAAATAATAAGATATTAATGTCAAATCTGATTCTGAATAAATTAAATAGTACACAACCGGCACTAATTTTAAAAAAAATACAATTTAGCAGACTTGGTGATAGCCAAAAGTAATACAAGTCCCGGAAACTACCGAAGGATAAAGGTTTGTCGTACATAGTACGCTAACGAACTGCAACGTTATAAAAATGTACAAGTATTATTATTATTGCTCGAACGTAAATATATTAAGGATCAATGGCCACTAGTGGGCACTATAAAAAATTAAATAAAAATGTATTTATCAAAATCTGCAAATTACTGAATTATGTTTGACTTTTGATCTACTCTGCTACACTAGCAATATCTTTTCTAGTAAAAAAACATGTCTTACAAATAAAATATTATCAAAATAAATCTAAATTTCATATAATATCGTATTACTTATCTAAGTTGTAAAGTAATTTTTCCTTTAATGGACCGTGACATTAATACATGTTCAGCTGAAATTTTAACAGAATTGCTCTTTGCGAACATTGTCAGTTAAAAACTTCACCTTAAATTTTCCTTATGTAATATTACTTTTAAAATATTTCACATACAACTTCATTCACTTTTTAATTAGTTCTCAATAACAGATATATGAAAACATATTTATTTAATAAAGTAATTATTTCATCATCAACTTACTGGAACATTTAATCAGCCTAGACTTGGGTTAAAACATGTTATTGATGTTTTCGTAAATATATTTATATCGACACTTTTAGCGTATTTCACACGTCAAAAATTAAGATTTATACGAATTTAAAATGTTGGTAAACGCGTGAACTACCCCAACAAACATTCACACATGACGATTGCGAATGCACTGTCCGTTGACTCCGATCAGATGTATATAGTTACTTAACCGGGTAGTTATTTGTTAAAACTTTACCTAGGACACGAGTTCTTTTCGTATCACGTGGTTGTCAACCCTACTAGCACGATATAGAAGTTATGTACCTCTCTGTTCAGAGCACAACGAAATTAAACGCTGCCTACCTATACGAAATAATTGCAACGGTAATTATTTATTGTATTTAAATAATGTTAAATTTATTTTTCAAAAACAAGGCTTGAAAAACTAAATACACATTTCATCTATTTGACAATGCCCGTACCCGTATTTAACAAATAGTAGACTGGAAAAAGTAACCCCTTAGCCGATTAATTTAGAAGTAAATTTACAGTGTTGTCAAATAGATCAAATTTTCATTTAACTTTTCAAACCGTGGTTAAAAATGTGTAAATATTGAAAATTTTAAATTAATAAAAGTTGATCAAAAATTTATTATTTCAATAAATAATTTTATACTTATAATCTAATTCAACAACAATTATGTATTATTTTCTATAATTATGCTCACTAACTTGATTTACAGTGAAAACGATAAATTATACAAAAGCATTACATTTTAGTCCAATGAAATTAAAAAGCAAATAAAATACAAATTGGATTTACAGTATGATACGATTTCAGAATAAATAAGGATTAAACATAATTGCAGTAAATAAGTGCATAGTTGAAGTAATACCGCTGAAATCAATTTTTTATACTGTTTTTGACAATTTTCGATAAAGCACAGGTTTTTCCTCTTGCTATTATGTGATCTCCATAAGTTAAACTGCATATATATAAACTTATCAACCAAGTTTTTATTATATTATTCGTATAAATACGAATTAATTGCAAATTATTTTATGTAAAATCATTTAAAAAATACGCTTAATCCAAAATCCAAACCCTACCAACTGTTGGTAGTACTGCAAATAACTTTAATAACGAAGGGTATTACAATTTACATTACTTTTATATTAAAATTGTAGTGCAATCATATTTTATCACAAATCACCAAAAATAATATAAAGAATTAATTCTACCACTAACATCAACTAGTAATAAAACGGACACTACCCATTTTTTAATTTTATCGTTTTAATTGATTGTTCTTTATTTTACATATTTCAACATTTCAGGAAACGTTATTTCTTCGCTTTGCAATACATTTAATGTCTGTTGGATAAAAGAGCATTTATTTTTCATATTCGGTAATATTAACTGACTTTACGAAATGTGTGATTTTTTATTTATTTCTGTATTGTGAAATTACATATGACCTATCATCAACTTTAGTAAAGTACATAAGTAGATTTAAACCCCTCTTCTTAATTACACTATTGCCATGAATTACTAATGTTACTAGAAAAGGAATGATTAGTTTTTAAATATAATCAAAAAATGATGAGGTTAATCTTTTTAAAATATCTGTATATATGTTAGTAATCAAAAACATTTTTAGAAGGATAACAATTAATATTAATAAATAAAAGTAATAATCATTAAATATAATGAAAAAAATAACAGGCACCAGACACAACCGATGAAAATACAATAAATCCATAAATATTTAGTTTTAATAAGATCAAAGAAATGTAAAAATTAACATGCCCATTAAAATAAAAGATATCAATAAAACAAAGCAAGAATTATTTATATAATATGTTAATCTATATTCAATCACTTTGTTATGTTATCACTGTTTTATTAATTTCTTTGTTTCCTGCCTTAAAATATATCATATTAACAAGATTTTTCTTTCCAGAACTTTTTAAGATTTAAATACTAAAAACTCATTGAATGTTTAAAAAATATATTCTTTAGCATATCACAAAAGTTTAGCATTTTTCATATATTTTAATGTTTTGGGGAGTCAATTTACAATAACTGTTAATATTCAAACTTTTTCAACTTATGAAACAGCGACTTTATATGTGAGAATTTTAATTTTAATCATAAAAGATATTACTTTTTAATTAAATTTCACTGCATAAGCAAAATGAAGTAGCAATATTTCATCCATACCGTAACATAAAAATATCTATAAAATTATTTTTTGTATTAAACAAATTTTTTGACATATTTTGTCCTTTTTATAAGTAAGAATTTTTTGTAATATTTTCTAAAAATATTTTATTATAAAATATAATTATTGACAATAAAAAAACATCATTAAAAATATCACTTGACTATAAACGAAAATCACAGCGACTACAGAGTACAGAATAATGCTCTATTGAATCAGCAACGCTGTATTTCACAAATTTTTGAACCGTCGAGAATAAGATTTCATGTCTTAGACTACATTTCAAATTGTTTATACATTCGGTATTGTGTAGATAAGTGTACGTACCGGTAAAAGAAGTTAATTTTACAGTTATTTAACGCTTAAAAAATATTTGAAAATGGTAAGTCCTTATGTATAAAATGGCAAAAAGCTTTAAATATTAATATTCTCCATAATGTCTTTATAGGCTTTTAAATTTACCGTTTTATTTTAATTATGTGTTTTATAATGGTAATTGTTTTTCCAGTTGTTTTTTTCATTCTTCAAGTCGATCGTCGGAAGAGATGTCATCGTAGAATTAAAGAACGACATGTGGTACGTTTATTAAAATTTAGTTTAAATTAAACTGAAATTTATTTTTCTTTAACTTCAGCCAAATATAATTTAGGCTGAGGGCTATGCAATAAGTTACAAAGAACGTATAGAAAATACCAGAAATATGTTTACATTTTAATAATTTTTTGTTTATTTAATTGTAGTCTGTGTGGAACGCTTAGTTCAATTGACCATTATTTAAATATGAAACTGACCGATATAACTATAAATGAACCCGAAAAATATCCTCACATGGTAAATAAACATTATTTCAATTATGTTTTATTTGATGTTTTAATATTTTTGGCGAGAGAGTTGATTATTACCTAACTTAATAATTACGATAATACAGGCGTTTTATTTTAGTATTGATACATCTAGTTCATTTTCAAGTATCTGGTTAAATTGAAGAAGTCTAAATATTGTTCAATAGTTGTATTTTGTAGAAAATTTCGTCATTTTGGTATAAATGTTGTTTAACAATTATTTTTGTTTTCTCTAATTCTTTGTTACCATTAATTATAAAACACGTATATGCAAATTAAGTAATCTGTTTAAATTATTTAAATTAAATTTTAAATGGTAGAAGAGCAATTATACTTCATTTATTTGTGTGAATTGTTAGCATTATTTCCGTCAAAAATACGTTTTCCGTTATTATAGCTTATTTACAAATTGTCAGCATAAGTTTGATATTGCAAAAAGTGATTTACAAGTCAGTTTATTGAATAATATGGTGTATTTAAAATTAACATTCTTTCCTTTTCGCAAACATATACAGTGTTCATTTTAATTTTCATACATTGTTTTATAAATTGACTTGGGAATTACATTTTATAATAAAATTTGTGTTGTTTAAATACGTAATTAAAGTGAAATATCTGTGTATTTACGAAATTAATATTTTAAATAATTTTATCACTAGATAATTACATTTATTTTATTAATTGTGGTTCACAAAATATTGCTTTTTCTTTTCTTTTTTTAATCATGCATACAAGTTTGAAATGCACAGTATCACTTCTTGCAGTATGTTTTCCTACAGTTAATAAATTCTACATTTACCGAAATACTACCGCTCACCTCGAATTTGAGTTTGGAAATATCAGTATATGAGTAATTTCTATCCGGCGCTTGATTTCTAACGTATCGCATGATTTAAAAGTGATGGTCTGTTGAATTCATTCAGTTTGCATTTTATGAAATGTCAATTACCTTTGTACTACCTAATTTTAGAATTTTCCCAAAAGTGGACATGTCAAATTGGATATTGTTAGAGTTTAGTTAAAACAACATTTCTAAATACATATATTTTAGAAATATCAAGAAAGTACTAATACCAGAACTTGTGTCCCAAGTTAGCCGTGATTACGTTGTGGCCTATATGGTAACATTTTTTGGTTTTTTGTCCTATCCTTTGTCACTGTTGAGTAGTATTTTTCTATTTTGTAGATATTTGAGTATGCATTAACGTATAAAAATACATCGATATAAATGATTACTTTGTGAGACCACTGGAGGTCAATATTACTTCCATAGGAACTAGTGAAGTTCTCTATTATGATTATAACATTTTGAGTGTTTCATAATCAGTTTTAACTAATGCGAAATAAAATAAAAAAAAAAAAGTTGAAAGGAAAATACAAAATTTATTGGTGTACAATAAAATTGCTTAACATTTTTTTGAAAATGGTAAAATAGTTATATCTATAAAAAAAAACAAAATAAAGATTTTCAGATTTATTTTGTTTCATGATTTATGTAGTAATTATTAAAAATTTGTATAAAGTTGAGTTTACGATTATTTGAAAAGTGAAATAAAAAAATAAAATTTTTCGTTGTTTAATTATTTTTATTTTTAAATAATTTATTAAGATTTAAAAATTTTTATAAGCCGAATACTGCTGCTGAATCTGTGCGGCATAATTTTATTGCTGTTCATTTGTTACGCAAATAGATAAATTTAGAACTAAATGTATACAGTGAGTACAATGTGTATCCAATGGATATACGCCAAAAACAAAGGGAAAAAATACTTTACTCCCGAAATAATGAATAGACAAAAATAAGTATCTCCTTAATAAATTTCAGAAAAAAAAAAAAAACCATAAAAAACAGCTTACGGTATAAAGAACACAAAATTATTGAATTGCAAGCGCTACATTAATATCCGGCCGCGTAGAACTGATTGCAGTGAAATACTCATGGGTTTTTCCCCGGTGCATCAAAAGAAGACACACTAGTGATAAGAATCATCGCAGTAAGGCGAGTCGTTACACGAAAACGCAAATTGTAGTTAAACAGGAAGTTTATTACGGTAATTGTGGAAAAAACGTGTGGTAGTGCAGTGAAATGTCACGTACAGGTAAAAATTCGTCTTCGAAAGTGCGTCAATTAGTAATTCGAAAGAATGAGCAAGGTTTCTCAGAAGAAAACATTGCACAGCTACTGAATATCCCGAAAAGTACGGTACATGACGTTCCAAAAGGATCGCAAAGACTCGAAATCTTTAAGAAGGAAACCAATTGAAAAACTAACAAAATATGATATGCCTTTTTATCCGACGAGAAGTAAAAGAAAACCCTAAGGTAAGTGCATCTAAAGTAACTACGGCACTGAGAGAGGAGAGCAAGATGATAGAAATTTCGGGCGAAACAGTACGTCGAGCCGTGAACGAGATGGGGTACTCTTCCCGTTTGGCACGCAGAAAACCCTATGTTAGTTCAGCAAATGTAAAAAAGCGACTAGCATTCGCAGAACAGTACAAATTTCATTTCTGGAAGAACGTAATTTTCACTGATGAGTCCAAGTTCAACATCTTCGGGAGAGATAGAAAACAGAAAGTATGGCGTAAGCCGAATACTGTGTATAAACTGAAAACTTTGACTACATCAGTTATACACGGCGGAGGAAATGTACAAGTGTATGAATGTGACGCGGCAAGTGGTGTGAGGTTATTAGTCGTCATGGATGATAATATGAATGCCGATTTACATATTGACATTTTACGAAAGAATTAATGCCAAAGTGCGGAAAAATTGGGCATCCTGGAGTCATTTTACTTGTATCAAGACAATGACTCCAAACATACAGCGTACAAAAAAACTCGAGAGTGAATCCTCTATAACTGTCCTCACATTCTTGCTACACCTCCCCATCGACAAGAGGATTCGTGAGCAGCCGATCTTCAGCCGTAATGAGTTAAAAAGTCGTCACAAAGAGGAATAGCGAAAGATTTCCCTTGATTATCTATAAAAATTAGTTTGTTTGATGCCGGGCAGGTTAAAATCGATCTCATAGACGCCGAAGGTCACCATGCAAAGTACTAATTTTTCCGAAGTGTAAATATTTAATGTATCCGGAGAGCTTCTTTATTTTGTTTTTTCGTTCACCCGGATATTAATGTGGCGCGTACAATTCGTAATTTTGTGTTATTTGTACTGTAAGCTGTATTTTTAATGTTTTGGTTTTTTTTTTTTTTTTTTTTTTATCGGAATATACTAAAGAGGTAGTTATTTTTGTACTTTCATTACTTGGTTCCAGAGTAAAGTATTTTTTTTCTTTTGTTTTTGGCGTATATTCATTGGGTACACCGGTACCCGGATATTATTATGACCCACTGTATGTAATCGATACTTTTTAATTTCACACGAAAAATTTATTTAAAATTAATATTTATTGTATAATTTAATTACATGCAATGGCGAACTGTTGGTAAAAAATAGGAAAGTACGCTCATTCGAATCTGAATAATTACCAAAGCTATAAAAAATAATGAAGCATTTGAAATGAAAAAATACAACTTACAATATTGTTTCTTATAATGTAAAATATTAAGCGTTAGATTTTAGATACTTATTATGAAATAGATAATTCAGGATGTTTTTTTTTTTTATTAAAATACTTTTTATAAAAACTTTTAAACATAATACAGTGTGTGTTGTGTGTTTGAATGATGTAAAATAACAAGTTTTTCAAATAAATCGTCATTCATTTTCTTTCTGTGAAATCACGATCATTCCACTAAATTAAAAAAGAAGAGCTTAGGCGAGCGTATATTATATTTTAAAAATATTTTTATTGTCATGTGTTACGAATTGAATATTTCTAAAAATATGCTATTTTTTTGTAGATATTAAAGTCCTTGTAAATTAGTATTTGTAGAAGTGTATTCTTTAATCGACTTCATCATTTTAAAAAATAATAATTTACGCAAATAATAATTTATTTCAGAACACAAAAATGTTATATATTTCATTACGCACTTCTGAAACAGGGACACATGTTACATAACGTATTTTCACGAAATATTCTTAATATGTTTTATTAGCAGTCCCACATATTAAAATAAATATTTACATAATCTCAATATTGAAAATTTTATTTTTATAAATACACACACCCGCGCATGTTAACAAAAAGTAAAAGAAGTCTGTGAAAAAAAAAAAGGAGAAAAGCAAAAAGTAAATAACATAAATAAATAAATTAAAAAAAAAATCAAGAAAAGAAAAACAAAACAAACTAACCTTAATAAAAGGGAGGCTTATTTATTTATGCAATTTTAAAGTATTAGTGAATACGGGGACATTTAGTATTATTTTACAACCACGATTTTGCTTAATGTGCAATTTTTTGCTGTTAGATTCAGACTACATTGGACAAGCTTAGAACAAAATAGATCTAATTAAGTTTATTTATAGCGGAGATATTTTTATTTTATTAAAAATCTGAAGTGATGGAACAATAATCATATAGTGTTTATTTAAAGTTTAGTTGTTCGAAATTATGTTAATTCTACCGGAGGTTATATTATTTTATTTTTTTCAATGTGCGTACTATTTTTATCTTTATTTATATTTTTTTGTCCCAAAACTTATATTTTATCGGTTTTTTTTTTATTAATCATACTGTTTGATTTTCGTTCATTTTCACCATAGTAATATTTAATTTAATAAAGTTTCACAAAACTTTTTTCGAAAATGATAGTGTAGGTCACAACAAACAATTGAATATTTTTTATAGGTATTTCATTTTAACGGTTACGATTGGTACGGTTATTAATCGAAATCGAAATAAATACGAATTGCCGATTATTAGTATCGCTTTTCTGGTAGTTTTCGGGATTTTTTTACCCCGAAAGAAGCAACGAAAAAGGATTCGTTTTTATTTCGATAAAATAGAGGCTAATTAGATGAATAACGAAATATCCTACTTTTTTAACGTAAACGTTGTACGATTGCTACTTGCGTGTATGTCACAATTTTGTAAATTTAATAAACTCGAATGTATTTTATTAGTATTCGGTCAGAAGTTGTTTCATCCGTGGTTCAGTAATCAGATACGTTCAGTTGCCAGCTGACGAGATAGATACGCAACTGTTACAAGATGCTTCGAGGAAAGAAGCCTCTATGCCGAGATAACCTTACGTATTAGTTATTTTGTATGAATATTTTATTTTTTTTTTATTTGTATTATTTATTATTTTTCATTGAATAAAAATGTGTATAGATATTTTAACGTTGAATATATTTGTTCAATTTGAAGTTTCACTTGTAATAAGTTATTTTTAGTTTCTTACGGTAAGTGAGAATTATTATTGTGTTTAGCATAATGCGCGTAAACTATCAGTTCTGCTCTAAATTGCAAAAATACTGTTATACGATTTATTTTATAAACGTAAACAAACGTGAAAACTTCAAATTTTATCCGACTTGTGAAGTACCGTTGGAATCACAATACTTTTCAGTTGGAGTGGAGACAATATTATTTATGCTATATTATTTGGTACTTGTTTCACTCCAGACTAAAACAGTTTATTCCACTTAAAGTTTTACGTGAATAATTGAATTACCCGTATATTATTAATGTTTACCGTTCGAGTGATAAATAGCGAAAAAACTTTTATCCGTAATTTAAAAAATATCTTCACTTAATTTAAAATTTCAAGATTTATACCGCGATTGAGAAAAATATAAAACCTTGCATGTTTTAATTTGATTAAATATATGAATTCTATTTAAACATATGTGAAACAATTTAGGAACAGTTACACATATGGTTGGGTATTGATTAGTTATAACACCGGTTTAACTTAAATATTTTAAAAATTAGTTTTGTAAAAAATTTTCCAATCATTTGTATCTTACATATATCTATTTCAGAAAAGTTAAAGTTAATACTGAGATTTAATTGAAATTAAATATATGTATATACGTATATATATATTTTTTTTTTTTTGTATTAAATTTAGTAAGTATATTATTGCATTCGTTTATTGCTAGAGTGAATGCGTCATACCAATTGTTGCAATTTTTGTATACAGTACTAAAAAGAAGTATTTTAAACAATTTTTTCACGGCAACCTTTTCTAGTCTGATGATTATTAGTGTGCGGTGACTTGCCTGTGAAGTGTACGAATGTGTTTGAATCTGATTGTTAACATAATTTTTTTCGTTTTGAAATTTTAAAACAAATATTACGGTATTTTAAAAATAGAGAAATTGGAAAGATTGTATTTTCCTGTTTTATAATATATTCGCATACAATATATGTAAAATTCTTTTATTTTCGATCGATCTGAAATATTTTTAATCCAGTTATTACTAATTTTAACTTTGAATTATTAAAAATAAATACATACGTGCTTAGTAAAGTTTACAAAAATAACTAATGTAATTTTATAAATAGACGTCAAGATAATGAAGATTATAAACGAATTATATACCGTCACATTAATAATTTTGTTCCGAGAGGGGATGTCCAGAATTATTAATGAAGAATAATTTATGTTTAACAATCAACTTGTACAATACATTAAATAATTAACTACATTACCTATATATTTTTTATTCAAAAATACCACAATTTTAGAAGGCACCGATTAATTTAAAGTTTTATTTTTAGATATTTTATGTATTTTCTACATTGTATTACGGTAATACTATTCTAACTTGCACAGAAAGTAATAATTTCAGCGCTTAACTGCAAAATTAGAATAGCTACATTTTTTGAAGGTTTATTTAGCGATATCTTATGTACAATACAAAATTAATAAAACAAAAATAAAATTTGCTGGCATGGGAATAGAAAAAAAAAAACTCGTTCAAAGGTGACTCTCATTGCAAATTGCAACGTTCAATATGCACATCATTTTCGTTTATTAAAAAGACGTATATAATACTTAACGTGAAATATTTTGTTCTACCATTTTGTGGATTTAAACAATTCATTTCGATTATGTTTCGCTTTTTATTTATTTATTTATTTATTTATTTTTTACGGATAGTATTAATTTAATTATAAGTTAATCTTTAAATTTTGATATTTATTATATTCCGAGTTTTAAACTTTTACGTGACAGATGTTTCTTTTTACAAATACTATTTGCATTTCATATATGGGCATTGATCTTTGGAGAAATAATAATGAAATACTTGTAAGAGAGGACTATTCGATTTTAATTTATTTTCATTTAATGAATTATTATTATTTTTCATTTTTATGAATCGACTTAAAAGTAATAACGAACTAAAAAATAGTAAATAATAATTTTGAACTTCTCGAACTTTGAATTGCATAAAAAATATATATATTTTTGACGATTGAATGGTGTTTGGAGTCGGAGCTTAATTTTGTAATAAAATTCGGTTAAATTTATTTGTTAAATTTGATTCTAACTTCAAACAATATTGTTAATTTTATAACTGTTCATATATATTAAATTGATCGGTAGTTAAAAGTACTTCGAATATTTTGTTTAGGATAATTTAAAATTGAAGAAATTAAAAACTACTATTTATTTTTTTGTAGTTTGTTTTTAATTTTTAATTCAGTTCTTTCCAAAAATAACAACAAAGAAACAATTGTAACTAGTAAAAGAATAGTTTAGATAGAAAAACAAAAGAATCTTCAAGGTTTCCCACCTCCAACCCACCCTATGGGAAAACTGGGAATAAGCCGAGAGTTTTACACGCCGGGGAAAAATCAAGAAAATAATGTGAATTTTGATGTAAAACTGGGAAAAAAAGTAAAAATGGCCGAACAATAGTTTTGATAAAAAAATTCATTTGCGGCAAAAAATGAATGCATTTTTTAATGTACTATGCTCAATAATAAATTACAAAGTTATTTTTATTTGCATAAAATTTGTTGTGACTGTCAAATATTATCAATGGTAACAAAAAAATCCATTCTTCTTTTACAATTTACCTCTAATTTTTCTATTAAAGGACTTTTTCTATAACGGTAGGTCTATTTTTGTGATGGGTAATATTTATATTTAATGCCAGTATATTTAAGTTAAAATTTTAGCGAAACACATAAAAAAAAATCTATGCATTTTAGTTTATTTTGAGGGTTGAACCACTTCAGTAAAACTTTTGGGGCAGTTTCCATAAGCCCCTTGAAGTCAGTACGTACCATTACAAATGTAAATATTAAGCATTAAATAAATATTATAATTCAAAACTGTTTAAATGGTGAAGGGGTGGATCAGCCTGTTATAAACTTCGTTATTAACTTTTGTAATAACAAAGGATGCTTGAGTTAGTTAGTTATTATAATGGATTTTTTTTTTTTTTTTTGAAATTCCCTATTTCCAACATTGTGATGGGGCAAATTTATTTTGTAATTTGCTTATAAAGGAGCAGGGAACTAGAGCACTTAAGAATATAATGAGTGTATGTGTCATGTAACCGATAAATGAAGAAGGAAAAATAAAAAATAAACTATGTGTGTAGTAGCTCCCTGTAAGAGTATTTAGATTATTGGAAGGTGACGGGATATAAACATAGTCTCACCACCACCCAAATATTGTGTAACTAGTCTGTAGCGGATAAAGATAGTAACAAACGAGGAAAATAAATATAAACAAAGGTTTAATAAAGTAAGTATAAGAGTAAGAATAATGTTGCTTTTAGAATTTTATTGATTTTTTTTTAATTTTGTTATGTCAGTAATATAAGAAATAAATGTAATACTAGCGAGAAAGGCCGAAGAGACCACGCCGACCATACAAACAATAATCTCGGGATCACGTTTGAATTAAGGTATAGGCAAACTATTGATTGCACAGAGTAAATTTTGAACGCTATTCGAGGAAGATCGCATGGCATCAATGAAAAAAACACGTCAAATTAGGAGAAGCAGGAAAAAGTTTTTTTTTAAATTTATACACATATATGTGTGTGTGTGTGTGTGTGTGCTATATGTGTTTTAATCATTTTGTTTGTGTTACTTCATGCTTAAATTATAAAGTATACTTTCTCTTTACACAGTCATTTTTCTGCAATATCCTGTTCAATTGCACACAAAAAATTGAAAAATTGTATTTTGTAAAAAAAATGTTTTTTTTATCAAATCGTTTGATTTTTAAAACGGTGAATTCTTGAATGAAATTTTCTGTTTGAACTTTTTCATTCGGTATCAATTTAACATCTAGCCTTCTTGTTAAAATATTGATTCGTTAACGGATAGCGGAAAATTATTTTGGATTTATAGGAGTGAAATTATACTTGAACGATTAACGTCATTTTTTTTCGAAAGCGTAAGTATAAAGTTATGATCTTTTCCTAAGCCGTGTAGGTTTGAAGCAGTCGTGAGCAAAAGTTTAAATCCGTTGGTATTAGAATTCTCCGAAGCGATTTTCGAAAATTTTTCACGTCGAATTTCACAATTTTTGATCCCATACCGTCAGTAATATTTAAAAAGAATTGTATTGGTAGTTATTTTGATTTTTTTTTAAAATAACAGTATCGTATGCGTAAATTTAAAAAACTATAAAAATGATATTCGATAGACTTGATAATATTGGATTTGAATTTTTCGTCAAATTGTGCGGAGTTACATTCTACCGTTTAATTCAATGCAGTAAAACAGCTTAAAAAGATGTTCCTAACTGTTGAAGAAAAGTTGAACAATTCCGGTAATAAATATATAGATTGGTTTATCGTAACAAATCTAATTCGTGATGGAATATTTGTAACAAAAAAACTTTACGATTTCATAATTTCTTTTAAAAACAAGTTCAGTCAAGCATGGTGTTTCATGCGCTGAGCATTCCGTATGTTAAATTAAAGATAACTATAATTTTCATTTACATAATACTAAATTCAAAATAAAGAAATCTGATTTTAAATTTGTAATATCCTGTATTTTTCACTTAGCATTCTATTCCGATAAAGTACGTTTTAATAAGAACTACTATATACTTTACATTTATACAAATCGCCATGATTTCCTAAAGCGAGTTCCATAGTTACATGTAATGACCATGGAGTGGAACTAATTTTTATTAAATATCTGAGTAAAAATGATTTTTTCCCTTATACTCAATCTTATTTGCTACATAGTCGTCCTACCTCGGTGCAAAATATTTTTGCAAAAAATAAAAAAATATTTCAAAAATCAAAGTAAAACAAACATATCATTTCGACTGAAAAGATTAGAAAGGTTTTTCTTTTTCTTTTTTTAATAGAGAGGTTTGTAATAGTTAGAGGTTATATAATGAAAGGGCTTTAGCAATAAGTCCGACCGGAAGAATTTTGTTAGAGAATGTAAGAATAAAACAAATATCGTCGAATGGAGAAGTCTTCTTCATCAGTCAACTGAAATGTATGCCAGCTACCCAGTTCGTTAAGCCGTGGGGAAGTTTTTGGTTCGGATAGCATATCGCGCTGTCGGACATTGTAATTTCCAAAAATTTCAATTACGTTGGGTTAACGTAGCTGATGCGCTCGCCTCAAAAAAAAAAAAAAAATATGTTGCATTTAATTCGTTTGAGCCAGAACACTAATCATAAAGGCTGTTTCATACAGATTATAGATTATATATTCATTCTAGCGGGTTATTTTAATCTTTTTTTTTTTTTTTTTTTATGCGTTGAAACTAAATTTTCCAAAATAAAATTGTATGTGTGTTTCATCAAAACTAGTAGCTCGACAGAATGATGTGACTTCATGCGAAAAGAAATTCGATATTTTCTCATGTCCCATCCACTCTTTTTCGGGTTCTTTGTTCGTATGCCAAGATGATGACCAAATTTATTATTAGCAGTGGCATACTTAAAAGCAAGCTCGCGAGCAATATAATTGGCCACTTCCTTTATAAATTTCACAAACGATACTTCTGTTTTAGAAAATATACGTTTTTTGAAGCCTAATATGTGTTGTTCTAATCTTTTTTAAACTTTTTGTCTCGCTTGGAAAGTTTTAATATTAAACATCTGAACAGCAGTACGATATGATTTTTTTTTGCTTTAGCAACAGCATTTACAGCTACTTTCATTACGGCTGGGTTGACAGGAGGTCTCATATTTCTGCGTTTACTATGAGACATAAATTAACCAACGAAAATATTTTTTGCGAATTATTTGGGGGGAAAATTTCAAAACTTATAAAATTTGTTGCGACTTACGCATTTAAGTTTATTTTAATTTAAATTCGTTACACTTGTGTTTTATATTCTTATAATAATATTTTTTTTTTGTGGCGGGTACCATTACCCTTTTTTTTACCTCTCCGACTATTGTTTGCATTTTTCTGTAAAATGTTCTTTTTAAATAGTTACATCATACGTTTTGTTATATTATTACGCGTTTTGTTCTGTTTTATTTTACTCTTATATTTTGTGCTATTTCCGTTTATCAATGTTTTCTTTTACCTGAAAATGTTAAGAATCTTAATATGTTATAAACACTTCAATAGATTATGCGAACTTTAATAAAATTGGGTGTTCCATGATATACAGAAGAATGTCAAGTAAGAAACATTGTACTAGACTAAAATAATTATAATTAAATGGACGAATAATTTATAATTCATATTATTATGATACTATTAGCTTGTTCTCCAACAGAAATATTTTTGGGCATGAAATAATTAAATTATTACGCCATACAACTTATTTCAATTTTTACTTAATTTTTTTTTTTTTTTGTGCTAGAAAACGCTGCTGCGAAAAATTGAAAATTGTTTCTACATTGTATGACACGGCTCTCTTCCCTAGTAAAAATAATTAAACGTAAATATTTTCTACGTTATTTTTTAATTTCATGAAGACCACCGACGATTAAGTACGCTTAACATCATTTGCATAAATATTATATGGAGGCGTGCTTATTTATAGAAGTTCTTTTGCTAACTTTAGAGAGCCTTATTCCAACAAAAATATTTATTTATATAAATTAATTTTTAAAATTAACCATTCTTTTGCCAAGGCGGTTTGAAATGAATCAAGACATACAAGCATCCGATTACTTCTTTGTTCCTGATGAATCTACTGACCACTTTATAATAGCCGTATATAATACTCGTTACCGAAGATCCAGCTTGAAAATTTTCAATGTCGTAACCCGGTAACAGGTACGTACCCTGAAAGAATAAAAAATTTAATGTATTTTTCCGCGGAAATTGTGTATTACTTTCATAAACTCACATTGATAAGGCGATGCAATAGGAGATGATGTCTCACGCCCGCAACGATTTTGTCAGTCTGAAATTTTTCAAAAATTCGAAATGACGATATAGTTTTTGATATCAGAGTTTTAGATCGGTTCGAATTTTATATCTTTTCACTTCCAGCGAAATTTCGGGTTTGTGGTCATAAGGCTAGTAATGTAATATCCCGTTTATAGTTCCGACTGAAACAAGAAGAATTTAAGTAATAAAAATTATTATAATACGATAATTGACTGATTTAAAAAATTTCATGTTCGTAATTAGCATTCATAAACTTTTACGCCTACCGAAATATAAACCTCATAGAACACAACGCTTATGATTGCACATTATGGGATTTATTAGCAATCAGTTCGTTTCTTCTGCAAATTACTACATTACTTGCTGGTGATTTCGTTGAATAAATTTAGATTTATAAACAAAACCAATTTCTTAATTTCTTTAATTGTTCCATCGAATCTGGGAATGTGTCGACTCCGATGAGACTAAAATAATCAAATAAGGGGGAAAAACGGATTTTAATTCATTAAATTTCCATCCCTCATAAATCAGATAATATAAAGTTAAACTGTTTACAGACAGTGAGCAGAATTTCCGAAATTGCATGTTATTATGAAGGAATAGGAACAGGGTTTCGGGAAAGAAAACGATCCAAATAATCGACTCTCTCGCAAATTGTAAAAATGAAAAACGAAGCTATGCACTTCGATTCATCTGTTCTACACGAATGAAACTTACAGTTGGTAAATCATTGTAAACAGCAGATATATAAAAATGAAAAGAAATGTTTAATGCACGATTTCGTACGAGCTTAATCAGTGGCGGTCGGTCGGGGATGTATTAAACGAGGAGGACAATTTTGTTTCTGTAACAATTTAAACAATAGGCATCGTACGAAATCCCTTCTTTTATGGTAAATTGTAGGTAAGTTCTGTTCTTCAACTTTTTCTGCGATGTGAAATGTGTAATCATGTTTTCATTGAAATTTTTCATATTTCCTGTGAAGGATTTTTCAGTATAGTTAAGCGTATTTTGTTTCGTCGAATTTATGGAAAAAATTTTAATTCTTTTTTTTTTTTTTTTAAATTTAGAATACTTTTTGCGTTCTTTTCACAGTTTCAAATTCATTCACCTAGATCTCATGTATGAAATTTTCAAAATTGCTTTTAACGTTTTTCTTCTTATTCGTCGCAGTTCGCGCAACTGTCATTGTTCGGGCGACCAACATTTTCAAAATTAAAAAATTCCCGCAGGCGAATAAATTGTTTCATTTTAAAATCTTCCGTCCTACGCTCATTTTGTATTCCGATATTTTTAATTGATTAAATAAAAAATGAAATCCAACCAAAACGTAATCACAGAAACCGGGGACATGTAAAGTAATAAGATAAAGCTAAAGCAATATCATTATTGTATAAATAAGCAGAATTAGTCAATGTAGCGAGAAGATTATCTTCGAGCGAGTCGGCGAGCAGTACTGTTCACTTCAAACTCGCATTAATCGTGCACGCGGTATTTCACCTACAGTGTTGTTTTTCGATAATAGAAACAACCGCTTCCGTAGGAATTATGGAGGATAAATTTGAATACTGACCTCAGGCGCGCATATCCACAACCAGGGCCTTATCTGCGGAGGGGTTTTCCGGGTTCAAAACCCCTTCGAAATGTCTGCGAAATCATAACTGCTTGAATTTTCGAACCGAAATTCAGAATAAATTTATTTCTTTTCAATTTTCGACAAAAGAAAAGAAAATTAAAATTTTTATAAATTCTATGGAAACGACTATTTTTATTTCTTTTTATTGTAGCGTTTAAATATTGCATATAAAACAATTGACTACAGGACTTTAGTGTACCATTTATAAATAAATATATTTCATAATAACACACACACACATATATAACATATATATATATATATATATATATATATATATATATGTGTGTGTGAGTGTGTGTGTGTATATAATTGTAAAAATATTTTCGTACTCCCCCACAACCCCGAAATTTTTGATCTAGATACAGCCCTGTCCACAACTATTAAAAATGTTGTCTAACTCGTCATGTATCTGCTTTTAAATCTTTTATAATTTAATATTTCAAAAATTAATATTCTTATTATAATTTCTTTTATTTAAAATTGAATACTTTTTAAATTTTTTAGTAACCATCTGGGAGGTCATCGTCCAAATAGTCCTACAGAGAAATTGTCACGAAGATTAATATACAATATTATCTGCAGTCTCTGTAAAAATTCTGGTTCATAGAGATAATAAAAATTCGGAAATAGGAAATTAAAATAATTTTCCTCCGTAAACGACAGCGTCTACCTTCATATTCATGTTTGTATTACTATTAATGTAACCAAGAAGATTTTTGAATCTGATGATCGCCAGTGTAAGCTGGTCGAAACGTTAAGCGAATAAATATCTTTTAAAAACACAGTTGTTTCCGAAAATTATTTATTATGAGTAATCACTGTGAAAGCTTTAAATATTTAAAAATACGGTTTTTTTTCGATTTGACTAGAAGCAATATTGCTTACAATATTTTGGGCTTATTTACCTTTTTTTCGAATCTGTTGTCGTTAAGATGAAGTTAAATTAAACTTTTATTTTCTCATTTCTTACATCGAGAATGTACTACGGAAGTACAAAAATAAAACTACACAATAGCGTATCGAAAGTTAGTGATAATAGTAAAATACGAAGACGATTATACGGTGTTCATACAAGTGAAACTATAAAAACACTAATACAAATGATATTAACACCTCTCTTTCTTGAGTCATATTGTTCGATTCCGAGCGTCGTGACTACCTCTATTTGTACATTTTAACTGTAGCGCTACAACGATATAAATTGTATTTTACACCGGAATTGTAATAGGAAAATATTAAAAATGATAATGCTATCTTTCTAAATGATGTTATAAACGTTTTTTTTTCAAGAACTGTAATGGATACCATCCTCCAGTCTATGTACGCCGCTACAATTACAATATTTACCAGCTTAGATGATAAAAAATGTTTTCTAAAAAATTCTGATATATGTATTATTTATACACTAACAGCAGTCAGTAGTAATGAATTACCTTCGATATAGGACAAGTTAAAGGAATATTCATTGATCGTAGTAACTTCTCGTATGGCTTCGCACCAAATTTAAGCAAAGAGTGACATGCTTGCGGAATGTTGAGAACTACCGCATTTGGCATCCAACGTCCTGAGGAACTCCGCTGCCAAAAGTTCAGTTCGTACTAACATAAGCAGTTTCATTAAATTAGTATAAATTTTATTATTTTTAGCGGGTAAAATTTTTATTTATCACTTACTAGGAGGCTAGTAAACTAATTTTATACAGAGGATCGAATTTAAATATTTTAAAAGTCTCGACCTCGGTTGCCGATTATATTAAATGGTCTATGTTAAAAAAAAAAAAAAAAAAAAAAAAAGAATTAAAAGATATTATAAACAATTATTTACGAAAATACTTGGGGATATGCAGTAATTCAATATCATGTTTACGTTATAAAGCTTTTTTTGTTAAAATATTTATAAGAATCAACTGAACTTCATTTCTGAAAATCACGTTGCATTTAATCACTTCAATCATTTGTTTCTTCCTTCTTCGCGATCATTCCATTTTCTTCATACGGTTCATTTATTCTATAAACTATCCATCTACTTACCCGCTTCCTTCGTTGAGCTTTAAATGTGAATAAGGTGAATAATGTTTCTTTTACTTTTTTTTCTTCTTTTTTTCTGATATTTAATTATTAATAAGTAAAGGTTCTTTGAAAGTGGCCACACTGTTTAAATGCTAAGCCAAAGAAAAAAAAAAAGATTCTTTCTCCCTCTGAGAAACATGTTTGTCACTATCCAACAAAAATTAGTCATCACGCTCACCTAACGATACTCAGCCTTTCTATAACCTGCCTCTGTCGTAATCTGATAAGAAGTCTCGCTCAACTGAAGATCACACACAGCCACCATTTTAAAAACATATAAAATCAACAATAACGCGTAGTTTTTTCCTCTACGTGCACATAGAATACTTCGTTATGAATTTATTTTGTGTTTTGGTAACACAGTAATTTCCCCCAAATTATTAGGTATTTAAGAGAATACCTTCTCCATCCGCATTCACCCGTTTTTTTCCACGTCCTCCGAGCGCACTGTCGGGCATTTTATAAAAATTAATTTATTATTACAATAGCAAAGCACAGCAGTTGAGCAAAGATTTAAAATTTCAATGTGAATAATATTGCCGGTAGCAACTATTAAAAATTCTATTTGCAGGATTGTGTTTATCTGTAAAAATCATTGGAAAACAGTTTATTTCCTTTTTTTTTTAAAATATCAGCGCCCTGTACAGTAAGTAGACTAGGAGCTGGTACGATGGTAACGAAAAAAGAGAAGTAACTGAAGGCGCTATTGTTACTCGCTCCAGAAATTAATAAAATTTTATTTAGAGCTCATATTTATCAAATTCAAAGTTGTTATTTATTATGGTAATCATTTTAATTAAATTTTGATATTTAATTTATATTTACTACGTTAATTATTTTATTTAAAATATTTACCAAAGTAAACATTCAATCCATTTTCTTCACTTCATCAACAATGTAACCCGCCGTATAGGTCGACTAAATCACACCGGAAACTTATATGTTGCGCACTAAAACCTTCCACAAGAGAATCAGTCTATCCATTGATGAAGGTCAGATCAAAATCGGTTTCGTCGTAAAATTGGTGCGCACTTTCGTTGAAATAAATCAAAAATTACTTACACCCAACATGATAGCCTAGTAGTTAAGGTGCTCGGCTACCAAACCAGCAGTGTCATAGGTTTTCAGGAGTGTTTCGTTCCGAATTCAAGTCGCTCCCCGTTAACTTCACAATCTATGGTACCTTATCAAGAATATGTAGAACTCACTTTACTTTTACATTCATTCTGAATTATTAAATTTAAGGGCACAATATAATTTTAAATCTAATAATGCTCTAACTTCGTTGCTTATTATTTTATTGTTTTTTTTTAACATTTAGCAACATTTTTAATTCAAGTTCCCTGTGCGCTAAGCACTAACGTCGTTTCAAATAGAAGGCGATGGCATTTTTAAGGGATGGCGTCTGTCCTTTATCTAGCGATAATTAACGGTCAGTTTTAATCGCGCATATGGCAAATGATGGGCTTTTGTGGGAAGAAAATGACGCGTGTTGATGCGTACCGCGTATTTTTTAAAGTATTTTTCATTAAACGGCTTGTTACGTTTATACGTTACTATTATTTTAGTTTTATGAAATTAATTTTTGCCGATTCAACGTCTGCCGAAGATCCGACTTTAACCGCACCATCTTGAATATTTGTTCAATCGGATTTGCGAATTTTGTAGTCGGTGAATAATTCCATGTGTAAATATTTCCCGGTATCAGAGTTATTCGGTAATTAATCGTTGCTGGATGACATTCGTATAGAACTATTTTCGTTAGTTTTATTGTCTCTGTGTTTCTGTTAAGACGCAGCACATATTAAGGATTCATAGTAATGGCGTTCATTGGAAACTGTATGATCGCCTACTAACCAATCGCTCTCAATTATTTCGGCTAAAACCGATCAGCGGAACTATCGACAACAGACAATTTAATTCTAATTACTGTTTTATTGTAAATTTCCGATTTTACACATTCTCCAATCGAATATATTTGAGCATTTCGATTTCAATACAATATATTTTTAATTACCGTTATCGTATCATCCAATGGGATAAGCAATGTAAAATTTCCAACCAATTCTGTTTTTTTGTTTTTTCTGTTTAAACGAAAATTTGCTTGTATTTTATTGGTGGAACTATATTCGTCATCACATAAGCTATACTCCTTCCATTCCATGAAGTATTCGCCCTAAGTGCGCAGAAATTCAATACGTAGATGTTTTAAGTAGCGAAATTAATTTTTAAAAAATCACAAATATACCGAAAATATGAAATATTATACTTCTTTAAACGAGGATTAAAACATCATTAATTAAGTCGTTTTGTTGAAGTTAATCATTGAGTAAATGAACCGGTGTACAAATATATCAAATGCCGGCTTTATGTTGCATTCGCCCAAAACAGTTTTCAAAGTCTGTTAGTTTTCTCTTGTTAACGTATATATATACGTGAATACATATGTATATACTCGTATATATATATATATATACAAGAGTTTGTTTTTTAGCATTAAAGAGTCTAACTTTAAATTCGAAGCTAAAAGTACAAGAAAAAAAATGGAAAGGGTAAACAAAATAAATAAAAAATAGTAAAAAGAATCGAAATGAATAATAAATGCGAGAACAAAATGAAATTACAGAAAAAGAAGAGAACGCGAAAGTAATCTCGTCGCACTAAGGCGTTTGCGAGATAGAATGGCTGTTATTTTTTCTGTCTCGTTGTTTGTGGATCATTTTTGAGTTACATTGGTTTCATAAGAAACTCGGATTACTAAAAAAATATAAAATAATGACGTATATATCATAAGGAAGAAAAATTATCCTGGACGGTGTTGTTCGATTGTAATATGAATTTTTTAATATACCGCGAATGGATTTATTAAAGTATGAATTGTACACAATATTGAAAATAATATTTTTAACTTTATGTAGTATATGCAGAAACTTAGAAGCGACCAACGAAAATTTAGGTAGTAAGACTTCAACGATAAACCACGAAGTCTAGACAACTGGCCATACAATTAAAAACGACAAATGCGAGCTACCACGATTAAAATTACACGAGGAAACATTGGAGAAAAACAAAGTCGAGAAAGAAGAAGGATCTAAGAATTTCTGAGAATGATTTCGTATTAAGAATCCTAATGATGACCAAAAAGCACTATCATCATATGGTCACTAATCTTCTTCGAGGAGAACGAATTATATTTTTACCGATTTCAAAGAGTTGATCGTGTATGTCTCTTCTTTTAATGCTTGTTCACGCGTAACTTTTGTCCGTGTATTTGGATTTTAATGATTTTTTGTTCATTCGAAAGTATACCGGCCAGTAATAGTAGCAGCCCATACGAATGCGGATGAATATCGCGGAACATAGCCTAACTAGTCATCAAATAACGTGAAAAGTGGAGTTTCTCGAGAAAAGTTTTTAGTGATACAACAAACACGATTGACCCTTAAAATATCAATTTACCGTAAAACGTAATTTAGTACAAAACTAATTTTTGATTAGCCAAAAAATTGAAACATTATGAGAGATAATTTACATTAGAAATGTAAATTTACTTTCGGTTTTTTTTTTTTTTTGTTTTTAAGCTCGTCAACCAAGAACCTTTACCCGGAAATAATTACAAGAGTAAGGAGTCGGTTATATATTAACCCGATCTGATATAGTTAACAAGAAGGAAGAAATAGCAGGAATAATGTGTAATCAAGGACAGGTAATAAGAAGCAGGAAGACCAAGCCTCAGCAAAAGAGTACGGAGTAAAACGCTCCATAGAAAGAGGTGAACGCACAAAGAATACATTGTAATCGTTTCAAGAAACTGCATTATTTCAATGGAGGGAACAATGAGGAGAGAAGTCAACGGGAAGCGAAAACGGGGAAAGGTAGTTGGGCGTGACTGTAATGCAGGCGAATAATGGAGACAACAATAAAACGATAAAGTGAGGAAAACAAAAGGAACCACGGATTAGCAGAAAGACTAGGTTGAATGGACAGATGTAATGAATATATCTGTTTATTTCACTTTTCGATTATGTTTATTGCACAGTAATTAATTTTTAACACCAATTTAAACAATTATTTAATTTTTATCAATCACCCCGACGCGTTTCGAAGTCAAAGTTTCATGATCACGGGAGTTATTGAATAATTATTAAAAAAAAGTGAAAGGTATGTATCCAATCGAAATCTGAGATGAAAACATTCACACAGCGCAAGGAGACTAAAAGATGGGGGTTTTCTTATAAAAGGAATCAGAAAAAATGTGAATCGGATGGAGAAAGGGAGAGAATATGTATGGGTGTACAGCGAATAATAAAGTCGCTAGAAAGATCAGGAAGAGGAGAAAAAAAGGCTCTAAAGAGCGTTCATGGATCCGGAGATGATCAAGTAATTGGGAAAGAAGCGATCAGAGGCAATGAAAGTGATAGAACGTAGGGTAGTCATTAACACTCAGCTGTGCTTATGGAACAGAAGGAAGGCCGGCCAAAAGATTTCGACAAGTTAAAATCTAGAAGGATAAAAGAAGCTCTGACGAATTGAGCGAAAACCCGAGGATTGTTCAGACAGGTTTTACAGGGCAAGGTATACTGTCAAGCCTCGGAGTGGTGTTGGAAAATTTTAAAATGACAGACTTTAATTCGTAAATATTGAAGGCAGAAGTTAGGAAATTGAAAGGTAAATTTTGTAGAAATTAAACAGAATACAATTCAACAAAAAGAGAAGAAACTTAAGTAGAAGTGATAGAACCACTGAAAGGAATTAGACTATCAACCGATTGAAGTTGGAAGGACGTTCAGAGAATGGAAATTTTAAAGCTCTGACTATTTTATAAATATGTAAAAAGGGGGTGGTTCTAGAGAAGGAAGAACAGAAATTCTTCCAAAAGGACTTCTTTGAAGCTTTGAGTAAACATACACTTAGCTCTTGCGTTAGCCTGTTTTTGTGAGCCGAAAAATTTTTTGTTGTAGGATTTGAACGAAAGATTTTAAAAATGGCGCAACTTCGGTATATCGTTAAAATCTACTAAACGGGGAAAATCTGTTTTGATCGTTAATCTTGATAATGTCGATAATCTATCATCTAGTATGGTCGATCTGGTGACCGGACAAAAGCGCACAAGACAAAAGCGCACATAATAAAAACGCATCGGACAAAAGCGCACAGGACAAAAGCGCACACGGACAAAAACGCACACGGATAAAAGCGCACACGGACAAAAGCGCACACGGATAAAAGCGCACATCGATTTGCAGAACAGAAGCTAATTTATTAATTTTTCCGTTCTCGGCAATTGCATCATTTGCGAAAAGGCAAAACTGGACAGTTGCCCCGCAAAGAATTTAAAATTCAAAAAAATTATTGGTAATCAGCGAAAACAAAGTAAAAATAATACAATTTTTTGTATGATTCACTAGTCATTTTTCTGTTTTTTTTTTGTTCTTATATGTGTATTTGTTTGTTAATAATCATAGTGTCTATTGACTATGACCGCTAGGAAGTTACCATATATAAAAAATAAAATTTGTATCAATAATGTATTCAGGGGCGTCTCAAGCATCCCAAGTTGTGGGAGTGGTGCATTACCCAAAATACCGATTCATGAATTCATATAATTTAAAAATATTTTTTTTTTATACTGTATAGCTTATATAACAAAATGTTATATGGTGTTTTTTAATGATTTTCTTTAAACTTTTACAATGCGGGTCTTTTATTTTTTACTTCTGCAGTCAAAACTGATTTAGATCGAACTGTGAGGACTAAAAATATTTAAAAAAAAAAAATTTATTAAAAGACATCTCACCTTTTAATGCTAAGCCTATAAGACTTTGTAATAATGCTTTACTTTTTCAAACAGTGAGGGTAACTTTTATTTTACACTGTTGTATACTAACCGTTTCTTTATAAATTGTTTCAACTGGTCTGAATTTTCTTAATAATTTTTGCTTTTAAATTAGTATCGAAAAATCCGCAACTCTTTGTTACCTTAGTAAAAGTTTTCATTATATTTGACACTTCTATATCGTCAACCATTTGTTTGCTTATTTCTTCTTCATCATTTTCATCATTGTTGTTTATTTGACTCTTTGATCGCGGTTTCATTGCTGATTAAAACAACTGTTGCAATATTTTTGTCAACGTTTAATTATTCCTTTGATAATAAATTTCCCGATGATCATTCTAATATTGTGAAAAACTTGAACTCTGTTTTTATTCCGCAATACTTCAAACTTTTGTATTAAGGGAATTTTACTTACTTTCATTTTAATATGATCAGAATAAAATATATAAATATAATGATTGAATGATTTAAAACTGAACAGAATTTGCTGTTAATTAAGCGGCTTCTATTGTATAATTCTTTAAATTTCTACAAGTCTGTTTTAGTGACCTAAATTGTACGATTCTTGGCTGTTGTTAAGAACTTCGCAATTCGACCATAGTTGCAGACAAATACATAAATTAAATATATTTGCACTTCCTTGTTACTAGGTTAATATTTTGATGCAGAGGGACTAAAAACGTACACAAAAAAAAATCTAAAATTTATTTCAATAAAATAGTTCAGAAATTTAAATTATGGTGAAGTTGTGAAAGAGTTTCATGTAGAGTTGAGAAAAAAGACGTCAAGAACATTATGTTTGGTTTACTTGTTACTTAAAATAATCTAATTTCGTACTTTCAGCTAAAATTCATCTGCTTTTAAAATTCATTATTTTTAATTTCTAATATGGTAGAATTTAATTTTTTTAAATAAAATGAGCAGGGGCCGATACCTTCTGTGATTTTAATAATTTAAAATTATTTTTACTAGGAATTCTAAACGAAACGGTTATTTGCTTTATTATTATCTGTAAATGCCATTCGTTGTTGGAGAAATTTATTATTATGTTTTGTGGTGAATGTGGTTGACGGGGAGCCAATAAGTGGCCCATAAACGTAGGAAAAAGATGTATAGAAGAAAAGAAATTAAAAGTATTGTAGCAGAAATACAATTTTGTGGGCAAAATACTTTAAGGTGGATAAAAAAACATTAATCATTTGGCAAAATCATGATGTTTTCGTTATAAAACTCTTAATTCAAATATGAGATTTAATGTACTTAATTTTGAATTAATAATAAAATTGATAATGTTAAAGAGGAAGTTATGAGTCATTTACTGGGTAACTTACCAAAGGAATTAAGAGACGAATGTAATTTGAATATATGGAAAGACAAAATAAAAATATGGTTGATTGCGTGGTGCAAAGAATGAGAAATGGATAGTCATAGGAAAGGAACAGCGATAAGACGGGTAATTGATTGAAAGAGTAAAGAATTATAAATTATTTAATGAAAAAAAAAAAAAAAAAAAATGCTCAGTTCTAGCTGCATTACTTATGGCTTATGTGTAAATATTGTGGTACGATGTGCGATAGGTATAAATGTTGTGAATTAAAATTAGACGTAGAGTAGTAAAAATAGAAGTTAAGTTGAATTAAGTAATTATATATAAGACGAATATGATGTATTAGACTTAAGATGTATATAATGAATAAACGATATAATTATGTTGGGAACCCACAGACGGGCAATTGCCTTGTGGGACCCGCAAATTATTTAAAAAAAAAAAAAAAAAAAAATATATATTTTATTGAAATTAATAAAAATTTTTTAAAATGGGCCGAATTTGAAAACAGCAATAAGCATATTATAAAATCTTTAATTAAAATATAAAATCTCCGAATTTAATGAGTCCGACTTTAAAAGTATGTATTTTATTTAAACTTGAAAAACTCTTTCTACTTTTGATCGACCCTGAAAAGGACAATATGCATTGAATTAAATGAAGCAAATGTTATATTTTATAATAGAAATTAATTGCGAAGTAAATTTCGATTTTCGTTTTTATTTTTTAAAGTTTAACTTTGATTACAGTTTGACTGTTTTATGAGTATTTATTTTATTTACTACATTTTATCAAGAAAAAAGTAACATTAATGAAAACAAACGGTTTCCGCTTATCGTTGTATGTGAATGATCGGAAATTAATTTCAGCGCTCAAATGCTCACAAGACGGTGACAATAAAAAAAATGATAAAATAAAATGACCAGATTTGAATGCAAAAGGCAGTACATTTTATGATTTAAATGCAATTTTTGAAATACTTAAAAAACTTGTAAAATCTTCGCAAGAATTGAGAAGCATTTGCACGTCAATATGTAAACGTTCTATATGTTCCTTCAAAAATTTAAAGTTACATCTATTATATCTATTATTAATTTGATTCAAGAATTATTTTTTTTACTGGAATTGTAAATATTTTTCGAAAAGGTTAAAAAATTGAAAGAATTTTAAATAAGTCGTCATGAATACAAGAAGTAAAGACTTCAAAAACAGCTCTGTTTTTTTTAAATCGAATGTTATAAAATCTACATCACGTGTAGTCTCCCCAGGGCTTCATCACAACTTTTTAGCGCACAACGCACTTTGTATTTGAAAAATCAGGTTCGGGATTATGAATATTTTTTACAAAAAGAACCAGAGAGTTGATCAATGCAGAAATTTGTTTATCATTTTTCATTTTTTGAAATATTTTTACCGTACTTCGAATTAGTTGTGTAACATCAAACTTATTACTGAGTTCTCTGTTCAATGATTCCATTAAATATTTGATTTTAAGCATGATACTTTTAGCAAAAAACAATGAACAAATAAAATCAAAGATTAACTTTTTTTAAGCGGACTAAAGGTATAAACATGTGTTTTACTGTCAAAATCTTTATTTGTTTTAAAATACGAATTCAATTTTTTAAAACAATTCTCAGTCTTAACATTGTATTATAAAGAACTTTATCATTTGAAAATAACGTTTTCTAGTATTGGAAAGAATTTGAATTAAAGTCACTGTTGTCAGCCGAAATTTTAAACTAACGAATTTATTGTTTACACAAAAAAAAACACAACAGATGATCGACGAAAATAAAAAAAAACAAACAAATCTACTAAATTCTACTCTTTATTAATTTTTCACGCAAATTAACAGAACATAACTTTTACAAACAACAAATATACGCATTTATAAATCGATAACAACGCTGTATATATTCGAACACCTAAAGGAGACACGTTTTCTCCCGCAAACAAAACACACAATGACCCACACCAATTCGCTACATACGCGTCTCTAAAACTAAAAATTACTTGGTGCCGACCGCGACAGCCACACTGTCCTTAAAAAAATACATACCAACGCTATCCTGACAATATGGCAACCTTTTAAATTTAGGCGCTGGCATACAATTATCAAATAAAACAAAAATATAAACATTGCGGCGAAAATAATAGAAATAATAATTAAATATAATCGGACCTTGTTACGCAAAATTAAAAATAATGAATTTTAAAAGCAGATGAATTTTAGCTGAAAGTACGAAATTAGATTATTTTAAGTAACAAGTAAACCAAACATAATGTTCTTGACGTCTTTTTTCTCAACTCTACATGAAACTCTTTCACAACTTCACCATAATTTAAATTTCTGAACTATTTTATTGAAATAAATTTTAGATTTTTTTTTGTGTACGTTTTTAGTCCCTCTGCATCAAGATATTAACCTAGTAACAAGGAAGTGCAAATATATTTAATTTATGTATTTGTCTGCAACTATGGTCGAATTGCGAAGTTCTTAACAACAGCCAAGAATCGTACAATTTAGGTCACTAAAACAGACTTGTAGAAATTTAAAGAATTATACAATAGAAGCCGCTTAATTAACAGCAAATTCTGTTCAGTTTTAAATCATTCAATCATTATATTTATATATTTTATTCTGATCATATTAAAATGAAAGTAAGTAAAATTCCCTTAATACAAAAGTTTGAAGTATTGCGGAATAAAAACAGAGTTCAAGTTTTTCACAATATTAGAATGATCATCGGGAAATTTATTATCAAAGGAATAATTAAACGTTGACAAAAATATTGCAACAGTTGTTTTAATCAGCAATGAAACCGCGATCAAAGAGTCAAATAAACAACAATGATGAAAATGATGAAGAAGAAATAAGCAAACAAATGGTTGACGATATAGAAGTGTCAAATATAATGAAAACTTTTACTAAGGTAACAAAGAGTTGCGGATTTTTCGATACTAATTTAAAAGCAAAAATTATTAAGAAAATTCAGACCAGTTGAAACAATTTATAAAGAAACGGTTAGTATACAACAGTGTAAAATAAAAGTTACCCTCACTGTTTGAAAAAGTAAAGCATTATTACAAAGTCTTATAGGCTTAGCATTAAAAGGTGAGATGTCTTCTAATAAATTTTTTTTTTTTAAATATTTTTAGTCCTCACAGTTCGATCTAAATCAGTTTTGACTGCAGAAGTAAAAAATAAAAGACCCGCATTGTAAAAGTTTAAAGAAAATCATTAAAAAACACCATATAACATTTTGTTATATAAGCTATACAGTATAAAAAAAAAATATTTTTAAATTATATGAATTCATGAATCGGTATTTTGGGTAATGCACCACTCCCACAACTTGGGATGCTTGAGACGCCCCTGAATACATTATTGATACAAATTTTATTTTTTATATATGGTAACTTCCTAGCGGTCATAGTCAATAGACACTATGATTATTAACAAACAAATACACATATAAGAACAAAAAAAAACCAGAAAAATGACTAGTGAATCATACAAAAAATTGTATTATTTTTACTTTGTTTTCGCTGATTACCAATAATTTTTTTGAATTTTAAATTCTTTGCGGGGCAACTGTCCAGTTTTGCCTTTTCGCAAATGATGCAATTGCCGAGAACGGAAAAATTAATAAATTAGCTTCTGTTCTGCAAATCGATGTGCGCTTTTATCCGTGTGCGCTTTTGTCCGTGTGCGCTTTTATCCGTGTGCGTTTTTGTCCGTGTGCGCTTTTGTCCTGTGCGCTTTTGTCCGATGCGTTTTTATCATGTGCGCTTTTGTCCTGTGCGCTTTTGTCTTGTGCGCTTTTGTCCGCGAACCGGTCGATCTATATATGTTTTTTATTCTTTTTAATATCGAAAAAGATCTTTCCGCCTTACAATTTGTAATTGGTATAGTTACAGATATTCTATATGCAATATAAATGTTTGGAAAAACATCTATTATTGCGCGTTTAACCATCCATGTTGGAGGTGGGAGCCTCTTGGGGGCCCCTTTATAAGGCGGGGCCCGGGGCTGCCCCCAGCCCCCCTAAATCCAGGCCTGATTATATCAACTTAATGTGGAAAGGTAGACCACGCCGTTCAAGCTGATGCTTTGGTTTCACGGTTGAATTATGGTTGAGAGATTAAGAGTTTGTTAGAGTAAACTTAAGGCGCATTGCTCTTTCCGAAAACTCTTGGAAGGTCACATAGTTTTTCTTATCAATTATAGTATGATTATGGAGTTGGTCGATCCTGAATGTTTCACGCATATATATATATATATATATATATATATATATATATATATAAGTAAAATTGTCTATTAGGGAGTAATGAATTAACAAAAGAGTGGAACAGAGTCTAATTTGTTTTGGAAACATTTGAACAAGGAGATTGGAAAGACCTGAAGTAAGCCGGCAGAGGAAAACTGACAAGAGTTATTTGTACGAAAACATAGCTTTAGGTATAACTATCGTTAAGAATAGGCATAAGTGGTTGCGGAATAGAATTAAAAAAAGAAGAAAGATTGTGTTGCGAGCAAACATAGATAGAAACAATGTTAATGCGATGCACAGAGCGAAAAAATCGATAAAGATGTGGACAATGTTGGGTGGATTAGTGGCGGATAGGTTGATGAGATATCGCGGGAGTGATATAGGATGCCATTTTTAATAAGAATTGTCGAACACTAACGCACCCGTCATCACATAACATCTGATTAATCCGAAGTGCCTGATATTCCATTGTTATCCTGCATGCCCTTCTCTTCATCAGATCTTCAAGCGTCGCTCATAATATTCTTATTCTATCGGATTCTCAGAGCGTGCTGCAGGCTATTGCATCTCCTCTGCCTTCCCACTCTACCGATTATGTAATCCTTTTTACACGTTCCTTGATTCGAGATCTCTTCCTTTCTTGTTTAATCCAGATTAATTTCTTGTGGATTTCTGGTCACTCTGGAATAGAATGAAATGAGTTAGTTGACTCATTAGCTCGGCTATCTTTTACTTCCGGCAGGTTTCTTACTACGTTTCCATCCAACAATATTATTTTTTTTATCTACTGCGGTTACAAGAATTAAATAAAAATAAATAATCGCTAGTAATCGCGTGGAAGGCAATGGCGAGCCACCACGTTCAACATCATATGCGCGCTAGGTCAGTAAACAGCGGACCTACACCGGACGGACTGCACTTGTAGCGCGATAACAAGCGGCTACAATATTCTCTTTTCCTTGTTTACTTTTTGGCGGTGATACTGCATGGACTCAGAATGGATTTAAAACATAAACGAAATAAAAGAAAAATGCGAAAACATATGGAAAGTACAGTTCCTTTTTCACTTTTAGGGCATAATATTTCCGAACAACTTGATGAGGAATATAGAATGTCAAAACTAATAAAGCATAATGAACAAGTGAAAAAAAGTCGAGAAATATTATGAAAAATAATCGAATGCATAAAATTCTGTGGCCAATTTGAACTGCCTGTAAGAGATCATGATGAAAGTAATGAATCTGAAAATCTCGGAGTATTTAAAAGATTAATAAATTTAATTGCATCTTATGGCCGTTCTTTACAAAAAAATTTGGATAATAATTTTGTGTTTAAGGGAACATCTAAAATTATTCAAAACGAACTATTGCAATGGATTCACGATCAAATAATAGCAGAAAGTAATGAAATATCATATGTAGCTTTATTGGCTGATGCTGCAATAGATATTTCAAAACATGTACAAACAGTAATTGTTTTCCGTTATGAATATCGCAGAACAGTTTACGAACACTTTTTGGGGATTATTCAGTTCAGAAAATGCAAACAGCCCATTCAGATGTATTATATATGTAATTAACGAAATAAAAAATGAAAGAAATAAATTAATAGCTCAAACATATGATGATGAACTTCAATGTTATGAAAGGTGAACATGGAGGTGTTCAGTACAAAATATAGCAGTTATATAAAAATGCTCATTACATTCACTGCCATGCACATCGGCTGAAAATCTTGTAAATATAACATCATCAATTACATTAGTAAGATTATTTTTTGCAAATTTAACTGGAATGGCAACGTTCTTTTCAAAATCTCCACATAGGTAAGCAATATTAGATAAATATTCATGGAAACATATTCCGAGGATATCAAATACACGTTGGAATTTTAAATTCTAGATTAGTTAATACCGTTTCTGAAAATAAAAACGGTCTGATAAAACAATTCGAGTATTTTCACGATTCTTAGGATTATTAAAAATCGGTACATTAATTTCTCGCTGGAAATTTTTTTCATAAACTTATGCCTCACTTAGAAATATTGTATAACCAAATGCAGTCACCTAGTAATACTGATGCTATTTTAATTCAAAAAGGATTAAGCAAATTTTATGATGCAATTTCGTAAATACGTAATGTAGAAAATTTGGAATTTAGTATAGTTCTAAAAGTATGGAGTTAAAAGAAGTTTGGGACCACATTATGTATATTAAACATTTAATAGCAGATAAATTGTTCTATTGCGATTAGTTTCGAGTGTAGTCTTGCGTCTTCTACACACTATCGTATTTATTAGCATCGCATAGAACAGTTGCCATGAAAACCTGGCAGCAGGTATAAAATTCATCTCCCAATTAGCTTGGCTAGCACGGGAGATTAGGCCAACTTATCACCGCCAGCGATTGCCTACACCCAGAAGTAGGTTGATATGGGCATACCGTGATATCGTGATCGTGAAATTGTTCTATAAAGAAAATTTTGAAACTTTCGAAGAATTACCAATGCGCGAAATAAATGAAACGTGTACATCTTATTAATTCTTTTGAAGGGAAAATTAAAAACTGAACTACAGATTTTATATTCTAAAAAAAAAAAGTCCACGGTTTTAAAGGATTAATTGCACTTTTAAACATATTAAATGAAGAAAACTTAGAAAATGTTTTTACCGAAATCATTCAACTTATAAAAATTTTGGTTACACTCCCAATGACAACTGCAGCACCAGAAAGATGTTTTTCCATCTTAAAATGAGTAAAGTCATATTTAAGAAGCACTATGGGTCGAAAAAGATTAACAGCACTTTGCATGATTTCAATTGTAAATTAACCAATTTCATAGATTGATAATTTCAATGAGAAAGTCATAGAAAAATTTTGCAATGGAAAAACTAGTAGAACCGATTTCGTCTTTAAATAAAGTACAATTATTCATTGTTCATTATATAAATTTTTTTCTTTTTTGTCATAGCACCCCTAATTAAAATTTTCACGAGCCGCCACTGGCTTACACATTGTGTTTTAGCTGAGCTTGCGGATTCACTTATAATATTTACATTTTAGACAAATTTATCATTAAACTTATGGAAAAAAAGGATCAGACGAATTTACAATAACCTGATTAATAATAAATATTAGAATAATAAGTCCATGCTCATAATGTTCAATTGACAAAGTGTACGTAATTAAACTCATTTATAATATAAGATTAGCAATATAGATCCTGCAGCGGGAGGAATTTTGGACCCTTCTAAATACCGCGAGACTATTAAAAAAAAAAAGAGAGTTCAAATAATAAATGTTGAAGCTAATAATTAGTTCAGTGAGATAGTAAATAACAAGTAAGTATAAAGTTTATGAGCTAATATTTACTAATGAATTTTTGGGTAAAAAATATTCGGCCGTTTATTACCGCCGTGCCAATTCGAAAGTTATTAAGCTTGAATATGTGGGCTAATTCATCGTTTATTTAGCCATTAATAACACAACACAAGAATTCGTTAAAAATAGCGTGAATTAAAAAAAAAAAAACTGACTCTAACATCAAATTCGTGTAATCAGTCGAATAGTATAATGAATAACAAGAGTTTAATGAATATTCGACAGTTAATAAGAAGATTGAGAAATTAGAATATTTGACGATTATTTTTAAGTCAGGAACACGTGGAGTGGTTGAGAACATCAGATATCAGTCAATAAAAACAGGACTGAATCGTAAAGTCAGAGAAAAATATCAGAAAGGCTCGAATAGGGGATGAAAAAAAATCAATCACAAAAAAGCGAAACATAGTGAAGGATTAAAACATTTGTAGAAATAAATCCGCGATGCATCGATAAACGGACAGAAGAGAAATACTACACAGTAAACATTTCCGGAATAAGAATGGAGCATCAGTAGTGTGTATGCCAGCTCCTTCAACTAAGACGAAAGTTACACGTCAATATATGATACGGAAGTTACATCCTGCAGATGGTAAAGAAAGAAAGGTTTTTATAAATAAATTATTATAAATTACTGTAAAACAACATAAAACATAAATGTAATAATTCCAAAAATTTAAAAATTTTTAGAAAACCGACACGTTTCTTCCTTTTTATGAATAATTATATTTTCCGTTTTTCACGTTGTTTTATACTAATTTATATTAATACGTGGAAAATGGACAATTTTAATATTAAAATTAATTATTTTCTATAATTCTTATCCTGCTGATAACCACTGTACAATTAATATGTGAGACAAGGTCGTGTTCATGGGGGGGGGGGGGTTAATCTTCCATTAGAACTGAAATTGTTATTATAAATACAAAAAAATCTGAAAAAATCAAAAATTTAAAATAAATATTGACGATTTTTAGAGTGTTCTTATATTAAAAAAAAAAAAAAAAAAAAAAAAAAAAAAAAAATATGCTCCATATTTTTAGGTACTTCATTAATATTTTATGCAAAATTTTTTATTACGAATGGGGGAGGGAGGGGCACGTTGTTACAGGGGTAAATAGTTACACGCATTTTTACCGGGATTTAGAACTCTGTAGTGCATAGTTTTGATTGCTTATAACATCGTGCATTACATAAGAACGACCAATGACTCGCCGAGCGGCATGCTGCGATAGGTTGTGTGGGCACGTACCTCGATTTCAGCCAACTAAGTAAAAAACACCTTTATGAAATTTTTGATTTTCACAACTTTTTAATGCTCGAACTTTCTTAATATATCTACTTTTAATTTGCAATATTGTTTTTTTCTGCTAGCCATATCCATTAATCGTGACTTCGGTTTATTTAAAAAATCGTGCTTTGGGGCACATAGTTACAAATTTTTGGGGTAAGTTGTTACATGTAACAACTTGCCCCAAAATTTATATTACCTTTGATTTTGAGGATGAAAGAACATATTATTAGTTTTCATCTGTCAAATCACCTTCAAAAGGTGTGTATAAGATTCCAAGCTATCATTTCGTGCATTAAAAAATTAAATGTAGCCATTTTTCAACCTGACAGATTAAAAAAAGCTAAAGTGTCCGATACCAAATGTCTGTCTTTTAAGACTCTTTTTTAATATGTATGTTTACCGGTTACACAATTAAATCTCGCCGTGATATAATTATGAGATATAAGTTTTTAACGGAAAATTTTTATAAAAGTAGTAAACTATATCTACTGTAAAACATATAGTGAGTTAATTGTGATATTAGCTGCATTATTTGACTTTTTTATTGTGTATAGACTTCATATTTATTAAATTAAAATATTCATTGTTTATTTTTCAGAATGAGAAACTAGAAAAGAAAAACTGAGAGAGCTGTATTCACGTCGTCGAGAAAGCCAAAGAAAACAACATAATTGTCGTGTTGTCATTTCCACCGCACTGCTCTCACAATTTACATTAGATGCGGGAGTTTAATGTCTATTTAAAAACTACCTTAATCAAGCACAGGCAGCCTGGATGCATAATCATCCAGGAAAAGCAATGTCGATTCATGATTTCCCAGGTCTGGTGAAAGATTCACTGCCACTTGCCCTAAATCCTGCAAATATCATGGGTGGATTTAAATCGACAGGAGTATGGCCCTTCAATCATGATGTTTTTCAAGACAGTGACTTTGCACCTTCTTATGTCACTGATTAATTATCCATACCCCAATCCAGAAATCGAAACAGCAACAAATCCAACATCTGACACCTTTAAAAATATTACTGTTTCACATTCTCCAAATTCCGCTTGTTCACAAGGTAAAGAACGTTTAACTGCATTACCGACTCCAAATTCGTCGAGCTTTCAAAAAGAAAATGAAATTGAGTTAGGACTTGGGTCTATCTGGTACACAAAGTAAATTTGAAAATTTTTCGCCTTCAAAAATAAGACCCTTTCCCCAGGCATAAGCTCGAAAACAATCCATCCATAGTCGTCGTAAACGCAAATCCGCTGTATTAAACGATACACTGGAAACAGAAGCATTAGCAAAGGAGTATAAAGAAAAACTGGCCAAGACAAAAAAAAAAAAAAAACTGCGATAAAAAGAAAGGAAAAGGAAAAGGTAGAGGAAAAGCGGCCTCGAAAATGGGCAAAGAAGGAAAAGATAGGGTGAAGAAAAAAATATTGGATTCAGATTTAGACTCTGACACTGATGAATGGTACTGTTTAGTGTGTAGCGAAAGTTACAAAAATACAAAATGTGGGCCCATGTTAAATGTGTAACGGGAAACGTTTACCCATTTATTTATATTAATTGCAATTCTGATGAAGACTGATTTAATACTTGTATGTGATATTGTTACCTACCTCTATAAAAAAAGATTATATATTTTTTTCTATCCTATTCTATCTAATTTAAATAGTAGTGAGCGCCTTATTAATGTTAGGATCCAAAGTTTTTTAGTTTAATAAAAGTGCCATATTCATTAAAATAACTAAAAGTTATTAATTATCTACAGAAATTTGTTTGTAGCAGACGAAGTTTATTTTTAATTTTAGGAAAAAAATGTTGTTTTGCCTAAGATTGAAGAAACTTACTGCCGAAGTAATTTGATTTTACCGTTAAGTAGTTTAAAAATTAGGATATAGATACTATAATTACAGATTATTATTATTATAAGATTGTTTAAAATGTTCGTTTTGTTTATAACGTTTAAAAATAAAGATTAAATTTTGATTTATTTTTGATGATTTTATTTATTTATCTACCGTAACAACGTGCCCCAAAGGTGTAACAACTAGCCCCGAATCGAGGGCAAGTTGTTACAATCGATTTTTTTACTTAAATTGCCCATTGTGAAAAAATAACGTAAATTATAATAATTTTTCAGTAATATTTTACTAGCTGAATAGTTATATTATCGATAAAAACAATCAAATGTATAAATTATGTGATAGGCTTTGTCATATTGACAATTATCTAAAAATTGTAACAACGTGCCCCTCCCTCCCCTATAATCAATAACATATGTAATTTTTATTAATGATCATATGGTAATTCATTTATGTAAATTATTGATATATAAATCAAAATGATGGAAATTATTAATAGTATGAATATTAGTGAAAAATGTATTGTTATTTATAAAATAAATATGCGAAGAAAATTTTAAACCCCTCCCCCCGCCCATTACAAAATTTTCGGCACGGCCCTGATGTGAGAATATAAATATATTTTTACGAGTTCGTTAAGAATAATAAAATATGTAGAAATATACAAATAATATAGAAAATAAATGAAGTGGATAAAACTGCATGAAAGCGGGACAAAAACAAAAAACCACTGTATGCTGGAGATTGAAATTTCGCGCGTTTTTAAATGGAGCAATTTATGCTCAGCAATTTCAGTTAACATTGTGTAAATAAATAAGTAAATCGAAAATATCGTTTTGCCGGTTAAATAATCAGTAGACACATTAAATTTAAATGTTACCATTGATGACATGCTGTTGACAGCGTTTAGATATAACGAAAAAACCATCAAAGTGCCCAATATGATTACTTGCTTGAATGATCTGTTTCTGTTTATCTCCATCGGTTCGAGTTTGAAGTCAACCAACAGTCGCATTGAAAGTTCGTTAGTTCCGTTAGAATGTAATATTTTATAAGCGTGTGGCATTAGTCAAATTTCATAGCTATCTCCCTTTTCCATCATCACCAGTTAATTATTTTTATTGTCAGTAGCCGGTTTTAGGATAATAATTATAATCTATCCTCGTTTTGCGTTTCCTTTTTTTTTTCTGTTTAGTACGACTGGCTGAATCCCTGTAAGTGTGTGTGTGTGTGTGTGTGGAATTAAATTAATATTCACAAGCACTGTTAAAAGAATAAATTTACGTTGATCTTTTTTTTTTTGCGCCGTATACCGCTTGTAACTTCGTCGTGGTCTCTTGCGGCTCATGGACCACAACTTCACTAAATTAGATTCTTTAGGCCGACAGACTGAATGAATACATACTATAAGTCTACGATGAGCGGAGTGTTTAGATGTTGGTCGATGTTGTTATCCATGACGTAAACTATCGAAAGATGTACATTTCACAAGAGGGTGTGACCCCAATGAATGTTCTGCGTTAGACAAAAGCGGACAAGTACCGTGACCGGAAGTTAACTTAAAGTCATGCGAAAGGGAAGTAACATATGTGTGTTTCTAAAAGTTTGATCGCCGAGAAATCGCTGCGTCCTAAAACTACCACGAGTCGCGTCTACTCTAGACTGAAGGAATTTCACGTTCTGAGAAATTCCCATTTTGGATTTTGGATTTATAAACCTTTGAGATAAATCGGAAGTGTCGCGCCTGGTAAAAGTTAAAGCCGATGTATTTATTTCATCATAACGCTAATTTTTGAATAATTATTTCGAAAAGAGTCTCTTATCAAGGGAAGTAGAAATTCACTATCGAAACGGATTGCTGTTATTTATCAACTCTGTAAATGGTGTAAATACCAGATCGGAAAAAAAAAAGCTAAAACACGGCGAATTGAAAAATTCTGATTCGTAATAGGTTATCATAAACTGGCATAAGTTTAATTAAAATGAGAAACTCGTTTCGAATTTTTTGCGAATTCACTATATAAATTTTTTGATTACTCCGGTTTTATACATTTTTTTAAAGTATACGCGTTTTATTTCCTACTTGGTACGACTGGATAACGCAATTAACGCTTTTCCATATCAATGAAAACTACGTTTAAGGAGTGACCCCGAAACCGAATCGCAATCACTTCTTTAGAAAAAGCTTCTTGTGATATATGAAATGCCTAACTAATTTTAGACGGAGCACATTCCGAATTATCAGTTCGATTTCGAAACGTGATGCAGCTTACAATGTGACGCAGCAAGATCGATTGATGCAATTTTTCAGAAAGACGGAAGGAATTGTTCAACGATTTTTCTAGACGTTTAACTGCGACTGGCTTAAACTTGTAAATCGGTTCATCGGATCGTCGAAGCAGAGTTTAAAATAGTTAGGAAAACACATCACGTTTGTAAGAGATTGTTGCTATAAAATTACCAATTTAACAAACGAAAAACGTACAAAATCTGGGAAAATTCTGGAACGACGGTATCGATTGATTACGATGTAGCTTAAATGGTATTCCAAAGCGCACTGTTGATGTAAATTGTAGCGTATATATGGAAGTTGTGAAATTTACGAATAAATTGTCCATTGTTAGCATTTCGATTGCAGTGAGCGACATGCTATAATGAGGGCCGGTTTTGTCTTACAGATCGAAGAAATAGAATTTTATACCATATTCATTTCTGCTACGTTTTCACTGTCTATCATCGGATCCGGTCCGTAACGCGAGTAAACAATTATATAATTTCGTGAAAGTTTATAAAATGTGTACTTATTATACAAATATGGATAAACTGGTCAAAAAATGCGAAATGTAATTCGCGCCTCTAAGCTAAATTCTCAGTTTACTTCGCTTACAACCTTCCTCTTCGGAAGAACATCGCATCCATCTATCTATTGGGCGCTTTAAATTCCGTTCTTTTTAAAAGTTGAAAGCGAAACAAATCCATATGCCCAGGGCCGTATCTAGACCAAAATTTCGGGAGGGGTTACGAAAATATTTTTATAAATATATATATATATGTGTGTGTGTTATCATGAAATATATTTATTTATAAATGGTACACTAAAGCCTTGTGGCCAATTATTGTATAAGCAATATTTGAACACTACAATAGAAACAAATAAAAAACAATCGTTTCCATAGAATTCATAAAAATTTAAATTTTCTTTTCTTTTGTCAAAAATTAAAAAGAGATAAATTTATTCTGAATTTCGGTCTATTTAATTCAAGCAGTTATTATTTCACGGACATTTCGGTGTAGGGGGGTGAACCCGGAAAATCCCCTTTCAGATACGGCCCTGCATACGCCTCTTGAAAGTGGAAAATTTCGACCGTTAAACTCGGAACGATATTACCGGATTTAATTTTTAAGGAGGAGATTCCCAAAATTTGAACTATTGAATCTTTTTTACTAAATTCAGTGTTCGTTGCTACGTTTATTTCGACCGAACCATTGCAATTCGGCAATAAAAATAAGCGATTGATTCGTAATTAGCGGGTAATTTGTATATTTCGTCAGCAGCAAACAAAAAGAAGGCCCCCCCACAGCTACAAAACTTCCGATCTGTTTCCGAATTATCGCAAAGTTTTTTTTGACTTACACATTTATGGTCTTTAATTCGTTGCAGGTTAATATTAAATTAAAAAGCTTTAAGTGATAATGTTGCTTGACAATTTGATAATGTTGATATATATTTTTCACGTCCAGTTCTGTTACATGTCCGGAAGTTCTTTCTCTTTAGGACCCATATGGGGGGCCTACTTAACTGCAAATTAGTATTGTTCATTTTGATCTTGCAGCATCGAATATAATCCAGGGAAGTGTGAACGCTACTCGACTGTAGTTGTGGGTCGTTGTGTACGTATTAAGTTCTAGTATAGCTCTTTACCAATCGGCCTTGCAATTTCTTTCATTTAGTTGTCGTCTAATATTAATCAGTGCCTATTCTTTCCTCAGAATTTTCGTTCTTTGCACTTAATATATGTCTACAATATCTTAGGGAATTGCATTGCAACGACTCTGACTCTTTTTGTCTATATTATGTATTTGTTTTTTCCTCTGTGTCAATTCTGGCAACTCATCCCTAAAAAAAATTAAATAAATAAAAAACTAAATTTTTCGCCATATTGATTGAACCCATTATGCAATTTAGGCTGTAATAATTGAACTTTATATATTTCGCTCCTGACTTTACCGGGGGAAAAAAATGAAATATACCGATATTCTATTTTTTTAAGTTACCTAAACCACCCTCCAAAAAAAGAGGATAAACAAATAAACAAGAATTAGAAAAACGCTAAATGGCAATCATTAAATTCGGTTTCGACTTTTTTCCTTTTTCTTAACTTTTTGGTGTCCGCTTTGATTTACTATTTTCCTACGCATTTACTTGAACAAGAGAAAATGGTTAAAATGACTTCTCCGAACATCAACTTCACCATAATTCTGAAAATGTCACACCGGTTCTTTTCGAATAATATTTAATTCTTTTAAACAATAAATTGATGAGCAAAAATCCACTTCTTAACACCGAAATAATTTTCCTACACGTCTTAAGATTGAATATATACGAATATGGGACTATGTTCACAAAATATGTCGGTGATTATACAAATAGTTTTAAATATATTTCTGATTAAGTTTATATAATCAGTTATTTCCAAGTTCAGTAAATTAATATTTCAGAAATGTCTTTTTTCGGAGGAATTTCAGTACTACATATAAAAGAGAAAAGATAATTTATTAATAAGGATAAATTTAGTTTTATATTATTATATTTACTGAAGCGAAGCTAAGTAACCGTTTTCATTTAGAAAAGAAGATCCAATGTTAGTGAGTGTAACGGTTAATTTTTAATTTAACTAAAATAGAGAAATTCGCACATATAGTTCCTTTATAATTACTTCTTTAGTATTAATAATCTTTACACGCATGTATTTCTATTTTAGTTTAATTAAAAATCGAGCATTTAGGCTCATTAACGTTCTCTGATTTTTTTCTCTAAAGGAAAATAAGTTATTTAGGTTTCCTTCAGATATTTAATAGAACACTAAATTATCTCTTTTTATTACTAAAATTTTTCTGAAAAGACGTTTCTTGTTCATTTTACATTTAGTGTATCCTAAATCTTGAGATGTTTGTTGCGATGTTTATAATTGTACTATTTTTTAGCTATTTGTACATATATGTACACTACATTTCTTCGATATTTTCTTTTGTATAGCGGTTGAGTTTTTTACTGCTTTAGTTGGATATGCATAATTTTTGGGTTTTACTATCTAATAAATTTGAGAGATGAATTCCATTTTAAAAATTTTTATTATTCTATATAGAAAATTTTTTGTACGATTAATTGTTTTTTCTTTTCTAGTCACCGCTTGAAAGTTGCCAAAAGTTATGTTTCCTTTTTAGTCTGCTCATTAATATTTCAATTCTATCTTCCATGTTGGTCGTATTGTTTCGATTTAAATAATTTTGCCCCTTTTTGTTTTTTCATTTGTTATATTGCAAACTTTTATAAATTGTTGTAATTTTAGTTAGTTGGAAATGAAAGTTTTCCTCGTATCGATTTATGCGTTCTTGTTATCGTTTTTAATGAGAAAGCCGATAAATGACAATGTTGGCTATAATTTCGTTCGTATATTTCCACTTGTACTGAATGTTTGCAGACGCCGTTTTTAAATAATTAATTAATAATACTGTAATCTAATAAAAAACAGTTAAACTACTTATACTGAGTACTTCTCTATGTAGAAAAAGTTACTTTCGAATTTTCGTTCCGTTCACATTCAGTCTTTTTTCTGAAGATGCGATTTTCTAGAGCTAAGCGTTTACTATATATTCCGGTTCTTTGCTATATTGGACTGTAATTTATTTTAATTAAGCGCTGTTTCCGATTAACACCGGTTGCACTAGCCTAAATAATTATCGCATTTTTCATCGTTATAAAATTCACTCCCGACAAGTAAGTTTATGGTTCCTAGCACTTTATGCGCTGCTGATCAATGACGTCTCTAGAGACATATGCTTTTAGTCAACGTATAACTCTATTTATATTATTCGCTGTTCTAATTAAGAATTTTTCGGTCTGATCGAATCGGCAGATCTAGGTAAGATTAGGGGTATATCAAAATTTCGAGAACCTTTTTTTCAACGTGAAATTAGCGTTTTATAATATTTTATGATAATTAAAAAGAGGCGTGCGCAAATAAATTAGATACGGTTAATTATTTTACGTTAATTCGAATCGAAAACGAGTAAAAGAAATCTCGAAATGCCCAAAACCAAATTTTGCCACCGTCACTGATTCTCTGTTTCACACGCATTCTCTGATTATTGGTATTTTACATTAGAAAATTAAATGGGAACGGAATCGCGACTTTTTAACCGACTACGAACGGCCAAATCCCGCATCAACTGTCGCGTATCAGTCAGGCTCAAATCGTGTAAACCTTAATCCAAAATTAAATTTGATACCCGACGTTAAGTAGTACGCTAAAACAACGCGCTGTGTACCTTAAAAATGAATTGGTAGGTGCCATGGCAGACCAATGACTTTCCTCAACCTTTTCTGTAAAATTAGCAGCGTGCAATTTTAACGTAATTATAACACATCTTCTGGTAATTCTTTAAATAATATTTTAAAAATTATGAAACACTAAACGCAGAAGTATTTATTAAAAATCAAAAAATTCCAAAAAATTTAATGTTTCGAAGAAACAAACATGTCGGGATATTTTTTGAATTTTTTGATTTTTAACAAAGACTTCCGTGTTTAGTGTTTCATAATTTTAAAAGTATTATTCAGAGCAACATGCAATTCTGTTCTTTCTAGCAAGAGCCATCTTTAGGACGTTCCAGTTTTTTCAATAACCGTTGACGTGAACTGTACAGCTTGCGTTTGATAGCGGGGTCCCAGGTTTGAAAGCGGCTGCGTGAAATAGCAATTAAGTACTAGATAAATAACTAAAATATAAGTAAATAAACCGATAACTACATTTTTGAAAACTGAAATAAGCATTCGATATGTAATTTTACCAACTTTTTAAAAAAGGCGGTTATGTTATATGCTTTTGGCGCGTATGATTCTTTTCATTTTTTTTTTTTTTTTCATGTTTGCTCAGGCGTAAATTTTGATGATTTTGAACGATCTTAACGATTGTCATTCGGAAATGTGTACTAATTAGTGATGGTATCATTAGAAGTGTTTTTAACCGATGATAATTTACTGAGCAACAGTCAAATAACGTGAAAAAAGCTGGTTCTTCTAAGGAATCGTCAAAACGTTTTCCCGTTCTGTTGTCATTTCTGTGATTCGCTTGCGTTTTGGCCATTCTGCTCTTCCTTCTTCTCGTTTTCGCCACTCCGTTGTTTCCTCACTGAATTGACACCTCTCAACGAAGCGGTGGTTTACGACGCCAATCACATCCTCATTTGAATGTCTATTCTTTTCCGTCAAGCATTTTTTTTTTTTTTTTTTTATAGGTTTGTCTACATGGACATTGGTCCAAGAACAAAGGAAAAAAGTCGCAAGAGACTCAGATCTTCACACGATCAGAGATAGCCGACAAAAAAGAATCAAGAGCTTGGACAACAGAAGGATAAGGACGGGAGAGAATGAACGAAGCACTGTATGGGGTGGGAATACCGATTGTATTCTATATTCTTGTTTGCTGAAACTAAAGTTCCATATTCTTTGTTGTGCATCTTATATTTTGTCCTTCCCCTCGCCATCCCTTTATTTCATGTATTAGTTCCTTTATATTGTCCGTATCATAAAAAAAACGAATTTAAAACCTCCGTGACGCCATTTACAAAGCTCACCTCACTACTGGAGGAAGTATTACCTTTTACACATTACACCAATAGCTCTATAAAAGATAGAAAGTAGCAGAATTTTTGATTGATCTATTTAATCAATTAAACATATTTACACTAAAAATTGCCAAATGTTAAAAAATAAAATACCGACTTCAAAATTTTTTTACATAATTTAGAAAAAAAAAAAAAATGCGCAAAAAATTGAAAAATAAAATTAATTGATAGAATATTTTCCTTATCGTCAAATAATTTTTTAATTTCCTTTTCTTTCTCCTCGCAGTAGATGTGAAAATGGTTGAAATGTTTATTATTCGACGGTGGATTACGTAATTATGCAGTTGGGGCTAGTAACGAGATTATTTGCAAAAAATATTATTCCGGTTTATGCGAAAGAGATAAAAAAAACTTGTTATTGTAATCATTGCGTTTCGAGCAATTTATTCGATGCCGAACACGCTCTTGGCTAAAATGATAACGTAGAATGCGTTTTATTTCAAAAAAAAATTAAAAAGTGAGATGAAACCGATCAACATAACAACAATACTGTAATTACACTCATTATAAATCATTTGTAAAACATAATTTACTTCCGTTATAATTCGTATATCTATTTTAAAATCATGCTGACCGAAGAAATTATAGACTTTCGTCCAATTTAATCAATTAAATTTTGAATATAAACACGGTAGTTTTACAAATTACATACGCTGCGAAAAGATTATCATAGACAAAACTGAATAATTATTGTTCTGAATTTGTAAAGGCGAATACAGATTTTTTGCAGAACAAATCTGATCGTTAGAAAGAAAATTATATTACAAGGTATAATTGAAGCTGAAACTATCAAACCTTTTTATTTACCGTAATTTTTGTTTTTTAATTTTGTTAAAATTTTATGAAAATAAATTACGTAGAAATACGGGAAGGGGGGGTGCAATTTTATGGAACCATGAACTTACACTTTTATCAGAAAAAGCAAAAAAAGTTTGCATTTTATATGAATTAAAACACCGGTAAAGTAATGAAAAATGTTAAAATTGTATTTAATCGGATTTTACAGAAAATAAAAAGAGTACGTAAGTATCTCCGGCTTTGTTTCTTTTAAATAATTTTTTTTCTTTCTTTATTTTTCAAATTGTAAATATTTCCAATTTAATTATATATTTATTTATAATATTAATTTATGGGGAATACACCACGATTAAAAGCAACGACTACAAGCTGAAATTGCTTCAATATCGATTTCGATTTGAAATAAAATGTTATATTTGATTAGAATTAGTATATTTACGGTTAGTTGTGGGCTTCTGTATTTTTTTTTTTTTTTTTTTACAGAAAGAAATGTTGCTTGCGTTGTTCACTGGATATAAAAACAAAACAAAAAAAAAAACAAAAAACAATTTAAATGATTATATCACAGATACAATCAATCTTTTTTTAATTAAGCCTGCCTATGTATCAATAAAACAACTTTTAATGTGACTTATTTTGAGATATTCAGAAAGGCATATTTAAAAGTATCTAACGTAAAGGAAAAATCGCATCTTGAATAATAGCAGCTTGTGTTTTTCTTAATTTTCAATACATTCAAATATAACGGATTCGTAAGTTAATATTATGAACTTTTTAAAATATAATCGGTGAAATTATCATTAGCGTTCGCTAATAAATGGCGAGCTACCTCACAAAAACATATTTTTTTAGCAATAGTGTGTGTCCGTTTTCTACCACCCGGTTAATTTTGATCATTGACTGGAATCACATGACTCACTATTTCGAAATGAGAACAGAAATCTTTCAATGACTTCAAAACGTAATAATGAAATATAGTATAAACGATTCCCCGTCACTGTAAAGAAAGAAGAAAGAAATTCAACATATGTTATGGTTGGGCTAGTGACAGCATTAATAATTGTAAAATTTTTCGATACCTTTTAATGGTCTTCAATTGGCTCTGATTGTGATAGATAATGTTGTACGATTGTTCATTGTCAACTTTTCATTGGTTTTATTTTTAATAATACATAATCCAATATAATTATCATCCGAAAAAACACTTTAAACATATTTAATAATATACAAAGTTTTGTTAAGGCGGGAATATTACTCATCTAGGTTATGCATAGTTGAACTGCTTTTAATGTATGTAATATCTTTCATTTCTACAACTAGCAGAATCTTCAAGATCCTCATTGTTTCCGATTCGAAAAGCGTCCTTAAATCGATTTCTTCTCCTCCTACTCGTTTCTCTGATAGTATTATTCTATCAATTCGTTCCCTTATCTTCAGCTTACCATCATCTCGTTCTATTCTTATCGACCTATTATGGATTTTCAGGGTCACTTTGGCATTGAAAGCAATCGATTCTCTAGCTCGATCAACCGCCCTCAGTGGTCCTTTCTTTAGCCACTTTCCAGCTTCGCACTTAGTCCTCCTTTCCTCAATTAATCATTCCAGACTTTATTTGGATAGATACCCTTCCTTATTCTCTCATCTCGTTTCGCACTATCTCCTCACACACCCAACGCCCAGTCCTCAACCTTGGTTTCTTTGATTGTAGCCATGTTTTTTTCGAATGTACGGGTTGCATTAGAGAACGTTCCCTTTTGTATTCAAAAATCTTGGCTCTTGGCCTTCCGGCTCCTCACAGCGGTTCCTTTTTCCTTTCCTTCCCATTTTCATCGATAATTCCCTTACTTCATTCCTTTGTTCTTTCCATCTCCTAACGCTCCAGAATCGAATTTTTTCATTATAATACATTCAAGTAGTTGGGTCAAAGGCGAATGTGGGTCCTAAACAAAAAACGTACTCTATAAATGAGTCAGAGCAATTCAACTGTAGCAAGAATCACGTTACTGCCACCAGCCGTTGCTCTGCATGTTTTCCGGCTTAAAATTAAAATGACTAAAATTATGAAGATTGCGAATGGGCCAGAAAAATTTAACGGCCCTAACGTTAATAATGCAGGTATATTATGATAACAATAATACTAATATCAAGAAAAAAAAAAAATCGTTTCAGCTCCATTACTACTGTTTCATTTTGTTTGTTTACTTCAAATGATTTTATTACATTATGGGTTTTTGCCGCTGGTTTTATTTTGTTATGCGCATATTTTAAACTGCAACAGAGTTGACCGTTTCAAAAAATCATTTATAAACAATATGTTTTCAGTTACTGTGTACATGCTGTAAAACTCGAGTTTATTTTTTCAACATTAAAAACGTTTTGCATAATGGTCTATTATATAAATTTAAAATTCTGTTACCAACTAGGTTATATCTCTTGTTGCTCTTGTTGAGTTCATATCTGCATAACCGATATTTCCAGGTGCGCTATGAACACACGTTTTCAGAACTATATCCAGTTCAAGCAGGAGTGCCCCAGGGATCAGTTCTGGGACCCACGCTGTACTTGATATATACAGCAGACTTTCCTGTACTGGAAAATGTACAGGTAGCTACATTTGCTGACGACATGGCATTATTTGCGTCACATTCAGATCCGAAGATAGCAAGCGACAATCTTCAGAAGGCCCTTATCGAAGCAGAAAGCTGGTTTAAAAAGTGGAAAGTTCAGATCAACGAAAGTAAATCGGTAAACGTTCATTTCACGAATAGAAAAGTCATAACCCCAACTGTTAGGATAAATGTACTGGAATTTCCTGTGAGGACAACAGTTAAGTACTTGGGACTACATCTAGATAGTCGTTTAACATGGAAGCAGCACATTCAGACAAAGAAAAGAGAAATAGACATTCGTGTTAAAAAAATGTACTGGCTTCTAGGAAGAAATAGCGTTTTAAGTATTGATAATAAACGTTTGATATACACAAGTATCTTGAAGCCTATTTGGACCTACGGAGTACAGCTTTGGGGTTGTGCTAAACCTACAAATCTGAAGATAATACAGACCGCGCAGAATAAAATCCTTAGGCTCGTAACCAAGGCGCCATGGTATGTATCAAATCAAACTTTGCATCAAGATTTAGGGATAGAGTTATTAAAACTCATTCCCGAAGACACGCAAAAAGACTTGAAAGTCATCCGAATAAACTTGCTGCTGGACTGCTACATATTGCTAATGATAGGAGGCGGCTGAAGCGTAAGAAACCTCATGACCTTGTTTAAGGTAAAGTTTATCGGGTAGGTACTATTGGGTACTTCTTCCTTCATGCTAAATATTTCCCTGTTAAGAATATTGCTAAATGGCCTAGATGGCCAGTTTGTAATACAATAACAACTTTAAAAAAAAAACAAAAAAACATTAAAAACAAAAAAAGTAGACTATTTATCTTCTCTCTGTAATGGAACTTTCTCGCTATTCCCCTAGTTTACTCCGAATCCCTAGAAAATTCATTTCGAAGCTCACAATTATTTTCATTTTACTGCAAAAATTGAAAGTAACATTTGTTCAAGAAGAAAAAGAAAAAAACGTATAAAAAATAATTACAAATTATATTTTGAATGATACTTATGCATGTATAAAATCTAAACATTTATTCGCTAATTTTAACCGGCAAACATTTGTAAATAAGGCAGGAAGCCACGTGTTTAATGTTGCATTTTCCGATTGTACTTGAAAACATTGACTATTAAATTGATGATCACTTTTTCTCCTAAAAAGAAATACATTTAAGTTTATATTTATTATATATATATATATATATATATATATATATGTATATATATTATATGTATGTACATGTATAAGAGTTACTAATATATTGAAAAATTACGTTTATAAAACTTTTTATGTACTTAGCAGAAAATAATAAAAATTTTTCTAATTAACAATATTTAATAAGACCGATATTAAGTGCAACGTAATGAACATAGTCAGGCTTAACCTGCGCAGCTCTGTTATGGTTGTTGGAATTACCGTGAATTATCTCAGAACAACGATATTGATAAATACCATATAACCTTTTGCTTTGGATATTCAATATTGTAAAGCTGTTCCGGTTAAGGACAGCATTATACAGAAGAAATCTCGTATAACTTTACTTAAATTTGCATTTAAAAATGTATGCGAATATACGGATCAGGTGAAACTTTCCCATGTCAGTGGATCAAATTTTCGGCGAGATTTTTGTGAAATAGTAAAAATTTAATCACACAAACTTCTTAAAAATTATTTTGTCGTTTTAGGGAACATTGCGTACAACGTAAAATCAGATATTTGAGAGGAGGTGAGATATAAGCCTTTAATTTACACGATGGAATTGTACTTTTGTTTCTTCGGTAATTTTTTTTAAAGTAATGTTTTTAGAGTAGTTTGCGACGACACTTTTCTCATGTTGTCGTTTGGTAAATTTTTAGCTATTTCACGTCTGCATTTAAATGTTTATTTTGTTCTTTTTATATCATAGTTTAAGAAATTCGACACTTTCAGTCATCGGCTGTAGATTTACCTAGTATTTCATACTTACTTTATGACTAGTATCAGCGATCATCGGCCCAATCTGAGGCTAATCCGTTGTGAACGTCGGAAGCAATACTTTTTCCAAAGTACGACGGGCGCCAACCGGAAGAAAAGGGACCGTCCGAATAATCACCAATAGCTGGAGATGATAGAATCCCGGATGAAGGCGATCCGTAAATAGGTGCGGCTCCAAAAGCTGGCGAAGCAACGGCCGGTTCATACGGGCTCGCATAACCATAGCTGGATGCATAGAGTGGCGAAGGATAACCATAAGCGGGTGCATACGGTGACGAAGCAGAACCGAAACCTGGCGCGTACGGTGACGAAGCAGAACCGAAACCGGGCGCGTATGGTGACGAAGCAGAACCGAAACCTGGCGTGTACGGTGACGAAGCAGAACCGAAACCTGGTGCGTACGGAGGTGAAGGGTAACCGACGGTTACGATGCTAGGAGAAGGGACGGAGGAAACGCCTACTTGTACTGGATGCGGTACAGATATCGGTACTCTTTGATACACTTTAACTGGAACTTCTCTAGGAATAACAACTGGATACGGTTTTGAAACGTGCACCGGATAATGTTTTGTGACGTATACTGGAACCGGATGCGGAACAGAAACCGGTACGGGTCGCGGTCTACTTACTGGTATAGCCTGCGGAACGGGAACAGCGTACGGTCTGTTAATCGTCACAGGAACAGGTTGAGCAACCGACACTGGAACCGCCGTATTTATTGTGTCCACTCTTACTCCGCTACCGGGAACTGACCCGGTTCCTAATGCGGAAGGACCAATGCCCAGTGGAGAAGAACCGAGTGCTAAGGGAGAATTAATTCCTAACGGGGAAGAAGCACCTCCACCAACCGGGATTCCTAATCCATTGACTGGTGTTCCCGCTATACTTGATATTCCTAATGGCGAATTTAATCCGGATGATCCTAATAATGGTGTTCCGTAACCAGATCCACCGAGCGTTGGACTAATTCCAGAACCCAAACTGCCGACGGGATTACTTATGCTGCCAATACCGTTTCCGACGGGTATAGCTAACGTAGCTCCACCTAGTCCGTAAGATGAACTACCCGCGCTGGAAAATAGTTGACCGGGTGGAAACCCATTTAATCCACTAGCCGCTGAAGCAGCTAATGCTCCATCTGCTAGAGAAGTGGCACCACCGGACGTACCGTAACCGCCGTAGCCTAGTCCATGTAATAAACCTCTCTTAGTTTTTCCATTTGACTTTTCAGCTGAAGCTTGGAGATCGACTATGAAGATTACTGAAACTACGTAAATCTGTAATAATAAAAAAATAATTTTACTCTTCACACTTTACTGCTAACACAGTTTAGAGATATTTAATTGATGAACATTGTCTCGTATTTTTCATTCCGGTTAATTACTGATACATTTACTTATTTTTCTAATTTCAATGAAATTTATTAATTTAATGAAAAGCAAAGTTCCTTAAGGTTACTAGAAGAAATTTTTCAAAGCGTGATCCCTAATCAATGCTTATAATAAACCAACCGATTTCACCAAATGGGCCTTAATATAAGGTAGCGAAAAAACATACCTATTAGAGGTTTAAACACATTTTACATTTACGCTAAATTACGGTTATAGGTTAAATTCCTGTTCATTTGAAGTTTTATCGAAACATCATTATTTTGATTTTGTGCGCGCCATTAAGCTAATTTTCTTTTAAATTAAAACGAAAAAAATCACAAAAGGTCGAATAATGTACTACACATAAATATATATATATATATATATATTATATATACATATAGTGGAAATTGTTTATAGCGACATTGAAGGGGATGAATAATTTGGTCGCTATAACCGGGGTTTGTCTTTATATTTTCCATACCAATTTAAATTTTAATCTTTTAATGCCTAAGATTTACTGTAACGGAAGAGTTAGGTACCACCTAGTTATAAAATAACTTTTTTCACTGATTAAATAAGTAATTATTTATTTGTAATCATAGCCACTCGTATTTTTTTAAATTTTAAAACACAAACAGCATTTTTTTTTTTATACATGAAAGTACAATCACGCAAAAATTAAACCCTAAATTAATATAAACCAAGGGAAAAAGAAAAATGCGGAATAGGAAGGGTCCCGGCAAGGCTGTGTCTACGGGGTAGGTTTTAGGGCTTAACACCCCCCCCCCAATTAGAACCGAAATAGTTATTATAAATACACAAACACCTGAAAAAAAAATCAAGAATTTAAAATAAAAATTGATGATTTTTTAAGGTGTTCTTACATTTAAAAAAAAAAAGAAAAAATATGTTTCATATTTTTAGGTACTTCATTAATATTTTATGCAAAATATTTTATTACAAGTATAAATAGACAACGTATGCAATTTTCATTAATGATTATACGGTAATTCATTTATGTAAATTATTAATATATGAATCAAAATGATGGAAATTATTACTAGTACGAATATTAGTGAAAACCGTATTGTTATTCATAAAATAAATATGCGAAGAAAATTTTCAACCCCCCATTTTCAAAATTCTGGGCATGGCCTTGGGTCCCGGCACTAGGTAGCTTGAGGAAGTTTAATTTTCTTTTCGGTGCACGTCGCAAGAAAAGATGTAAAAGTGTCGACTTTGTATATGTACATGGCCGAATGTGTACTTGTATATATTAATTTAAAATATGTGCACTATTGTTAACTTCACACTGTTGTTTTTACTTTATAAATAAATAAATAAATAAATAAACGATCGAGAACAAAAATTTGAAATGAACTATTCAATTTTATGGCAGATTAAATATTCAAACTATTCTACAGATAAGAGCTTATATTTGAATTAGTTTACAAATTCTGACTCATGGACGCGTGGCTGCCTAAAAATATATATTGCAATCTTTGCAAATAAGAAGCTAACATAAATACTGAAACTATGTTTAATTAATACTGAAATATGATTAATATTAAAGTTTTCTATTTTCTGCATATCAGTGTAAATTAATGTAAATAATAAAACAGAAAATATAATAATTCACAAAGTACATGTTAAAACCTTAAAAAAATAATTTATAGTAATGTCTGAATGGCATATTAAATTTTATGCTGCAATATTAATTTTTATTATCTTACTAACAGAAACAATAGAAAAAAGTTCAACATTTTTAACTTGTAGGAGGATACGTGATTTACAATTAAATTTTAAAAAAATATCGCATCTGCGCATTTACATTAACAGTTTACATAAACTCTACATAGGGACATTTGAATCAGAAATTATTATTTCGTTTTAGTGACTTGTAATTGATACGATCATTCCGGGTAGTGTTTGTAACGCGGTAGGTATGTGTTTTAAAAACGAAATGAAAGAAACAAAAGATAAAACGCAGCATGGCGTGTTTAAATACAAAATTATTCTAAAAAAAATATACATACAAGGGCGTCGCCAGCGGATGGGCCGAGGGAGGGTTAAAGATGATAGAAAGTGGATATAAGTTATAGGAAAAATAAAATTTATAATTTGTAAAGGCTTAATATTTTATTAAACAAGAATAAAATCTTAATTAAAATATAATTTTCACGATGTTCTGGCAAATTGTTCTACTACTTTATTATAAAAGCCTTCCAAATTGTCTGAGTTACGTGCCTATGAATACTCATCATGGCCAGTTGATTAAAAAATTTCGCGGCTCCAGGGGAGGGGGTACCCCCGCCATTGGCGGCGCCCATGCTTGAGATTGATTTAGCTGAAATATTAAAATATTCAGTAGTCAACGTTCGAACTAGGCACCGACTTTGATAAAATATTAAGTCTTTATAAATTAATTCATATTCTCTTTTTATCATCTTGCCCCCTCCTCCAGCTCATTGGCTGACGACACCCTTGGTCTCAGGGTAAAAAGTTTGTCAGTTGTCAGTTAAATTTGCTTACAAAATTTTAAATCTAGAAATTTAAAATAAAATAATTTTAATGCTACATTTACATGTATATGTATATATATGCATATACACCCCCCATACATATATATATATATATATATATATATATATATATATATATATATATATATATATATATATATATGTATATGTATGCATGTATATAAATAGACCTGAGATGTGCCGTGACCCCTCTAGAAGGTTATTTTGTAATATTTAGATGCGTTTTGAATTGAATATATCGTTTGTATATATATATATATACAGTCATGGATGTACACCACGGACTTAAATGGGCTACAGCCCACAGCGGCAAAATTCGAAAGGCGGAAAATTTGCATGAGATTGAAAAGTTTTTTCTTTTGAAAAATACTTCAAATTTCCAAAATATTGTTACATATTATGCCGTTTTAATCGCAGCAGGGTAGGGGAGGAATATGATAAAATCATTTTTTAACTTGTATTAATGTACAGAAAAGTTAAAATGGGAATATATTGATTTAGGTAAAATTTCCAAATGATTATAGACAAATGACATGTAAGTAGGGGAATCGAGAAATGAATTTAAAATTAACGAAGTGTAAACCGGAACGTGCATTATTATTAGGCAAAACGATGTTATATTAGCAGTTAAAGGAAATTCTCGAAGTGTGCACGCGACACGCTGCGACCAGACACCCTTAACACTCCGACACCTATTCTTTGAATGCCCACAATACTCCATATATCGACCTCAAAAATTTAGTTGCAATTCATTAAAATAAGTTTTATCCAATGATCCAGTTGCAATAGAAGCAGTCCTTCACTTGCTCCGAAATATAAATATGATTAACTCCATATAACATCCAATGACTACCTACGGGTGCTCCTGGCCATAGCAGCAGTACATGGTACCCGACAAAAAAAAAAAAAAAAAAAAAAAAAATGGCTGGTCGGCATGATAAGAGGTCAAACAAGACTGGAAGAAAAAGCTGAGAATTCTCAAGTGTAGTAGCGGTATCTCATTGATATGACAAAAGTTAGAAGATTTTTCGAAGAATTATTTATATTATTTCTTGCCGTACCAAACGATGAAAGGTGTTCAAAGCTGTGTGGCACTGGGGCACTGCGGGAAGCGTGCTGGGCCCATAACCTGTTGAACTATTCTGAATACTGAATCTGATGAATAAACACGCTAACGGCGAAAATGATATATTAAGAATAAATGTACACTTTATTTAATAATTTTTGTGATCGTTTAACAAACAAAAGTAAAAACTCAATGTAACTGGAAAAACCAACTTTAACAACACTACAAATAGCACAATTACAATAGCGTGATAACATGACCGGAAAAAACACAAAGAAAGATTAGCGCTGAATAAAATTTTCTCAGCAGGACGCTCTTTTCCTACAATGAAAAGAATTAAAAATTTTTTCAGATCAACAATGGCTCACCAAAAGAGTTAAATGATTTATCTGTTTTATTTATTGAAGAACAGTTAGTAAAGAATTTAAACTTTGATGACATAATAGAAATGAATTTGCATCTTTAAAATTACGTCGTAAAAAATGTAAACTTTAATTGACACATGAATTTATAATGTATGTATAGAATTATAATAAAATTTAGGTATGTTTTAAAAATGTGTGAAATTTTTTAATTGAAAACCTTTTTAACTTTTAATTGAAAATTAATTTTTAACTTTTATGTCCTTTCTTACTTCAGTTACTCGATTATAATTTTTATTACTTAATTTATAAATTATTCCAAGGGCGGCAGAAATTACTGAGCCCGCAGCGGCATTTGGCTATAATCCGGCCCTGTTATATATATACACACACACATATGAGTATATATGTAATGTCTGCGTTCGTGTGTGAGTACTTATATTTTGCATTAATGTGTGCATGATGGTTGTAAGTGTTTCGGCTAGTTGCGAATTTCGATGGTAAGCAGTATTTAATGGCCAATTCGTAATCGAATAAATTTTTTTTTTGCAACAAATAAAAAAGGCTCACCTTGTCAGAAATTGAATTAATAAAATGTTCGAGAATTAGATCAATATCAGTTATCAGAATAGAGAAAATAAAAGCAGCACTATAAGAAGTAAGAATTTTGAGCTTCAGTACATCTAGGTAATTGTAATACATGTAAGCAAAAATTGATATCTATTAAAACACCTCGATATATGCATTTTTTTTTTTTTAGCGCGTCGACAGTGTACATTAAATCGGCACAAGTAAAATTTTTATAAGTTTCAATGTGCGACAGTGGGATTCGAACCAGGTCCTACCCGAACAAAACACCACGGCCAAACCGATTATGCCGACTATCTCGCGTACATTAACAGCAGCCTCAGAGTATGTGTCGAACAAAACTTCATATAGTGATGTAAGGGTTCCATTTATTTAAAAAATTTATAATAAGCAAAATAATTTTTTTTTTTTTTTTGATAAATTGTGACTTCTTTATATAGATGCGTTTTTCAAAGAAATTCTGCTAGGAGGCTGAAAAATAAGTGGTGTCGCCACGACTTCCTAATTATTTAACCTTTACAATGGGCATAATGTGTTAACAAATTATTTCTTCGAGTGTCGAAAAAAATTTTCCGGAACTGAATTAACTTTTACGGAAGGCCACCGGTGAAATGTTTAGTGTCTAGATTAAATGCCCGAATTCTTTTTATCGAAGAGATTTTTGATCGGTGAATTTACCGGTGATTATAATTAGAATCCGTTTAAATTCAAATAGTTAAAGACCCGCAGAAGTGAACTAAAACTTACACAGCAATAATATGAACAAATTATTTTAAATTACTTCTTGCAAAAAAAGAAAAAATTAACCAACGACTTCGCCGTTTAAAAATTTTAAGTTCGACGAATTTGAAAATAATTCCAAACTGCTTATTATAAATAATAAAATGATTTAAAAAAACACTTTGAACTTTTCTTTAAAAGTTGAAAAAAAAAATAAAAAACGATTATTTCATAAAAGATAATACATTTCAAAGCGTAATATACCTAAGAATGTTACGATTATTCTTAATCGTTAATGTTTTGGAATCGGTACAAAATTAAAATTGCAACAATAATTAAAACCATATTAAATACGTATAACAATATTACAATGAAATATTCCTTCGGTAATTGGATTACAGAAAACGAATAATTGTGTTATTATGCTCATTAAATTGTAGATATGGTGGCAATTTTAATTTAGTACCAGCTCTAGGAAAGTATTTAATGTTGTTTAAGAATAATCATAATATCCCCTTTAAGTACGAGTATCAATCTGATTTATCTTTTAATCAACAGTTATTTATTATTATTATATTTTTTCGTAACTTTAGAGCGGATTTTTCAGTCGGAATTTTTTTTAAACAATTTTATTCTACAATTTTCATTTAAATACTTTTAAATGATAATACGGGGATAGATTAACCAATGTTCGTTCTTTTTTTTTTCTTATTTTTTATTGGCATCTACATTTGTATAAATTAATAATGACTGGTCAGTTTGGCAATCCGACAACAGTGCTGGCGTTGTCTCGGTGATTATTTACTGAGTAGTCATTAAATAGTTTTTTTTTTTTTTTTTTTTTTTATATCCCAACAAAAATAAATACGCTCCATTAAGTATTCTAAATTATCTTTTAGTAAATAATTTAAATTTTTAAACAAATTAAAATGATTTTTTTTTCCTTTTTTTTTTTTTTAAAGAATTTTATCCTGTATTGTAAAGACACAAAGGCGTCCCCATTAAAGAAATTCAACTCTCCGGCTGCTGTAGATTGAAAAATTCTTATCCCTATTCTGGCTAAATTAAAAAATTTGTTTTCTTTCAAATCTACATTTCCATCGAAAATAACATTTACAGGTTTTCTAAGTCGACCGTATTTATTAAATTTAAATTAACAATTTCTTTAAAAGTGCCTTTAGTTTTTTCTAATTATTTAATGATTACTTAGTAAATAACCACCGATAATGCTTAAGTATGGAACCGCTACTGACTGTTATAATAGAAAATAAAATCGGTCCGTATAGTTAAAGGTTGAACAAACCTAAAAAAAAAAAACTAATAAAAAACATGCTCGCCCCCTTTTTTTTTCTTTTTCTTTTGAAGTTGGTAAAAAAACCTAATTAAAAACTTAATTTAAAAATTTCAAAGTACACATATACATTATTGCTTTACTAGTATATAAATTTATAAACCAGCGCAAAGTAGAAATATAGAAATAAAAAATAAGAAAGTTTTACAAAACACTCCATTAAGGATTAAGCAAAAGAAAAAACTGGCTAAATAGCAAAGGCTGAGCCAAAAAAAAAAAAAAAAAATTTCTTCACGACATATAATAAACTCGTATTATTGGTAAATCAGAATACTTTTTTACAAATGAATTTAATAAGTAAAAAAAATTAACATTTCAAAAAATATCGGTTTAATTTCAGTTAGAGCTTGCGCTAATTATATCAAATAGCGTAAAGAGTGCAAACTTCAATGGAAGAGTACATTATTGTAAATTTAGAAAAGTTCACTGTCTCCCCTTCGTAATTATCTATATATTCTCGTATTTATGCCGAGAGGCAGCACTTCTATATTTATAATGATATATTGTTCCGGTGAACAGTATATTATTATATATATAGAAATCATATAAATACCAGAATGTTCACATTATTTTTTGTAAAATATTATCGACGTAGTTGTCAGTTTTATTTTCTATAATATTTTTAAAATAAACTACTTAATACCACCGGCCGAATATAAGAACAGGCTACACATCAAGCGAGCCACCTTTTTGAATTAGAAAAGTAATCGAATTGAAAATGAAAAAAAGTTGTTTAAAAAAAGCACAAATATAAAGCACGATAATAAAATTCATCGATTGAACATAAAACGCGTACTGTCTGAAAAATTGTTTTTCGTTAATATTTTTTTTTTTTTTTCTTCCAGGAAGATATATTATTAAATGGAAAAAAACTTAAAGTGCGAAACGAAATATCATTAGTAACTCACCAAAAACGATCTCATGGTAACCCGACTATTCGCACAGATGACTCTACTGGACAATGTTCAACAAAAATGTTACAATTCTTTTTTATATAATCCACATATATTTATATACATGTATATATATATGCAGGGATGCATATCTGTGTGTGTTAATATTGTAACGAAAAAAAGAAAACTACAAAAACAAGGAAACACATACATATACATATACATATATATATATATATATATATATAATATATTATCTTTCACCGAGAGTTATGCAAAGCTCACTGTGAAAAAGGGACTACTAATCCACATATCGGTGTCGCCGTGGAGAAGATTTAAGTTGTAACCGGCTTGTCCACTAATCTCATCCGTTTCACATCTTCTCATCTACTCTGCGCTGAAACCGATCGATAACGCTCTCTCACAGTTATTAGCAAATCGCGTATTATAATTCATGTCTCTTTCGCCTCCAATTACTTTCTCCCCAGTAACAGGAACCTCATTTTCTTACTTATTAAAGTGATGAGCGTCCACTTTTTTTCTTGTCCAGAATTCATCTTCGATGCCGTTACACTACATTTTAAAATCGGTACACGTTCGGCTAGAGGCTCCTCTTCCGTTACGTCACTGCGGACATGTGTGTGGCTGTGTGGCACCTGGACAATAAGTCCAACTTCGCTCTTAATTGTCAACAATTTCTGGTTACCGCCGTACCGGTTCAGACATCCAGATCATTTTACCCGCTTCTTCTATCTTCTTCTTCCTCCACTAATTATCGCAACCGACCGCCGCCTGTTGCATAATACTTTGTCCACCGTATACTGGAATTTCCAGCTGGACCGTACACGGTGACATTTAAAAAATCTAAAAACTAAAAAAACTACACAGTCGTAACAGATTTCGACGGAAAATGCGGTAGAACGAATTTTCGATGTGCCTGATTTATAGCCGGGGCAGTTGTGTGTCCAGTGCACTATCGAATCGAAAGGCATATTACGCAAGCGATTTCTTCTCTCCGAATTCGATGTAACCTTAACATTTCGTGCTTTGCAATGGTACCCCGTCGTATCTGCTCGTTCTACTAGGCTCGCGCTCAGTCTTTTAGAACGTTGTTCATCTCGAAAAAATTATTAACGATAGAAATAGACTGCAGAGACAGGCTCATTTCCCGCCGGACCATCTGTCGGCTTTATTGATCTGTTGTAAATTCACCTCGAAATTCCTTAACATAAGTAATTTGTAAATATAATAATGTCCGAGTTTTTATCTGTCATATTTTTTCGAATTTCCCTAGTTGTCGGGTGAAAATAACTTCTGAATACAAATTAGTTTAACGCTTGAAGAAAATCGTTTTTTTTTTTTTTTTTTTTTTTTTTGTATTTTTAAGCGATAAACAAGTAAAATCGAGTGCCCTATATCCTTAGTAAAGTATCAGTGCGAAATTAGGCGTTTTTCGTGATATACCCCTATCAGGGGGGTGTCTGATGAGACATATCGGCGGGGGTCAGTTTGTTTCCGGATGACCAGCTTTTATCTTCGCCCAAAAATAACTCTTTCAGATATTATTGGTAGGTGCATATAACTCGAGTTACGAGGCATCTGTGGCATTTTTGATTCGGGAGGCAAGCGCCTTCAGTGCTAAACTAACGCTAGGTAATCGTGGTTGTCGGTATCGCGGAAGAGAAAGACGGAAAATTTTAATACTTACACTTTTTTGGAATTAGCGGGTTAAGTGTAAATTTTTCGATTTACCGGGGAGCATTAGATAAATAAGTAAGCGACGATTCTTTCTTTCAAGGTCATTTAAACAAGCGATTACATAAAAAAAAAGGCTAGGCAATAAGCGCGAACTTTGCACGACAAATTGATATGTGATCAGATAGCATCGCTTTATGAGCACGTACGAGAGATTTAACCGGGATAACGGAATTATCATTAGAACGTAATTAGTTTGCATTTTCAGCACCGGACGGCAATATTGCACTTGGAACCGCAACTGAAAGCGGAACAGGTTGCTACGGTAAGAGTTAATTTCTGTAACAGTTTCATGTTCGCGTTAAATTTGGACTATCGCGTTTAAAATGTGATCATAAATTAATTATCGAACTATTATTACGAGGTAAATGATGAAAAACCTATTTTTGACATGGCTCTATGTCATTGTGACTGGAGGTCGCGTCGCAAAAGTGCGTTCTTCACGGAAAAATGCGTACGTCACGCAAAAGTGCTACCCTGATGATCGCGTGTTTGAGTTGGTGCTTTTACTAAAACGAGAAACCCGAGTCTACCTGAGAGTGTTATAATTCTTCCTACAATTAACGACGTTCCTTCCTTATATCCTCCGGTTGCATAAGTAACGATGGCTCTAACACGGAGATTCGAATTAATATCTCGCAAGTGCAAACCAGAAGAACAGGAACGAAATGTATTGCATCAATTTCTCCTTATAGAAAAATGTTCGCGATATTCGAGATTTCTTTGAAAGTCGCAAAGCGGTATAGCATTTGACGTAGTGCAGATTTTACGATTTATCCGAACTGCGATCGGGCAATTGAGACTACCCGTCATTCCAACTGCACCGTTGCAGTCTTCAGTCGTCACACATCGATCAGTTCAGAACTTGTCAATGTACATTTTGTACTTTAGTCATCGTTACTTCCGCTGTCTCTTTAGATGAACCCGTTTCTATACAATAAACTTACCGCGTGTGCATTAATTTCCGATAAAATAAAATGTCTCTCTTTCCGGGTGGTGAGTAAAGTATGGCACAAATATATCCATTTAATAGTTCAGCGCCGGTCTCTGATCGCCGCGAAAAAGCTTCAAATAAACTCCAAGGCTACGCGGCTACTCATATCACATTTTACGCACCATATGTCACGATGTCATTTTGTACAAACGGTACGAAAGAGCTTGTTTCGTTTATTCTTTTAATTTCTCAGTTTTATAATGATTTTTTTTTTTTTATTAATGCGGTTATAAAATTTTCATCTCCGGCTTAAAGCTCGTTTAATACTATATGAAATACGAGAGAATTGTTAAAATATATCGACATACGCTAAGGGCGATGTAAAAATATTTTATATTCAATTACAACTTTTGTAACGGAAACTTCGTTTTTTTCCTTTTCCTCGCCGCTAATATTTGTTTTCTTCCGGATTTAATTGTAGACGGCAGTCTATAAGTTCGGTATCGTGTTTATTTTTTGTGATCGGAATTTCTTCGATTTTGTTATATCTACAATTTTTTTTTTTTTTTTAACCTTGGGTTCTCGTTCCTTCATCCGGAAACAAACAGAGAGAAAAGGAGTCGGTCATATTTTAATCTGATAAGAAATCTTTGATAAAAAGGAACAAATAGCAGGAATAATTCATTCGGGAAGAAGAGGACAGGATCTGGAAAGCACAATAAGTAGTAGGAAGCCCAAGTCGCAACAAATAGGAATACAAATTAGAACGCTCCACAGAAAGAGATGAACACTGGAAGGATCGGCATCGCAAATAACTGCATCATCAGGATGGAGAGAACAGTGTGGGGAGGAAACCGGGGAAAAGCGAAATCTGGAGGAAGGCAGCAGAGAATGACCAAAACGCATACGAATAACGAAAACAACATCAGAACGTCGAAGAGAGGGATGCAAAAGAAACCATGAATATAGGGAGGAAGAGTAGCCTGAACAGACAGATGAAATGAATAATTGTTAGAAAAGGAGGAATATACGATACCATGATCTGATATGAAAGGATTTTTTATTTTTAAAAAAAGGCGGAAGAAGCAGCAATCCGAGCCAAGGAATCAGAATTTCCATTACCAAATATGCCTGAGTAGCTTGGTGCCCAAAGCAAATCAATGTTAATCAAATGGAGAGAGGAAAGGTTATAAATAAGTGAACGTATACGGATGATAAAAAAGTCGACGAATAATCAGGAAAGAGAGAAGATATAGCCTGAAGGACGCTCAAGGAGTCGGAGTTAATTTAAAAAAATTGTAGGAAAAGTGATTCGAGGAAATGAAAATAATAGAACGTAGGCTAGTCAATAATTCGTTTATGAATATGGAACAGAAATATGAAGAAGACGAAAAGATTCTGATAAGTTAAAATTGGGTAGGATGAAAGATGCTCCAACACCACCAGGCCTCTCGAATCATCCGTGTAAATGGTAACATAAGAGGGGGAAATAGGGAATTGATAATGCTGTAGAATAATTGTTTAATTACTGGGGGGGGGGGGAATAGAAAATGAGGGAAGAGTAGATTTCTTAAGAGGATGGCGGAGATTAGTACAGCTGAAGGAAAAATAGGGGAGATTATTAAAAGAGATTACAAAGAACTAAGACGATGTGAAATAAAAGCTAGAATAGGGGTTTCACTAGAAGTAAAGTACCGGCTTTTATAAATCGAAAGGAAGGACTGAACAAGAGTAGAGGACTCGAGTGAAAGACATTTAACAAGAAAACAATAGCCTAAATAGGATCTACGACAATTAATAGCGTAGAGTGCTGTCCGCCTCAATTTTGCGTTATTTTTTATTTTTTTAAATAATTTGCGGGTCCCACAAGTCACTTGCCCGTCCGTGGGTTCCTAACATAATTATATCGTTTATTCGTACAATATTGTAACATCGACTTAGATAATACTGTCTATTATAACAAAAAAAAACTTAAATATTTCTATAATACAAAATAACTTACACTATAACTTTTGCTACCATCACACTATCATTAATTTATCGTTTACGGTACACCATCGTCTGAAATAATATGTTCTATTACAATATCTTAATATCTTAATTTACTATATTACAATAGTACAATATACACTATATATATATATATATATATATATATTAACTTATACAACTACCACTCTCTTATTAGCAACTTAAATTTGTAGATAGTATCGAGTCTCATGTCAACGTAGGCATAAGTGGTTATTATTATGATTCTTTTTGTTATTATTTCTACTACTCTTTACACCAGGCTATCAACCAGATTTTAACCTTGTTTTTCCATCTCTGCAAATTTTTTTCATCTTGAATTTCCTTTGGTATCTTCCCCATTAATTTTATTAATACTTCTCTTTCTTTACATTGTCTTACTGTTAATCCCCCTGGATCGTAGAGTTTTATCGTAATTTCTAGTCCTGTACGTTCTTATCCTAGTTGGTAACCGCCTATCTTCGAGTTTATCACTCGGTAATTTGCTGTAATAATGTAATATTTTTGGTGACATTTCGTTATTTCTGTTCCCCGCAAGCGATGTTAGCTAATGCGTCCGTCTTGCTCTCGTTGCGTAAGACCAGTTTTAAACGTTTTTTTTTTTTTTTTTGCAATTTGTTGATTTTCCTCATTCTTGTAATTTTTGCTTCACCCCAAATTCCGATTCCGTATTTAATTCTGGACATTATTACTGCTTCGAAATGTAAGACTTTTCTATGTCATATCTTGTTTTAATTTATATAGCGCAAGAGTATAGTTTACCTAACTTTCTCCGCAATATTGTCGATGCCATGTTAGACCTTTATCTAATATTATCCCAAAATATTTAAATTCACATGTTAAACTTTTTGCGATAAAGATTAAAAGGTGAAGTTCGGACGGTCAAGATGTATTGGAGATAGTAGAAATTCGCCATAGTGTTTGGAATGAACGGGAAATTTCACTTCGCTACGGTTTAACAAAATGGTATAGCGAGAGCGAATAACGAACTGTTTTATGTGTAGAGCGCATACCTTTTGCTGACATTATCGTTTTTGTAGCTGTATTGTGCTTATTTTATGATGAATATGAATGTTTTTTATCTTTTTTTTACGACATTTTCTTGAAAGCGAATTAAGCAACACGAAGGACTTCTTTTTGGTAAACCAGTTTTCGTCTTTTGGCTCATTTTTTAAATTAAATCTATTTATTCTTTCGCTTTTCTACATTTATGTGTTTATTTTTCTTAATAAATTCGTAAAAATACATTCTATTGTCAGCATTTACACTATGCAAAATCTCGGTAATAAATTTCTAAACTCTTCTTTCTTTTTTATATTTCTGCCACGGCCACACTAAGTGTTAATGTACCTTCCGCATCGCAATTACGGTATTTACCGTTAATTATTTTCCTATTAGACAAACGAGCAAGAGTACAACGATGATTCTGGTTAATTTTTGCACTGCTGTTTTTCCTGCAGATGTCTTTGCATTTATTATTCCTGGTTTTCATCGATTTCTTCTTAGATTACAGTATACTTTTCCCAATTTAACTATTATACTTATATGATCCTTCGTCTTGTCTGCGCTATCCAATCTGCCATTTCGTTTCCAAAAGTTCCCGCATGTGCTCACTATCGCGGAATTCTCTCAATCTGCTGATTAACTTTCCGATATTCAACTCTGTATTATACATATTCTCTTTGGATATATATGTTTTTCAATTTATTTATCATCGAAAAAAAAAAATATGATAAAATTAATATCTTTTTATTTATGCTATTCTTGAAAAATTGCGGATAACGGCGCAGCTTCGTATAGTAAAGAACGAATTTGCATATTCCAAATGAAAAAGCCGTGAATCGTCTTTATCGGCAAAATAATAAGGCGCGAAGTTCCGCGTTACTTTATCTAACGAATAGTCGTTGAAATTATTTATTATCTCATTGAACTGAACACTGTTAGCTTCGACTTTTTCCAGCTGAATTGAATTTTCATCAATCTTACTATTTAAGGGGGTCCAGATTTCCTCTCCCATTGTAAATACTATATTAGTGCTGTCATTATATCAGAAACGATCTATTAAAGGTACGATCTCAGTTTATTGTTCCAATATTTATTACTCCCATCTGCATATTTAACGTTTGTACTGATTATGGGATAAAAGGATAAAATCTCTGTTCTATTAAGTTAATGATAAACTTATCTGCTATACATATATATATATATATATATATATATATATATATATATATATTGTATTTTTAATGTTATAGGTGGATCCTCCGTCGCCTCCGTTGAAACAGAATGATTTCATTGACCTTAAACACATACTCTTAACGATTTGCAATGTGCGTTATTCCAGTTTTTTTTTGAAATTTATAAAAGGAACAATCTGATCCGTTTGAGTCGAACAATTATTGATCTATATATTAATATTTCCGAGTTCGGGTGTACTCCCCCCATTTCGTTCCGGATACCGTTCGAAGTACGCTTAAATCTCTTTTGCATTTCGTAATTATCTATTTAATTTCCTCCATTCAGTCCAGTTTTGCATCAAAAACTACTCCCGAATATTTACACGTACCTTTGAATTTTATAAATTTATTACCGATTTTAATGGAGATCGTGTATATATCTTTCTCTATTAAATATCATTCCCTAAGATTTTTTAAACATTTATTTATAGATTTTCAACTATGCTTTGTAGTTTTTCATTAACATCTTTTTTATTAATAGCAGTATCAAGGGTGGTTGCAGTAGATCACTATGTCGTCTGCATACTGTACCATTTGAGCGTATTTATTCTGTACTTTTCTTACTCTTGTACTCGTATCGATGGTAACAAATCATAAGACACTTAATACAATACCTTTTGGGAGATAGCTTTTGCTTGCAGTAAATAGAACTACCTAACTTATTGATGTACCAAAAACTGTGATCTTTCTATTGCTGTAACAGTTATATACCCATCGCATTATAGTTCCTATTTTCTTTAACTGTTGTGTTAACCGCTGTATCGTATGCGGATTTTATATTTATACAACAATTACAATTGTAGTCCATTTCTTAGTGCATACCGTAATAATATCAAAAGTAAAGGTAGTTGTTAGTACTTTGATGGACCTTCTTCGAAAATCAAATTGTATTTTTGAAAATTTATTATTATTAAAAAAAAAACACCATATTATTCTGTCTTTAATAATGTTTTTTTAGCATTTTTCCGATGCACGATAATAAGGCTATCTCGTATATCTCGAAATCGTTTCCCGGTTTAGGAATTGGACATACAAAATGTTCTTTTAGTTTTTTTGGACCAGAACCGTTCTTTACAGAAAAATAAATAAAGTCCAACGGTAATGAATTGCTTATTATGATTTCTTTTTATTTTAAAATTTTTCGTAATTTTCACCGAAAAATTCCAGTTTAAAATTCGGTTAATAACAATCTTTCTTTCATTTTTTTTTTTTTTTTATGCGAGTATTTTTAAATCTGTAATACAATTTATAACGAGAGACCGTGGCGGCTGCTACCCTAATACTCGAAAAAGTAACATCAGTATAATCAGTTAAACTGTTCGTTGCGTTCAACGTAATTTCATATTCGTTTTACAATATAATTTAATTAGGAACTGATATGCAATACATGTATGTGCTATATACATGCATATATGTATGTGTTGCCTTAGATAAGACATTTATAAAATTGTGTCATCGGATCTTGTTCAGCGAAAAAAACTGGTTCCGATCAATAACACGACGGGAATATTATCTCTCCGAAACGACATACTAATTTATTAAACAAGCTCAAACATCCAGATAAAATGCATCAAAAAAATATCAAAATAGTTGAACTTTCAGTAAACGCGAAGACTCTATAAGCAAATAGTAAAAAAAAAAAAAAACTGTCCGCATCATTAGATTTCTCCGGGTTAATATTTTAGGTTATAAAAATAACCGGTTTTAGAGCCTATAATACCATTTGACGTGCATACAGATAAAATATTTAACGAGACTTATTAATTACGTACATCGATGATACAATGTGACGAATTCGTTCTGTTCAAAAATTTGCATAATTTCCGGTTAGTTTTAAAATAAGCACGGTAACAACAATTTCAGTTTTCAATTCAATTTTTTAAAAATTCATGTTTATTTACATGTGCACATAATTACGGAAAATATATTCATTTATGAATTCACTTGGCACATGTTGGCGAGAACAGTTGTAGGTTATTCATTAAAAACATATTAAAAAATATATTAAAAAATATTATTAATATATTTTTTTTTTTTAAATATAAAATAATATTATTTTATGTTTTCTTTTGGCCGCGCCAGCGGTTTTGATCCAACAACTACGGAAATTATTATAGAAAGGGTTAAATAGAAAGAGAGTTTAGGAAAGATTGAAATACAGGAATTATATCTGGAGGTAGGAAAGGACAAAGGAAGAATTATAAGGAGCAGAAAGACCTAGTGCTAAGATTTTGGAGTACAAAACAGAGCGTTCAGAATCAAGGGTGGGGCATTCAAAGAAGATAAAAACGAAAACGTAAATGGGGTAGAAGGGAGTGATTAAAACTCAGTCTGATTAAGGAAACGATCGCGGAGCGTTAATAAGAGGAGGATTGGAACCACGACTGAGTGAAGATAATGGGAGGCGGGATTAGAAAATAAAGAAATGTTCGACCATAGTCGGGAGAGATGGGCTGATGGAAGAAGGAGGATGTCCGAGGCAGGGAAATTACAGAGTAAAGGACCATCGCGGGCGACCGAACGGGCTAAAAACTCCGCTAACTCGTTGCCCTCGATGCCGGAATGGCTAGGAACCCACAAAAGGGCAATAGTAATAGAGCGGGATGAGAGCAGATTGGATATGAGAAAACGACTTGAGAGAATAACGGAGTTGGAGGAATGGGAAGGAGGAGAAGAAATAGCTTGAAGAACACTTTTAGAATCGGAAACAATGAGACATTTACTGATCTCTCTTAAGGATGGAAGGACGGAGACTGTGCGTAAAATGGATATAGATTCCGATGTGAAGGTAGAACAGAAGGAAGGGAGCTTGAAGGATTCAAAGTGATGCAGTGAGAGGGTGGTAAACACGCCGCCCACCCCGTAATTATAATAATTATATTAATAAAACATCTAGTGGAAATTGTTAATAGTAACGTTGGAATCGAAAATTATTTAAATATTACGTTTTCGTAGATTCCATTTTTTAATAATTAAAGGATTAAATATTACAGGACTTGAATAACTAAGATATGGATGGTAAATATTTAAAGTTTTCGGAAAAGCGTTATGTGCCCCGGTCGTTAAAGAAAAGACATCCATTCTGACAGAAGGAAAAAGACGTAGAAAAAGACCAAGCATAGAGAGTATATCAATTTGATGAATATAAACTATAAACATTTTAAATTACCGTAAAAAGAAATCAGTTACAACATAGCACCGACCACCATTTTGCCGAAAAGAAAAAGTTGATTATGTTTTATAACATATATTAATTCATTAAAGAACTTTTAATAAGTTGGGGAATAAGTGAAGTGCCGACCTGAAGATTTACTTTAAAAAATTAATAAAAATGCACTAAAAGGTAAAAAATAATTATTTGCTGTAAGAAAATAATTTATTTCAGAGTAATGTATCTTAAGGTGACATTACGATAATTTTTAAACAACACTAATACTTATCGAAGTCGACACCAAATTCACAAATTGCACTAAAAAATTAAAAAAGCACATATTAAATACTTCTTTGATGACTTGAATATTTAACCTATGAAAAACGAGCGATTTTGTGCTGTTATACTCATTTAATATGATGACCTGAATATATCCTTATCGTCCAACCATCCTATAAACGCTCAAAATATCCTCCAAAAATCCATCGAAAATTTACAGAAGTGGTCCAATGATAACGGTCTGACCTTTTCCTCAACAAAAACAATGTGTTGATTTCCACAGGGGGACGCCAAAACCCACTTCCCAGCGTATTCCTGAGTCTAAATGGTTTTCCTATCCCAAATCGTCCATCAGTCAAGTTTCTAGGCCTAATATTTGATAAAAAACTTTCCTGGCGCTCTCACATAGCTGAGCTCAAAACCAAATGCCTAAAATCCTTGTCTATCCTGAAATATCTATCAAATTACAAGTACAATATAAACACAAAATTACTTCTTACAATTTACAGATCGATTATCCTTTCACGAATCAATTACGGGTGCCAGGTGTACTCCTCAGCCGCTAAAAGTGTGCTAAGATCCTTAGATCCTATACATTCTGCTGCCCTCCGGTCTATTCTTTCTGCTCATCCCTCTTCTCCGGTTATAAGTTTGTATGCACTGGCAGGTTGTCCCCCGCTGTCCTACTATAGGAAGTACTATAACTTTAAAGAATTGAGCACCCTCCTTAGTAGTACCAAAACCACGACAATATTTCCTAATATGAGGTTTGGGAATGACCCAGTGCCCGAACTTTTTTCGGTTATGGGTCGTTTCCAAATCTTTTCAATCCCAAGAACTCTGCCAGACTTCGCAGCAACCGCACCACCTTGGAGTCAGCCAATCACAAACATCAACATATCGCTGACAAAATTTAACAAAGCACAATACCCCCCAAACATAGCACAAATAGCAACAAATATCATAGCGAGCTACACAGACCATGCATGCCTCTACACAGATGGAGCGAAGGCAATAGGTTATCAGTCACCGGCGGCATGCTCCTTCGAAGTCTCAGGGGCAGCAGAGTCAGTTAGACTGCACGATTGCTGTACAGCACTGGACGCTGAAATATACGCGATGGTCTTTTGCATCCAACACTATACCGATAGCAACCCTCAGTCCCAAAAGGCCCTACTCATTACTGACTCTCTAAACTCCTTTCAACTCATCTCGGGGATTAAATCCAACAACCCTTTGGTAAGGAAGGTCCATTACCTATTATACAGGTTATCACATTTAAACTCCGAAATGTCCTTCCTATGGGTGCCGGCTCATGTTGGGATTCCGGGCAATGAGCGTGTCAATCGAGCAGCTCAGGCGACATTGCTCTCTCCAATGCCACACAACCCCCCTCTTCCCGCTACATTGGCTCATTTATTTATGCAGCAAACTGGAGAAGAATGGCAACAGGAATGGAGATCTTCAAGTACGTTTCTCCGAAGCATAAAAACAACCACGGAGCCTTGGTGGCCCACAGACGGAGTTTCCCGCAGAGATTTTTCTGTCCTGAATCGTCTCCGAATAGGACATACAACCCTCTCGCACGGCTACATATTCACGAGCCAGGTACCCCCAAATGTCTGTCCCTTTTGTAGTCAACCGAGCGCCCCATCCACCTATCACCTACTTCTCGAATGTCCCTCTTTTGCAGTACCACGATCCATGCACTTCACCACTTCCTCTAGTTCTACGATACTGTCAAATGCTCCGCCCGCGGTCGCAGCTGTATTAGCTTACATGCGGAGCAGCGATCTGTACTATCGCGTTTAATCCCCTTAAGTAGGCTCCATGTGCTGTAATAGCCCCAGTAGTTAAACACGGCACATGGAAACCCTCATATACAATCTTATAAAAAAAAAAAAAATAAATAAAATAAAATAAATATGGCTTTTAAACATTGTTGTAATTTAAATTTGGTGCCGACTCCAATAATTATTAATGTTTAAGATTAATCATAATACATCCTTACGGTATATTTTACTGTGAACTATAATTATTATCTCTTTTATCGAATAATTATTTTTTACTTTTTCGTGCATTTTTATTAAATATTTAGAGTACATATGTAAGTATCGGTATTGCTTTTTTTTTTTTTTAAAATATTTTATTTCAACATTTTCAGTGTAAATATTTTTGACTGACGACAAACCAACCTAAGATACTTTTGGTATTCTATTAATAGCTCTGGATATTGGTTTAAGAATATAGTGTTTAAATTCTGTCGTTTTTTGGCTAATTTTTGTCTGTTTGTATTAAGCAAATATAGATCTGAGGAGGTTCATTATTTTTTTAACAATTATTTTATTGACTGCTCAGTAAATAATCACCGATACTGTCAATGCTGTCACACCTCGATGGGGGTGATCAGTATAGAGTTATTGATTTATATTTAAGTATTGTTTAAAAAGAACTGTAGCGTCGCCAATAGTGGCCTAAGGGCTGGAGTGGTGTAAAATAAAAAAAAAATAATCACCGATACATACCGATTACTCATTTCGAACCACCACACCGACCCGTGCAATTTCTAATAATAAGTAATAGTTCGAATTACACCACGCGGTCAATTGTTATACGCAGTAATGTAAAAATATACTATTTTTAATTTTCGCTACGGCGATTTCATTGTTTTTTTTTTCTATTCGAATCTTTATATTTATCCGTGGTTAACAGCGATAATTTTTGCTAAAAATTAACTTTTTTCCAAAACACGTTTCCATGCTTAATATTAATAATATTTCTACAGTTGACCAGAGAGGTTAGACAAATATTTATAAAATTAATTAAAGAAGGATCTCGAAAAAACGAAAAATGCAAATAACAAACGAAGATTTAGGAAAGGAAATGAAGATATGAATATTATACAGACCATTTTCTGGTAATATTAAAGAGTTTTAAATATGAGAATTCGCTAACGAGATATTGCGATGGGAGAAGTAAATGATCGATTTTGATAAAGTAAATATTAAAGAGACTATTATGAACCTTAAGATGAACCTCGATAGATTAACCTTATGATAGAGGGTAGAAAGGGAAGGAAAGAATTACAGTTCCACATAGAAAGAGAGTAATAATAAGAGAAGCAAAAGTTAATGGGAATTTTTAATTAAGAACATTATGTCAAAGAGTGTTGGAAGATGACGGTTACTAATAGCAATTAATAGAGTTTCCATCGATCAGTGTAAATATAAAAAGATCACTACTTTTAACGATTGGTGGACACCCATTCTGGATAACTTAAAAAAAATTATTAATAAAATAAGGAAGAAATATAATAGATCAATTCAAGCCAGTAAAAAATTAATTTATAAATTTTTGTTAAGAGAATTAAATAGGAATTATAAAATCTTAATTGAAAAAACCAAATTCGAAAATTGGAAAAATTTCATCAATAATGCTAAATGCTGGGGAAAACCATACAAAATTGTAACGGAAAAACCTTAAGAGCTATTTCAATTTCCAGCTATTAAAGTAAATGATGTAATATTAACTAAACAAAAAGAGAAATGTGCAGCTCTCCTTGATTACTTCTTTCCCAGGAAGAAGGATAAATTCGATTATTTGACAGATTATACACCTAACGTAAATGATAAATATGATGCTGCTATTGGTTCCGATGACCTAAATTTAATTATTAATTCGATTAATACACGCAAGGCTTCCGCATCAGATAACATTTCTAACGTAGTGGTGCTTAAAATGATTCATGCAAAACACCCAACAATTTTTCGAACACTTTTTGAAAAATGCCTTCTGTTATAAATGTTTCCTGATTTATGGAAAATGGGAGAAATTAAATTAATTAATAAACCTAAAAAATAGGATCTTTCTCTGCTAAACGACTATCGACCTATAGCACTATTAAACTGTATTGGTAAAGTATTTGAAAAAGTAATTAACGTAAAATTACTTAACGTAATTGAAACTAAACAAATTTTAAGTAATATCCAGTTCGGGTTTAGACGCGCGCGTTCATCAGAAATGGCTGTTAGAAAACTTCATGATATTATTCAATTAGCGCAAACCAAAAATTTATTCACTGTTATCATTACTTTTGATGTAAAAGGCGCATTTGATAAACATTCGACAATAATTGAAATTCTAAAATCTCATAAAATCAATCCAGATTTAATTAAAGTAATTTACGATTATCTAACAAACAGAACTGCGGTGATCAAAACCGAAAGTTTTACTATCGAACGCAGTATATCATGCGGAGTGCCTCAGGGTTCGGTCCTCGGACCAACACTCTGGAACGTATTATACTCATATATTCATAAACAGATGGAAATCTTTTGTTCGCGATATAACTACGATGCAGAATTTATCAGCTTTGCTGACGATTTATGCTCCGTCATTAAACTAAAAAACGCAACGGAAGCTGACAACGTTAGAGTTATCTGTAAAACCTTGGAAAAGCTTTTTTATCGTTGTGGTCTCGAATTTTCAATTGAAAAGACAAAAATGATGGTTACTGGTAACAAGAAAATCACGGAGGTGATTAACCAACTTAGCATACTTAACTTGTTATATGAGAAACCTATTCCAATTGTAAAAAATTTTAAATACCTCGGAGTAATAATAGATCATAGATTTAAATTTAATAAACATGTAAACTACATAACAGATAAGGCGAACAAAATCTTTTATATGTTATTAAAAATTCAGCCTAACTTAGGTGGTGTTAACTATAACAACAGAGTGATAATGTATAATGGTGTTATTCGTGCGATCTTTAATTACTGCTCAAGTATTTATATCACAAATATCTCTGTTTCTGATATGAATAAAATTTTAAAAATTCAGAGGAAGCTTCTTCTGAGTGTAGGCTCGTTATACAGAACGGTGTCGATTGCCGCGGCTCCTGTTATCACTGGAATCCTTCCGGCTGACTTGAGCATGCACCATGCGGCCTTATTAGCAGAATACAAAATGTTCCGAATATCACTTACCACTTCTTATAGATCGCTACAACTTTTTAACAACAATTTTAACGTAAACTTACAATATGATAATTTTCCAAACATTAATAATTTTAATAAATATATGAAAGTAATTATTTTAAATATTTGGCAAGAAAGGTGGAATAATCAAAATAATGGCAGACTAACGTACAAATTTTTATATGATATAAATGTAAGATTTAGGCTAAAGAAATTACTAAGAATTAATTTTTTTATAAGTCAAGCGTTGACGGGACATGGCAGTTTTGGTACTTACTTGGAACGATTTAAAATTACACCTTCTGACATTTGTCATTTCTGTCAACTTGGTGTTCCGGATACAGTTAGTCATTTTCTATTTGAATGCCTCTTCACTAAGGAAGAACGTTTGAAATATAATTTAAATGGTCACTGTATCGATAATCGAATTATTATAAATAATGTTAACGGATTAAACGTATCGAACTGTTGTGCATTCGTAAATTATTGTAATCTCGCTTTAAGGAAACGCATTACTATATAAAATATACGTAACGTTAAGTCGATTATATATTACGAATACCGTGACTATGCCAATAGGCATCGCGGTCGCATATAAAAAAAAAAAAAAAAATAGCAATTAATATGTCAACGAAAGCGGTAATTAAGAATTTTTTATTAATAAATGGCAAATAAACATCCGATAGCAACGGAGTATTACTAGCGACCACGCCCCCGACGAAAACCAAATATATTGTTGTACGTAATAGATTGGTGTACTCAAGTCATCGAGCCAGACGTTTACTACCAAAAGAGATATGGTGAAACGAAGCAAATTTTGTTTATTTTTAGGATTAGAATAATAATAAAAGTGTTCTAAAAATAGGAAGGAGTAGAACTAGAGCAACGAAAGGAATTGAAAATATTTTTAAAAGGACCTGGAAGGAAGAATCAGGAACGTCTATATTTGGAGAGGAATTAGTGGAATTAATTTCGAGAAGGTGAACGGAGAATTCGGAAAATGTGAAGAATTAACGGAACCCTGAAAGGACAGCATTTCTGAAAACTAGGAGTTAATGATCACTTTTCAGAAGGGAGGTTATAATCCGAAGAACGTTAGCTGAGAGCAGATTTAGAGTCTTTACCCATTTTCCATACACGAGGAGTAGCAGTAGATCAAGTAAAAGATGGGGGAAAAGCTTTTCCATGAGTTTTTCTTCGCTGTTTTAAAAGTAAATCTAGACTATTATCGTCCTTGTGAGTGAGAAAATTGGAAAGTGAGAGGTAAGAGCGAGTGGTTCTAAAAATGGACATATTTAAATTAAAAGACCGTTTTACAGTCTCCTCATTCCACCACAGTGAGGAAGAGGTGGTTAGATTTTTTATGAGAATCTGGACAAATGGTTGGGGAAAAGCGAATATTAGAATAAAAGAGCTTAAGTTAACGAGGAGGTCATATTGAGAAATTGGATTTAAACGAGAATGAACCAAAGCTTCCGTTTAGAGATGTCCGCGAACACTCGTCACTAAGATTAGAGAGAGGCAAATGTCAACAAAGCTGAAAGACAAAAAAATGTTAACACAGCTGGGAAAATCATCCTTAATTAAGAATGGTTAAATCATTTTGTGAAATAATATTTTCCAACATGGAACCATCACTGTTGAAACCATCGTAGTTCCAAGGAGGTGATTTTTTTTTTTTTTTTTTCATTTTATTATTATTGATACAATCTTAATTTTACAATTAAATAAGTATCTACTTTAATAAATATCGCTTAAACTAAGACAAACCCGTATGGAAGCAATAGTCCATTGATCACTGCTTCTAACATATTATATATTTACAATGGATAATAAATTACGAACATATATCTTATAATGTATTATATATTTATACACACGTATTACGAAGTCAAATCTGGTAGATGGCGTTGTTTAAGGCGCCTTCTTTGGTGTTAAGAAGTCGAACCATTTCTACGTTAACGTGTCGATGAATCCGCTTTCCATGTTTAATGGATATTTTTTTAATAACTTCATTGACCTATGTTATATGCAGGTCCCTATGGATATCAACATTACGAGAATAACGATATGCGTCGGCTATTGTTCGTAAAATGATGCTCCGTCTCGCTTGAATTTTTGCACGATTTGAGTTACTAGAGGCGAATGAGCATTCCAATCACTGCCTGCGGTAAAAGGGGAACGAAGGGAATTAGTAAAATATTGAAAAGGGAAATTGTGTAAATCATCGAATGTAAGCTGAAATAAAGTTGAGTGGTTTTGGGAAGTTGTTAGAAATTGACATGTGAACAAAATTCGGATTAAACAGATTAGATGAAAGAGGAGAAAATACCGCGGTTTCTGATTAAAATAGTTGCGCTGTCATATCCATCATTGCAGTCGGAACTAATTAAATAAAAACTTTGTTAAGATCAGTGCTATGTTGTAGCCAAGGTTTTGAGTGTATGCGATATTTATATTATATTAGCTCGACTAGCCTTCAAGCCGTAAGGTTGCAACAGTTCCGCTGTAGTAATATTTTAAATGTTGGTAAGACATAGCGGCGGGAGAGAAACAAGAAATGTAGGAAATAAGAAAAGCAATGAAAGAAAATGAAAATAAGGTATCGAGATAATCGAAGAATAGTGAATGTCACACAATGCAAGTGGATGAATAGAAAATGTCGTAAAGACTATATAACGTGTAACCGTCGGGACGGTGTCCACCTTTATTTCAAACCAATCAACAAGTAAGTAAAAAGAACAAATTGCGACTATAAACAGAAAGTTGAAAAATTGATGTACCCCGCCGTTCGAGTTTAATCATTGCGTATGGTCCACGATATAATATCGACTGATCCAGTTAAAAGCATCGTAAAAAATATGTATAACCAGATAGTAATCGTAAAAAAACAAAAAACAAAAGAGAAAATGATACCGAAAAAGATATAATCGAAAGAAATAACATCTTTAGCTCAAAAAAATTGTTTACGTCCGGCTCCTTGTATGGTATAATTATGGGAGGCAAGCAACGCTAAAAGAAAGCGCTAAGGAACAATAGTAAAAAGCTTCATTAAATCAATGTTTGAACTGAAGAGACTGATTCCATTAACACTAATATATAAGTTACTCTTATACCCATTTGTAAGAATCATTGAAGATAACAAGGGAAGCGGGTAAAACGAATAAACATGTTGAGGTTCTCTCTATCATTTCACCAGCAATCTCGCAAACAACTGATTTTCTTCTAATTTTTAACTCCCATTTTCTAGTCCGCAAAATTTAATGTGTTAACTTGGAATAAATTTCCCCCAAAACTTTAAAACATTTGCTTATTTGTGCTTATCATTTTTTAAAGTTACATTTGTTAAAAAATGTGGCGCAACTCTTCCAAACGTTGATTTTAGGTTTTATGTTATCTAATTAATTTGCGTGTAAAATATTGCTATTCCGCCTCATCCTATCTCAGCAAACGTTGGTAATTAATAAATTATTGTAAATACATATTACTTTTTGAAAATTTTTTCACGCCGTTTGCTTGATTCTAATACTGTTAGAAAGTTCGTTTTTGATTTTTTATTACATTATGTGTAATGTTTTTTTTTTTTTTTTTTTCATAGGCTATCCGATTATCCTCCTGATATTGCTATTGAACCGGATGTTGGTTGCTGCTAGGAGATTTCTTTTGGATTTGTCAAGTTCAAATTTTTTTTTCGGACATAAGTATGCCTGAAAGAGACTAATTAATCAGAAATGTTCGTACCGCCAAAAATGCAATGTTTTGCAAAATCTAAAATTTAATTAAATAAAACAATCTTTCAAGAAGTAATATTAAGGAGAGCTAGAGCGATTAAAATTCGTTTACATCGCTGAAAATCCAAAAATTAAATTGCATAAAAATGGAGGTTAGTTAAAAATTTTCGTAACAAATAAAACGCAACGTTTTACAAAATAATAAACGCGGAACAATAATTAAATCACCTTTCAAGAGATATTACTAACGCTCTACTATAATTATGAAACGCATCATTCAAAATTCTAAGACTTTCTCTCAACTGCATGATGGGGTAGAAGATATTTTGCGCAATCCAAAAAAATTCACTTGTGTACCTGTGTCTACAAATGCCTTCGATGGTTGCGATTTTTCTAAACACCGAATTTGATGGCCTATAGCGCCTTAAAGTTTGCAGATATTTTCTAGATTAGGGAAACATGAGATAACCCTGTCAACAACTGCCGCTGGAAGCGTCTAATAATTCTTCCGATTAATTTTTTTTGATCTTCATCTTTAAAAATGATTACTTCGATTATCTTTACCGCAAGAAACAGTACACACATCGGCACTTTTATTCCTCGTATCGATCATTTATAAGAATTACGTACACTTCTCGTCAAATCTTTACTATTACTCATCTAAACAATCTCGTTTCATTTCTGTACAAATTATCGGTGACCAAAATTCACACTTTTTCCTCCTTTTTTACTCAGGAGAATGTCTTGTGAATTCGATTTCGTAAAAAGTTTCAATTCTTTTTATGCTTTTTTCAATAATCCGTCAAAGTTTCTTTTTCATATCACCCGATTAACCTTCTGCCAATTTCTTAATATTTCAAGTTCAGTTGTATGCTTTTCTTTATAAGGTCATCCGATTATGCTATTTGCATTGCTATTGAACTGGTAATGACTACACGAACGATGTCAATGGCCTAGATTAACGCGCGTTTCACTTTTGCTTTCAGTTATAATACATTCCAGCTCGATGATAACGTGTAATTTATATTTCGGCTACGGTTTTCTACATAGCTAACATAAGGTCTTGCGGAAACGGATTTCAATGACTTTTGGTGTGGTGGTAGAGTACCATGTGGGTGTATACTGTGTGTAAAACATTACTCAAATATAATCGAGAAAAACGAATTGAAATTTTCTCCACACTTTATATATAGGTTATAATATATAAGTTATAGAACATTTCGCTTGAAATTGCCGTGGCCTAAATGGTAGCATTTATAATGTGTATACTCGGTAGACGGATTTAAATTTACCTGGGCGCATTTGTTTTTTTTTGTTTTTTTTAATAAAAATACTTACAATTAATTCCTTTATTAGGAAAGTAAATAGATAATTTATTTATTTACTCATTCATTTATTTTTTTATTACTTATTGTTTTTCAATGATTTTTTATTATAAATTTCATTCTACGTCTAATATTTCTATAATTTTACTTTTTATTGAAGTTATTGGTAGTTGAATATATTAAAAAAGTATTTGTAATTTAAATATTATTTACGATAGTGTTAAAGATTGATCTAGCTGTGACCGCTTTGTTTTATTTACATATAAATTCTTATAATTTATTTATTTACTCATTCATTTAATTTTTTAATTGATTTTTCAATGATTTTTTAGTATTTATTCAAGTTTAATTTCTATTGGAATAGTAGAAATCAAATTAATGAAATAAATAAAAAATCATTGAAAAAAAAACCCAATAAGTAATAAAAAAAAGTAAATGAATGAGTAAATAAATCAAATCAAATCAGTTTAATGTGTACGTTTATAAATATTATATAATTAAGTAAATACTATATATACCACAAATGTGCATAGCTGCGCGAGCAGTGGGCTTATTATTATTTTTAAACTGTAAGTGTTAAATATAAATCTATTAATTGCAAAGAAGTACAATGGCCAACCGGGGCTTTACTTTTAAATAATTTATTTACTTTTCTAATAAATGAATTAATTGTAAGTATTTATATATATAAAAAAAAAAAAAAAAAAGAAGGAAAGATTTGAACCCGCGTATCGAGTATGTCACAAACGTTACCACTTAGACCACGGCAATTTCAAGCGAAACGTCCTATAACTTATATATAACCTATTCGTAAAGTGTAGAGAAATTTGTAATTTTTTTTTTTTCTCGATTATATTTGAGTATTGCACCTTAATGTTTTACACATAGTATACACCCACATGATATGCTACCATCACATCAAAAATCATTGAAATTCGTTTCCCCACGGCCGTAGGGTCTCCTTGTAAGATGTTTTAAATATTGTTTATTCTTTAATTCGTGGTGTGATTTTATAAGAAGCAACTTGTTTATAAACCATAATAATAAAACAATATTCACTTTTTATCAAGTTGTCAATTATCGTACACTCGTAAGACTTCTTCTAAGAGTTTAATTTTATTTATTTATTTAAAGTCGCTCGGTAGCCGGGGACATTTGCTACGCCGAGAAGTTACATCTTATAAGTAATAGATATATAAATGAAGAGTATAAAAGAGAAAATTAAAATAACAATAGAAAGAGAAAAAAGAAAAGAAAGGAAAAGAAAAGAACACGAAACGCTGATTTACATCAAAACTGTATAAGAGATAAAAGTCTGGTAAGCTTCAAAACTTCAAATATGTTTCTACACGCCGTTTCATTGTCCGCCAGAATTTCGACCAAACCAGCATCCTCCTCGAAGCACACGGCTTTCTCTTATCAAAATTTGCGGCATGAGGTGAGGAGATGCTCCACCATTACCGGCACTCCACAAATTTCAAATATAGGTTTAGGTTGTTTTTGAAACAGGTGGCCATGTGTGTAGAATCAGAGTGGCCTATGAGCAGGCGAGCTAATATAGTTTCGTGAAGTGCTCCATTGCCGAAGGTTTCTCTCGACTTTGTACAGATTCTGCGAGGGTTGCCAGACGAAGTATACATATTTCTTTCATATTGGTCTTCAAATTTTGGCTGTTTTTTCTAAGCTGAGCTCTAAATTTTGCTAACTGTTGCACACTGGCGTTCCACGGAAGGGCTTCAACCGTATGCAGATGGACCGTTGCCGTCCATTGAAAACTGGTAAGAGCATTCCGACACTCGATCTCTAGGGGATTTTGATTTTTTTCGTATAACTGTGTATAATTCGGGACAAACGTCTTTTGATGCGAGGGGTTAGAAGACCAGATTAAGGTAATATTTCAGAGACAGAAATAACCTTCTGTGTTTCAGTGGCAGGATATTAGTTTCTGCATGAAGGCTGTCAATTGAACTGCAGTGTAATGCGCCTGAGATTAGTTTTAAGGCAGAATTTTGAACTGTGTTTAACTTGTTCAGCACATTTAGTTTAATAAATCTATATATGATCGAACCGTAATCCATTTTAGACAGTGTAAGATCGGAGTAGAGGTTCTGTAGGTATTTCCTATCTCCGCCCCGTTTTATATGAGCCGTCATTTTGAGGACGTTGAAAGATTTTTGACATTTCGCTCTAAATTCATCCCGTGAACATGAAGTGTTTTCTTCGAAACGCGTCGGGGATATAAAAATTATATATATATATATAATTGTTTAATTAAGTGTTAAAAATTTATTTTTGTCGTAAATACATATTTCTCATTGAACTATTTTCATTTACATTACAAAATAAAAATTAAAAATAAATAAAAATGGCAAAAGATCGACGACAGTTGTGTTTAAAATAGAATAAAAAAGGAACATTAATATTTTTACTAGAAAATAGTATTGAATATTAATTATTAATAGCCATAGGTGTAAAATTCATACAAATCTTTTATATTATAAATTAAGTTTCTCTGTTATAACAAATTTTTTCATAGAGGTTTTGGTTCTTTGTGGGGGATGTCCCTTATGCCCTCCATCCCGTGGATCCGCCATTGATTTTGATCAGGTCGGAAATGCCTACTATGAATAAGGTCGGGCTAATTATCGAGCCTTGAGGTGTGCCGTTTTCTTGACTTCTAGGGGACGACAAGATAAATTCTATCTGGACCTGAAACGTGCGGTCAGCCAAGAATGCCTTCACAAAATTAAGCATGTTTCCTGTGACGTCTCAGTTAACCAGGGTTTGAATAATTTTATTTCGCCAAATACGATCAAAATCCTTCTCCAGGTCAAAGCTTATGAATATTGTGAGCTCTTTCGAAACAAAGCAGTCACAAATTTGCTGGTGGAGTTTTACTAGAAGGTCCATCGTGTACCTCTGCGATTTGAACCCGAACAGCATTGGATCAAGAAGTTGCTTTTGTTCGAGAATTCATATAAGACGAACGTTTATCATTTTCTCCGGACATTCGCATAAAGAATTGGTCAGGGAAATGGGGCGGTAACTGCCAGGGAGATGGCGGTCGGTTTTTTCCGGACTTTAAAACTGGAATTACGTGAGCCATTTTCCCCGAGCATTCGGAATTTTCTTCGATATCCAAATTAGATTGTAGAATTGAAGAATCGTGCTAAGGGATTCTGCGGGGAGCTTTTCGATCATATCGATGTGTATGCCATCCGGCTAGGGAGCTGAAAATCTCATGTGATTCAAGGCATCGATTTATTCATCATTGGTAAAAGAAAGATTGAACTCTTGCATAGATAAGATGAAAGGATAAGCTTCTCGACGTTCGCAGTTCCTTTTAATAATTTTGAATGATTCTGCATACGATTCAGTGGCGGATGATTTATGAAAGCGATCGGCCGGGCTTTCCGCGATATCCAACTTGCTGCATGTCAGGCTGGAATCTGATATCATCGTCGAGATCGTTGTGAATTTTTTTTTATTCGATAGTATTTTGACTTTATCCCAAACCGTTTTGACCGGAGTCCTGGAATGTTGATGTAAATCGTATCCAAGACTGTCTTTTCGATTCTCCAAGGAGCCTTTTGCACTTTTCCCGAGCAATTTTGAAGTTTTTGAAGTTTTCTTGCGTCGGGTGATGCTTTGCTCTAGACCAGGGCCGGCAACCTTTTTTGGCCGCGGGTCAAAATCAACCAAAATGTAAGTATTAAAGAAACGTTTGGGTCAGAGATATTTTCGTATTAAAACAGTCTTTTAGTAAATAATAAGATGAATTTTATTAAGAAAATAATTGCAAACATAGTTGAATGAACTTTATTTACTCGTATAAACGTTCTCTTCGATGTCAATGGCTCCCCTGATGTTGAACTTGTGACGTCAATTTAGTCAAATCTGGTTTATAGTTAGTCGTTTTTAGACGAATACAAGCATCTGAATTTTCGGTAGTTAATCTGTTCCCGCTTCTGGCTTAATATAAATTTCATTTGTGAAAATATTTGCTCATATTTATATATTAAACCGAATGTGGACGAAATGGCAAAGCCAATTTTTTTCAAAGATGAAAACTTCGTAGAAAGTGATGCCCAACATGTTGATATCATGAGAGAAGATGATTATCTTCCGTTTTTTTTCCCCAAAAATCATTCGGCAATTTCTTAAATTTATCCGTCGATAAAGGTTGAACTTTTAAAATCGGTCATTTCTGAACTAAATTAATCAATTTTTAGATATTGAAAATACTGTGCAAATTTAAAACATTTTCTTCTATTTTCTCGGGCTGTATTATAAATGTAAACATTTCTCCGTGCTTCTTAAAACTTTGAAACCGACTTTCATATTCACTTTTAATGACGAAAATCCAACTTTCGAACATATTTCGATTGCATTCATCGATATTTTCTTTTTCATGTTCCCTTTTTAATTAACAAGGGAAAGAAATGAAATTTTTTAGTTTTTATGTCAGTTTCAAATAATATCAATTTTTTGAAGTAAAACTCTTCCATTCCTCATACATTTTCAAAATTGTGTAATTATTTCCTTGGAGTCGTACTTGAAATCATTATAATGGTTCATTATTCTGTTAAGAACAAAAGTCTTAAAAACCATTGTTTATCATTGAGTTCGAGATCATGTTCACCGATTTCGTGAAGAAATATTTGTATATCATCAAAACACTCTACAAATCTATTAAGAACTTTGCCTCGACTTAACACCATCGTATTTCAGAATGTAACAACAAATATCCATATTTCGATTCAATTTCCTCCAAAAAAAAAGAGCATCTGTGTATTAATTCTTATCGCGCTATTATCATGCTTACGATTGTAAATACATTTTCTTCATGTATGATACAATGAAACGCTAAAAGTGAGCGGCCAACTTTATTTTCCATTAGTTTTAAAAATCCAACAGTTTTTCCTCTCATACTTGGAGCATCATCAGTTGTTACGGAAAACAATTTACTTTTTAAATCCGATACTTGCCCATTTTTGAAATTTGTAAATTCTTATACTTGACGAAAAATATCAGTGCCGCCTTTGGTCGTGTAATTCATTGAAGCAAGAACGCATAGTTCTTCATTGACATTCGAGCTATTTATCGATATAAATCTAATAATTATTGCAAGCCTACCTAATACTATTTATATCGGTACTTTCATCGATTGCAATGCCAGTTATGTCACAAGATAACAAATCATTTTTAACCTGTTCATTAATATTTTTGGCCATATCTTTAACGCGACGCTAGACTGTTCTAGCTGACAATGACATTTTTTTGATTCTCTCAATTATTTGTTTTTTATGTTTATGTTTTATAATTTATTTTTATATATTATACTTTATTTTCGGAACTAAAGTGGGCCACTTTAAATTATCAAATGGGTCACTCGGTGACCCGCGCGGGTCATAGGTTGCCGACCCCTGCTTCAGACAATACTTTTCCGTGACTGCTCTGCTGCAATCATGGTTCCACTATATCGCTTGTCTACGTGTCGTTTGCGGACTATTTTTTGAAACGCTATCGGAGGCGGCTGTGGTTAATTCCTTAATCATATACTCATTAATCTTGTTAACATCGCTAGTGTTTTCTGGAAGTTTTAGATTTACCGACTGAGAGAATAATTTCCAGTTAGCGTCTTTTAGCCTCCAGCTGGGGAATTTTTTAGCATTATCGCTATTCTCTGAAGATTTCATTTTGCGGATAAATATTGTTAAAAACTTTTTTCTTCGACAATGAAATATGGTTATCGCAAGAAAAATTGGCGTGGCAACTGAAATACTTCGTGTACATGTTATTAAATATAGAAAACAAATTAGTATCTCCGAATTTCTGCTTTTTTCTCCCAATTTTAAACTAAATCACTTATACGTACATTATCTTTAATTCTTCACATTAATGTTTAATGTTGTTTGTAAAGGAGTGAACACGAAAATGGGAGAAAAGTAGCTCGACACCTTTGTGGATCGCAGGGAACCTCATGAATCGACGTATTTTTGTTTTTAAGTAACGGCGGCTACCTTTTCATAATTACACATGCAAGCGGCAGGAGAATTCAAAGAATAGTTCGATTACAACTTGGCAACTCATTAAGTTTACCTGCTGTGTTCCTATAGACGTAAATGAAAGATTTTCGCTACCGACTAAGAAGATGACCGCGCTACTTTGGTTAATTTTGCAACGGCAAAATATGTTCATATATAATTTTTTTCACATTTCCACCTCACCAGCAAAACTAATTTTCGAATTTTAATGATTAACGGGTGATTTTTCATTTTGGGCCACACTTTTGAATTTCACTTTATTGAATTTCTTCCATAATTTTTTTTCAACATTAGATTGTGCACATTACAATTAAGCGTGTGAAATGAATGAAATGAAAAATATGGAAAACGTGGTGCGAGAGAGAATGCGAATGTTACTGAAAAGTCCTGCTATCGGTCAAGGGTGAATAGTCCGTCAAGGGCTATCGCAGGACGAAGCGCGCATCTTCTTCAGGCTTAGGAAGATTTTTCCTCGGTTCTGGTCGTCCGCTCAGTTTCATCATCAGCCATTACGAGATTAATAAAATGAAAAAAAAAAAATCAAGAGAAATGGTTGCCTGTTAAATGCAAACTTGGTAATGCATTGAATAAAGAGAAAAAATATTTTACGTTATTTTGGATGTATAAAAACCTTCGCTATTCCATGTTTTTATGAAACCGCAATGCTTCGGTGAAAGCTGACATTTTAAAAAAAAACCGCGTATCATTCTCCAGGCGAGAGAGCTTCGTTTTAACTTTAGTTTATCGTATCGCTGTTCGTAAGGCATAAAGTTTTGAGTTTAGATGTTGCAGTCGTTAATATGGGAAAAAAAGAATTTACTTTCAGTCTGACGTATACTACTGCGAACGGTATGCGCAATTTCGAAAATCCTATTAAAAGTCCATTATTAAATAAGGAATTTTTTTGTTGAAAATCAACAGTCACCTAACGTGATAGCCAAAGCGCTGAGATATATGTAGAACGTCTACAACATTTATAATGGGTATTCAATTTATTCTTTGTAAACATATAAAATATTTAAATATTTGTAAAAAGTTATGTTAGGCGTTCGACTCAAAATTAAGGTAATTAGTATTTAAAAAATTAATGTTCACTTAGTTCAATTTGCGCAGAACCTACGCCTTCGCCCACTAGTATATTTATCGGTGTAATTTGTATTGCATTAGGACTTGCATGATTTATTTGTGGATGTAAAACACGTTACACACACGAGTAAGTAATGCTTCGTAGACCACTAAATCGTATGTAATATTTGCTCTGTATAGCGCACTTCGGTTTCACTATCTGTTTTATATTAGTAGTATCATCCAAATGTTCTCATAAATATTCTTCTACATCCACTTTGTAACATTCAGTAGATAATGTAATATATTTCGAAGATTCGTTTTTTTTCTACTGCCAAAGCAGAATCATAATAATGTAATGTATTACATTTAAATGTAATGTGAATGATATGTTATCCACGATACTAGTCCAATACTCCATTGGCGATTATTTGCTAGTAATAATGGAAGATATACATTACTAGTTAAATCACGACACTTAATATTGACATAATGATATATCGGTGTTTCGTACAATTCGAAAAATAATCAATAATAATAATAGCGCAACCTTATTTTAAAAAATTTGCACTCGAAAAATATCTTAACTTCATAAAGCCGGCAGAGCGAGCTTTTCGGCAGAATTGTTCCGAAGCGAGCGTACGGTGTGAATCTTTTCAGCAGTAGGGGGCGATGATTTCTATTCAGACCTTTTTACAAATTATCTGCGGTGTTTTTTCAATTTCATCCGCTAAATATTATCATTTGTGTTATTACAAAGAATAGGTTATCAAATGTATTTCTATGTCACTATAAAACATCTATTTACTGTGACTAAGGCAGTTATTTTGAACACGATCTAAATAGAGAAATCTGGAGGAATTGCCGTAAATAAAGCAACGGTAATCTAGGATAGAGCGGATAAGGTAATTTATAGAATACGAGTAAGATTCAAGAATTACCTCAACAATATTAGTGTGCGAAAGAGCTTTTAACAAATTGAGTTTTTTGAAAGAGAATAATTACACATGATGATTAATGCGATTACGAAAGGGGAGACGGCTGTTAAGAAAGATACTTAAAGAACGAAAAAATTTTACAAGATTGAACCATCATTGAAGGTCAGACTAATCCAAAAAAAGTTCAAAGGGACCAAGAGTAAAGTCAACAGACGAAGATTTAGGGGCGAAAATAAAAAGATACCGTTAGAAAAAGCATTTCCTAGTAACATTAAAGAGTTTTGAATATGAGAGTTTGCTAACGAGATATTACGATCGGAAAAGTCGTCGGTAAGGAAAAGCGAGATAGAGTTAAAAAGAATAGAATCGATTTAGATAAAGTAAATATTAAAGAGCGTATTATCGCAAGAACCTCAAAATAATCCTTGATAAAGAATTACGGTTCTGCATTAAAAAAACAATAATAATAAGAAAAGCAAAATTGGTAGGAATTTTTAATTAAGAGTAATACGTCAAAGAGTGTGGAAAAGTGAACGTTACCAATAGCGATTAATATGTCAACAAAAGCAGCAATTAAAAATTTTTTATTGGTAAATGACAAATAAATGTCCGATAAAAAAATACGCCGATACAGTCGGGGGGATCACGTCAAGGAAACCGAACATAAAACACAAAATGATTAACGAGAAGAGACATTTTTTTTTTTTTTTTTTGAAGTCGGTAATGAAACTACTAAGCAGTGCAAAGTTGGAGGGATTTACTGGGCGTAATGTGTATTAGCTATTTTCAGGAATAAGAAAACCGCATTTTAATTTTTAAAGTTTGATAAATTCGGCAAAGTGCGGCACTGCATATGTACCTCGCTGTATTGCACTTGAGCATTTTTTGCCTTTTACAAGTGAAACGGAAAATACTTTTTTTTTTTTTTTTTTTTTTGAATTTAGTGTGCTTAACAGAGATTAACATGCTCGGCGAACCTTATTAAATCGTAGTTGATAGTGGCGACATAACGATTATTTTTAAGGTTGAGATGAAAGGTAATTCAATTTTAGCAACTTTATCGACCGCTGTTATTTAATGAAGACAAGTCGAGAATTAAGGTGCTTCGGATTATAAGCTCTGTTCAAGCAAACTTCGACGAAGCGTAAAGAAAAAAGTTTTTACGTGTGCTGGGAATAGTTTACATTAAATTTTAACGATTGTCATCCAGGCTGAATATTACGCGTGTGCGACGAAATTAAGTATGCTAAATTTTCGTTCACAACAAAGCGTTATGAATTTAATTAGGCATTTAAATCGTTTCTCTTTCGACGACGTTTCCTCTCCGGAGAAACGCTGATCATCGTTTTTAATGAGCTACCGGTTAGAAGTATCGTTTTAAAAAAGTTTTTCTGGACGTCTTTGGGTGTGAAAGTTAATATCGTATTTACTGGCATTCGTTAGTTGTTAAACGAATTGCCTCGTCGCGCTCTATCATATACGCATCTTGATGTAAGCCTATTTTTCTTCCTTCAGACGTTCCAGTTTGAAGACAATCATCCGAACGGTACCACGAACAGCACGAGAGGCCGTTTCTGTTCTTTCGTTTTTAATGAATTTTAACGAATCTCCAAATCACTGCAATAGACAGAATTTGCAATACATCCGAGTTTACTTAAGTCTACAAGACTGTTGCCAGTGTCCTGAATTCGTAAACGTTGAGATTGAATAAATAATGCTTCAAACGGAATTAAAAGTGGCCGATTTGAATTTCGAAATTTATCGCATTGCCTAAAATATTCGAAACTATTGTCGGAGCTACGTCAGATCAAACCTCAAATCGGAACCTGGACAACATCGTACCGTACAAATAGACGAGAGGAAGTTGCTCTAGCGAGGATACGAATCGGTTACACTAGGCTAACGCACGGCCCACTGATCAATGGAGAAACGCAAGCGTTGTGTCCTTTCTGCTAGCTCTTTGCTACAACGATAATAGGATGTATAATCACAGAGTGCCAACAATTCGATCGACAAAGGAACGAGGCGTCAATAGCTGGTCTAAGCATAGAAGGAGTATTACAGGACAGATAGGATATAATCCAGAAATTAATACATTTTTTAAAGATTGCAAATGTATTCAATTTAATATATATAGTTAAGACATATTAATATGTAATAATAGTTATTTTTGAATTGTTATTGTAATTTCCATTCTGAATCGTGGACGCAAATGACCACAGTAGTCGAGCGTCATTAAATAAATATATATAATAATAATAATAATAATAATAATAATAATATCGTCGGCATGTTACAAAGTTACGAATTATAATTGTAATTACCGGTTGATAACGAAAAAAAAAAGAAAAGTTCTGATTTTTTGATGGGGTTTTGTTAAAAATGACTGAATCTTAATTATCGCTCTTAAAATCCAAATCCGTATATTTATTAAGAATTTAATAAAGATAAAACGGGAACGTGTACCTTTTATTAATGAATAAAGGCTGTAGGCGGATAAGCATGCCGAATCTGTCGACACTTGAAGGATCATTTTGATAATTTCAAATATTTCTCCTGTTCTTAGTTTTCATTTATTTATTTATTTTTTTTTTTTTTTAATAGTAAAAATAAAAATTAACGAACGGTGTTGTTTTTTTTTTAAATTCTATAAAATTAAATATTTTTACGATTCTCAGATAAAAACCAGGTTATAAATTAAAAAATATCTTTTTTAACCATGCTTCTTCAAACATGCAATCGCCAAATTTTAATCGTAAGCGTATTTTGTGCTCTTTTATACTCTCGAATTTTTAAGAGTTGATAAAATGAAAGTAAATTCGCGACTAACCGGTGCAATTAACTGTATAAGAAAGCTAAAGCAATCCGGTCTAGTTGTGAAAAGGATAATTAAAATTTGAATACAATAATAAGAAATCCTTCGTATAGATAAAGAGAGTATAATATAGATGGCGGAATATCAGCCACACGTAGATCGAATGTGTGTTGTTTTTGTATCAGAGCTGTTGAACGTTACTGCCATTGAAAAGAGACCTGATTTGATCCGGAAATAAGTGAAAGTCGGTTTACCGTATTACGAAAATATGAAGATGAAATGAAAAGTTTTTGGAACTATGAATAGGAGAGGTTTTAGACTACTGTTGAAAGTTGAAATATATAAATGAAAATAACCTTAAACTTTCACAGTTTTTTGTATTAACCGTACTTCTATTTTTAGTATAAACCACGACTAAATTATTCATACGTAACATTGTTTTTGCTCTGATGATGAACGGTAATGCTATTCGAAACGTCAGCTATGAATACTTTTGACGTGGTTTATACTCAAATAGACATATGATTAACTATATATAGATGGTGAAAGTTGAGCAATGCTGAAAAAATGTTATAAAAATTAATATGTATATATATGTATGTATACAATGGCGTCGCCAGCCGATGGGCCAGGGGGGGGCAAAATAAGTTGCCAGCCACCAGGGGGGGGGGGGCAAGATGATAGAAAAAGGATATGAGTTATAGAAAAAATAAAATTTATAAGTTGTAAAGGCTCAATATTTACTAAACAAGAATAAAATCTTAATTAAAACATAATTTTCGTGGGTTTCTGGCAAATTATTCATGATTACGCGCTTATGAATGCCCATTATGGCCAGTTGATTAAAAAGTTTCAAGGTTCCAGGGGGGGCAGCTGCCCCCCCTGCCCCCCGCTGGCGACGCCCATGTATATATATATATATATATATATATATATATGCATGTATTTATGTTGTTTGCGGTAATTTTGAAATACTAAAAATTCCAGATACTAAAATTATATTATCGAATAAAACACACTTGGAGTAATAACTACGTAAAGCGATGTTTACTTTTACGAAAATGACGAACGAGCTCTGGAAAGGGCTATTTCTAACAAACTCATTAAGAAATTCGGATGTAAAAATATTTTCAACTACGGAACGCACAACATAGTTGACAACGGAAAAAATAACCTATAATCGATATACAAAAACAAAAACAATACTTCAAGTAAGACTCGATCGCAAACGGTAAACGGGCCGGCATTTTTTCCTTTTTTTTTTTAAAAAAAATTACTGACCGTATCTAAATTTTTTTTTTTTTTTTCTTCACATCTAGAACTGACTATTTAGTCATTTGCTAGATTTTTAGTAAGATCGTGAATTTCAAGATCATCAGCCGATCCCGAATTTATTTATCGAATAATCACACTAGGGGTCAATAACGTTCTTTCTTTTTAATCTGTTGCGACTTGAGCTGGTCGTTGTAGTAAATTCGTTAGCGTTTTCATTTGAACTTCGACAAGTGATTTTTAACCGCCAGCTTTATTTCATCAGTAACATACTTCAGTCGAAAAAAAATAAAATTAAAAACATGTCTTTGCTAGCAAAAATATTATTGAAAGTGAAATCGTTAAGCGAATACGGCTACATAAAAAATATTACAAAGAAATGAAAATAAACACTTTTTAACACGATGCAAATTTACCATTAACAATATATTTTTTAGGGGTACGCGCGGTACTATGAATTACCTATGAGACTATACTATGAAGATTGCATTGAAGAATGATAATGTTCCCTAAAACTATTCAATCGATAGCATGTACAAAAGTAAAACATCGGTAGAAAATAGATCCTGAACGAAAGGGACACGTTTACTAAGGAGAAACGTTCAATACTAAGTTGTTTACTTTATCTGTATCCTCTTACCCCTCACCTGTCCAACCTGTAATTAAAGACTGTGTCTTGCACCGGCTTAGCCACCCCTCGTGTAACCCAAAATATATACTATTTTAGTATTAACAAATTCATAGTCAGCAGTTGGTCAAATCCTACGCATTTAGTTTTCGATTTTAAGTTCGTTAATATTTTCTATACGGTATGTGTTATACGTAACTAGGATTTGATGTTGCATAGAAATGTTCAAATCGTCAACGAAAAGACGGTTAGTCATCAGAGGAAGAATACAAATAATGATGTAATTCCTATACAGATTAAAGGAAGTCCGGGCAAAACCTTGAACAAGCCCATTTTCAGGGAATTGCGGTCGTGAAAAAGAGTTTTTTATTTTAATGCAGATAGACCAGCCATTAACGAAATTTTTAAATCCGTATTCATATTTCCAGTAATATTACTTTCAGCTATTTTCCGGAGAAATCCTAGGCTCCAAACTCGAGCATACGCCTTCTATATAGAAAAAATATTGAATATGCTCGTTGGTTGGTAAGTGCTGTTCCAATTTCATTACGCAAACATTATAAATGGTCTGTCATTGATCGATTTTTTTCCGGCCACCAGACTGGCACGAAAAGAGAAAAGCCCGCCAGTTTTTAAGACCCAATTGAGCCTTATAATGCTATTAACTAATACTAAGATTTTAAAAAAAGTAAGCCTTTAACTTATATGATTTTTCTTGATTACGCTTACCGTGTTAGTTCATTGCCATGTTTATTTCGGTGATCGATTTGTAACATGATTGACTTAAAATATGATCAATTTAGCGTGCAAATGTAAAGTGAGAAAATTTTTTTAATAAAACTCGAAACCCGGATAGCGCCATTTACAAACTTACCTCTGATGGAAATAAATAATATTACGTCTATATGTACCAATCTTTTTACAAACGAGTATATCTATTATAAAATTAATGATTTAAAATATTTAACAAGTTCTGATCTAAGCCTAATTCTTCTAACAATAACTTCATTTAAATTAAGGCCATGAAACGCCTTAATGTAATATCCCTAAGATTATCAGACTTACATTCGAATCCTTAATTTTACAACTTTTAAAAATTTGAATTCCTACTTCAAATTTGACGTCTAACTGCTGACTTATTTTCTGATCTTTGTTAATTATATCGAATATTGATTTAACTGTTTTAATTTATTAAAAATGCATTTATCAAATATTTTAAATCTGGCAATAATGATATCGTTGAAATGAACTTAATTTGCCCATGGATTTGTTTAGCTTAGGTTGAATGACAGTTTTCAATACGCTCCATATGGCTGAATAGTAATTTCGACTAAACAGTATATCTATCATTTTATTAATTACATTTGGTAATTTAATGCTGAATATTTTTAGCGACCATTAATTACTTCATCTAATTACGCTAATGTTTATTTTTTAATTTTTTTATAATTATGTTAATTCCACCGCTACCAATTTCATATTTTACATTATTTACTTCAACTTTTGGTATAAATGTAAATAAATCCGTACTGGTTTGTTAATACTTATAAAAATAAAATAAACAATTATCTCGATAACCATTGCTATTGAGGAAATTATTATTTTATTTTTTTTTGGTATAAATGCTTTTACATTAAGGTAGAGTTTATTACATACAAGTTTACTTTGTCTTCATTTTTAATAGCATATTTATCTAATGCAACTTTTTATCTTTATTTAATAATACTTGATATTTCAATCTATAAACGTTTTTATCTTTCATAAAATTATTTTTCAAAGCTCATACTTTAGCTTCTTTAATCATGTACTTGTAAATGTTAAAGCACTTTTTTACAATCCTTGTAGAGTGATGCCGTTTCATTTATATATTTTTAATTATCTGATATTTCTTATATGCCTGGTTTATTCTTTTGTAGCTGTAATTCTGGATTCCAACAGTACACTTTACTCCCTTTTCTTTCGCTGCGTGATTGATTTATTATCATGTCATTATAAATTTGAAAGTTTTTCAACTACTTTTCATTTGGTGTTACATTTAATTTCTGTATCAACAATCAAATGCTTGTATTTTGTAATATCGTAGTATAATTTATTGTAGTTCATTAATTTAACATTATCTTGTTCCTAAACATTATTACTTAACCTCGTGATAAGTCAGCTAACGTGGCGTAGTTGGTTAAGCCTAGGTATTTCGTTCAGGTAGAGAACCGGGTTCGAATCCTACTGCCGCACATTGAAAGCTTCTGAAAAATTTCACTCGCGCTAGGTTAATGTCGGTGGTTGACGTGCCCAAAATATGCAGAAAAAAACTTCGTATTAAAAACATAACATAGAAAATGACCACTCAAATGTTTTCATAACTGTGGCGACATCTGTTGGTCATTAATTATTTGTTTTAAGTTTACCATAACTAACGTTAAATCTATCGTGCTAGTTTGATTGCCTCTTTTAAACATACCTTTTGTTTTTTAATATTAAGTATATATAACTCGTGTAATTCAATTTATTTTTATTTTTTTCCCCCTCTTGTATTAATTTTACCCCATACTATAACTGAGTAGTGCAAATTTCATTATATTATTATTTAAAAATGTTATAAAAATATACAGTTAATAAACTGTTAGGTTGGCTATTCGTCAATATAATGATTAAGTTAATTATTTCAACTATTAAAATATTATATTCTTTAGTGGCATTCCCAGGTATGTATATTTTATTAGTTTATTATAAACCATTTCGTTATAGTTAGTTATTTAATTATTTTCCCATTTGTCAGAAATAAATATTACATCTGAATTTTTCGAAATTATATTTGCCAATGGAATACTTCTTACTTCTTTTGAATTATTTTCATTATATTAGGGCTGTTTCGTGATCTCTTTTTTATTTTATTTTTCTTTGCGCGTTGTAATTATTTTTTGAAGTTTCACAAGTTTGAGCTTTCCTCTTTAATCTACTTGATTATTTTGGTTATTCCTATTTTTGTACCTCTATTCGTAATATTTCCATACACTATCTATAACTCTATTATATTTCGGCGTATATTAATTCGTTCGTTTTTCATTATTGATCTGAAAGTTGCCTCTGTACTTTGATTTTTGTTTATTGTATTAATTACTTCAGCTGTCTGTTTACAATTTAATATTACACGCTTGGCTTCGAAAGGTTTTCTAACAAACTTTTTATTGGCACAAATATGTTTTCTATTAAATTTTGCTCTGTAAGTTTCGTGTTTTAAATTGCTTTTTTCTTGTAGTCATGTTCTAGTTCACTACTACGTTTCTCAGCCCTTTCTGATTCTTGTTTAGATATTGTCCATTTTAACTCAGTTTCGTTGTCATATCTTTGTTGTAATATATTCTTTTTTTTTTTTTTGTTTTATTTCTTTTGTACTCATTTCTTCTAGATTGTTAAACTTGCTGTTGCACACTCCCGCACTATGGATTCCTCTGCTATCGTTGAATGCTGCCTTTTTGTTACTGTTCCACTCACTTTCTCCTGTGCTCTTTGATTACTGCTACAATCTTCTGTGTACCAAAAAATATTCTGAATTGTACCTATTTATCTGTAATGATTATTAAGTCAGGAATTTCTTCATTTTCGTTTACATTGCAGTAACGGTGTGTAGCGAGAGGTCTATGGGTTTTTTCCCCACCAAGTTCGTCTGCAATTTTGAAAATATGCAATTTTACATAAGAACGTGTTCGAAATAAGGATATATGCGCCATGCTAATTTAATGAACATCGGAAGAACTATAAATAAGTACTTCGTGACAAAATCAAATAACGAAACAAATAAACTAGTTCCAAGGAAGTTAATACACTTATAAAAAGCCTAAAAAACATCTTGTATTTGATATCCTATTCGAATATTCTGCGTTCTCTAACGAACGCTCCTTTCTTTACGCCCAACTTTTAGTTTTGGGTTTTCCTACTCCCTTTAACGGTACCTATATTCTTTCCTTCCTATTGTCTTCAGTTATTCCGTTGCTGCTGTCTTTTGTCTTTTCCATTTCTGACCGCCTGTCTATTTTGTTATATCTCTTAATTTTTCATGTTGTTGGGTCAAGGCCGCTGGCGCGCCCAGGGTAGGGAAAAAACAAACAAACAAAGAACGGTTCGACCAGCAAAATCCTAGCCGGGAACCAATTCGATCTCTCCCGTTTTAGATTATGCTATTTTTTGTTACAGTGAAAAATCTTGCAGACAGTACCTGTACCTAAGCTCTGGCCAAAAACATACGCCCCATCAGCTTGCTAAGTAATATAAGTAAATTATTTTAAAAGATTATACAATTACAAGATTAAGAAAACACAGTAATGAAAATAATATAATATGCGATAATCAGTTTGATTTCCGACCTAAACTTAGTACAACCTGTACTAACTAAAATCTGTGATAAAATTACCGACAATTAGCAAATATACAGGAGTATCACTGATAGGTATCGATAAAGCTTTTGACACCACGTGGATAGAAGGTACAATATTTAAACTAATTCAGCTTAAGTATTCTTATTTTTTAATATGTATAGTAAAATGATATCTTTTAAACAGAAAATTTTATGTCAAACTGAATAATTATGAGTCACCTAAAGAGCACGTAACTGCTGGTGTACGGCAAGGAGGTATTTTAGGACTGTATTTATTTATACCATATATCTAGACGACATTCCTAAAATCAAAGAGTCTGAAATATACCTATATATGCGCCGATGACACTGCAATAGTAGCATCATCCTATAGAACAGACACAATAACAAATAGACTGGAAAGAGCAGCTGGCACGTTAATAAAATATTTTAAAAAGTGGCAGGTTAAAATAAACAGCAATGAAACGGAAGCCATTTTATTTACTAGAAGACGACCATGTATACGAAAAGAAGTAAACATCTAAGCGATAAAAGATTAACTTTCACAAAACTTATCAAAAATAAAGTTATAAAAGCTCAGAGAGAAGTTTGTGTTATCCATATCCATACTTTAATAGAAAATCGGCATTTAATACCTGAAAACAAACTTATTATCTGTAAGTTTTCACGTATTTCTTATACCTGGTGTAACTAATTCGATTTAGACCTTCCGAATTTTTAAAAAACTGCGATGATGCCGGGTTTTCAACTGGAAATGAAGATGTACCTTTTCATAGTCGAAGTAGGGCTACCTGTTTAAGTCATTTTCTTTTCTATCGTTTTCTTTTTTTTTTTTTTGTTTTAAATAAGTTGTGGGTTCCATAAGACATCCTGGCTGTCTATAGGTTCCCGACACTCTTATCTCATCGTTTACTAATATATATTACTTAAAAATTATTTAAAATAATAACCAAGAAATCAAAAAAAAAACCGGAAAACACGTAACTTTTTAGTACAATTGGCGAGCATCCTCTTAATCATAATATATATATATATATAATCGATTCCCCCAGAAAGCAGGCCATATACAAATTTAGCACTGCTTTAAATGTCACCCATTTATTTTTTTTTATTTTTTTTAAGTTGTTATTGTATTACAAACTGGCCATCTAGGCCGTTTAGCAATATTCTTAACAGGGAAATATTTAGCATGAAGGGAGAAGTACCCAATAGTACCTACCCGATAAACTTTACCTTAAACAAGGTCATGCATGAGGTTTCTTACCTATCAATCACTGTTTAATTAATAATTTTCACCATCCTAACTCTCTGTTCATTATATCTTCCGAAAGATGGCAAAGGTTTAAAATAAAAAAGTTACTAAAGAAACAAAATAAATGGACAATCGCATACACTTATTGCGAAGGGAGTTAGTCAGTTGTTGAAAGAAACAGATATCTGCGATTAGCTTAGAACACGCATGGTTAAACGAAAGATGGTTGTAATTCATATCAACGAAGATATTTCAGAAAACAATTACCAAAACTCAGACTGCGAAATGGATCGGCAACCTGTGGATGAAAAATATGAAAAGAGGAAGGATAAGAAATTATTCTATGTTTGATAAATATTGCGCAACGTTAATCTGGCAAAAAGGTAGCGATGCGCTGCTTTCGATAAACCTGTTTAGTGGTTTTCTGCTCATTCGAGACTGTTCGGTTAACTTATTTGCTTCGCCCATTAAATTCTCAGTTAAATTACGTTCTACTCGATAGATTTGGAAAATAGTTTACTTCTTTTATAAGCTCGTAAATCGTTAAAATCAGTCTCTAAACACTCGGTTAATATTGTCTCGCATAAAACTGTCGTTATCGCGTTAGCACGTTAATTTTGTTATACAACACAGATTACATTGATAACAGTGTTATCATCAGCTGTGACATTGAACCACTATCGGGCACTGACGGTTAACGATCTCTCATTGAACGTTTCTTCATTAATTGCTTCACTATCGTTTTTCTCACATTTCATCTTCGTAAAAGCTATATTTTTATCATTATTATTTAAGTTAGTTTATTATTCGATCAACATGTCAACATCCGCTGAAAAATACGTAACTTTAAACAATGGAGCAAAAATGGACATCATCGGATATGGAACTTGGATGGTAAGTTAATTTTCCCACCTATCACTTTACCCGTGCAACGAAAACATGAATAAATTTAATCACGATGAGAAACCAAACGAGGGTAATTACACTTTTCTTTGTAAAACTGGAAATTCTGTGAAATGCCGGAAAATGTTGGCGCGGGCGAGATTGATTTTTATGACGTCTTTTATTCCATAAATAAAACAAAACAATGGGCGGTCATCAAGAATTTCATTTTAGCAACGCAGTAAGCACCACATCCTACAAATTTTTGTAATTAGACACGTTATTTGTTCTAATATTGTTTAGCGTGAACTTGAAACAAAAATATTAGATTATTTACAAAGCAGCATCGCCTGCACCAGCTATAATTCGCCGCTAGTTAAAATGTGATCGATGAGGTGTTACTTCACTTCCAAAGCATCACTGAATTTATAGGGTTCATGTAATGAAATAAAGCAGCATTGAATTTTCAAAAGTTATAAAAACAATATTAGGAAACGATATTTTTACAAAATTAGATTTTTAAGCATATTTTAGAATAATTATTAGTATGCAGCAACTATGATTAAAGAGAAATACTTGAAGAAAAAATTATGTTTCTTGTAAACTGTATTTTAAGAAATATATAGCATAATTAAAAATAATCTCACTTTGTTTTATTAATATTTAATATTCAACTATTGTGAATATTTTAGAAACGAACAGACTGTGTTGCTGCCTGATCACGTCTAATAAAAATCCCATAAATTTAGTGATATTTTGGCGATCAAACAGCACCTCATCAACACGATAGACAATAGTCTAAAATGTTTCTAACGAGGAGCCGTTTCGTTTCGAAATATTCCTTAAATTTGTGGTGTTCTTGGCTAATGTAATAAATCAGTATTGATTTTGTGGAAATGTTAAAAACAATATAAATGTGAAAAATAATATTTTTTTAAATAAACGATTATATGTATAAAGTAATAATATGTGTGTAGCGACTATAATTAAAGAGAAATATTGTAAGGATTTTTTTTTTTTCCAAACAGTATTTTAATAAATATGAACGAAATGAATTCTGGTTTTTAGCGTGATTTCTTTCACAGGTGAATTTAAATTAAAAAGGCTAACAACTTGGCTATCATATGTGATGTTGCCTGATTGTAATATCATAAACCCCATACATTTCAGAAATATTTCAAAACGAAACGGCTCCTCATTGGAAACATTTTGAATGCTTCTCCTCAACGACTAAACTTTAGGTGCTTCTTCTTTAGTGCTTAATCGAATGTAGCTCGATTTTAAGTATAAGTTTACAGCATTAGCAATCGAACGGGAAAATTTCAACTGTGCATCTACAGCGCTATAAGTTGGAATTTAATAACTTTTTTTATTATAGCGGTAAAAAATCATATTATGAAAAGAAATATTATGGAAATATTACACATGAATCCTACAATTACAATATAAAAAAAAAAAATAAATGTCTACACATTATTGAAAATTCAAAGCAATTTACAACAGAAAACTTTTTATTAAAACTATTGTTTGACAGAGATATATAATCTTTGGTTTTTTTTTTTTTTTTATTTATTTATGTTATATTTAAAAATAATTTGCTTTTCGATTTAATTCCTCAAAGTATTTTAGGTTCAAAAATACAGTTTCTTACACATGAAAATAGGGAAAAAATTGAGTGAAATTTGATATATCAACAATGGTTATAAATTTTGGATTTATCGACGTTGATTGTTACTGCATCTCCATCCTTGGTATGGTTGCTTAGTCAGGTTCCAATTCCTTGTGACTCCTAATTGCTACTATTTGTCCGTGTTGATGGGTAATCGTCCGTTGATGGCAAGCCCAAGGGAAAGACAAGAAAAAAAAAATGCTTATAAATTGGTACTAAAAAAATTGATTGTATATTATTGTCTTGCTTAAATAAAAGTCTTGAAAAATGGAAAATTTCTAACCCTTTTGTAAACTTATAGCCAAAATCGGGATAAATTCGGTTAAACTTCTTTAGTTCCGTGTCAACGGAGCAAGAAGATAATCAGTAGAAGAAAATGATTAATTTACACTGTCGTACAATTTCAATAGTTTTATATATAATATCAAAAATAAATCTGTTCAACAAACTACAGTAAGTTATCTATGCAGTGTAGTGATTTTAGATGCAGTACACGTAGTGGAGTAGCAGCTGTGTATCTTTGCTTTTCATTCTTGTATTTGTTTTCGCGTACTTATTGCATTATTGTTCGCTTTTTCGAAGTTTTCGCGCTGTTTGTGTATTTTCGCCCTATAGAAATATATCAAGGAAAACTGCATTGAGGAAAGACTGCACCTGGGGTTAATTCAAGGAAAACTAATGGAAAAAATAAAGTATTCTTCACTCTAACTAATTTTCTTCTTGTTTCTCGTAGAATCTCGCATTTTGGAAATATATTCCTTTTCAGAGCTACCTAGATATATGTATATCCTCGCATGTAAAGGGTCAAGCTGGTTAAGAAGGGTAAAAGTGCCTTTGAACCAAACTTTATTAAAAACATATATACATTTAGGGTATGAAAAAAGTAATTGATGCTGAAAGTTTCAGTCCTCTAGTCCCACAGGGGCTACTGTATAGTCACTATTTTGTGATTTTCGGGTTTTTCAGGATATCCCAGCCATTTTTCAATCGATTTTAAAAATCTTTATTTTAGGTTAAAGATAATGGAAAGTGCTATAACGGTGGATTTTTTCACATGTTCAGATGCTAAATTCCAATTTTTAGAAACGTTCAACATTTTTAAAATGTCATAAAAAATATTTAAAAAATTCAGTAACGACGAAAAAAATATATAACATGTGTATTGTAGTGTAAACTATCTACTGAATTTTTTTCAGATTTTTAATAGTAGTGGAAGAGGTTCAAAAGAAATAAAAATATGCATTTTTGGCTGAAAACCCTCTTCGAATTCAACTAATAACAACAGAATAGCTATATATGTTACGCATTTGAAGATAACAAATTTTCCTGAATGTTCCAGATTGTTAGAACATGTAAAATAAAAAAAAAATAAAAAAAATAAATTAGTCAACAAATAAAACGTATTTTTCAGCATTAAATTCTCTGAAAATTCGACTAAAAGTGTGTTTAGATTTTTTTTTTGATTCTCAGAAATAGCAAAAAGGATTATAAAAAAAGAAAAACATAATGCGTACGGTTTAATTATTAATGTATATTTTGTTTTAAAAAGATTTTTAGTTCTTTTGATTACAGATAGTAAAATAGGCACATTAATGACATTGATATATGGTTAATTATTAATTATTAAAATATTTAATAAAATTCGCATGATACGTTAGAAAAGATATAATTACGGAACTGTTTATATGTAATTACTTAATAATATTTATGTAAATCACTTCAATCGAGCCATTTCATTTTTATCAGTCGTTGTCGTTATCTTCATTAATCACTGGCGTAACTTGTTCTGACTTGAAAATTTTAATTTTTCGGCATAAGCTAGGTTAGTTATTACAAATCACTAAAAAGTAGCTAAACGATGGCTTCCGATTTTTTCCCCATTTTATTCATTTTTAAAGAGTGTTGAAAAACTGATGGTTTTTCTTTGTTCTAAATATGACAAATGTATTTTTAATCTAATGTATTATAACTGAAAAATAATAATGCTTTTGAGAAATAAAAAAATATAGAGATTCTGCACGAATTTAAAATTCTTATAATAGCAAATTAGATAACACAATGACAAATTATGTAATTTACATTTTATAGATTGCTTCCAGTTGAATTTCAAGGGGTTTTTGCAGCCAAAAATGCATGTTTTTATTTTTTTTCGAACCTCTTCCACCACTTTTAAAAATCTGAAAAAATTTCAGTAAATAGTTTACACTACAATTAACACTGTTATACATTTTTTTCGTTGTTACTGAATTTTTAAAATACTTTTTTATGACATTTTAAAAAGTGCTGAACGTTTCTGAAAGTTTGAATTTAGCATCTAAATATTGTTTTACATACTTTGTGCAAATTAATTATGACTGATTGTACACAAAGAAATATATTTATTAATTATATGCAAACTTAAAGCTTCAAATGTTGAGGTTATGATATCCATGAATATGTCGAACAAATGACGATACCGGTCGGACTATTTTATTATATTTTATTGTGTTACATAATTCGTAGTTCATTTTTAATGTGTGTTACAGTATAAATAATGTTATATATTTTTGTGAATTGTGAATGTCACATGTCGTTCGTGTAATATAAAAAATATAACATTAGTAACCGAATGTTAATGGTCAATTTCAATTGTTTACATTTATAATATGATATTTGTTACTTCTGGTTAAAATACTTTTTTTTTTTTTTTGCTTTTGTGGGCGCGCCAGCGGCATTGACACAACAACAGGAAAAACTAATCTAAAAAACTAAATAACTAGGCGGTCCGAAATGCACGCAACAAAGGACAACAGTGCGGACGCCACAGAAGATGAGAATGAAAGGAGAGGATAAAGGAAGAGTTATAGGGAGTAGGGAGACCTAATGACAAGAGTTCACTGTATAAAAGGAAACGTTCGTTACGAAGAGCAGGACACTTTATGAAAATGTGATCAGCATCACATATACTAGGGGGATCACAATCGTGAAGAGAACAATAAGGAGAAGGCGACAAAGCAAATCAAAAGCGAGAGGAGGAGAGGAGAGAATGATTAATCCGGAGACAAATTAGGGGGACAATAGAAGAGCGACGACCGAAAGGAATAGAATGGAACCAAGACAGAGAACGAGGAATCGGCTGAATAAAACGGTAATGCAAATGACGATTAGAAAATAGGGAGGGATATAAATATCCCGCCAAAGTCTGGCGTGATTGGAGGCGGATAAGGAAAGGATATGTGAAGAAGGGAAATGGTTGAGGAATGAACCAAGGCGACCAGCAGAACGAGCCAAAAAATCGGCTACGTCATTGAATTCCGGAATGACTAGGGACCCATAAAAAATCAATGAGAATAGAACGGGATGACTGCAGAGTGGAGGTAAGAGAACGAATTGAGAGGACAATATTATCAGAGGAATGTGAAGGAGGAGAGGATAGGCCTTAAAGGACGCTCTTAGAGTCCGAAATAATGAGTAATTGGGAATGATCGCTTAAAGAGAAAATATAAGAGATAGCCTGAAGGATGGCGATCGACTCGGTAGAAAAAATAGAGCAGAAGGAAGAAAGCCGGAAGGACTCAGAATGTCGAAGCGACGGAGCAGTAAACTCACCACCCACGCTGTCCTCGCTCTTGGAACCATCAATAAAGATCAATACATGAGCAGGAAAAGAGGAATTCAACAAATGAAGAAATTCATTGTTGACTGCACCGTGAGAGGAGGAATTGGCTCGAAGTAAAAGAGAAGAAAATTTGATAGACTGCTATATCCTATTAAAGTCATGAGAGAAGTAAGGGAGAATGTTGTAGGAAAGGACAACAGGAGAAAAATTAGAAAGACGGGTAGCAATGAGCGACAGGATTGGGATTTTATGAGGGGAAAAACGCCAGCGGTTTTTGATATATAGGTAGGAGGAAATAAGTTTGGACGAGGAGATGGCCGTTTAATTAAGAAGCGATACCCAAGCTGAGAACGGCGAATAAACAGTGGTTGGGTAACCGACTCTGATAGAACTGCGGGAATGGGGGAGGATTTCAAGGTTCCAATGCACAAACGGAGGCAAGAGTTCTGGATCGCGTCAAGTTCAGAACGGAGAGACTTGGAGGAATTACCGTAGATAAAAGAATAATAGTCGAGCTTGGACCGAATGATGGCTTTGAAAAGAATTAGAAGGATAAACGGATCGCCTCCCCATCTGAGGGAAGAAAGAGATTTAAGGAGATTAAGTCTTTTAAGACAGGATTTATAGAGAAAATTAATGTGCTCATGGAATGTGAGGCGGCTATTTAAAAAAAGGCCAAGATAGCATATGGAATTGACAACGGGGATAGGAATACCAGATACAGTGATGCGAGTTAGAGCTCGGTTATGCGAAGAGAAAAAATGATACAAGACGACTTAGTAGGAGAAAGAGAGAGGTGAAGACGAGAAAGGGAATTGTTAAGAATAGACAGTGAATTATTCAACCCATCAATAGTGGCGGACACACTGTCAGAGGTGTAATAAACCAAAATGTCGTCAGCGAAGAGAAGGGAGAAAGGAGGAATAGGAAGAGAAGCGATATCAAAAGAGTAGATATTAAAAAGTGTAGGACTCAGACAGGCACATTATAAAAGGCAGAAGAGACGTTCACAAAGGAGGCAATGGTGAATTTCTTAGTTAGGAAAGACTTATAGACATCCGAAGGGAAATAGCTAATACAGTCAACCGGTCCAAGCCCAGGGCGAAAACCAAACATATTGGGAGGGATTAATTGTGCTCCAGCCACCACACGAGACGATTATACTTCCTACTAACGACATAACAAGTTCGAATTCAGAATTGCTTCAACTTGAGCCAGGATAAGGCCTAGTTGTTTAACCGTTAATTTTAAACCATGAGATACAACCGCTAATAATATCATTCCTCTCTTTAGAATTGCTTCCCAAATTCTTCCACAATGAGGTGACCTGGCTGAAATTAGCTTCCTAAAATTCCAAAAGCCTGTCAACGTTGCTCCAGAATACTCTTTTGTTCCTACAAAGTTTGTTGCATTATCAGATCATATAGTGCTTGGCATACCTCGGTACACTGCAAATTGCTGCAGAGAGGTAATAACAACCGCCATCATGTCTGCTTCTATTTCGATATGCGCTGTGGGGTGCAGAGGCAGACAAATAATGTTGTGCAGTTTAAACTGCTTGGTCGCATAGTTATTCATAAATTTAACTACAATAGATCCTGTGAAATCCACAACTATGGAAGTAAAGGGTCTGACAATGAGCATTCATTCCTTCGGCACCTCGTCTATTATTCGTGTACATATTTCAGTCTTTACCTTAGTGCACTATATGTGTGCGCCCACAACCTTTTCGACAAGCCTTAATGCTTCTTTATGAATTCAAAATCTAGCTTGTATATATGCCAGTAAGGGTACACAAATAGCAATGATAATGCCTTTCCTCCAACAGTGATGTTTGATGAAGAATAACTGGATGCCTTGCATCATAAGATAATATTAGCTATTTTACAATTTACTTTCTTATTGCAACAACTTCTGCTGATACACAAATGGATTTAAGGCCAGCACAGCACACTACACAATGAAATAGATTGCAATTCGAATCTGTTATGACATACAGCAGACAAAATCCAGTATTATATTTTGGTTATTGCTAATTGGCACGGTAGCACAGGCAAACTTGTAGATCACGCAAATCACATTTGATAACCTCCTAATTAAATTCTCATTACAGCTAATACGTGGGAACGATTTATGAGCTCGGGCACCTCTTCAAACAAAGACATTTTCACTCGGCTCAGCTCCACTGAATGTAATCATTCAGAGCCACTGTATCAACTCGCATTATTAATCAACAATTTCATAGATACTTTTTGTGTTAACAAATCTGCTGGGTCTCTTGTCTTCACATGTTGCCATTGCGATTCTGGCAGGATTTTTACAAAGGTTTCATATTTGAGATAGGCTCTTTGCACTATGTTTGTATTACAAAGGCAATACTTTGTTAACGTTGTCCTACCAACCCACACTATTAACCTAGCTAATAGCATGGCGCCAAGTCACCTCCTTCAATGGTACAACTTGGTCTTTGAAAAAACCAGTGTTGCGCAATTCTTCTTCCCATTTATGAGCGCATATATTACTGCATCATTCATTAGCCACTGGCATTACAAAACCCAATTAGATCCATTCCTTCTTTATCTCCTTGAAAATAACATATTTGAAATTAAGACAATAACTGTAACTTTGCATAATACTTGTAGAATGATGTTTCCAGTTCTACTAATACAAGTTCATCAAATTCTTTCCCCTCCATTGATCTTTTGGGAATTTTAAAATGATAAAAAAAAAATTAAACTGCCTTTGTATTAAATTATTTGCTTAACTGTTGAACAGGAATTACCTATATAAAAATGTAATTGAAAAATTATAAGAACTACTAAGTCACTAAACTGCCTACATCGCATATTATTTCTTAACATTGACTCCCCTCCCGTACCCCAGTGACGCCCACATCGCGTATTATGGTGCTGTCTAGCTAGCCGAGCGGTTAAACTCGTGTGATATCTTTCGAATGAAATGTCCGAATTGAATAATTCAAAAAGTTATATAAAGGTATTGAAGCTGTCTTGAATATGAAGTAATTTATTTTGATAAGGATTAATACCAAGGTACAAATAAAGAGCCTTTTTTAGCGGCAGCATTTAAATTAAATTTTTTAAATAAAACAACACTTATTGTGACATAACTATAACAGTTAGACATATGTTGACGCGACAATTTTTGTAGATAATGATGTGTTCTGCAAAGTCGTAGTACATTACTTTGTTCTATCATCAATAGTTTTTGCAGCGCACGCGATGTAAGGAATTGTTTAGGTCATTTTTTTACACCTTGGGTTACATTATTGGAGTTTTAGTAAGGATCGCTAATTTTTTTGAAAATATAATATAGCCTATGTCATCCGGAGATAGTGTAGCTTCCTAACGGTGAAAGAATTTTTCAAATCGGTCTAGTAGCTACGGAGCCTATTCAATGCAAACAAACAAACAAACAATCAAATCTTTCCTCTTTATAATATCATTAGTATAGATAAAATGAGTCACATTTATTTAAAATGGGAAAGTTAAAAGCTTCACTTACTGTAAGATTTAAGAAGAAACACTTGCGTGGATCTAATAAATAACGAAATGTGCGCTAAATCTATAAAGCTCATTAGAGACTACACATTTGCCTGCTACGAAACTTGTTTTATTCATAGCATTATATAAGAATACTGTGAAATCGTGTCGCATGGCAAATTTAGTTCATTTATACTACAACTAAGTTATAAACTGAGCAATATGTGATCAATTTATTTTTTGTATTTTTTTCTGGTTTTTGTTTTTTTTTTGTATAATTCCAAAAAATGATCGTGTCAAAGCAAAAAAATATGTTGACAAAAAGAGCTATACGCACGTCTTCACTAAATCAACAATTTTATTAATAACAATTCTTTTTTTCGTTTAATTGCAGTCGGTAGGTGAAGAACTAGAACAAGCTTTGGAGAAAGCTTTAGAAGCCGGATACAGACACATTGACACAGCTACCTTGTACAAGAATGAACATATTATCGGCCGTGTATTAAAAAGATGGTTTGATTCTGAGAAGTTGAAGAGAGAAGATCTCTTCATAACAACTAAAGTAAGTACAGCATAAAAGGCACAATAGAATTACCTCGCTCCTAGTTAAATTACTAGAAAGAATGGTAAATTTGCCTTGGAGAGCTGTCGGGTTAATATCTGGGTGGTAAGTGAGTACCACCAAAGAACATTCTTAACATAAGTTTCAGATCGCTCATTCCCCTAGTTTTGGAAAAACCCACTTTTTACTAAAATGCAGTTAATTTTTATTTCTCAAGCGCAAGTCGGCCGATTTTTAAAATTTTTCTGTATGTTGTAGACAAATGGGAGGAGCATTTTAGAAAAAATTAACAACCCCCTCCGATCATATTTGACCCCCCCCCCCCCAAGTGACATTTTCTATCATTTTTCATGTTTACCAACGAAATATAAAAATGAAACCGTCATTTTCAGATGTATTTAAAAATTTTTTGTTGGTCATGGTCAAAATTAGAAAAAAAGTAGGGTAAGCGGAAGTTTTATTAAAAATGAAGCTGTTTATGATACAATATTTATATTTCATCTATATGCTGCTTATTTCAATACAAAACAATGGACAAGAAGCATCGATTTCCCTGAGTCCTCTTATGGACCCTTGTAGCATCCCAACCACCTAAAATTGAGTCAAAATGAGGTAATACAAATGTTACACTATACTTAGGCAGACTCAAGTAAGAATGTAAGAAGTCTAATTTATGGAAAGGAATTTATTTCAATACCCAGTAAATATAAAATCGAAAATATCAATCCTCGTCATTGTTTTTTTCGATCACCGACTCAGTGTCATCGGTGTTGAATAGCCGACTAAGAATTTTAGCTGGACCCACCATTTTGGACCGGTAACGCCCATATGCTAAATAATAAATAATGGCTACTGCGGGAGAAAAAGTCGCTACATCCTCATCCTGCAAAATGAACTTGAAATGACTTTTTGTCTTTCTTAAAAATTGATTACAGATACAACACTTTACCTCATTTTTTCTGAAACTTATGATTGAAAATAAAAATTACACGGAGCAGGGAAAAAAACATGGAATCCCGGATTTTTAGGATGACAAAGAAATAAAATTCTCTTTTCTTTCAAGGGTTTTCTTATTTAATAAAATCTACCTGGATGAAAAAAAAAAAATAAAAAACACACAAGCGATCAAATTTTTTTGCACCTCAGAGGACTCCGTACTGTACAGACAAGATGTTTCGTTATAAAAAAAATATGGGTGAAATCTTGAACTATTTAATCCGTGAAATAATGAGAAAAAAATCCTGTGTAAAAACGTGTATTATTTTCTTTGGACATTCACCAATTTTCGTAATCAAGGGAATATATGACGCAAAGATAAATTTTTCACAACAAAACCAAAAAAAAAAAAATAAAAAACACTTTCTGCCTTGACAAACGCCGTGGCAATCGTCCACATGATCAACTTGAGGGTAAAAGGATAATTCCAACAATTAATTAATAAGGAACACATAACCGATTTTGCTGTTGAATTGTACATTCCCTTGATTTTAAGATACTTTTGGAATTTCAAATATTTAATGGAACAAAAATGTAAAAAGTGATTTTTTGGAAATTAAAAAGAACATGTATAAATAATAAATAAATAGTAACAAAAAAAAAAGTAACCATTATTTCTTTGTATATCTCATGCCACAAATAACACAAGATCTAGTAATTTAATACTTCAGCATTTCTGATAGTGACAATGATGATCTTATTGAAAATCTCATATTTGAATAGTTAATCAAAATTAAAGACAAAGGACCGTTGTTCACACAGATGATCAGAGGAATTAATTCTGAATCAGACGACAAGCCTGGACAATCAGTGAAGGTGAGACATGCGATTGTTTTTGATTTCTAACCCATCATTGTAGCATAATTTAAATAAAATGATAAACACAAAGGAAATTATTATCATTTCTTATTGCGAAAAAGTAAAATAGGTAGCATTTTCAGTTAGAAGAGGAGATAAATCACTTAAATAAATATTATTTAATGTGGTGTAAGTTGAACGTTAATGATATCCTATGTTTTCTTCAATTTTTCCAAAAAACGATTGTTGATTATTTTCACTTATTAATAAGGTATATCTATTGCAGAATATTTAAATTAATGTATTAACCCTCTTGTTACTTTTTAAAATTGATTTAGATGTAGGTCATAGAGGTAAATAATTGGGGGGTTAAATGGAAATTTGAGGGATAGTCGAAATCAACTTTAAGTACATAACTAACAAAGACCATCATTAGCAACACACACAATATCAAATTCCATTACATATTTGATTGTTCATTTTCTAAATGTAGTATAATTTGAAAAAATTATAACTTTTTCAGAAATTTATGCTATTAAAATATTTTGTAAAAACAACATGTTCCAAGAATACGGCCGGCCCCCTATTAAGGATGTACCACAAATAAAAAAAAAACAAAAGAGTACATGATGAATATAGGGTGTTGTGCCCCTGAAACATGTTGTTTTTACCAACATATATTCCAGCTTTGAAAAATAAAATCATATCGTAGTCTGTCAATAACTTGAATTCCTGCCAGACTCTTAATGAGTAGTGTGCATCATATTCACTCAGATTATGTAAGAACATTGAAATAAATGACAGAGTTTGTATTCCAGGTTGAACTTTCAGTTGAATTTTTTATTTGCAACATCATAAAATTTAGCAATCAAACGATTATGATCTGCTATTTTATCATGTCCTAGAGATTTTTCACAGATGTAGATTATTGATGGATCACATACTCGTAGTATATTTTTGAGGATACAAATTGTTTTCGAAATTACGCACGTTTACTGTTAATTAAAAATTTAACATATCAACTATAATATTAGTTTAAATATTCCTCTAAGACCAAATAGGATTTAAGTCTAACCGTAGTACTGAATCAAGTATAGTAAAGTCCCATACCCTTAACAGGGCGTCAGGGATTGTGATGTTAAAGTTCACAATATATTAAGCCCAATGGCACTAATGAGAGTAGGCGGGTCAATCCTTTTCTTTTGGCCGCCTTTACTTTCACAGATTTATCTGGTACTCAATTATTCGAGGCTGGGTAAACCTAGGAGTAACTGGAATCTGTAATTAGACTGGTCTGGAACCTGTGACCTCTGATTTGGTAGCCAAGCATCTTAACTACTAGTTACCGTGCTACCTACTGAATCAAGTACGTTCAAAATATAATGTTTTTTGCAAATACCAAATAATTTTTTTTTTTTCTTAACATTAAAAGAATATAAAAAGTAGAGTAGAGATTAATTTCCATAATAAATACATTTTCTGAACCTAAATGAAGAAATTCGAAAAAACAAGCAAAAAAGCTATATTTTATAACTTGGTTGTATGACTAAAAATGGGGGTGTGTAAAAGAGTAAAAGGGAAAATTCTATGCAAAACACCTTTTATTCATTCGGAATAAAAATTACAATAACATGAATAAATACTTCATTATAAATCTTGAAAATTTTTTCAGTTATTTACTATTTGTTTCGAAAATAATCTCTTATGCGATGAAAAATCGGGTTTTTGAAAGCGGTTCAGTTTAAGGATTCTCTTCTGAAATTTTAGATCATTTTTAAATTCATCATTTTGCTTTAAATAAAAAATGGTTACCTTTTTAATTTTTCAGTTACCACGTTATGGTATGAAGGCAGAACTGGTCACCAAATGCCTGAATCAATCTCTAGTTGATCTGCATGTGGAATATGTGGATTTGTACTTGATTCACGGTCCGATCGGACTGTTAAGAGATGTTGGTTACAATGAAACGGTAGATGATAAATTAGATTTAAATACAGATCTTGTAGCCGTATGGAAAGTAAGTATTTTTTATAAGAACTTTTTGAGACAAATATTATGGTTTAATTTTTTTCATTTATTTATTTTTTTTTTTTTTGAATATCGGTAAGAAAAATTTAGACCATCTGCTACCTAGAGTCCTCGGTCTGTCATTATTTTTCCATTCCCTTTGGTTATTCTAGCTGACGATGGGCTATGCGGGAAAACATTACTATTAAGATAAGTATAATGTTATTTATTTTTAACTGTGTTGCTATAAAAAATGAATATATTTTTATCTTTCTAGGTCTTAGCAAACAGAAATGTTGCAAAATGTAAAATTGAATGAGTTTTTTTATTTCAATCAGAAGATTTTATATGTACACGTTTTTCATGAGATCTGATTCTCAATTAAGGAATTGTTCTGTTATAGCTTTGTAAACTTCTGGTGTGTTATCAATAAATCAGAAGCTGATATATTTTATATTTTTTTATTAGGTGTTTTTAGCAAAAAAAATCAATGAAATTGGGTAATTTTAACTCATTCAAAAGCTAAACAATTTACTGGTGGAGAAAAACGGATCTAGTGAATATATTTTAACTAGTGATGAAATTACTAAAAGAAAATCATTTAATAATACTGGAAAGCTTTTCCCTTTGATTGTTTTGCCCGCCAATCCCTATTCTCCTGCGCATTCTCTATTCACTGAACTTTGCTAATTAATGTGTGTTAAATATTCTGTGTAAGTAGATCTTACTTTTATGAACAACAATTGTGCAAAGGTCGCCCTTTTTCAAGTTCATAATGTATGACAATGTTTACGTTCAACTGACAAATCACTAAAATCAAAATAAAAGTTTGATAAATCGTTTAACTTCCCCCCCCCCCTTTTTTAGCATACGTCTTTTCAGATACATTTTAAAATGTTCTCTTTTATTTTTACGACATTCTTGACACGATGATTATCCAACATTCTTCGTTGAATAATTCTAAATGTTTACGTTTCCTCTTTGTTTAAATATTTATTCTTCTCGTAATTGTAGGATTCTACGGCATATCCCATCCGAGTATTTATTAAGTATAATCAGGTTAATGCATAAAGAATATCGGGAGGCTCTGTGTGTACAATCTATATACTATGTAATGTGACCATTACATGGCTCAAATAAATAAAAATAGAAAAATAAAATTAAAATACCAAAAATTTAAATTTTAAAAATAAATTAAATATTTGTAGAATAATGAGTGCGAGTGTGAATGCGCGCGTGTCTGGAACTATTGCCGGTTGGGTGACCAATCACCAGGGACCAAGGAAGAAAGGATCGATCCGATTCGGTCGCCTGCCGGGGTGGTAAGCGGAAAGGCGGGAGAAATGTTTAGTGATCAAAAACGATTTTTTAGAAGAAGATCAGTTCCGTTTTTTTCGTGAAGAATTTTGGTTTTTTTACCTGCGCTCAGAAAATGAGTCTTTTGTCTACCTCCGCTCAGAGGTTGTTCGTTAATCGAAAGTTTTTTCACGTGTCTATCAATGTAAGAAACCAGTTGTAATTTTGATTCCGTAAATATAATTCGAGATTCGCGACGGTAAAAGAAAAATCGAAAACAATCACAAGTCCAGAAAAATAACACGCCGTTGAGTCCGATTTCTCCGTGCCGATTGACCGCCGCATCACCAACCTACGGATCCCGGCTAAACACCGACGATAGTGTTACGTAGTGTTTCATATTATATTTTTTTATTAATCGTTATTTTCAATATAAATTTTGTGTTTTTTCAGCGGTCGACCGGTAAAGAAAGATATGTGTCCCGTTTATATAATATATAATATTATTTAAAAAATTCAGAAAATAAGTTATTCAAATCGTCATATTTTAAAATTTTGATAAAAACAAAAATAAAGAAAATCCACGAGGATAAAACCTCGTGGTTGGCATCCCTGAGGACCAAGTGAATGACGAGTACCGTTACAACTAAACATTATAAAAAGATCCAAAGGGATATTCCTGTCAAACCATGGTATTCTCAGGTTGTCGTACTCGAACATCCTACTCAAGAAATTTCTATGTGGCGATCTGTAGGTTACGCACTGGGACAAATATGCTGCCTGCTTTTCTTTATAAAATCCGGTGGATTGATTCCCTTTCCTGTGTACTCATCCAAGGGACATATTCAAAGTGGCTGATGCGGATCACATGTTCTTAGAATGTTTCGTATTTTACTTTGTACACTTCTAATCTCCATCAAACGTTATTATTACTGAATATTCCGTGTCCATATAATATGAATTATATCCTTTCACTACCAATTACATATCATGCAATCTATGATTTTGTAAGAAGTAATATATTGGTATAGTCATAGCATAACATGCAATTTAGTTTGATAATTGAAAGTAACAGACGATGGGTGGAATTTGTATTTGAAGCTCCTTCCCCCAAAAAAATAAAAATAAAAAAAATGAATATTTACTCTTTAAATGGAAATTATGGAAAAAGATATATAGTCCGACCAACTTGTGTAAACTATCAAGGTCACACAATTCGTGCATAGGAAGAAAATGAAAAAGAGGGAGTGAGAGTTAAACCTTTGAAGTGACGTTGTCGGTTTCACATGCGTGCATTTATTTGTTGCCTGTTCGTGGTTTTTAATTTATTGGCCATAGTAGCGTTATTTATATTTTCAATGCAGAACAAAATACTGTTCATGTGTCAATGTTAAACAATGCGAGTAGAAGTTGGTCTCATCTTTACTACTGCGCATGCGTGGTAACTCATAAGTTCTTTTTTTTTGGGGGGGGGGATGCATCAACTATGAACATCTATGGACATTAACTCAGCACAGGTGACATTTTCAGTAGTTTCAATGTGCGTTAGCGGGATTCGAACCTGGATCTACCCGAACGAAACACAATTAACTGACCGACTACGGAACACCAAGTTGGATTTTTTTAATGACAAAAATAAATTACAATGAATATAAATATTTAATTAACACAAATGCAGAAGCACTAATGCCTAATTCTTTCATAAAATAAACTACAATGACCTCGAATTATGAAGCGCCAAAACGTATTGATGGAATTTTAAAAAATATCATATTATACATATAATAAATGTAATAAATGTAAATGCACCCAAATTATTTCATATGACCCTCAAGTAATTTACGAGGGTGGTTCAAATATAAACCGGAATTTTTAAATAAACGCGCGAAAAATTTATTGTGGAAAAAGTGGTTGCACTGGCAGTTAGACCGGTTTGTTACGAAGCGTGTAGAGCAATTAGAACCGCGTAACCTCACTTTTTAGTGTAGTTAGAGCCATCAGTGAAAAAGAAGTACCAATGTCTGTTGCGCAACGCATCATTATTCGTTTTTTAGTCAAAGACGACGTAAAATCCGTGGAAATTTACCGAAAATTACGCGAACAGTTCGGCGATGAGTGTCTCTCCAAAACTCAAGTGTACGAGTGGTGTTCCGCGTTTCGAAAAGGACGTGAAGTGGTGTCAAACATACCACATGCGCGGCGCCCAAAAACCAGCATTACAGATGAACACGTCAAAGCCATCGAACAACTCATTTTGGCTGACCGACGCGTCCGTGTACGCGATATGACCGACGAATTGGGCATCAGCATAGGTAGTATTGAGACAATAATTCATGATCGGCTAGGTTATCGCAAAATTGCAGCCAGATGGGTGCCAAGATTTCTGAATTTTGAACAGAAATTCACTCGTTGGGAAGTTTGTACGCGTCTCCTGCAGCGGTATGAAGAGGAAGGAGAGAATTTATTGCGGCGAATATTCACCACGGACGAAACTTGGGTACACTACTATAGGCCGGAGAGTAAACGCTTGTCTATGGAGTGGCGGAAGAAAAAAGAGGGAGCGCCAGTCAAAGCGAAGGTTACACAGTCAGCTGGGAAGGTGTTGTGTACCGTGTTTTGGGACATGAAGGGAGTGATCGCAGTCGATTTCCTAACTGAACAACATACTGTGACGGCGCAGTATTACAGTAACCTCCTAAAAAACACAGTCAAACCGGCCTATCGAACAAAAAGGCGCGAAATTCCGATCCGTAGTGCGATACTGCTTCAAGACAACGCCAGGTCACATACCGCTCGGCTCACGATGGAGACATTGGCCGAATTGGGCTGGGAAACACTTGAACATCCTCCTTACAGTCCAGATTTGTCGCCTTGTGATTATTATTTGTTTGGCTCGTTGAAAGAAGCACTTGGTGGACAACGTTTCGACAGCAACGATGAGGTGGAATCGTTCGTGCGCAAATGGCTATGTGACAAGCCGCGAGATTTTTACGAAAAATGAATAAAAAAATTGCCGGAGAGGTGGAAAAAGTGCGTAGCGTGCGAGGGGGGTTATCTCGAAAAATTAAAAAAAATATGGGCACTGTAAGTATAAAATAAAAATTTTTATGACAAAATTCCGGTTTATATTTGAACCATCCTCGTATATACTACATATAAGTGTAAGATCAATGCAGTTTTAAAAGCCAGTGCAGTACCGCTGATAAGATTTTGACAAAATTTTTACTATCATGAAGACATGTATCGAAATTTTGTAATGATTTTCACTTACAAGACAAGTTTAAGTATGTAAGCAGTACAGGTAAATAAAAATGGGAATTTAAGATATGTATGTAAAATAAAAAACACAAGGATGTCTTTATTTTTTTCCTACTCTGGGCGCGCCAGCGGCCTTGACCTAACAACATGAAAAATTAAGAGATAAAACTAAATAGCCAGGCAGTCAGAAATGTAAAAGACAAATTACAGTAGCAACGGAATAACTGAAGGCAATGGGAAGGAAAGGATATAGGTAGCGTTAAAAGGAGTAAGAAGACTAAAAACTAAAAGTTGGGCGTAAAGAAAGCAGCGTTCGTTAGAGAGTGCAGAACATTCGAATAGAATATGATTTGAATCACAAATACAAGAAGGCTCAGAAGCGTGAAGGGAGCAGAAAGGAGAAAGGGACAAAGTGAATCGAAAGCGAGAAGAGGGGAGTAGAGAATGATTGATTCTAAGTCTAATTAAGGAAACAACAGTGGAACGACGACAGATAGGAATAGATTGAAACCAAGGCAGGAAACTAGGAACCGGTTGAATAAAACGGTACTGGAAAAAGCAATTTGAAAATAAAGATGGATACATGTCAGACCAAAGTCTGGAATGATTAGAGCGTGATAGAGAAAGAATGTCTGAGGAAGGGAAAGAGTCGAAGAAAGGACCAATGCAGGCGGCTGAGCGAGCTAAAGAGTCAGCTGAGTCATTGCCCTCAATATTGGAATAACTGGGGACCCATAGAAAGTCTATGAGAACGGAACGGAACGAGAACAAAGAGAAGACAAAAGATCGAATAGAGAGGACGATACCGTCAGAAATATGAAAAGGAGGAGAGGAGATGGCATGAAGAACGCCTTTGGAATCAGAAACGATCAGGAATTTGTGAACCCCACTTGTAGAGGATATGAAATGAATTGCACGAAAAATTGAGATCGACTCGGCGGAGAAGGTGGAGCAGAAAGAAGGAAGTCTGAAAGACTCAGATTGCAGGAATGTAGGAGACGTATACGCATCACCACGCCTCCATCACTCTTGAAGCCATCCGAGAAGATTAAGGCATGGGAAAGAAAAGAAGAGTTCAGCAACTGAAGGAATTCGAAGTTGACTACATTGTGGGGGCGGAAGAATTAGCTCGGTCTGGAAGGGAGGAGAAATTGATGGGGTGCCATATGCTATTAAAATCGAAAGAAAAGGAAGGAAGACTGTTACAAGAGGAAACGTAGGGAGAAAAATTGGAACACGAGCAACTATATGCGATAAAATCGGAATTCTATGAGGCGCCAAGCGCCAGTGATTTTTGATATGAAGATAGGAAGGAATAATATTGGAAGACAAAATGGGGAGGCGTTTTATTAAAAATCGATAACCGAGGAGTGAACGAAGAGTGGAAAGAGGTTGAGTGGAAGATTTGGATAGAATCGCAGGAATAGGAGAAGATCTTAAAGCGCCAATGCATAGGTGAAAGCAGGAATTCTGAATTGCGTCAAGTTTCAAAAGGAGAGACTTGGAGACATTGACATAAATAAAGGAACAATAGTCGAGTTTGGACCGAATAATCGACTTATATAGAATTAATAGAATGCACGGGTCTCCACCCCATCTGAGCGGAGATAAAGATTTGAGGAGATTAAGTCTTTTGTTCAAGGAATTATAGATATAATTAATATGTTCATGAAATGTAAGACGACTATTTAAGGAAAGACCTAGGTAATCTATGGAATTAACAGTGGAAATAGTTGTACCAGATACGCTGATGTTTATAAAAGCATGGTTAAAGGGGCGGACAGAAAAAATTATACAAGAAGACTTGGATGGGGAAAGAGAGAGATGGCGAATAGAATGAGCATTGCTAAGAAGGGACAATCAATGATTTAACTCGTTGGTGGTGAAGGACAGATCATCTGAGGTGGAATAAATTAAAATGTCATCAGCAAAAATGAGAGAGAAATAGGGAATAGGAAGGGAAGCAGTATCCAAAGAGTAAGTATTAAAAAGAGTGGGGCTAAAGCAGGAACGCTGCGGAAGCCCACGATAAACGCATCTGAAGGTGAAAAGAGAAGGAGAAGATAGATAAAGAGTTTTATGTTGAAAGAAGTTGAGTATAAGAGTGATAAAAACCGGTGGGAGATTAAAGAAGCGACAGTAAATTTCTTTGATAGAAATGATTTATAGATATTTGCAAGGAAGTAACTGATGCGATCTACCGGGGCGAAAACTGAACATATTAGAAGGAACTAGATTATTATGCTTAAGCCACCAAACGAGACGGTTGTTTATTAAACCTTCAAAGAGTTTGCGCAGACATGAGGTTAGGGAGATAGTACGGAAGGAACACTAACTTTTTTTTTGGGAATTGGAATGACGATGAAGTCGTTCCAAGACTCAGGAGTAAAACCAGAGAGTAGGAAAGAGTTGAAACTATTCCGAAGGGAGAGCAGCGAGGAAGGAGAGAGTTTTTTAAGAATAGGGAAAGAAAGGTCGTCCAAGCCAGGAGCAGAAGGAGAGGATTTGTTAAGGACGGAGAAGAGTTTCTCATAGCGGAAAGGGGACGATAGGAAATGAGGTTCCGAGGAATTTGGGAGTGAAGGAATGTTCGATTCTTCGAAAGTGGGGACATACGGAGGAGCAATAAAGTCTAAGAAAGAGTAAAGTTTATGAAAAGAAGGATGGGAAAAGTTGGGACGCTGAGAAAGAGGAGATCTGAACGTTTTGGCCATTTTCCATATCTTAGGGAGGTATCTCTAGAAAAAGAGGAATAAAATGATTTCCAAGAGTTCCTTTTGGCAAATTTTAAAATGTACCAGATTTTTGCGTTGGCTTCTTTGTGAGCTAAAAAGTTGGATATTGAGGAGCAAGAGCAAAAGGCTTTAAACGTAGCGGTGCTTCTTCGAAAAGCAACTTTACACTCCTCATTCTACCAAAGAGAGGAGGCATAAGAAGAAGAACGACCGTAAGAAAAGGAAGAAGGAGGGGAGAAAGCGGAAAGAGCAGAATATAGAGATTGAATGAGGAAATTGTACTGGGATGATGGGCGGGAAAATCCAGAATAAGGGGGAGTGAGGAATCCACCAAAGATCGGAATTTATTCCCACTGGAGCGTGCAAGGGCCTGAAAGGTTTAGAAGGAATAGCGTTGTTGAGAGTTAGGGCAATGGGGACACGATCACTACCAAAAGTGCCGTCGAGAGTTCTCCAGGAGCTTACAAGACCAATCTTCGGAGATGAAAACGAGAGATCGATTGCACTAGAAGAAGATGGATGTTTGAAGAAAGTAGGAGAACGATCGTTGTGGAGAAAAAGATTATGATTTAAGATGAGATTTTCCAGAGTCACACCATTAGGATTGCGCCCTGCGCAGCCCCACATAGGGGAGTGCGCATTCCAGTTTCCACCAATAATAAATGGATCAGATAGGGATGAAAGGAATGACGGCAAAGGAAGACTAGAGAGGCTGAAGTTGGGAGGGATGTATACGCAAGCAATATGTATAGGATTCTTGAGAATTTTTTTTTTTTTTTGGGATCGCCAGTCGAGGGAATTACCCAGCATTATGTTGTGTTAATGAGAGAGAGGGAGAAACTAATTAAAATTGAATATTACTGGAAATAGAAGCTATAAAGGACGCTATAATAGGAATGATTGCCGGGGATGGAAGTGAAAGAATAAAGGAAGCACTGTATGGAGTAGGCAAACCGAGTTTCAGGAGTTGACTATAGAAGTGAGAACGTTCTGTAGATACAGACGCGCATTCAAAGAAGATGTGATTTGTGTCACAGATTAGATCAGAATCATCCGCATGGAAGGAACAAAAAGGAGAAGAGGACATAGAAAAGCGGAAAGAAGATGCCGGAAGACGACTATGATCTAAACGAAGCCTGCAAATGGAACAGATAAGAAAGCGCGAGAGATGAGGGAAGTCATAGTGCCAAGGGTACGGGGGAGGGTGGGTTTGGATACTAAGATAGAAGGATTCAGGATTGGAGAATAAAAGAGGATAAATATTGTGCCATCGTCTACGATGGCAATTCCTAGAAAGAACGTTAAGATTGCAAGAGGAAAATTTGGATAGAAATTGACCAGTCTGAACGGCAGATCGAGTTAATAAATTAACCAATTCATTGCCCTCAATGCCAACATGACTGGGAGACCATAAGAAATCGATTTGAATGGAACGAACGCTATACAATCTTTTGAATCTGAGCAAAAATTTTCAAGTGAAATATGAATCATGTTAGGGAGGTTAGGAAGGGGCGGAGAATGGATGTCAACAATATACCATCCCAACGAATAGTTTGAAATAATAATATTCAGCAGTCGCAAAAATTTTTGAAAAACACAATTATGATACAAAAATGTGATAACAACCACTTTAAAATGGTTGGATTGCAATCAAAGAATATAAAATATTGGAAAACAATAATGAACAGGAAAAAATTGGTTAAGTTCAGCATTTTTTTTTTTTTTTGGCCTAGCCTTTGTCATTTAGCCAGTTTTTTCTTTAACTTAATCCTTTATAGGGTATTTTATAAAACTTTCTTATTTATTATTTCTATGTTGTGGTATTTTATAAATTTACACACTAATGTAGCTAAATTCGACGTTGGATCTGCCACTATCTGTTACTGAAACTGGAAAGGTATGCAGCTCTAATAGGATTTCTGTTCTAAGTTTGTCCCTACCCTGCTCGTTAACTTTACATTACCAAATAAAATGATCTATTGTACTCTCTGTTCTACAACTACTGCATGTACCATCATTGATAATATTCATTTTTGCCAAGTGAACGGGGGTTTTGTTGTATCCTGTTCTCAATCTCGTTATCGTTACTATAAAGTCTCTTCCAAAGTTATTCGCTCTTTTAAGCCAAGGAACTTTTGGGACATTCTGTTGTATTCTTGAGTAGTCTTTCCTTTTTTGATTACTACTCTGTTGGTACTCGACGTTCCACTCCGTTATAATGTGTTCTCTAATTAGTTTTTGGACAATTGTTCTACCTACTGCGGTTTTTGCTATTCTGTCTACTATTTCATTTCCTTTAATACCGCTGTGCGACGGAATCCACTTTAGCACTACTTCTGTGTCTGCCTGTTGTAAATTAAATACTTGTCTTCTTATAAGACATTCGACATTTGACATTTTCTTGCCAATTTCCTGTGAAAGTTTATGCAATACGGCTAGAGAGTCCGTTAGAATTAATATTTTTTGACTAACAAACCATCTGGAATATTCTAGGCTTTTTAATACAGCAAATAATGCCACTGTAAAAGAACATCCAGCATATATCAACCGAAACGTTTTAAAAAACTCCCGTTAACTTCAGCAAATGATATTAGAATAATGAATAATAAACATAAACATGAAATATGAAAAAATATATGTCAACGGTATGGTCAAACAACCTCAATTTTATTAATTTAAGATCCCACTTCCCAATAAACACAAAATTAAATTAAGAGGTAAAACGCAGGCTCTCGAATATGACCGAAGAATAGAAGATACTTACCAAAACACCCTAAATACTACTTGAAAACAATTAATTTTAAAGAAGACAAAATTAGACATGTGGGGAATTTCTGATAGGTTTTAAAATAAAGAATTTATCTATCGTTAATCTTGTTTTTATGTCTCATTTTCTATTTTTTATCACAATATTTTTATTTTTTGGCTTGTATTTTAGTTTTATTATTTGAGAAATTTATTTTTAATTTTTTATTATTTATTTAAGCAACAAACCAACCTTTTATACTGATTTCATTAAAACAGAAGATACTAATAGTTTTATTTAGTTTGAATTTAAGAATAAAATTTTAGAAGTTATAAAATACCACATCGATATAATTATAAGAAATTCAATTAAACAGTTTGCTAAAATTATAAAATATTTGACATAAAAAAAAAAAATCGCGAAAATAGAAATGCTATTTTTAGTTCATTTTAATGTCTTATAATTCCAGCAAAAAGTTTAATGGAATTTTCAAGAAAATTTACTTTTAAAGTTTTATTCTTAAATTTAAACTCAATAAAACTTTAATGTTTATTGTTATTATTATTATTATTATTATTATTAGTTTTTATGATCACAAGTAAATAAAAAATTTGCATTTATTTTCTTAACAGAATTAAAAGTGCATTTTCTATTTGTCAACAGGCTATGGAGTTACAAGTAGAGGTAGGAAAAGCTAAAGCAATCGGAATATCAAATTTTAACCAGTCACAAATTCAACGGATTCTCCAAAATTCAAAAATTAAACCATCCAATTTGCAAGTAGAATTGCACGTGTATTTACAGCAAAAACCATTAGTGCAATTCTGTAAAGATAATAACATGACAGTAACCTCTTTTTCATCATTGGGGAGCAGAGGAAGCTTTCAAACTATTTTCAGGTGATACACTAATTTTATTCGGGTAATAAAAAAATAATTTTAACATTTAGCAGTACACCAATACCTCGCTATGTGGCCTAGATAGGTTCCGGGAAAATTGGCCGTAAAGTGAAAAGCTGTATATCGAATCAAATGTTTTAATACAAATTCATACAAATCGAATAGGACCCGTTCCAATTTTTTATTAAATGATATAGTTTTTGATTTAAGAGGTTTTTTTTATTTCTTATGACAATTATATATGTATAGCGTAAAATAACAAAAATTCAAAAACAAATAAAAATTAAATCAAATTCATTATCTAAATTAAATTCGTGATTATTCATTATCAATTAAAATTTAAAAACAAAAAAAAAAACATTCAACAACAAAACAAAATTCAAAGCAAAAATAATAATTCAAATTCATTACATATCTAAATTAAATTCGTATCACATAAAATTATTCAGTGTCATTAAAATTAAAGAAATATGTTAAGTTCTAATCTAGTGATAGAGATGAACGTGAAGAATCGGTAAGCTGTAATATGCTGTCATCAACAATTTTTGCTGTTTCAGATTGATGTGGTTTAAAAAATTGGTCCAACGTTGTCTTTTTATGGCCATATAGCGAAACATTAGGAACGGAAAGCGAAAAATTGTCATAATTCAGAAAGGCCGTTATAGCGAAAGGCCTAAAAAAGAGGGGCCGTATAGCAAGGTATTGGTGTATTATGTAATGGGAAAAAAGAGAACGAACATCATTCTCACATTTTAAACACATATACTTTTAGTATGAGTAAAGATCATTAAAATTAATACAAAATACTTGATCAGATTCTAGCAGTAAATAGATAAAATTGGAATAGGAAATCCCGATTTTAGAAATATCATTTAAAAAAAATTATAAAACAAGTATATTCTGAAATTAAAAAAAAATATTTTTCTAATCCCTTTAAGAACCTTGCTTAAATTAAGTTTAATATGAAACATTGTAGAAGAAATTATATTAGATAGAGGTTGCAAATTATGAAACATTAACCAATACGAAAGTAGTATTTAGTTATCGAAACCTTTGAGTAAGAGTTAATCGCTGTGCTGATATGTTTTAACTCCTTTGCTTTTTATACATATATGTCTTCAATTTTATGAACCAATAGGTAACCTAGTTCAGCAAAAATCTCAAGCTTTCTTATAGCCAGCTACTTTCTTTACATACATATTTGTATAACTACTCTCAGTCAAGGCCGCGCCCAAAATTTTGAAAAGAGGGGGAGGGGGAATTGAATTTTTTTTTGGCATATTGATTTTATAAATAACAATTCATTTTTCACTAATAATCATACTATTAATAATTTTCATCATTTTGATTTATGTATTAATAATTTACATAAATGAATTACCACATAAACATTAATAAAAACTACATATGTTATTGATTATATTTGTAATAAAAAATTTTGCATGAAATATTGATGAAGTACCTAAAAATATGAAGCATATTCTTTTTTTTTTTTTTTTTAAGGGAAGAACTCCCTAAAAAATCATCAATAAATCTTAAACGGAAGAAGTTCTGTGTTTATCGTGTTTAAATAATTTATAGTGTGTATATTATCGTAATTATCGTTCTTGTGCCGATTCATGTCGGCGACTAAGAAACCTCAACCCGCACGCGGACAAGGCAGCTCAACGCGCAGCCTCAACGCAACCAGCCCTTCATCATCACCAGCGCTACGACGCTTCGACAATGCGACCGGTGCGACAAAAACTACCCGTAACATCGTTGACAGCAGCAATGCAGGTAAGACGAAGGTTGTTAATTTAACTTAACACGCACAACCGACCACCACCACTAACACACTGTCGCAGTCAGCCGCGAATTCAGATACAGCTGCATCTACTACTGATAACAATACGAATAGCCCGTTATCTCTCGATCTTTCCGAAAGCGAAACGCCGATAATTGATAACAACCAATTTCCAGCGCTACCCGGCATATCGCGTGATATTTCTTAGCCAAGCAAAACAGAACCGCTTTTATCATCCTTCTCGGAAAAGTTAAAATCGACAAACAGAACACCATTTCCCACTGCTAAAAGAATAGTCCCAATAACGATGTTCAACAAATAACTGACGAGCAGGGAATTATATTCCCATACATCGCTCCACACACCATAAGAGAGTATTTAGTAGCGCTGAAGGAGGAGATAGGTAGCCCATCAAATATTCTGGCCGGATCAAGAATCAGCCAAGACAGGGTAATGATGTTCTTAAGTTCCACCGAAGTAACTAACTTGCTGTTTGCCAAAGGGGCAACGATTTATCTCGGAGGGAAACCAGTGGCCGCGCGCAGATTACGGAACCCAACAAATAAGTTGGTGTTGTCAAATGTATCCCCCACCATTCCGAATGACAAACTTTTGTAGTACTTGAGCAGTAACCTGGCAATAAAACCCCTGTCACAGATAGCAATCCTCCGGGTAAATCCGATGGATGCTGAATTTGGTCACGTCTTAAGCTGGCGACGACAGCTTCACATTGAACACACCAGCTGTACAAACATATCGGAGTCCTTTCTGATAAGCTATAACGGCAGAGATCACCGAATTTTCGTCTTCTTAGAGAACCATATGTGCCCTGCATGTAATAAGGACACAGACCCCCCTAGTGTAGTTCAAACAGAAGGCCCCCTTCCAGAGGTGCCTATCGATCCCTCCAAAAATAGACCCCATCAAGATACACAAAAAGAGAACCTCCCCCCTCACGATATCCAAAAACAACAAACAAGTGCCCCATAACAAGCCAGATAGGCATGACTAGTCCCCACCAAGCACCCAAATCACTACCCCAGCGAACCAAACCAACTGCCAACAGGAGGACAGCGAAAGAGCAAACCCACTCTTCGAACGGCCGCATCCCAAAACTCCTGAATGTCAAGCAGGAGCAGAAGAGCCTACATATCCTACACATTCTATTCCCAAACGGATCATTCTGGACAACCACAATTACAACCCTGAGGACGCCCAGTACAGACTGCTGACACAGCCAACGCAGAAGTAAAAAATGGAACACTTACCCGCTGATGCGCAGACAGAAACAGCAGAAGGACCAACGGCGCAAAAGAAGAGGGCAGATATTGAGGAAATCGTAGCAGGAGCAAAACATCATTTCGAAGAAAACCAAGTGCTCTTCATTCTCAATTACAATGATTTCCAAAAGTTCATAAAGCGTATCAGCACATCGTCCAGTTATCCTAAGTACGCCCAACAATTCACACAGGACACAGACGGACTATTGCACATGTTATCCCAGGTAAAGCCATTCCTTGGGAGTAGGAGCGTCAAAAATAGATGCTTGCGTATTATAAAGAATTTGAAACTTACACCCTCTGAATCGGAGAACACAACAGACAACGATCGCAGTTCCCAGATTAACTAATGGGAAGTTCAACAATTCTCATACAAAGCACGATCACGGAGTGATAAGAATTCAAATGATGTCTTCGGGAATGCGAAGTAAGCGCACCATACTTCAGTAGAACTGCAGAGGCTTCCACAACAATAAAACGGAACTAGAATATCTAATCGCAACCTACAACCCCGCGGTCATCTGTTTGCAAGAAACACATCTCACTTCCCCCCTGGATCCTATTTTCCCCAACTATATCACCTTCCAGAGGGACTACACTTTGGGTGACTGAGCTTGCCGGGGCGTGGCAACGCTCGTGCACGTCTCAATCCCAGCTCATATGATAAAGATATCGACGCATCTTCAAGCACTAGCGATATCTGCCTTAATACCCGGATTTTCTAGTGGTGCAATATTCATATGCAATTTCTGTTTACCCCCTTGCAGCAACGTCAGCTACCCACAGCTATGCGCCACCACAAAGCAACTGACCTCCCCTTCAATAATCCTAGGAGAGTTTAACGCCCACTCCCCGATTTCGGGATCAGCTTCAACAAATCACCACGGCTCGGTCATAACGGATATTCTCGTCAGTAACGACTATGCTCTCCTTTCGTTAAAAGGTCCTACTCATTTCGACTCCACGGCGAAGACATTTTCAACAATTGACCTAGCCCTCTGCACCACCGCATTTTACCCAATAATTTCGTCTCGCGTCTTCGATGACCTTCACTTCCGTGACCATTTTCCCATTATAATCTCACCTGACATAGATAGCTGTCGGTCGGCTCCTCGAAATCAATCGACCGTGCAAGGGTACATGTTTCACAAAGCGGACTGGAAAAACTACAAGGAGAGCCTAGTCATAAATTCTGAGCCCGGTCCATCCATTGAAGAGAACTTAAAGACATTTACACAGGCGCTATTCAGAGCAGCAGTAGCAACAATCCCGAAGTCATCCGCGGCTGTGCACCCACGCAGGGTCCCCTGGTGGTGTGACGAAGTGAGAGAAGCAATAACGAACAGGAAGCGAATCCTAAGAAAGTATAAATCGACAAAAGCTGACCAGGATCTAATAGAATTCAGGAAGCGTAGATCTTTAGCCCGTCATTCAGGGCGAAAAAACATGAAGCCTGGCTTTCCTTCATGTCGTCAATTAATGACGTGTCGACCAGTGCGTCTACCTGGCGGAAAATAAAATCCCTTAACGGAAGGCAGCGGCCACCAACCCCAATCTATATCAAGTCCAATAACAACATCATATCAGATACGGCATCAGTTGCGCCCATACTAGCAAAGCATTTCTCCGATACTTCCTCAACGAATTCCTACTCATCATCCTTTTTGTCCCACGCAAATAAGAAAGATGTCATTCCTCTCCGATCATCCAACAGCATGGAACCGTTCTCCTTGTCCGAGTTAAATTTTGTCTTAGAAAATAAGCTGAAGGCAAGTGCACCTGGCGCAGATTCCATCCATCCTTTCATGCTAAAGTTCCTTCCCACGGCGGCAAGACTATATCTGCTAAACATCTATAACCAGATCTGGGAACAAGGTAACATTCCGATCTTATGGAAAAGGCAATCGTTATTCCGATTTTAAAACAGAATAAGGATCCTTCACTGCCCAGTAGCTACCATCCTATCTCACTGGTGAGTACCTTATCCAAAATCCTGGATAAAATAGTCAACAGATGTCTCCTCTCCTTTTGTGAATCCAAAAATATCCTCTCCACAATACAAGCCGGAGGCCGTAAGGCTAAATAAACGTTGAATCATCTGGTGAGCCTTCAAAAGCAGATTTTATCTGCGTTCAAAAGTCGACAGCACCTGATAACCATATTCTTCGATATTGAAAAAGCCTATGACCGTCTCTGGCAGCAAGGCCTTATAAACAAACTACGAAGATGGCAGGTGATAGGTAGAATGATAAGATTCATTCAAATCTACTTGTCAGACCGAACTATACGCGTCAGAATCGACTCTCAAGTCTCCGATGCAATGAGCATCGAGAACGGCATACCTCAAGGATCCGCGCTTAGTGTAACCTTGTTCATAATGTACATCAATGACATTTCTGATTGTGTTCGGCCACCAGTAACGGCCCGGCTCTGCGTTGACAACCTTAGCATTTCCCTAGCGTCTCGTGATCCACAAATATCTCACACAATCCTTCAAAAAACTATCTCCAAACTCCAGAAACGGTCAGAAGTCAATGGTCTAAACTTTTCCTCTGCAAAGACGATATGTGTCGATTTCTATAGGGGACGGCTTGTGACCAACAGGATTACTTTCCAAATAAACAACACAATAATTTCGAACTGTATATCAGCCAGGTTCCTGGGCCTGGAGTTTAATAGCAGATTAACTTGGCGCCTACACATTAATAAGCTAAAATCTGAATACCTCTCCAATCCAAAACTCAATATTCATCCCAAATTAATTTCTAATGTTTACAAAGCCTTGATCCTAAGTAAAATAAATTATGGGTGCCAGTTGTACTCCTCAGCGTCTTTAAGTAACCTGAAAAAACTGAACGCAATTCACCATTCTGCACTATGAATCATCGCCGGAGCCCATTATACAACACCGTGTAGGAGTATTTGTGCACTAACAGGCACTCCCCCACTAAAATTCTATCGCTCCCTGCATACCCTGCGGTGCAATATTCCATTCCTAAAGCTGCCTTATATCCATCCCGAAACCCCCTTACTCGCAGCGTTCACTAACGACCCACTACCAATTCTCACCAAGCTACTTCAGAATGTCAATGTCAACGACTCCACAGAATGGCAGGCAGCAGCCACCGGCTCGTTACATCTGTGGCAACTTGAGCCTGTAGCAGTTAATCTATCGGCTCTGCAAAAGTATAAGTCCTACGGCATGTCAGAGCAACTTACCCAAGACGCGTGTGAAATAATAAGACAGTATGGCAACGCTATCCAATGTTATACAGATGGTGCAAAAGGAGCACCCGTTGAGGGGATGTCACCAACTGCGTGCGCCTTCGAAGTGAAGGGAGCAATAACAACCATCCGTCTGAACGATTACTGCTCAATCCTGGATGCCGAATTATATGCAATACGCTTATGTCTGGAAATGATCCTGGCGTCCACAGAGCTAATCCATGACATCCTATTGATAACAGACTCATTAGTGTCGGCTAAGATGGGGGGGGGGGGGGTTAACAAACCATTTCCTGGCACTCGTTATGGAGCTACACTCGAAGGGATATAATCTAGTAGTGTTGTGAGTCCCAAGTCACGCGGGAATCCCAGGAAATGAAAGGGTGAACATAGCTGATCACTCAACCATTACAGCTCCCAGTCCGCAAAGCATACTTGGGCCCCCTCAAATATCAGAAGCAGTAAGAAGACAAATAATGGAACAGTGGAAACAAGAACACATCTCCACCCTATCCCACCTCCAGAATATAAAGATATCCTTAGATCCATGGTGCCCCCCCCCCCAGGAACCTTATGAGTATATTATCGCACGCTCAACCGTTTACACCTGGGTCACACGCGACTATCCGACGACTACCTGTTGGAAGGCGCTCACCCTCCAACCACGTGTCCTTTCTGTCGCGCACAAGAGCCACCGGCGGTTGAGCACATTCTCATAAATTGCCCTACATTCCAATCCTCCAGAACGAGACACGGATTTGATAACCTTAGCCATGTTCTCTCAAACTTAGAAGCGAACCAAAGTGCAGTCTTCTAGTTCATCAGGGACAGTGGATTAGGGGCATTCCTGTAACCGGAGACTCTCGGGACGTAATAGTCTAGATATTATACACGGCCCGGGGTCTAATCCCGGTTTGAAAATTTAAAAAAAAAAAAAAAATATTCATTTAAAATTTTTGATTTTTTTCAGACCTCTGTGTGTTTGTAATAACTATTTCAGTTGTAATGGGGGAAGAGTTTAACCCCCCCCATGGACACAGCCATTATCTCAGTCTTAATAGCATTTAATTGCAACAGGGATAAGGAAGAGGCTTCAACTAACCAATTTCAATAATTTTCCAACTTGTACTAATTTGGCATGTTCACAGGTTTGCAAATGCTTTTGATGATACATTTGTTATTGACTGACTATTATAATAATTTGCTAATCTATATTAAGTTGCTTATTCATGTTTGTCTGTACTTTTGGAATATGTTTTTTTTTTTTTTTTTAGGCTGAACAAATAAAGGAAGGATAGCAAATGATATAGAAGGAAGACTTATCAAAACAGAGACAACAAATAGCCGAATCAGTGAAGTGTTTAAGAGAGAGGAAGTCTAGGAGCCATGAGCGATGAGGACAGGTGGTTGAATGGAGAAGTAAAAGAAGCTAAAATTAAAAAATGAAGAAGAATTGGAGTTGAGCATAGTCTAGAAAGAGTTATTTAAGGAAAGAAGAGCAAAAGTGTGAGCTGCCCAAAAATCTGCCACTAGAAATAAAAGAGCTAATTAATAACCATTAATCCCCAAATAACCCATAATCTACAGAAGAACGATCTACATTTAATAGGATGAAGGAAAAAGTGAAAGAGAAATAAACAAGTTTATTACGACTTTAAATAAATGGCGAAAATTGAAGAAAAGATACAAAAAAAAAGGAATAAAATTGGAGATTTATTAGAGGTAACACGATTGTCAAGCAAGACTTCCAGAATTAGGTGTTTAATAGTAAAATATACCCAGGAGCAGATTGCGATAGAGACCACAATCTAGTGCTCATGAAATGCAAGATAAATGCGAAGTAAAAGAGAAATACAAAATACATACAAAAGGAACGTTACGACAGAGCGCTATTGCAGGATAATGAGAAAGCTAAGAAATTTAAAGCGAGAGTGGAGAAAAAACTGCAACCTATAATAAATCAAGAAAGGAATAATAATGTTGAAAGAAAATGGAATGCAATAAAAAACATACTGAAGGAAGCAGCAACTATTGAACTAAAAAGAGATAATCAACAAATTAAAAGGAAAGCTTGGATAACGGAAGATATTCTACGTGATATTGATGAAAGAAGAAGATACAAAAATAAAACAGAAGAAGGTCAAAAAAGATATAATGAATTAAGAAACCGAATACACCGTAAGTGTAAGGAAGCAAAAATAAAAATGGTTAAACGATACATGTCAGATAGAGACTCTGTTGAAGGAGCACAAGGTAGACCAGGCTTACAGGCGGATAAGACAGTTCTTTAATGAAAGAAAAATAACCAGGAAGCTTCATATCAGGAAAAAAAAATGGAAAAAATAGAAACGAACGAAGTAGGAATTAAGAACCGGTGGGTAGAATATCTAGAGCAGCTATATCATGATGACGAGCAACAAGAAAAGGAAGACCCACCGGGCACACATGAACTAAGTCATGTAATGGATTCGGAATTCGATACAGCGCTAAAACATATAAAAGGAAGAAGGGCGGTAAGAGAGGATGAACTACCGATAGATCTGATAATCAACTCAGATGAGAAAGTCCATAAAGAATTGAAAAAATTATTCAATGAAGTGTTAAGGGAAGGATTAGTGCCGACAGACTTCAAAAAACGTAGATTGGTAATGATACCCAAGAAACCGAATGCAGATAAATGCGAGAACTTTAGAATAATAAATTTACCGTCACATACTTCCAATATACTAGCGCGAATAATATTAAACCGGATACAGAAGAAGATTGAGGAAAAGTTTGATTTTGATCAATTTGGTTTTCGAAAACAGAAGGGAACAAGAGAAGCAATATTAGCTCTACGGTTGATAATAGAGAAACAACTAGAATCTAATAGTCGAGTCATAATTGCTTTTCTAGACCTGGATAAGGCGTTTGATAGAGTTAGCTGGGCCAAATTGTTTCATATCCTAGAAGAAATTGAAGTACCAAACACCGAAGCTAGAACAATTAAAGCGTTGTACAGGAACCAAATAGCGGAGTTCAGAATTCGGAAGAGTATAGGTAAGGCAGAAATACGCAAGGGAGTTCGACAAGGCTGCGTAATGTCACCCTCCTTATTTAATATTTATATAGAAAAACCGATCAATATGATAAAACAAGAGTTGGAAGAACGGAAAATTGGTGTGCAAATACATGGAGTAACAATATCAATGATCAGATTTGCGGATGATATAGTAATCTTAACGGAATCGGAAGAAGAAATGCAGGCAGCATTAAATATTTTAAAAAACCACCTAGAAGAGTATAATATGAAAATAAATGAAGACAAGACGAAAATACTGATATGTGAGAAAACACGTACACAACAAAAACAAGATATTATAATTAACAATAAAACTATACACAAAGTCAAAGAGGCAATATATCTGGGAAATCTGATAACAAAGATTGGAAAAAGCACAGAGGAAATAAAGCGAAGGATCAGTCTAGCAAAAAGCGCCCTTATGCAAAATTACGCGATGTTAACCAGCAAAAGTATGGATATGAACCTACAGAAGCGACTGATTAAATTATACATATGGAGTTTAATGTTGTACAGGTGTGAAACCTGGGTGATAAACGAAATCGAAAAGAAAAAGCTGGAAGGGGCAGAAATGTGGTTCTGGAGGAAAATGTTAAAAATTAAATGGACCGAAAAAGTTAAAAATGAAAATGTCCTTAACCGAGTGGCCTGAAACTCGCAGCTTATTGAACACCATCAAGAAGCGTAGAACCATAATGATCGGTCATATACTGCGAAATGATCGAATATTATCGAAAACTATAGAGGGAAAAACAAGAAAAGCCCGACAGAGAGGAAGACCGAGAAACAGCTATATGTCTCAAATAATAAAAGATATGAAATGCATAACGTACAGCCGATTAAAAGCAGTATAGGAATAGGAGCGAATGGGGACAACGAATCAAAGGGTTCAATGATTGATGATGCTGATTACAGGTAAATCGCCATTTATGAAGGATAAAGGAGTAAGAAGAGACAAATGAAGAGGAATAAATAGGCAGGTGCTTAATTAAAAAGTGATGACCCAAGTAGGTTCTGCGAATGAAGAAACAAGGAATATGTGATTCAGCAAGGGCAGCCGAAACTGGGGTAGACCTCAAGGCACCGTGACAGAGATGAAGGCAAGTATTTCGAATGCGATCTAATTTTGAAAGAACTGACCTGAAGGAATTGAAATAAATAAAGCAATGGTAATCCAGGCTAGAGCGGATAAAGGATTTATATGAATAGGATACAGAGATCGTTTCCCAATTAGTATGAGAGTGGGCTTATAAAAGTTAAGCTTTTTGAGAGAAGGGTAAAAATACAGATGGTCAGGTCGAAGAGAGATTTCTAAATAATGAAAAAATTTTATAATAGGGATTAGACACCATTTAAGGTTAGACTAATAAAAGGAGGATCAAAAGGGCAAAAAGTAAAGACAATAGACAAGGATTTAGGGCGAGAAATAAAGAAATAAATATTAGAAAGATTATTTTCTAGTAACACTAGAGAACTTTGAAAACGAAAGTTAACTAACAGATATTGTGATCAGAGAAGTAGACGAGCACATCGTCGGCAAAAAAAAACAAAACAAATAGAGTTAAGAGGAAAAAGGCTATTTTTATAAAGTAAATATTAAAGAACGCAGTTAGTATGGTGAGAATCTTAAGGCAATCCTCGAAAGATTAATCTAGGAGCGGAGCAGAAAGGAGAGGAAGGAGGGTAATAATAAGAGAAGCAAAGTGGACAGGAATTTTTAATTAAGAGCATTATGTTAAAAGGTGTGGCAAGGTAAACTACTGTCAAATGCAGCTGATATATTAACGAAAGCGTCAATTAAAAGAAATATGCTGATGCAGTCAAGTGGACCACGTCGAGGACAAAAACTGAACATATTGTTAGGTAACAGATTACTGTGGTCGAGTCACCAAACGAGACGTTTATAAATTAAAATTTCGAAAGACTTCCGAATACACAAAACACGAAAAATAGGACGTAACGAAAAAGAATAAGATTTTAGAGTAGAAGAAGAGAGAAATTAGAGAAGTTGATGAAAGATGAACGAAATTTTGATAAAGTAAAAGGAGAGGTAAGAAAATGTGAAGAACTAAGAGCAGACGGGAAAGAGTAGGATTCCTGGAAACTAGAAACATAACTAGGAGCAATAGAATCAGTACATGAAATTAATTTTTTAGGAGGAAAATTATGATTGGAAAGACGTTGGGAGAAATAAGATTTAAAAGCTCTAGTCATTTTCCATACATGGGAAATAGGAAATCGAGAAAAAGAAAAACGGAAGCTTTTCCGTGAGTTTTTCTTTGATGATTTAAAAAAAAAAAACTGTCTTTAGCATTGTCATTCTTATGAGCTAGAAATTTAGAAGGAGAAGGACAAGAGCGAAAAGTTCTATAACTGAATTAAAAGCCGCTATACAGTCCTCATCCCATTACAATAAGGAGGACATTCTGGGTTTTTTTAGATAGTTAGTCAGATAGGAGGAGAATAATGAGTTACAGCACAGGGGATTGATTCCACAAAGAAGTCATATTGGGACGACACGTTTAAATTAAGAGGAATTGAAAAAAGTGAGGAATCAACGAAAGCTCAGTTTATTTTAAAGAAGATCCATTTAGGAGAGTGAAGAGGCTTATAAGGAGCATAAGAAGGGAATTCGTTAAAAGAGATGATGATAGGAATATGACCACTACCAAAGGTTCTGTTTAGAGTTCATCATGCACATTTGAGACTAAGATTAGGAAAACTGAATGATAGGTCTATAGAACTGGAGGATAAAGGACTTTTAACGCGAGTAGGCGAACCATCATTAAGGAGAGTTAAGTATTTTGTACGATAAAATGTTCAAGTACGAAACCATTACTATTGTACCCACTAGAGCCCCAAGAGATAAATAAATTGAACGATCTTACTGATCTCTCCAGCGGACAAGTAAACGCAATGCGATTAAAATTTATCACAGAGAGACGAACTTAGACCTATTTTTTCGTTGCTATTGAGATGAATGTGTGAGAAAAACAAATTTAATGAGCAAGACTGATTCATCCGGTATATTAATTGAGCCTCTGAGAAAATATTACACAAAAAAATCATTCTCCGACAAAACACTATCATTAATTTTGGCTACTTGTCAATAGCCAAATGGTTTATTAATCACGTAATAATAATGAAAAACATTAGGTGCACCCGTAAAATCTTGCTTAAATGAGAAATTAAAGCGATTATTATTATCGGCAAAATAAAGTTTATCATAATCAGCAAAACAAATATCATCAACAAGAAAAGTTACAATTAATGGACAAAATATGGAAGATTTTCTAATAAATATTATTATCTTTGACTTATAATGATTTAGCCTACAAAATTTTGATTAGTTTATAAATTTTAGGGGAAAAAATCCGCCGAACTTGATGGAGGACAAAACTGTTCTAAATATCGCTAAAAAGTACAGCAAAACACCCGCCCAGATATTACTGAAATTCTTGATTCAACAACAAATCACGGTGATACCGAAGAGCATGAACGAAAAACGAATTAAAGAAAATTTACAGGTAAAACATAATTTTAATTGTTAACTAAGCTTTATTTCTACATGATACATCAGAAATATTTACTAGCATTAGCAGGTTATCAGCGGTAAGGCTAGAGTAAGGTGCTGAGAATTAATAGTCGTCCATTAAAATAAAAAAGAAAACTATATATTTTTTTTTTTTTTAACAAGTTGATTACAAGGGCATTAGTTCAAAAGTTGAAAAGGCGCAGAAAAAAAGTTCATTTCGTTCAAGTAATAAGGAGGACTACTCAAAAAATATATGATTGGAACCCCGGTAAAGTAAGAATCAAAGGAATACAGCGGACAGTATGGAGATGGAATAAGAGAAAAACAAAGATGGGAGCAAAGTTTGATTGAAGCACTGACGATAAATCGCCAAGATAGCACAGCATCTGAGAAGAGGAAAGTTGTGGAACGGGAAGAACGGAAAATTAAACTGGACTGTTAGGTAAGGAGAGTAAGCATTTGAGAAGGATACCAGGTACTCGACTAGAATCTGTAATGATATTTCTTAGAGAAAAATGCAAAATATTATTTGCAGATATCTATCTAATGAAATAAGCTGCGTGTACGGAAGAACGTACCAATGCGCCTGCACCTAATTTCCTTCAATTCATGCTGCGGGACTAGGGAGATCCGTAAGGTATCAACAAAAATAGAGTGCGTGAGAAGTAAACTATAAATAAAAAAAAACGTATAAATGACAATGAAGTTATAAGAGTGTGAAGTAAAAGGACATGGCACAACTGGAAGTTCACATTCGGAACCGGAAATAATTAAATACTTGTAGAGGTAACGAGCGTAGGAAATATACATTGTTAAACGTTTTCCATTCGCATCCTTTACTTTTATTCAGTCCTTCCTTTCGATTTATAATAGCCGGTACTTTACTCCTAGCAAAACTCATAATATCGATTTTATTTCATATCGTCTGATAGTTCATTTTGGTCTTACACTATCTTCTTTAATAATCTCCCTTATTTTTCCTTTAACTTCACTAATCTCTGTCATCCTCCTAATGTGTTTATTCTTTGCTCATTTTCTAAAAGCCTCCCCCAAGCCGTAGATAAACAGGTATTCTACAGCACTATCAATTCCCTATTTCTCTCTCCTGTTACCATTTACACGGATGGTTCGAGGGGGCCTGGTCGTTTTGGAGCTCCTTCATCCTCCCTGATTTTAACTTAATCTTTTCGTCTTCCTTATTTCTGTTCCATATTCATAAACGAATTATTGACTATCCTACGTTCTATTATTTTCATTCCCTCGAATCATTTTTCCTCCAATTTTTTGATTATATCTGACTCCGTGAGCGCCCTTTAAACCGTATCTTCTCCCATTCCTGATCATTCATGTGACACTTTTTTACCCTCGGAATACGTTCACTTATTCATAATCTTTTCTCTCTCCATTTGATTAACACGCACCAAGCCATTTAGGCATATTTGGTAATGAAAATACTAATTCCTTAGCTCGGGTTGTTGCTACTTCCCGCCTTTTTTTTTAAAAAAAATTCCGTCCGCTAACCTCCTATCGATTTGTTAAAGCTTTATTAGGTATTGGTCGAACATCTACACTCCCTCCTTTTCTAATAATTATTCATTTCATCTGTCTGTTCAGCCTACTCTTCCTCCCTATTTTCGTGGTTTCTTTCGCATGCCTCTCTTCGACGTTCCGATGTTGTTTCCGTTGTTTATATATGTTTTGGCCATTCTCTGCTGCCTTCCTCCAGATTTCGCTTTTGCCTGATTTCCTTCCCACACTATCCTCTCCATCCTGATGATTCAGTTATTTGTGATGCCGATCATTTGTTCTTCCAGTGTTCATCTCTTTCTGCGAAGCGTTTTGCTTTAAATTCCTATTTGTTGAGGTTTGGGCTTCCTCCTTCTTTTTGTGCTTCTCATATCCTGTCTTTTTCTTCCCCACTAATTATTTCTGCTATCTGTTCCTTTCTATCAAAAAAAAAATCTGATCAGATTAAATTATAACCGACTTCTTTCCTTTCTATTTGCTTTTGGGTGAAGGCCCTTGGTTGACGAGCCCAAGAGGAAAAAAAATGTATTACATGAAGAATGATAAATAATTCGGCGATATTGGGGAATCTGAAGGAATCTAACTAATTGTTAGGAATATAAAAGAGTCAACAAGTGAATAGCAGGGAATAGGAGGAGAAGGAAAAATCGATGATATGGTGGAATTTTGTCTAATAATTAATAGGGAAATGGTTTTGGATGACGAAAGGACATTAAATAGTTTCGGGAGAAGAAAGAACCCACAGTAATTAAAAAGGAAATGAGGAAATATGTTATGAGTTATTGTGAAAGAATGAAATTTATCCATGTGATAAGAAAAAAGAGAGAAAATAGGCGTTTCACTGGAAAAGAAGTACCAGTTTTGAAGAATAGAAGGTAGGAAAGAGTAAACCTCGGAAAAGTGACCAAGAGATGTCTAATGAACAAAAAAGTATCCCAACTTGAATCGATGGTTGAACGGAATATACAAGTATTTCTGCACATAGCACTTTATTACTGATAATGTGTATTAATCTGCAACCTATTCAACAATATATATATATAAAAACGGGAAAATATTACATTTTATAAGCTTATATATTTTATAAATTTTATTAAAAATTAAAACTAATTTAAAAATAAACCAAATTAGTACGAATTAATTATGAGAAGTAAAAATGCATTAATTACTAAATATTTTCGTGGTTATATGATGCTCGAAATATTTAACGATCTTCGATAATATCAACATTTATAACAACATTAATAACCCAGATCTCCTATCATGCTCGCCCAACATGTTATCTTTTTTCTCCCAATTTTCATGTCATAATTGGGAAATATTTTTCTTCCGATATTTCTAGTCACACAAAAGACACTCTCTTTCATTATAACAGTTTGCAAGCTCCGCAGAAGAAACAAAATTTACTTCATATTTTTCTTTCAGTCGATCTTCCTCTCTGTGAAGAAACCTAATAATATACCGTTTAAGAGAAATTGAATATTTTACAGCAGTACATAAATATTAATATCGCTTTTAAAATTTTCATATAATCACTTAAACGCACTCATTTTTCTGCGTCGCTTACTCTTGTGGGATATCATAATCATACTGAAAAAAAACGGACCGTTTTACACAACTTTTCTGTCCTTTTTGTACGTTGTAATCGGGTCCATTTCACCAGCCCCTCCAAGGATAAATTTTTGATAAAATATAGTATCAGATAATTGTGTGTAATTTGTGTATCATTGTTCCTGAATTTGTGTACACCCTCCTCTGCCACTATAATGAAAACAAATCTGGGGAGGACTGTAGAAATGGTAGCCCCCAAGGTGAAATTACAAAAAAATATGGTCTCACATAATTGTGTACAATTTGTATAAATTATGTATCAGTATGGCCGAAATTTTGTAGACTTCCTCCACTGCTGTAATAAAAACAAATTTGGTAGCCCCCCTCCAAGATGAAATTAATGAATAATATGCTACCATATAATTGTATATAAATGTATACAGCGTGTACTATAATATTTGTGTATATAATTTCCTTTACGTTATAATAAAAACAAATTTAGAAAAAAGTAATTTAAGGGCTTCATAATTTTTGCTTACAAATATGTAGTGTTAGCGTAAGGCTCATATATGCTAAAATTAAAGAAGCTATATTTACACTTTTTATTACTAAAACAAAATAAGTTTTGTATCGTATTTTTATCCATGAAATTACAAATTAAAATTTTATAGCGAACATTGTAGTGTGCAAATGAAAAGACTTACAATGCTTACTGTATATTGTCTCTTTACTGTTTCAAAAATTAGTTTGATATTTAATTCTTTATTCTTTATTTCCATACTTTATTACTTATATTTTTTCTGTTAGGCTACGGCTATGATATAAGCGGCGAGAGATGAATGATTAGTCATAAAAATAACGTTTAAAGTGGGAGTCTATACTTTCTTTACTTAGCATCGCTAGATAATAAATAGCCAAATGCAGACTTCAAGGTTTTGCTCTAAAAATTTAGTAAAAGTGCGCTAAAAAAAAAAAAAAAATAATTATATAATAAAACACCATATATTTCCGACTAATACAATTAAGGATATTATAATTATTTTTAAACAACATTAATTTGTTCGGAAGCATCAAATTCAAACTGCAACAATAATTAAAAACCACTTTAAATATTTCTGTTTTTTCAATACTTGGTTTACAGACAAAAGGAATGAATTGTTTCTAATTATTACATCCGTTTAAATTTGGTACACGGTCTCTAATAATAATTAATGTTGTTTAAGGATAATCGTAATATCAGACAATTATTAATTTTTTAGTACGCTTTTATTAAATTTTTAGAATACGATAAAATTTTAAAGTCAGTATATTTTTTAACAATTTTATAGATGGTACGCACGTGCGACTGAGATAAATTAATAAATGTAATACGAAAATATATTTTTTGATTTTTATTTCATAATTATTACTGATAGCATTACTATTCTCTGTTCATTTTAAACTTCAACAGTTGCTTGACTTCAAATTAAATGAAGAAGATTTAGAAGCACTAAAGAAATTAGATAAAGGAGAAGATGGCCGAATAATAAGGTTGTCGGAATATCTTCCCGGGTAATTAACGCTTTTAAAATATTTAATCTGTACATTGTAGAAAAATTCTGTAATTCTCATTTAAGCGTGAATAAGAAGAATAATCTTCGGAGAAAAGTGCAGAACATGATAAAAAGTTTTTCTACATTTTGCCTAGATAGTTTTCATTTTCTAAACTGAAGGTAACTCAACAAAATCGTTTATACTAATTACATTTTACAGGCTTGGTCATTACCTGCAATATTTTCATAACCCAACTTAAAAAATAATATATACAAAATAGTCGGCACATCAGAGAACATAGCTAAAAAATAATGTTTCGCGTAATTGTTCCTTACGCGCTAACTATCTGAATTTAAAAAGCAAAGGCTGAATCTATGGTGAGTACTTCGATGACTCTGGTCATGACGCCAAATATAAAGATTCCCTTATTTTTGTTAATTGATTCTTGCGAATCGAATTGAAGTTCACAGCTAATGTGATACAACCCTAAAAAATAAATTAACTAATTCACTTCACGTTTCCAAATTATAGTTTTACGGTCAATCAGTTGTTATTATAATCTTGGCTTTCATATAGTTAATTGTTAATCCGTAGAAAGTTTTATATAAAATTTATATATATGTTGTACTGTTTATACTACATTGAATACGTGTGAGTACGGAAGTGCGCATATAAATACTAGTATATAAATATAAATGGCTATGTCATTCCTAGACCGGGATACGCTACGTTTCTTGTCACCTACTAGTTTTCTCAGAGAGTTTATATATATATATTTTTCAGTTTACTGGTCATAAACTGAATTTGGCTTACTTAAGAACTATATGACAGTTTTGTTTTTCTCTATATAGTACTACATTGTTTGCGTACGTCACAATATCACGTGATGATGACGGTAACCGATTCAATTTATATGATTTTTGTTAAGAACGTTTGTAAATGAGATAAATATAGGACTACTGAGGGGGAACCCATTCGTAATTACCTTTATTGACCTAGCTAAAGCGTTTGATTTAGTTGACTACGATCCGCTTATTCACGATCTAAAATAATCAACTATTGTAGTTTAAGAATTATTTAAAAAAAAAAGGAGAAGCATAGTAAAAATTGCAGGTAATATAAGTAATGGAAAGGTGAATATCGATATGGAGCAAGTCACTGGCTCCTATTCTATTTCTTATATACACGAACTTATTATACAGGTATATTAAAATTGCAAAGGTTTATGTATTTGCCGATGGCGCCGCATTATTAATTGAACATAAAAATCTAGAGATGGCAGAAAAATTACTGCAGCGGTATGTCGATAATCTCAGTAAATGAGTGCATGACAGGGGGTCATGCATAAATGTAAATAAATCAAAACTACTCCATATTCGAAATATCTCTAAACATAAGAGTCATTACCCGCAAATCAGTATACATAATAATGAATACTTACACGAACGCTACGGAAATAAAATCACTCATCCACGTTCGTGTCCACCTCTAGTGTAACCGATTTTAAATATCTAGGAATATTTATCGATAAATCATTGAACTGGAAAAAGCAGATACAAAACTTGAATTCGTAAATAAGACAGTCAATTCCAGCGTTATAGAAACTGAAGACGGTTATTTCATATGGGACATTACGGATGATATATTTTAATGCATTAATAATGTCTAGAATTTTATATGGGATACAAATATGGGATGAAGCTAAAAAAGCGGAAATCAATAAAATAGGTGAAATTCAGAAAAGGCGTTTGAAACTTACATTACCACATTGGAAGCGGAGTGACTCTACATCAACCTGGTGGAAGAAAAATAATGAAATGTCTTCCAAGGTGCGCTATTATTATTACAGACTACTTGAATTTAAACGCAATAACGCAAAGTTACCTTCCAGATTAAAAACTCGACTAGCAAGGAATCAAAGTAACACCTATTCATCCTAGAGCGGGATAAATCTATGAATCAACAATACAGATGATTCGATTCTAATTAAATTAACGAGTACTATTTCCAGCCACATAATAAACGAAAAAAAAAATTAGTGTACGGAAGAGGGAAGTGCGAAAGTGGTTGAAAGAATGGTGCAAAGATTACGGAATTCTGCTGCGCCCCTTTTTATTCTTTATTGTTGCATTTTTTTTTTTAAGGCTTTTTTAGACTTTTTATTTCCCCGTATCCTTTCCTTTTTCTTTCCTACACGTTAATGTATGCGACGTCCAGTAAGTAAGCGGCCTTTATGTTTGCGTGTGTTATTGTGCTCTTTATATCTATACTTAATTTGACTGATATTTTTTTCTGGTTTAATATGTTCGATTTATGTAGTAAGAATGATTAATTGTAATTTTGTTTACTTAGAATAAACGATAATAAGAGTGTTGGGCACTCACGCAACGGGCATGCTTGCAGAGTGAGACCGGCAACTTATTTATTTAAAAAAAAAAAACCCTGTTCCTGGATGCTACTTTGTTAAATATTTCCAAGTTTACTCTCAAAATCGTCTGAAACAACTCAAAAGCAAAATTTCTATATATATATATATATATATATATCCTTTTAATTTTTTACGAAAAGTTTTTCTTTTTCGCGTAACTTTTATCAAAAAAGAAAAACAACGCTTTCGAAAGGTAAAATTTCCTAACTCAAGCGAATCCAGAAACAACAAAATAAAATAAATAAAATACAGTAATTTTTTTTGCAAAAATCTGAGCGGAACCGAACTGAAAGTGGTGCGCGTCGTATACGAACGATTTTCAGATACCCGTGTGTGCAACCACTACTTACACACCATCATCGCAAGTTACACAAGTTAATAGGAATAATCAAGTCTTTTTAACCGGTATTACCCAAGATCGCACCGTTACACGAATTCAAGTCTTTTTAAGTTGTTAAACTGCCCTTATAATTTCTCTTAACTTTGGCAGTTGCTAAATCATATTTTCCCAATTCAAATATTAGATATATGTACATATATAGTTTTTTTAAATCCACTGATTAATCAACCACAAAGCCATGTGCAGGCTTTATAACGTGATAGGTATAATATATTTGTAGGTTTTTCGTGTCTTTTTTCTTATATCATTTCCAACAGGATTTCCATTTTAAAGTTTTTTTGTTTTTTTTTTACCAAAGAACTTCTCCTTTCCCTAGAATGCTGTGTATTTGTCCGCGAAAAGCACCAAAATCTCTGACAACTTCCATTTAATTGAAAATTATAATTAAACTTTCCGGCTACTTTAACTGGACTATAAACTAATGTAAAATAAATAATATATTTGAATATTATTATCAGACATCTTCCGATGAATCACTTATTAGTGATACAATAATTGAAATATTTAATCCAAAAGTTTATCGAAAATAATCTCATTTGTCGGGATAAAATTAATGTGATTATTTTTAATAAACTTCTGCGTTAAACGTTTTAATTATTGCATTACAAAATGGATCCATAAAGTTACTAGAAAATAATGCAGTGAGACATTATGTACGACGAATCTTCCTATTTCAGTTATAAGTGATCATTTATGATTCACAGTTACAAATCTGCAGATGAATTCTGAATCGACATTTTTACTTTTTATTAACACCACACAGTTATCAAGTGAAGAATCTGAACTATTATATAATTGTAACAGGAGCTCTGTTTTTCCGAAAAAACATCAATATCATCAGGGAATCGCGTTAATGCTTGGACGAAAAACATTGTTTTGTTGTTTTTTTTTACCGGAAAAAGAAAAAAACAGATTTTTACGTTGATGAAATTATTTTTTGTTTCCCTTAGATGTCATTATTGGTTTGCTTCTACCCGCATGAGAGTGCCCTTCAGATCATCATCTTTTCCGTTCCTGATCATTATAATTTTATTTAAATTTTCCGGAACTTATCGACGATATTAATAGTACATTTCACTCGATAGTTGTTGAAGGTGGGATATATTTTTTTGAAATTAAAAACGATAAAAAATCATTTCAAATCCGCTATGACTCAGTGTAGATCTCATTTAATAAGCACGGAGAAGGCTAAAAACGATTTCACCGAAGAAAGACAGAAGCAACTGAAATGAGTATCGTAAATGCGTTAACTATTATTCACCGTCCTTTTTCGTCATTATTCGATATATTTATTTTTTAATTTTTAAACTATTATATCCGCGGTATTTAACGTAATTTTTAACTCGCGTTGTTTGGAATGTCACATAATTTTTCGCGTCCTGATGCCAATAGGTCAACGACCTTGGCTCGTTTCAATCTAGTATCGGAAAAAACTTATTTTTCCGATATCTCGTTTTAAATAGATATCTTCTCCTTTTTTCACAATAATCTTCGTTCACTTTTGTTATGCCATAGAGATTCTAAATAGTATTATTAATTGCACTCAACTCTGTGGTTAAAAATCTTGCATGACGCAGCGTGTTATTTAATTGAAAACCTTTATTTCTTTACATCTATCATAGCTTTTTCTTACTGTATTACTCCAGCGACTTCTTCCACTGACAATACTACATCACTCCGACCTTTTGTTTCACTTAGTTTTTTATATTTCACAATTTTTCTCTGTGTAATGAGTTCTGTTATTTTTTAAATTAAATAAACGCGGAAAACAATCGCGATATATTATAATTAAAGTCAAGAAACTGTATAATCGTTTGTTTTGAAAATTGAATTTTAATTATTCTGTTTCGTAAAATGCTTTAGTCTTCGTGTATGCTTTCGGTTTGTTGAATAACTTGCAAGGTTTCTCTACGTTCTCTATAAACGAGGAACACCATTTTCCTTTAAAGAAATCATCGATTATTTTTTTTTTTTATATTGACCGGTCAGCTGATTATTGTCGACTACGTTTTTGCTGAAATATTATTAATAATTATGAAATTTTTACCAACTTCGCCGATTTAATGTGGTTGCTGTTCAAAATGTAGCAATGCCATCTTCGAGAGCAACCGTAACGTCATGAACTGCATTAACTCAGCAGCCTATATCGATTGCAGAGCCTTAACCGTGAAAATAAAAGCATTATTAATATATAATCTATTAAACATTGGACACTTATAAAAATCGAATATTTTATCATCGAAATCCCCGCAATCGTTTTTTCCCCCATTTAATTCTAATTTGCTTACGGAAAACCGTTAATGGCGGTTCTCTTAATACTTTAATGCACAATTATATAATGTTAAATATTTATTTTTTCAGCGAATTATACCACTATACTTTACGTAATTTGAATAAAAATTTTGCAATAATTTTTTTTTAAATTTACATTTGTTATATAGGATAACGAAGCACCCGGAATATCCGTTTTCGTATTAAATCACGAAATTCTGATCCAGTTTTATTATTTAAATAACTTTTTTTCTTCTTTTTTTGTTAATTTCCGCTACATTTTGTAATGATATTTTTAAAATTTAATCGGTTTGGTTGTAAAAGGAATTTATTCTAATATACCAGCATTATAATAAAACTTGAATATTTTGTAATACGTATTTCAGTGTGAACATTAAGCTATTGGCTATCGCGCAATTTTGATCACCTTATGTTTACTGATTAATAAGCACTTCGTAGAAGGTTATGATGTACATAAAAATTATTAAGCAGACAGAAATAGCAAACATTTATTTTTAAAATCTGAAATGTAGACAGTAAGTAGTATCGAAATACTTATATAGTAAAGCTAATTTTTCTATCCTCTCTATACAGATAAATGAAAGCGACTGTTATAAATTTTATTTAAAAACTGTTGTTCTAAACAATGTAAATTATAATTTTCAGACAAGTTTTATATAAAATTAAACAATTAAAAATAATCAATTTTTTCACCAACCCAATAAATGTTGGTTTTCCGTGAAGAATTTGTTTTTAAAAACAAATAAATTCAGTACGTAAATAACAAGTTTCGAATGTTTCTGCAAAGGAAACATGTTTTAATTTACAACGATTTCTTTTTTTTTTTTACTATAAAACGTAATTCTTTAAAAATGTTTACAGTTATATAAATATATTCCCATACGTATATAACATTCTCAGTTTCGGCGGCAGCTTAAACTAAATTGCACTTGATTGTATTTTAGACCCGTGAAATCATATCTGACAATCGAAATTATTCGTTTCTGGTCTTAAATATTTTTAATTTAATCATCAATGGCGTCATTTAGACAGAGCAGAATGAAGAGAGACCCTACGGGTCTAATTTTGTTAAAAATTATTAAACGAGTACAAATTAAAGGAAATTTGTTGTTTGGCTTTCTTTTTTTTTTTTTTCGTTTTTAATGGATTTATTTGCGAGGAATGAAAACTGCAGAAAGAAGAATAATGCAAAAAGTTTTACATGTAATTATAAACGTAATTAATCTTTAGGTTTACTCATTATTTTCAATTACAAAGATCTTGAACAAGATCAGTACGCAAGTTGTCGACCACGATTATTTTCACTGATTTAAAATTAACAGTATCCGGACCACCTAATTTACTACACTGATGGAGCTAAAGCAGTCGGCGGGGCAGGTCCACTGCCCACAGCCTGCACATTCGAGGGTCATAGCATCTCATACGAAGCCTGACACAATGATGCCTGTTCCGCATTGGATGCAAAACTATATGTAATTTCACACTGCTTCCACCACATCGTTATGACTCACACCAGAGTCAGTGTTTTCCTCCTGGTTACTGATTACCTATAGTCTCTAAACATGATTAAGGGCCAAAAATACAACAACTCGTTAGTACTAAAAATATACCATCTCCTGTACCAATTGTATCTAATGGACAGTCACGTATCGCTGCTGTGGGTTCCTGGGCACATTGGAGTGCCTGATAATGAGAGGGTCGACGGAGCAGCACGTTCTGCCCTACTCTTGCCAATGTCAGAGGACGCGGAGCTACCGTTATCAATTGCCTATACATTCTTAAAAGCGTGCGAAAACCAGTGGAGAATTGAATGGGCAGCTGCTACAACAGTCTTACGAATTATTAAGCCCACAGTTGAATCATGATGGCCACCGGAAGGAACATCCCGATATGACTTCAAGATGCTCAGCAGGCTGCGAATTGGCTCCATCGCTATTTCCCACAAACACATAATCAATAAAACGCCGCCTCCCGTTATCTGCCCCTTGTGCGGTCAAACAAGTGTACCGACAGTTTTTCACATACTGCTTACTTACCAAAAGTTTACTCGGGTTAGTTACAGCATTTATAAGAACAGTAGGACCGATTTTTATGATCTTTGATTTGTTGGTTTTGCTTCCACCCTGAATAGCAGAATACGCAGTGTAAAACAAAATTTATGAAGAAAATTCATTTTTTTTTGCTGTTTTTGGCCCTAAAGGGGGGGTTAAATAATTTTGTAACCGTAATTTTGAATTTTATGAAAAAACTGTAATGTTTTGTTTCATATTTTGAATTTCGCTTTTAAAGGGTTATCTGGTGATGAGTTATGAATTTTTTAAAGGTGATTTTTGAAGTTATTCCAAATTCGATGTTATATATTCTAGGCGGGTTTCTTACCGCCCAGGGTAATCACTCAGCTTAAAGTTGTAAATCGTCATAGAAGTTTAATTGTAATTTATGGTCCAATTCTGATAAGTTGAACCGTTTGCGAGCTATTTTATAATTGAATATTTTCGTCGTTTCTGAACCATCTTATTCGGATTATTCCGTACATTATATGTATACGAAATCCTAAAAATCAGTATAAATTTACTTTAAAAAATTTAATTACTTTAAAAACACGTTGTTTTTTTGTGTATAGCCCATTATCAGCTAACAATACAGAGTACACACTTTATTAAGAAGTATATAAATTGAGTGTGTACTCTGTGTTGTTAGCTGATGATATAGCCCGAACAACAAACATGGGGTTCCAAAGTGTAATTTACTTTAAATGTTTAATATAAATTTATACCGATTTTTGTTATTAAGGGAAATAATGCTTTACTGTCACGCGTAATTAAAATACTTTTCAATATAATTAAAATACTCTTTTCATTTTGATTTTTGCACATTTATTAAACTTAATTCATTTTGTGTATTCATTTTATCTCAATAAAAAATTGAATTTAACTCAGCTAATAAGTTAACACAACATTAATTGATTCTAAGGCGGTACGAAGTTCGCCGGGTCATCTAGTTTTATTATAAAAACCCACACAAAGCCTTAAAGTGCGCTAGCTGTTAATAAATATCGATTGCTTGGAAAATATTTCAGAGCGGCACCTTGGGCAAGACCTTTATAAGTTGTGCGAACTTCAACCTGTTTGGATACGGGGTTAAGAATATGGAAGGATCTACATAAAAATAAACTACACAAAAGTTTAGCCATGGGAAAAGGAATATTAACTGCTATTAATTGATTGAAAAGAACGGGGATGGAAACATTATCGAATGCCCCCTGAATATCAAGCAATATTGCCACCAAGTAGCCTTTGTCTTGGAAAGTAGAATAAACATCCCCCAAGAATGATGTTACGCAATCTTGAGTACCCAAATGTGGGCGGAATCCAAAAAATTCCCTCCGGAAGTATCTTCTGTCTCTCAATCCACCACATCAGTCTGTTCTTAATTACAACCTCGAAAACTTTCCTAAAGCAGGAGGCCAAGGAAATCGGTCGAAATGATGACGCCTGGTTGAGAGATTTACCAGGTTAGGGAATCGGAATGACTAGAAAACGCGATCAGTCAAAAGGTATTAAACCGGACACCAATAAATTGTTATATATTTCTAATAGTATATTTTTGGCGTAATTACTTAAATTCTGTATAACTGAGTAAGTAATACCATCCAAACCCGGGGAAGAATCTCGTTTCTTGCGTAAAGGAATAAAAACCTCTTCATACGTAATTGGACGGAGCAGAATATGAGATATCATAGGTGCAGTATTTCCTTCCCGGGCCAGCTCCTCCCTCATTGGAACATAAGGCGGAGAAACTGCGTTTGAAAAGTCAGTAAACCAACTGTCATTTTGAATCACTCGACCGTGAGAATATGAATTTTTAAAACGCTTAGTTAGATTCCAAACTTCTTTTAAAGGATTGTTTCTGTTAAACTTCCTAGAAAAATCCCTCCAAGAGTTCCTTTTGGTTTTTTTGAGGAGTTTTCGCGTCTCCCCTGCAATTTTCCTATATGTAAGAAGCTCCCATTGAGCCAACTGCCCTAAAAGTGGGCAAAGCATCGTTTCGTTCTTTAACTTTAGTCTCGCATTTTCCATTCCACCAAGGAACAGCAGGTTTATTCCCTTTATACAAGGATGCCTTAGGCATGGAGCACTGTAGCGCTGAAAGAACAGCATCGTAAAATGTATAGTATTTGTCTAAGGAGTTACTCACACAATTAATTATTACCAGATTTTAATCAACTAACTTGCGAAATTTATTCCGGTTCTCTTCCATAAATTTCCAACGCAGTATATTATTTTCAGATTGATATGGCTGCCGATAGGATGAAATTGAGTTGTTCGTATTTATAGTCATCATAATGGGGAAGTGATCACTACCTAAAGACGTTAGTAGAACTTCCCATGTACAATCGAGCGCCATTGAGCATGATGCTAGGGTTAAGTCAACAGGGTTATTCACATGAAGGGGATTTCCAAGTTTGGTTTTGGAACCATCATTCAATAAGCACAGATCTGAATTAATGATGAGGTCAAGTACAGCTGCCCCTTTCGCATTATTACGGTCACAACCCCAGCACACACTCAGAGCGTTGAAATCTCCACCTACCAAAATGGGAATATTATTATAACCCTCCAACACATCCAAGAATGTTGAGGAGTCTATAGAATGATTTGGGGGAGAGTAGTACGAAATAAATATTCCGGAAAATTGACCAATAGTAACAAGAACGCTGACTGCATTTGATTTGGTACTATTGTTACTAGTTGATAAATCGAGATTAATCACCTGGTACTTGATTCCGAACTTAATTAAAATGGCCGTACCCCCGTAGCCGTCCTCTCTGTCGTCTTGAAAACAGTGATAATTTGGAATGTTAAAAGATCTGTTCTTGGATAGCCAAGTTTCTGATAGTAGAACAATATCAATATCCTCCTGAGACAGAAAGATTTCTAGGTCACCTTTATTAGAAAAAATGCTGCGTGCATTCCACTGCAACACCCGGATCATGTCGAAAAGAGTGAGTTTAAAATGATCGCGAATTACCCTGTTTATATATCTATATTGCTACATATACATAAATATATAACCGCTGAATGTATACAATAAGTTAGTATATACTAAAAGAAATATATGTATAATTAAATATAATATAAAAGCGGAAAATTAATTGTTGGCTGAAATAGCCTTACCAATTTTTTTGTTATTGGGAAGAGACTTTAACCCTTTAGAATTCACCACATTGGAGATTTTTGGATCCAAACCCTTTTTGCTTATGTTATTTGTATTACTTCTCAATATTGGTTGAATTGGTTTCGGATCGTTGTTAGTTAAAGTTGTGCTGTTGGTTAGTTTGGACGAACTAGGTTGTCTATCTAACTTTTTTGGACTGGAATAATTTGTTTTTTTCCCTTCGTCAGAAGCCGCAAACGATACGGTACGTTTGAGACGGAAATCTGAGATAGGAATTAATTGCTTTGAATCAATGTATCCAGTCTTTCTTATCGGTTTGGGTTTAAATGAAGCGATAATATGAGATTCATTTTCATGATTACTCTGCGAAATAGGCGGAAAATTATTTTCTTCAGATAAGAGAGAAAAACGGTTTCTTCTGACAGTATTGGAATAGAGATTTTCTTGTCGATATGGAGGAGGTATTTCTAATGAGGCCTCTTGAAAGCTGAGGTTATGTGACGCCATAAGTTCATTTATTTGAGTTTGCCTTCTTCTTTCTAGACACGAAGTATCGGTGGTTCTATGCTGATTTTTGCAAAACACACAAATTGGAGATGCACTAGTACAAGCTTCTTCCGAATGTTCTTTTCCTCCGCAGCGCAGACACCTGGAATTGCCCTTGCACTGTCTGGCTAGGTGACCATATCGGAGACATCGGTAACACTGACGCGTACGTCGAACAAATGGTTCACAAGGGAACCTGACGTTCCATAAAAAAACATGCGATGGTAAGGACTGTCCTTCAAACGAAATCAGTACAGAAGAACTTGGAAAATATTTAATTTCGCCCTCGACATTAGCTCGTCTATTTAATCGCTTAATGTTATTAACTACAAACGGGTAGTAGTCAATCATTTCCATGATTTGATCAACGGAATACTCGATATCCACTCCCTTAAGAACACCAAATCGTGAGACCAGATGTGCCGGAATAAAAACTCTATACCCGCTCGTAAGAAAGCAAGAACAAGAAACTAAATTATTGGTGGAATGAGGTGACGACAATTGAATAATAACTCTATTCCGGCCTACCTTCCTTATTTCAATAATATCTTTCCATAAATTATTTATTTTTAGTATTTCGGCGATTTTTAACGCACTAATGGCTAGTCTGATTGAGTCGGGTTGATAGGCTTTTTCAATAAAAACTTTAAAACCTTTATCACTAAGAGTGGAATTTGTATCATTGGGATAAAAGTTAGAAATGTAATTACCAGGTTCTGAAAGTGCCGAGTTGTTCGTGCTATTGTTATGACCGGCTTCATTATTTGTCTTATCAAGATTGCTGTTGCTATCATTATTGTTATCACTAGTTACGGATTCTTTAGACTTACTTAACTGAGCCGTCTGCGAGATGTTGCTTTCGCCGTCTCCATCGTTAATAATAGTTGTAAAATTACTTACCTCGGTGCACAGCGTACTGTTACCTGTTTCCCTTAACTTGATGGGGGGATCTTTCCCCCCATCCTCGTCCACGTCCATGTGCGGTGTTTTTTTTTTTTGGGCTTGTCAACCAGGGACCTTTACCCAGAAACAATTAGAATAGGAAGGAATCACTTATATCCTGATACGAATAGATATTGTTAGGAGAAAGGAACAAATAATAGGAACAATTTGTGGAGAGGGAAGAGATAGAACATAAGAGGCGCAGTACGGAGTAGGAAGACCAAGTCCCAGCAAACTAAAGTAGAAAGCCGAGCACTCAGCAGAAAGAGATGAACACTCAAAGAACACATGGTCCGCATCGCAAACATGCTCTTCGTTCGAGTGGAGAGGACAATATGGAGAGGAAACCAAGGAAAAATGAAAACGGGAGGAAGGCAACAGAGAATGGTTAAAGCGCAAGCGAATAACGGAGACAACAACAGAACGACGAAGTGAAGGAAACAAAGAGAACCACGGATTGGCAGGAAGACTATGTTGGACAGACAGATAGAAAGAACGATTGTTAGAGAAAGAGGAAACGTACATATCCGACCAAAACCTAAGATGAAAATCTTTGCACAGAGGAAGGATATTGCACGAAGGGACTTTTTAAAAAAAGAAGTGAGAATAGGCAGCAGCCCGAGCCAATGAGTCCGCCGCTTCATTACCGCAGATGCCCGAATGGCTAGGAACCCACAGCAAATCAATTTGAATAGAATGAAGGGAAGAAAGAGCGTGGATAAGTGAGCGAATGCGGAGTATAATGAAATCACAGGAATAATCAGGAAGGGGAGAGCAAATGGCCTGAAGGGCGGTTATGGATTCCGATATAATCAAGAATTTGGAGGAAATGTGATTAGAGGAAATGAAAATAATGGAACGTAGGATAGCCATCAATTCGGCTGTGAATATGGAGCAGAAAGAAGGTAAGCAGAAAGATTCTGAAAAGCCAAAATCTGGGAGGATAAACGAAGCACCGACACCATCCGGTTTTTTCGAGCCATCTGTAAACACGGTTGCATGCGAGGAAAAATCACAATTAATAAAACTGTGGAATTCCTGTCTGATTAGGGCCTGCGGAAGAAACTTAGAGAGCGTAAGAACAGTAAATATATTTGGAGGATGGCAGAGATCGGCGAAATTAAAAGTGAAATAAGGGAGATTGACAAAGGACATTATGTAAGAACAAAACGAACTGAGCTGTAGAGAAATGAGAGAAAAAATTGGAATTTTTCTAGGTACGAAACGCCAGTTCCTAGAAATGGAAAGATAGGAATGGATAAGATAAGAGGACGTGAGTGGGAGACGCTTAGTAAGAAAACGATAGCCTAAATAAGATCTTCGGATAAAAAGGGGTGGTGTGTTAGATTCGGCAAGGACTGCTGGAACTGGAGAGGATTTAAGAGCACCAAGACAGAGACGAAGGCAAGAGTTTTGGATTACATAAAATTTAGTGAGTCGGGACTTAGAGGCACAACCATAGAGAAATGAACAGTAATCAAATTTTGAGCGGATGATAGATTTATATAGAGAAATAAGGACATAAGGATCACCACCCCATTTGGTTGGAGATAAAGCTTTCAGCAGGTTTAGTCTTTTGATTGCTGAAGAGGAAAGATACTTGATGTGTTCGGAGAAGGATAACCGACTGTCAAGGAAAATACCAAGATAACAGAAACAATTAACACGAGAAAGGAGTGTATTTTCTAGGGATAGTTAGACAGAAGCAGGATTATAAGGTCGCAGAGTAAATACGGCATAACAAGATTTAGTAGGAGAAATAGAAAGGTTAATTGAGGAAAGGGAGTGATCCAACACGGAGAGAGACGAATTAAGTGCCTCACTGGCTGATATAATATCGTGAGATGAGGCATAAAGTAGGATGTCATCAACAAAGAATAAAGACGACGAATTTAGAGGAAGAGAAGCCACACTGATAGTGTATATGTTGAAAAGAGTAGGACTGAGGGAGGGATCTTGAGGGAGACCTCGAAAAACCATTCTTGAAGATTCAAAAGAAGGAGCAGAGAGGTGGATAGAACGATTCTGCATGAGATTGATAATAAGAGAAGTAAAGTGCAATGGAACGTTAATTGCTATCATCTTATCTTTTAGAGTTGCAAAATGGACATTATCAAAAGCACAGGATATATCGATGAAGGAAGCCAGAGTATAGTTTTTTAGGATAAAGGATTGGTAGATATGGGAGACAAAAAGACTAATGCAGTCGGAAAGACCAATACCAGGCCGAAAGCCGAACATATTACTAGGAAATACATTATTATGCTCTAGCCACCAAACAAGGCGCTTGTTTAACATACCTTCAAACAATTTTCTGATACAGGAGGCTAAAGAAATAGGGCGTAACGAAGAACTTTTTTTAGGAATAGGAATGATGATAAAAGAATTCCAAGAGGGGGGAGTTATACCTCTGGAGAGGAAACAATTAAAAAAATGTAGGAGAAACGCAAGAGACAGTTCAGACAGGTTTTTAAGGACCAAAAAAGGTATACCGTCAAGACCTGGAGTGGGGCTAGAAGATTTGGAAAGGACAGATTTTAATTCATAAATATTGAAGACAGATTGGGTGTCATCACAGATATCCACCCATCGTTCACAGAAAACGACATCCTGGAGGGCATTTGGTCCTCTATTCCCATCGTTTCTATCCGCCGAATTCATCGTACTTCCGAGGAAAAGAAAATTCCGACAAGGTCTGTTGAATTGAAGTTTCGCAACACAGTTCTTCCGGAATTCGTCTCTATTTTCCAACTGAGATTTCTTGTCTCCCCTAGCATCCGTCAACCTACTCAGTGTTCGAACTGTTTCCTATTTGGACACATCGCCAAACACTGTTGTAGCACCTCCCCTATCTGCCCCCACTGTGCCTCTCGACACCTTATTACAGACTGCAGCAATCTGCAAGAACCGCCACTTTGTCGCAACTGCAAAGGCCCCCATTGTTCTAACGATCGTTCTTGCCCAGAATGGGGAAGACAAAAAGACATTAAGAGGCTAATGGCCTTTGAAAATATTTCTTTTCAAGAGGCTGCCTCTTTAAATAAGAATCGCTTTGTATCACAAGCATTCACCTACGCGGATCGAGCCGCGGTGTCCCCTTTGTCGCACAGAGCTCCTTCAAAAGGGCCTACCTCCTCCCCATCTCGAATCTATTCTCCTTCTAGCCCTAAATCTCCCACTTTCCACAAACCTCGTAATCCTAAATCTTCATACGTTCCTTCTCCTCAATTTCCTCCGCTTCCTTCTAACTCTATCCCTCACCCCTCTAATGGATGGGCTCTTAGGAGACCTACTCATTCAAATATCCCGGCTACAAATGATACCTATGCCCCAACTACTTTTCAAACCAATCCTACTTCCCTGACTAACATCTCTGTTCCTTCCTTGGTTTCACCGCCCGTAATTCAAACTATCTCGGCGGCCATCATGGAGCTTCTTAACTCCAACAACATTGTTTCTTCTTCCTCCTTTGTTGACTCATTATCATCGTTTCTCTCCAATAATCTTTGCTCTCAATAGTTACAGAAGCATAAAAGTTAAAAGCTTGGAGCCAAGCATTGCTTCTTATTTTCGATGTTGCTTCTTTTCGTCACTTTCTCATTCTATACTCTTTCGTATTCACCTCTTTTTCTTTTCCCGCAAATATATCCAGGCATTGAAGACAGCTGCCCGAATCTGATGAATTATGCACTTTTTATGTGCTTGTTGGTTTTTTCTTCATTTTGTGAATATGCCGTTGTTGAGGTTATCAAAAATACCTTCGGGCACGGTTTTTTTCACTTTACTCCTCTTGCTACCCTATGTACTCATGTCAAGTTGCTACAAAACATCTTTGGACTGAGATACATAGGAACTACTCTCTGCTGCACAGTCTCTTGTGCTTATGGAACATTTATTAGGATTGCTGACATGCACCTAATTCAACTCATAATTTGTAGACTTGATCTACATTCTGCGTTCGTAATGGCCATTAGGCTGTCTACTTCGTTGCCTTTTGTTTTCAGCACCAATGACTCCTTTTATGCTAGCGGCATATGTGTCAATGGGAGGACAATTCGTACTTTGCTCTCTGCATGCCTCCCTTTCCTAAAATTTAGCTCAGTTTATCTTTCCCCTTGCTCCACTTTATGTTTTATCTGGCTGGCTCCGTTTTGCTTTCTTTTCCATTCTATTTCCGTTGTCCTACCTCTCCCTTTTCTTCTACCTCCAAGCTCTTCTTATGTGCTGTTATCCTTGCATCTTGTAATGGCCTCCTACATCTGTCGAGGCTTCTCTCACTTTCTCCCTCCTGTCCCTGTCCCCACTTTCCTTTGTCCCAACCCTTCCAAGGCTTAAACATGGTGACCGCCTTGAATATATTACAATGGAACTGTCGTAGCCTTAGAGCTAATAAACATTCATTAGAGGGTCTGTCGGATCTCCATGAAATCAGTGTCGCTCTTATCTCTGAAACGTGGCTCCGTGCTGGAATGAATCTCCAATTTAGAGGTTTCACTCTGGTCAGGAATGATCGTAAGGATGGTTACGGTGGAGCCGCTATCCTCATAAGAAATAATATTCCCTTTCTTTCTCATAATGTTCCTTATAACTTCTCCTCTAACAACAATCAGCCAAATATTGTACATATTTCTATTCCTACTAACCCTGGCCGCTCCTTAAATTTTATTTCCGTCTATGTTCCTCCTGATTATGATCTTCGTCACTTTCCCCTCTCTCAGTTTTTCAATTCTTTTCCTCATCCCTTTATCATTGGTGGCGACTGGAACGCTCGCTCCCCCTCTTGGGGTTGCTCATCCTATAACTCTAATGGTACTGTCCTTGAAAATTCTATTCTTTCCGATAACTTAGTTCTCCTTAACGATTCCTCGCCTACATATATTAGGAGTCCGTCCATCTTCAGTTCCCTTGACCTAACTTTTTCCTCTCCCGGAGGACTCTTGCGGGTACCTTTGGTAGTGATCATGTTCCCATTCTGATAACTCCTCTCAATTTTCCTTCTCCTGCTCCATTTAGGCCCCTTCATTCTCCCAAATGGAATCTTTCCAAAACGGACTGGGCTCTATTTCGTTCTATTATGGATCATTTGCTTCCTAATTTGTGTCCTTCCTCTGATCCCATATCATCCTATAATTTTTTTCTTCATTCCACTACATCTGCTCTTTCTTTATCTTCTCCATCTCGCCCCCCGATGCGCTCCAAGCGAGGTACGTCGGCATCTTCACTCTGGTGGAATGACGAGTGCGAAGCAGCTTTTAGGCTCAGTCGAGCTACTTTTAGAAACTTTCGCTCCAGTCCTACTACCGAGAATTTTCTTGCTCACAAGCGAGCTAATGCCAGAGCTAGGTACATGCTGAAAGCCTTAAAGAGGTTCTCCTGGCAGAACTTCTGTTCTTCCTTCTCCAGAACTACCCCACTTTCTCATATTTGGAAAATGGCTAAGGCGTTCAAATCCCCGTCTTCAGAACACCCGTCTAACCTTAATCTCACTCGTGATAGCCTATTATCTTTTGTCGACTCCACTGCTCCCGCGTACGTTCCTAACTTTAAGGAACTTTACTCCTTTCCTTCCGTACAGAGCTCTTCCCCGCACCCTTTAACATCTGCATTCAATATCAATGAACTAAAGTCTGTTCTCTTAAACTCTACCAGTCCTACACCGGGTATAGATGGTATTCCATATATAGTCCTTAAAAATCTGTCTGAGCTGTCACTTGCGTTTCTCCTTGAACTCTTCAATTCCTTTTTATCCAGAGGCATCACTCCGTCTTCCTGGAACTCCTTTATCGTTATTCCCATCCCGAAAAAAAATGCTTCCTTACGTCCTATCTCTTTGGCATCATGTTTCAGGAAACTCTTTGAAGGCATGCTGAATAAACGTCTTGTTTGGTGGCTGGAACATAACAACTTACTTCCTTCCAACATGTTTGGCTTTCGACCAGGCATTGGTCCTGCCGATTGTATTAGCTCCTTTGTTTCCCACGTTTATAAATCCTTCATACATAAGCATTTCACGCTGGCTTCTTTTATCGACTTATCCTCAGCCTTTGATAACGTTCATCTACCTAGTCTAAAAGACGCAATGGCCGCAATTAATCTCCCAGTCAAACTCATTTCGCTGATTATTAATCTTATGATAAATCGCATTATCCACATTTCCTCTCCGTGGCTTCGAGCTACAAGAAGTGTTTTCCGTGGTCTTCCGCAAGGTTCCTCTCTCAGCCCCACCCTCTTCAATATAAATACCATTGCTGTAGCATCTCTTCCTTTAAACTCCCTCTCTTTATTCTTTGCGGATGATATTCTTCTTTTTTCCTCTTCCTATGACTTGGTAATCGCCAACGAAACTCTTAATTCGTCTTTGTTTGCACTTGAACAGTCCCTATCTTCTATTCACCTTTCTGTTTCTCCTTCTAAATCCTCTTCTATGGTTTTTACTCTCCGCCCCTACAACTCCACATTAGTCAACCTATCCCTGAATCAAGTTTCTCTTCCCCGTGTTATTTGCTGCTGCTATCTCGGTATTTACCTTAATAGTCGTCTGACCTTCTCTGAGCATATTGACCACCTTTCTTGTTCTGCCGTTAAAAGACTGAACTTGCTAAAATCCTTGTCTCCAACCAAATGGGGAGGTGATCCTCATCTGTTCATTTCCCTGTATACATCCATTATTCGCTCCAAGTTTGATTACTGCTCTTTTATCTATGGTTGTGCCTCCAGATCCCTTCTTTCCAAATTAGATATAATACAAAACTCCTGTCTCCGTCTTTGCCTCGGTGCTCTCAAATCCTCTCCCATTTCAGCAATGCTCGCGGAATCTAGAATACCTCCCCTCTCAGTTCGAAGGTCTTATTTGGGCTATCGATTCCTTTCCAAACGTTTACCTTTCACTTCGTCTCAACTTATTCCTTCCTACATTTACATTGCCAAGAACTGGCGTTTTGTTTCTAATAAAATCCCTATCTTAGCCCCTATTTCTCAACGTCTTAGCCATTTTTTCTCCCATATTATATCCAGCAATAATCTTCCGTACTTCTCACTCAATTATTTCGACCTCTTACACCCTCCCAAAGTACATTTTCTTCCTAAATTTTCTAAGTTTATGCCTCAGACCGTCATTAAACAGGAATTTCGCAGTACGGTCAGTTGTCTTTTTCCTTCTCATGCACTTGTTTTTACTAATGGCTCTAGAGGACCCGGTGGGGTCGGATCGTCTTTTATTCTTCCCGACTCTAATTTCTCCGAATCCTTTCGCCTCCCATCTTTCTGTTCTATTTTTACGGCCGAATTGATGGCTATCCTTCGTGCGATCATACATATCTCGTGCAATCGTACGTCCTCCGACTATCTAATCATTTCTGACTCCATGGATGCTCTCCAGGCTATCAGTTCACCGCTTCCTCCTCCCTCTTCTGACTTCTTCATTCTTCGTATACGATCTCTTATTTATAATCTTTCTTTCCATCACTCTGTACACATTGACTTACTGTGGGTTCCTGGTCACAGAGGCATCGAGGGTAATGAAATGGCGGATGCTTTGGCTCAGGTTGCTGTCCGTTCTCGCCTCTATTTTAAAAAAATCCCGGCTGTTAATCTATTACCCCTAATTAAGAAGCTTCACTTCAGACTTTGGTCGGATGTGTACCCTTCTTCTTTTTCCAACAATCGTTCCTTCTACCTTTCAATCCAACCTACACTTCCTTCTCATCCATGGTTCTCGGAGTTTCCCTCTCTTCCACGATTTATAATTTCCTCTATTGTCCGCCTGCGCTTTAATCATACACTGTTGCCCTCTTCACGCTATCGTTTCTCTTTGCTTCCCTCTCCTCATTGTCCGTTGCATCCAGATGAAGCAGTTGTCTGTGATGCTGATCACATTTTCTTCGAGTGCTCTGCTCTTTCTGCGGAGCGCTCTCTTTTCTATCTTCACCTTATAAAGCTGGGGCTTCCCACTCCTTACTGTGCGTCTTACATCTTGTCCCTTCCTTCCCAGTCTGTTGTTCTTGTCCTTGGTTCCTTTATTTCAGCTGTCTCCAACCGAATTAGGTTCTAGTTAGTTGTCTCTTCTTCCCATTGTGTCTGGGCAATGGTCCATAGTTGATGCGCCCAAAAAAAAAAAAAAAAAAAAAATATTGAAGGCAGAAGTTAGGAAATGCGTCTGGAAATTATGCGGAGGTGAAGTTGGATACAGTTCATCAACGTTAGGAACATAGGCAGGGAAAACTTGACGACCGAGCAGAAAGAAGAAAAAGAAAGGAAAGAGAAAAAAAAAAAAAAAAAAGTACTACGAATTCGTTGAAATAAGTAAACGGTTTTATCAACACGAACGCGATAAAACACACTTTCGTCAACAGTTGATAAACTATACTGCTTTTTCACGTTATTTAACGAAAAATTTATAATCAAAAATTGAATGTAACTTTAATGCTCTTTGTCTCTACCGGTCATTTTTTACTATTTGTACATATATATTTTTTTTTTATTTTACCCGAGTGTAAGGATCCAAAAATTTAATCGGAGAATATTTTTTATTCTTTTCAATGTTCTAAAATTTCTCTCTATCCTTACAGTCCAAATTTCAAGTCTTTTTGTAATATTTTTTATTTCCGAGTACACACACATGTAACTGTCGCAAAAGCATACTATTTGTTTCCATGCACATTTATTAACGCATACACTATACATATAACATATCCTATTAGGGAGTTTTCAAAATAAATCTGAATATATTTTTTTATTTTCCATAGTTCTAAAGTTTTCCGTTTCCCCTTCCAACCCAAAATTCAAATCCTTCGTAGTATTTTTTTATTTATTTTTTACTGAGTACACCATATACCCACTGCGAAAGCATATCAGCCGTTTCCATACACACACACACACATCCGTTACAGTACATGCTATACACATGCAAATCTTATTATGATCTTTAAAAATTAATAATCGTATATTTTATTTTTCGATCTCCAAAATTTTTTAAAATCTTTCATAATCACATTTTTATAAAAATACATGTTCAGTTCACATGTTATTTAATATTTTTTTATTTCATAAGCATTTTTCGTGGCATATATATACGAGATCGTCCATGAGGTGTTGGTCAATTGTATAGAGAGACAGGTAGAAAAAAAACTGTTAGTTTTACAAGTCACATTAGGTTTTGATGAAAACGTGGTAACAGGAGCAGATCAGAGGTGCAACGTGTGAGTGAGAGAGTGTATGCATGTAAGTTAGAAGGATATATTCTCGAGAACAACAGCACGTCGAAGATACCTGCAACTATTCCCGAACAATTAACTTATCGAACACAAAAAAGGTCGTTTAAAAGAATATTACTTTCTTTTTTCCTTCATAGTGTTTATTGATACAATACTCATGGTCGTCACCGTTCTCGATTGCGCGCTACTGTCAAGACCTCTGAACCCACACACACACACACACATACAATACTAACGTCGCCGACACTATGTTCCATTTCGTTCGTAATATTTTTTTTCTGCGTTATAAAATTAGCCCAAGTACATTTTTATTCTTTCGCTACACAAAAATGTTTTCAAATCTTTCATAATATGCCACGCATGCAAATGTAGGCCGCAGACACTTGTCGCTTCATTACCACGAATATATCTATACATTCATTGCTATTATTTTTATCATAACATAGTTTTTTCGAAAATCGTAGAGAATTTCTCTTTGCTCCGTTCTTACCATGTGATCTATTATCAAAATTCAAATCATGCGTAATTACTTTAGAATCAACTTAAGTATATTTTATCATTTCCAAAATTAACCATTTTCTTATAGATTATTAACACATTTTCCGATCATGGATAATATTTTTTTTTATTATTATTTTATTACGTTTCTGTAAGAATTCTGGATATAAGCGTATGAATCATTGACCTTCACATTGTACCTATCTGCTCATATGTTTCAAAATTTTCGAAATAAGTGTTATAAATAAATCCAAGTATATTCTCTCAATATCAAGAACTTACCTTATATCTCCCATCAAACATTTTATTTTTTAGTCTATCCTACATATTATTTTTTATCGCTTAAATTTTTCTTCAATTTGAAAGTCACCTAACCTATAGAAAACGTATTGTTGTCTACATGCGTGACAAATCCACTCCATATAATTACATCATAAAATTTTTTTTCTTTATTTTTTAGCATCATGAAATTATAGTAGTATTTTTAATTTATTTTTTATTTTCCATACATGAAAAAGGCAACGGAATCAATACATCTATGAATGCATACACCGTGCGTCTCCAATAACCTATCATGCATTTTTAAATTAGTCCAAGCATACTATTTTTCAGTATCAAATCCAATCACACATAATTTTTTTCTATATAATCATTAACCTATGAAAACACAACGTTCGTTTTACACATACCCAAGCGAACATTCCTTTTCCTTCACGCTATCGATCTTCAAAATTGAATACTACGACACGAAATTAGTCTAAATATACGTTCACGCTAGTAAAATTAATGTATCAAAGCCTCTTTCTATTCCTTTGTACATTTCTGAAAAAATCCTGCAAAATGTTTTAAAATTAGTTGAAGTATGCTATTTAATTAGCAAAAATCGACTATTACCTCATACCGTTTTTACGATCATACATAATTTTTCTTCTGTATTATCATTATTGAAAACTCCTATATAACCACATCATAATTTTAATCATATTGAAGCCTTCATACCATTCCTTTCATGCTGTACATCACATCGATACAAAATTAATTCAAGTATACCATTATTCTAGCAAAATTATTATGGCACCCCTTTTTCTATTCAATTGTATGTTTCTGAAAAATCTTATGATATATTTTCAAAATTAACTCTGGCCCGCGTATTGTTTTTATGTTTCATTCGCTTATAATTTTTGTAATTAAATCTGTTGCAAGATTCTATAAAAAAGAATACAATCAGTTGCATACATTAATATTGTTCAGGGGTATTGTTCGTTTACTTTATATTTTTAACATATGCTTTTCTAAGTTCATACCGAACGGTCTTCATAGTCTATTAATATTCATTTTAGATGCGGAGTCACACAACTTTTAGTGAAGCAAACAATTCTTTGCTAGACTAATGATTGAAGACCTCATTTTTCCCCAAAAAACATGGAAAAGCGAAGATTTTTTACACATTCAAAATAAAGCGAGATAATTATTTTTCTATATTTAATGCATTACAATGATTGTATATAACACTCGATCATCTCTTTTCCTCATTCATCGATTTCAAACATTGAAGGAAATTTTCATACAATGCTTTGTTCTTACATTCTATTTTCTAAATCCTATCGCTTGAATAGAATATTATATGTCTGAGAGGCAGTAAAGAACTCGATTTTTATATGTGAGGGATGCATGAAATATCTCAGAGTCCGATGTAAACGCACGAGTTTTATTTTTTGGAATATAAAATTTTAAGAAAATTTCTGTATTTTTCATCGTTTTAAGATGTTTTCATTTTTTAAATTTTTTAAATTTCACTCATACAATTATTTTTAAAATGGAGTTTGATGTCTATGATTAGTATTTGTGATCATAGAGAGAGAGGGACATGCTGAAATCGTATTGTTATTGCATATGCGAGATGGTGTGTGAACGTGGGTGAGTGTGCATACATGTAAAATATGTGAATGTGTTAGTAGAAAACATCAATTCAAGCGAGATCCAGTTATAGAAAGAGATAAAAATATGTATTTTTTTACCATCGTGTTTTCTATATTCATGGAGACTTTTTATCTTGCTTAATTTCAAAGATATGTATGTTAGATTTTTTTTTTCTTTTGATAGTGTAAGCGTTTTATTTCTCTTTGACTTATACACACAAGGATTCAATTGTATAATATGCACTTCACTCCATATATCACTCTTAAATAATATTATATAAGCTTAATAGTGGAAATAATCACACTAGAACAGATATATTTTTTTTCTACATATGTAAATCTATACAAAGCATATGTAAATAATAGATGCCGATCATATGTTAATATAATTTTAATTATTAATTTTTTTTTCGTTTTGTACAATCTATAGTAAAATCAGAAGGATGCACAGCTTTTCATTTAAATTTAAATATTATTTAGTTTAAATGTTATTACAGATATTTGAATAGTTCCTCTAACACACGTTGGAATGATTCTTTTTTAATACCTTCATTCATTTTAGAATTCAGATCAGTAAATTATTTTTTTTTTAGTGTTCTCCAAACAGATTATCAACCTCGTGTTCACTCGCTATTGTCATTTTTTTTTTTTTTCATTTATCTCGTACGTTATATGTCTGAATGCGACGATTAACCATCCTTTTAAGTATATTTTATAATTCGATATGATCATAGATAATAACGAAAAATCTAATTCAATATTGTTTACAATTTATTCGATAATTTTTTATGACATTCATCGTAATTAATGAAAATAAACATTACTTCAGTGTTAAATTCTAATCTGTCATTATCAGCTGTTAATAAAATACAGCAAGAAAAGACTAATTTAACTGAATATATCCTTCTTCTGCCAACTTTTCTTCTATCATACGAATTTCAGTATCTACACCAGTATTTCCCGATTATTTAGATAAGGGTAGTATCAATAATAGTTCAACCAGTTCATTAGGATCTTCAGAATAATTGAGATGAGGATCTTCAAGATATACTTTGTGGCCAGTACTATACGTACGTTTCTTTTTTGTTTCACCAGGATAAATTATTACACTCTGCATGTTAGATTGAAACAGGGGACGTATTATTTTTCTGTATTTATGAAGTGGAGTGCCCTTTAAAACACCAGTAACACGTACATGAGCTCCGGTAAATTTCAGTATTTTTTTATATAAAACTAAATCATTATTTGTATATTTATTCGCATCAACATTTGTTTCCATCAGTAAATGAATCAGTCCTGGCGCGTAAGGAAATTTGGTTAGTGTTCTTCCTTTTACTGAATAAATTAAGAACCTACTGGTCGGTAAACTTGGGAAGGGGATTGCCTCAAGAGAGTCTACTCAGCCCATGTCTATACGCGCTACATACAAGAGATATAGAAAAAATCCAACGGCGAAATATCAAAATCATTCAGTATGCAGATGACTTTGTGGTACACATATTGGCAGGTTCTCTATAAACGGCAATGACCAAAGTAGTGGAGACACTAAATAAATTAACATCAATGTTAAACAAGCTTCATATTCAGATTAATACCGAAAAAACGTAAGGACTAATAGTGACCAGGAAGGCCGTACAGTCATATCTGTTAATAAGAATAGGTAATAAAACCGTGACCTTCAAAAACTCAGCCAAGTATTTAGAAGTCAAGTTATACTCAAAATTGTCCTGAAAAGATGAAGTCCAAAATATATCTGAAAAATGTGAGAAAGGTCTCAACGTATTAAGAGCCCTAACGAGAAGCAAATTGGGGGCTCATCCATATTCGCTCCTAACAATATACAAAGCAATAATACGGACCCGCATAGAATACGCGGATTAAATTTAAACAATACAAAAATTAAAAAATTACAAATTATTCAAAACAGAGATCTTCGGCTCTGCCTTGGGTCTATGAAATCTACACCTGTTCATGTAGTCAATGCTGAATGCGCGGAACTTCCGCTTAAATTTCTTCTTAAACATTCTACCGACAAATTTCACATAAAAAATAAAGAGTATCGCTTTCATGAAATTAACAAACAAATACCTATCTTAGACAACTTAAAAAATCGGGATCACTGGAGGTTTACTACAACTCCACTAAAACTTACTAGTTTTAACAACTACTCTGAATTAAAGATATACAAAAACATTAAACGGGCGCCATATTGGATGGATTTTCAGGAATCGCTTTGCTGCCCACAAGTTGAATTAGATACTAAAGAATTTGTCAAAACGAATCAACCAATTTCAAATCACAACAGTTTGATAATGAATGATATATTATAGTCTCGGTTCAATGATTACAAAATCCTCTATACCGATGGATCGTTTGATCTGAGGCAAAATAGATACGCAGCAGCTTTTTATTATCCCACCCGGGAGTTTTTCAAAACTTTCCGGTTGATATACGCTAGATCTTCTTTTACAGTGGAATTATTTGCTGTATTAAAAAGCCTAGAATATTCTAGGTTTGTCGGTCAAAAAATAATAATTCTAACGGACTCTTTAGCCGTATTGCATAAACTTTCAAACGGAACTGGCAAGAAAATGTCAAATATCGAATGCCTTATAAGAAGACAAGTATTCAATTTACAACAGGCAGGAACGGAAGCAGTGCTAAAGTGGATTCCGGCGCACTGCGGTATTAAAGGAAATGAAATAGTAGACAGAATAGCAAGAACCGCACTAGGTAGAACAATTGTTCAAAAATTAAATTGGTGGGAATTTTTACCGGTAATTAGAGAACACATTATAACAGAGTGGAATGTCGAGTACCAACACAGTAGTACTCAAAAAGGGAAAGACCACTCAAGAATACAAAAAGTATGTCCCAAATGCCCCTTGGTTTAAAGCAGCGAATGTAACGATAACGAGATCGAGAATAGGACACAACAAAACCCCCATTCATTTGGCAAAAATTAATATCAATGACAGTATATGCAGTTTGTAGAACAGAGGGTATAATAGATCATTTTATTTGGCAATGTAAAGTGTACGAGCAGGGTACTGAGAACATACGCTTTTATATGAATACAGTTCAGTACCGTTATAATTGAATAAAAAATAAATTCAATAAAATAACAGTAAATCTCAATTGAAAAGCTTTCATTTATTGATATTAAACAACATCTTAAGATTTAGTACACTGTAAAAAAGCCAATAATGATGATTATTAAGAAAAATTAAAATATTTTAATAAGAACAAATTTACTGGTTATAGCGATTTCATTTTTCATGGTTTTTTAAACATTATAGTTTAGCAGTTTTGAAGAGTTATCGGTTTCTCGCGTTCGCGTTTTTCAAATCAGGGAATATTAATAAAGTGATAAGAACATCGTGGTACGATGAATCGCCTGCTGCCCACAGTCGGGAAGCCGGCTGATGAGCTGAAAGCGCCGTCTAAGCCCGACGGGAACAACAGCGTAACCAGTAGTAAGTCCTCACCGCACACAACAGGTAAGCTACACAGACACACACGCACAGCCCATCAACGCACGGCCAAAGCTCTATCAATAACTCCGACAAAAAACAGTTCACTGCACAAACAAACCCGCAGCGTTCAGCCGATTTAACTCTCGTGATAAGCTCGCGCAGCCAGCTGTCTACCGCCTTTAACGCTGATAGCTCCGCAGCGAATGCGTTAAATGACAAAATTCAAAACAGCGCCCCCGATACAACCTTCCCGATCAAGCCGAGTGTACCAGCATCCTTCTCTGAAAAATTAAAAACCATGAAGAAAATAGCCCCGCTAACCGATTTCAATTACCCAACTGAGGAACAGTTCGTAATATTTCCATATGTTCCGACAAGCATATTACCTGGCATTAAAAGATCTGGTTGGCGGGCCATCTAACATAATCGCAGGCTCGCAAATCAGCAGAGACCGAGTTGTAATACTTTTAAAGTCGAAATCCAATGTCGAAATGCTATTTGAATAGTGGACCGCTCTCTCGGGCGCAAACGAACTCAGACCTTTTTACAGACCACTTACGGTGATTTTGAGGTATCATCCGTTAAACGTTATCATCTGTGTTAGTGAGAAACACGAATTACCAAATACAGCTATCAGAAATTCCAGCCCTAAAAAATACCGTTCTACGTTAACGATTTAGTTTTTCCGTGCGTATAGCATGTTATATATGCATACATATATATAATTACAAAACACATATTTTACATGAATTTATTGGATTATTCGCTTTTTTTAAATATTTTCTATTTTTTTGAAATAACGACTTCAGCGTGAAATACTGATAAACAGACTTTCGCGATGTAAATTTAAGCGTTCTGTTAGCAAAAGTGATACGAAACGGATGAAAATTATTAATATTAATAATCGGTCAAATGAATTGTCGGTTTTCTTCGTTTTTTTTTTTTTGCTAACGTATAGTCAACCGTATTTAAAAAATTAAAAACCATCAACTTTACGTCACTTAAAGTGTAATATAACTGGATTGAATTTACTTCTGATACATATTCCTTATATTATCTTTCGTTTTTATTCGTATCTAGCAAGTTTATTTGAGGATGCGTTTATTGAAGTTTTTTCTGTTATCTATGATTTTAATTGTATATTTAATTCCCTGACGAATCAACCCTGGTTTCAAAAAAATATCGAAAAAGACAAACAAAGGCGCAAAATTTTTTAAACATAAATACATTTATGTTAATACTGGGCGAGAAATATATACCATATTACAAATTAAAAATTAACTATCTTTGTTTTGAATTTAGTATTATGTAAATGTAAATTATGGTAATCTTTAAATTAACTCACAGAATGTTCAGTACATGAAATATCCTGCCCTGCTAACTTCTTTTTTTTTTTGTCATTCGTTTAGAAAAATTTTCAGCCTGCAAAACACTGGACCAATTATATTATTTTCGTAAAAATTTTAATAAAAGGAATAAGAAAGAAGCTTTCAAACCTTACATTTGTTTCAATATTCCCGATAAATGCGCTGTGGGAAATTCTATTTTAAGAAAAAGGGATAATCTTTTTCTGTATATAAATAGGCAAAGACAAAACAGTTCAGTACCTTCTTCACCACTTTTTATTAACCGATTTTATTGCTTTTTTTTTTCTGTTTAGTAACTATTGATGATCTTTAGAGCTATCAGTACACAAAATTTTGGAAACAGTTATACTTTTTTTTTGTATTTAAATAAAAAAGTAATACAAAAAGTGAAAAAAGAAATCGCTGCAACCGGTAAATCTGTTCTTATTGAAATATTTTAATTTTTCTTAATAATCATCATTATTGGCTTTTTTATAGTGTACTAAATCTTAAGGTGTCATTTAATTCTTGTATTGAAAGTACATATAAAAGTATATGTTTTCAGATATATAATGAACGAATGTATAAGGGTGGGAAAATTTTTTTGGAAATATACATATTCATATATATTTTCCTAAAATTTTTAATGATAATTATGGTCAAATTTGGACCATTGGGGGAACGCTAGTATTTATAAACACGTGACTGAAGTGGCAAACTGTAAATATATGAGATACATCTACATTGCAAAATTATTTAATCAACCCAGAATAACCCTTCTACTGAATAGCATGGACTCATCAAATTAAATGATGAATTAAAATCACGGTTTTTATAATTTTTTTGTATTTACCTGAAATTGCGCACAAGCAAAAATATATAAATTGACACATTCCCCGTTTTTAGAATTAACTTAAAAATATTAATGACTTGGTAATTATATAATGATTCATTAACCTTAGAGTGGGGAACATTAACGTTTCCAAGTCCGAGTAAAAACAGTCAGTGAAAGTTTTTAGAATATTTATTAATTGTTAAACTGGCGTACCTTGACGTATAGTTTTCACAAAATTAAAAATGCAGTATCACGATTTTCTTTTTTATTTTCCAGCTACTAAGTCTTAATTAGTAACCTACATGTTTATGCCGGGTGTAGGAGTGTCATCTATGTATTTTTGCATCATAAATCCTAATCGTTCATAAATATGCTTTGTTACTGCATTTGATTTGTAAGTACATTTTTTCCTTTATTCGATTAGCAAACGAACTATTTGTATTATTTTCTTATAAACACTTCGGCGTTTTAAACATTTTAATTATTACTGGCAGTTGATGAGTAAATTCTTGTTTTGTCTAATAATGAAGCTAGCGGCACATAAAAAAATAATAATAATTACAAATCGGCAATACTTGGTGCGTGTTTTGTAGGGAAAAAGAAAAAGTATAGAAGTAAGTTGAGAAACAAAAGCGATTAAGTAATTTTCTACTGTGAAATAGAGTTTAATAAAAAAAGGAAAAGAATTGTCAATTTTGTAATTAACACGTTTGTTAGTTACCAAACGCGTTTTAAACGAATCTTTTTTTCTAGAATTTCGTTTTTTTACTAACTTATCATACTAAATTGCAATAATACTTTCTAAATATTGTCAGTTCAGCTGGGTTGGATTTGAGTAACACAAATTTTTGAAGTAATAATTCGCAGGCATTCGTTATTCGGATCATCGTTCTATCAATTTACATTAAATATTTATAATAGTAACTTTTTTGACTTCTGTTTCTCATCATATCGGTTTTCTTTACTAAAGGTTTTTTGGTTTTATTTCGAAAAAAAAAAAAAAATCTTTAGTGATGGTAATAAATAATATAATAGAAGCTATATTTAGTTCTCTATACCTGCTTATTGGTAATGACTGCAAAGCCTAAATGAGAATTATCTTCTTCGACCTCAGTCTTATTTATTTATTTGGGCACGTCAGTCAAAGACCTTTACCCGGTTTGCATTTCGATACTTATGATGTGTTGTTGCAAATACGAAATTATCCGTACGCTTGCTTGTTTTCTTTTTGTATTTGCTGAACAGAAAAGTCCCGTTGAGGCAAAATGTGATCAAAATAATAAATGAGTAATTGTTAAAATGAGCACGATCGTCTATTTGTTTTTATATAATTATTTCATTAATTTATTCAGAATGATTTTTCAGTTAGCTTTAGTATGTTTGTTTTTATTTTTGTTCGATTTCTTTAGGTAGCTTTTTCAGATTTAACCTCATTTGGCCTAAAAGTAAAACGCACAGAAAGAAAAAATGAACTTGCTCCTGCGTGCATGTTTTGTGATAAACGAAAACAAAATGTCGCATGAAGTAGGCATGAAAGAGAGAAGAGGATAAATTTTGAACATATTTATAAAAAAAGTAATGTTCTAGTCCGTTGTTTTTTTTTTTTGTTTCTTTTTTTCACATACGGCTTAAACACAACTGTGCCGATATCCAGCTGAGCCTGTTAAATTAGCTTACAGCATACTACACAAATTACAATGTTTGGTCGTTTAGTAATAACTAAAATTTTCAAAAACCACAAAAATTAGAACAATATAGTCATTATTCTCCGATGAGGAATCATTCTTTCTTATATGAAATGGATACAGTTTTATTTAATAAATAGGTATTTTCTGTAACACGTATAAATAATATTTAAGTTACCAACAATTTGAATCCTATAGTTTGTATTGCAATAAAACTGTCGCAAAAAAATTATCCCCCCCTTTCCACAGGAATTAGTAATTTCTCAGACTATATATATATACAAGGTACAATGGGTGTTCTTACAACTAGTTAAATTAGAAATTATGTTTTTCCTCTTTCAGGTTTTCCCAACAAAGTAAGAGTTTGCAATTTTAATATAATAATAATAGCATTAATTACAAATATAAAAATAAACGATTTCGAAATCTTACATATAAGTAATAATAATAATACCTATAATACATGCAAACACTAAAGTTAACGAATTACATTATGTGCTACACTAGGAAGATAACCTCCAAGCTGTAGCTGATTATAATTTGTTGAGACTTTCAACAAACGTTTGTCGCAATCGACATATTTCTTTTTTTTACTTGGTTACTTTTATCAATAAGACTATGTTTTCTTTATTTTGTTGATATTATATCTCGTTCATGGACGAATGATAGAAACCATTATGTGTCCTTTGCGGCATTTTTTTTTTTTCGGAACAGAAAAGTAAAAATAACAATAATGGCATGTTTTACACCCATTCATTGCAAATTTTGTTAATAGCCAATCGTACGGGTTGTGAACAATGCAGGTAAATAAATTTCACCTCTTATGAAGCTATTCAGGATTTGGTAAAATAATCAAACTAAAGCACTACACTTATTTACAGAAAACAGTTTCATTCGTTAATCCTCCGTACTACGGTCATTATTAAGAATAGTCTATTCGAAAAATATTCTAGTAATTCTTCTTCCGCCTAAATAATAACAACTGCTTTACAATAAACCTATAGTCAATTTCAAGAAAAATATACGATTTTTTCCATGACGATTTTATAACTTTTGATTCTTCTTTTATTCCTACGGATCCGCATATTGTAGAATATTCGAGGTCCTATTCATTACCTCTTTTCAGTCACTCGCAGGAAATCTCCCATGGTGAGAACCGAACCGACAAAAAAGAACTGACGCCCGTTTGAGAAACATGAGCAGTTTACAATATATCCATAAAATTATTTTCCGCATATATGCATTTAGTGCTATCGTATTTTTTCGGAATACTCACTGGCGATCAATATTTACTTGTTTTCTAAAATAATTACATAGAACGGTTATAAAATAATTATATACTTTTAAGAATGTCAAATAGTTGTTTAAAAATAGGAAAATTTTTGTTACCTAATTATGTAAATTTTATTATCAAATGATCTGCTGTATTGATCTTTTTGCGTGGTTTAAAAGTGAATTCTGGTTTATTAGGTCATATTTCACAGTAATCAGAAAAACAGATTCCAAGTAATTAATCCGTGTTATATAACGTGCAGGATTAAATATCTAGCTCAAAAATATTTATTTTTCAGGTAACAATATTTTAGAGAAAAAAAATAAATAAATAAAAAAAAATAAAATATAATTTTATCGCAGATACAGCAAAGCAGTTGAGCATAATATGTCAACTGCCAAGGATTTCATATGATAACAATGAATTACCGTAATTTCAATTTACAAACACTAAATTAAAAACAGGACCAGTCGATTTGGCTCAAACGAATAAATTCCGTTAAAAATATACATAAAAATAGAAGAATAATTTCTTAAAAGTAATAAACAATTTTTTTAGTAGTTTTTCATAATCATTAAAGTTAATTTAATTTAAACATTTTTAAGACTGTAAAAATTTATTATAAAGCATATAGATTTCCTTTGAAAGAAGAAAATCTGTCACAGAGGGAAATTATTCCTATGATCTACTAATTTTTTCTGAAATTTTTTATTGAAATAACCCGCTAAACAAATACATAATCAGCACTTTAAGGTTTTTTAGCCGAAAATAGTTCTTTTTGCGATATACGAACGGAATAGAAGCATTGAAAACAGCTGGTTTATTTTCTAAACAAATTAATTACTAATTTCACGGGTGTTTTTTGATTCATTACGCCTTAAATATGATAATTATAGAAGAAAAACAATTTAAAAACTCACTAAGGAAAACTAGGTTTACTTGGAAATAGGACGAAGTCGAAATGTAACGAGGCGAATCGTGTTGCGGCCGAAACGATGCCACTCCCCAGGTAGATTTAAAAAGTTTATAAAAAAATGTGATTATTCCTACACCCGGCATAAACATGTAGGTTACTAATTAAGACTTAGTAGCTGGAAAATTCTATATAAAAAAAAGAACATAATATTAATATTTTTTCATAAAAAAAGAAAACATACTAGTAATGTTGTCAATAAAAAATTACAAATATTAACATATATATATAAACTCGGTAATTTTGGTCCCGCAAGGGGCTCTACTCCTTGACCCCTTTTGATTATATTTCCATCTCTTTTACTTCTATACTTTGTATAAAATTATTAAAACTTACAACGTAATTCTTAGGCCGGCCCCTATTAGTTTTTAGAACGAAAAAATGTCCCAATTTTATGTAATAAAAAAAAAAAAACAAATTTATTAAACTATTGAAACAATTTAACATATTACAACATATAAAAATAATACTTTTTTTTGCATTTCCATAGTATTATTAAATTAGTAATATAGTCTTTACATGCTTCTTTCTGTGGTGGGACTTCTTATTCATCAACCTGCGCAGTAATAAGAAGTGTATTCATTATGTTTCCTAAAACGAAAACCGCTACCGAACGCAAACGTTAATTACGGAAACAAAAATGGGACGACGAACTGTGCAATAGCAAAGAATTTGCCGCATTTACATGATACGCCTTTTGGTTCGAAAACGACAGGTGTAGAAAAGTTTGAAGTCATTTTAAGTCAACAGACTCTGTTATACTAATAAAAAACAATAAGAAAACAAAATTATAATAAATTGATCGTGTTTTTTCACGTTTTTTGGCGAATGCTCAATTTATGTTCACCGATTTTCATAATTACTCACATGACACTTAAGTTGAATGGTACTCTTTCTAATGGACAAGGAATCAGTAAAATCGGTCTATATAAATATGTGGTATGCGCGCGTACAAATATAAAAAAAAAAAAAAAAAAAAGAAAAACATACGCAACGAACGTATAGCTTTGTGAGGTCGGTAAAAATTAAAATATAACAAACGTTACATAAAATTAGGACATTTTTTCTAATGGGGACCGGCCTAAGAATTACGTTGTAATTAACATATATATCTATATATATATAAAAATTAATGTATGTCGCATGTATGTCTTCAATGGACTAGAAACTATCCTTCTGATTTTTATGAAATTTGGACAGTTTATTTATGGGGTTATGGGGAATCATTTAGGCTATTTAAAAGTCAAAAAAATAAATAAATAAATAAATTACAAAATAAATAAATGAATAAATTACAAAATAAATAAATGAATAAATTACAAAATAAATAAAAACTGATCAAAAGTGTGGCCAACTGGCCAAAACAGCGATTACTAATATTACCGATGGATGGCACCACAGTAAAGAAATTATTCCGGTATGTGTTACTTATACGGCTATGATGTACATAAATAAACGTGAAAAACGCGGTACTCTTTACAGCTTTTCGGTATTCAATCGCGGTCGTGAAATCTGTCGTTTGTCGGGTTTCGACGGGCTCCTTTAATAGTATATTTATGTGTGTAAAAATCAATTGCGCATGTATAAAAGATCATAGCTTGAGCACGGCTCAACCGATTTGGCTGGTTTTTTTTTGTGTGCACATAATTGTCAGGACAAGGTTTGTATGAAAAAAAGTTTTGGAGAAATCCATTAAAAAAGTCGGAACAATAAAAAAAAGTTGTAAAAATGGCGTCACGATATGACGTTCAGTTTGACATTTCTGCTGTCACTTGATTTCATAACAACAACAAATTCCGCATTGAATATTGATATATTTTTGAAAAAAACAATTAAATCGAAAGCTTCAGTGTATTATTGATGGTGATCATACTTTAAGTGTATTCAAAACCGTAAAAATCATCAATTAAAATTTAAATAAAATGATTACTTCGGTAAATAATAAACTCTAAATTACATTTTATTAATTTCTGGCGTAAGTGTAATAAATACGTCGCGTTACGTTACTTCTCTTTTTGCGTTAATGAAATCATCAAAGTTCCATGACATGATATCAACAAATAAATCACACTCCTAGCTTAGCTGCTATACTCATTGCAGAGAGTTTAAAAAAAGGTAGCGTTTTCTATTATTTTTTACAGAGAAATAAAAAGAGGACCGCTCTTTCGGGCGCGAATCTATCGGGCGCTACATCTTTCGGCTGCAGGCGAACGCAGACCTTTTTACAGACCACTTACGGTGATTTTGAGGTATCATCCGTTAAACGTTATCATCTGTGTTAGTGAGAAACACGAATTACCAAATACAGCTATCAGAAATTCCAGCCCTAAAAAATACCGTTCTACGTTAACGATTTAGTTTTTCCGTGCGTATAGCATGTTATATATGCATACATATATATAATTACAAAACACATATTTTACATGAATTTATTGGATTATTCGCTTTTTTTAAATATTTTCTATTTTTTTGAAATAACGACTTCAGCGTGAAATACTGATAAACAGACTTTCGCGATGTAAATTTAAGCGTTCTGTTAGCAAAAGTGATACGAAACGGATGAAAATTATTAATATTAATAATCGGTCAAATGAATTGTCGGTTTTCTTCGTTTTTTTTTTTTTGCTAACGTATAGTCAACCGTATTTAAAAAATTAAAAACCATCAACTTTACGTCACTTAAAGTGTAATATAACTGGATTGAATTTACTTCTGATACATATTCCTTATATTATCTTTCGTTTTTATTCGTATCTAGCAAGTTTATTTGAGGATGCGTTTATTGAAGTTTTTTCTGTTATCTATGATTTTAATTGTATATTTAATTCCCTGACGAATCAACCCTGGTTTCAAAAAAATATCGAAAAAGACAAACAAAGGCGCAAAATTTTTTAAACATAAATACATTTATGTTAATACTGGGCGAGAAATATATACCATATTACAAATTAAAAATTAACTATCTTTGTTTTGAATTTAGTATTATGTAAATGTAAATTATGGTAATCTTTAAATTAACTCACAGAATGTTCAGTACATGAAATATCCTGCCCTGCTAACTTCTTTTTTTTTTTGTCATTCGTTTAGAAAAATTTTCAGCCTGCAAAACACTGGACCAATTATATTATTTTCGTAAAAATTTTAATAAAAGGAATAAGAAAGAAGCTTTCAAACCTTACATTTGTTTCAATATTCCCGATAAATGCGCTGTGGGAAATTCTATTTTAAGAAAAAGGGATAATCTTTTTCTGTATATAAATAGGCAAAGACAAAACAGTTCAGTACCTTCTTCACCACTTTTTATTAACCGATTTTATTGCTTTTTTTTTTCTGTTTAGTAACTATTGATGATCTTTAGAGCTATCAGTACACAAAATTTTGGAAACAGTTATACTTTTTTTTTGTATTTAAATAAAAAAGTAATACAAAAAGTGAAAAAAGAAATCGCTGCAACCGGTAAATCTGTTCTTATTGAAATATTTTAATTTTTCTTAATAATCATCATTATTGGCTTTTTTATAGTGTACTAAATCTTAAGGTGTCATTTAATTCTTGTATTGAAAGTACATATAAAAGTATATGTTTTCAGATATATAATGAACGAATGTATAAGGGTGGGAAAATTTTTTTGGAAATATACATATTCATATATATTTTCCTAAAATTTTTAATGATAATTATGGTCAAATTTGGACCATTGGGGGAACGCTAGTATTTATAAACACGTGACTGAAGTGGCAAACTGTAAATATATGAGATACATCTACATTGCAAAATTATTTAATCAACCCAGAATAACCCTTCTACTGAATAGCATGGACTCATCAAATTAAATGATGAATTAAAATCACGGTTTTTATAATTTTTTTGTATTTACCTGAAATTGCGCACAAGCAAAAATATATAAATTGACACATTCCCCGTTTTTAGAATTAACTTAAAAATATTAATGACTTGGTAATTATATAATGATTCATTAACCTTAGAGTGGGGAACATTAACGTTTCCAAGTCCGAGTAAAAACAGTCAGTGAAAGTTTTTATACATATAATAAGTGAAAGTTTTTAGAATATTTATTAATTGTTAAACTGGCGTACCTTGACGTATAGTTTTCACAAAATTAAAAATGCAGTATCACGATTTTCTTTTTTATTTTCCAGCTACTAAGTCTTAATTAGTAACCTACATGTTTATGCCGGGCGTAGGAGTAATCACATTTTTTTATAATCTTTTTATACCTACCTGGAGAGTCATTTCGTTTCGGCCGCAACACGATTCGTCTTGTTACATTTCGAATTCGTCTTTTTTCCAAGTAGACCTAGTTTAGCCTTTATGAGTTTTTAATTTTTTTTTTCTTCTTTAATTATCAAATATTTTAGAGCTAGATATTTAATTCTGCACGTTATGTAACACGGATTAATTACTTGGAATGTGTTTTTCTTATTATTGTGAAATATGACCTAAATAAACCAGAATTCACTTTTAAACCATGCAAAAAGATCATTACAGCAGCTCATTTATTAATAAAATTAACATAATTAAAATAACCCGCCTTTTAATATAAAAGTTTAATTTTTAGGTTGTTCTATTTTATTTTATGTTTTGTATTGAGTATTGGTAATTTCACACTACTGATTTTTATACCTCCTATGTTTGTCCCTCCTTTGAATTTACTATATATACAGTTGTATTTCTTACATCCTTTCCAGTGTGTTTTTTGTGTTTTGATTGAGTTAGTTTTAGCTAATGATGGGTTATACCCGAAAATGTTACTAATTAAGGTATGTATTTAATTTATTGTTATCAATTATTTTTTACCCTTACGTTTGTTTGTTATTAAATTTGGTTTTTATTTCACAGTTTATAACAAACAAGCATATATTCACCTACACTTAACCCAATAAAATGATGTAAAATATGTGTTTTGTGATTATATATATGTATGCATATATAATATGCTATACGCACGGAAAAACAGTAATATTTGGTAACTCGTGTTTCTCACTAACACATGATATCTGAAAATCACCATAGGTAGTCTGTAGAAAGGTCCGAGTTCGCCTGCGCCCGAAAGAGGGTGACCCAAATAAAAAATCCTGCAATGGAATTTTTAATATTTGCTACTGGGAATGTTATTTTTACTCAAATTCGAAATCCTCACACAACTACGGTAATGCGGAGGTGCTACAATTGATGAAAACGGATCTGGCACTAATGGAATAATTACAAAACGAAAAACAAATTTCTTTCAACATTTTGTGAGAGGAACAACATATCACCTTCTGCAAACAATAATGATGGGAGCGGTAGAAAAGAAAAGGGGACGAGGGAGAAGAATTTCTTGGCTCCATAATATTGAGACACGGACTGGAGGTACAATATTAGGAGAATTATTCCAGGTCGCAAGAAGTCGAGATTCATTTTTTTAAATGGCGGAGTCCAAGAAAAGTGGTTAAGCTATACTGGAATCGGGTTGTACAAAGAAGAAGAATACACAGCCGAAGCCGTGGGCCCTCCTAGCCTAGCTGCTGTACTCATTGCGGAGAGTTAAAAAATAATATTGTTTTCTATTATTTTTTACAAAGAAATAAAAATTCCTACATGGAATTTTTAATATTTGCTACCGGGCATGTTACATATATTCAAATTTGAAATCTTTACTCAACAACTGTAGTTTGCTGTTGTGGTAATAAATTAATTTTAATAAAGTGCTCGAAATCGAGAGATTGAAAGATGTGAGTGAAGATATTCTCCTAAATACATAATTATGGGAGATGACTGTGTGAATAACTCGCCCCTTTCAAAATGATGGCTGTGTGTGCTGTCTAGTTAAGCGAAACTTTTTGTTAGATCACGTTAGAGGTTATGGAAAGATTGATAATCTCCAACTAAACGTGAAACGTGAAGACTATTTTATGTTGGACGGCGATAAACATATTTCACCCAAAAAGAGAGAATGAATCTTTACATAAATATAATTCCGGATGAAACGAACAACTTTTTATTCATTTCCAAGTACAGATTTAAACGGGTATTAATACGCGGGCGAAGCCGTGAGTAACAGGAAGCAAGACTAGAAACCGTCCCAGTACTTACCACTCAGGTCTGTTTGTCTGAAGCAGATGAGCAACGGAAGCCAAATTAGAAATCGTTAGGGTACATAGTGCTCAAGCACATTCGTGAGAAACAAACAAGCAACGGTAAGCATGATGGGAAACCGTTCAGGTACGTAATACTGAGGTCCGTTTATTTGAAGCAAATGATTCAGTTCAATTCAATTTTTATTTACTTAAAAAAATATATACAATTTTCATAAAATATAACACAATTTACACCACATATGCGCTAGCTGCGTGAGCTGTGGGCAATAACATTAAAACAAAAAAAAAAAAAAAAAAAAAATTCTTTCATTTAAAGTGGCCGCTTATGGTTGTATAAGTTTATTTAATATAACTTGAATAACTATCTTAATTTTAAAATTAATAACAAATAAAATAAAAAAAATGAAAAGCATGCTCTTCCTCATAAACTACAACAATGTTTAGAACTCTGTAACAATTTATAATCTTAAATTTATCGCACAAATGCACTCAGTCACACATTTATAATTAAATTTGCTTACAACCAAGCAGGCACTCTACCATTCACATTTATACCAACTCATACTATTTACAGAGATGTAACAATATCTTAAACTACAAACAATTATTTGAAGCGACTGAAAGTACTATGCTGCCAACACTGTAACATTTAGCCCAACTAAACCCCATGCATATATAAACTAAAAATAAGATGAATAATTGTATAAAAATAATCATAACAATAGTGTGCTTAATTATAATTGCAATATGAGTATTTCGATATTTCATAATAAATCTACTATAATTAATGAACGCACATTAAACGTTTAAGCTTAGTAATATATACATAAACCAATTCACTATAAACCAATTTTGAAATGTGAATACGCAAGCGAAATTTAAATGCGAATATTGGCTTATCATTTAAGATATGTGCCGGACCCTGTAAATCCTTAATTCGCCCCTGCGAATACTATATATAGAAATATCAAAATTTAACATTAAGGATAGTTCATTTAATAGAAAATCCATTATTTATTATAAAATAAAATAATTAATTAATAATTTATACAATTTTTATTTTTGATTTTGATTTTAATTTTAAACTATCGATCTTTATTCATTTATCTACTTTTATCAATAATAATTTTATTCCTTTATTTATACTCACTATACACTGTGAACATGAATGAGATAGTTTGAAACTATCAGTGTTTTTACACCTTCTTATATTTTATATTTTCAATATAATCATAATATATAAAATGTTTATATCTCTGTAATTAATTCAAGAATCATCTTATCATAGACAAAAAAAATATAGAAAAATACACGAGTACAAATTATATGCTGTTACCGAAAACTGTTTTGGAAATTGTTGAAGAATGTATACAATAAATTTATAGACAATGATAGAATAATAAAGCATTAAAACTAATCGATGACGGTTTTGAAAAGAAAATGGCAATGAAATAAACGACCAACTGTTTTAAGCTGCAGTCAGAAAGCTGTGTTTTGAGTAATAAGCAGCTTAAGATCAAAACAGACTGATGTTTACACATATATATGACGAGAAGTAAGCGTATGAGCTGGTACCGTTTTACATCGGGCCATTTCTACTTACAAATCTTAATCCGGTTCTTCTTGACATTTAATCCGATTATTATTTACTGTCACTTTATGCTTTCTGTGTGGCCTTAGTTTTACACATTACATACAAGTATGAAAACCTGTTACATAAATCTCTGATTATTCACACATAATGCATGCAGTTTCAGTGTTTTTCTGTTTCTTTTTTTTTTTTTATAAATTGCAATTGCTTGGTGATAATTTGAACGAATACACACTATACTATGAAATTTAAAAAACATTTTAAATGCTACAACTAAAGAAAAGAAAAAAGAAAAAAAGTTTTTACAAATAGGCTTGGTAAAAGCAGCAACAAACTAACCAAAATTCTTTCAATTTGAATTTCTCCATTACCTTTTATATAATAGATATGCCTCTTACTAATTGAAAAATAAATTTATTAAATATTTCACCATAATATCATTTCTTCATTTTGAACTTGTTTCAAACAATTTTACTTGTTTAAGAAATCATTATATCATATAATGTAAACTTTCATTCTCGCGGATGGTGCGGGTACATTAAAGAGTATGCCATTCTCACATCGGGGATAATATCAAAATCGTGTTACGGTTTTGCTAAATGGAATTGCGTTGAGAAAGTTGTAATAGAAATTTATTCGCAGACGGTAAGTAAATTATTATTTTTTTTGGAGAATAATGTGATCAATTAAAATTTACCATATAAGTGTTATAGAAAAACTAACATCCAGGGAAACGTCTGACGGTTCTGTAGAGTGTAATTGATTACCATTCCACTGCCAAGAATATTTATTTTCATCAAGTAGCTTTCTGGAAATTTAGATACAAGTTTTATTGAATTTTTTTATATTTCTTTCTTTTGGGTATTCACTTAAATTGCTAAATTTCTAGACTTCTTTTTTTTTTTTGTTCTTTTTCTGTAAGATAAGTTAAAAATATGTAAAATATTTATGTCCTCACTAACGCAGATGTTAGCGGTATAGAGTTATTAATCTGACCATTACCTCAAACAACCTTTAACTAGAAACAAATTAAACTGTATCAGGTAATTTCTTTTATTGGCAAAATATTAAAAATAAAAAAGTTTTCATTTATAAATACTTTTATCCCCCTCCCCCTGAAGGCTAAACTATTCCCTGTAAATCCAGTGGCGGCTCGTGACAAGTAAATCTGAGGGGCTCTAATGTAAAATTACAATAATTTAAAAAGTGTAATGACATAAACTTATCTTGCTTTTTTGTCTACATTTTAAACTAAATAAAACTGGTTTAATGCATTCAAGTTCTAATTTAATTTAAAAAAAAATGTGAATGCATTTTGTATTTAAATTGAAATTTATTAAATAATATTTTCTAATCTTTTCCTTATATAATGTACAATCCTTTGCGTTGAGTAAGTTTCACTGTTGACGTGTCCACAAAAAAAAAAAAAAAAAATTACATGTGCCATAATTTTGTGAAATAAGGTAAGCCAAAATATAAAATCCGGCTCTTCTAAGGTTCTTCGTAAACTATATATGCTTCCTTGCATGTAATATTTTTATTACATTTTTCTTCTAGTTCTTCGAAATATTCTATTAATTTTTCTCGATTTTCGAAAACAATATTCACTGTACGCATATTATAGTTCCAACGTGTATTCTAGGTAATTTCCGATTTACAATTTCTTGCAGTAGATCACATCTATGAGCAGAATTTGAAAAAAAACTTGCTACAGCGGACAAATTTGAAAAAAAGATTTTAGTTTTAGAATCCTGGCTTGTTGCTTTTTGCATAATTAAATTCAACTGGCGCGCATAACAATGAATAAAATGACAGTCAGTATTTATATTTTTGTTTTATCTTCTCCTATACGCCATTTGTAGAATCGCTCATTATGCTCCATCGTAAGTGTAAGTAATTAACTTAAAAGGTTAGTCTCTCCAATTAATTTATCTAATTCAGTTTCTAAAATGTTGAACGTTTGAAAAATCACTGTAAAACAAGTGTCGACAAAAAGCAGTGCTTCTTGCATTCAAAAGTAACAAAATCCAGATCGCAAAATGTATTATTTAAAGAAGAAAAGCAAGGATAGAAACAGAACAAAAAAAGCAGCAAATTAAAACAGTGTGCTTCACCGCGTAAACGGACGACGCGACACACGACGCGGATGTATTGTTAAAACTGGCTATAATCACGTGTAAAATTGACGAGGGCTCACTTTTCGAGAACCCTCAGACGCCTTTAAGTTACGCTCGGGAAACTTCGGCTTTATTCGTTTTTCGTGTGTATTTTATATGCGGCTTGGAGGCTCAAATATTCTGAGCCCACGTACTATATTATTGGTTGTTAATATCATGTGATCAAAAAATCAGCTGTTAACGACCTTGACAGTATACTACACTGCGAGTAGATCGTACAGTTCCAGCGCAGTAAGCATGAACCCGACAACTGTTATTGGATGTTTCAGCTGTTCGTTTAACAAATCGCGCAAAATGCTTATTTTGCAATTATTTTTAAAATGCACTCTTGCAAAAAAAATTATTTTGATATAATAAATTCGTAACGCTGATTTTTTTTCTTGAAGTAATTAAATATTATGTATTTTTTGAAAACATACAGGGAGGCTCGCGCCCTTGAGCCCCCTAGGACGAGCCGCCCCTGTGTAAATCATTCGTAATTAAATTTTGAATTTTGGAATATTTTAATTTTTCCCAAGTCATTGAGTTTCCATTTACTAATACGCTGGCCTATACGGAGATCGCGACAGCTATGGAACTGGACCAATTTTGTATAATGCAATAAAACAATTTATTTCGATTTCATAAAACATTAATATTAATTATAATTATTTTAACTTTGTTCCATGCGTAAATTTTGGGAACTCCATAATTAATCGGCAAATTAATTATTTTCTAATTTAAAAATATTTTTACCTAATGATTGCGTAACCAGTCACGAAATTAAATTGCAAAATTTTGAACACGTGTTTTTGTGAATTGTATCGCCATAAATATTTTCAATATATTGACTGTAGGTGTTAATTTCTTTCTTTTTATTTATTTTTTTTTCAATATCGAAAATGAAAATATAAACATAAATCTAAAATCGAAATAATAAAAAGGAGTTCCACGATCGAAATTAAAATTACTAGTTAAAAAGCCAAACTGAGTTAACCGTTCTTCTCCCAAGTCGGTTTAACGTGAATAACTATGTAACAGCAGCCAATATCGCGATTATTTTTTGTATACTTTATGAATAGTTTATAGCCGCCGAACAGAAACGATGTCGGTAACGATTTAGCAAAGAAGTTTTGCACATCATATCCCGGTTGCATATAAACGCCCTGAAAATTATAAGAGGAACCGATATTAATTCGTGCGCTTGTACGCTTTAATTAAGCAAAAAACACACTATACAACTTAGATAGTGTACCAGATAGAAAATGGGATGTATGAAAAATATGCACTATTTCATTTAGTTTTTGTAGGAGACCACGTAGCATAAAACAAGTGTAACAGTAAGATTTTTTGTTTTTGAATGAGCAGTTCAGAATAGTTCTTAGTTCGGAAGATTATAAATGTAATCAAATAGTATAGGAGACAGCGAATAAAACAGCAGGAAAAAAAGCAGTTTTCAACGACAGTTGAAGAATATAGTATATAGGGGAGTTTAAATTTAATGAAGTAAATAGAATCTATAGCATAAATTTTAATAAGTCTAGAAGAAATGGATATAGAAGAAATAAATAAAAACATATTACAACAAATAAATGATGAAGATATTAAAACTGACAATAACCAAACAGGAATTAACGACAACCGAGAAAATCAACAGTGAACCAATTCTAACACGACTACGAAGAAAAGAGCGATTGAAAAAACGGAACTTGCAGAGCAGAATTTGCACGGAGTCAAGCGTGTAATATTTTTTTTTTTTTTTATAAATAAATTTACAAATATAAATCTAGGCGCCGCGTGTAACTATCTGGGCTATTACGGCACCTAAACTCACTGGACATTACAGAAGGCAGTGCAGTCTGTTCGATGCTGCAAAATTCAACACTGCCCGAATACAGTGTCCGGGTAGTTCGTCAACAAACGGTGGGGTGAGGTATGACTAAAAGTACGGGAAATATGCCGGCACCACTTCAGCAGATACTCTACGGTTGTTGGCGAGGCCATGAACCCGCACAGTGGACAAGTGGACGGAGGTGGAGCTCCTTCAAAAACGTAATTGTGTGACAGTGCAGTGTGCCCCAGACGCAGTCTTGATTGGATCGAGAAATCCGTACGTGAGACGGGTACGGCGGCCACCATGGGTCGGTGTTCGACTTTATGGACCTGAGCCAGGTCGTTTGTTCCGACCATAGTTTGCTCCACTCTTCAGCAAAGTGCATCAGAAAGACTGATGACCCCGATCGAGGCAGTACAGCGTTAAACGGCATCGGGCTAGATAGAGTTGCCTTAGCAGCCAAGTCAACCCGCTCATTGCCGGGAACCCCAACACGGCTAGGGACCCATAAGAATGTGACATATACCTCAGCTCATGAAAGTTAAAATAGGAGGTTCTTTATTTTAATTAGTAGAGAGTTGCAACTGTCTGGGCTCTGGATGGCTTTGATAGATTGAAGTGAGTCTGTAATAAGAAGGACATTCTAAGACGCTGGGTTGGAAGAATATGTCTCAAGACAAAGAAGGATCCCAAACATTTCTGCCTCTAAAGTAGAGCAGTAGTCGTTTAGGCCCTCGGTGTACATTACACCTCCAATTTCATAAGCACATGCAGTTGGTGAAGGAGAATTAGTAGGACTCGCTTTAGCTGCGTCTGTGTACATGTGAATATGGTTAGGGAAGGAGGCGAGTTTATTTAATACTACTTGAGACATGGGTATAGAAAGGTTAGACGTTCTTAAGGGATCTGCTAAGGATATGTTTATAGATGTTGAGATATGAATTCAGGGCGCTATAGCGGTCGGATTAACATGATGGTCGCTGCAATTTATGCCTACCTTAGAAAGAAAAGTTAAAGCTTTGTCCAATGGATCGCCAGGAAATGATGGGAATGGGATTTGGAAGTTACTGGTGGAAAATTTATTTGGTAAGGAATAACGAAAAGAATCTCGAATGGTGAGATAATCGCGAATAATAGATAAAGGAGGAAGGCCCACCAAAGCACAAACGCCCAACGAAGGAGAAGTTCGGTGCGCTCCAAGTATGATACGTAAAGAAGTATTATGGATAGGATCGATAGATTTTAGAAGAATTTTATTAGCAGAAAAATACACCCGACAACAGCAATTTTGAATCTATATTGTACTTGTGGTTGGATAAACATTTCAAGATGGACAAGGATTTCATGCAACTACGCTTAAGGATAGACATGTGTGGAGCTCACGGTAATCTTTCAAAACGTGTAATATTAAATTTTAAACTGACAGCTGAAATAATTAATACAAAAACTAATAATCGAAGTACAGAGGATACTTTTAGATCGATAATGAAAAATGAACAAATTAATGTGCGCGGAATAATAACAGAATTATAGATGGTGCATGAAAATATTACGGATAGAAGTACAAAAATTAAAATAATCAAAATTCAAAAAGTATAACTCGAACTTTTAAAATCTTATAAAGGTACTGAAATGCGCAAGGAAAAATAAAATAAAAAAGACTCACGAAACTGCTCCAATATAATGAAATTCACTCACAATAAGCAAGAAATATTCCATTGGTACATAATTAAAAAAAAATTCAAATGTAACATTTATTTCTGACAATTGCAAACATAATTATATAACTAACAATTATAATAAAATAGTACATAGTAAACTAATAATAATACACAAACCTGGAATTAGTCAATAGTCTTAATAAATATAATATTCTAACAGTTGAAATAATGAACATAATCTTTGTATTTACATATATCCCGTCTAAAATTTAACCTTGTACTTTCATATAATTAATATGTTCTTAAATAAAATAATATAAAGAAATTTGTACTAATCGGTAATCTAAATTTGTAAAGTTTAAAAGAGTATAACGTAAGATAAAATTAATAATACAAGAGAAAAAAAAGGTAATAAAATGAATTGAATTACACGAGTTATATGTATTTGATTTTTTCATTTATTTGGTTTTTTTTTAAACACAAACAAAAAAACATTCAATTAGTTTGCGCTTCAGATTTCCTTACACGTTTACAGTAAAAAATTCAATAAAAGTTTACATTTCATTAGTTAATACATAAGAAAAAAGTTATTTCACAGTATATACATGATGACAAACGTAATCAAGTAAAAAACCAAAAAATTTCAGTATGGCCACACCTATTTGTAAATATTACGGGTTTGGTCTGAATGTCACTTTCCACCACGCTGATGGTTCCTATACTATCAATTTTTATTACAGATGGTCCCAAAACTTTGCTTTGATTTAGCTGCTTTAATAAATTTCTCATCCAAATCGTTTATTTTGCACAATCGTTTGATACAATTATTTCAGCTTCTGCTATACTAAATACCATTGTCCTACGTTTTGATATGTACATGTTACTACTCCACCTACCATTTTTATAACGTATCCACTAAATGATTTGTGATCATTTGTGTCACTGATGTAATTTGCGCCTGTGAATATTTTTGTAACCTGAGTAATGTCTCTGCCGTACACTAACCTATCATTTATCACACCTTGCAGGTATCTTAATGCCTGTTTGGTTATCTATTAGTGTTGTTCTGTTAGAATCAAGCAAAATCCACCCAGACAGCTTACAGCAAAGACTATGTTTGATCTTATGTTTGTTGAAAAATATATTAGGCTACCAATTATTTTTTTAAATTTGACACTTTTTTCATTTATGTCTCCATTGTTTTTCATGAGCTTTGTCTCATGTTCATTTAAAATCTGTTGTACGTAGTGTGATTAATCTAATTTTATACTATTTTCCGGTCTTGCCATATTTATGGATAGTATTTGTCTGATATTTCCTAATTATTTGATTTTAAATTCACATTTCATTAGTGATTTCATCTATTCTGTATCACTGGTTTTCTACTCTCTAACACAAAATTGTCATTAATGTGTGCCTGTCACTGAAATACATGCACAGCTCCACTTTATTTTGTATGATTCCATGATTCTTCACAAGGCGATGCCCAAAAATGTTTTTAAAATAAATAATAATTAATTTATACTTATTTTTGCTTGTTATTAAGGGGAATTTATTTATTTTATATTTATAAATTTTAACAAAAAGGTCATAGATTTATACACATTTATGAGTTAATTATTTACACAATATTATTATTACACATTTAATAGTAAAAAATGTTTCAAATTTATTTAACTGTTTCCTGCATTCTCTTAATACAACCCGCGATCGGCATTAAGAAAATCTGAATTCGTAAAATTTCTGTGACTGTTTCTTTAATTCTTGCATAATTATCCAAAAATCGTATTATCGCTTTCATGCAAATAGCCCATCTATACAGCGCCAACAGATTAAATATTTTTTCTTTTTTTTTCTCATTCTTCCGACGAGAAAATAATATTATGATATGTTACTCCATTTCACTAATTTTAAAATAATAATCTTTGAAACACCTTTTCCGACATACAGTTCATTTGACTTTTGTTTACATGTTTTACTGGCATTTTGAAAAACTAAATAAAGTCATTGGTTGCTACAGTGAACATAAAACAACTTTGGCTGAATATTTTAAATTAACTTCCATACGGTGGCGTGCCAACGTTTCGCAGCTAGGTAGGGCAAAAACATAAATCACCTCTATACATAGAAAGGCCTATATACATTATTAAAAAAGGAAGGAGTCTATACAAACAACACAAACTTTAATACACAATATAATTTAAATAATTTTATAAATCACCGATTGGTTTCGGATATCATGCTGCACACTATGATTATGGATTAATATCTGAAACTAGTCGGTGAAAAATTATTTGAATTATATTGTGTATTAAAGTTTGTGTTGTTTGTTTAAAATTAATATCACACAATAAGTATGTATTCATATCACATTAGAATGTAGATTTTTTTTTTTTTTTTTTATCACTACCGATAATACTTTATATAAATAAAAAGAATATTCAATTATGTGGTGAAATACGCTAAAAAAGTTTTTATTTTTTTACTTTAAATGCTTTTTTCTTACTGAATTTTTATTTTATCCAAGTTTCCAAATTTTTATTTTATCCAAGTATCCGAATTTCTGGTTTTTGTTTTCTCAGTTCGGTGGCTACTTTGTTTCATTTTTTCGACGACGATACAATATTTAATATGGTTAAAAAATTGAATTTTAATAATTTAAATGATCTCTCTTCACATTTGTTTAGCTTTTCGTTTAATTTTCTTAGGTATTTATTAAATAACTGTTACATATCATCATCAGTCCGTTGTCCTACGTAAGAACGTGGTGGCATAACTGTTACATATACTAGTATAATATTTTTTTTGAACGAGCGTCGCCCCCGCAGTTTCTTCTCGGAAGGGAGCGTCTGCCCCCTGTTGCTCCTCCCCCGTTTAGCACGTCACTGTTTTTATACACCATTTAAATGACCTGATATATTTAGTGTTCCATCAAAACGATCTCCTCTTAATACAATTATGCCTTTTAAATTAATAACGTTTCAACTCTTGCGTCTAGTAGAAAATATAATCCCATGAGGAACTCTTCAATGTTCAAGTTTGATCAGTTACCAACCTTAAACACAATGGCAATTGTTTATTGCTTGAAATATTTGCCTATGATAAAAGTAAGAAATGGACTTTGTTTTATTTCATCTACAAGTTCCTTCTGGGATGAAATGCACAAATAATTCGAATATTTCATTTTGCATTTTTCCATCGAGCCATTTATTAAGGTACATCTAGTGTCTTTCTTCTAACAAAGATTGAAAATTATCTTTTTTTGGAATTACGTCATCAAAGAGCTTGTCCGGTACGCCCTAAATATCTGGTCGAACTAATAATCGTTAATATGACCGTCACGAGTTTCTTTTCTTTGTTCTTATCTTTGCTTATTTAAGATAATTATTACAAGGTTTTTGTCTCTCTGAACTAACGTATATATTCATCACATATGATATTGAATTTTTTATCGGTTTTAAAGTTCTCAATTAATTTTTTCCAGTTACGAACACAATGTGTTCTTTTGTGTAAAAATACTCTTTATTTTAATGCTTCTACACATTGAGAATATCAAAGAATTAGTTAAGAATAATGTAACCACGAAAAATCTTGAAACCGAGGTAAAATATAAGAATGACCTTATCGCGGTGGATGGGCTTACATAACTAACAGTATCACACCTGTACAGCCATGAACACCGAACAGTACAGTTGGTTTAACGTTTAACTTACACCTTAGCCGTTGTTTTACGACTCATTTGACATTTGTAGTGGAACCACCATTTTAAATTTGATGCTTTCAGCGCAATCTGTTGCTAAATTTTTTTTCTTATTTCATCCGCTTTCCCTCTTCGTTAATAACATTCCGTTCAAATTTGACGTCGTTCTAATCAGTGGTTCTTTTTTTATAGCGTTTCGGAACTTGAACTTTAATTATAATCACCCTGTACATGTTCGGTATATACCTATATATATATATATATATATATATATATTAAAATTACCTTTGGAACTGGACAGTTTAACGGCATTTTCATGCTATTAGTAAATTTCTTCCAGCCGTCATTTAATAATGTTAACATATCGCGACAACCTCTAGGCAGAGTCAAAGAATACGCGTTAGGCATCCAACCTCCAGATGAACTACGCTGCCAAAAATTAACACTTACCTGCGAAAAAAACGTATAGAGCATGATAGAGATGACAATCTTTGTATTATCAAATATAAATAAGTATTCTACTGTTTCAGATGTTCTCAAAAAGAAAAGACATAATACAAAGAAAAAAGTTGGGTTAAAACGTAAAACTAGTTAATTATTTCTGATAGTAGAAAAAGCTGGCCACGTGTAAATAATTTTACGATTCAGCAGAATGGTGCCAAACTTTTTTTTTTCTTTTTTATTCTATTTTAAAAATAAGTTGTGGGTCTCACAGGACAAATATGCCCGTTGTGTGAGTGCCCAACACTCTTATCAACGGTTATTACAAAAGATACGAAGTACAAAAATTACAACTATCTTAAATTATTCTAGAAATAACAATATTAATAAACCTAGCATTATATATAAGTAAGAGTATATCTATATGTATATGACAATGCATAACATGCTGCGTAATACGCATCTGTACACCAGTACATGCAGACAGCTTGATATTTAAAATCGAAAAAACATGATCTGTGAGAGTTTAAAATCCAGGAAAAACACGACAAAGTCAAAACCAACAAACCGTAAAAAAAAAGAAGCATTAAAGAATAGCGAGATATAGGACGTAACATGATCTTCAGTCTTTGCACCATTACTTCAACCATTTTTGCACCTCCTTTTTCCACACACCAATTTCCCCCCCTCTAATATGTATATGATAATTCGTACATTTACACCGCCGGGATAGATGTAATATGTATTACTTTGGTCTCTTGTTAACCGGATTTTTTCCCTAGATGGTAATTTTATATTATTGACATTAAATTCTAGTAGTCTATAATAGAAATAGTGTACATTACAGTTAACGATAAACGAATTAAGTGCTTGGCTGAAACAATGGAAAATAAAAGTCAATAGCAAAAAGCTGGTGCACATAAACTTCATTTTACAGAAAACTGAAAATATTCCAATGACGCTGAATCAACAACTGATAGCACAAAAAGGTTCAGCGAAGGACCTAGGAACATACCTTGATTTGCGTTTAAATTGGAAGCGCTATGTTCGAAAGAAATATTTGGAAATGGCAAAAATGAGAAGTCTTTATATTGATTATTAGGAAGAAACTCAACGTTATTCATTAAAAACAAACGACTTTTGTATATAGCTATTGTTAAACCTATATGGATCTATGGAATACAATTGTGCGATTGTGCTAGTAGTTTGACCATAGATTGCACACTGATACGAATTAGGGTTTGTGGCGCTTTCTTCTAGGATGTAAGCGAGGTATAAATGATACTGTTTTTAGTTGTAATAAATGTAATTTCGTTCGCTGCTTGCGCTGCACACTAACCGACGAAGCTTTATCGGAAGGTTAGTGTGCGTGTGTGTGTATCGTGTGAAACGATGTCGCTTTAGGCCGATTGCACTGTCCTTGGGAAATGGCTATGTGCTGCATACTAGCGACATATGCGCATAGTACACGTTAGAGATACGAATATAAAGGCACAGATAGCAGAAAGTTCGGCATTATCGTTGTTCCATCAAGTTGATAAGAAGCGGGCCGATATATCCGTTTTGATTGTTTAATGGTTAATTTAACCATTAAACAATCAAAACGAATACATCGGCCCGCTTCTTATCAACTTGATGGAACAAATTGTTCTACACTACGGTCGGATATAGAGAGCCGGTTTAATTCGTGTTAATTTTACAATCGATATTTGATTCTCGTTGTTGTGATAAAGTATATCCGCAGTTCTATTTATTTTTTGTGATCGTTATGAATACATAATAATAGAATAAAGAAAAACAAACTTATTTCGACCTCGACTGAAGCAAAAATAAAGATGGTGTAAAGTCGAACTCCACTGGCGCCCGTGCAAAAAAGTTCGAAGAGATAAAAAACATCGGTTTATAACATCGGCCGTCTTTAAATAAGGGTCCGAAAAGATCGCAGTTTATAATATTGGCGAACCGATCATTATAAGAGTTTATAATATTGGCACCGCAAAACAGGGACCCGTAAGTTAAGAGTTCAGAATGATACAAAAACATAAAAACATTGCACTGTGCGCAATTACTGCTGCATAGCGATTTGAACGTAGCAACATACATCGAGATATGAAAGTTTTGATGGTTATTGATGGAATTATCATGTTCGCCTGCCTGCAAATATTGCTAGTTGAAAAGCAGCGCAAAATTAATATTATATTCATCCAACAGCCGTTCTAAGGAGTTCCTGTTGACCTTAATGCTGCGGCGGTTCCATTGCAGAACCTTAAGTTGACAGCGCAAAGTAAATTCGTAGATGATCGGTAGTTGGAAGAAAAAGTAAAATAGGGAAACGTTGAAAAAACACAACAGGGCAAAGAAAGAAGAAAGGCGGAAAAGAAGACGATAAAATAACTATACCATTTTTGTAGTCTAGCATAATACAAAACAGGTAGAAAGGAATAAGATACAGAAAGTAGCAAAAGAATACAGCTCCCTCCGCTCAAATAAATCATCGCGCGAGGGTTGTGGTATACAATTAACCAAACTAGTTAACGACGGCAAGCAACACCGACATGCTTTCAGAAGGAAGGTAAAAAAATTGAAAATAAGATAATGATAAGGAAAAATTAAAAAAGGTATATATGGCTAAATATTCCATAAAAATGGTTCCCATTGCTCGAAACAATCATCGCGTCTGGTCCTTGTATGCTATCAACCAACCTAGTTAAAGACGGCAAGTAATATCGAAGAAGCGCCGTATAAAACACTAAAAGCGGCAGCAATATACCAAAGTAGGGACTGTGGAGACAAATCGTGGCGCTGGTATTACGAAAATGGAACAAAATGAAGCGAAAACAAAAACTTGGAATAGAAAAAACAGGGACATCCACCGTATCTAAGATTGCAAAACCTGACATAAAATTTTATTCTCCAAATTGGGGATATCAAATCTACTAAGAGCGGATAATGAAGTAATGATTAAGACATTTTTAGAGGACAAGGAAGAATAATTATTAGGAGAAACGTTATTAGTGATTAGAGCCGACTCGGAATTCGTGGCATGAGAGGAAGATAGTGCTTTTGAAGAATTTGAAGTGTAAATAGGAATAACGGAACGGCAGCCTTTGGTGCCAATATTTACAGTTAGATTAAAGTAGTAAGAATTGATAGGGTTGGAAGATTTTAGAATGGTGTTTTCGAGGCGGAATTCTGACATAAGAAGAAGAAGAACTGCTAGAATAGTTTTGAACTTTTTGTAATTAAAGATGATTTAGGTAAGGCAAGGTAATTAGCGGTGTTTGAAAACTCAGCAAAGGTGAAAGAAGGGGAAACACTATCGATCCCTCGCTGATCTGACCTCGGAGTAAGATACATTTTGCAGACTCATTATTTTATGAATTTTAACTTGCTCCTTAGCGAAGATGTGAAGAAGGGTCGTTTTGTTGAGCCACGGAACATTCACTGGAGGAATGACTAACAGCACAAATAGGTCAAGTACTTTAAAACTGAAGTGAGCAAAACAGAAGCAACAGTGACAAAGTTTTGGTTTGCGAATCATCGGTTCAACCTTAATTCGGTAGTAATCATAAAAGAAAATAGAAGGTGGGATAATGGAGTCAATAAAATGGAATTCAACAACTAGGATGAAAATGAGAAAGTAATCAGTTAAACGTTTGTGTAGACAACGAATATCAGCGATTATTATATTGGAAGAACAACCCTTCTTTTGACATGATTGATGACTAAATGACGAAAATGATTTTACGAACAAGAAGTAAATTTTTCTCTGGCAACAACGCATCCTATCGCGGTATAGCGAATTGTAGATGAAATAGGAAACTGGCGAGCAATTTTAGGAAATTATTATTCAGCATATTGCAAATCGGAAGGAGTTTGAGTTTAAAGCTTATTAACGAGTACATGTAATAATATAATCATTCACTTTCTGTAAGCTGAGTAATGAACATTTACTCCACTTTGATTTGTTGCCGGTTTTGCAAAAAGTTAATGTAGTTGAAGAATAATCCATAAGATTGTGAACTATATCACCCTGAAATGTGTTACCTTTTATCTAATTATTTTTTACTTTTAGCGCATTTGTCTTTTTTAACTTTTACAACAAACTTTGAGGTTGGTATCACTTTTTTACTGGTGCTACACTTCTGCATGAATAAAGAATCATTGAAATCAGTCTGCATAGTTATAAGTAATTAAATACAAAATAAATAAATAAATAAATAAATAAATAAATAAAACAAGTTCAGTCAAGCTGAATGTTTCATGCGCTTAGGGTTACTCCGTATGTTAATTTATAGATAACTATAATATTTATGTTTACGTAATGCTAAATTCGAAGGAATTTGATTTTTCCACTGCAAAGAGGGAGAGACATCATTTTCACGCTTTTTTGAAATTATCGCCATCTCGAAAATTTTGTTAAGGAAATGAAATATGGTTTTGTTCCCGAAAATACATCACATGAACGGTAAAAAAAAATTTTTTCAAAATTTTGGGGATTCCGCGCCCCTTGGGGTCTAATTTTGGCGAAGGAAACTCGGATGCTGGAAACTAGAAAAATATGCGGGAATGTACATATTTTTAACCTTGTTCAAAATTTTTAACTATGATACTCGCGTTGTGCAAAAAAGGACATACTTCATCTTTCGTGAACTTTTGGCTAATTTCAAAAGTTTTGTTAAGGAAACGACTTATAGGTTCGTTCCCGTCAAATAACAATCTTTCCAACAATATATCATATGCCGGGGAAAAAAATATTTTTTTCAAACTTTTTGAGCTTTTGGCGCCCCGAGGGTCTGAATATAAAGTTGTAAGCTTAGCTATATTTTTCCTATGGAGCAGTCCTGTATGCATATGTCTAAAATACGTTTTGGTTCTCCAACGTTTTTACTCGGGCTAATATTTACGTAACCTTCCTTTCTTTTGCTGTTTTTGGCCCAATGGGGGGCGGGTAATTATTTTTTTTTCGATTTTATGAAAGGACTCGTGTATTTTATTTTCTATTTCGAATTTCACCTTTAAAGGTTTATCTGGTAATGAGTTATGAATTTTTAAGTGATTTTGAGGTCGTTTTAAATACCATATTATATATTCTTGACGGTTTTTTGGGTGTAATCGATCATTTTGAAATTATAGATCGTTTTAAAGGGAATTTTAATTGTAATTTATGTTCCAAATTTGAAGTTTATAAGTAAAAACCGTTCGTAAGTTATCGGATATTTTAATTGAATATTTTTGTCGTTTCTGAACCATCTTATTAGGATTATTCCGTACATTATATGTAAACGGAATGCTAAAAAGCTTATGTGCACGTATATTCTTTATAAACGAGACCGAATTGTATGAATTTTTAAAATTATCGCCGAAACGAAATGTTGATCGTTGTGTTTGTAAAACGCGTCTTGCAACCGATGTGAACATTTCATTTTAGTTGCTCGTAGGTTTCCTTTTTTTTCACTTTTTCCTACAACGACGTTTTGCTACATTATAGTTTGTATTATTTATATTTATAAAAGAAGCGATAAGAATAATTACGAGTACGTAAGGTAAACGCGAAACAATAAAAGATACGATCTCATCGATTGTTCAAGAACAATTGATGAACTTTATTGAAACGAAATTAAGCATTACATTGCACAGGTTCGCAAGATTCTTTGAGCATCACATTCATGGCAGTTTTTAAAATAATCCGCAATTTTGGATTTTTTTGTCGCTCCGAAAGCTAAGGCTTCACGAAACACGATATTATTTGTTTCATACAATCTCTTGCTGAATTTTTTCTATCGTTTGCAATCGTGCTATTTTTGCATTTCAAAAGAATCCTCGTAGACTCGGCAGAGAAAACTGAGCAGAAGGAAGGAAGTTTGAAGGTTTCTGAATAATTTAAGGAAGAATAAAAAAAAAAAACGGCTTAACCAATTCCACTGGGTCCTTTTGAGTCATCAGTGAAGATCGCAAAGTGATTAAGGAAAAGGGGGGGCCAAAGGTACTTAAAAATTGTGATTTGACAACATGATGAAGGAAAGGTTTGATAGGACAAGTTAAGAAAAGGCAATTAATAGGATGTAGGAGGGTGGAAAAACTGAAAGAAAACTATGTTGGCTTCTCGCATGAATAAATAGGCGGAGAAAACTGAGACAGACGGGTGGAAATGAGAGATAATCTTGATAATTTCTTCATCAGGCAATCGAACGTTACGCGAGCAGATTTTGTCACAGAAAAAAGAACGTTGTAAGTTGTCTTAATATCTGCGGGTATAAAAGAACTTATTGTATAATTTACTGACAAATAAAAAATGACTACCGATACTGAATCATCGAATGGTATTAAAAAGGTGTAATTTCCGATAATCTCAATTTTTTTAAACTTTTTGCTGAGCCGGAAATTCGGCTGTATTTGGTTCGTTCCAACCATTTCATCAGGACATCTACCAAATTCCTTCCATTCCGTGTAGTATTCCCCCTAAAAAAACAACAACAAAAACATTATTTCACTTATCAAATCACATATCTTCCGGATTTTATTTTTACTTGTAACATTTTGTTTTTGTTATCATATTGATACAGCGTTTCTTTGAACGTCATTTTCAATATTCCGGTCTTTTTCGTCTTGGCCTCCCTACGCCTTACAGCGTTCACAGCATCCTTTCTTTTCATTTTCTTTCGGTTATTCCTTTGCTAGTTTCATTCATTTGCTGCATTTCTAATATGTTTCCTATGCAATCATTAATGCTGTCATACCTTTGGATCTGGTAAACGTCTTTAGCCGACATACCCCCCCCCAAAAAAAAGTCATCTTTCGACGATGTCCGAACTCAAATTAATTTTTAGCGACACTGTATTGCAGTTATCTCGGATATTGCTACTATGTCGACCAGTATTGAACGTAAAATCCTATGTTATCTCAAAGTAGTTATTGTAAATTAATAATAAAAAGACGAAAGTGGTATTCGCCGGTGGTTTAAAGTTTATTCGGTTATCGCAATATTGTTCTTTGTGCGTAAGCAAGGAAAGTATTCAACGGCGTTACTCGTTTTACCGCTTGTCGTGCTATCGTTGATTTACCCTTGAAAATCGATTGCCATATTTTATTTAGAATCATTATAAAATTTTCGTGAATTTTTTTATTTTTCTAGTCGGTTTGTTCGTAAATAAATGAAAATGCGGAAAGCTCCGTTAAAACGATTAACAAACGTGCGTCAACTTCAAACGTAACGGTACCGTTTACCGACTTTAAACATCAGCTTAAATGCCATTTTAACAACATCTGGAACAGCGATTGGCAAAAGTTACCAACAGGAAATAAATTACGCTCCATAAAATCGTCCACGAAACCATGACTTTCCTCAAGCCGAGAAGAAAGCAGAAAACAGGAGGTAACGTTATGCAGACTACGACTTGGGCACACTCGCCTTACACACTCATACCTGTTAAATAAAGAACCTGCGCCCCGGTGCCAGACACGTGATTGTCAGCTGACCGTCGAACACCTACTGATTAAATGTCCAGTCTACGACCAGTGTCGGAAACAACATAGATTACCATTGAACTTAAAGGATCTGCTGTGCGACGAAGGAACCGTGCTTAACCAACTATTCCAGTTTCTAAATTCTTCTAATTTATTAAAGTTACTATAATTTTGCTAATCCTCGTTAATTTCTGTTTATTTTCCTTTTTTCCTTTCTTTCAACTTTTAATTTTGTAATTTCTTGCCGTGTCTCTAGCCTAAGTTGCTGTGTACGACACGTAAAATAAATAAATAAAAAAAAATAAAAATATTTTACTAGTCGGTATTTTTTGGTCATCTATATGCATTTTTGCACGCTTCTGCTTAACGAAACATTTATTTTTTTCCTTTACGATTCGTGGAAAGCATGGTGACCTACGTCTCGATGAGAAACAGGTTTAGTTCTGCTTGTGTGTTTTTTAATTTTGTCCCCAGAAATAACAAAATTATCACACAATATTAAATTTTTTTTTTTTTTTTATATATATATCTTGCTATTTTACAACTAGTCTTATCAACTATTTGGTAATCTATGGAATAATTTAAAATGACATGAATAAGCAACCCAACCAGTGAAGGGTGCTTAAATTAACTTATATATGTGTATACAAAATGCATACACACATATTTTTGCATTCTCATGGACACATGCATGCCATCACACACGCACACGCACATACACCCTCACACATCAGCACACACACATATTATTTATCTTGATTTTTCAGAATTCATCTATTTTACACGACTTCATTTTTGTTGCTACATCCACTAAAAGTAAATACGATTTTTAAATTTTGTTTTTTTTTTTTTTTTTTTCATTAGTTTCAAAATTAATCATAAAACATATATCTATGAAAACGAAAAATTCTCTGCAACTAGCAGTGAAATCTAGAAGACGTTTCTGTAGTCTGATTCAGTTTATAAAAGTGAAACAATAATTGTAAAAAACAGTAATTATAAGATACAAAAAAAAAAAAATTAATATTCGGTTGAAAAAATAAAATAATAAATTGTACGAAAAATAAAAGTAAATAACGAGAAATTAACAATATTAAAAATAAAAAAATTTAATACAACTCGTTAATATACATATTTTTATTTTTAACTGAAAACTTTGAACATCGCGGACGCTCGATATTTTCAAAAATGTGCACGCTCAAAAGATGAAGTAGAAACTAATCGATTAATTAAATACCTCCACTCGTATCACCACATTTCCGTCAATTAATAATACACATTTAATTATGACTGATGGTTATAGATATCTTTCCTTTTTATTCTATTACTCGTTTTATATGTTTGCTTTTTTACCTTCGATTTATCATTATGCTATCCATTTGTCTATGCGAAATAGTTTTTCGCATTTTCCCTGATTATCATAAGACATTATATATGTGTAATTCTAAAAATATTTTCGCCCCCCCCCCCGAAATTTTGGTCCAGAAACGTCAAAAATATAATAAACAAAATACGTTGATCCATAAACAAATTTTGTAATATTTAATGTTACAATTATTAAAAATATATAAAATACAAATTCACAAAATACAATTAACCATAACATAAAATATTGCTGTCTGCATTTGTTTACATGGAACCGAAGGTGTGTATGTATGTGTGATTCTATAAAGAAAAAAGAATAATCGTATTTATTTATCAAACGTTTACCGAAACAAGAAGGATACTCGTAAAGTTAAATGCATAGAATTAAAACAATGAACCTTTTTTTTTTTTTTATTGTACAATATACCTACAACAATTTATTTAAACCCGTTAATTGTCTGTAGTAATTATGTGCTGCTTGCTTGACAATATTCATGAACGACATTTGACGCTTACACCAATTTTCATTCAGAACAGCACATTTCATTATGTAATCTCCTTTCAGAATATTTCACTAGTCACGTACTGAAAATTTTAGACTGGCAAGCCGAATATTATATGGGGTAATGCAAGCGATTAGTGAGAAATTTATAAAAAAATTTGTAATCGAAAATCAGGAAAAAAAGTTAATTTACTTCTCATGTGTCTTATATAGCATTTTGTTCAAACCCTGATTGAAAAATACAGTACTTGAATACTTATACATGAAATTAATTTAATATTTTAGGTTTTGACGTTTTTTGAAGGTAATATATGTGGATGAACTACCATAAAACAGGAAATAGCTCATTTAAAATTAGTCATATTTTGAACTCTATACTATTCAATCGGCTTACAATACACTCAGAACGCATAAACAGGTACTGTCTTCGAACACGCGAAAGGGAATACTACAAAGAAATCGAAATCAGTCTTATGAAATTACACAATCATTTATTATGATTCGTATTTGAAAGAAAGGAAAAGTAAAAGACCAATAAAAACATCTGCAGCTTTTATAATAATATTCTGGAATGCTATTTTATAATTACTAATGTTCGCCCATTGGTCAAATTTCGACTATAATTATTATTAAAAATTTAAGGAAAACATATATGAATTTGCATATTTCCAAAAAAATTTTTTCTACTCTTATACATTCATTGTATATTTGAGAACATACACTTTTATATGTAATTGTACTTACAATACAAAACAATTCAGTACCATTATAATTGAATAAAAAATAAATTCAATAAAATAACAGTAAACCACAGTTTAAAAACCTTTATTTATTGTGGATATTAAATGACACCTTGTAATGAAGCCAATAATGATGATTATCATGAAAAATTAAAACGTTTTAATAAGAACGGAGTTACTGGCTATAGCGATTTCATTTTTCATTTTTTGTATTAATTTTTTATTTAAATAAAAAAAAAAAGTAACTGTTTCCGAAAATTTTTTACTGATAACAATTAAGATCGTCATTACTACTAAACAAAGGAGAAAAAAAAAGAAAATCGGTTAATAAACAGAGGAGAAAAAGATCTGTTTTATCTTTGCCTATTTATATATAGAAGAAGATACTCCTTATAATCAACACGATGCTTTTTTATGTTTGCTCACGCATAAATTTTGCCCATGTGAACCGATTTTAATAATTGTTTGTTGATTCGAAAGGTACCGGTCAGTAGTGGAACCATAATGAGTGAGGATGAATATCACTTAACACAGACCGAGCAGTCATTAAATAACATGACAAAAAGGCGTCTTTTAAGAAATACAATAATCATCGTTATTTACTACCATTTTAACGTGTATTGAAAAAAAAATGAATTTTTAATAGAGCCAGATAAAAAATCAAAGTGTATTATTAATTGTATGTAGGTGAATACATCCTGTTTGTTAAAATAGTATAATAAAACAAACTTTAATAACAAACAATATAGAACAATAAATTGGATAAATACCTATTTAGAAACGTTTTCGGGCATAATCCATCATCAGCTAACACTAACTTAAAGGAAACTTAAAACATATTAAGTTTCCTTTAAGTTAGTGTTAGCTGATGATGGGTTATGCCCAAAAACGTTTCTAAATAGGTATTTATCCAATTTATTGTTCTATATTGTTTGTTATTAAAGTTTGTTTTATTATATGTATTATTAATGTTAATTACCACAGATAAATATAGATTCGAATAAAGAAAGCGAATTTAAAATCTCTGTAACACCAATTATACGAGTAAGCCCATCAATGACTGAAGTGATTCGAATCGGTTAGTTGATGAGTGTCATCAAATAACGTTAAAAAGAAATGTTCCCCCCTTAGTGGTACACTTCTATATTTAATATAACCAGACAAAACAGGGAAAATATGAACACCTCAAATTTTAAAACTAAACCGACGTTGAAAGGTAGAAAGAATTATTAACGTTAGTTTATGCAAACGTAGACTTGAATAAAATGAATTTGAAACCCCCAAAGGCCGATTTACAAGCTCAACACTGCTGAAGGAATTTGAGCATCATTATTGATCTAAAATCTAGCTTCGTAGCATTTTAGGTTGGTCTATCCGTATTACTGCTCAAAAATATATACCCTAAAAGTTTAATAAAAACGTACTAAAAAAAAACAACAAACAATCATACTAATTATAAATAATGTATTTTATAGTAAAATACACATTTTTTTTTTTTTTTTTTTTATTTCTTCACATCTAGAACTGACTATATAGTCATTTGCTAGATTTTTAGTAAGATCGTGAATTTCAAGATCATCAGCCGATCCCGAATTTATTTATCGAATAATCACGCTAGGTCAATAACGTTCTTTCTTTTTAATCTGTTGCGACTTGAGCTGGTCGTTATAGTAAATTCGTTGCAAGAGCATTTTCATTTCAACTTCGACAAGTGATTTTTAACCGCCAGCTTTATTTCTTCAGTAACATATTTCATTTGTAAGTCTTGATGTAGTGTTTGGTTGGACACATACCATGGTGCTCCTACCAATAATTGTAGTACTTTATTTTGATAGCGCTGTATTCTATCCACACTACTTTAGGAAGCGTATCTCCATAATTCAGTTGCGTACAACCATATCGGTTTTAATACCATGTGATATAGTAATATTTTATTTGAAATATGTAATTGGGAACGCGGTCCAAGCAACCAATGAAGTTGTCTTGTTTTCAAATTTAGTTCTGTTATTTTTGTATTTTTTTATTTTATTTTGAGCATGTCAGCTAAGGACGTTACTCAATCCAAAGGTATCACAGCATTAATGATTATAAAGGAAAAATATTAGAAATGGAACATACGAATGAAACTAACAAAGGAATAACCGAAAGAAAAGTAAAAGAAAGGATGCTGTGAGCGCTGTAGGACGCAGAGAGGCCAAGACGCAAAAGACCGGAATACAGTATCGCACGTTCTGAAGAAATGGAAGGACATTTAAGTAAAATGTGGTTCGCATCACAAACGAAGTTTGCTTCTGACGGATCAAACGGACAAAGAGGAGTTTTGTCTTGATATGATGAAGCCACGTAAATGTTTCATCTAGGTGTACTCCAAGATATTTTACGGATGAATATGTTTGTATTTGTTTGTTATTTATAGATATGTGATATTTGTTACGTACAATTTTTCTCTTTGTAAAAATAATGCGGTTACTTTTATTTTCATTTATTACTATTTTCTATTTATTCAGCCAGTCAATAATTTTATTTAGCACATATTGTAAATTTTTTGTGGACTTTTCTGGGTTCTCGCGTGTTGCCATAATTGCCATGTTGTCAGCGAATGTTGCTAGTAGTGCACCATCTGTTTCTGGCATATCATAAGTAAACAATAAATACAAGAGAGGACCAAGTACACATCCCTGAGGTACACCTAAAGATACTATGATTATTCTTAGACAGGTTTAATATTTATTAGAATTAGTATCAAATTTAAATTCTAAACAGTAATTAAAACCGTATTAAATATTCCTAATATTTTCAGTATTTAGCTTATAAAAAACGAGTGATTATATATATTATTTTGCTCATTTAATATGGTTTTTTATTGTTATTCTAAATTTGAATTTTGTACAGACCCAAATAAATCTTGTTTAAGAATAATCATATCCTTGGTTTTATTACATTGAAATATATAATTTTTTATGAAATATAACTTTTTTTTTTCTTTTTTAGTGTATCTTAATTCATTTCTTAAAGTAAACCTTGAAGTTGATTTTTGTTTTTCAACTATTTTATTAATATTGCCAAAAAGAATGACATTTTTTACAGTTTTGTATTCTTTTCAATTGAAGGTGCTTAAAGTAATAGTGAGAAAGTTAATTACAGCTTACCTCTAAGTTATTTGTTTTTTCAGGCACGTCAGTCACGCGGACCTGCACTCGAAAAGAAAAAAAAAAGGACAGTGTGAAGGAACCAATAACCGCAATAACGGAATGTGAGGGAAAAGATAGAATGTAAAATGCACAATGAAATACAGAGAGCTTAAGTTTCAGCAGATGCGAATACAGAATACAACGCTCAACCGAAAACGATAATTCAAAGATGTGATCAGCACTGCGGTTACCATTGCTTCATATTTCGGAAAGGAAACAAGGGGAAAGCGAAACCGAGAGAAAGGCAGAAGAGAATGGTTAAAACGCAAGCAAATAATAGAAATAACAACAGAACAAAGAAGCGAAAGAAATTCAAGGAACTAGGAAACAGAAATAAAATTGTTGAACAGATAGGTAAAAAGAGCGTTCTTTACGAAAGGAGGAAGAGTAAATATCTGACCAAAATTTAAAATGGAATTATATAAACACAAAGACGCAGCAGACGAAGATAAAATTATTTTAAATGTAAACAATTTTTCTTACTCATCGTATAGAAAAATTATAATAAGGAAAAGAAATCGAAAAACGTTCAAAAAACACTACACTGCCGCAAATAACGAATGTTTAAAACCCAAAACAAGTCTTTTATTTGTAATTATATAATTGACATATTTCGGTTTAACGCAGTGGTGTATGTTTAAAAAAGCGTCCAAGGGGTCCAGATGCCAAAAATAAAAATTTCTGACAAACACAGATACCAACGATACAGCTCAACGAATTGTTCACAAAAATTTTATATTCTTCAAAAAACATTTCATTGAACAAATTAATTACAAAAATCTTAAATTATTTGAAAAATTCTAACAAAAGCTTATTATTAACGCAATTAAAAATTGCATTACAAGACTAAGAAAATCGGCATCTTTTATTTTTTGCCGGGGGGAGGGCGATAGCACAGATCATAAAAAGGAAAGAATCAACAGTTAAATAGCAATTCGCGTCAGAGATAGAAAATATAAAAAAACTAAGTAGAAGAATGACGAACAAAGAGAGGAATGATAAGATATACCAAACATAATAAGGAGCAGGGACGCTAAGAGTTGAGAGTAAAAAATAGATCATTCATTTCAGAGGGGCGGACACATTCAAAAAGAATAAAACTGAAATCACAAAAGTCTCATCGTTCGGGTGAAGAGTAGGGAAAAACGAAAACGAGAAGAAGGCAACAGTGAATGGTTAGGACGTAAGTGAATAATGGAAACGACGGCAGAACGCCGAAGGGTAAAATCAAAGAACCCGAGTTGAAAGAAAGCATAGGTTAAACAGCTCCAGGTAGTGAGATGGATTATTAGAAAAGGACAAAGCATATATGGCAGACCAGTATTTAGAATGAAATTTTTTGGAAAGAGGTAGGAGATTCGCACCTGGAATTTTAGAGAAGAAGGTGGGCGAGTAAAAGTAGCAACTCGAGCCAGAGCATTCGCTAGTTCACGAGATACTTCGGTTAATGAAATTAATTTTAAAATTACCATAATTTTTTCGTAAAATTTAAGATAAAATTCGCAGAAGGATTTCCTACTGTGATCAAAAAATTAACATAAAATACCAAAAAAAAAAATGCTAAAAAATGCTTCACATTCAAATACGGGAAAAAGAATGATTAACGCCAGTTGCAGCAAGATTAAGTGAAAAGTAATGTTTTTGAGTTTTCTTTTGTTGAAAAAAATTTAAAAACAAGAAAATAAAACAAGAAAAAGCACGATAATTCGCAAATTAAAGATAATTATAGCACAGAGTTTGTGCAAATGTTCAAAGCTGATCATTGCTAATGATGTAATTCTTCACTTCACTTTTTTGAGATAATATTTATTTACTAAATTTATCCGACTATAAAATTCTTTATTATTGTTATTTCATTATTTTTTTTTTAAATACTACTAGTTTACTAAATGTTTCCCTTTTTATATATGTACCTATTATTTTGTTCGCAAAAACAATTTAAGTAAAATATTAACTTTGCACGTGTTATTTTCATTATACTGACCTTCAGATTATATTCAATAAAGTTATAAACCCCTATTCGTCGGGAACGAGCGACAAAACTAAAAATACGCCATGTGTATTCGTTATTTCATTAATACTTATAATAGTGTTTTATAAACTGTTTCAAAAAGTAATATATACTACCATTGATGAAGCTGTTGTGGCAAGATCTATCGAAATGGAAATGATGATCACAGCAATCACAGGTGCCATGTTTAGGAACACTCTAATGCAGTAATGGCGCTGAAAATGTACATTCCACGATTTTCAACAATATTACCGGAAACTAAATGCGTAATTTGATTAATCTCGGCGTCATTAACAGCGGAAGCATTATATACTTTACCGGTAACAAAATTCGCATTAGCAACACGCGATCTATCATCTTCAATCCAATTTGTATAAATATTCAAATAACATTTTCCTTAATTACGCTAAAGATACTAGTATTTTATTGATGTATAGAGTGAAATTCCGAAACTTCAAAGTTTGTTTATTTTGATTTTATTCTATTTAATACTAATTTATAATATCCCGGCACTAAAATTAATTTTTATTTTCTGAGTAGGTTTTATGGGGAATTTCTTTTAAAGAAAAAAATTATTAAATCGAAATCAGCTAAAAATTAATGAAAGCACAGCTTTCGAAAGTTACTAATGAAAATACTTTCTCCGATGTTCCAATTTTATATTTCGTTTTTCACTTTTTACAAAACCTATATATATAAAAAAAAAAAAACAACTTGATTTGGCTAAAAAAATATTTAACGGGACGCCATTTTTCAGGAATTTTAATGATGACACTTCTCATACGCTCCCTTATCTATGATTTTTATCTTCTCCACTTAATCGAGTCGATCTTCTGTAGATTCCTGGTCATTTGGGCATTTTTTTTTTTTTTTTTTATCCTCATTTCGGATACTAACGATGAGGCAAGTTTATTTTGTAAGTTTCACAACATACAGTTATATGACAACAAAATTAACGTGCCCCATCCAATTAAGTTTATTAGATCACATTAATTCTGTTTTACAAAGTGTAAATATAATTCTTAATAGTAAATAGTACCTTAATATAAATGAATATTATTTTTACGATTTTTCACCTCTTGTATTGTAAATTGATTAAACTGTTTGAAATTATCTGTTACCACTTGTTCCGTAGTACCTTCAATAATTAAATTACTGCCATTGCATCCTTGTAAGATATGATACACGCTGTCCTGAAAATTGCACCTAACACAATTTTCGGAACCCGCAATTCCATATTTGTACAAGTACACTTTAAATATTCCATGTCCAGTTATAAACTGCACATTAAAAAAATTTGGGATAAAAACTTTATTATTTAATCTTTCTTTAATATCCGGAAAAAACTGATATGCAACACCGTTGTAATTATTCCAAATTTGCTGAAATTTATCTATATAATAATTTTCCAGAATAATTTAAAATTTTTTAGCGTTTAGTAATTGATTTTGATAGGTAAACCGGTTTTTATGGATATATTTTACATTGCTAAATTCATTATTCAGCTTAATGTTATGTTTAATACTAAATAAAGTGATATGTTTTTCAATTTCCATATCCATCGGTTTAAGTCCTGCAATAACTAAAGCTGCTTGATAACTTATCATTCTATACGATTTAATTAGTTTTATAATGATAAGTCTTTGATTGGTCATTTGGGCATTGAGGACAACGAGTTGTTAGCCCATTCTTCCGTTTCCAGTGGCAGATTTTTGGGCACACTTTCAACTCATATTATTGACCTTCTTTCCTCTCAAATAACTGATTCTAGACTATGGCTAAACTTCAATTCTTCTTCATAGTTCTGCCTCTTTCTACTTTTCTGTTATTCGACCATCTCTTCTCCCTCGCCCATGGTTTTCTAGATACTTGGTCTCCCTTAAACGCTATCTCGGCTATTTGTCGCCTTTGGTTTAACGATAGTCCTCTTCCTACATCATTTTCTCGGTTTTCATCTGCTCCTATTTCATGACTATGATATCGTATATTTTATTTAAATGTTCGACCTTTTCTGTTGAACAATCGTCCTTTTACTTTTTTCTTACTAACAATCGATATCCTTATTCCCTTTATCGGTGCTTTATATATTCTCTCATTTCCTTCTACTATTATTCCTGCCCTCGAATTATTTTCATTCTCTATCCTTAAACATTTAAACATACAACTTTATGTTTTCCTTCTTTCCAATTTTTTGGCTAATGTCCTCGTTGACAAACCCACGAAAAAAAAAGAAAGGAACGTCGCTCTCCAGAAAAGAAAGACAGTAAGTGACGTGTCGAAGCTCGTCACCGAAAAAAGAAAAAAATGGGCAGCGCCCAAAAAGTAAAAATAAAACAACGAGAGATGAATTGAAGAATATCGCAAAAACATGTCAAAAATTGGACGTATTTCTGGAAATCTATGTAAAGTTCTGGACGTAAGTACATCTCTAAGAAAAGTTGACGAAGGTTATACGTTTGATGGCGAAAATCTGACAACTGTTGCCGACCGGCAAGTATTATCGAAAATTCTACACTAGCCGCTGAAATGAATTGTAACTACTCTAAAGTACCAAGTTTGGAAAATTTCTCATTTTTTTTTGCAGAAAGCAACCTCCAGCATTCATCCACTGGAATGAATAAACACTTGCAAGGTTGACATATTCACGGGAGTTCTATTTCGTATGGTAAGGAACCTGATAATTCTCATTATTCCACTCGGATAGAATAACGCGAGAGAAGTATTAAGAGTAAGTATAGTGCGGATGTTTTTTTTTCCAGATGAGAATAAGGCAAATATACCACACATTAGGCTCAAAAAAAAAGTCGAATTTAAACCGGAGGAGTTGTGAAAGAATAATAGATGTATTAAAACTAAATGGATAAATGTGGTCTAACTCGTCGAAGGAACACATGCACATTAAACGATCCTCGTCTGAACCATGAGAATTTTTTTGTACTTTTGTTCCTCAAGTTTCTCTAAACTCGCATCTTACAGAAACACTAGCAATCAGTAAGAAAATTAAAGAAAGTGGACATCAAAAATGCGCCCATCTAGGTTTTGCTACTTTAATTTCCGTGATATCGGTGTTAATCGTATAATTTTTCGCATTAAGAAATTAATGCGAAAAAAGGTTAGTGAACAAGTTACAGCGGCAAGCACGTTTTCACAGGACAGGTCTGTCGTTGATCAATGTACGAAATAGTTCTTCACTATGTTAAAAGTAGAACTGGGAAAAGGAGAAGAAAGGGAATTAGATTTTTATGCGACGTGAAATATCCAACAAGAATGTAATTTAGGTAGACTTAATGCACTGCAGTATAGAAAAGCGGGGGTTATTATTTTACCTTCCCCGTCGTCGCCTAAATCGCATTTACCCGCGTTTGAGTATATACGGTAGTAGTAATGGGTAAGTTCGTTACTTTTTTCGGAATCACAGGTTTGGGAATTGCAACCCGGATACCTGACAAGTCCGAAGCTGCATAGATTGCTCATGTAGTAGTAAATTACTCATTGTTGCTCGCGTAAATCAATTAAAAATATTTTTTTATCGCTATTGCTTCGGGTGTTTTTCTAATATTCGTTGAAAGAAATTAAACCAGCCTAATCTTCTATGCTAAACAAAATTTAAAAAATGTGAATAAAATGCAACTGAACTGTATGTATTTTAAAATCAGAAAAATCAATCTTTCGTTATCTTTTTAAAATCAATTAAGCTGACCACCTATCTTCTTCTTTTTCTTCTCGTTTCGGCTAACTATGGACCACGTGATTTCAGTTGTCGTTCTTTCTTTTGGCCTTTACTTGCGCCCAATTTTATTCGTTCCCTATGGTTTTTCTTTCTTTTCAGCGTCCATGATGTACCCTTTCGTATTTTCGGGTTTTTCTTTAAATTGCTTTCCTCCCATTAAATCTCTCAGACTGACCCGGTTATGAATATCTTCAACTATGACTTGCATTTTCTTCATATCATGCTCTGTTTTTCTGAAACAATTCCATTTTGTTTTTTGGTTTTGTATGTAAGAAAATATTCTGTTATTCAGTCTTGTGTTGTTCATTCTCATGATATGTCCATTAAAACCAATTCTCCTTTCTCTAACTTTTTTTTGTGTTATATTTTCATCATTAGTGTATAATAATAGTTCACTGTTGTGTCTTGTCCTGTAGATGTTGTTTTCTTTAACGGGGCCGAAAATTTTCCTTAGTATCTTTCTTTGCTCGATTTCTAGTTTTTCGATGAGCCCTTTTTTATTTAATATAAGACACGCTGACGCATAAAGCGCTTCCGGCAAAACTACCGTGTTATAGTGTCTAAGTTTAGCGTTAAAGGACTAAGACTTTTTCCGGTATATTTCTTTTGTCAGTCCGTAAAACCTATATTGTATTACGCAATAGACGGCAAATATAATGAATACTATCGTTCAAACAATTTACATATTACAAAAAAAAAGGCGTAGGCCAAATTGTCGAAAATACCTCAAATTTTTTGCCATAAAAAAATGTTCGAAAAAGACAGAAAAAATTGCGTAGAATTTGATGTTTCGTTCAAGATCAGTATTTTAGCTTCTATAGCGGAACCGTGGGAACCTGTATCTCATCACAGATGGGTGTCGGAGTTGCGGATACGCATCCGGTTCTGCGGTCGGAGTCACATCATTAACTTCATTGTGGGATACCGCAAATACGTATCTCCTTCCGGAGGACCTACTTATCACTATAATATAAGGTAGCGATATGTCGGATTGTTCGGTTACCGGAAGGAACGCTTTAAAAGAAACGGTGATATTTACCTGCTCCGTTGATGTTTCGGAAGAAGATTATTATATGTTTACCTTGATCGACTGATTTCGAAAATTGAATATTTTCTTACTTAATTGCGAATAAAAAATTGAAAAAAATTGATTATTTACACATGTGTCTTTGAATAATGGATACATTTGAAAAATATGAAAGAAAAAGAATATCGAAAACCTTTCAAAATAAAGCGCTAATTAATACTAAATGATCTCTTCAAAAAGTAAAATAATCCATTTATAAAATGAAACTTAAAGAAATAAGCGGGACACCTCATGAGTGACAATAGTGAAAAAAAACACTTTAAAGTTTACAATAAATTTCTGATCGTTATCACACATCCGGAATTTAATTTAATTTTCGGAAAACAAAAGATTGATTCGTAATGAATATTATGTGTCAGAATGAAACGACAGCAGCTAATAAATATTTCGTTTAGTTGCTGCGTGTTTTTGATGGTCTGTTAAATAACTGTAGCAGGGGATTTGTATCTAGCGCAAAAAAGCACCAGGTACGGTAAATTGTTCTAAATTATTAACTGTTACAACAGACCGTTCCAGTTACAATTTCTACCACTGTTACACACCTTCGGTTCCGGTTATAACTTCTGTTCCAGCTACAATTCAGTGTCAAGTCCAATTCTGATGTAAGTTGGCACCGAAAGTATGGAATTAGATCAATTTCCATTGCTTTCTTCTTTTTGTATACTCTTTTTTCTGTCACTACCAAAAATTGCTTTAAACAACATAAATATTACGTGCACATTATTTACTCTCGTATTATCAAAAGCTGGTACTGTAGGTTAACTACAATCTTTAATGTCACATCTATAATGTGCTGAATTGTTTAAAATTGTTTGGTGCAAAATTTTTTATGCTATATATACACATATATACATACATACATATATATATATATATTACTATTGGATATTGTGCATTGGCTAACAGAAACGTTCTGTCAACTTTTCCCTCCCACGCAAAACTTTTTTAGTTACTATGAAAGTTAAAATGTTATAAACATTTTTTATAAATTTGGCCATAAGTGTGGCGAACATTTTATTTAGTGATCGCTTAAAAACGATGAAAAAAAAAAAATAGTAAAAAAAACCTCATAAAATACAAGCGTTAAAAATTTTAAAAAAGATTATTTTGATAGAAATAAAACACTATTAAAATTTTTATAAATATAAATACTAGAAGAGATATTCCGATGGGAAAATATAATAAAAATGTATTTATGCAAAAAGAATAGTCGAAACATAATATTTCTGTTATCCTAAAAAAGAAGTATAGGTTACAATTATTTTTAGTTACTTTGCAAAGTTCCGCAACCCGAAATGAGCTAAAGCGATCGATAGAATAGGTGTTGGCAAGAGGTACATAATTTGTAACAGCAATAAAAGTAACAAGTACATCAATCCAAACAGAACATCACTAGATTTAGGTGTATTCGTGGTTAGTGTGATGTGACCGAATGAAAAGATGCTCTGGAACGATTAACACTGGAGCAGGCAAGTTACCGCTCCGAGTCGTAACGGTTCATTTAGTAGTTGTGAGCGCAGTGTATTTTGCGAACACTGTTTCGAATTGCAAAATTGTTCATTTTTTGGAACAGTAACGAATCGCAGCGCTGCGATTTTTCTGACTTCCCTATGATATTCACACATGGGGAGGGTAGATGTCAATATCCGAAGAGAGGCTAAACGAATTTCTGTGCGATTTGTATTTTGCACCACGGTACAACTCTTTTCCTTGAAACACATCGAAAAAATACGCCGATTAAAAGGTTACGCCGTATTTCAGAAGTTCCTCATTAATGAATGCCAGAGTGGTGGGGATAAAAATAGTCGATGGGCAGAATTTACGATTATAATGTTAAAATTAGTAATCGATACTGTCGATGAACAGTAAACTTTTCTATTAGTCATTACCTGGCAATGATTAATTAGCCTTAATGAAAGTTATGACGCACAAAATTCGATGAAATGTAACGGAAAAAGCCCCCCAAAAAAAAAATGGTGCAGTACTTGTCCAGCCGGTGAAAAATGTGCGAAACTGTCTTCAACAAGGTAAAAGCAAAAGCAAAAACCATCCATATTATAATTATTACAACAATACAGGTGCGTTGACCGAGGAGTAAGTCAAGTCTTCATAAAAATACATAATTAATTAAAATCAGGAATATCCGATATTAACACTCTAACAAACAGTGACGTCGTTGCGACGAAATAATAAATCGAAAAATCGATGTCTGAGATGGTATTTCCAATTAGCGCTAATGAGCGAATTTTCCCCCCTTTGCATCATTTCTTTCTTTTATCTCTATGTTTTGCACAGTCCTTTCCATTTGTTTGGATTCGTCTCGTTTATCAACGGACGAAAATACACTTTTAAACTACCTACCGCTGGCGCGTTATCACCATCATCGATGCTTATTTTCACCGGATGAACAGATTCAGTCTGCCAAAGGAAAATCATAAACATCAATTCAACCTTCTCTTCAGAACGAGTGTGGTGTGTGTGTCCTGTTCACATCGTTCATTAATCGAAAATGGCGCTGACTGTAAAACTGATTTTATTCCAAGTAAGTAAATTACATCTAACGTCGCGTTATATACATATTTTTAATTTTTACTTTTTAAATTCACGCTGTTCTTTTTTTTTTTTTTTTTATTGATTTTGCTAATTTTCAACATGGATATGTCTCATGAATAAGGGTCATCCGCAAAATACTTTGCTCATTACCACCACCGTGATTCATCACCAGCGATCGCGTGATCAACAACAGAGTTTAATTTCATGTTTTTGCTAAGAAATTTTATATACATTTTTTTACATTTATGTTTTTTTACGTCTTGATTGAGTCCATCTTTTTAATAAAACAGAATATACTAGTCGTTTTACACACCAGCCGATAAACGTATCTATGTTAAAATATAATTCAGTACAGAAGGTGTGTGAAGGTTACTCTCATTTATTTGTTTGTTTTTTTCGCTTTATTTGACTTTGATTTCTACCGCAGTCTGGTGAGCAATTTTAAAAGGCTTTTCTAGTTGTGCTAATTTGAAATTTCGCAAATATACACACACACACACACACACACATACACTAAGGTCTGATAACATCATACGCAATATTGAAAATTAGAATTTCTTCAAGATTCAGCAGTATCCCATAAGGAACATCGAAGGTCCCGCCAAAAAAGAAAAAGATAAAACAACATCGTTTTTTTTTCGTTTTTGTTTTTATTTTTTTTTATTATTTGGGTTCGCTGACCAAGAGCATTGACTCATATTCGACAAGAAGAAAAGTATTGCTGGATTAATTATTTAGATTCGCATGCGGTCAGATATCGCATCAATTGAGAATACAAGGGGGGAGCGACAACAGTTAACAAAGGAAAGGAGAGAATAGATGCAGTACTATAGGGAGCAGGAATATTAAGTCTCAGAAGTTGAGAGTAAAGAAGTAAACGTTCAGACGACAGTGTGGAACATTCGAAAAGAATTCGTTACAGCGAGTGAAATAAAAATCGTTTGGAATCGTGGTCTACCTCCAAATATAACAGATTGCCAACTCTTATAAAAAAAAAAAATAATAAAGTTGAAAGGAATACAAACTCACATTCACAATAATATTCTAGCTTAAGGCCCGTATCATCGATTCTGACAAACGGTAAAATTACTCGACGGCTTCAAAATTAAAATTAATCGCTTTCGCTATGATAATTATAAATTTGAAACTCGGTATTATAAATTTCCTCTTATGAAAAAAAAAAAAAATAATAATATGTAGTAATATTTTTTTTTCCGGTGAAACCGATTTATACTTTTTTTTTTTAAACAAAAGGGCTCGTCAAACAAGGACACTTTCACCTAAGTTAGAAAAGGAAACGATTAGTTATTTATAATTTCATGCAAACATGTAGCCACAGTTATAGTATTATTATAAAAAATTTTCATTTCGGACTCCAAAGTGTTAATTTAATTAGTAATCTTAAACTCGAAGCTTTTTACCGTTTGCGTCAGTTTAAAATTAGGTTTAAAAAAAAGCTGCTCGGATACTAATAGATCATTTAGTAGATGATATTTAGAAGTATATATCGATATTTTCGAAAAAAAAGAAAAAAAAGAAATAGAATTAGTTTCGAAGATTATTTAAAATAGATTCAAATGAAAATAAAACTGATTTTCTCTTATGTTTATTCAGTAAATATGACGGTATATTTTTTGCATCGTTGAAAGTAGAATATTTTTAAAACGAAATAATAGAATATTTATTTGCATCATTGAGCACTCTCGGATGTGCTGCAATGAAGTACTATTTTTTCAGAGGAAATAATAAAAATGTTACTATTTCCTCACTTGTAAAAAAAATCGTTATGACGTAGCATATGCTTGATTCAAAGTTCAGTGTAATTGTTCGATAGGCATAAACGAATCTTATTGCGTATTAAGTTTTAAGTTGACCGCTAAAAATCATAGAATAAAAAACAGAAAAAATTGAATTTTTCCAAAAGTGTTGTGGAAGGCTCTTTGTGTATGTTATAGCGAACACGTAACTTTTTGTTAGTATGTTAAAGATTTATCAGGTATTGTATAGGAAGTGATCATAGTACAATATCGGCAGTATTTGCAAATACATTGCGAAAACGCTACCTTAAAATATTAGGTTTTTTAAACTAATCACGGTAAAAATATTATTATCCATACCTCTATAAAAACATTTTACGACGTGGTAATGCTCGATCCAAAATTTAGTTTGTTTGACAACCTAAAACACTGATTGTTAAGGCTTAAGTTAACTATCGAAAACCATAAAACCAAAAAACTGATAAAGAGTAGATATTTTCAAAAACGCACTATCCTGATTCACTTTAATTCCCGCACGTTTTCTAAGTGAACAGAGTTTTATTTCGCCTTTCATTCCTTTTGACTTATGAGTATTATTCGCATGTTTTCAGTTGCCAATAATTATTAGTGAGCGCCGGACTCGGTGTGCTGCGACTATACGAAATAAGTTTATTAAATGTTTAAAAGTTACAAAATGATGACTGCTCATCTTAAATAATTTTCCGAAAGCTGCGTTGAAATATACATGCGGTTGGTGTAATCCTTGTGAAACGTCTCAAAAATATATACATTTAACATAGTTTTTCGAAAATTATTTAAAACAAGACAAGCTTATTTTGATTTAAGTACGACTTTACATTTTGAGTTTTAATTTTCTTAGTGTTATAAAAGTTGCAACACTTCAGAAATTAAAAATTCTGTAGATAAATCACGTCATGTATCTCTATCTACCTATCTATCTATCTATCTTCTATATATATATATATATATAAAAGTATACAAGTATATGTAGAGTACTAGAATTGATCATATACTGCTTAAAGAGAATTAAGATATGAAGATTCGGGTCAAAAAGTTTTTCTAAATAATTTATGCTTGTGAAGCTATACAACTCATTCATCGGCCTCAGAATCGCAATTCTTCGGAGTATTGCTACAACGAACATGTTTAATCTATAACATCGGCTAAGATATTAAACGTTTTAGGAAATTACGATATCGTGAATTTAGAATTTTTTCCACAGAAATTTAGAAAAAGTAAGCAGTCAAAATTACGAAAACTATAAATCACTAGCACAGCTATCCAAACCATGATGGGCAAAAAATTTACCGAACTGGTACTTAATATTTCTTTACTTTTTATGTTTTGCGTAATAGAATGCTTTTTTTTTTTTTTCGACACTTTAATGAAATATACTATGATTTTTATAACAGAAACTAAAAAAGTAAAATCGTTTCTCTACTTAAACAAAGCAGATTTTTTAAACTTCAAATATAACAACGTGAAAGGTACTAAAAAATACTTTGATATATGCTACCTTGAACCTTGAAAATTAACATTAATACAAAATAATACAACGTAGAAAGTGATTTCAAAAGCGTTTACCTTCGGCCGATTAAAAACGTACAAGTCTGTAAACAGTACATTGTTTTATTCACGGCAGAAATGAAATCGAGAAATGTAAGTCAAACTCGTTTCCAATAAATTGAACTGATGAAACTGATACATACATACATATCTACGTTTTTATTCTCCACGAATTCAAGTATTTTTACAGCTCTCGAACAAACTATTGTTATAATATAATACTTCTCCCTTTAATATATAGCTTCCTCTAAAAATTTAAATTGATTTTTACACTCTTAAATACTAAGGATCCAAATGATTCATAGATAAACCGATGGTAGTTTTTCCTAAATCAGTTCGTTCAAAAAATGTAAGTTTTTAAAATTGATTAAATTTTCTTTAAAATTAAATTCTTTCTGTAACAGGCAAAAGTGGAGTGCGTCTCTACGATTCATATTATTTAACGTAATCCTTAAAATTTCTATATAAAACAGATGTATATATATATATATATATATTTATCTAAGAAATATTTTCTGAAATATCCTATCATCAGCCAAGGAAGATAGTTGAGGACGAGATATTCTCGAAATAGTGGCGTTATTAGATTTTACTTTCGTAGAGGGTTTTGTTAATTTTTTTCTAAACTAATTTTAAAGCGGACTGTGCGATTAATAGGTATTTTTCCTTTTCATAATAAGTTATTATTATAAAAAATGAATGTATTTATTAAGCGATTAATTGGCGAAAAATGTAATCAAAGGAGAAACATTATTTGCTCGTCGAATATTTTATTTAATATTTGGAGGTTTCGTCCCCGCCTCAAACAAAGTGACTACGCCATTAACCGAAACGGTTCTTAAACTAAGTGTTGTATGTAACCTATTAAATTTCGTTTAGTATTTATTAATTTATTAATTATTAACAAACCGGAATCTGAAATAGGATTTAAAAAAAAAAGTCGACTTAAAATATTGCATGATACGTAACGATCGAACTGCAAAAGTTTATTTCGCACGCACTGACACGAACATTAATGTAAAAAATGTTAATTATATTTTTGTTATCAACTAAAATACATTTCAGCTAGAGCAGTTTGATACTATAATCACACAACTGAACGCCGAAATATTACGAATACGCTTTTATCTCATTAATGATGGCAATTAAGGTGTTTGCGTACAATAACAAAAAGATGTATAGCTTTTCGTCATTAGCACAATTTTCTCTTCAATTAGTCTCTCTTTAAACTAGTATAAAATATTTTTTACGTCACACAAAGAAGTGTAATTTATATTCGTTTGAAGGAATGTAATGATAATTTGTGAGGAACATATAACGAATATAGTTGAGGCGAATTTTTTGTATTTAATAAAAGTGTACACTACTACTGACCGTTTAAAGAATACACATCTATCCTGGGTAGAGACCGGATGAAATCATAAGTTTAACTATGAATTCTATACTATTACCCGGCAACATACAAACCAAGGTCGTTCCCACGGCGGAGGGGTATCCCTCATTAGAACTGAAATAGTTCTTATAAATATACATAAAAATCTGGAAAAAATCAAAAATTTAAAATAAATTTTGATGACTTTTTCGGGTGTTCTTACATTTAAAAAAAGAAAAAATATGCTCCATATTTTTAGCTACTTCATTAATATTTTGTGCAAAATTTTTTATTCCGAGTATAATCAATAACATATGAAATTTTTATTAATGTTCATATACGGGGTAATTAATTTATGTAAATTATTAATACATAAATAAAAATGATGGAAATCATTAATAGTATAAATGTTAGTGAAAAATGTATTGTTATTTATAAAATAAATATGCGAAGAAAATTCCCCCCCCCCTCCTCAAAATTCTGGGCACGGCCTTGATGCAAACGATAGATTACGCAAAAAAACTTACTTATGTACAACATTAATATGCGCATAATCGATGAAGAAGGCACACAGCTAATTGTGCTTTAGTGACGAGTATTTATCATTCACCTTTTTTTTTTTTTTTTTATACTTTTGTTAAATATTCGAAGATCAGTGCGAGGTAAGAATAATTATTAAATCAAACACGTTTCTGACTGGAGTGTAAATGGGCTCCAGCACATAACGAAATATTTAGAAGTGAAATGGCAAAAAGATAGATAATTTACAATAAAATCGACTGGAGAAATTTAATACCGTGCATTAAACACAGCGGAGTGAAACATATTCTCAAATTAATAAAATTAAAGGAAAAACTTGTATTGAGAAGGAAATAACACAATTTGTTTTGTGGAGATAGAAATTTGTGTAAGGATTATTAAGTGAAACTGCTCGCGTATCTATATTGAATATAAAGAATGATTCAGTATGTGAAAAATATAACATAGAAGAGAGGAATTATGCAGCAATGATACTAGCTATGGAAAAATTCGCTTAGTATTGCGTTCGGGTAATTAGAATACACTTTGGACATGGGCCAAAGAGTTGAGAAAGGAACGAAAAGTGTTATTCGATTTATACGCGATCAAACGTAACAGAGAGAGAAAGGACACAAGAACCAGTATAACAGAAGAAGACGGAAAGGAGAAGACAAATGACTCGTTGTTGTAAGGAGTAGGGAGATCCATTGGTGAAAGTGACGAATAGAAGAGGAACGTTCTGCAATGATAGAAGAGCAATTAAAAAACTTATGATCAACGTGTCATGTATAAAATAAGAAGTAGACAAAATGGAGAAGAGATGTAAGTGAAAACATAGAAACGCGATGAGGGAGCAAGCTGTGTCCAAAGTGTAAACGGCAAACTTGCAAAAAGAGGTGAACGCTGCGAAGTAGGACAGTTGAGAAACAAACGAACAGGCGGAAGATCCGCTTGAATAGACAGATGAAACGAGTTAGGATTAGAAAATGAAGAGGAAAAATAATGACACTCGATAATTTAGAATCCGCAGAGAGAAATTTGACGTCGTAGGATTTAAAAACGATGAAAAATCTTCCGGAAGAAGAAGCTATTCGAGCTGGTCGATCTTTAGATCGATCGATCCCAAAGTGTCCCGATATTTATAAGAAATTAATTTGAACGGAGTGACGATGGAGAAGATTATGAAGAACGTATGAGCAAAATTGCATAGTTAGAAGAGAGAGGAAAGAGAAGATGAGGTGGTCCCTTTGGGAATCGGACATAGTAAGGACACTCTGAGAGATCAAAGAGGAAGAGATAAAGAAACTTAAAATAGTAACAGAATCGGAGTAGAAAACAGATCAGAAGGAACGGATTTAAAATATTTAGTTTAGTGAAGGACAGAAAACGCCTGTACCAACTCCATAGGATCGTTTAGAGCAGTCACGGTGGAGATCGTAAAGCGTTCGAGGAAAAAAAGCCTAAGGTATTTAAGAATTTTGATTTAAGAACATGCTGGGGAACAGGAGATTGTTGTAAAATAACAATTAGTAGGATTAAAAAAAAACTGAGAAAAGCTGAAGGAGAAGTATGGCAGCTTACTGAAGGAGACGGACAAAAATGAGAGATAATATTGTAGTTTCATTGGCGGCAAAAAGCCAATTATGGATAGATAGAGGAGTAAGAAGGAACAAGAGTGGGACGAGGATATAAGTAAACGTTTATTAAGAAGACGGTATCGCAGACAATACCTTGGAATAAAAAAAAGAGGAATGCGGGATTTTGCATGTAGTAGAGCAGAAGTTGGAGTAGATTTTCGGACCCCCAAGGCAGAAGCGGAGAACACGATTGAGTTTGGATAGAAGTAAATTTTCATAATCTTATAAAAGATGAGTAAAATCGCGAGATCACTTATTCAATTAGTGTGGGAAAAGGGACTTAATACGATTGGGCCTTTTGAAAGATGACAATTGGCTTTAGGAGTCGGGATAGCGATGAAATTATAGGATCCGTGAAACAATCTGATTTACATTACGCCATTTTGAGTTCTGTTAAAATGGCAACAATGAATGGAATTAACGATCGAGGCTTATCTATTTTGATTAGCAGAGGAACTTTGAATGTTTTTCGAATTTATTTAGATCGATTAGTTACCTGATTGCTGCACTTCTGCGATGATCTTGATTAAATCATAGGTGTATATTTTACGTCTTCTAGACTAATCACAGTTACGTTTATGTACTAGCATCAGAAGATCGTGACGGAAATTAGTCATTAGTAATTGCGAGGAAATATTCCCGACCCTTTAAATTCATTTCCTGTTATTTTCAAACGTCCAGCTCGTTGATATCCTTCTATAAACATGCTATCCGAACCTTCTGTACTACTACACCGGAGTTATTAAGCAATATAAAAGTTTTTAATGATTTCAGAATCGTGTGTTTCGAAGGGAAAGATAAGAACAAAATATTAAGCGGTTGAAAATTGCGGAACCGATAAGCCGATAAGCCAATTATCACATGCTGTATAGATTCCTATTCTACGACTTTTGTAAGATTCTGCCCTTTGAATAATGCCCGTTAAAAATAAGGGCCACTCTGCATTTCCCTTTGATAGTCCGGCAACTGAAATGAAATACTCGAACCATTTAAATAAAAACAAGAGAGCAGTAATCCAACCTGATTCACCACAACCGTCGAGTGATTCAGGGTGGAATTAAATTAATTCTACACGTTATTTCTTTTATGGAAAGATGAACATTAATGGAACAAACTGGCCCGCTGCTGACATACAAATGACCACAGTAATTGTTGCCCCGCATTCAGCGGAATGAAATTTCTTTACATAACGGAAGTGAAGATTTTGCCAACGTTAAAAATTCTAGTTCCGTCAAAATTAATGTTCTGAAGTTCTTTTCTCAATATTAAAAACGGCTAGTAACGTTTTCTTCAGCGAATCCTTGTAGCCAATGAACCCTAAGTAGTTGAGAAGAAGAATTTCTTTTAAAGGGAAAGTAGTTTCTTTTCAACTCTTCATTCTTGGTCTCGATCGAAAATTGATACGGTAGATTATTTTTGATGACAAGCTGATAAATCATTCTCTGTAATTAAACCAGAAACCTTTCAATATCAGAATCGAGTTTCTTTTTACCTTTTTTTTTTTTTTTTTTTTTTTTTTTAACGCATTTTTAACAGAAAAATTGAATTTAATGCATAATGATACTGCTTTCGGACTTCCCCCTCATAACAGTCTCTAAGACAGCCGTCTTAGACTCCTTGCTGTATAGTTTTCATTTTGCCATCGGAAACTAATAGAGACAGATTTATTTCAAATAGTGGCTACCAAAAATTCAATCACTATTTCCAACTTCGTTTCAGGAACAAAATTAAGAACTACATACAGATAAATTCCGCGGCGAAATTTGATCCAATAAAATCATTTAACTAAATTAACTATTTACCATAAATCACAACCGATAAAAAGAAGTTATATAAATATGATGAAATTAAAAATATTTCAAATTATAAATTAATACCGTAAATGATAAATTCTCCAAGTTGTGAAAAATCCTTGAAAATCGTAACAGAAAATAACGTTTGCACGTAAACAAATAATAGAAGTCAAAATAACGAAACAGCAAACATAAAAATAAACATTAACAAATACTGGTGTCATGCTCCACATCGTTCCATGCCCCTCGCTTTACCAGGCGAAGAAAACTATGAAAAGAAACGAACTTTAGAACTATTATCTCATGTCGATGTGATTTTCACAAAAAAAAACTTTGCCAAGGCAAAATAATCAACCAGTCCAATTTGAACTAGCTAGAAGCTGAATTGATGAGCTAGGTGAATTTGGTAACAAATAAAATACGCGAAAAACTACAATTTTATCATCGAGCAACTCGACAAATGAGCCATACAGAAATAGCCTTGACTAATATTGCCTCTTAATTGAGCTTGTTTTTATTACAACGAAATTTTATCCATTGAACCACAATCGAAATTAAATGGAACTCTTTCATATCTCAAAAGATATCAAATACTGTATTTTTTGTTCGGCAGTCAAAATTATACGCTACTTCGTCGTGTTTTGTTTTATTTCTGCCTTCAACTGTACCAGTTAAGAGAGACGTAGCCCCGACAAAAAAAAAAAAAAAAAACAGAAAGAAAGAAAGAGGGCTGTAGAAATAATGGCCGCAACTCGACATGAACGGCGAACTTTAATAACTGAAAACTGCCAATTTGAAATATCTCTCAATTAATTTCTGTTAAAATCATTAAAGCGATATAGTTCGGAACATTTTTTGACGGTTTATTTAAATCATTTCCTTCATTTACTTTACCTATTACATTATAAGCGTGCAAAAGATTACCGATGGATTTGTATGTTTCAGGTATTGCTGTTATCATGGACACTTACTTGCAGTGAAAGCAAACATAAAAGTCGCGGTTGGAAATCGGAACTGCACAAGTATGTAACTTTAAATTCGGGAGAAAAAATGCCGCTAGTCGGTTATGGAACCTGGCAGGTTATGACAGACTTTAATTTATGTTAATCTGAAAAGATTTATTTCATTATTATTCATATGTTCATCGGATGTGTCAAACCTTCAGTTAATGGAATTCCTATAAAACTCGGGACTCTCAGCCGCGCAAAACGAAAAAACGAGTTAATAATAATAATAATAATAATAATGATAATCAAATTTATTTATTTAATACCACAGATACCCCATTCATTATTAGGCAAGTAGTGGCGGTCAGTTTGACGTACATAATGCATCAAATTGTACATAGTCGCGCAATAATGCGCATCTGTGGTATTAAATTGATTTGATTCGGTTTATTGGTATAATTATCATTATAATTTCTACTAATTTTTACTAAAAAAACGTTTAAAATTTAAACGACGCAAAAAGCAATTAGCGAATTATTTACAGCAAAACGACTTCTTTTAAAAGGTTTATACACCAGCAGCGGGGCAGCATTACCGCTAGTACGTACATTTATATTTTCTGGTTGCTTTCGGACCAGCGATTTATTAGTTTAAGGCAAGGCATGCGATTTAAACTAATTTAAATTTTTTATTTACATTTAAAATATTCTAACGTTATTATAAATTTGAAACAATAATTGCGTGCGTTGGTATATTTTCGACTTTTTTTTTTCTTCTATTTTTGAAATTATTGAATTATTCGGTTTCATAATATATGTAGCGATCTATGTGTATATATCACGATGAAGATTTTTGATGCGTGTATAGAAGAGCCGATATAATTTTTTCCCCCTTGTTGAATTGTACGCAGAATAATTGTTAGCTTTATTTGTTAATTGTTTCTTATTACCCTATTACTGATATAGTATTTGTATTTTTATTCCATTGCCTACTTATGATTTTTCATATGATAATAATAAATTGAAATCAATCGAATTGAATTATTTCTATTATTATTATCGCGGAAAGTTGTGTTGCATTCGACTGTTCGTTTATTTCTGCTTTCTTAAAGTGCACACAGTGTTTTTAATTTCCGATTTAGTCGTATTTCGGTTCGCGACTGTTTTATCGATAACTATTAACCATTTCTTTTTACATGCTCCATGTCGTTCATTACCTTTTTCTTATTTATAAAAATTTTCGTTATGCCTATCAGATGTGATTAATGTCTTTCCTTTGTACCGGATAACGGTGAATTGGCTACTTGCGGAGTAAATGGTTATCTTTATTTGGCTATTCTCCGCTTTCACACGGTAAAAAAGTGCAAAAATGGACTTGTATTTTGCCCACAGAAACCTTCAGCAAAGAATACTATACTTCGCCTCTATCCCTGGACTGATCAAAACCTGGACCCATCGAAGGGTAGTACGTTGGTGTTAATTCTGATCTTTCCTCAATTTCTGGATATTATAAAAGTTACAGTGAACCGAAACGATGATAGAATTCAGCATTGCAACCGATAAAACTCTTGCTGAACGAGAAAAACAAAAATTAAAAGAGTATCAGGTTGCATGCTGAAACTGAGAATTTGGAACACTAATCGCTATTTCACACGGAAGGCAGTGGCAAACATGCATACACCATCATATGCACGCTAGTTAGTACACAGAAGACACACACGCGGGGGACTGCATTTGTACACCCATAAAAATCAAACAATCACAATAACAGTTTCAAGTGTAGTCTTTTGCGTGTTTACATATTCGCGTTGCTTATAACAGTTGTCTAGAACACTATGCCTATTTTCGTATAGCTGAAATGTACGAATAGGTAGTCGCCGATGTTCAGGAATAAAATATGGTATTCGATGATGACGCTTGGGTTGATAATATTATCATTAGCGAAAGAAAATTTGATAGAAATGAAATTTCAAAGCTGGAAAATTCAGTCGAGCAACGCCGAATGTTTTTGTAGGCGAACCAATCTCGGCCACAAGTTAACCGAGTACAATGGGACAATTCACAGTCAGCGATATAACAGAAGATTATTCGCGCACCAACAATTAACTTGAAAAATCGTAACTTGATGTAGCTGCAAAAAGTCTATATGGGAAAATTTCAAATTCGTCCGGTGTGTAGATAGGATAGGGTTTTTTGGTGGGAAGATAAAAATGTGTTATCCCACTGAAGCAGGGAGAAGTGAGGGAGAATACAAGCAGCGTTATAAGGAATAGGGATATCTAATAGCGAAGAATAGAAGAACGCCTGCACGGTAGCGAAGGCCGCACATTAAAATAAAAAATGTAATCAGTACCACAAAGAAAGTATATAATACTTGAACGGAAAGAGTCGTGCGATTTAATAGGATACTTCTTTCGTTCTATAGGAAATAAAGATTATTTAGTAATTTTACAATAAGGAACAGGTATAACCAAAAAGAGGCGGAAAGTGGTGCGTACAAACAGCCGGGAAGCTTAATTTGCACCAGCAGAGGTAATAATAGAATACAGCATAAGCTACTAATTAATTCTACCCTACCATTTGTCTGTTTGAGTTCCATCTACCTATAATAGACGTCACTGGAACCCGTTTTGTTTACAGAAAAAAATAAAATAAGTAGAAAACCGAAATCCAATTCCGGAAGAAGAACTTGTCCCATTCATACCAATATATTTGCTATTTTTAATGTGATGCTTGAAACATTTTCTATCGTAACGGATTTTGATATTCGGGTTTTTTGTTCGGGCCGCCAATTTGTGACGAATTCCATTCACACATTCCTTTTCGGCTCGCCAACTTGTTGCGATTTTCGTCAAATTCATTGTGAATTCCACTGCCCCTTCAAATTCCTCATTTTAGAAATCGGCCGCATTAAATTTGGACTTGATTATTTCTGATGTGGATCTTTATTTTTTTACACGTATTTACTTTGTTTTTTTATATATTAATTCGAAAAGATTTGAATTATCTGAAACTTTTACTTGTTTTATATCGAAACGAGACAGTTTGATTGCGTATAATTTATGATTAATCGCGTGTTTATCGGAACGATGATTAACACAGGAAAGGCTGCCTAGCCGACAACAAGTAGAAACAGAAAACGAAATCAAAGCGAATATACTTGTGTAAATACGATTTAATCGACTAGCAGATCAACTTAGTTGTAACGGACACACACAATGTTTCATATTCATTCTGAACAATGTCGCGACTGACAAGTCGATAAGACCGATGTACAGCGATAGTAATGTCTGCACGTTACAGCTGACTCTTTAGCTCGCTCAGCCGCCCGCATTGGTCTTTTCCTCGACTCTTTCCCTTCCTCAGACATTCTTTCTCTGTCACGCTCTAATCATTCTAGACTTTGGACTGACATGTATCCATCTTTATTCTCTAATCATTATTCATACTACCGTTTTATTCAACCGGTTTTTCCTGCCTGGGTTTCAATCTGTTCCTACCTGTCGTCGTTCCACTGTTGTTTCCTTAATTAGGCTTAGAATCAATCATTCTCTACTCCCCTCTTCTCGCTTTCGATTCGCTTTGTCCCCTTCTCCTTTCTGCACTCTTCACGCTTCTGAGCCTTTTTGTGTTTGTGACTCAAATCACATCCTATTCGAATGTTCTACACTCTGTAACGAACGCTCCTTTCTTTACGTCCAACTTCTAGTTTTGGGTCTTCCTACTCCCTTTAACGATACCTATATTCTTTCCTTCCCATTACCTTCAGTTATTCCATTGCTGCTGTCCTTTGTCTTTTCCATTTCTGACCGCTTGGCTATTTAGTTATAACTCTTAATTTTTCATGTTGTTGGGTCAAGGCCGCTGGCGCGCCCAGGGTAGGAAAAAAAACAAAAAAACAATATAATCACGATCTTCCACAATAAACTAGGATATAGTTGATTTGAAAGTTCTAAAAAAATCCAAAAAGGTATTTTCGTGTTCTATAACTGTTCGCAATTGTTTGAAAATTTAATGTTACTTCTAATCTTACGCGTTTTACCGTGCCGTTTAACTGTTTGCATTTTATCATCAGTGTAAACTTCCTCCGGTAATGCACTTTACCTTTCCGGAAGACATTAACTACACGAGTATTTGAATTATTTCGTCGGAAATTTCTGCTTTTTTTCTTATCGAAATCCCTCTTGATAATAGCAATAAAATTTTCGTCCGCGGTATTTTCTGTGTTTCTTTGCTAGAAATTTTCTTTATAATATCTCGGAAATTCCAGCTGAAGAGATGACCATCGGAGTGACATTAATATAAGTGAACACGTTTTTGCCGATTATGTCAATTTGTAGTGTATATTTGATTTTAAGAACATAGTCAATGGACCAATCTTTACTCGTACTGCAGATGATTATAGCTCCTTCATTAAACGCAACTGTAGAAGTATTTTTACTAGCGAATATAAAATTTGATTATTAAATTAAATTGAAACTTCGCTCAACAGTTGTAGATTATAAAAACAGAAGGAAAGATTAGGTTAAGAAATGAAAATCAGTTTTGGAGGAATAGGATTAGGTTAGATGGTGAAGAGAGTTCGCAAGAGGAGGGAATGTTCTGTATAAAGAATAAAGTGAACATTCGGTAAAAATATGGTGAACAGAAAGGACGCGCACGTATGAGCTGTGTGTGACCAGTCCAAAATCTGCAGACGCCGACATCGTCTCTTCAGTTTGAAAGAAAAGTTTTTCATGGCCAGATTGAGAGCTTGACTGACGAAGTTTATTGTTGGACGAAGTTCATAGTTCTTCCGCCATAATGACTTCGAACCTGATTCGATGTGTTTCTTCAGATATGAAACTGAAAGTGAAACGTTCGGCAAGTCTCCTTTGCCGCTTTGTCTGCCAGCTCGTTCCCATGAACAGCGGTTTTAACAGAAACCCATAGGAACGATACTGTCCTAACGAATCTTGGTAATTTCTTTTGGGGGCTACTGAATGTTAATCGTGTTTGAACACTTCAGCTAGAGAGTTAAAAGATAATAATGAATCTAAGTATACTATTACCGGTTGAAGGGGGTCGGACTTCACCAGGGATTCGACGGCATATAACTCGGCAAAAAGAATGGAAAACTGTTCCACAAATGAATAGCGAATAGAAATCCGTCTTTGACAACAGAGCAACCGACAAATGTATACACAATTTCGATAAACATGAACAAAGGCCTTTTGTCTGATTTCTTCAATAGCCCGGCTATCCGTCTCAAACTGAACAGTGATAGATCAAGTTTGATCGGATTGCCTTCTCATGGCAGCACCTGTGCATTTTTGAGACCTTAAGTGGATGGGCCTTGTCTATTGCCGATACGATGATTTCGAAGATGACCGGGACCGACTGCAGGGTTGACAGGGAACTTACTGTAGACGCTGAAAACCGAAAGCATTGGATTGTACAGCAAAGTTAGCCGAAAGAAACCAACAACAAATACGTACAAGTACCTATATTTTTGCTTTTCCTCTTCGTGTTAACAAATGTGTGACCTTTACATAACCTTCCACCAGATCATGTAGGTCGGTACAACTTCAAAAAAGCAACAAATTCAGCAACAGTTTTTTTTCCCCCAATATGCAAAATAATGGAAGATTTCAGGATAATTTAATTAGCCTTTTTGCGTTAAAAAAAAGTAAAATAACAGTCTTCAGGTAAGAATAGATCTAAAATTGCTTGCACAACAAACATATAACGAGATCCGGAAATAACTTTTCAGCCGGGATAAATTTCACTAAATGTTATTACGTATAGCCCCAACATAACATCGACCCTGAAATTTGAATTGGTTAAATGAAAATCGTTCGAGATATGTATCCATTACAAAACGATGGATGCAGTACGGAAACAAGCAGACTGCAATTAGTATTTTCTTTCAAAAGTCAAGCGCAGAAGATTGATTATTTATCTGTCATAGTGACAAGTACGAACCAATCATACAGGAGAAAATAGCCGGACGTAATCTTTTTTTCTTACCTTTGCCAGAACGGGTCAAAGGCTGATATCACATAACTCTCCTTAATGTGAAAAAAAATGGATGGGATGATTAAAACTACGGATACACCTCATTTAAAAGCGTAGGGTAACGGTTGTTTAGAAAGGGTAATAACGAATATCTCATCTGGTACAGCGATAGAGGAAAAAATAATTTTCAATTAACGTAACGCGAACGGGAAATTCATTACGGAAAAATTTCTCATTATAAAATTTCATCGCGAAGAAGGTTTATTCGCGTGATAAAATCATAAAGTGCCACTCCGTTTCAATTATGTACAGCTATAGTTAATAAAACTAAACGTTGTTATTTAAGCTGCTAATGAGAGAGTGGTAGTTGTATAAAAATTATATTGTATTATTGTAATATATAGGTTATCATATTAAGGTATTGTAATAGGAAATATTATTTTAGATGATGGTATATAATTGTAATATAAATGATAAATAATGAGAGTGTGGATTTTAGAGTATAGTAATATATAAATTAATACTTTTTATGCTGTAACAGAAAGTAGTACTTAAGTTAAGTTGATGTTATATTCTACAAATAAATGGTATAATTATGTTGGGAACCCACAGATGGACTAGTGCCTTGTAGGACCCGCAAATTATTAAAAAAAAAAAAAAAATTGTAAGCAATAACTTCAACCCTATTTTAAAATTAAAAAACTATCAAGAAATAATTTCTTTTCCGCATTAATTATAATTAAAAATTTTCCAAATAGTATCGAATAAATAGTCGCGACAATACACATTATTTACGTAATTGCAGATAATACGTGCACTAGTGTTTTTTAATATAGTTCAATTCGGAACATCTAATTAATTCCGTTATCGGATGGAAGTACACATTTACATAAATATCTGAATTATTTCACCGATTAAAGGTTTTTTTTGGAATATTACTTTTTCGAAATTTCAATGGTATAATTAAAAAAACTTAATAGCCTTCATTTTTCTTCCAATACAGGCCGAAGATAAGGTATTAGAAGAAGCACTAGATAAAGCTTTAGAAGCCGGATACAGACATATCGACACGGCGACATTCTACAAAAATGAACACGTCATCGGAAACGTATTGCACAAGTGGCTCTCTTCCGGAAAAGTTAAAAGAGAAGATTTATTCATAACGACCAAGGTAAATCGTGCATATATGTCGTATTCGCCGATCGAATGAGTAAAATAATAATCAACTACAAAAGGCGAATTTTTCATTATTTAAAATAAATTATTTTTCTAATTGTAGCCCTCTTTTTTATTAAAATAACTTCGGCTTAAATGTTTCAACATTGCAGTTGTTGCCGAAACTTAGTATTCTACATTTTCATTTTCTTTTTCTTTTCAATATATTACAAGGAGATTAAGAAACATTTAACTACTTTGCAACTGCCGTCCTCAAACTTAATGTAAACAAAACAAAAAAAAATCGATAATCTAAGTTGCATTACATTTTGTCGCAATTTTGTCTCATTCTTTCGCTAAATTTCGATACAGACTGATATATTACTGTTCAAATGTTATCCATAAAATACATCACTCGTGTTTTCGGCTCATTTCGACATCCTCCTGCCGGCTACCACTTAATGAATCTTCGTCAAGAAGCTCCTAGTACTCAATACTAATTTTGTTAAAAAATCTACCTTTTCAATAAGAATTTTCACAAATTACATCACAACTAAAGCCCTTTTCCTCGTCATAGTCAATTCTCTCCTTTATTTCACGAACATTTGCTTATACAGTAATTTCCTCTCCTGATAATCCAACCTCATGGATATTACAAACATCTACAGCTACGTTGCCAATGTATTTTTTTTTTTTTTTTCGGTTTTAACAATAAACAGGAAATATTTCAACCAAATTTCTCAAAAGAAATGACGACACCGAATTATATTGAATACTATGAAATCTTTTTAGCGCAATAAATGATTCTCTTTAAATACTACATCACTTACAAAATTCATTGATTTCTTTTTTTGATGCATCAACCCCATGGACATTATTATTATATCGTATCCGGTCGAACGTTTTAGATTATATTCCTATCTTTGACCAATAGATCAGAAACTTTAGTGTTTCTTCGTCGATATCACAAAATAGTTTATCTGCGTCGAATGTGCCAAATAGATTACACTTAAATATGTGTTCGTCATCTTGTATTAGTCCGCATTCACACTTGTCGTCGTCCGCTATTCCCCATTTCTTGAAGTTGTATTTGGTTCGTGACGTTTTGCTTCTTATTCTGTTTAAGGTTCGCCACAGGACGTAATCTAAATTGTAGCCGGTTGGAAGAGCTTCATTTATATTTGCATCATCTTTAGTTTTTGCTTTCCAAGCTTCTAGTCTTGCGGACTTGGCAGAGATTTTCAGTTCTTCAACTGTATGGAGCAAGCTATGTCTGGATTTTAGTCTCCTCTCAGTCAGTCCTTCGTAGTTATAGAGTGGATGGTGGTTGTCATTAGCTATTTTCCATCTTTCTTTCTTGGCTGCCACACTACGCCTAATATCCGGTGGTGCAATTCCACTAAGTATATGCAGCTCCCTTAGGAGCGTAGCTTTAAGACAACCGGTAGTAATTCTGCAAGCTTTATTTAGGGCAACGTCTATCTTTTTTGCATGTGCAGAGCAGCTCCAGACTGGACACGCGTATTCTCCTGCTGAATAGCAGAGTGCCAGCGATGATGTACGCAGAATGTGTGCTTTAGCTCCCCATTTAGTGTTCGTCAGTTTCCGGATAAGATTATTCCTCGCCATTATCTTCATTTTTGTTATTTCGCAGTGTCTCTTGTATGTTAATGATCTGTCTAAGACGACTCCTAGATATTTGGGATGATCAACATGTTCGAGTTGTTTACCATTCCATACGATTTGTAGCTTGCGCTTAGCTTCCCGATTCCGGAGGTGAAAGCAGCACGTTTGAGTTTTTGTTTGATTCGGCTTGAGTTGATTAGCTTTATAGTATTCGTCGAGTTCTTGTCGAACAACCCTATTACCCATGGACATTAATCCAGCACAAGTGAATTTTTGGAAGTACCAAATATGTGGCAGCGAGGAATCAGTTCTTGCCTGAACGAAACATCTCTGACAAACCAATTACGTCATAGTAGTTGGCTGAAATTGTTCTTTTCCCTTATTAATCCGTCATAAATATCGATACATACAATCATACAGCAGTTTTTAAAATATAGGAAACTTAATTTCAAAAATTCTCAACCGTTTCATCTTTATAAATGGAATTTTCAAATAAAAAAAATTAAATTCGATTAAAAATAGTTCTTTCTAAATTACAATACACACTGAAGTGACAGAGATCTTACTCATCTCCATCGCGGTAAATTGTTCTCCAAAAATATACCCCTCATCGAAGCACACTAAAACTAATCTAAAATTTGTTCCTCGGTGGTCCGATGAATGTCGTATTGCAATCAGAGATCGACGCAGAGCTTTAAAAAAGCTAAAAGTTAATCCATCTATATTAAACCATTTATTCTACCAAAGTGTATCCGCCAGAGACATCTGGATTCTCAGAAATGCTAAACGTACATCGTGGAAAAATTTTATTTCCACAATCACTACAGCGACACCGATAAAACTCATCTGATAGAAATTTGATGGAAAAGAATAATGCTTTTCACATACCTTCCAGCTCGAAAACGAACAACAGCATTGTTACTGACGAATCATAAATTAAAATCACTCTTGGTAATCATTTTGCAAACTCGTCCTTCAGATACCAACTTTAATGCGTCATTTCAAGACATTAAGAATTCTAAACTCATGAGCCACCTGGACTTTTCCTCTTTGGATCACGAATCCTACAACTTACCAATTACTTTAGATTAACTTAAATCATCCATCAGAGATACTAAGCCTGGAGCCGTAGGACCGGATAACTTCCACATTCACCTCTTACACCACGCTCCAGATGAAACCATTTACACTCTTTTACTCATCTTCAACAACATTTGGTATACAGGAGAAATTTCTCAAGATTGAAAACTGGCTACAGTTATATCTCTTCTTAAACCCAACAGTATTCAACCCTGGGGCTGCGCAAAAACATACAATCGGTTGATTATTCAACGCGCTCAAAACAAGTGTCTCCGAAGCATCACTGGAGCTTTCTGGTATCAACGCAACGAAACAATACATTCCGATTTAAACATTCCACGGATCGATGAAGTCATACGTTATATTGCAGAAGCGCACGAACACCGATTTCACAGTCACCTGAATATCGAGAGGCTTTAGAACTGCTACTTCCCGATGATGACTTAAGGCGCCTTAAGCGCACAAAGCCTTATGAGCTGGTCACCTACTTTATTCTATAATATACTCGTTTATATCTATTTTATGGGTATGTGCATATACCTGGTGTGCGTGCGTGCGGGTCCTTATATGCGCATATGATTATTTATATACTTATATAATATTAGGAGTTATGTAATTGTACATAGTCTCTGTTCATGTTACAAATTAGTTAGATTAAGTTGTAACACCGTTTCAAAAATAGTGCTAATTTGTTTACTGTAGTAAGATTGTACTAAAATATACATGTAAAAAAAAAAAAAAAAAAATGCTAACAACATTTGAAAAAAAATTGTATTCGAATCATAATGAACTTAACGGAAAATATAATTATAATTTATTTATGGAAACAGGAAATTTATTCAGCTAACACGGAGTACTTTAGCTGATAGTAACCATAGATGCCACTACAAATATTATTTTTTTAAATTTTCTGCTCTGTATTATAACATGCATTATATTTAAATTATTTACCAACGCAAAATTTAAAAAGAAAAATATTTTTTGAATATAATTTGTTAGAGGGACAAAATTAAAAATTAAAAATTGTCTGAGAACTTCAGAACTATCCGAAATTTCGGCAAAGTCAAGAAACTTTGATTACAAACTAAAATTGTATCTCAAAAAATTTTCTAAAAATGTCGACTAAAAAAATGGTTAGGACTTTCATATCGGCACACCCCTAAGTACAGTCCATTTTGTATTTGCAATGAACATAAATAAAATAAGCGCAAAAAAGAAAAAAGAAGAGAAGAAAGAAATATTTTAATTCGCAAAATAAAGTTACTGATTTTTTAGGATTATTACGTTAAAAGAAAAACACTGCTTCTAAAATTAACCTAAGAGTAAATGTTTTTTTGTTTTTTTTTTCAGTTGCCACACTACGGTTGCCAACCGGAATTGGTTTCAAAGTATTTAGAGGAATCTCTTCAAAATTTACAAATCGACTATTTGGATCTTTACTTGATGCATATGCCATTTTATTTACCCGAAGCAGATATTTTTTACGAAGACGGTACAGCAAAAATTATAGTAAATGATTTCATAGCTGTATGGAAGGTAAATCATTATATAAACATATGTATATAGTTTGCCACGATCTTTGCAAGGCCCGCGGTATATCAGAAAATCCATCTAATGCTGGAATACGAAGTTGTTTTTTTTCACCATTCATGTAAAGAATAAAGAATGAAGATGTTTAATAAAGAATAAGTTAAATTATAAAACAGAGTATATAAAGTTATATTAAAGGTTTTAGAGGTACGATACGCACGTACGTACATCATTATAAATAACTAACCTTTTTAGCTGGAAATGAGGAAATGTGTTTATATAATTAGCAGACGACAGTTAAAATTTTTTGTTTTTTTTTTTGTTTGTTTGTTTTTGTTTTTTTATAAAAACGTTTAAATCGCTGTTTAGTTAAATTTTAACCAAAAACTTCTTTTTGAAAAGATCAACTTATTTTATATTTAAATTACTCCGGTATGATTGAAGAGAATTAATTTATTAATTCGCATCTAACACAAACTTTACCGAACTTGCTTAATTTCGAAAATCAGTAACTTTCGTTATTACTTTAGCGACCGGCTTCTTCCGTAGAATAATTAAACTGATTAAGCCGATTTCCTCTAAGAATATTTACACAACTTCGCTAAATGAATTTCAAAATTAAATCGATGGAAAGAAATTTTCAGTTGATACGCGGAGCTTTAAATCTGTCTTAAAATCCTTCTTTTAACGATTCAATTTATAACTATTCGAAAATCGCACAAACCGTTTACGTGGAAAAATCAACAGTACCTTCAAAAATTATTTTTAAAATGGTAAATTGAAAATGTTATTACGCGCAAAAATACTGAAAATCGAATGGTTCAAATCGAAAAAAGTAATTACTTCCTTTTCTGACAAACTGAATGTAACGTTTAAAAATTAATTTTTTACAAAACGTCGGAAAATTATCACAAGTTTTAAAAAGTTTATAGTTTCCTTCTTTGTGTTTTCTTTAGGAGATGGAAAGTTATGTGGACAGAGGTAAAATTAAATCTATCGGTGTATCGAACTTTAACGAAACTCAGCTTGCAAAACTTCTTACTTATTCTCGAATTAAACCGTCTAACCTGCAAGTAGAATTGCACTTGTACATGCAACAAAAACAGTTGGTTGAATTTTGCAAAGATCACCGAATTGCAGTGACTTCCTTCTCGACACTCGGTAGTAGAGGAAGTTACCAGACCATCTATAAGTAAGTGCGCCGTCATTATGCTCTCCTAGCGTATATACATATATCTATAATTCTCTAATCATTAAAACGAAAATGTTTTCTTGGTAAACTTAAAAGTATCGTAGGTAAAAGTTTTTTTCAAACGATCTAAACGATTTGCTAGAAATTTCGTTTAAAAAAAGAAATTTTTTACAATCATTTTCATCGATAAGTAAAATTAATTTTCCAATGTTCGCAATCCGGTAACAAATGATGATAGCTTGATGTTTTACGGCTATTTCGACCTGCTCTACCCGGATCAGTAAATACAGAGAATTGAACTTAATTTCTTGATGCACTCAAGTAATAAGCAAAAAAAACTAACATTTGTGCATTTCGAATGCGGGAGTCGATTAAAAATTCAACATCTTCTGAATCTTTCCTCTGTTTCGAGTCTGTAATGGACTGTGTAGCAATTCTAATAGCACCTCAATTGCCTGCAATCAGAAATTTCTCTGCAATGTATCTGATTGTTTTGATGCTTTAATTATAATTTCGAATATCGATTTTCATAAATGCCTATAACCGCGTACTTTACATATTCCACGCTTTTTTTTCTAAGTTGTCAGAAATCAATTCAGTTTTAGCTTCTCCTCCTATCGTCAGTTCAAATTCCAGTGAAATGATTATTACTTACGCTGACGTAAGTTCGTTAAGACATCTTCAAAAAGTTCCAAAGATTCCATTAAGTGAAAGAAGAAAAGATAAGACACCTTTAAAAGTATTTTCATCATGGTTCTCTTTTTTTATTATTATTATTATTATTATTATTATTATTATTATTATTATTATTATTAAATAACATATGGAGAACCCACAAGGCAACCGCCCGTCTGTAGGTTCTCATTACAGTTACAACGTTTATTTGTAATAAAGTTACAATCGATCATATACAATTAACCACTTAACTAACAAATGTGTCACAAAACAAAGTAAACCATTTTCTTGTCCTTTACAAACTCAACAAACAGGCATTATGCTCTCGCCCACAACTAGAAGTCATAAATGCATAATAAATTGCATGATCTTTAAGTATATCTAAAAGCCTAAAAGATAAATTATCTCGCCAACCGTTCCCGATATATGTTTGCACACATAGTTTGAAATTTCAGTTTCTTAGTTAACGCAATTGTCTTCTTTGTGAAGAGATGTGTATAGATACACAATAAATCACGTCCTATTCAAATATCTTCAGAGTTTTGTAGAACTCTCGCTGAACTTTTTCGGCGTATATTCTTATACGGCTAATCCGAATTTTGTCCAGAACTCTTATAGCGCAGTTACGCTCCTGCTCAAGCAGTTTCATGAATCAATAAATCAGACATCACCTTTGCCGGCTACAACACTATTTCTCTCTGTAAAAAATAATAATGCCTTCCCAATAAAACAATTTGGCAATTTAAAATTAATTATTTAAATCTGCCTATATGTCTCCTTTTTTAATATTTCTTTTATCTTTATTTACAGAGATAAAGTACCTCCGCCTAATATGTTAGAGAACGAAACGGTTCTAAAAATTGCGAAAAAGAAAGAAAAAACTCCCGGACAAATATTGCTGCGTTATATGGTACAACAGAACATAGCAGTAATCCCGAAGAGTACGAACGAACAACGTTTAAAGGAAAATCTAGACGTAAGTCACATTATTCTAAATACTTTCCGTTTTTTGCCTCATTCTATACATACTAAACTAAAATAAAACGTCGGAATTATTGTTTAGACTCAAAGGAAATCCTAACAATCTAAATCTTCTGTTCAGCAGTTTATGAAGTCAAAGGAAAACCATTTTTACAATTTCTTTATTTCTTTTTAAAAACATTTAAAATTGGATGATCTACGCAAATTGACTGTATTTTACTAAATTACACACCGCACTTCTAATTCCACTATGATCCTCAGTCTCTCCATATTATTTAATTCTAGCTGTGTTACGTAGTTATAATTCAGTTAAAATTCTTCCGATGCTCCCGAAAACAAACGATAAATTTTTTTCAATATAATTTCGTACAATGTTACTTTGACTTTAATGTTTTATTAAAAAATAATAGGAAAAATAAACGGGTAGCACAGAGAAAACTTTTAAAAGAATTTTTTGTAATTCTGCTGCAGTCGTAAGCATGCAAAAATATTATTTTCAATATAATGCATTTAACAGGGATAACTTTGTAACGTATAACAAAAAAAATAGGAACTAATTAAACTGAACACACTTGTTATTAAAATTTTGGAACGCGGATTTTTTTTTAACGGGTTTCTCAACGAGGACATTAGCCCAAGAAATGAGAAGAAGGAGAAAATACAGTTGTATTCTTAAATGTTTAAGGATTGAGAATAAAAATAATTTAACGGCAAAAATAACAGAAACAGAATGAAATGAGAGAATATAAGAGGCCTTTATAACAGCAGTGGTGATACCAAATTTTAGTAGATAAGAAGAGGAAAACAATTGTTCGGCAGAAAAGATCATATGTTGAAATGAAATATGATATCGGTGTCGCAAGGAAAGTATGTGGAAGAAGGATGAAAAGGACACAATGGAGTAAGTGCAGATGAAAAGCGACGCCGGAAGGAGAAAATGAAGACGACAAATAGCAGCGCCAGTAAACTGTTTAAGAGAAGTGCAAGTATTTAAAAAACCATAGGCGAGGAGGAACAGATGATTGAATAGAGAAGTAAAAGGAGCCAGAATTAGAAAATGAAGAAGAATAGAAGTTGAGCCACAGACTAGAATGAGTTATTTAAGAAAACAAGAGCAGTAGTATGAGCTGAAAGTGTGTCAAAAATTTTCTGCCACTGGAAACGAAAGAGCTAATGAATATTCACTAATTCATTACGCGCAATCTTTAAGTAACCCGGAATCCACAGAAGATCAATCTCAATCGAGTCAAAGAAAAAAAGATCACGGGTGAGAGAGTGTATAAGAAATATTACATAATCGGAAGAAGGAAGAAGAAGAAGAAGAAGAAGAAATGTGATAGGTTGCAGGAAACTTTTAGAATCTGAAGATATAAGCACTTTATGGAAAACTAGTGATAAGAAAACAAAAAGAACAGCGCGTAGAACAGCAATAGATTCAGCATACAGAAATTTAGCAAAAGGAGAGAAGCTTGAAAGATTCAGAATAATTCAAGGCGGCGGGACAAAAAAATGCAGAACTAATTCCGCTTGGCCCTTCGGAATCGTCAGAATAGATATTGGCGCGCGCAAGAAACAGAGAACTTAAAGTATTATTGGAGAATTCAAATTTGGCGACATGTAGAGGAACGGATTTAGAACAAAACGATAAAGAAAGATAATTTAATCGGATGAAGGAAACTTGGAAAACTAAATAAAATATAAGGAATTTTATTATGACTATAAATAAAAAGCGAAAATTGAAGAAGACGAACAGAAATTAGGGATAAAATTGAAGTTATATTAAAGATAAATCACCATTTATGGATGGAGGATAAAGGAATAAAAAGAAACAAGTGAAGAGGAATAAATAAGCAGGCGCTTAATTAAAAAGCGACAACCCTAGTAGAATCTGCAAATAAAGAAAGGAGGAATGTGGGATTCAGCAAGGATAGCCGGAATCGGGGTAGAAAACGAGATACTGTGACAGAGACGAAGACATTTTGAATGTGATCTAATTATGAAAGAAGAGACCTGGAGGAATTGCCATAAATAAAGCAACAGTAATCCAGGATAGAGCGAATAAAGAATTTATAAAACATGAGTAAGGTACACGGATTGCCTCAACAATATTAGTGTAAGAAAAAGCTTTAACAAATTGAGCTTTGTGAAAGAGGAAAGATGCAGATGATTATTGTGATTGTGAAAGGAGAGGTGGCTGTTAAAAAATAATTCGAAATAATGAAAAGAGTTTACAATAGAGATTGAAACACCGGATCAAAAAGACAAAGAGTAAGGACTGTTATGATATTTTCGATTAGTTTATGTTTTATTTTGTTAAATATTTTAGCGTCCGATTTTCGAACCGCCATTTATGTGACTGCCCGCTGATCGGCTGAGACAGCTGAGGTCGATACCCTTTTTGCCTATACGTTCCTTGCCGTTTCCAGTTTTATCTGGAATCACGCGTTTGCCTGTTTTGCCGACCATATTTTTTTTATTGCTCACTTCTCTCAGTATTCGCTGTATTCGTTGTCCTTTTGTATTCGTTGCCCTTTTGTATTCGTTGTCCTTTTGTATTCGTTGTCCTTTTGTATTCGTTGTCCTTTTGTATTCGTTGTTCGCCTTTGCTCGTCGCTCGCCATTGTGTCATTAAGTCGTTCACTTCGGTAATGTTCGTTCAACATCGAGTTATGAATAAAACTTTAACATGTTAATTTATTAATTTCAAAATAATCATTAAATCTTTAACATGGTCCTCCGGGCCAGATACATTACGCCGGTTTGTTTTTCTCGTTAATAAATCGATGTTTGACTGCGTTGAGCTCGTAGTCAATTAAATTATTCGTTCGCTTCCATTCGTAACGGAACTTCAACTGTTCCATCCTTAACATGTCGGACAGCAAATGGAAACGTGGTACTTTGAAATTCAACCTCGTTAGGTTTAAGAGATCAAAATCAAACGGTTGATCTCAACTCGAAACAACCTGTCGACATCAAAAGTCGCGAGTAAATTGGAAGCTACGTTGAACGCTTATCGGGATTTGGAATCCAAATACGAGATTCAGACTATTGATACCATTGATGCACTCGATGAAAATGCTGATAATTATATCACCAAAACGGAAAACTACATGAAGGAAGTCTGCAAAATCAGCGATATCGCATTTCATTATGAGCGGTCATTAAAACTTGTCATCAGAAATTGCCGAGGGAAGATCGGCGTCAATCACTTATTTCGCCGAACCCCGAACTTAACACGCCTTGTCGTAACTTATCAACTCAACCGAAGTTGGAAAGAATATCTGTACCTTCGTTCGATGGCAATATTTTGAACTTGCAGAATTAGAAAAAGTTTTTTTTCGAGAATTTAATTCATAAAATAACGATGAACTTTCTAACGTTCAAAAACTTTATTACATTAAGCAAGCATTAATCGGCAATGCTAAGGATTATATTCGTGATTTTAAACTTGATGACAGAGCTTACTCGGAAGCTTGGTCACATCTGCTTTCTCGTTTTGACAATAAACGCGCGGTGGTCAAGGCTCCTTTCCGTAATCTATACAATTTAGAGACGATTAAAAACGAAACTCGAACACTCCGGAAAAATGAAAATCCAACCGTTCTTGTCGGTATTAATGACGATCCAACCACTCTCGATTCAGTAACTCAGTTCGTTTTGCAATTTCGTTTTTCTATCGCTATCGAGGCGGAAGTAATCGGTAAAAATCCTGTACACTGTATCGCGCAGCAACCTTGATAACATAATGCAATATTTATTTAAGTTTAGTTTCGCTGAATACACACTGCTTAACTTGAAGTAACTTCGTAACAGACTGGCGTAAAAGTTTGCCGTTTAAATTTGTCGAAATCGTTTACTTCATGTAGTTCAATTTCGAGGTATTCAATTGAACTAAATGTTCCAATAGCGTACTCATATTGTTTATCGATTTGTCTGATTTTGCTATTTCATGTAATATTTATATTAACACGCGAACTGCACCATGTGTAATAATTGATTTAGCAATTTACTTACTTTTTTTATTTGTTTATCTTGTCGCCGTGTTCTAACTTATTTAGTTCTTGAAAGAACAGATAATATTTAATTCATTCGTTATTAACGATTTACACAAAAAACGATTTTCCGAATATCTTTTGCTTATTGCACTTTTTCACCAACTCGAAAACCTTTGAACTGCAACAAGTTTCGCTAGCCACTGGCAATGTTGCCGAACAAACAACATACAGGTATTATATTAACAGTCATTCCGTATTATCATCCGAAAACATCCCTTGTAATGATACGCCATACGTAGAAGGCCGAGCTTTAGTGATTGTGTGCAGCTCGTTGTTTCATGTAACCATTACGCTAGCAAATTATTTATACGAAAAAATATTAGTTTATTGCCACGCTTATTATTAAGCAAATTATTCGTTAACATTACTATATTTCTGTATTTTTTTATTAGGTGTTTAGTTTTCATTTGCATCGGCGAGAAATGAATGAATTGTGCGATTTGGATCAAGGGGAAAAAGGCCGGATCCTTAGATTGTCCGAAATTTATAAAGGGTATGTTCCTTTTTTTTTTTCCGACGCGTTATATTATTTCTTCGATATTTTCTAAATACTATATTTACTTACTGCCGTATTATGCCACGTTCTTTTCTCTACTGCATATAATTAAAAAATTTTTAATTTTTTAAACGTCTTATAATTCGATAAAAAAAAAAAAAAATCATAACAATAATTGTGATCTTGAAATTTAAAAACGTTGTTCATCAGCATTACAAAAACCAAATTATTAGAGAAAATTCTAAAATATCGTTTGATGATTCTTATGTACTTTTAGGATTTCTAGATCTAATCGAAAGTAAATCAACTTACCGTTAAAGTCAAAAATATAAATATAATAAATACGTTAAATTCCAATTTAAATACTATATATGTCGTCACACTTCGATTTCCAATATTTATACAGCCTTAAATAGTATTTAAATTAAAATTTAACAAATTTATATATAATCGTATTTCCAAAAAAAAATTCTTAAATATGTTTAATAAAATAAAATACTAATTGACAATAATATTTCAGCAGAAAATGTTTAATGTCCAGTTAAAAAATCAGCCAAGTTGACTCTTTAGTACTGCGATAAAAGTGGAAAATGTAACTAACAATAAACATTATTCAAAAAGATTTTCAGTCAGCCGCCAGTTGTGTCAACTCAAGCCAGAGTTAATGCAAACTTTACTATTCTGTAAAAGTTTGAGTCCCAAGATGTATCGCAACAACTTATACGGAAAACATTTGAGATTATTCGGCAGTATTCTAACCCCAGCTGCTGTTATACTAATGGAGCGAAAGCGGCGCCCGGAAAAGGGTCCTCACTGACGGCGTGCGCTTTTAAAGTAGATGAGGAAATACTGTACCTTCCTGGACGCGGAACTTTACCCTATCCTTCTTTGCATAAAGACGATCCTGTCTGCCATGATAACAAGCCGGGAAGTTCTTGAAATCATCGATTCTTTAGTGGCTGGCCGAGCGTTAACGTATGACATTTCTAACCATGCACTGGTGAACAGATCCCTATCAAGCATTATGAACTTGGAGTGAGAGTATAGTAACTCACAGTGCTTAGGATCCTTGGTCATGCTGCGATCGCCGGCAACGAAAGAATGGACGTAGCCACTTATTTCACTATGCTGGCCAGGCCACATTTGGGTGTCGCATAGTCACGTATTAGGTGAAGACGACCACCAACAGTTTGCCCCTTCTGCAGTTCCCAGACACCACCATCGATTGGACAGATCCTGCTGCAACGCTCTATATTTCAGTTCTCACGCGCTAATCTTGGAATTTTGAGCCTGCAGGCTATCCTTTCTAATACTGCACTGGACCAAGGGTCTATACGATTTTCATTAGGCAAAATGGCTTAAGATCCATTCTGTAATGCATAATTAACATTAGAAACGTAATAGTCTTGGTAACTGTACACGGTCCTAAAGTTGTTGATATTTATTATTAAAATAAAAATAATAAAAACAATAAATAAACATATTAAAAAAACCAAGTAAATAAAAATAAAAAGAAAACGCACAACGGACATTTATTAATCGCGGAAATTAAGGCAAGTGTCAAAAAATTGAACGAAAATTCCGGTATACAAGTATTATTTTTTATTTAACTGTTACAAATAACTAAATAATCAAATAAATAATAATAATAATAGTAGTAATAATATTGGCATCACAGTGACATCTAACAAAGTGGATGTTTTGAAATAAAGTACGGAAAAATGAAATAAAATCCTTAAATATGATTGAAACAACGTATTTACCTTGCAGAAAAAATAATGAGGAAAATAAGCTCTCCTTGCCCATCGCTTATAACGATCACGCAGAATTTTTTAATAAATTCGGCAATATCATTTTTAGATTCCAATAACTGCATTGTGTTTACCTGTTTTCAGATTGGAAAAGCACCCGAATTATCCATTTCCTTACTAAATATTCGTTGAGGAAATCCTATTTATTTTAGTTGAAGGTTGGTGAATTTTTAATCTTGACAAGTGATTTTAGTTTTAAATTATGCTAATTTTTAAGTAATTAAAATAAATTTTTTTATAACTGTATTTTGATGAATTATTTATGCTCTTACAATTTTCAATTACTTATATTACATTTTTTAAATTTCACGAGTAACGCAGAGGTTAATTTTTCGAATTTTTTCGGGATGAATTAGAACTAGCTACATTTAATATCAATATTTCGAGTACTTTTTCCACTCTCTGCAAAAAATAATTATTTTTCAAGAAATTTTGCACTAATGAAGACACTTTTTAGATGCTGACAATTATTCATTTTAAAATTAAAATTATTACTGTGGAAACGTTAACTCATATTTTAATATTTATAAAAACACCCTCTTACAAATATTTATATTTCTATATATATATACACCTATATATATATATATATATATATATATATATATATAGAAAACAACAAGTAAAGAAATACTCCTAAAATAAATAAGCCAGGTCTGTATGTTTAATAAGAAATCATATGTTATGTTCATCAAGTAGTGGGCAACCAGATTTTATTAAAGTGGATTCCTTTTTACTGAAGGTTTTTTGGAATAATGTGTATATGCATTAGGCGTTTTTGTGTGTATATATATATATATATAACTCGTCCATTTTGGCCTCGAAAGGGGCTATGTCCCTTGACACCTCTTGATTTCATTTCTGTCTCTTTCTCTTCTATACTTTATATAAAATGATCAAAATTTAAAACGTAATTCTTACTGGCATCAACACAACAAAAAATAACATAACCACAAAAGTCCTATTCTAACATTTAACATTCATTATACGAAATTATGACATTTTTTCGTTACATATTTCATTACATAATATTGTGACATTTTTTAAATAAAAATAACAAAAATCCTATAAAATATAACAAACGTTATATAAAATTGGGACATTTTTTCGAATGGGGGGTAGCCTAAGAATTACGTTGTAATTAATATATATATATATATATATATATTGTTACGAATTCTCAATTTTACGAATACTTATTTTTACAGAATTCTTCTTTCATTTCTTCGTAATTGTTCTAATTTTAAATTTAGATAGGGGGAAGATTTTCTAGCAGATATAGCGGTAGGGCGAACGAATGAAAGAGAAAAAAAGTATGAAATAAATAAATAAATGAACAAATGACTTTAAAAAAATGTGCCGCAGATAGCTTAATGAAATTTGGACAATAGCAATTAGACTTGAATAAATAGCAGAGGACGAAATAACGCGATCTGTACATGAGTCCGGTCGACGCACCTCTCACCGAGACAACACGACTCGCACATAGACAAAAGCCGTCCGTCGATGAAGATAACAAAGCCAAAACCTTATCAGTTTAGATCTACCTGAGCCGGCCTCTCGATATCGACAGAATTCTCTATTTCGGCACGTGTCGCAGTACGCGCGCACACGCAATGTCACCATGTACACAGCGATACCGACCAGAGATTATCGCCGATGAATGATCGCGAATCCAAATTAATACAAATAACAGAACAACTTATTAAGTAATAGATCACCGTCGATGAAAGATCGCGCCACCAACCCTGATTCGCATCACTGCCCTCCCGCAAATTCCATCCAAAACGCAGATTTTGGATGCAATCTGGGGCCCCGTAGAGGAACGGCACCCATAGTTTCAAGGCAGCAAATCTTTGTCGATAGCCATACAAGAAAAAATCGGATATAGGCCACATTCCGTTGACTCCTCCTGACACCATGGTCAGCTAGCGGAGCATAGGTATAAACGGATGTGACACCCGAGGATGACGTTCATGGTCTCCCTCGCGCCCCAAGATCATAATAATGGCACATACAGCCGTTCCCGTTAAGACACGGGATTATGTATCAAGTACCACAGTCCAACTGGATCTGCGGTGCATTAAGAGCCAATATATATTTTTTACGGGTAGCGCGAGTATCCATGCGTCTCCACTCGAGCTCCAGAATTATGATATGAAGGCGCCTGTTAGCTCACGATATGGCCACGACTGCTTCGCAGCGCCCACAGTGCTAACTGCCAGAAAAGAAAAGGACTATGAAGTACGAATTCCTTATAATGGCCAGTTCAGGAACAATACAGGAAGGACTTAGTAAATATATGATATCCCCGTTCTCTGCGGTTTAACAATCTTTGTCGATCGGCGCAAACATCATGGCGGGTTTTTTTTGTTTTTTTTTTTTTTTTTTTATTTTTTCCTTTATAAGTCCTACATTCAAATGACACGCACACAAAATAAAATCACACACAACTAAACTTAAAGACAACGGCGATATGTTCGACGCCGAAAGAAAACAAGAACAGAAAGGTACACCGGCCGTCTACAGTGGTAGCGTCTACATCATCCCACACACAGTTGGTCTATAAATGAATAGTTTTACAGGATAAAGCAAGTTTATTGACTAGGAAATGAAAATATTATAGTGGCAAAGAACGTGTGGTCCCGAAGTGATGTCTGAAAGACGTGGAATAGGAAATATGCATAGGAATATAGGCAAATGATAAGAGAGGAATAGCATCAATTAGTATAGGAAGAGAGGCACATGGCCGAGAAGGAAGTGCAGGGATCTGCATAGTAAGTGAAGTGGAGGTAGGCGCGTGGCAAGTCCAGCACGAAGGAGTCGAGGGGCCACAGCACACTATACCCCGAAGAGCATAGAGATATGGAGTGTGATGCCAGCCCGAAGAGGCAGAATGGAGCGTAACATTAGCCCGAGAGAGATGGTGCGATGACCAGAAAGAAGATGGTGCGATGACCAGAAAGGATAATTAGAAGAGATTGTACTAAGATTATCGTAACGTGGGTAATCACTCATGCAACAGCACAGTATAAGCTATAGGAATAGAATTAAGAAATGTTTAGGAATATGAGAGTATTTGAGATAACATCACATCGGAATTAATAGCCAAATATATCCATAAAATTAGTGTGTGAACGAATAACCAAATATGGGCAAAATAAGCATAGGAATATATAAATCCGCGGCACCTAGGCTGATAAACAAAACGACAAAACACGACATAATAGATAAACACATAAGGTAGGGTCACAGCCCTCAGGAAAGTCACATAAACACAGAACATACATGCTAGGATGACTAGCTACTAACTAGATCAATATAAAAAACTAGTAATAAAAAATGAATGTAAATTAAGCGCACATTTTGATTGATTTCCTCCGGTATTTCCACCACCGGGATGCCTTACGGAGGCAATGTTCTCCTACACCGAACGATTTAATATTAAAGTTACTTTTCCGTCGATCTTTGTTTTTGGAGACACCTACCGAGCGAAGTATTTTATAATAATACAGCTTACGCTTGTTAATATGCCTTTGCCGTGGTTAAGCGTCCTTCGATGCTCGGTGATTCCGGCAAAGGATAACCGAACGTAGTCCTGAACAGGATTAAGCACTGGGTTCTTTTCATATTCGGCCATCTGGTGCAATTGGCAAGACGATTTTTGTTCGTGGTACGCCTCCGGACTCGATTCTTCGCCGACGACCGGCGATTCGTACGGGTACTTCTTTATCATAGTCTCATCAATAAAACCTTCAAGATTGTCGGATGACGACAGGGATTCCACTTGGTCTATCGAGGGATCTTCGTAGTTCGAACTGATATCCGGTACTTCGACTAATTGGCAGTACATTCCGTCGACCAGATTTCAACTCTCAGTCTCCTCTTCTTCAATCCTGTCAGCGAAGGCCTTTCTTGAGTCCCTATTCTCTCGGCTTGAGTGCTCGATTTTATTATTTAAATTTCCGATGTCGTTGTTTATCTTTTTATTTAAGTCAACGGCGATTCCTCCGATAACGTTATTTAGATTCTCCAAGTTTTTATCAATTTTACTGTTTAGATTTTCTATATTAGTATCAATTTTATTATTTAAATTATCTATTTTGTTATTTATTTCATTATTTAAATTATCTATTTTGTTATTTATTTCATTATTTAAATTATCTATTTTGTTATTTAAATTTTCAAAGTTCTTATTGAATCTGCGGTCGATTTTTTAATTAAATTAGCTAACATAGTGTACTCTTCCATTGAGATATTAAAGCCAGTCAGCTCTTCACCAGAGTCATCTAGCACGGCTGGAATGTCCCGATACAGGCCTCTTCTCGAGACCACGCATCTAAGCGTCTCCTCGGACATAAAAACTATATTCCTTTATCTATCGTATTTATTTCTATATATTTTATTTTTATATATATATATATTTTTTTAATTTACAAGACACTATGTATATATATATATATATATATATATATATATATTCCGAGATGTACATCTATATTTTATTATTATTATTATTATATATACATATATATATATTTTTTTTTTTTTTTTTCGTACGACCAGTAGAGCGATTATCTAATGCAAATTCGTGCGACGAGGAATGATTTAGAAATAATATCGTAACAAATTACTGAGATTTAAAAGTACGTGGCCCGAAATATCGTAAGCAATCACTAAAATTTAAAATTACCTGGCCGTCTATTATAACTGATTGTAGAGAATATTCGAATGAAATCAAAATACTATTATTATTATTATGTGCACCGGTTCGCTATAGAAATATGCGCGGTATTTTCTAAAAATTACGATATAGCCGATTATTGAAATTTACCATTCGAATAATAACAAAACTCAATATTATATACATATATGTATAGAAATAATATGAAAGTAAATCGAAGGTAAAAACTTATCCGTCTCCTGCTTGGCCGTTGGCTCCGGGATCCTTGCCCCGCGACGAATCGATGACGTCGGGTCCCTGTTCGCCGCGCCAATGTTACGAATTCTCCACTTTTACGAATTCTCCAATTTTACGGAATTCTTCTTTCATTTCTTCGTAATTGTTCTAATTTTAAATTTAGATAGGGGGAAGATTTGCTAGCAGATATAGCGGTAGGGCGAACGAATGAAAGAGAAAAAAAGTATGAAATAAATAAATAAATGAACAAATGACTTTAAAAAAATGTGCCGCGGATAGCTTAATGAAATTTGGACAATAGCAATTAGACTTGAATAAATAGCAGAGGACGAAATAACGCGATCTGTACATGAGTCCGGTCGACGCACCTCTCACCGAGACAACACGACTCGCACATAGACAAAAGCCGTCCGTCGATGAAGATAACAAAGCCAAAACCTTATCAGTTTAGATCTACCTGAGCCGGCCTCTCGATATCGACAGAATTCTCTATTTCGGCACGTGTCGCAGTACGAGCGCACACGCAATGTCACCATGTACACAGCGACACCGACCAGAGATTATCGCCGATGAATGATCGCGAATCCAAATTAATACAAATAACACGACAACTTATTAAGTAATAGATCACCGTCGATGAAAGATCGCGCCACCAACCCTGATTCGCATCAATATATATATATATATATATGTGTGTGTGTGTGTGTGCGCGTGCGCGCGCGCGTGTGTGTGTGTGTGTGTGTGTGTGTAATTTTGTGTTGACAGGTTAATCTTATCTGTGTAAGGCAATATAAATATAAATTTATTGTGGCAGTCATCAGTGTATTCAACAAATAGGTGCGTACAGCCCTGGTAAAGAACAAGAGTGGTCCCCTCTTGCAATGTTATTACAATGGGTGCTGACGGAGTATTGGATATCAGCGTCTAAACATATGCTATCAAGTTGCTGAACTGAATTCTATAACTTTCAAGTGTGTGCTAAGTATTTTCTGTGTTGAATTTGAAGAGGTATATTAAGAACGCCCCCGGTGATTTTATTAACATGCTGTGTTGTTACACAACGGTCGCCCAATATTTTTAACAGATAACTTCAAAAGGGTCTCGATAAACATTTAAGTGATGAAATAAAACAAAACTTCATATATGTTTGTATGTTGTGAAGGATTAAACAAACTCAGTGAACACACATTATAACTGGCTGGTGAACGCTGTAACTGGAGAACTAAAACAAGCGTGTCTACCCATCATCTGTGTACATGCAACAATTACCTAGCATGCCCGTCTTATTGCCAAGTTGCAGAAGACAATAGCTAAGAGTTTAGAAGACAAAACCGTGCAATGCTGAAGATGTACACCATAGAGAGCAAAAGGTGATTCTTCAGTAGAATGTAAACTTGGTACCACTAGAGACATGTGTGAAATTTTACAAATGGAAATGGATTTTATGAGAAACCTTGGATAGAAAAATGAGTGTAACGAGAGATTATACTATTTATCTCCTATGTTGATGTACCTACAGCTACTCATTTTCCATGTGCGATAAAACACTGGTCATATGGTGATAACGTGTAAACAACTTCATCATGAAAGATGGCTGTAAGAACGGTGGTGCTGTAGGCTTAAAACAAACTCATACGATGGCGGTGCAGCATGCTTTGGTGGAGAGAGTTCTGTAGCAGTGTACTCTGCCGGCTAGACATATGGGGATTTGGATTCTTCCTTCCCATTGGTGCATAAGTATTCTTTCTTTCTCTCCTCAACCTTATGGTTGGTGGGTATTAATATGACTGGCACTCTAATGACTGGACTTTCGTTTGTGATCCTGACCACGTGCTGCTTAAATGTTCCAATCATTACTCCGAATGTAATATCCCGTACGCTCAGGCTGAATTTTCCTACTCCCTATAATGCTTTCTATATTTTAACTATGCCATCTTCAAAGATGGTTCCCTATTCTTGCCTTTTTTTAACCCTACTTTGGGCGCGCCAACGGCCTTGACCCAACAACATGATAATTCAGTAGATAGAACTAAATAGCCAGGCGGTCAGAAATGGAACTCACAAAGGACAGCAACAGTGGAACAACTGGAGACAATGGGAAGGAAAGGATCTTTATAATCGTTGTGAAGATAAGACGTGTGTTTCTGCTTTCTTGCTAACTGTGACGTCGATGTGTGGCACGGTATAATATATTTATATTTCCTGAAGGTACGTTTATCTTTTCTTATTTTACGAACATTCGTCAAGTAATTTGAATATGCCACTCAGAAGTAGTAGTGGAGTTAAAACAAGAAGTGCTGGAACGGAAAGGAAGAACAATAAGTTACCTTCTCTATTAAATGAAATAGCTGTGTCGGTGGAGGAAGCGTTTGGGAGTGTCGACTTTCAGATGAATAAGGAATGGTAATAATACACTGAAGAACTTTTTTGCTCAGTTGAACAAGAAAATAGTTTTAGCACGAATACTTAAATAAATAACAGGTTAGATAATTTAGAATAGTACAGCCGACGAAATTCACTCATGATATATGGAGTTTCATAGGCGGATAAAGAAGACACTGTCGAATGTATCGTTAAACTAGTGAAAGAAAAGTCATCGGTAAATATTCCATTGGAGGCTATTCGTAGATCGCACTGGCTTGGTAAACGAGTAGGATATTTTTATACGTTCTGGGTCAGGGAACAGGATAATGTCAGTGTGGGGAGGGGTAAAAATCATAGCCAACAACAGTTTTAGCAGGTGATGTAATGAATGCAAACGAGATAAGAGATAATAATAATAATAATAATCATAATAATAACAATAATAATAATGGGTGTTCTGTTTGTCCACGTCCTGGGCACTTCCCACACCCCATCCCATTCTCAGAAACCATCACCGAGCCTCCGCGGCCGGCACCTAACCTACCAGCGCCTCTAACGTTAAGTTACCCAACTTTTGACCTGCAGCCTAGCCGGCCAATTGTGTTCTAGAAAGTTTCCAGTACCGTCGTAGACTCCCCTTTGCCTCCAAAGACCCTTAGCTAGCCCGTAACGCCGCCGAACGTGAACGACAGCGTAATATACACCAATACACATACACATATATGCACAAATAATTGTTATTATATTATATGATATCGCTGTACAGCTAAGCTGATTGCTTAAACTATAGAATCGGCTCTACATCTTCTTCTTTTAACATCATTCTCCCGGACTACTCCACACGTTTCTCCATCTCCCAGAAAGAATAGTTTGTAGATTCCCGCAGATTGTGCACAGAGGTCTCCAGTTGACTAAGGAGTTTGCCAGTGGAAGCGGGCACGTTTTTGATAGCCTGCTCTATGGCATCGGGCCAGGCTTTGATTTCTGCCGACTGCTTATCACCAACATCATTATCATGCTGCTGTTTTGTAAGAGCATCGGTAGGAGCGATAGCGTCTGACATTTTTACTATATGTATTCCTAGAGGATTCACAGAGCTATCATGTACTGTAACGATTTCTTTAAGCGCCTCGACAACCGTTCTCCTTAGGTTGACGGCAGCGAGCAACTTCCGCAGTCATTTTCCAATAACCATTTTATTGTCCTTCATCTCAACACCAGTTACCGAAGTGCAGACATGTAGTAAACGCTTGGGTCGAAAATTATAATTACCGTCCGAATCAAATTCCATCGAACCTAACCCCGACAGCTTCGCATGGCTAGAGTACCTTTCGTCTTCTGCCATATACTTTCCACTCGTATGCAATGGCATTTTTGTTTTTTATGTTTTTTTCGGCACTCTCGAGGTTTATACAGATGCGCGCACGTTAAATATTAGAAATTTTATCCTGCTCGAACCAAGAATTCTCGGAATCCCGGAATCCTAGCCACTTGACAAGAGCCTTACGTCCTTTATGGCGAATAATGCGTTCTGCTAGGTAGACGCCTGAATATGCGGTCTTTTACAATTCTTCTTTATAAAAGGTACCCACTATTGGGTTTCCACTATGGTCTTTTAACGTATACGTTGCTGGGCGAGTGCTTCGCACGTTATTTATAGTAAATAGTTCGCCGCTCTAGTTGGCGGTATAGCCCTTTTCTAGGAGAGTTTTTACTATGCTTATGCAAATGGCATCGCCAATTTTAAACCTGGTGCGTTTAGCGGTAGGCATATAAGCCTTAATGCATGCCCTGACCAATTTCTGAGCAACCTCCCGCTCCACACTAGGCGTAACATTAGCGGGTACATAGCCTATCGTTCGATTCATTTTCGCATTATATCGACGCGAAAGTTCGGGCAAAATCGACAGCTATCGCTTTCTGCAGCAAGAGGTAAACTCTTTCCACATATAGTCCTTTAACGTTCTATTAAACTGCTCTACAATGGACGCTTTAAGCGGCGAATGTGTGCTGTACAAATTAACGTTATACCGACTCAACACCACATGCACTTGAGGATTTAGAATTCGGTACCTCGATCTGTTTGCATATGGCGCGGCGCAGTAACCCCTAGCTCGCCTAATACTTAACGAAGAGCGACGGCCACCAGCATACCACTTTTACTCTTTAATGGACTCGTCCACACATATTTAATGAATGCATTTATCACGGCTAGAATAAACTTATGAGCAGTATTGAAGCGCGCATACTGTCTGATATCGATAAGGTCAGCCTGCCAAAAGTCATTTAGATCGATCACTTGCACGCATCGTGTCGGACACCTTTTTCTTGCCTATCTATGTAGTTCGTTGACTGTATTACGCTGAAAGGCCCCCACGGCAGTGCAGTTACTCTTGGTCGTTGCTCGCAAGGCACAAGGCATCTCTCCCTTTAATAAGGAGGATAAATGTAGCCGCCTTCAGCTAATTCCTCCTCGACAGATGAAATTTTATTATCAACACCTGTGTTTCAACTATTTCTACTAGCGTGTAACAGCTGCAATCACTGCACTAGATCACTAACGTCGTCCCAATACTCTAAACATGGAGCTGTTAAAGTAATTTGAATAATACCACGCCCGTTCTTATCACTTGAGGGCATTTTACCTTGTGTGGCGCTTCGGGTCCGGGAGAGCTTTTAGGCAATCTTAATCAAAAAACGTAACGTAATCAGGCGCGTGGTCTACAACTGTAGAACAACTAAATTCTTATCGAAATAAACCACATGTACTCACTCGTTAAGAAATGAAACGATACTAGTTACGTAAAACAATATATTTCGAACAGCTACTGAGAAGGTAGTGCGTGACAGAACCATCTATCAGAAATTATGTTAGTTAAAATATGCTTGTCTACGATGTAGTCCATGCGCCTAACGAAGGGTTAACATCCGCTGTACGGCAAATTTTCATTTACTGTTTTGCACGACCGAAGTAGCCGATTATTCGCTTCCGCTGTATATTCGCTACTTTTCCGTTTATCGCAAGTGGCGTCGCGAATGACGTATCGACTTGCCGGACCATCGTTGCCGAATGTTAATATATAAGGTTTGTTTTTTTGGGAATACGTTTCAGTGTAGTATTGTATCCTTGACGATACCGGGAATAACCGATTTGGTAGGCCAGTCTGTCCGATTAGCCCTTGGCATCGTATTACTCTAATCGTGCAGTTACAGACTTACGGAAGGCTCTATCAATTATTTTCATGTAACCGCGAAATAGACGTTGTTGTGTTTCGGATCAGTTATAAAATAATAACAATGTTTAATCACAGGTAGCAACACTGTGTGACATGATAAGTCGTCGGCGAGCAACGCGAGCCGGCAACGATGATAATATTTATCATCTGATTAGCTATAAAGGCTTTTGATCGTCTGCGAAGTGTTATTCTGTTTACCGCGTTTTTTCGGGAAGGACATACGGGTTATTGTTGGTCAGTTGTGTCAACACTCTGGAGAGCGAATTTTTATAATATATATATATATATATATCTGTAAACATTGCTGTGAATTGATATATTATTATTAGTATTTAAGTTAAGGTAAGTAGAGATTGCATTATCAAAGCTGCAGACAGGAATAGAATTCTGTGAGTAAAATAGAAATTCCGACGCAGGAACGAAACTTTGATTACCGTTAATCGTACACAAATTAATCGTGGAATTCATCAAAAAAAATGGAAAAAAATAGAAGAAAAAGCAAAGCGGAAGAATAGCCGTCAGATTTTCCATGATTACGGACTGTAACCGCGCAGCAGAATCCGAAACGTCCAGAACGATCCGGACAGCAAGTTTTTTCTTTATCATATTTATATATTTTTCTTTTTCGTTATTTATATTATAGCTAATTGTTTAGTGTGAATTGTGCGGTGCGACAGGTGTGTGAATGTGCGTGTGCAAGAACACTGAGAGGCCCCTCGCTTTAAGTATATAATCTAGTCGTGTAAAAGATTTAATATTTTCTTAGAATAACTGAGCGAATTTAATCTCAGCATTATAAGCCTTCAAGAAATTAATTCCTAACAGCGCAGCACAAGGGATGTTGGTAGTGTCGTTTATTATATAAAATTTTACATTACAGATCCCATCAAGATTCAAAAATGTATATCGAGGAATGAGCTCAAATTACAATAATTTTAAAGTAGGTAGAATACCTGCATTCTGGGAGATTAGGTCAGTATTTAGTCACGTTACCATGCCTCTTTTTACTCAACTAATCAAGAATCAATACTTGATCCTCAACCATTTATCCATATACAATTAAGAACTAACTTACGGCTACTCGTTTATATTATCAAACAGCCACTGCTTATCAATACTTGATCATATGATCACACCCTTTTCCCATCAAATCCTCCAGTAAGAGTTCAGCACTGCACCGCTATATTCTACTCCAACTAGATCTTTCTGCTCGCCTTATCTTCACCATTACAAATCTAAATCTATATATCTCAACCCTTACAATACCTCAAATCAATCACCTGCTTTCTCTGTAGACGCCTGTACATGAAGTCCCTCACTGGTTAACACCACTCAACCAATACATGGATTAGGGGAAAGGCCCTTTAAATTTTTCTAACCCCTACTAAGTTGGTTTGTATGCTTGCGCGTTTGCATGTACATATGTTGATAATCTGTCTACTATTGCCTAACATGCATAATAATTTGCTAATATGCTTCTGTGTTTCTATGTGTATTGATGATACATTTATGATCACCTAACTGATGTAATAATTTTCTAACCCGTACTAGTTGTTTATGACCGTGTATGCTTGAGAATATGTTTTACCGCTGACTACCCACCATTAACCCCTTTTAACCGCAATACTAAATATGCTGTTTTTGTGTGTATTTATATGCGTGTTGGTGATACAACTATCACTTCTCAACCAATGTAATAATTTGCTAATATGTTTATGTGATTGCAAGCGTGTTGATGATAAATTTATGATCGCCTAACCAATGCATTAATTTATGCTAATCTATACGTGTTATTTATGATTTTTCTAACCCCTACTAAATCCGCTGTTTGCATATGTATACTTTAAGAATATGTTTTACTGTTGACTACCACCAAGTCTGCTGTTTGTGTGTGTGTGCTTTAGAAAGTGCTTTATTATATCAGTAACTAGCCAACGTTATTATAACTTGCTAACCCAATAATACCACGGCCCTCACGATTGTTCCAAATAAAAATATCTCTGAGAATGCGTTGATGTGCTGATTAGTTGAAGTGTGTAACGGCATGATTAGAGTAATGCGATGGCAAGGGCTAATCGGACAGACTGGCCTATCGAATTAGTTATTGCGGGTATCGTCAAGAATACTATACTATACTACACTGAAACTTATTCCCAAAAAAGCAAACCCTATACATTATCATTTGGTAACGGTAGTCAGGCGAGTTGATACGTTATTCGCGACGCCACTTGCGAAAAACGGAGAAGTAGCGAATATACAGCGTAAGCGAATAATCGGTTACTTCGGTCGTGCATAACGGTAAATGCGAATTTGGCGTACGGAGCGGATATTAAAATCCGGTAAACGACGATATGACGAAAAGTTACATCATTCGCAATGTAACTTGTAATAACTGAAAAGTAGTGGATTCGTAGCGTAAGAAAATAAACGATTATTTAGCCTGCAAATACAGTTAGGCGAGAGAGAGAAAAAAAGAAAATGAATGTTTGTTTAAGGAAGAATATGGAAGTTGGCATACAACTTTATGTTTTGCTGCAAATTTTTTAATCATTTCATTTACATAATCCATACTTAGATCAGTGTGTATTATTTTATTGTTTATGTACCATGAGGCACCGATCATTGTTTGCAATGTTACGTTTTAGTATTTTGTATTATTTTAATATTGTTTCTTGCACTACAACTCCACAGCTCACAACTATATTTCCATATTGGCGCGGGTATTTAGTTGCATAATAGTACTTCATTGCAGATAGCAAGCTGGGATCTTTTTCCCATTAGTCAATATAGTGTTTTAGTTTTTAGTTGAAGTTCGTTCTGTTTTTTCAATATGTTTACGCCAGGTCAATCTTCGATCTAAATGCATACTCAGGTATTTGACATCCTTTTTAATTGCGACTATCTTATTTTCAACAATTATACTTTGTGGCTCTACATATCGACTAATAAATAATTATGAGATGATTTATTTTCATCTATTTTTAATCGTCACTTTTAACACCATGATGTTATTTTACTAACTGCAGTCTGCAAAGCAATATTTTCTTTAGCTGGATTTACATCTGAGCATAGAATAGTTATACCATCTGCAAAATTATCATCAACAGGCAGATCTGCTGTATAAATAACGTATAACAATGGTCTCAATATGCTACACTGGGGAGCACCAGCAGCTATTGGATAAATATTAGAGATTTCTTTTCATATTTGACCTGATGAAATCTTTCATTTAGATATGAAGATAATAACTTGCTGTACTGATATGGAAAATATTTTCTGATTTTCCATAAAAGACCATCATGCCAGGCCTTGTCGAACGCTTGACCTACATCCAGAAAAACCGCATCACAGACCCTCTTCTCCTCCAAGTCAGATTCAACTTTTTTCACTGGGTGATGCACCTGCTGAACTGTAGAATGTTAGCTTGGAATCCAAATTGGTGAGATGGGATAATTTGCTACTAGAGGAAGTATTCTTTTAATTAACAAGATTTCGAGTAACTTTAATACTACTAGAAGTAACAAAATCGCCTACATGAAGTTTTGTCAGTTAGCGCCTTACCAGACTTCGGCGACATTACTATTTGTGAAAATGTTAGTTGCGCTGGATAATAAAATAATCTTATTATTGTGTTAAATGTATACGTCAGCATGAGCAGATCTTTGTGTGGCAGTTCTTTAAGTATCTTAGCCGTTATCAGATCATATCCAGGGTCTTTTTTTAGATTCAACAACATTACATAAACAGTAAAGCCAAGAATAATCCTCTCCTACATTCAAACTATTATGGAATTTGTAAAGCCATAGTACCCTCTCCGTGGACACTTGGAGCACATAATAGCGTATTCAACAGCATTCGCCTTGGGAATATGCAACTGTCTCATAACTACTTCTTGGAAAGCAGCTACCCTTAAACTATTTTCATTTTCTATTGTGCATAAGAGCCGCCGTGCACTGAACACATTTTCATTAACTGTTTTCCATTTCAGTCTTCCCAAACTAAATTTAGATTTGTTACTCTGAGCTCTTCTCTTCTCAAAATCGAAGGAGAACAAAACGCAGTATTTTAATTCACAAGAGACAATGGCTAAAAATCAAATCTATAACTGGAGACTCCTGGGCCGTAATAGTCTAGAAATTGTACATGACTCCAAGTCTTACTAGGGTTGATAAAATAATAAAAAAAAAATTAAGACTTTGAAAATTTTTAAAAATATCAATAACAAATTGGAAGTATAAACAATAGATATAAAAAGTTTAGATGAAATTTTGATCTCTGTGTAAAATTAATTCAGACAACTTTCAGAGAAATTATGTACGTCGCTTGTAAATTTTTAAAAATAAAATTATACTTTATAAACTTACTATAATGTGTATTGTTAATTCATTGTAAAATAATTATTTGAAAGCACAGACAATTGCGTGCAATAACTTTATTAGTATTTTTAAACAGTATAAATATATGTAAACCAAGCACCGCAAAATACTGTAAATGAAATTTTATTTAAATGTGTATTCCAAAATAAAATCGATTCAGTTGATTCCTTCATGATAGCATTGCAACACGTATCAGTTCTGGTGTCATTTACAACCTGTGAATTTCAAATAAGTGAAAATAAAAAAGATTAGACAAGATCATGTTTGTAAAATATATTATACAGATAATTAATACACCTTTAGAAATAAAAATATTATTAGAAAATTTAGAAGTAATAGTAACGTTTTACAAATTAAGTTAAGGCCAGATTTATTCTCAAAAAGAGCAAAAAGAACGCGTGAAATGAATTCAGTTCATCGTTCTCTAGATCTACCTTCATCTCTCATCTTTGGAAAATGGCGAACTCCTTTCAGTCCCCACGGTCTGAACGTCCTTCCTATTACAACCTTCCTTCGGAGAAGCTCATTACTTTTCTGGACTCAATTTCTCCCTTATATGCTCCATCCTTGGAGGAAATATGCCCACTGGCGTTTCCACCTACATCCTCTACGCACGTTCTGTCTTCCGATTTTAACATCAGTGAACTCCGTTCTTCCTTAAAAATTTTTCCTCCTCTAGTCCGGGGGTGGACAGCATTCCTTTCCTGGTTATTAAGATCTTATCAATTTCCGCACTGAATACCTTGCTTTCTATTTACAACTTTTTCTTGCATACCTGTACTACGCCACCAATTTGGAACTCCTTTATCATTATCTCTATTCCGAAAAAGAATCCTAATTTCTTCCGTCCTGTTTCCTTAGCTTTGTACTTTAAAAAACTATTTGAACAAATCATTAATAGACGCCTAGTCTAGTAGCTGTAATTCAACAATATTCTTCCCAGTAACATGTTCGGTTTCCATACGGGACTGGGAACGGCAGACTGTTTATCGTTGTTTCTATCTGACATGTCGATCGTTCGATCAGTCATATTGCTCGATTCCAAGCGTCGTAACTACCTATTTGTACATTCTAGTTGTACAGAATAGGCAGCGCTCATGGCAATTATTATATGCAACGCAGGTGTACACACGCAAGAAGACTACATTCGGAACTGATAGTAGCCGCTTGTTATCGCGCCACTAGTGCAGTCCCATGTGTGTCTGCTGTGTACTGACCTAACGCGCATATGATGTTGTACGCGGTGGTTTGCTATTGCCTTCCACGTGATTATTAGCGATTATTCATTTATTTATTTAATTCTTGTAATAAGTTTGTCGTCACTCGCGATCGAACTCGCGACCTCCGTAACGGAAGTCAAGCGCTCTAGCGACTAGGCTATCGCGACAATTATCTACAAGCCATTGCTACTCCCTTTCCTAAACCATCCTCAGATCCTATCGTGCTTCACATACTCTCCTTAATTTCACATCTGTTTCATTTCCGTTCTGTCCGTATTGATCTATTGCGGATTCCCAGTTATTGTGGAATTCCGGGCAACGAATTAGTTGACTCGTTAGCAGGTTCGGCTGTTTCAGACGGTCGCTTCATTGGTCATTTCCCAACTCAAAGTCTTCTTCCTCTTTCCTTTCGTTGCCACCGAGACTGTTGGTCTGATCTCTATCCTTCTTCATTTTCTAATTTTGCTTCCTCTTATTTAGCCATACAACCCATTCCTTCTTTTTTTATGTGGTTTCTTAATTTCTCCAACATGAGACGGTCAACTATCTGATCTATAATTAGACTTCGATTAAATGACAGCTTGCTTCCTACTTCGCTCTTCCGTTCCTGCATTACCCAGTCTCCTCTTTGCCCAAAACTTCATTTGTGATACGAATCACATTTTACCTGAATGTCCTTTTATTTCTTCAGAACGAGCGATACTGTATTCCGGTCTTTTGCGTCTTGGCCTCCGTATGACAGCGCTCACAGCATCCTTTCTTTTCCGTCTCCCTTGGTTATTCCTTTGTTAGCTTCATTCATATGTTCTATTTCTAATATTTTTCCTTTATAATTATTAATGATGTCATACCTTTGGATTGGGGAATGCCTTAGCCGACAAGCTTAAAAAAAAAAAATTCAATTAATATAAATTAAATCGAACAAAACTGAAATTACTTTTTATCTAATATTGTAGAAGAAAGAGAGCGAGAACAGAGGGAATAGAATATTTATTTTTGTGTTGATGAATAAACATGAAAAAAAAAATCTAATGTCATGTAAATATTCATCAAATATTTTAAGAGCTTATAGACAAATTGTTGTATATAAATAAATAAAGAATAACTACAAAACAACAACTGTCATGTTTAAACGAAAGAAGTTCTGTGTTTATCGCGTTTAAATAATTTATAGTGTGTATATTATCGTAATTATCGTTCTTGTGCCGATTCATGTCGGCGACTAAGAAACCACAACCCGCACGCGGACAAGGCAGCACAGCGCGCAGTCTCAACACAACCAGCCCCTCATCGTCACCAGCGCTACGACGTTTCGACAATGCGACCGGTGCGACAAAAACTACCTGTAAAATTGTTAACAGCAGCAATGCAGGTAAGACGAACGTTGTTAATATAACTCAACACGCACAACCGACCGCCACCACTAACACACTGTCGCAGTCAGCCGCGAATTCAGATACAGCTGCATCTACTACTGATAACAATACAAATAGCCCGTTATCTCTCGATCTTTCCGAAAGCGAAGCGCCGATAATTGATAACAACCAATTCCCAGCGCTACCCGGCATATCGCGTGATATTTCTTAGCCAAGCAAAACAGAGCCGCTCTTATCATCCTTCTCGGAAAAGTTCAAATCGACAAACAGAACACCATTTCCCACTGCTAAAAGAGTAGTCCCAATAACGAATGTTCAACCAATAACTGACGAGCAGGGAATTATATTCCCATACATCGTTCCACACACCATAAGAGAGTATTTAGTAGCGCTGAAGGAGCAGATAGGTAGCGCATCAAACATTCTGGCCGGATCGAGAATCAGCCAAGACAGGGTAATGATGATCTTAAGTTCCACCGAAGTAACTAACTTGCTGTTTGCCAAAGGGGGAACGATTTATCTCGGAGGTAAACCAGTTGCCGCGCGCAGATTATGGAACCCAACAAAGAAGTTGGTGTTGTCAAATGTATCCCCCCACAATTCCGAATGACAAACTTATGAAGTACTTGATCAGTAACCTGGCAATAAAACCCCTGTCACAGATAGCAATCCTCCGGGGGAATCCGATGGATGCTGAATTTGGTCACTTCTTAAGCTGGCGACGACAGCTTCACATCGAACACACCAGCTGTACAAACATACCGGAGTCCTTTCTGATAACCTATAACGGCAGAGACCACCGAATTTTCGTCCTCTTGGAGAACCATATGTGCCCTGCATGTAATAAGGACACAGGTCCCCATAGTGTAGTTCAAACAGAAAGCCCCCCTCCGGAGGTGCCTATCGATCCCTCCGAAAATAGCCCCCATCATGATACACAAAAAGAGATTCCCCCTCCTCACGATATCCAAAAACAACAAACAAGTGACCCCATAACAAACCAGATAGGCATGACTAGTCCCCACCAGGCACCGGGACAGCAGCCGGATTGCCAAATCACTACCCCAGCGAACCAAACTAACTGCCAACAGGAGGACAGCTAAAGAGTAAACCCACTCTTCAAACGGCCGCATCCCAAAACTCCTGAATGTCAAGCAGGAGCAGAAGAGCCTACACATCCTACACATTCTATTTCAAAACGGTTCATTCTGGATAACCACAATTACAACCTTGTGGGACGCATAGTACAGACTGCTGACACAGCCAACGCAGAAGTAAAAAATGGAACACCTACCCGCTGATGCGCAGACAGAAACAGCTGAAGAACCAACGGCGCAAAAGAAGAGAGCAGATATTGAGGAAATAGTAGCAGGAGCAAAACATCTTTTCGAAGAAAACCAAGTGCCCTTCATTCTCAATTAAAACGACTTCCAAAAGTTCATAAAGCGTATCAGCACATCGTCCAGTTATCTTAAGTACGCCCAACAATTCACACAGGACACAGACGGACTATTGCACATGTTATCCCAGGTAAAGCCATTTCTTGGGGAGTAGGAACGTCAAAAATAGATGCTCGCGTAGTATAAAGAATTTGAAACTTACACCCTCTGAATCGGAGAACACAACAGACAACGATCGCAGTACCCAGACTACCTAATGGGAAGTTCAGCAATCCTCATACAAGGTACGATCACGGAGTGATAAGAATTCAAATGATGTCTTCAGGAATGCGAAGTAAGTGCACCATACTCCAGTGGAACTGCAGAGGCCTCCACAACAATAAACCGGAACTAGAATATCTAATCGCAACCTACAACCCCGCGGTCATCTGTTTGCAAGAAACACATCTCACTTCCCCCCTGGATCCTATTTTCCACAACTATATCACCTTCCAGAGAGACTACACTTTGGGTGACCGAGCTTGCCGGGGCGTGGCAACGCTCATGCACGTCTCAATCTCAGCTCATATGATTAAGATATCGACGCATCTTCAAGCACTAGCGATATCTGCCTTAATACCCGGATTTTCTAGTGGTGCAATATCCATATGCAATTTCTGTTTACCCCCTTGCAGCAACGTCAGCTACCCACAGCTATGCGCCACCATAAAGCAACTGACTTCCCCTTCAATAATCCTAGGAGAGTTTAATTCCCACTCCCCGATTTCGGGATCAGCTTCAACAAATCACCATGGCTCAGCCATAACGGATATTCTCGTCAGTAACGACTATGCTCTCCTTTCGTTAAAAGGTCCTACTCATTTCTACTCCACGGCGAAGACATTTTCAACAATTGACCTAGCCCTCTGCACCACCGCACTTTACCCAATAATTTCGTCTCGCGTCTTGGATGACCTACACTCCAGTGACCACTTTCCCATTATAATCTCACCTGACATAGATAGCTGTCAGTCGGCTCCTCAAAATTAATCGACCGTGCAAAGGTACATGTTTCACAGAGCGGACTGGAAAGACTACAAGGAGAGCCTAGCCGTAAATTCTGAGCCCAGTCCATCCATTGAAGAGAACTTAAAGACATTTATACAGGCGCTATTCAGAGCAGCAGTAGCAACAATCCCGAAGTGATCCGCGGCTGTGCACCCACGCAGGGTCCCCCTGTGGTATGACGAAGTGAGAGAAGCAATAACGAACATGAAGCGAGTCCTAAGAAAGTATAAATCGACAAAAGCTGACCAGGATCTAATAGAATTCAGGAAGCGTAGATCTTTAGCCCGTCATATTATCAGGGCGAAAAAACATGAAGCCTGGCTTTCCTTCATGTCGTCAATTAATGACGTGTCGACCAGTGCGTCTACCTGGCGGAAAATAAAATCCCTTAACGGAAGGCAGCGGCCACCAACCCCAATCTATATCAAGTCCAATAACAACATCATATCAGATACGGCATCAGTTGCGTCCATACTAGCAAAGCATTTCTCCGATACTTCCTCAACGAATTCCTACTCATCCTCCTTTTTGTCCCACGCAAATAAGAAAGATGTCATTCCTCTCCTACCACCCAACAGCATGGAACCGTTCTCCTTGTCCGAGTTAAATTTTGTCTTAGACAATAAGCTGAAGGCAAGTGCACCTGGCGCAGATTCCATCCATCCTTTCATGCTAAAGTTCCTTCCCACGGCGGCAAGACTATATCTGCTAAACATCTATAACCAGATCTGGGAACAAGGTAACATTCCGATCTTATGGAAAAGGCAATCGTTATTCCGATTTTAAAACAGAATAAGGATCCTTCACTGCCCAGTAGCTACCATCCTATCTCACTGGTGAGTACCTTATCCAAAATCCTGGATAAAATAGTCAACAGATGTCTCCTCTCCTTTTGTGAATCCAAAAATATCCTCTCCACAATACAAGCCGGAGGCCGTAAGGCTAAATAAACGTTGAATCATCTGGTGAGCCTTCAAAAGCAGATTTTATCTGCGTTCAAAAGTCGACAGCACCTGATAACCATATTCTTCGATATTGAAAAAGCCTATGACCGTCTCTGGCGGCAAGGCCTTATAAACAAACTACGAAGATGGCAGGTGATAGGTAGAATGATAAGATTCATTCAAAACTACTTGTCAGACCGAACTATACGCGCCAGAATCGACTCTCAAGTCTCCGATGCAATGAACATCGAGAACGGCATACCTCATGGATCCGCGCTAAGTGTAACCTTGTTCATAATGTACATCAATGACATTGCTGATTGTGTTCCGCTACAAGTAACGGTCCAGCTCTTCATTGACGACCTTAGCATTTCCCTAGCGTCTCGTGATCCACAAATATCTCACACAATCCTTCAAAAAACTGTCTCCAAACTCCAGAAATGGTCAGAAGTCAATGGTCTAAACTTTTCCTCCGCAAAGACGGTATGCGTCGATTTCTTTAGGGGACGGCCTGTGACCAACAAAATTCCTTTCCAAATAAACAACACCATAATTCCGAACTGTATTTCAGCCAGGTTCCTAGGCCTGTAGTTTGATAGCAGATTAACTTGGCGCCTACACATTAATAAGCTAAAATCTGAATGTATAAAGTTACTGTCAATAATCCGATACCTCTCCAATCCCCAACTCAATATTCATCCCAAATTAATCTCTAATGTTTACAAAGTCTTGATCCTAAGTAAAATAAATTATGGGTGCCAGGTGTACTCCTCAGCATCTCTAAGTAACCTGAAAAAACTGGACGCAATTCACTACTCTTCACTACGAATCATCACCGGAGCCCATCATACAACACCGTGTAGGAGTATCTGTGCCCTAACGGGCACTCCCCCACTGAAATTCTATCGCTCCCTGCATACCCTGCGGTACAATATTCCATTCCTAAAGCTGCCTTATATCCCATCCCGAACCCTCCTTTCTCGCAGCGTTCACTAACGACTCACTACCAATTCTCACCAAACTACTTCAGAATGTCAATGTCAACGACTCCACAGAATGCCAGGCAGCAGCCACCAGCTCGTTACATTTGTGGCAACTTGAGCCTGTAGCAGTTAACCTAACGGTTCTGCAAAAGTATAAGTTCTATGGCATGTCAGAGCAACTTACCCAAGACGCGTATGAAACAATAAGAAAAATAAATAATGAATCCTTCATTATTTTGGTCAGCTTACTTTTGTTATTATTCATATTCTCTATTTTATGTTATTATGTCATTATTTTTCAAAAATTGATATAATTATCTGCACACAGCTGTATTTGGTTAAGCTGCTATTTGTTGTGTTGTCAAAGGTAAAATTTTTCGGTCTGCTCGGTTTGATTTCAATAAAGTTTCCGTTCTTTGTTCAAACTGGATACATTGTTAAACTATATGTTGTAACGATGCTTCCAAACCACAAAAATTACACACATTGCTATCTGTCGTTCCCAAGCGTGCAAGATGAGGTGGAGTACGATAATGTCCGAATCTAATTCTGCATATTGTTGTTATATAATCTGTATCTATATTGTATCCAAACTATGGATCCTCATCAGATTACCATTTGACTTGCATACACCCTCCACACGATACCTCTCACTGCATAGAATAAACCTGACAATAAGGAATTCTAAGGTGAGTACATGCTTATAATATATTTTTGATTCAAATAAGATTCTCTAATTTATACGTATTAAGCAGATTCTATTAAAAGTACAGATCTTTTAAAACGATTTACAGATAACTAGTGTAACATATAAAATTCTTCATACAATTTTACCTTATATGAAATAATCATATTCAACAAAGTTTAAATTAAGAAAAATTCTGAAATGATGTATTATGTTTGCAAAAAGATAATAAATCATTTTTACCAATAATTAGCTTGCACTGCCCAAAGGAATATTTATTACTAACCATAAATTATTCATGGAATTTTCAGTTTCCATAATAAAATTCATTGACTTACAACAGAAGCATATTTCTAACACACTAAATGTCATTTAAAATTTTAAAATCCATTGCATCTACTGAACTCAGTGAAAGAAAACAACAAGCATAATGGATTAATCATTTTCCTACTATTTATTTTTCAAAAATTTACATATTTTAATTCAATTTTATTTATTAAAAATTTTCATGTTTGGGAGAAACGTAATTAGCATTTAGATTCAATTTTTTGACCACTTTACTCGTTGAAATAACACAACTCTATTTTTAAGTATTTAATCAAAAACAGTTATTTCAAAAATGCTCAGAAAGTAATTATTTTTCCAAATACAGCAGTACTATGACTCTGTATGTATATTGAAAAAAATTCATTAAAGGGTTAATACTCTAACTAGGTTTCAAACTTACAGAAATTTCGAATGAAGAGTATTAATCAACAATTGATGTAACATAGAATTCGTTATAGAAGGCCTTAGAAATTTTATGTAAAATGAGCACCAATTCTACAACTTTCAATGTTTTGGTAAGTTCAAAAAATGCATAAGCCAAGCACAGCAGAATACAAAAAATTAAATTTCATACAGTAATTTTTGCAAAATAATCAATTCAGATGTCCCGCATTTTTTGCCTAATTGAATTTATTCAGGAGAAATTTATTAATAATTTAATAAGTCAATTCTATAAAAAAAAACTTACCTCCTGTGAATTTAAAAAATCTTCAAATTAGGCAGCCAGAATGAATTTATTGCACACTAACACATACATTTTTTAAATAATTTGTTCATTAATATTTTTCCACAGTTGTATAACTGGAAAATCCTAATATGGAAACAATAATAAATTGTATTCGTTATTATTTTGCTTCAACTGAACTCATAAACTGATAAAAACATCTCCAGTGGCTTTAGCAACTTTCTCTGACCTGTAAGAGACACATGTGTCTACCACATTAGAGAAACCTTGGAGGACAGAAATTGATTTAACAAATTGATTTCAGAAGTTTTTCCATGGTTTAAAAGGATGCAAAATGAAACATCAATTTATAATTTTCTTTATTTTAACGTTTATTTTGAGATAATTAATATTTCTTACCTGCTTCTGTTTATTACACTTAATACGAATTTCAGTAAAATTTTTAGAAAAGTGATGTTAAACTTTTTATTCAATTTTACAGATGTCAAAAATACCACAAACTTATTGTCTAAAGTATTACTAACGACAGTCAATGTTACTCTTAACTATGAAGGTTCTCATGATTTCACTAACCACCAATGTCTAGTCTTTTTTGAACAACTGGGATTAAAAAAAGTTATCGCGTTTGAAAATATATCCTTCTGTGAAGTTTGTCAATTAAAAAAAGGAAAATTTTATTTCACCAGCGTTTTCCTTCGCTGATATCGTCCACGGGAAAATAAATCCGAATTTTTCTTGTTCCAGGTAATAATTTATCCTCTAGTATTTCTCCTTCGTCATCTCTTTCGCTGCCTAAATCCTCTCTTCCTCCTAAATTGCCCACCCTTCACAAATTCTCTTCTCCTAAATCCCACTTCAATTCTCGTTTATCACAATTTCCTAATCTCCCTTCTCACACCGTCTTTCCTCTCTTTCTAATGGGTGGGCCCCTAATAGATCCGTATTTTCCTCTGGCAATTCCTCTTCCATTAAAAATAGTTAATCCGCACTTGGTACTTCCAATCTTTCTACCTTACCTTCTTCTAATCCTCCTCTCTCTACTTCTTCCCCATTAGTTTCCTACCTTTTTGGTGCTTTTGGCATCTAAATACATTGCTTCTTCTTATTTCATTGCTGACTTCTTACCGCTTTTCCTAGCTGGTTTCATCAATTTTAATTAATTACTCGTTTTATCAACATTAAATAGTAAAAGAAAAGAAATTCAAGGCTCCTTTTCCCTTCTTTTTTTCCCTCGCTTCTTTCTGTTCCTTTTCTTTTTTCCTTTCATAACTTTATGCTGGTTTATAATTATTTATGTACATATTGTGTTTCCTTTTCCACTCACTGTGGTATCATTCCTCTCTTTTCTGCATTTGTTGTAGTTTTTCCCTTTCTTTGGATTTTGAGGCATTCAGAAGAATTGCCGATTGATTTGATTGCAGTAATTGTTTCCTTAATTCTTGAATGCATTGACGCTGAAGTCGTTAAACTCACTGACGGACGCAGTTACATTTATTTCAATGTTGTCTTTCACCAGTGTACTCATGGCGCGCTTTTTTCAAGTCTGGGTTACTCTGTTACTACTTTATACTGGAATAAGCTGTATATTTCTCTCACTTCGGTGGGACTAACGAAGCGAGTTTCAGTGTTTATACTATTCGTTGCGTTTTACACTAAAACTGAAACTGCGGTAATTGTTTGTTTAAGTATGTTTCTACCCTATACTTCAACAATTTATTTATTACTCTCACTTTAGTGGGACTTCTGCAGCGTGCTGCGGTGTTTACTCAGTTCGCTTCGTTTTAGACAAATGGGTATCGGATTATTCTCCCTGATGTCTTTAAAATCCATTTCTTCAGCTATCGTCTTCTCCTTTGTTTCCTACATACTAGAACTTTCGCGCAATGATTTTTCTGAGTGGAGAGTGCTTTATTACTTTGTCTTTTTCCTTTTTTTACTCCTTTCCAATTTTTCCTCTTTTCTCGTTATTGTGTTTTTTATTTTGTGGGACTACGGAAATTATTTAACAGTTATTTTCTCGTCTTCTTCTTCTCTTTCCTTCCTTCTTTGGCCTGGTGTGTCTTTTCAACTTTTCCATGCTCTACTACTTCTTCCAACTTCCGCCCATCTAAGAATTCATTATGCCCTACCAACTTAAGGTTCTACAATGAAACTGTCGGAGCATTAAGGTCAACAGAACGCCTTAGAACGACTGTTAGATGAATATGATAATAGTATCGCGCTTCTCTCTGAATCCTAGTTAATGATCTCTTCTGATAGCAGTTTTAATGCGTTCTCTCTGATCTATTCCAGTCGTAACAATAGATACAATGGTTCAGCAATTTTAATAAGGAACGATATTCAGTTTTTATTCCATGTATCCCAGCCCTTGTTTCCTCCTAATCCTCCTTTTCCCAGCTAAATCTTTTTACTCTAGCCAAACTTTCAATAACTATCTCTCTTATAAAAGAGACAATACTACAACCAGATTTATTCTTAAAACGGTAAAGAAAAATGATTGGAAGAACTTTTGTTCCTCCTCCCCACGCTCTACTCCTATTCCTCAGGTTTAAACAAAAGCCAAGGCTTTCAAGTCCCCTCTTTTCCATCATACTTTTACCCGTAATCTCACTGCTGATAAGTTAATCTCTTTCATTGACTCTATTGTTCCTTATTCCGTTCCTAACTTTAATGAATCATGTTGCATTCCTCCTTCTTCCACCTCCTCACATTTTCTGCTCACTCCTTTTACCTACACGGAAGTAGAAAAATCTTTACGCAATTCTTCAGAGCTCCCAGAATGGATAGTATTTCCTTCTCTATTTTTAAAAATCTTTCTGATCTTTCTCTTCGGTTCCTCTTAAATTTGTTTAACTATTTTCTTCGCTTTGATTGTTCTCCTTCATCTTGGAATACCTTCATCGTTATCCCTAAACCCAACTCTTCCTCACTTCGTCCAATGTCTCTTGTGTCTTATGTCAGGCAGCTCTTCGAAAACTTAATCAACAGACATCTTGCATGGTAGCTTGAACATTACAACTTGTTACCCAGTAACATATTTGGTTTTCGCCCTGGTCACGGCTTTGTATTTCTGGCAGACGTCCACGAGTCATTCAATGACAAAACATTTCTTATTGTTTCCATTCTTAATACAAATATCTCGGCAGGTTTCGACAATGTCCATCAACCTACTCTTTTTGATTTATTGCTTTCCTTTAAAATTCCTGTTCATTTTTCTTTTCTTGTTATTATCTTTTCCTTTGCCGAGCAACCATTCCTTCCGTTTCCCTTCATGATACCACTAAACTAATCTTTCATGGATTACCGCAGGGTTTCTGCTTTAGCCCAACTTTGTTCAATATTTATTTCATCAAAATTGCTTCTATTGTCTCTAAATTCCTCTTCCATTTTTTTTACAGACGATGTCCTCATTTATTCCTCTCATCGCAACATCCCCCGAACTAACTCCCAACTTCAAAACTCCTTATTTTATAGGAAAACGCTTTATCCGACATCCATCTTCTTATCTCTTCTAATAAATCTTCTACTGTCGTCTTTACACTGCTTCTTTAATTCCTTCCTTAATCGACCTTGTCTTAAATAATGGCCTAATCCCTCTTACTTCCTCCTTTAATCAATTGGGTGTTTTTTTGGATAGCCAATTTTAATTCCATAACTAAATCAGCCGTCTATATGTGTCCTCCTTCCAAAGGCTCAGCCTCATTAAATCCCTTTCTCACACTGATTGGGGAGGTGATCCTGTGATCCTGCTTATGTTTTAAAAATATTTTATTCGCTCCATTCTTGATTACTGTTCCTATATATTAACGGAACTTCTTCTAGATCCCTTTTGTCTAAGCTCGATCGAATCCAAAATACATGTCTCCGCCTCTGCTTTGGAGCTTAAAAATTTACTCCTATCCCAGCTCTGCACGCTGAATCTCGCATTCCTCCTCTTTTTTTTCGACGTTCTTACTTGGGTTATCGTTTCTTCATAAAACGGTTTTCAATTTCCTATTCCTCTCTGATTTCTTCTTATTCCTTTATCTTAGGTAACTGGCGCTTTTCTGTCAACAAAACACCTATTCTATCTTTTGTCGCTGCTCGTTTCGTTCAGTTTTCTCCATACATCTACATTCATGATAAACTTTCATATTACTCCTTCAATTTTTCCTGTTTCCTTTATCCTGATATTATACTCCGGTTCCTTCTAAACCTGTTCTTCATAATGTTGTTAGATCAGAATTTTTACTGAATTTAAGCTCTTTTATCCCTAACCATTTTTCGGTTTTCACTGATGACTCCAAGGGACCCAATGGTGTTGGCGCAGTTTTTTTTTCTGTCTTTCCCTCCTTTTGCTCAATCTTCCATGCGGAGTCCTCTGCTATTCTGCGTATGCTTCATTTTATCAGATCCTCACCTGTCTCTCACAATATCCTTACCTTGTTGGATGCTTATAGCGTGCTGCAGGCTATCGTATGTCCTCTCCCTTTTCATTCAACCAATTATGTTATTCTTTTTATTCACTCCTTGATTCATGATTTTTTCGTCTCTCACTTAATCCAAACGAATTTCTTTCGGATCTCTCGCTATGTCGGACGAAGGAAATGAGTTAGGTGACTCATTCGCTCGGTTATTCTCCTCCTCCAGTAGGTTTCTTACTGTTTATTCATCTTCCTTTTTTAAATAAATAAATTGTGGGTCTCGCTGGGAAAGTATGCCTGTTGCGTAAGTGCCCAACACTCTTATCTTCGTTCATTCTAGGAAAAAAATTACAGTTAATCATTCTTACTACCTACATCGAACTTATTAAACTAAAAAAATATATCAATTAACGCAATTAAATATATAAATAGCACAATAATACACCCGTACACACGGGCCGCTTCCATATGAAAGAACCGGCTTCAATTTATATAAAGCTGGAATTGATTTTTGAATTTAAGTTTTGTAAATGATTTTTCCATTTCAATGATTTATCGATATATATACCTAGATATTTAAAATCTGTTTCATTCACTATAGGTGGACATGAATATGGGTGAGTGATTTCGTTTCTGTAGCGTTCATGTGAACATTCATTCGCGGATGATGACTTTTATGTTTAGAGATATTACGAATATGAAGTAGTTATGATTTATTTACATTTATACACAACCTTCCAGTATACGCTCATCTATTGAGATTATCGATATCCTGCTGCAGTATTTTTTCCGCCATCTCTAGATTTTTATGTTTCATTAATAATATGATGTCATCGGCAAATACATAAACCTTTGCATTTTTGATGTACTTATATAATGAGTTCGTGTATATAAAAAATAGAATAGGAGCCAGTATTATACCATGATCTACTCCATATTGATTCACCTTTTCATTACTAATATTACCTGCAATTTTTACTATGCTTCTCCTGTTTTGTAAATAATTCTTAAACCACAATAGTTGATTATTTACAATACCCATATCTTCTAAATCTTTAACAACCAAATCATGGTCAACTAGATTGAAAGCTTTTGCTAGGTCTATAAAGGTAATTATGAATTGGTTCCCCTTCGATAGTCAAGTATTTATCTCATTTACAGACGTTCTTAGTAAAGTTAAGATGAATCTTTTTTCCCTAAATCAGTGTTTGTTTTCATATAGCAGATTGTTTTTTTCCATGTAATTTCTTAAGTGTTTGCCGATATATTGTTCTAGTATTTTAGCTATTTAAGGCATTATTGTTATTGGGCGATAGTTTTCGATTTTATTTCGAGCCCTCTCTTTATATATCGGTCTAAAAACACCTCTTTTGAGATACACGATTCCTTTATTGAGCGATTGACATACAGGTTAAAATAGGAGAAAACAACTTTGAGTTTTGTTTAATATCTTTAACCCTAATATCGTCCCATCCTGGTGCCTTGTAAATTTTTAGATCGTTGATTATTTCTTCTATTTGAGAAACATTTGCAAGTGGAATGAAGAATGAGGTCATATTTAACTATTCAACATTAGTATTCAGTAACTGAATGTCACATGTGTGTCTATGCTCTTCTACCGAACGTACGAAGTTTTCGCTAAATTGTTCAGCTACTATTGAACTATCCCCAAAATGTTTAGTAATGAAATCATCTACTGTCGTTTTGATTTTTTTTTACTAACAATATTATTGATTATACCCCATGTTTTTTTGCTACCATTTTTTGCCATCACTATTTGTCTTCGATAATATTTCTGCTTGGCATTCCTTATTTTTGTTTTAACTCTAATTCCAATATTTTTTGAACAGATTTTTAAATCGCACGCTAGTTCTATTCCTTTTACTGATTTTGAAGTATTGATCTGCGATTTTCATAAAATTAATTATTTTTTGACTCATCAATTCGTTTTTAGGATTATATTTACATCACCGTTTCCCCTCACTCACCTTCACTTTGTAATCTCTATATATGTTTTGAAACACTGAACGAAATCGACGATGTACGTCTCCTACCGTTGAGGAGTTACCTACTTTGCTCCAGGTATAATTACAAATTTGGTTCTGCAGTCTTCCTTCTTCAAAAACACGTTTCAAAGGATTTTTATAATAAGTTATTTTCCGGTTCGCTATACGAAAAGCACTGCAGATGATATAATGGTCAGATATTTTCGTATTGACTATTCCCGAAGTAATTTCGTTAGTTTTAAACTTTATTAAAATATTATCTATGCATGATTGAGTACTTCCATCCGTTCGATCTTCCTCTCTTGTAATTCCGCTTATTAGCTGCACCCCTCCTAACCCGTAAATTACGTTTAGTAAGTTCTCCGTCTGAGCATTATGAAGAAGTAAATTAATATTGAAATCCGCACAAATCTAAAAATTATCCTTATTATTTAGGTCTTTTAAAAGCGCTGCGATTTCTTTTATAAATTCGACTACATTTTTACTTGATGATTGATAAAGAACAATTAAACGTAAAATATTATTAACGCACATATCGACATTTACCATCACCAGATCTATGCTTGACCTATTTTTAACCTCCAAAACAATACATTTAAAATTATTATTTACAAACACAAATATCCCTCCGTTATACCCCTTTGGTATTTGTAATGCAATCTTTGTGGAGCCTGAAATATTATATAAATTTAATTCAAACTCGCTTATACTTATTTCTGTTAGTACAATGATGCTTAAAGGTGTCCTGTGAATGTAGCTTATATTACTCTTCAGTCTGCAGTTGCTCATTCAAAACTATGGTTTAACTCTTACGTCTCCTTATTCTCCAATTCAGATTCCTTTTTCTTGTTTATTCAGTTTTCCCTTTCTCGTTTTCCCTGGTTTCTAGACTTTCCTTCGATGCGTCGCTACAAACTCCCTGCGATTTGCCGCCTTCGTTTTGGGAACAGTTTGCTTCCTTGCTCACTTTTATATTACTTTCTTGTGCCTTCTCCTTATTGTCCGTTGCACCTTTTCAACATCCAATTTATTTGTGATTAAAACATTTAGATAATAAGAACTAAGTTATTGTTTTTTTGTTTGTTTTTTTAGTTTTTAAATTCATTTATTATAAAATACAATTTTACAATAGTAGTAACCATATTAATTCAGATGTCTTCAAAAATAATACACATAACAATTCTAGTTCTGGAATAGAATAAAACCAGCAAAAGTTTGGTAACACAAAAATCATGATCCCCGCATATCGTCATATTAATTTTGTAATCATCACGATTCATCAATGCAGTTTACAGATACAAGAGAATATAAGAGAGAATAGTTGTTTATAATATCTGATAAGAAACATATGTTAAAAAGGTTAACCTTAAATTCGCCGAACAGAGGCCTACCAAGCTGTTGCAATTAAAATAAAAACGACTTTTAATGAAACAGTAACTGTCACATCGGTTTATTGCCACCCAAGGTATTACATACCGAATCAGGAACTCACGGAACTATTTCATCGCCAAGGCAGCAAATTCATTTGTGGAGGTGACTACAACGCAAAACACCCTCACTGGGGATCAAGAGTTCCAAATAAACGTGGAGCGCAACTCTTCCAGCTGAATAGAGGGCTGCGCCTCGATGTTGTTTCACCATTTACACCTACCTACTGGCCAAAGCATACCAACCGACTGCCAGATGTGCTAGACTTTTATTTCAATAAAGGATTAAATAATCTACACAACAACTGCTGTACAATCGCAGACTTGTCATCTGATCACGTACCAGTCTTACAAGTCCTAGACACAATTCCGCTACATACAAAACTAGACAGTCGATTAACAAATAAATCTACTGATTGGAACAAATTTGACAATATAATAGATAACCAAGTGAACTTAAATGTACAACTAAAATCACAGCACGATATTGATACTGCCGTTAATTATCTAACCGATATAATACAGGATTGCGCTAGGCAATCAACACGACCTGCAAAGTCCAGTGCTAACACTAGCAGTATATTGCCCATTGAAATACGTGAGCTAATTGCCAAAAAGAAGAAAAGCGCGCAAAAAATGGCAACATAATAGATACCCATCAAATTACCAAACATACCGGGAATTTTGCAGCCAACTAACGAAAACCATAGCACACTACAAAAATGAGCGTTATACTCATTACCTTTCCACCCTAACTAATGCCGATGGCTCAATCTGGAAAGCAGCGAAAGTACTAACAAAGAAATGTGTCCCATCTTATCATATTAAAAAAACAAATACAATGTGGGCCAGAACAGATGACGAAAAGGTTAATACTTTTGCCGACTATCTCGAAAATATATTTCAACCTCCTCCTATGGAAAATCCACAACACACGCAGGAAGTTATACAGTGTAACAATAACGTCATGCAGTATTGTCAAAATTACACATATATTACACCAAATCAGCTTCGTACGTGCATCAAAAGTTTGCGAAATAATAAAGCTCCGGGAGAAGATGGAATAACAAATGATATCTTGAAGCATCTACCAAAAAGAGGATCTTTACTACTTTTATATATATACAATTCTATGCTCCGGCTATCGTACTTTCCGACTAGATGGAAAAAATCGCTAACTATACTTATCCATAAACCTGGGAAGCCAGTTACAGATGTCTCATCCTATAGACCGATAAGTTTACTGGATACATTTGGAAAAGTGTTCGAAAAATTAATTCAAAGACTTCTTTTTAATATGGCAAATGCCTATCTTCCAAATCATCAGTTCGGGTTCAGACCAAGGCATTCAGCTATTCATCAATGTCACAGGCTCGTTGATGCAATTGAGTCAGTCTTACAGCGTGGAATGTATTGCTCGGCAGTGTTCCTTGATGTAGCCAAAGCTTTTGATCGTGTTTGGCACGACGGTTTGCTGTACAAAGCCCAGAAGATTTTCCCGATTGAAATATATCATCTGCTGAGGTCTTATTTAAGCGGTAGATCATTTCAAATAAAAATAAATGGCGTCTTGTCCAGCGAGCGTCAGATATTAGCATCGGTACCTCAAGGGAGCGTTCTTGGCCCGCTTCTTTATAACATCTATACAGCTGACCTACCGACTACAATGTTTACATTACAAGCTTCATTTGCGGATGACATTGCTATACTAGCTGCGCACGAAGATCGTCATGAAGCTTCAAGGTACATTCAACATCATTTATCGTTACTACAAAATTGGGCTCTCAACTGGAGGATCGAAATTAATGAACAAAAATCTTCACATATCACGTTCACAAATAACCAAGAAACATGTCCTCCAGTTACTTATAACAGCTGTAAAATACCGCAGATACAATCAGTTAAATATTTGGGATTAACCTTTGACAAACGCTTAGTATGGAATCTGCATGTAATTAATACAAAGAAAAAATTGAAGTCGCTACTGAGACAATTATATCCACTAATAGGAAGAAAATCCGAACTCAGTCTGAACAATAAAATGTTATTGTATAACACCATCATAGCTCCTGTCTGGAAATACGGTTTAGAAATATATGGATCAGCCGCAAAAACGCATCTCAAAAAAATACAGTCGTTCCAGTCGAAGATACTGAGGATAATAACCAATGCGCCTTATTATGTTCGTAATACTATAATCGAGAATGATCTCAACGTTCCTTCAGTGTTGGCGATATACAAGCAGCAATATACCAAAATGCATGCGGTATTCAGCTATAATTTAAACCCATTAATATCGCGTATGAAAACTACCGGTCTTCCTGACAATCCCGTCAGACGACTAAAGAAAAAACAATGCAGAGATGCGCTTACCGCTCATTATTAATATTAAAGATAATACCAAAACGCTCAAAAAAAAAAAAAAATGGAAAACTAATCTATGACTAGCGGCTTCATCTGTTGGGATGCGCCGTTATCTAGGGCACTTAAAATAACTAATGATCACTTGCGTTGATGACCTATGAGTCGGTATGCAAAAAAAAAAAACCTTAAATGAAAACCAGAAATGGTAAAGTAAAATACATTTAAAAATAAGTTATACACCATTTCCATTAACACATAAAAGATAACTAGACCAATGGAATATTTACTAAGGATTCTAAAAAAAATTACAAAATGGTATATTGCATTATTTTTTTGTTACATTTACTTATTCCTAATTTGGTTTCGTTTGATCTAATTAACTAGGTGTGTAATCAAATATTCTACGATACAAGTGAAATAATAAATAAACTTTAAGGCTTTACTTTTTTCAAGTAGAATAGAATTATTATCATACATTTAAATAGACACACAAAAAATCCCTCAAATTAAATCTCCCTGTATAACCGTCGATTCCAATATAATATCAGTGGCAATATTGCAGTTTATTGCAGCAATTTGTTATTGCACTACATAAGGTTTCTAATAGCTAAATATATTAAATTCCATAATATCATACTTACAACCTATGAATTTCATAAAAATACATAAATTATTAATCAAGAATAAATTTTCTATATAAAAAAAAAAAAACAAACTATTATTTATGCCGTACTCAAATGTAACTTGCAGTAATAAAATTACAAAAATGTTACATTTCAAAAATTTCCCAACTAGTTAAAGATTATAGCTAAGGACACTAAAATATAGTGCATGATTATATTGGCATACTTGAGATGGACACACTGCTTAGTGTGTTGCAATAGAGCATATTTGTGAGTATATATAGCATTATATATTTATATGTATCGTAATGATTACCAAATGTTAATTTCCCTAAATCCTGTCATCTAAACAAGAGGTTCACGATGACTAGTAAGTCATACTATTCAAATAGAAATAAGTATAATCGAAAAATGGATTGAAGATAACGACTTAGTAATTCTAAATGATGGAAGTCCTACCCACTTTTGTTCGGCGTCGGGAAACTGCAGTTCAATTGATCTTAATATTTGCTCAGCCAGACTAGTGCACCTTATAAATTGGAGGGTAGATGAGTACTCCAGAGACAGCGATCACCATCCTATTTACATCGAACTAAACAATCGTACTTCCAACACCAGCTCTAGAGAAGAGCAACCTACCTGGAATCTTAATAAAGCTGATTGGGACTTCTTCGCAGAGACAATGGATGACTACACAACTGAAGTTGCGGGTAGTACGACGGCCTTCCTGGATTACAAATGTTCGAGAACTTCATTACGCAGCTGCATAAAGCAGCGAATTTAGCCATTCCGTATAAAAAATGCCATTATCGACACCCCAAAGTACCTTGGTGGAATAAGAAATGTGAGTCAGATACCAGAGCAGCTAAAAATGCGTTCTACAAATTTAGAAAAGCAAAATCTCTGGAATGTAAAATTGAGTACAGAAAACTAAGAGCCAAAGCCAGACGTACTATTAAAGAAAGTAAAACGGAAGCCTGGAGGGACTTCATCAGCACACTTAACCCCCAATCTCCCGCCAAATACATATGGAATGCCATCAAAAGAATTCAAGGAGGCAAGAAAGCTTTATTCATATCAGTTATCTTTAATGAGAGCAACGAAGCCATAAACTCCATCCAAAAAATGGCGGAATTGCTGGGCGAATCATTCTCCAAAAACTCAAGCGATAACAATTATTTCAAAAAGTTTTTAGAGTTCAAAAATAAAACGGAAAGGGAACAATCATTTAACGACTACATGAACATCAATGAAACACCTTGGAATCAATGCCCGATCAACCGAGAATTTTAAATACAAAAACTCAATACAGCAATCAGCACCTGTAAGTCTAATTCCCCGGCCCAGATGACATACCACTAGCTCTACTTAAGCACATAAACTTAAGTAGTAAGTTGCATTTATTAAAAATCTACAACAACTTATGGGCAAACCATCAATTTCCAGTAATATGGAACAAAGCAATAGTTATTCCCATTGCTAAACCTAACAAGGACAGTACAAGAGCGACGAACTACAGGCCCATCTCCTTAACATGTATAACCTGCAAAATTATGGAGAAAATTCTAAACCGTAGATTAGTATGGTTCTTGGAATCTCAAAACATCCTGTCACCAGCACAAAGTGGATTCAAATACTCCCGGTCCACTTATGATCATCTAAGTCATCTGGATAAAATAATATGCAAAGCTTTTTCTGAAAACCACCATGCAATTATGGTGAATATTGATCTGGAAAAAGCGTATGAAACAGTTTGGAGACATAGGGTGATACACATATTAACCCAATTAGGGTTAAAAGGGCCCATAATATCCTTTATTATTAAATTCCTGGAACAAAGACAATTCCGAGTCAAAATAAAAGGGCACCTTTCCAAAAACTTCGTCCTAGAAAACGGAATACCACAAGGTACTGTTATAGCTGTCACACTCTTCCTGGTAGCCCTTAATGATGAAATCAAGCTTGTAAAGACACCTGCAGCAGGATTGTATGTGCCGGTAGAAACATTGATACGTGCGCGGAAGTGCTGCAGGACGCACTCAACAAGATGCAAGAATGGTCCGATCTATCAGGCCTTAAAATATCACTAAACAAAACTGAATTTATGGTATGCTCTAGATCCAATAATAGTAAAAACATACGCCCCAATATTGCATTAGGTAATTCACAGATTCGCCAAGTGGAATCGATGAAGATATTGGGAATGATATTCGATGAAAAGCTGAGCTGGAAAATCCACATTAAAGAGACGAAAGCGGAATGCCAAAAACGATTAAATATAATCAAAAACATAGCATCAATGAAATGCGGAGCGGACAAATCTATCTTGATAAACACTTACAAGGCTATAGTCAGAGCCAAACTGGACCATGGATCCATAATCTATGCATCAGCCAGGGACGGACATCTAAACCAATTCGACACTATTCAGAATACTGCTCTTAGATTAGCCTAGGGAGCATTCAGATCCAGCCCCATCACCAGTATCTTAGCCGAATCAAATGAAATCCCTCTATACCTCCGGAGATATACTCTGGCAATAAACTATGCCAATAAAAACAATAACAAGCCATGGAACTGCTATACGGACCCAACGTGGACGAGATTAGTGGAGACCTACACCGACAGAAAATACATCCCAAAGCCGCTAAAAATGAGAGTAGAAGAATATAAAAATATACTGGATATTCAAACATACGAAATCTGAGAAAGAATTACTCCGATATTCCCGCCTTGGATAAACAACTCTATCAGAATCGACTAGCACATGGCATCGTCTTCTAGTAATAAAAACAACACACCAACTGAATACTACAAATTAGCCTTCCAAGGAATGCTGTACAATTACCCTAACCACAATAAACTCTTCATTGATGGTTCCAGTATAGCGGATAAAAAGGGATGCGCCATTATACATAATGATATAGAAAAGATTATAAGACTACCAGACTGTGAAGCACTGGCAATATACCAAGCGATCACATGGTTCATAGAAATGGACTCGGACAAGGGTTTAATCCTGTCGGACTCCAAATCTGTTCTGGAAGCGATAGAAAATCCAGCAACCAAGAACTCAACAATATATGCCGTACATGAACTGATTAAAACAAGTAACCTAGACAATAAAGAAATCACGCTCGCATGGATACCCGCTCATGTTGCAACAAGTGGGAACGAAAAAGCTGATGTTGCTGCCAAAAGGGCCACTAAATTGGAGACTATCCCCGAGACTAAAATTCCATACATCGATCTAAACAGAGCAACACATCACAAAAAAGAGATCTACTGGAATGAGAGGTGGACCAACGATAGAAATAATAAAATAGCAGCTTATCGGGACAATATATAGCAAATAGCACCTCACCATAACAACAGAGCTCTACAAACAATAATTACTCACCTAAGAATGGGGCACACTAATATAACACACAGATACCTAATGGAAAAAATACCACCCCAGATATGCACATTCTGTTCGAGACAACAAGCATCAATCTCACACTGGTTAAGACTGCAGTGTAAAATCCCGGGCACGCTCCATGAATGCCTGCACGACTCGGATGGTATAAATACAGCAATAATGTTCCTAAAATCTATTGAAATATTAAAGTTAATATAAAATGTTAACATGAAATTGTATTTAAGTGTATAAGTAATATTGTTGCTAATTTTATATTTCTACTGTAAAATAATAATAATATAATTATATATTGCGGTCGATAATAACCTAGCGAACTAAATTTAATATAAATAAATAAATAAAAAAATATGATGCAGCAACTCAAATGCTGTTCACAACAAAACGCTGTGATATTGCACTAACTGCAGGATAAAATTGATCAAATGAACATTGAGAAAGAAATAACGGATTTCTTTTCATTATTGCCAGTCTTATCATGAAAATCTTATAATTTATATGTATCTGATTATATCCGCTGAAATATCTAGCATCAGAATTTTAGCAGTTAGTCTACAAGCTTCATGCAATGCATGTGTACCGTGTTCACAAGATTTATCTCATGTGATGTTGTGGGTATGCTACAAGTGAAAGGCGAGAGTTTGCATTATGTTAACGAGTTATATAAAAGGTATGCCATCTGAATATGTAGGCTAAATGTTTATAACGGTAGTACTGTGTTGTGCCATATGTAGTTTGGCTTTCGTTTAGGCCTGTTGAGATGAAATTAAGACGTATTATGTAGCTTTCAATGTTGTGTTTACTTAGAAAGTGCCAAGTTATGTAATTGAAGATCATTAAACACAGAATATACTACTACAAATATAAATCAATTCCAATATAATATCAGCGGCAATATTGCCGTTTATTGCAGTCATTTGTTATTGCATTGCATAAGGTTTCTAATAGCTAAATGTATTTAATTCCATGATATCATACTTACCAGCTATGAATTTCATAAAAATAAAAATATATAAATTAGTAAGCAAAAATAAATTTTTGCTATATGGAATATTTTTTTTTTTTTTTAAACCCCCCTTTGGGCATATCAACAAAGGATCTTCGTCCAGAAACGAAAGGAAGGAGAAGGATCAGTTAAATGTAGATTCGGTCAGCTATTGATAAGATAAAGGAACTGAGGATAGGAACAACTGAGATCGACGGAAACGATAAGATATACGAGGCACAATAAGGAGTAGGGAGTTTGAGTGACAGCAGATTGGAATACAAAGAGGAACGTTCGTTCACGAGGGATGGACATTCAAAGAGGATATGGTCAGGATCACAGACGGCTTCGTCGTCAGGATGAAGAGAGCAATAAGGGGAAAGAGCGAGATGAAAACGAAAATGTGAGGAAGGAAGAAGAGTATGATTCAGATGTAAACGGATAATAGGGACAATAACGGAGCGGTAAAGCGAAGGAAAATCGTAAATCCAAGGCCGCGTGGGAAGATTAGGTTGGATGGAAAAATAAAAGGAAGGATGATTAGAAAAGGAGGAAACGTAAAAATCTGACCAAAATCTAACATGAAACTTTTTGCACAATGGGAGTAAATTCGAAACGAGAATTTTAGAGAAAAAAAAAACGGGAGGATACAGCAATCTGAGCCAAGGAATCTGCCATTTCGTTACCCTCTATCCCCATATGACTGGGGACCCAGAGCATTTCAATGCGGATAGCGTGAAGTGAGAAGAGAGTGTGAATGAGAGAGCGAATACGGAGGATGAAAAGGTCAGAGGAGTGAGAGGGGAAATGAGAGGAAATAGCTTTAAGAGCACACATGGAGTCGGAGACAATTAAAAATTTAGAAGAAGAACGATGTGAGGAAATATGGATTATGGCGCATAAAATGGCCATTAACTCGGCCGTAAAGATAGTACAAAAGGAAGGGAGACGAAAAGATTCAGAGAAATTCTAGCATCAGAATTTTAGCAGTTAGTCTACAAGCTTCATGCAATGCATGTGTACCGTGTTCACAAGATTTATCTCATGTGATATTGTGGGTATGCTACAAGTGAAAGGCGAGAGTTTGCATTATGTTAACGAGTTATATAAAAGGTATGCCATCTGAATATGTAGGCTAAATGTTTATAACGGTAGTACTGTGTTGTGCCATATGTAGTTTGGCTTTCGTTTAGGCCTGTTGAGATGAAATTAAGACGTATTATGTAGCTTTCAATGTTGTGTTTACTTAGAAAGTGCTAAGTTATGTAATTGAAGATCATTAAACACAGAATATACTACTACAAATATAAATCAATTCCAATATAATATCAGCGGCAATATTGCCGTTTATTGCAGTCATTTGTTATTGCATTGCATAAGGTTTCTAATAGCTAAATGTATTTAATTCCATGATATCATACTTACCAGCTATGAATTTCATAAAAATAAAAATATATAAATTAGTAAGCAAAAATAAATTTTTGCTATATGGAATATTTTTTTTTTTTTAAACCCCCCTTTGGGCATATCAACAAAGGATCTTCGTCCAGAAACGAAAGGAAGGAGAAGGATCAGTTAAATGTAGATTCGGTCAGCTATTGATAAGATAAAGGAACTGAGGATAGGAACAACTGAGATCGACGGAAACGATAAGATATACGAGGCACAATAAGGAGTAGGGAGTTTGAGTGACAGCAGATTGGAATACAAAGAGGAACGTTCGTTCACGAGGGATGGACATTCAAAGAGGATATGGTCAGGATCACAGACGGCTTCGTCGTCAGGATGAAGAGAGCAATAAGGGGAAAGAGCGAGATGAAAACGAAAACGTGAGGAAGGAAGAAGAGTATGATTCAGACGTAAACGGATAATAGGGACAATAACGGAGCGGTAAAGCGAAGGAAAATCGTAAATCCAAGGCCGCGTGGGAAGATTAGGTTGGATGGAAAAATAAAAGGAAGGATGATTAGAAAAGGAGGAAACGTAAAAATCTGACCAAAATCTAACATGAAACTTTTTGCACAATGGGAGTAAATTCGAAACGAGAATTTTAGAGAAAAAAAAAACGGGAGGATACAGCAATCTGAGCCAAGGAATCTGCCATTTCGTTACCCTCTATCCCCATATGACTGGGGACCCAGAGCATTTCAATGCGGATAGCGTGAAGTGAGAAGAGAGTGTGAATGAGAGAGCGAATACGGAGGATGAAAAGGTCAGAGGAGTGAGAGGGGAAATGAGAGGAAATAGCTTTAAGAGCACACATGGAGTCGGAGACAATTAAAAATTTAGAAGAAGAACGATGTGAGGAAATATGGATTATGGCGCATAAAATGGCCATTAACTCGGCCGTAAAGATAGTACAAAAGGAAGGGAGACGAAAAGATTCAGAGAAATTCTAGCATCAGAATTTTAGCAGTTAGTCTACAAGCTTCATGCAATGCATGTGTACCGTGTTCACAAGATTTATCTCATGTGATATTGTGGGTATGCTACAAGTGAAAGGCGAGAGTTTGCATTATGTTAACGAGTTATATAAAAGGTATGCCATCTGAATATGTAGGCTAAATGTTTATAACGGTAGTACTGTGTTGTGCCATATGTAGTTTGGCTTTCGTTTAGGCCTGTTGAGATGAAATTAAGACGTATTATGTAGCTTTCAATGTTGTGTTTACTTAGAAAGTGCTAAGTTATGTAATTGAAGATCATTAAACACAGAATATACTACTACAAATATAAATCAATTCCAATATAATATCAGCGGCAATATTGCCGTTTATTGCAGTCATTTGTTATTGCATTACATAAGGTTTCTAATAGCTAAATGTATTTAATTCCATGATATCATACTTACCAGCTATGAATTTCATAAAAATAAAAATATATAAATTAGTAAGCAAAAATAAATTTTTGCTATATGGAATATTTTTTTTTTTTTAACCCCCCCTTTGGGCATATCAACAAAGGATCTTCGTCCAGAAACGAAAGGAAGGAGAAGGATCAGTTAAATGTAGATTCGGTCAGCTATTGATAAGATAAAGGAACTGAGGATAGGAACAACTGAGATCGACGGAAACGATAAGATATACGAGGCACAATAAGGAGTAGGGAGTTTGAGTGACAGCAGATTGGAATACAAAGAGGAACGTTCGTTCACGAGGGATGGACATTCAAAGAGGATATGGTCAGGATCACAGACGGCTTCGTCGTCAGGATGAAGAGAGCAATAAGGGGAAAGAGCGAGATGAAAACGAAAACGTGAGGAAGGAAGAAGAGTATGATTCAGATGTAAACGGATAATAGGGACAATAACGGAGCGGTAAAGCGAAGGAAAATCGTAAATCCAAGGCCGCGTGGGAAGATTAGGTTGGATGGAAAAATAAATGGAAGGATGATTAGAAAAGGAGGAAATGTAAAAATCTGACCAAAATCTAACATGAAACTTTTTGCACAATGGGAGTAAATTCGAAACGAGAATTTTAGAGAAAAAAAAAACGGGAGGATACAGCAATCTGAGCCAAGGAATCTGCCATTTCGTTACCCTCTATCCCCATATGACTGGGGACCCAGAGCATTTCATTGCGGATAGCGTGAAGTGAGAAGAGAGTGTGAATGAGAGAGCGAATACGGAGGATGAAAAGGTCAGAGGAGTGAGAGGGGAAATGAGAGGAAATAGCTTTAAGAGCACACATGGAGTCGGAGACAATTAAAAATTTAGAAGAAGAACGATGTGAGGAAATATGGATTATGGCGCATAAAATGGCCATTAACTCGGCCGTAAAGATAGTACAAAAGGAAGGGAGACGAAAAGATTCAGAGAAATTCTAGCATCAGAATTTTAGCAGTTAGTCTACAAGCTTCATGCAATGCATGTGTACCGTGTTCACAAGATTTATCTCATGTGATATTGTGGGTATGCTACAAGTGAAAGGCGAGAGTTTGCATTATGTTAACGAGTTATATAAAAGGTATGCCATCTGAATATGTAGGCTAAATGTTTATAACGGTAGTACTGTGTTGTGCCATATGTAGTTTGGCTTTCGTTTAGGCCTGTTGAGATGAAATTAAGACGTATTATGTAGCTTTCAATGTTGTGTTTACTTAGAAAGTGCTAAGTTATGTAATTGAAGATCATTAAACACAGAATATACTACTACAAATATAAATCAATTCCAATATAATATCAGCGGCAATATTGCCGTTTATTGCAGTCATTTGTTATTGCATTGCATAAGGTTTCTAATAGCTAAATGTATTTAATTCCATGATATCATACTTACCAGCTATGAATTTCATAAAAATAAAAATATATAAATTAGTAAGCAAAAATAAATTTTTGCTATATGGAATATTTTTTTTTTTTTAAACCCCCCTTTGGGCATATCAACAAAGGATCTTCGTCCAGAAATGAAAGGAAGGAGAAGGATCAGTTAAATGTAGATTCGGTCAGCTATTGATAAGATAAAGGAACTGAGGATAGGAACAACTGAGATCGACGGAAACGATAAGATATACGAGGCACAATAAGGAGTAGGGAGTTTGAGTGACAGCAGATTGGAATACAAAGAGGAACGTTCGTTCACGAGGGATGGACATTCAAAGAGGATATGGTCAGGATCACAGACGGCTTCGTCGTCAGGATGAAGAGAGCAATAAGGGGAAAGAGCGAGATGAAAACGAAAACGTGAGGAAGGAAGAAGAGTATGATTCAGATGTAAACGGATAATAGGGACAATAACGGAGCGGTAAAGCGAAGGAAAATCGTAAATCCAAGGCCGCGTGGGAAGATTAGGTTGGATGGAAAAATAAAAGGAAGGATGATTAGAAAAGGAGGAAATGTAAAAATCTGACCAAAATCTAACATGAAACTTTTTGCACAATGGGAGTAAATTCGAAACGAGAATTTTAGAGAAAAAAAAAACGGGAGGATACAGCAATCTGAGCCAAGGAATCTGCCATTTCGTTACCCTCTATCCCCATATGACTGGGGACCCAGAGCATTTCAATGCGGATAGCGTGAAGTGAGAAGAGAGTGTGAATGAGAGAGCGAATACGGAGGATGAAAAGGTCAGAGGAGTGAGAGGGGAAATGAGAGGAAATAGCTTTAAGAGCACACATGGAGTCGGAGACAATTAAAAATTTAGAAGAAGAACGATGTGAGGAAATATGGATTATGGCGCATAAAATGGCCATTAACTCGGCCGTAAAGATAGTACAAAAGGAAGGGAGACGAAAAGATTCAGAGAAATTCTAGCATCAGAATTTTAGCAGTTAGTCTACAAGCTTCATGCAATGCATGTGTACCGTGTTCACAAGATTTATCTCATGTGATATTGTGGGTATGCTACAAGTGAAAGGCGAGAGTTTGCATTATGTTAACGAGTTATATAAAAGGTATGCCATCTGAATATGTAGGCTAAATGTTTATAACGGTAGTACTGTGTTGTGCCATATGTAGTTTGGCTTTCGTTTAGGCCTGTTGAGATGAAATTAAGACGTATTATGTAGCTTTCAATGTTGTGTTTACTTAGAAAGTGCTAAGTTATGTAATTGAAGATCATTAAACACAGAATATACTACTACAAATATAAATCAATTCCAATATAATATCAGCGGCAATATTGCCGTTTATTGCAGTCATTTGTTATTGCATTGCATAAGGTTTCTAATAGCTAAATGTATTTAATTCCATGATATCATACTTACCAGCTATGAATTTCATAAAAATAAAAATATATAAATTAGTAAGCAAAAATAAATTTTTGCTATATGGAATATTTTTTTTTTTTTAAACCCCCCTTTGGGCATATCAACAAAGGATCTTCGTCCAGAAATGAAAGGAAGGAGAAGGATCAGTTAAATGTAGATTCGGTCAGCTATTGATAAGATAAAGGAACTGAGGATAGGAACAACTGAGATCGACGGAAACGATAAGATATACGAGGCACAATAAGGAGTAGGGAGTTTGAGTGACAGCAGATTGGAATACAAAGAGGAACGTTCGTTCACGAGGGATGGACATTCAAAGAGGATATGGTCAGGATCACAGACGGCTTCGTCGTCAGGATGAAGAGAGCAATAAGGGGAAAGAGCGAGATGAAAACGAAAACGTGAGGAAGGAAGAAGAGTATGATTCAGATGTAAACGGATAATAGGGACAATAACGGAGCGGTAAAGCGAAGGAAAATCGTAAATCCAAGGCCGCGTGGGAAGATTAGGTTGGATGGAAAAATAAAAGGAAGGATGATTAGAAAAGGAGGAAATGTAAAAATCTGACCAAAATCTAACATGAAACTTTTTGCACAATGGGAGTAAATTCGAAACGAGAATTTTAGAGAAAAAAAAAACGGGAGGATACAGCAATCTGAGCCAAGGAATCTGCCATTTCGTTACCCTCTATCCCCATATGACTGGGGACCCAGAGCATTTCAATGCGGATAGCGTGAAGTGAGAAGAGAGTGTGAATGAGAGAGCGAATACGGAGGATGAAAAGGTCAGAGGAGTGAGAGGGGAAATGAGAGGAAATAGCTTTAAGAGCACACATGGAGTCGGAGACAATTAAAAATTTAGAAGAAGAACGATGTGAGGAAATATGGATTATGGCGCATAAAATGGCCATTAACTCGGCCGTAAAGATAGTACAAAAGGAAGGGAGACGAAAAGATTCAGAGAAATTAATGCTCGGAATGATGAAAAAAGCTCCAACTCCCTTAGGCCCCTTCGAACCATCCGTAAAAATAGCAATATGGGAAGGAAAACGGGATTCGATATAATTATGGAATTCCTGTATAACTGTTGGATAGGAAAGGGATTTGGAGGAAAAAGGAAAGTAGAATACATTGGGAGGATTGGAGAGATCTGCAAAATTGTAAGAAAAGTAAGCGAGATTGTTATAAGAAATTTTGCAGGATAAGAAGGAATTTAGCCGCAAAGCAATGTGGGCTAGAATAGGAATTTTCTTGGGAGTAAAACGCCAGTTTTGCAGAATAGAAAGATATGAAGGAATAAGTTTGGAGGATGATAACGGTAAGCGTTTACACAAGAAACGATAACCTAAATAGGATCTGCGAATGAAAAGGGGAAGCGAGTTAGACTCAGCGAGAACTTCTGGTACTCGAGAAGATCTAAGAACACCAAGGCAAAGACGAATACAAGAATTTTTAATTATATCCAGCTTGGAAAGAAGTGATTTTGAGGCAGAGCCATAGATAAAGGAACAGTAGTCGAATTTGGAACGAATAATCGAATTGTACAAGGAAATAAGGAGAAAAGGATCGCCTCCCCATTTTGTTGGAGAAAGAGCTTTCAGTAACTTTAGTCTTTTAAGGGCAGAAGAGGAAAGGAAATTAATATGTTCATAAAAGGACAGACGACTGTTGAGAAATACACCGAGATAGCAGAAGCATTCCCTACGAGGGATAAGATTGGAGTTTAAGGATACAGAGACTAAAGCGGGATTAAAAGGACGAAGAGAAAAGACAATTCAAGAGGATTTTAAAGGGGAAATAGAAAGGTTTAAAGAGGAAAGAGATTGTTCCAAAGTAGCTAGAGACGAATTAACACTTTCGTTAGCATCTACAATATCACCGGATGAGGAAAAGAGAAGAATATCATCGGCAAAAAATAAGGAAGAGGAGTTCATAAAAAGAGAAGCAACAGAAATAGTATAGATATTAAAAAGAGTAGGACTAAGGCAGGATCCTTGTGGAAGACCATGTGAAACAACTCTTGTAACCTCGAACGAAGAAGAAGACAGGAGAATAGTACGATTTAACATCAAGTTAACAATGAGGGAACAAAAATGCGTCGGGATGTTAATTGCTATCATTCTATCTCGAAGAGTAGGGAGATGGACATTATCAAAAGCACTGGAAACATCGATAAAAGTAGCTAGAGTGGTACTGTTTATCGATGAAATATTTATAGATATAGGAAACAAACAGACTGACGCAGTCAGCAGGACCTAAGCCTGGACGGAAACCAAACATATTAGAAGGAAAAACATTATTGTGTTCGAGCCACCAGACCAGGCGCTTGTTAAGCATGCCCTCAAACAGTTTTCTGAGACACGATGCTAGGGAGATCGGACGAAGAGAGGAGTTTTTCTTAGGGATAGGAATGATAATAAAGGTGTTCCAGGCAGGAGGTGTGACTCCTCTGGACAAAAAGAAGTTGAATATACAAAGAAGTGTTCGGAGAGCGAGATCGGATAACTTTTTTAGGACAAAGAAGGGAATACCATCACGACCTGGAGTGGGGCTGGAAGATTTTTTGAGAATGGATTTTAATTCATTAATATTAAACGCAGAGGAAAGAGAATGAGAATTAAGGTTTTCCGTAACAGGAAACGGGCAGGATTCATCAACGTTAGGAACATAAGCGGGAGCAACAGCATCAAGAAAAGAAGACAAACTGTCGGAGGAAATAGTATGGATAGAAGGACGTTCAGAAGAAGGGAATTTGAAAGCTCTGGCCATTTTCCAGATATGATTGAGAGGTGTAGTTCTCGAAAAAGATGAACAGAAATTTTTCCAAGAGGATTTCTTAGACGATTTTAGAATAAACCTAGCCCTTGCATTGGCCCTTTTGTGGGCAAGAAAGTTTTCGCGTGTAGGATTCGATCGGAAAATTCTAAATGTAGCGCGACTATGATCGAAAGCGGCATTGCATTCTTCGTTCCACCAGAGGGACGATGCTGATCCATGATGGCCTGACGATGACGGTTTACGGGAAGGAGAAGACAGCGATAGAGCATTTGTAATCGAATTTAGGAATAGATGGTAATGGAGTACAGGATTAGAACCATCTAGAAGTTTAGGAAGCGTAGAATCAACTAAGGAGTGGAACAGAGCCCAATTAGTTTTCGATAGGTTCCATCGAAGGTAATTGAGAGGTTTAAAGCAAGGAGAAGAAGGAGGATTCTGGGGAGTAATTAGAATAGGAATATGATCACTACCATAGGAGCCCATGAGAGTTGACCAATTGTAATCAAAACCAATAGAAGGAGATGAGAAAGTTAAATCGAGAGTACTATAACTCGATGCGCTCTTGTAATAGGTAGGAGAGAGATCATTAAGAAGGACTAAATCATTAGAAAGAACAAGATTTTCAAGAACAGTACCGTTGTTGTTATGGTTTGAGCAGCCCCATGAGGGCGACCGAGCATTCCAGTCACCCCCAATGATGAACGGATGCGGGATAGACCTGAGGAAAGAAACGAGAGGGAAGTGACGAAGGTCGCAACTAGGGGGAACATAAATAGAAATAATATTAAGCGGACAAACTGCATTGGAAGGAATGGAAATGTGTACAATATTAGGCTGATTAGGACTAGAAGGGGAATTAAAGGAAACATCATGAAATTTAAATAGAATGCCGTTTCTAATAAGAATAGCAGATCCACCATAACCATCGTCACGGTCGCATCTGATTATCTTATACCCACGAAAATTAATATTCATATCCGACCGTAGCCACGTTTCCGAAATGAGAGCAACGTTAATACTAAGAATGTCTAACAGACCCTCTAATGAATTTTTGTTGGCTCTAAGGCTGCGACAGTTCCACTGTAAAATATTAAAAGTACCCGGCATAGTAAATTATAAAAGGAAAAGACTTGAGTAGGGAAAGGAAAAAGAAATAAAAAAAAAACAAAAAGATAGAGGGGGAGGAAAAGGAAGAGAGGCGAAGAGAGTGCCAGAAGAAAAACAGCAAGGTAGAGTAGAAAAAAAAATAATAATTACAATATAAAAAAGAAAGACAGAAGGAAAGAAACTTTAATGGGTGGAGGAAAATTGGGGCTAGCAAGATGAGAGGAAAGTTAATAAGAAAAGGGAAGGAACAAATAAAAACAATTAAACAAAAATAGACTGTTGATGAAAAAAGGGACGGCGATGGATGCTAGACTGGAATAAATAAAAGAAAAAATGAAAAGTAAGGAACAGGATTTTAGAGGCAACGGACAATATGATTCACAACCCATTGCAGCTAAGTTGCATAAAAGAGCGAAATTTGTAGTTGCTATGATTCTCGATAATTGTCTCAACTTTTCGAGAATATAATGTAAATTACAATAGCGTAAAACAGTGTCAAAGTGCTTCGGTCTCAAAAATATTAAGACAAGAGTACAATGCAGAACGACACAAATAAAACCAATATATCTGAGCCCGGCAGTGATTTTAGTCACAGCAGCGTCAGTACATTGAAATGTGAAAAAATAAATTACTACATGTCTGCCTCTGGGCATTGCGCCCAAGAATCTTAAAATCCGGCAAAAGACAAGAGTACAATGCATCATGATACGAATAAAACCAATATATCTGAGCCCGGCAGTGATTTTAGTCACAGCAGCGTCAGTACATTGAAATGTGAAAAAAGCAACTGCTGCTTGTCCGCCTCTGGGCAATACATTCAGGAGTCTTAAAATCTGGAAAAGGAGGAAATTAATATGAAAGGAAATATTGATAGTAATAATAATAGTGATCATAAAAAGAGAATAGGGAGAAAACAGAAAATGGAAAGAAATAAAGACAGAAAAAGCAGAGAAAAAACGAAATGGGAAAGAAAAGGCTAGCCCCGGTTGCATTCACTTTCATTTTATAACGAAAGTGAGAAGAAAGACTAATTAAGGTGAATGTAGTTAGATAAAAAGAGAGGTAGGGAGTCAACAAGGGAAGGAGAAGAATCAATGTTATTGGACTCAAGAAGATCTAAAATCGCTTCAGCTATAAAATTTGCTGTAGGAAGAACAGTAGATGAAGGAACTTTGGAAGTAGAAGCGGAAGTAGAACTGGAAGCGTCATGAACTAAGGAATTACTATTAATGGAGGTGGAATTACTAGTAGAAGAAGAACTATTAAAAGTTCAACCATTAGAAGGCGACGGAAGGCGGTTAGAAGGAAGGGCAGGAAACTGTGGGGAAGGTTTAGTATAAGATTTAAAATTAGGACGTTTATGAAAAGTTAGGGATTTAGGCCGCGGAATAGATTTAGGAACTGTATGAGAGGACTTAGAAGATACATTAGGACAGGAAGCAGGCAACGAAGCACGGTCGGCATATGAGAAAGCCTGGGAGACTAAATTACTATTTTTAAAATTAGATGCCTCATGGAAAGAGATGTTTTCAAATGCCATAATGTGCTTAATTTCCTTTTGTTTCATCCATTCCGGGCACGTACGATTATAAGCACAGTGAGAGTCTTTACAATTCCGGCAAAGAGGGGGCTCTTGAAGATTACTGCAGTCTGATAAAGGATGTTTGGAGGCACAGTGAGGGCATATATTCGAAGAACTACGACAGTGTTTGGAAATATGCCCAAAAAGGAAACATTTCGAACACTGTGTAGGTAGTCGTACGCTAGGCGAAACAGGAAAACGGAGTCTGTAAATGGAAACAAAATCTGGAAGAACGGATTTGTGGAATTTAATTTCTACGGATCTAGTTGGAATTTTAGTACCCTCGGAGGAACGATAGATACGACGAATGGACGCTATGGGAATAGACGATTCAATCCCCTCCGTAATATCGTCTTCAGAAAACGAAGGATGAACCCCTGAAATAATTCCCATTCTGTATAAGGCGCTATTGGGAATGTAAGCTTTAATATTTTTACTGAGAAATAAGTCAGAATTAGATAAAAAGGAATTTGCAGTGGAAGCAGAAGGGAAGGTGACTGAAATGCGGTCCTTTCCTTGAGGAGAAACACTAAGAAATGACGAAGAAACAGAATTTAATAATCTTGCAAGAGCCAAAGGGTGATTATTGCCTATGTTTTTATCGTCATCTAAATTTTCGACAAAAACAATGAAAGGTCCCGGATGATCATTTACGAAACAAGTATTGGAAACGGCGGTAATGCAACTATTATTACTAGCACTATTATTATTATTATTATCACTATTGTTAATGTTACTATTATTGTTGTTGTTGTCGTTATTGTTGCTATTAATGTTATTACTATTATTATTAATAATGTTGTGGATGAATTATTTGAATTGCTCTTAGTATTATTATTAACAATGTTGTGGCTGAGATGATCGACAACATGGGAAACAGGGGATGTACTAGGTTCAGCCTCAGAGAGTTTAATCTCTTTCGGTAGAACAGAGGAAATGGGCGAAAGAGGATCAACAGATTTACGTTTTGAATTACTGTCCACGTCCATATTAATAGACAAATTGGACGGTGGTTTAATAGCTTTAGCAGGACTTGGGGAGGAGGCCGCAGAGCGGCCCCCCTTAGCTGGGCTCATCTAACCAACTAAAAAGTAAATAAATAAAAATTAGAAACAAAAATGACGAAAAATTAAATCGTTAAAAAGACGAAGACGAAATAAATGAAATAAAAACGACGCTACAAGTTTTTTTTTTTTTTTTTTTTTATGGCTCGGCTTTAGTTAACTATCAAGCCATTTAGCCACCAATCATTTAATATAAGAATACTGCCAACTAATGAAAGATACATAATATTTAATTAGGAAAAAGGTTATAAACAGACAACCATGGCCGTAAATGTTCAACATCACCCACGGAGCCTGAATAAAATCTTTAGGAAGGAGAAATTGGCCAGGCTGAGTCCAAGGTACATTACCTGAACTTGCCTAACCAGAAAATTAATAAAATAGGAATTATAATCATTATACACAATAATTGTAACAAACAATCATGGCCACAAATGCTTCAGCATAGTCCACGACGTCTGCATAAAATCATAACAAAGGAAAAACTGCCCAAGTCGAGTTCAAGAAGCGTTGGGTTTCCCGAACATGACAGGGCATCAAGAATTAGGATAATGGATCACGTATCATCAAGAGTTGCATAGAATAATTAGATAATAAAATAAATAAGTGTATGTTGTTAAATTTGGATGTCGTTTAATAAAATAAATTTAAACAAAATATACAGAACCTGGTTGTTCTGGCACAGAAGATTATAAATGGTATACGGAGGAAAGAACCCAAGAGACATTAATTGTTCACAAAACGGTCTACGGTAATGTTCATATTTATTACAATTAAACAGCAAATGATTAATGCCCTCCAAGAAATTTGATGCGTGATGATCACTGCATAGTACACCGTCACCTCGGTCAGAAAAATTCAGAACTATCCGCGAATGACCCATACGCAGTCGGCAAATAGTAACCGCATATTTACGAATGAGTCGATCGGGGATAGATTCCGGAATGGAATAAAACCAAGGGCTAGAGGAGAGCTCTGACTGAACCAAGTGGTAGTATTTGCCTTGGTTCTGACTATTAATAAACTCAATCCATTCCGTCTTACTATCAACTTTAACCTTAGAATAAAGGTCTGATGAAGGAATAAATGGTGATAACTCACCCTCCAATGCAGCAGCCTTCGCTGCGGCATCGACAGCCTCATTCATTCCAACACCACAATGTCCAGGCACCCAGCAAAAACTTACTTGTACACTTTTGGTGAGTAGATTTGCACATTTATATTTGATTTCGTATATGAAGGGATGACATTTATAATTAAAGTCACTGTTACCCAACGTCTTAAGCGAACTTAAACTGTCGGTACATACTAAATACTTTTGCCCTGTAATACATGTGTTGAGTATAGTTCCTAATGCTTCATCGATAGCCAGCAGCTCGGCCGTGAAAACCGACGACATAGGCGGAAGCCTAAATTTTTTTAATAAACCCCCGGCAAATAGTAATGCAGCACCAACCGGCCCGTTATACACCTGAGCTTTAGAACCATCTGTAAATATCTGGATAAAGTCACTATACTGTCTAGATACTAAATTGCCAAACCATGCATTCATTAAACCCGGAGAAAACTGTGCATCTCTCGGTTGTTTGAAAAGAGAATCATCAATGTCCAATTTCAAATAATTAATTTCATAGGGTAAATTGAAATAACAAGCTGGAACTATTGGAATAAGTGCTGGGCTATATCTGTAATATAAGGATAATCGCTTAGCCAGGACAGGCAGTTTAGAAGAAACAAACCTCCACTGCGTAGTAATTCTATTTAGATCAGCGACTAATGCGGGAAAGCGATAATTACAAAATTTCAATAAGAATCTATCAGCCAAAATATTTCTTCTAATAAATAAAGGGCAAATGTTAGTCTCCATTTAGAGACAAGAAACAGGGGAAGAAATGACATTTCCAGTAATATATCTTAGACAAATGTTTTGTAAGACTTCTAGTTTTGATAAGTTGCTCTTGGAGGCAGAACCATAAAAAAATGCGCCATAATCTAATCTAGAACGAATTAAGGACTTAAAAAGTAACTCTAGTACAAACGGGTCTCCACCCCACGAATTGCTACTTATCGATTTAAAGGAATTGAGAATTTTTAATATTTTTACTTGTAGAATCTGTATATGTTTTGCCCAAGTCAGTCTAGAGTCTAAGTAAAGTCCTAAATATTTAACGTATGATTTTAGAGGAATATTTTCATTTCCTATCTGAATATATGAAACCTGGGAGGTAAAGGGTCTAGTAGAATAAATGGAAGAAGTTGATTTAGTGACCTCAATGTCAAGTCCAATGTTAGAAAGAGTTTCGGTGTAAATAGAAATCGCATTCTGATTCTCACGAAAACAATTCGTTAAATTCTTATTTTTATTATAAACTACCAGATCATCCGCATACGATAAAATGCATGAATTATCAGGAGTTGTTAAATTAAAAAGAGGAATAATATACACATTAAATAGCAAAGGACTTAAAACAGAACCTTGTGCTAAGCCTTTATATGCAATTCTCATCGTAGCCAAATTAGAAATCGGGTCTATAAAGTTTAAAACTCTTTTTGTAAATAAATTACATATAAATTCGCTTAACGGTGCGGGAACACCTATCTTAATTAACTGATCTAACAAAAGCGGCAATCGGACATTATCAAACGCCCCTCTAACATCCAAGAAGGTGGCCAATAAATAATCTTTTTTGATAAACGATAAGTATACATCATTGGTGAAATGAGCAATACAGTCAAGCGACCCTAAGCCAGGCCTAAACCCATACATACCATCCGGCAATATTTTCCGATTCTCAAGCCACCATAGGAGCCTGTTCTTAAGTACAATTTCTAATGATTTTCTAAGACATGATGCCAATGAAATGGGTCTGTACGAAGACGCTTGTAACTGAGGCTTGCCAGCCTTTAGTATTGGGATGACTAAAAAATTGGACCAGTGCTCGGGAATAACTCTATCGTAAATCAAATCATTTAAAATAGACACAAACGTTGACCTAGAATTATCTCCCAGATTCGATAAAACAGAATAAGATATGCCATCCATGCCAGGAGCAGTATCTCTTTTTGTTAGTAAAGGAGTAAATAGCTCGTCCACAGTGATTGGCTTAGTTAAGAAGTGCGAACTATCACCAACCGTGGAAGACCTAAGACCGCTGATTTCGTCAAAGGACGGTACGTAAGGAGGAGCGACTAACTGGGTAAACTCTTCAAACCAACTGCCACCCTTTGTGGGTGCCATGTAGCTATTTTTGTTCTTAAATCGTTTCGCTAATGCCCATATCTCACGAATCGGGGTGTGTCTGTTGAACCTACTACAGAAATTTATCCACGAATTCCTTTTAGCTGTTTTTAAAAATCTGCGTGTTTCAGCTGCAATTTTCCTGTAGGAAAGGAAGACTTCCATTGATCCTGTTAATCTAAAATTTCTTAAGGCAGCATTTCTTTTATCGATTTTTTCTTTGCACGCACTGTTCCACCAAGGGTTTGGATGTTTTTTACCTTTATATGGAGTGGCAACAGACATTGACCGATCTAAGGCTGAAATCAACGTGTTATAGAATATGTTATATTTATCTAAAGATGTATTTGCTGAGTGGACTCTACTTATACCCTGCTCCATAAGATCCCTAAATAAATTCCAGTTGCCCTCTCTGAACTTCCAATGTTTTAGATTTGAAGAGTGTAGAGTAGAAGAATTCGAGTTCGGCGATGATTTATTAATTTCTACCATAACAGGTAAATGGTCACTACCTAGTGAGCAAGGCAGAACAAACCACGAACATAACAAGGAGATATCAGCTGAAACCAACGTCAAATCGACGGGATTAGCAAACTGATATGGATGACTAATTTTAGTTGGAGAACCATCATTTAAGATACACATGTTGGTCTCGTGAAGAACTTGTAACATGGCATCTCCTTTATGATCATTTCTATTGCATCCCCATAGATAATTGAGCGCGTTAAAATCTCCACCAAATATCACTGGAAAGTTATTCAATCTGTTTAATTCATTTGAAATGAGAGTAGGATCAATAACATGCCCGGGAGGAGAGTAATAAGAAATAAAATACCCGGAGAAGTTTTTTAAATGAACTAATACGCAGACCACATTAGATCTGCAGTTGTTATTTAGGTTACTAAGATTAGTTTGTATACAGTTATGCTGCAAACCATTTTTAACCAAAATGGCCGCTCCTCCGTAACCATCCTCCCTGTCGTCTCTAAAACACGTATAATTATTTATACAAAATTGTCTTTGTACACTCGGCCATGTTTCAGAGAGAAGGACGACATCTACTTCATGACTCGACAGAAAAGCTTCCAGGTCGCATTTATTGGAAACTACACTTCTAGCATTCCACTGTAAAATACGAATCAAAATATGTTGAATTTAATGAGTTTTATAGTTTTGTAAACGATCGAGTCAAGATGAATAGTTTAATTAGTTTTAACTCGCGCCAGTTGGTATAATTATTTACTTAACTTGCTACAGCACACGAGACTTAATAACGAAAAGATTTATTCTGAATAAATAAAAGCATAATAATAACAATAGACCGAGAGGTAAAGAGCGTAAAAATAACAAAAAGGGAAATATAATTAGTATAAATTACATAATTATTGTAACCCTAAATTACCCTTGCTCTCGTACTATTATAGGAATATAAGATAAAATTAAACTAGGAAAAAAAAAAAAAAATAAATAAATAAAATATATATATGTATCAAACAAGCATGCATAGATAACAGAACAATAAAATATCTGAACTTTGCATTACTCTTATTATTGTTTTTATTACTACTTTTATTATTAGGATACTGTTTCAAACTAACGTTCTTACTTACTATTTTATCCGCGTCTTTTTTGTTAATAATATTAGTATTATTTTTGAGGATAGGTGGTCCAGGTTTAGGTGTATCAATTTTCTTGACAAGGTTATTATTATTCGATTTGGAAAAATTATATGGCCCTGTAAATTTTTTATAACCCTTGCTGGGTGAATTTTTTCCTTCATCGGATGCAACAAATGACACCGTACGTTTTAATGTATATTCACGGTTGGAATTTAATTGATTTAGGTCATAATAACCTGTTTTTTTTAAAGGCTTAGCATTAAAAGGTTTTATATTGTATTGTTCTTCACTAGTTTGCGGTAGGGGTGGGAAACAATCTTCTTCTGTAAGCAGCGAGAATCGATTTCTAGTCAGCGTGTTCGAATAAAGATGTTCTTGACGATATACAGCTGGTATTTCTAACGCCGCCTCCTGAAAGTTAAGATTATGTGTTGCCATTATCTCATTAATCCGACCTTGTCGTTTCCGCTCTGGACAGGAACTGTCCGTGGCTTTGTGTTGGTTCTTACAAAACACACATACAAGAGTAGGGCTTCCGCATGATTCCTCTGCGTGTCCACTCTCACCGCACTTAAGGCATCTGGAATTACCCTTACACTGTTTCGCAAGGTGTCCATATCGTAAGCATCTATAGCACTGACGAACTCGCCGGACGAAAGGTTCGCATTCAAATCTTACACTCCATAAGTAAATATGGCTTGGTAAAGATTGTCCTTCAAAGGAAATAAGAATGGAAGGGCTCGGTATAAATTTAACTTCATCTTTATAAATGACGCGTCTATTCAACCTTTTGACGTGATTAACTTGAAAGGGATGACAGTCTATCATTTCCAGGGTATCTTCCTCCGTATATTCGACATCGACACCTTTAATTAGTCCTTGACGAGCGATAAGATGCGTCGGGATATACGCCGTATAACCATTAGATGAAAAAAAGGAACTAGTGACGATATTATTTGCTGTAGACGGTGACGATAAATGAATAATAACCCGATTACGGGCGACTTTTTTAATTTCGATAATATTTTTGGCCATATTATTTTTTCGTAAAATTTCGGCAACTTTTAAAGCACTAATCGAAACCCTGATTTCTTCATCGTAGTGTTTTTCGACAAATATTTTAAATCGATCGTTATTGTTACAGTTGCCGGCAGTCGGATAAAGATTAATCACTTTCTTCATCGAATGATAATTATTATTATGATTATTATTATCGGCGTTTGATGTAGTATTATTATTCGGCTCAGTATTACTTTTAGTGCTTTGATTGTTACACTCATTCTTCTTACTGCTAACACAGCTACTAGTATTATTATTATTACTACAACTATCATCGCAACTGTTATCAGCAATTTGTACATTATTCTCGTTACTTACCTCTATTATCATCGAGCAATCATCGGAAGAGATGTCTCCGACCGAGCAGGTACGAGACTGTACACTATTTATATTCTGTGCATTACCTATGTGCGCGTTGTAATCAGAAGAAGGGGGCGGCTAATGCCGCCCTCGTCGTTATACATAGATGATAAAAATAAATGATATTAGGCGGTATACCACCTCCGCCGAAGTGCGTGTACTGTGTGGTGAGTTGTATATGTAAGTGTGTGTGTGTCAACGAGGATAAATGTAAAATGTAAGTGTGCGTAGAAGCTTCGATCGATGGCGCGAAATGGACAACCGAATGAAACAATACGAACGCGGAAACAAACCTGTACGCAAATCACTATCGACGTACAAACTCACGCTACAAGTTAGCTTAAATTAGCGAAATGACAAAGTTAATTTACAGCACAGATAAGAGAAATACACTAGAATAGTTAAATCGAAACAATCTCACCGGTTTTATCAGCTACGATGATATCGAACAATGCCGAAGAAATCGAAGACGACATTACCGGAGAACAATTGTTATCTGATAAACAACGCGAATGAACAACCGCTTATCACATAGTGTAACGAAGATAAAATAAAAACTATTTGTTTATGCCGCACTAAAATGTAGCTTGCAACAATCAAATTACAAGAATATTGCATTTTACAAATTTTCCTACTAGTTAAAAATTGCAGCTGGTAGCAGTAAAATAATGTGCTCATAAGGTAATGATGCATGATTATATTGTCATACTTGTGATGGACACACCGGTTAGTGTGTTGCAATAGATGCATACTTGTGAGTAGTACAGTATTGTATATTTATAGCACTTTACATATGTATCCTAATGCCCGTACCATATGTTAATTTCTCTAAATTCTGTCATCTAAGCAAGAGGTTCCCGATCACCAGTAAGTTGTACTATTCAAGTAGAAATAAAAGCAATGCAGCAACTTAAATGCTGCTCACAAAAAAACGCTGTGATATTGCACTAACTGCAGGATAAAATTGATCAAATGAACATTGAGAAAGAAATAATGGATCTCCTTTCATTATTGTCAATCTTATCACGAAAATCCCATAATTCATATGTATCTGATTATATCCGCTGAAATTGCGAACAGCTAATATTAAACAAGAATCAATCTAGCATCAGAATTTTAGAACTTAGTTTACAAGCTTCATGCAATGCATGTGTACCGTGTTCACAAGATTTATCTCATGTGATATTGTGGGAATGCAACAAGTGAAAGGCAAGAGTTTGCATTACGTGAATGGGTTATATAAAAGTTCTGCTCTCTGAATGTGCAGTCTATATGTTTATAATGGTAATACTATAATGTGCCATATGCAGTTTCAGAATATACTACTACAAGTAAAACCGATTCCAATACAATATCAGCTGGAATATTGCAGTTTATTACATCAAATCATGATTATAAGACATAAGGTTCTAAAAGCTAAATGTATTAATTCCATGACATTGTACTTACAAACTATGAATTTCATAAAAATGAAATTATATAAATTAGTAATCAAGAATAAATTTGCTATATAAAAAAAAAAAAAATATTTGTTTATGTCGTACTAGATCGTAACTTGCAGTAATAAAATTACAAGAATGTTACATTTCAAAAATTTTCCAACTAGTTAATGATTGTAGCTAGGAGCAGTAAAACAAAGTGCTTATAAAGTAATAGTGCATGATTATATTGGCATACTTGAGATGGACACACTGCTTAGTGTGTTGCAATAGAGCATATTTGTGAGTATATATATAATGATTACCAATTGTTAATTTCTCTAAATCCTGTCATCTAAAAAAGAGGTTCCCGATCACTAGTAAGTCATACTATTCAAATAGAAATAAAAACAATGCAGCAACTCATATACTACTAGCAATAAACTACAGTGATATTGCGCTAATTGCAGGATAAAATTGATCAAATAAACACTACTGAAAATGAAACAAATTATGTCCCTTCATTATTGTCAATCTAGTTATGAAAATCCTATGATTTATATATACCTGATTATATCTATGGTTCCACGAAGGAAGTACAGAGGAATACACTTTCGATTCGAATAAGGTTCTCCAGTTAATACCTATTAGTCTGATGTTATTTCAATTTCAGAACACTTTCAAAATTTATTATGTAGCTTTCAATATTGTGTTTACTTAGAAGTTTCCAGGTTATGTAAATGAAGTTCATTGAACACAGAATATACTACTGTATGTAAAAGTCGAATCCAATATAATATCAGTTATTATATAGAGGTTTATTGTTGCAGCTTATGATTGTAAAATATAAGGTTGCTAACAGCTAAATGTATTAATTCCATGAAATCATACTTACGAACTATGAATTTCATAAAAATAAAATTATAATAATTAGTAATCAAGAATAATTTGTACTAAAATCTAATTTGCAAAAATTAAATTACAAAAATAAATTTTAATCCGGTCAGCGATCGATGAAAGAAACGTGGCAAAAATAGGAACCGCCTTTGGAGATGGCAGAACTAAGATATAGGAAGCATTATATGAAGTAGGGAAATTCAGCTTTAATAGCTGAACGTACAGGATGTTACGTTCGGAGGGAAGACTAGAACATTCAAACTGCACGTGGTCAGGATCACAAACGAGAGGTCAGTCACGGGAAAAGAGCAAAACGATACCGTGAGGATGGAAGCAAAGCATGATTGAACCATAAACGGCAGATAACAATAATAGAAAAACGTTTCAGAGTAGGAAAATAATAAAACCAAGAACAGGAAGGGGATCTAGACTGAATGGAAAGGTAAAATGAGTTACGATTGAAGAAGGAGCGAGGATACACATCCGTTCAAAGTCTGACATGCTTTCTTTTAGAGAGGGGAAGAATGTTGTGACAGAAATCTTTTTAAAATATGTGGGGAGTGTAACGCTGAGCGTGCTACGGAATCCACCGTCTCGTTGCCATCAATATCCGCATGACTTGGAACCCAAAGAAGGTCGTTGGAAATGGAATGGAAAAGGGAAAGACTATCGATGAGAGAACGTCTAAGAAAAACAATAAAGTTGAGGGAATGTGAAGGAAAGGAAATATAATATAGCTTGAAGAGCACTTTTGGAATCCAAAATGATCAGGTATCTATCTGAGGATCCAGCTGAAGAAATAAATATAACGGCTCGAATAATGTCATAAAGTTTCGTGGAGCAGATAGAACAAAAAACCGGCAGCCGGAAGGATTGAGCGGAATTACTGGCCGGGGAGAAAAATGAAAAAGCTACTCCCCCGGAACTTTTCGAACCATCAGTATATATTAAAAAATGAGGAGGAAATAAGAGATTAAAAGAAAATTAAATTCTTGATTGGCAGCTGCGGAGCCAGAAGTTTCAGATGATGAAGAGAGAGAAGAGAGTTTTGGAGGGTGAAAAAACCTGAAGAAGATAAACATAAAATAAGGAAGTTTACTGTGAGAAATAGTATAGGGGGAGAATTGGTCCTAACGATGAGAAACAAAGGCTAAGATAGAAGATTTATTAGGAGAGAAGTGTGATTTATGAAAGATAGAGAGGTATGAAAAATGAATCTTAAAAAACGAGATGAAAAGTCTTTTTACAAGGAAACTGTATTCTAAATGTGATTGGTGGATGAACAACAGCTGAACATTAGATTCAGTAATAATAGCTGGAATAGGAGTGGAATTGAGTGCCTTTAAACAAAAAAGAAGAAATCAGTAATATATAGACAGTTCTCTTGTGTAGAAATTATGAACAGCTAATATTAAAAAGGAATCAATATATCATCATAATTTTGGAAGATCGGCACGATTCATGCAGTGCAGGTGCACCACAATTACAACATTTATCTGATGTGAAATTTTTGTTATGCCAAAAGTGCAGGGTGAGATTTTGCACTATGTGAATGATTTAAATATAAGCGGTCTGATCTGCGAACATATAAGTTAAATTTTTGTAATGGTAGTATTCTAATGTGCATATGTTTTATTATTTTCATTTAGACCTGTTGAGATGAAATTGTGACTTACATATCATGTAGTGTTCAATATTTTGTTTATTTAGGTGTCAAGTTATGTAAATGAAGTTCATCGAACACAGGATATACTACTACATGTAGACATGGATTCCAGGTATGACATTCACTGGAATACAGTGGGATATTGCTGCAGTTTGTGGTTGTAAAACATAAAGTTACCAGCAGACGAATGTATTAATTCCATGAAAAAATACTTACCACCTATCAATTTCATAAAAATAAAATTATTTAAATTAGTAATGAAGAATACATTTCTTATACATTAACAAAAACTTTTTTTCTTTTCTGCACTAAATTCTAATTTGCAGTAACCAAATTAAAACAATGTTGCATTTCAAGTATGCTGCAAATTGTCAATAATTATAACCTAAGGCGGGTTTACACAATGCAAATTAACCTATGGCCATAATGAAGCCAATATTTCCATAGCTATAATTTTTTTCTTCATAAAATTTATATATGTTAAACTAGCGGACCCGCAGATGCTGTCCTATCTGATCGTTGGCTTGTCTGCTATCAGGGGACTGAGGAAACGTTTTTTTGCTATTCTGGTTTTCTGCTGTTGCATTAGTAAAGTTTTATTGACCTATAAATCAAACAAAATCCTGATTTTGTTTGATTTGGTCAACGAGGTGCAATGACATATCCGAGGATATTAATAAAATTATAAATAAATTTTAAGGCTTTACATTCTTCAAAGTCAAAACACTTAAGTAACCGCACAAAATGTCCCTCAAACAAAACCTCCCTGTGAAATTAGTTTTGCTGAATGAACAGAAATACTATGAAGTTAAAAATAGTGAAAATAACGGATAAGTAATATAGAGGCAGTTCACTTTTGCCAAAATTGTTAATAGCTAATAATAAACAGGAATGAATATATTATATGAATCTTAGATGTTAGTCTACACGATTCCTGCAATGCAGGCCTACCATGTTAACAACATTCATCTGATATAAAATTTGAAGGTGTGCCACAACAGCGGGGTGAAAATTTGCATTATGAGAATGAGTTATATAGAAGGTCTGATCTCTGAACATGCAGGTTAAATGTTTGAAATGATGATATCTTATTGTGCCCTGTGTAGTTTGCTATTCATTTAGGCCTGTTGAGGTGAAATTGAGACCCATTATGTTACTTTCAATATTTGTGTTTATTTGGAAGGTTTCAAGTTCTGTAAATGAAAATTCCAATATAATATCAGCTTGAATACAGCAGTTCATAACTGCATTTTTTGATTGTAAATTATAAGGTCACTAACAGCTACATGTATTAATTCCATGAAATTATACTTACCACCTATGTATTTCATAAAAATAAAATTCTATAAATTAGTAATCAGGGCTAAATTTGTTATACATTAATAATAATTATTTGTTAATGTGGTGCTAAAATGTAAATTGCAATGAGTTTTAATTTTTGTTTTTATTTTTATTTTCATCTTTTTAATTTTTTTCCGATAGTTTTTTTCCAAACCCTAATTTTCTGAGAGCGCCCCTGCTTTCGCTTTTTTATTATTTTAAGGGAAAATCGAGTTCTTTACAAGTTGAGCAGTTCATCAAAATATTTTTGCATACTTGCGATGGATTCACATAACCGCATTTTGTGATTGTAAAGTATAAGTTCGCTAACAGCTATATGTACTAATTCCATGAAATTATACTTACTAGCTATGTATTTCATAAAAATAAAATTCTATAAATTAGTAATCAGGGCTAAATTTGTTATACATTAATAATAATTATTTGTTAATGTGGTGCTAAAATGTAAATTGCAATGAGTTTTAATTTTTGTTTTTATTTTCATCTTTTTAATTTTTTTCCAATAGCTTTTTTCCAAACCCTAATTTTCTGAAAGCGCCCCTGATTTCGTTTCTAATTATTATAAGGGAAAATCGAGTTCTTTACAAGTTGAGCAGTTCATCAAAATATATTGGCATACTTGTGATGGACTTACCGGTTAGTGTGTTGCATTTGATGTATATATGAGAGTAGTAGTGTACTACAAATATATAATACTTTCTATATGTATCTTAATGCTTACCATATGTTAATTTTTCTAAATCCTGTCATCTAAATGAGAGGTTCCCGATGACTTGTAAGGCATACTGCACAAATAGAAATAAAAACAATGAAGCATTCCAGATGCTGCTCACAATAAACTTCTGTGATATTGCACTAATTGCAGGATGAATTTGATCAAATGAACATTGAGAAAGAAATAAAGAATGTAACATAAAAAAGTCTAGTTATGAAAATATCATGATTAATATATTCCTGAATATATCTGTGGTTTAAGGAAAAGATAAATACTATTTGTTTATGCTGTACCAAAATCTAATTTGCAACAATCTAATTACAAAAATACAAGTTTAATTTCTTCAGTTAATATACATTAGTCGCTTGTTATTTTAATTTCAGGTCTCTTAGAAAATTGTAGAAAACCGAAACACCATATTAAATTATTTATGGAATTATCCTATTTAACAAAAATGAAATTATAAGGAAACCTAAAGTAGTGAATTATGTTTGAAGCCATAATACACTGTGTTCACTAATAGTCAGCTGTACTTGAACTGAAGGAACACTTAAGGGCAATCATAAATAATTTAAGATATATCAAGATAAGCATGTTCCTAAAAAACTGAATTGAACATAAAATTTTTAAGTCAATTAATTAACTGAGTTCAGAGGTTTCCCATAATGCAAATAAACCTATGGCCACAATAAATCTAATATTTCCATAGACAATTTCATTTTATCCGCCAGAAAACTCATATATGTTAAATTAAATACTGCTTATTGAAATTAGTGTCGTATATAAAGAATGTTATAGCCTAAAGTTCAAAGTATGATTAATTTTACGTATATGCCACATTTTCGTTTTGGAACATTTATTTTAACTTTCTCTAACCACTAAATGATAAAAAAAAAGTTGGGAAAATTGAAATACCCTCTATGAACCTAAATGTATCGAAAACCCTTTATTTAAAATATAGTAACAAAAATGCAGTATATTTTGACAGAAATCGTGAAGGGGTTTAAACAGGAATTGGTGTAATATAGGAATTGTGGAAGCAAATGAGGTGATAACTTAGCTACTCTCTTGATTCAGTGCTAACGATGTTGACTTGATTTCAATTTTTAAAAATGTTCAGAACTGAAGAAAGCACAGATATTAGATATATATTAATCATATGTAAAATTTAACCTCTGATATCATGATATTACATTATACAGTATCGGGCTAATTTGAATACATAGTTTAAATATTTTTAATCAGGAATATTTCAATGTGTAATACAGTATTTCCATTTATCTAAAGTCCATATTAGCAAAATCTGGATCAATCGCATAAATATTAATGCGGGAATGAGCTTAAAAATTAC